>HG992194.1:18093967-19537717 GCA_905220545.2 Melitaea athalia
GCATATCGGTTATTATGATTATCTTCCAAAGTAGTGGGTCGATTACTTTAAAATAAAATAAAATATTACGCCACGTAGTTGGCGGTAAGGATGAAATAACAATCAGCTCGCAAAAAAGTGGCATTATGACTTTATTTATGCTTCTTCTGAAAAAAATCCATTTTTTATGACTGTTTTTTTCAATGATCTCTAATTTTCGCAGAATTATGCCCCCAATACCAGGAAATTTTATGATTTATTATTATTTCTTACCATATTGCCATTCAAATAAAAAAAAATTTACGTCTGTATCCCAAAAAACATGTACAAAAATCATCATTTTTTGTACAAAAAGGCTACGCAAGCTATATAAAAATCTTAATTTGTCAAAAAAAAATTTTTTTTTAATTTTTTAAATTTTTTTCTGTTTTTTGTCGATAATTTATGGTCTAGTTTCACCCTCTTTCGGGGTTGCACTTTATCGCGGGACACCCTGTATATAGAAACAATATAACTTAATTTATTAATTGTTTGCACTGTTGTAACTAATTTATCTTTTAGTACTTTGAAATAAAATAAAAAAGTAACAAAACAAAACCAATTATTATAGACTAATTCAAATAATATTTCTATGAAAGTATACGAAACCAAACAATTCCAGGTGTACACAATACCAGAAGACTGTCCATCACAAATATCAGAGAGTAAGAACAACTACCACGCGTCAGACAACCTCTTCAACGAGGCGCGGTCTCTTACAGACGACGGAGAGATTGTCATATCGTACGAATATTCCTTCGAAGACATACCTGAGGGGATACCACTCGACGACCCGATCTACGATTACGATAATCTCATCAAAAGAAATGATTACGAAATAATTAATGATGTTAAAACCAATAATAAATTTAAAAAACTAATATCTAATCAAGAACATGTACGAAATGTTTCTCTGAAACTGGATGATGGAGATACCAAAACAGAACTTCAAAAACCTGAAAAAGAAAATTTAGAAAAATTAACTACAGAACTAAATGACGATAAAGATCAGAAAACAGCAAAAACGGAAATAATACAAAATATACAAGAAATAGATGAACTTAAAAATGATTACGAAATCATTAACGATGCTAAAAATAATGATAAATTAGAAAAACTAATATCTAATCAAGAACATGTACAAACCACTTCTCTGAGAGTGAGTAATGAAGATACCAAAACAGAACTTCAAAAACCTGAAAAAGAAAATTTTGAAAAAGTAACTACAGAACTAAATGACGATAAAGATCAGAAAACAGCAAAAACAGAAACAATACAAAATATACAAGAAATAGATGAACTTAAAAATGTAACGAAAGATGTGAATACACAAACAGTAAAAGGTTCAATGCAACAAGACGTTAGTGACCCAATGTCTACATTCCACGTGATAGATACAGAGAAGGATCTAGAATTTCCAACGGGTTTGGAAGGACCGATACCATCCATAGTGTTACCGCCGAAAGATTTCATTCCGCCTCCAGTGACAGGTTAGTATACTTCAATCGCTTCTCATCGCATAGGCCTCTTTCCCCATGTGGGAGAAGGATCGGAGCTTAATCCACCACGCTGCTCCAATGCGGGTTGGCGGATATATTCCCTACTATGAGTAACGATCGCTATCAGGTGTACATGATAACAACCGGGACCGACGCACTGCAGTGGGAGGAAACGATCAAAACTACGTGCGAGGCAGTAAATCTAATCCAAATGAAATCATTTTTTTTTTCTAAATACTCGTAATTATGTCTGCTTTCTTGTAGTACTGCGGAAATTCACTTTTTAGGGGTAGAAATCACCCCTATCAACCCCTAAGCAGGCTAAACCACCCGATTCTGGGTAAAACGAGTTCGATCAACTACATATTACAAATTGGTTGTCAAATATTTATAGGTGCGTCCAGAAAGTGTTTTGTGTATATTTTTCACAAATATACGTAGGTGATACGAAGTTCACCGGGCCATCTAGTATCTTATATTTTGAAAAACCTATTTTACTTTTCCTTAAGATTGATAATTTTACACTTAACTTTTACTTTTCTAAGATATTTTAAAAATGTAATGGGTCGATAATTCTATCTATCATTGCAACGATTTTGTGGTTTAAATTTCCTACAAACGGAATCTTTAATTTTCGTAATCTTTAATTTCGTATTGTAAGACCTTTCTCAAATTACTGCAACTGCTCTAAATTATATAATCCTGTTCTATTTATAGATGAACAGACGGAATCGAACTGGCGATCGTTCCCAGCTGTGTACGACCAAAAATCACGTCCACCGGTTTACTTCCGACACAGTTATAACGGACATTCTAAATCAATTAATGTTACTTAAACTATTACATTTTAAAATTATTTGTCTTTAAATTGTGAATTAAAACTTTGTTTACTTAAGAAAATGACTAAAGGGCCCCTGTAAACGATCAAATAATTTGTCAAACTTCATGTTTTTATACACAAAGTATAGATAGGAAGGAGTCCGAACGGTAATAGGCTTTTCGATAGAATTCATGGTACACAAATAATGTAACCAGTTATTTAGTTCTCTTTCCTGCCACTTGCTAGCGGCTGCGCTAGAAGCTAGCGAATCTTGATTTTAATTGGTTTAAACGAGTACTTTATGAACAGCTGTTGAACAGTGGCGCTCTTCGGAAAAAATTAGAATTAATAGTTGTCAGTTAGTATTCGTCTAAATTGAGAGCATATGTTTAACATTACGTTCGGACTCGTTCCTTTCTATACTTCGTGTTTTCATAATATAACAAACACATCAAACAAGCTCGCACACGATCAAATAATTTGACAAACACGTAGGTAAAATTTGACAAATTATTTGATCGTTTACGGGGCCCCTAAAACGTGACTGAGATGTCATTCAAAGCATTTATATGTATTTAATTACCTCCATATTTAATTGTATGAAATTATTTTTAATAAATAAGACTGAAATATTGTACACTACTGGCTACAACTGGTAGCGCAACCATTATTCAAACTAATTCCGGTTGCGCTACCAATGACTAGGGGTTAATTGAATGTTTGTAATTAGCGTGTAAGATAATTTATTTTTAAATAAGATGTAATGAACAGCGGGACGGGCTGTGAGTATTTATTATTATTATATTTATCAACGGAAGTTTTTGATAACGGAATAAGTTCCACGAAATGTGTAAAGGATAATAAAGTTATTTTATCTATAAACACAAATGATTTTTATTTTTACGAATAACCTCAATACTAACCTTTCTATATGTATAGAGATAGGATATAAGCGAGAGTCTTGCAACCTGTTTTGTGCCTAAGCTACTAAAAAATGACGACGCGTTGGCGCAACGGTCACAGCACTGGTTTGTGGCTGTTGCGCGGGCGGTTGCGGGTTCGATCCCCGCTCACGACAACATTTGTATTGGCCATACAGATGTTTGCCGTGGTCTGGGTGCTTGTGCAGTGCTTGTGGGTCTCCCCACCGTGCCTCGGAGAGCACGTTTAGCCGTCGGTCCCGGTTGTTATCATGTACACCTGATAGCGATCGTTACTCATAGTAGGGAATATATCCGCCTACCAGCAGTGGAGCAGCGTGGTGGATTAAGCTCTGATCCTTCTCCTACACAGGGAAAGAGGCCTATGCCCAACAGTGGGATGTTACAGGCTGAATGCACCTATTAAACTTTGATATTTTTAGTTGTAAAAAATATCTACGAAGACGACTAGTTATTAATGAATCCACGTCACTATGTATTTGTTATTAGACAATTTCGAACCAGTTACATAACGAGTTATCAAATTCAACAAAAAGTATAATTACGCAGTTACGCACCTGTAGTATACGTGTTATCGTACTATCAAAACAGTAATGTGTATGATTCGTATATCTTCTATACATAGAGGATCACGGCCAAATAATACTGAGTTTAGGTATCATTATGTTCCTGTTCTAAATATGGCAACCAAATGCCTCGGGGATGCGCTATGTTGATAACATAAATAAGGATCTCCTGGTATTTATTGCACGTTTATCCATGGGGCTACCGCGAGCCATCATTCAGACAGTACCTACGTCTATTTGCGACCCTAGTAGCATAAAAAACAATCGTTTTGTCATAACATTGACTTAAGTCGAAATCTTAAATGATGACCATTTTTTTACGATGAATACAAACAACAATAAATTGTAATCCACCGCTAAAACCGTCAAGTGAAATTGTTTATAAAAGCGCCGTGACTCATGTTATTGGAAAACCATTACCCGATAGTCCTTGACACACAAAATTAATTTCCATTCGAGCAAAATAAACGCGAATCTATCTCGTTACATTTCGGCGAAATTCTGACGAATACTAGTGATGCAACGGAAGTGTCTTAACGGAACCAGAAACGGAAACAGATGTCAAAAGTAAATTTTAGCAGAAACGGAAACGGAAACGGATGCAGAAACGAAAGTGTAAATAATATGAAAAAAAATTAATAAATTTACAAATATATGTCTTTATTAAGTATTAAATACACACCAAGCCTATATAAGAAATAGATAAATTAAAAATCTACAATAGAAAACAATATTGCAACTTAAAATTATTTTAATATTCAAAATTTAGTAGTGGTAAGTGAAACTTTCAACTCTCAACCGTCGTAAATTTCCGTTTACATCTCCGTTATAAAAGTTGCGGAAACAGAAGCAGAAACGAATGTTGAAAAGCGTGCGGAACTTCCGCACTTGCGGAAACAGAAACAGAGATCTGTTGCATCACTAACGAATACCTACCAATTTTTTAGTCGATTCGCTCAAAATTCAATATGTACCTACTGCTGTTTCGGAAGCGAATTCATCGCTCCAGGAACACTTCGATGAACTTTCGTAATTTTAAAACCGAGACCAATTTCATTGGTTTGGTATTTTAACGAGATTTTAAATTCAAAAGCCTGCGAGGTATTTTTTATTAAACTACCTTTGAGTAGAACAAAAATAGAATTTATCGATTGTAACCAAGACTCGGTACTTAAGATATATAAATATATAATTCATAACAAAATTATTACAGACTAACTAAGACAGAACGAACTATTTTAGTAAACTTCTCTCTTCCTTAATTATTATTTATATACTAGCTGTGCCCGCGACTTCGTCTGCGTGGAATTAAAAAAAATATTCTTTAGTTCGCGGTTACAAAATAAATAAATAAATATTAAACTAAAAGTAGCCTAAGTTACTCCTTATTACATCAGATATCTGCCAGTGAAAGTCCCGTCAAAATCGGCCCAGCCGTTTAGAGATTAGCCGGAACAAACAGACAGACAGACAGACAAAAATTGTAAAAAAAAATCATTTTGGTATATGTACCTACCGTGTATACATCCATATGAATTTAGTATAAGTTATTTTAATATTACAAACAGACACTCCAATTTTATTTATTTGTATAGATTAGAAATATTCGTCCTACTTATAGCGTCCTAGGGCATTTAAATGTTAAAACAAGTTAAATTAATCCTTTTATTTAATTAAAAGTTAAATATGTAGGTACGTGTTACAGTGTTTTTGAACATTGATTGTTCGCAAAGGTTTTAACGAGAGTGCAGTCGCGTGAGCAATATTTTTATACTTTTTAACCGACTTCCAAATAAGGAGGAGGTTCTCAATTCGATGGGAATTAAATAATATATTTTTTAAGTTACTACTTAAATCAATAAGGGTTTTTTAGCCTAAGCTGTGACCAGGCTTATAAAAATATTTCTTTATTATTAAATATCGTTTTACTCACTACCTAAGTACCTACAAATTTAACCTTAGAACTACTTTAATACAACAATAATTAGCGGATGCGTAGTAATAATTTACCCGTGGGAACAACATTTACCTAAGTATACAAAAATTATACATAACGTATATTTTACACAGGAGTAGGTAGATATATTATATAAGAGTTATAATAGAAGTAGTAGATTTTAAAGTCCTCCTAAAGGGTTTAAGCATGTATGTAAATGATGAGTCACAACTCAGTTTCCTGCAGGACAAGTTAATAATTACAGTAAGACCGAGCGTGGTCTCGACAAATCATCGATTGTCCTTCAGAATGGAGGCCATCGCATCGCTGAGAACAGGAAACCTGTCTCACTAACGAATGAACTACAAGCAGTTGTTATATTGAAACTTTTGGTTTCAAATTCAACAACTATGCTAGAAAGTAATAGCACATCCGATTCGTATACGCGCTTTTAAAACTATGTGTTATTCTAGATTTCCAGCTATCTACTTACAACGTTTCATTAAAATCGGTCCAGTATAGTTTTTGCGTGATAGAGTAATAAACAATTAAACATACATACATCCTCACAAACTTTCGCATTTTTATTAATATGATTAGGTCTTATAGTATTCAAATTATTTTTTTTCTATTGTTTTTAATTATTTTTTAATAGTCGAATACTTTATTGCAAAAAAAAAACAAATTATATTAATTATTGTTTTCTAATGTTTATGCAAATTTCACTCATTTCAAAGGTTTTTTTTCTCCCTTTCAGTCCTGTGACCATGGTGGCTGTAAAGTATCCGAAACTTCGGGCATGTAAAAACTTAATAAATCGCGATAAAATCCGAAAAAGTGGTTTCATTATAAGTATAACATTCATTGTTACTTTAAAAAAAAGTTAAAGTAAAGTTATCCAGGGCATGAAAACGTTTCCTTTTAAAAGATGTTTTTTAATTCCATAAAAATAGCTCAAATCATGCATTTTGATACATTAAAAAAAATATATATACAAATTATCGGTAATAGAAATTATAATATATACGGAGAATATATTTTATTTATATCGCAACCTTAATAGTTTCAATAGAATAACATTATACTAATTTTATTTCGTATTTGTTATACATAAAATTTATACTGTTTCGCAGAATATTCATACACCGTTACCGATCCACTTTCTTCTGATAAACTAATAAGAATGAAAGATGAAATAAATAAATAAATATTTACCATACAGTTACACACACGGTCGTCTGTCTGTCTTTAAGGCACATCCGACTGATATACTTAGCTACACTTTTTATTTTGTAATTTACGTATAAATATCAGTATATGTATAACACAGACTCGGGGCGGGAAACGAACTCGCAACCTGCGATGGAAAAAGCAGGGTCAGTATAAACTGCGCCAACGGGCAAGTAGGTATGAACTATATACCAAAATATAATGTACTATTTAGTTTTCCGCTCACGTGGATTACAAATATTGACCGCATCGTTTTCACCTATCAAATAATAGTAGTATATAATATCGTTCTGGTAAAACAATTTTTGAATTATTTACGCACGGAGTAAGCTGGTGAATGTGTGACAAGAGCTTTACGAAAAGTGTGATCGGGCGAGGTGAACGGAAGTTGAGAGGGAGATAATATATAAGTTAGTGAACATTTTTAATATCATATCAAAAATGACGACCGTTCCAGCACAGGGATCGAACCCGCACAGTAGTTCCAACCGGAATTAGTCTTGTTATCAACAGGGTCTTCCTTATCACAACGGTATTAAAAAGACCTTTGTATATTTCAATTATATATTTTGTTCTAAGATATTAAGTATCATTTACTAATTAATTTAAGAGAGTATTATGTTTGAAACGAAAATTATGAATGATATACTTGTTATAAAGAAACAACTTTATTTTATTTTATCGCGGTTTATTAAATTTTTAAATGCTCGACGTTTCGGAACTTTACAGCAACCATGGTCGGGAGAGGACTGTTGTTTCACGTTTTCTGTCAGTAAAATTTATTTCTTCGACTTATTTATCGACTTCAAAATAAAAGAGATTTCTCAATTCGACCGTGTTTTTATCTTATTTGAGTTACCTTTTTACTGTACAGATTAATTTTTTGTGTAACTAAATTAATTGTTTCTTTCGTTTGTGAGCAAACATAATAATTATTAAAGGAATAAATATTAGAAATATTTGTACTCTGTAGTATCAAAATGTAATCAATTTTAAAATTCATTTTATAAAAACAATAACTTAGACATCATATCCAAAAGCATTATACAAAACTGCATTCAATTTAAATTCGATTACCAAGCCGCGGTGTCAGCGACGCGAATGACTCACGTAAGGAAAGATACGTCACTAACGCGTTCTTCTTTGAATACTAACTTAATTACCCAAAACATAACTTAGGTTGAATTGAAATAACTTTAACTTACTATACACGGTAGTAAATCTAATTGAGTTAGTCTAATTCTTTGAATTGCAAAAAATAAAGGAATTCTTTATAGCGTCATTTCATGACGTTATCGCCACTAAATACGGCAATGTAGATAATGTCTAATGCCACACCCTACACTTGCATATAGAACATAAATAAACAATATTTAAGCACGTATTTGGTGAAACGAAAAAAAAAATAAAAAAATTGTTAGCAACATTTTAATATATATTTTTATTCAAATGAATTCAATCATACATTACAGAATACTTGAATTTTCAATGTACGTTCTTTAAATTATAATAATAATTACAAAATAAACCGTATTGGCATTTCATCATTACATACATAATATAAAAATTATGCCTTCATCGCACTTTCAACGTCATAGCCGTATGGACAATAATTTCTACCGAACTCCAACATTTCTGCAAACGTGGCCTTTGAGCAAACCTCCACATGTTTTTTTTTTTTTAATTTAATAAAATCAATATATTGTGCTCTACGCCCATATAATCAGCATTAAAGCTATGTGGACATTCTTTTTAAATTAACTACGATTAAATGCACCATTTGAAACTTATCGACTTTATCAATTTCATGCAGTATGCAAGCAATATACAAGAACTAATACAAGTAAATAATACTGTCGTTCAATATTACAATGGATGGACTAGTGTTTCATACAGTCGTCACTGCTCGTGCAACACTAATAAGATTTTAAGTAAATATTCTCTGTAATTGACATATCTTTTATCTTTTGAAAGTAACTAAATCAAATGTATATTGCTCACAAATAACCTCTTGCAACAACTTTTACAAATCAAAAATTGAAATAGTTGACGATTGACGTTTGCTTGTCCGTCGGGAGCCTACTCCGGCCAGACCTAGTACAAACGGTTCTCTATGTCTTGTCACTACAAACTGAAACGGACAGGGTTTAGTACTCTCTCTGAAATTAAAAATATTCCTTATTCCACTTTAAAGCGGGCGAAGCGATCAATATCCTTTTGTAATGAGAGTAACAAAATGCAATAAAATTTAACAGTTACAATAGCGATTTCTCTATACTCATAGATAAATACGCGCCGGGGGGCGACATCCCTCGGAGCCAGTAAACATTTGAACAAGATTTACTCTTACGAGAATATGTACAGAGGCATGGAGCGACCGCTGCAGCTCAGAGCGCAGCGGCGGGACATCATTGGCTCTTGAGCTCCTTACCGATCGTGTAGGAGACGAGCCTCGCCCAGTCGATCTTGCTCCGGGTCACGGGCAACTGTCGCCGGAGCGCCTTGAAGGTTGTGTCGCTCATTGTCTTGTAGTTGTCGGATATGGCCGTCTGGTACGCATTCTCCGCGTCGCAGACGAGTCTCACGAACTCCTTCGCCGTGGCCGCCTCGCCGTTCGCGACCAGAGGGGCGCGCACTTCCTTTGAACTAACCAGTTGAACATTACCATCTTCGTAGTAGTGTACTTGGACGCGAAGCATTCCGCGGAGCTCTGTCGCCCCGCTACCCACTGTCAGTGACCATACTGAACGCCACCGCCCGTTCCAGTAATTCTTGGGTTGGAACTGGTGGTCTTCGATGCAGGCCACGAGGGAGACAGCTCCCGATTCGAGAGCTCGTCCGACGACTAAGCTAGCACCGTGTTTATAGTGTTCAGCGACGTAGTTCGTCAGCTCCACGTCGAGCGCGGCTCGCCACGGCTCGGCCACTCGGTCGGGCTCATAGGGCTCGTATTCGGACGCTTCCTTGCGTAAGTGATCGTACTTGAAGGACCGTTTCGATCGCGGGTCGAAGAACCTGCCTCCGCCGAGGTCATTGTGGTCCGTGATCAGCGTATGAAGTTCCGAGCCTTCGAGGCGCACGGGCGTGAGCTGGTCCTTGTTGTACTGTGCGAATGCTCCGCTCGCGCCCTCCTTGAGCAGAGTGTCGTTGTTCAGCAATACTCTAACATCATTAAACACTTCATTAAACTCTCCTGGTGGCGAATGTAGTATAAAATCCGAAACAATTCTCACTTTTTCCTGATCACTAATCACTTCGTCACCGTCCGCCGCCATTTTTGGTACTTTTGACACAATCAGTCAATCACAGATGAAAAAGAATAAAGACCATAAACAATACCAATAATTACCTACTATCCCCGGCTCCACACGTTGGCCCTAACATAGGTCCCAACGCTACTCGTCCAACGTGTGGATCTGGAAAACGGCATTCGTCCCAACGTTGGGGCGAGCGTTGGTAGTTGTCCGGCTCGTGTCGGTTTTATCAAAGGAATCTGCGCCAACGCTCGCAATCCGTCCACACGTTGGCGCGTTGCTCAGTTCTGTTGCAACACGCAGCGAGTGCGTACGTCGCGCGAGAATGGCTTCCTCATCCACAAAATCGCCACCGGCAGTTTTCAAATGAAAAAATCATAGAATTTATTGAACTTTTGATAAAGTTCAATAAATTCTATGACTTTTTCACATCCAATAATATGGGACGCTACTCGAAAGGATCATAAAAATAAAAATTTATTAGCTGATGCATGGCGCACCATTCAACAGAATAAGGGAATGAATTTCTCAATTGAAGATTTAAAAAAAAGCGAGAATCATTAATGAGCACATATCGCCTTTACATTAAAAAAAATTAGTGACTCTACTCGATCTTTGACGTGAATTTTTATTTTTTCTCAGTAACAAATATAAATATGTGTGGCTACCACATCGATTCACTATTACGTAAGTAGTATGTAATAGTAAGTCGATGTACTAGCACAAAATTACTTACCTTATTTACTTACCTATAATACCGTACCTTGAACAATACCTTTAAAACACCTTCAAAATACCAGTTTACCTCGAAAACCTTTACCATGAAGAATGACATCTGATTCGAGTAAGAAACATGAAGTAGGTAGCCCTGAGAAGGGCTGTTTTGGTTTTCGTTGGAAACAGTGATAGTTAGCCCTCAAAAGGACTTTTTTTTAATGTTAAGAAACAAGAATTATTAATGACGTCGTTAGCTCTGAAAAGAGCTGTTTGTAAATAAATATTTCACAGCACGCCATGCACGAAGCGGATGTACAAGCAGTCACAGTTCACATAACTTCACAAATCTTCAAGCAAGCTTCTCTCTTCGTGTATATCTTCAAGATTTGAGTCACGCCGCGCTGCCTAGTGGAGTACGTCCGTCCGCCGTGTCGACCGCCGCTAAATGAGCGAGGCGCGCGGGCGGAGGTCGTATTAATAGAGTTCGGCCCGCGACGCCGTCCTACATCACGCGCGAGCATCTCCGACAAAAACACGAACCACGCACGGTGAAAGAGAGATAGAAATAATGCGTAAAAGGAATGCAAAGCACTAATTAGAATCGCTTTCTAATTGGATAAAAAACGAATTATTTTATTGGTTATTATAATTTTTCTTTGTAAATATTTCTGTATAAATATTGCGATTTTTGCCTAATAAAATCATTCGATTCAATCGACACCTTCTGAAGAAGTCTTTTATTTGAATACTCTCCGAAGTCTCCAAAGTGGTGACCCGACGCTGAACAAGAACAAGAGGAATCCCTGCTCGTGAAGAAAATGGAAAAAGCAAGAACCACCGAATCCCTGCCCGCCGCCACCGCCGCTGCCGCTGCCGCCGCCACCGCCAGCCAGCTAGCCAGCCAGCCTTCAGAAATCGCGAATATTTAGCTTTCGCTGCGAATTCCACCTTTCTGGCGCGACCGTGTTCGATTATGGTTCTACAGCTTCGAAGCCGCTACTCACGATCAGAAGAAAGGCGAACAACAACTAGCACAGATGGTTATCGCTCGTTTAGAAAAGCAAGATATCGAACAAATATCAGACCTTCTCTACAATCCACCTGAAAGCAAGCCATATCAAGCCATTAAAGAACGTCTCATCACTGCGTACGAAGAGTCAGACAACCGACAGTTCCAAAAACTCTTGTCTGAAATGGAACTAGGAGATCAGAAGCCGTCACATCTACTACGTCGGATGCGCGATCTCGCTCGTGACAGAATCCCCGACGCCACGCTACGCATCCTGTGGACCAACCACCTACCTCCACACATCCGCTCAGTCCTAGCCGTGAGCGACTCTTTCAGCACGAAGACTGCGTTAGAAGAACTCGCACTGCTCGCTGACAAGATGCTAGAACAACACCGCGAAGTCGCCGCCGTCAGCACTACACTACCGCCTCCTACGTCCGCATCACAGATCGATACAAACTTCTTAATAAACGAAATAAGAAAACTCTCCATAGAAATCGCTGAATTAAAATCAAGACAACCGCAGCATAATTTCAGAAGAAACCGTTCTCGAAGCCGTACATACAACCCGCGATATAAATACCGATCAAGAGAAAATACACCATCGTCAGCGTGCTACTACCACCTACGTTTCGGAGCCCAGGCAAGAAACTGTAGGTCACCGTGTTCC
Source organism: Melitaea athalia (assembly GCA_905220545.2). Lineage (NCBI taxonomy): Eukaryota > Metazoa > Arthropoda > Insecta > Lepidoptera > Nymphalidae > Melitaea > Melitaea athalia. Next base: position 18,106,628 of record HG992194.1, read on the forward strand.
TTCGTGTCTAAAGAAAAGCAAGCGGAAAACTAGAAAGAACGCTGGCAGAGGCGGAATCCGGCGCTCAAGAATACTCCTACCGCCTATTCGTCACAGACAAGAAAACTGGAATATCTTTCTTAGTAGACACGGGAGCTAACATATCCGTCCTACCTAGAAAGAAAACTCACTTCACTACACCGCTGCCATTCAAACTCTACGCCGCTAACAACACTACTATATCGACATACGGTGAAAAAACACTCGAACTCGACCTCAGCCTTCGCCGTCCATACAAGTGGAAGTTCATAGTCGCTGACGTGTCAAAACCGATACTAGGAGCCGATTTTCTGAAGCATCATCAACTCATCGTGGATTTAAAAAACAAGAAACTTATCGACAACGTCACTAACTTAACAGTCAAAGCACCCGTTCGAGCTACATCTATACCTACAGTACGTAGCATAGACTGTAACAACGTTTACCACGACATACTCTCAGAATTCCCCGGCATAACAAGACTAACTTCAATGAACATCAACGACAGCAAGATCAACGTCCAGCACTATATAGAAACCGAAGGCCCGCCCGTACATTGTCGTGCACGTCCTATACCACCACACCGCTACGAAAAAGTAAAGAAAGAGTTCCAAAACATGATCGAACAAGGTTTATGTCGACCCAGCAAGAGCCCATGGGCATCAACCCTTCACGTCGTACCAAAGAATAACGGAGACATACGAGTCTGTGGTGATTATCGCCGTCTCAACGCAATCACCAAGGCCGATCGATACCCGGTACCACGCGTCAAAGATTTCACGTATCAACTCGCTGGAAAAACAATATTCTCAACAATAGATCTCAACAGAGCTTATCAACAACTCTGCGTCCGCGACGAGGATATTGAAAAGACAGCTATAATAACACCGATGGGATTATTCGAATTCCCGAGAATGTGTCCAGGTTTAAAAAACGCAGGCCAGACATTCCAGCGATTCATACATCAAGTGTTGAGCGGACTGCCCTACGTATTTCCATTCATCGACGACGTACTACTTGCATCTGAAAACGAAGATCTTCACAAAGAACACTTAAGAACCGTGCTACGAAGACTTGAAGAACACGGAATTACAATAAATCCTTCGAAGTGTCACTTCGGTCAAACAGAAGTTCAATTCTTAGGATATCACGTTTCAAAAGACGGTATTAAACCCCCAACACAGAAGATCGACATCATCATGAAGTATCCGAAGCCTACAAACATCGAAGAGCTACGTCGTTTCCTCGGTATGTTAAATTTTTATCGCGATCACATACCTAACGCCGCGTCTATACAAGCGCCACTAAACGCATACCTACACAACGTAAAAAAGCGAGACAAGACCGTCATACAGTGGACAGAAGAGTCGACACAAGCATTCGAAGCATGTAAAAACAGCATCAGTAACGCCGCTTTACTTGCTCATCCATCACATCAAGCTACATACGCATTATTTTGTGACGCGTCCGACAAGTCAGCTGGCGCCGTCCTACAACAATACGTAAACAAAACGTGGCAACCTCTCGGCTACTATTCGAAAAAATTCTCCGACGCGCAATCGAGGTACTCAACATACGACAGAGAACTTCAAGCTATCTACATGGCTGTGAAACACTTCCGCAAGATGTTTGAAGGCCGACCACTCATTATATTTACCGATCACAAGCCTCTCACATTCGCAATGAATAAGATTAATTCATCTACAGAAACACCGAGACGTACGAGACAATTATTATTTATTAGCGAATTTACAACCGATATACGACACGTGAGTGGTAAACAAAACATCGTTGCCGACGCCCTAAGCCGCATAGAAACGATTACATGTCCCTCAATAATCAATTATGAAGAAATCGCATCCGCACAGCAAGAAGATCCTACGATACAACAGTTATTACTTCAAGATAACATTAACTTAAAGAAAATTATCATCCCGAACACCGACGTCGAATTATATTGTGAGACTTCAACTTCGAATATACGACCCTATATACCTGAACAATATCGACAACAAGTTTTTAAAAGTATACATAACATAAGTCATCCTGGAACGCGTACGACTCGAAAGATGACGTCACAGAAATATTTTTGGCCGTCAATGAATAGCGACGTATCACATTGGACAAGGAGCTGTATTGACTGTCAAAAAAATAAAATACAACGCCATACGTACAGCGCGACATCTAAATTCCCGCCAACGGAACGCTTTCATCATATTCACGTCGATATCGTAGGTCCATTACCTACGACAATGCAAGGTTACCGTTATCTTATAACAATGATCGACAGAGAAACTAAGTGGCCCGAAGCAATACCTACCGACGATATAACAGCAGAAACAGTCGCCGAAACTATATACAAACACTGGATCGTAAGATTCGGCTGTCCGTCGACACTAACTAGCGACCAAGGCAGACAATTCGAAAGTCAGCTGTTTAATAATTTAATGAAAATCATGGGAATTACGAAAAACCGAACTACTCCATATCACCCGGTTAGCAACGGCATTATCGAACGCTGGCATCGCACACTAAAAACCGCGCTACGAACGAAGCTATCAAGTTCAAGGACATGGGTCAACGAACTACCTACTGTATTACTCGGATTACGAGCGACCCTACGCACAGACGCCGGAGTTAGCCCAGCCGAACTCACATACGGCTATAACCTACGTCTACCAGGTGATTTCTTTAATACATCGATACCTACAACTACGAGCGACTATAGTTACATAAACAAAATAAGAGAAGCAATAGAATTAAACAGACCGCAAACCGCTACAACTCATCATAACAGCAAACAACCTCTCTTCATTCATAAAGATCTACAAGACTGCAGTCACGTATTCGTTCGAGTCGACGCAATTAAAAAACCCTTACAACCACCGTATGAAGGCCCGTATCGTGTAATAAAGAGAACAGACAAAGTATATACGATACAATTACAAAATCGAGAAACTAACATATCGATAGATAGACTCAAGCCTGCATACTTACTACAGGAAGATATATCTAACAACACGTCGTCGCTACAAGTTACCTCGCCACGGAACTCATTTCCCGCCAAAACGCATAGCAACGAGACGCCACAACCGAACGCGATTCATAAGAACATCACAACGCGAGTCGGCCGTCCCGTCAAGCTGCCAGTACGTTTCACTTGAGGGGGAGCTCTGTGGCTACCACATCGATTCACTATTACGTAAGTAGTATGTAATAGTAAGTCGATGTACTAGCACAAAATTACTTACCTTATTTACTTACCTATAATACCGTACCTTGAACAATACCTTTAAAACACCTTCAAAATACCAGTTTACCTCGAAAACCTTTACCATGAAGAATGACATCTGATTCGAGTAAGAAACATGAAGTAGGTAGCCCTGAGAAGGGCTGTTTTGGTTTTCGTTGGAAACAGTGATAGTTAGCCCTCAAAAGGACTTTTTTTTAATGTTAAGAAACAAGAATTATTAATGACGTCGTTAGCTCTGAAAAGAGCTGTTTGTAAATAAATATTTCACAGCACGCCATGCACGAAGCGGATGTACAAGCAGTCACAGTTCACATAACTTCACAAATCTTCAAGCAAGCTTCTCTCTTCGTGTATATCTTCAAGATTTGAGTCACGCCGCGCTGCCTAGTGGAGTACGTCCGTCCGCCGTGTCGACCGCCGCTAAATGAGCGAGGCACGCGGGCGGAGGTCGTATTAATAGAGTTCGGCCCGCGACGCCGTCCTACATCACGCGCGAGCATCTCCGACAAAAACACGAACCACGCACGGTGAAAGAGAGATAGAAATAATGCGTAAAAGGAATGCAAAGCACTAATTAGAATCGCTTTCTAATTGGATAAAAAACGAATTATTTTATTGGTTATTATAATTTTTCTTTGTAAATATTTCTGTATAAATATTGCGATTTTTGCCTAATAAAATCATTCGATTCAATCGACACCTTCTGAAGAAGTCTTTTATTTGAATACTCTCCGAAGTCTCCAAATATGCACTCAGTACTATAAAAGCACTCAGAGCAATTTCGATTTCTATATCGGACATCTTCACGTTGGCCCTGACGGGACAGAACTAGTTTGATAGCCAACGTGTGTACGGCTCTCCGAATTCGCAGTCCAACGTTGGTACGAGCGTTGGGGCCAACGTGTGGAGCCGGCCTATGACAAATTGATGACGGAAGGAAGTTTATTTAACTATTTCATTCTTATTTCATTTTATAGTGTAACAAGATATAAAATTACTAAAATAGGAACTTTTAATGTGAACGTTACACTTTACTTAATTTTTTTATTTTAATTAATGTAATGGTAATATTGTTAAACATTTTATAAGGCTATTTATTAGACATTAGATTATTACCAGATAAACTACGTAGACACATTTAAAATTTTATAGGATTTTAATTAATATTTTGTCGGTTGTTAACATACACAAGGCGAGGGTTGACTTATGTGTGTTTTCTTTAATCATTGGAAAAAATGTTACTATTCCAATGATTAAAGATAAAATCGTCGTGTTTTATCTATGGACTTTTCGGACCATTAATGTCAAATGTCAATGTCAATTATCGATGACATTGTGATGACATTTTTCGGAACAAGTTGTGTAAGTTGTGTAACAACTTTGGAACAAATCGAGGTTTTTTAAACGATAACAATGCTTTCCTACAAATATTACGATACGCCAGAGGGCCAAGACATTTATAAAAAAGTATTTGTTACATCAAAATATGCAGCCATAACCGGACTAGGAGTAGCAACATTCGATGTTCTCATGTACTCGCATCCTAAAGGAATTTTTAATACTGCCAACAGATATGCGTTTTTCATGGGCCCCATGGTGGGCATGGCAGCCGCTTTCACTGTTACTGCTAACGCTGCGCAAAATATAAGAGAAAAGAACGATGTTTGGAACTATTTCCTCGGCGGTGTGGCGTCTGGAGCTGTTTTCGGTGCTTGGAACAAAACAGTAGCAGGCGCAGTTCCAATGGCCCTCGTTCTCGGAGCTATTGGTATGCTGAAGAAAACGGCCATTGATAACGACTGGGTACTGGTTCCAGAGGTCACCACTGCCCATAAGTCTATAAGATCAGTAAAGCACGACTGGACAATGGCTAAAGATATTGAAGAACTTAAATCTTGGAAAGCTGGTTAGTTTCCGTCGTTTCAAAATAAATTTTATTTCATTAAAAATACAATATCATAGAGTAAAATTATATTATCTAAAGAAATAACGATGTTTTGTTGTTTTCATTATTCAAATAAAATATTGATTTTAATATAATTACTTTTTATTATTAATTAATAGCTCCGCTACGCTGTTTCCTAAATAATCTGTTGAATGTGTAAAAAATATTTTTTTTTACATTTATAAGTTTGTAATAACTTGTATATTTATTTTTAAGACTTATGTAATTGCTCTTATTATTTCAGGTTCCAACTAATCTCGCCAGCGAGCAGACTAGTATCAAATAGACTGTAAATATAATCAACATCTTTATTTAATTGTTATAGAAATATAAGTGTAATGCCATTATTGTGTATTATTTGATAATATCTCGTTAATTTTGGTTTCATAATAATTATACATCTTGTTTTTATTTATTCGTTTGATATATTTTAAAGTAAAATAATAAAAATCACAATATACAAACAAAAAAGTAGAAAGGTGGTCTTATAGTAGTGATCTTTTAACTTTTTTTTTTATAAAATAGGAAGCTGGTGTTTGACATCTGGTTCCATTTAAATTTGATCGATATCTGTTGAGTATTTTTTCAGTAATGTCCAATAATGCAAACTTTATTAACTATAGTAGCTGTGCCCGCACTTTTCCGTGTGAATTTAACACAATTTTTCTTCTAACAGCCACCGAGTATGAGGTATTTATAATATAATGACTAATGAGTATCATTAGGTGTATATTATATTGTGCTCTGTAGTGTAAATATACACGCGATACAATAAGAAAACCGAAGTCCAAAAATAATGAGAGTGACATCATGCATGTAACTGTCTTTTCTCGCGAGCGGTCCAATGTATGAGCAATGAGCGATTTTTATTTAAAGAGACTTATTACAATCAAATTATATTCTCGAAAAATTTATTAAAGATATTTTAAATAATATTACCGTTGTTAATGTATAAATGTGTACTATACCTCCATTAATTTCTTCTTATATAAATCCACCGTTACACATTTTCGCATTTATTATACACAACCTCAGTATGACTTAGAATTTGATTTTATTACTTACTAGCTAGCTTATTAATTTGAATTTTAATTGATAGAATTAATCAATATTCAGTATGTAACATCCCACTGCTGGCCAAAGGCATCTTTTACCATGTAAGGCAAGATTCGGAACTTATTCCAGCATGCCGCTCCACTGCAGATTGTCAGATAGGTTTTCTACTAAGAGTAACAATCCCTATTAAAGGTCTATTATGCAACTTGGACCGACAGCTTAAAGAGTTCTATAATATGATTTAAATTTTATTTGATGAAAGTACGACTGCAAACTTATAATTATTGTCTTTGGTCTTTTAAGCCTTTAAATAAATTAAATTGAAAGTTATTCAGATATCAAGAGAATCAAATCTATACTATACTAACTAATTATAAAGCTGAAGAGTTTGTTTGTTTGCTTGAACTGGTCCGATTTGAAAAATTCTTTCAGTGTTAGATAGCCCATTTATCGAGGAAGGTTATAGGCTATTATTTTTTTCAAATTAACGCGTGTGAAATCGCGGGGCACAGCTAGTAGAATTATAATTACCTAAATTTTGTCCATATTATGTGTAGTCTATGAAGATTTAGTTCTAAGGTCGTCCAATAAAAGTCCATTCTACATCAAATGTTTATTTCTTAAAAAACTAATCAAACAAATGTAATAAGCAATAAACAACAAAAATGCTGTGAAAATATAAACACACGTTCTATCTGTCGCAATCTAACAAAAAAATCTAAAATATATACATATATGTATATTCGTATTTTTCTTCAAGAATAATACAGAAAAGGAATGTTCAGGTGTTACGACTGGCTGCGAGCGTTGATAGAATTCCTTTCTCATTCTTTTTATTAAACAATTTTATAATATAAATAACAAAAAAATTATATGACATACCAAGGGCGGATCCAGCTTTGGCACCTTGAGGGGGGGGGGGGGTCACATAGTCATGGTCAAGTCACAAGAAGTTGTAATTTAATTTTGATAGTGATAGATACAGGTAAAAAGTAGGTATTTTATTAATGTATGTGAGTATTTCTCACGAAAGATGTACATTTGTGAAAAAATCATGTCTCAAAAGTTTGAGTCAAAATATTAAAATAAAACGATGAAACTTCTTGTAAAATATTTCCGAAGGGGTGAAGAAAATATACTCCTGATTAGGATTAGATATTGCAGGGACCTAAAATACTTCATAAAATTGTGTAACGCTTCAAGTTGTCACTATCATGATTTACTCTTCCATACAAAATCTTTTTGTCTCAATGGGTACCAACGACTTTTCCGCTTCAAAAAATACTACATGACGTATGTCTAACGTTCAAATTTTCTGTAATTAGCACCTTCGTATAATCTGGTTTAAGGTTCAGGGATGCTTGTATCCTGCTTTCTTTAAAATAATTGCGTTTCACGCGATAAACAAAATGTCTCACCTTTTTTACTTTTTAGTCACGTACTCTTTAGTCACGCCATTTCTCAGTAATTTCTTTAATTTATGAACGAATCTGTAGTATTTTGTACTGACAACTCTAAAAGCGTCCCTATTGGACGATGGTAAATGTCAACGCCATATTTTTTCTCTGTCAAAAACTAGATTCTCTTAGTGCGCCGGCTGTTTTACTATTTCGATACGAGAGAAAAAAAATACTTTTTTCGGGGTAAATACTTCTTAATTGTATATCAAGTTAATAAAAATGTATGTTAGGATAATTGTTAAAGTGAATTACATTCTTCAAATTCATTATGGATAAAAATCTACTTCTTTTAGAGGTTATTGAGTTTTATTTCCTTTTACTGTTTCGTTGTTTTTCGTCACGTAACGAAATAGTATGTTCTAAAGCTGGGTGTAGACCATTGACATATATATTACTGCGTAGTTTTTTATTTATTTACCGGAGTTCTAAACTGACATCTGTTTGCCTTCTTATTTAGTAAGGTAAAAAGCAATAACTTTTATTTAACGACAAGATAATCAGCTGATCAGTCCAAAAGCACGGGTAGTTGATGTTTTTTCTGACAAGTTGCAAAACTCGTAGAATAAAAGTCTATTATTGCTTTTAATCTCACCAAAAATAGGCAAAAATGTGTCTATGGAGAAACAAGTGTATTGCTTCGTTTGTTCGTCTTTTATGTACTCCTAAGCCGCTCAACTTTGGAGAGATGTATGTGCTCCACCGCCAGTAAGGGTGTATTTATTTAAAGGATATTGGTTTGATTTTACGTAATTTTTAAAAATTGAATTGGTCGAAAAAGAGGGCAGTCTTTCCCTGATGAATATAGAAGACGCAGTTTATTTTTAATTCAGTTTTTTTCGGTTAAAACTTTTTCTTTTTCCTGTCTTTTAATTTGAATATTTCATTTTGATTTCAGCTAATAATAAGTGCACCTATAATGAAAAACATGTTTTTAATTAATTCCCTTATTCCCTGCATTTTTATTAAAGCACTCATGCACACTTAGCTTTAGTTTACTATTTCGTTACTTTGTAAACTATTTCGTTATGATATTTCATAACAACTTTTTCGTTACATGTACATCTTTCGTGAGAAATACTCATGTAAGTACTGTATTTAAAAATATCTATATTGTGACAAAAATCTTGTTTAACAATTTTAATTAGCTATGGTCTACCTAGGTCCTGGACCCCCCTCCCCCCTGGATCCGCCCTTGTGACACACACACAGGGTATAATTTATAATTCTGTTTTTTTAATTCTTAACAATAAAATAATAACAATATTTTCTATTAGTAAAATTAGAATATACAGCATATACATAAATCTGATATAATAATAAAACAAAAAAGCATATTTTTTTTATTTAAATGCAGAACTTTAAGAAGCCAGCGCCAGAGCTGAATTAGAAGTTAAAAAACAAAACTACAATTGTGTAATTTTATTTTAACTGTTATTAAATAATTTTCAAAAATAAAAGATATATTAAAATGAAAATATAAATGAAACGAGAGAACAATTTTTTAAAACGAATAAATTTTAAAATTTTATTTTCATTTGACTAGACATCACAATCGTAATTTTTAAACTATGGACCTTTGCCATGCTTAGTTAAAAGCAGATACAATTTTTCTAAAAAGAAAAAAATTAACAGCATTTCTTTTTAAAACTGATGACCTATATTCTATTAAAAATTTAGAATTGTAAATGTAATTTTCTAAATATGTAAATTTCCTTTAAGATCACAATTGAAAAATTTACAATAATCTATATACATATAGCTAAAATATAATTTATAAACTTTAAACAAACTCAAAACTTTGAAGTTAATTTTCTTAGATTTCGATATTTTTTATACTTAAATAATGCCTTTTATTTAAGCACGGCAATTTTCTCCTATAAGTAATACCTTTTTTCTTAATCCAAGAAGAGGCCTTCACCCAAAAGTGGGACACAAAGATAGTAGAGTAGTATCAATGACAAGTGTTACCAATCTCACACAAACTACAAACACACATAAAAAAATCTAAAGTGTAAAGCTGGAAGAAAATTTGGCACAAACATTTATAACAGCAACAGAGCGTAAACATAGAAGACTTTAAATTCGTATTTTGAATAATTTTTTAAAACATTTATAATCTGCATTAAAACAGACTATCAAATCCCGCGATTTTTTTTTTTAATTTTTAAGAACATTAATGAAACTAAGGTTTAGGTAGGGCTGGTTTCACCAGCTGTGAAGAAATGTTTATCCCGCACATAAGTTTCCATTAGACTTTAACAGCAGGAGGTAGAGGAGGCCCTTAGGACCTATTTCTCCTCAATTAATAAACTAAAACATTTAGGTATTTGCGAATAAAATTATCTCATAAGTATAGTAAAGATCAATTGTAAAAAACAATAATAGTACCTGGGTGACCGAGCCCAGCTCGGTATTTTTAGTTTTTTTTTTTTTTTTTTGAAGTTTTCTCGGTATTTTTATATTTTATTTTTATTTAAATAAAAAATCAAGAGTGAAGTTAGAAAAAAAAGGAAAAAAATAGATTGGAGATGGATTTGAACTTTGGTCTTATAGGTTGATCCCGAGCGACCGATTTCCCACCTGAGCTATTACAACTTTATTGACAATTGCGAAATTTACCTGCGTATTCCAATGATATTGTAGCCATTTTTTTCATTGCCTAAAAACAGGGATAAAACGACATTTTCTAAAAATGAATCCTAGCTAGATCAATTTATCGCCCCCGAAATACTCTGCATACTAAATTTCACAAAAATTGGTTGGAGCCGATGAGCTATATATATAAGAATTGCTCATTTAATAGTATAAGATATCAAAAATTTTAATCTGTTTCGTCATTCACAGCCTGCGAAACAAGCCCTAAGTCATTTAATGACAGATTGCTAACTTGCTAAGTTTTATCATCATCACATAGTATAAAACAAAGTCGCTTCTCGCAGTCTGTATGCTTATATCTTTAAAACTACGCAACGGATTATGATGCGGTTTTCTTTAGTAAATAGAGTGATTCCAGAGGAAGCATACATGCATAATATAGTAGAGGAACACTGATAGTTTTTGCAACCGTGCCGGGGCGGGTCGCTAGTAATAAATAAAATATTCCATTCCAAGTTATTAGAAGAAGGGAAGAAATCGTTAGGAGTTATAAAATCTAAACTATTACTAGTATCGTAATAACCGTTGTAAAAATCTATTTTATTTGTTATTCTTAATTTATATTAATAAATAATTTAATGAACTGTCACGTATTATTAAATTAGTTTTGTTAAGTAAATAAACTGCAACAATATTTTTAATTAATTAACCCTCCGTTGGTCGCGTGGGGTCTTTGAAAGCCCAGATACTACAGAAATGTAAAATTTAAACATATAAAACTGTCTCAGCGACTCCATATTTTAGGTACCCTCCTAAGTTGGATTATACTTGCTGGGTATCGCCGTTTACTTCAGTTTGCGCGTAAGCGCCGTGAGATATATACGAGTTTTGTGCGTACGGGCCTTGAAAGACCCCACGCGACTAACCACGTAAGTAAAATTGAATGGATTTTTTCAGCTTAGATTTCTTTTGTAACATGTTTTTTACGTATTTTTTAGTTATTTTAGATTTAATTAACTGTCAAAATGGACGAAGAACAACAACCTCGTATATTAAGCTGGTTAGATGGTGAAAGTAACGATGTTTCCGGTGGTAGTGAATTAGTGATGATGAAGAAGGTAAAGTCGGTGAACGCAGATGAAAGGAGTGAGAATAGCACTGATTCTAAGCAGGGATGTGAAGATGAACCTACAGAACAACATGAATTATCTCTGGAAGAACTGCTTGAGAATTCGGAATCTTTGCGTGAGCATCGTCAGGTTCTGGAATCGTTGGATGAACAGCATGTGGTTTTCGAATCGAATGAACAACACATAGATTTGGAAAGTTCGTATAATGATGATGATGAAGATCCCTTGATAAATGGGCGGCCACCTTTTCAAATTTGCCTCGAGAATTGAAACAAACTATGAGACGATTCATACTTCCTCTTCAGGATGTTCAACACAACGAAAATAATTTTGTGCCTATGAGAAAGCGTTGCATTCATTGCCCAAGACAAATAGATAGAAAATTTAAATCTGCCTGCCATTGTTGTAAGGGTAACATATACCCAAAACATGATAAAACGTTATGCACTGACTGTGTTCTAAAAGATAATCAGTAAAAAAATGACTGACTTCAATTGGTAAAAGTTTATGTTTTTTTTTGTTGGTGTTTTCCAAATTTTGCGTAACTGTCTTCGTTATTTTAGTGTTATTGTATATAAATTTATTAAAATGAGAAGTTCCTACATTTCGTTACATTAAAACATTTTTTTTGTGATTGTGATCTCAAGGAGAGAAATTTATGTGTATACTTTTAGATTGTAAGTTTAAGGCAGAAAGAAAAGAATATTTTCACGTAACTTGTTGTAGTTTAATTGTTATTAGGTTAATCACCAATAGTATGCTAAGATAATTAGGAAAATAAAATTAGATAGATGTTTTTTAGGCTTTTTATTTTTGGGGTCTTCAGAGACCCCACGCGACCAACCGCGTAAACAAAAAATGCGCGACCGACCGAGGGTTAAGAATATTAACTAAAAGGGCCTGTTCCATGAGTTGGTAAAATTTATTTCCAAAGATAAGTTAATGATAGGCTTTATCAGCAGGAGGCAAAATAGTTTCTGAGACTGTTTTACCTTAATTAATAAACTACAAGTTTCCGATGACATTGGAGGGTAGAATAAAAAAAATACAAAAAAAATTAGATTGAAAGGTTGAGAAAAGAAATATTTGTTACTATTTTCTATATACTTTTTAAAAAATTAACGAAGGTTGTAACCTCGGCCGATCAATCTCCTTCGTGTATTCTCCATTCTACGTGACATTGACGAAATCATCTGTGCTCATTTGGCACTATTGGAAGCCATTAACCCTAAAGAAGAAGAAGAAGAAATATTTTTCAAACAAAGTAAGAGTTTGACAGCGAAAAAAAAATATTTTACCATAAATTTTTATCTGATGAAAAGTTATACGTCAGAATTCAGATAGCATTATCAACAATCAGTAGAACAGGCCTTCAATATACAACAGATTAAAAATTGTAAACAACATTAATGAAATATAAATACCACTATACTTTTCCTATAAATTATATAATAAATTGTGTTAATACCTATTGGGAGCCGGTGATTTCCACATCATATTCTAGCGTTGAAAGATTTTTTTTTTAATTTGAATATTTACTACAATTCTTTTCTAAAATTAGTCCATACAGAGACGTTTTCATTGGCTTTCTTATGTAAACAATATTGGGGCTAGGACTCGAAATAAGTCCAAGTATAAAAAAATAATAATAATAAATTAATTACTTAAAATAACCATGTCTACCATTTTTGTTGTAATTAATTTTTTTATACCATAACATATTTTTTATTCATTTAATTGATATGAGTGACCATTGATAAAATACAATAAAGGCAGCAACCAAGGACTTATTTCAATTGCATGACATATGACGTCTTAGGAGATCATAGCATATGCCACTTAAGTGCTGCCAACTATGAAAAAAATTAGTTCTAAGTTTTTGAATTTAGATTTAAAATTCAGTAAAATAGCGTCGAGTCGCTTTTAAGTGTAGAAACAAACAACTTACATATCCGCTGTAAGTATTTATACCGTGTCATCTGTGCTTATGTTGGGTTTTTTATACGACGAGTTTGGCAAATAAGCGTACGGCTCACCTGGTGGTAAACGGTTACCGTAGACTATAGACACCTGCAACACCAAGAACATAGCAAGTGCGTTACCGACCCTACCTTTACCACCCCCCCCCCCTAGGATCAGGAGTTATCTTGAAATAATTTACTGATAAATTTAACTATTTATCGTATATCTTGTTTATCTTTAATCTATCTCACTATCTACAGGGTGTCCCAGAATATGTGAATCAAATTGTCATGGGAGATACCTTGGACAGTGACCTTTCAAAAAAAAAATTAAAAAAAATTTGAAGTTAAGTAACCTTTGAATAAATTAATTAAAGTTAAAATTTTGGGAAATGCACGACTTTTTTCAAACTTTCGACTACAGCGCCCTCATTTGGGATTTTTTTTTTATTTTTTTTAGCTATTTTTATTTGGGAATGACTGATCTCAGAAAACATCAGACTTTTTTTCTAAATATTGACGTCATTTTGAAATCTCAGCATTATTTTTAATTTTTTTTTACTGCACCAAAAAGTTTCTTGCAAATTTAAACAGTCGTGGTATAAAAAAAATGTATGAAACTTTTTGAGCAAACTAACCTGAAAAGTTGCCTATTAAATAAAGATTCTAAAATGGTATAAATTAGGTAAGTAGCATTAAAAGTTTTGGAGATATTAAATTTTTAAGAGTGTAAGGGAGCATTTCGTCAAACTAAACATTTACATGTTTAAGTCACATTTCCTAGTTCGTGTAAAATTAATTTTTGTAAGCTAATAATTACAATAAAAATGCGTAGAAGCGCTCATTAGAAATGATAAAACACATGCTATCTCACTCAAGCACGCATAAAATTACTTATTTTGTCACGCTCTTTCATGGAATGTACACAGGGAGTGAGACGCGCACGCAGGTAAAACTGGATCTCGATAACAATGGACACCGTATTTTTTGTTAACTACAAGTTCATTCAGTACGACGCTTGACGCCCCGTGCTACTCCTGTGTTCCGTTTTGTGCTCTGTGATTTTATTAACGAACTTTGCTTCACTTTGGACTTTGGATTTTGCATTTGACTTGGATTTCTTTGAACTGGACTCAACAACTTTGGCATTATTCTGGACTTCGATTTTCTACACGTTATGGCTAACCGTCGACAAAATGAGCATTTTTATACCCCAAGCGAGTATGCTGATATGCATCTCGTGTATGGAGAAACGAGGCGTATTAACGCCAGAGGCGGCGTTAGTTACTCTGCCAGAGAGGCTGCAAGGATCTACGCAGAGCGATATCCGAATCGACACCACCCAGCCTATGGAGTGTTTTTAAGAGTCAACAACTCTTACCGCCAAGGAAGAATCCCAGGTGGTCCTCGCAGCGAGGGAAGATACCAGGAGCACGACGTAGACGTAGTAGAACAGGAAGTCTTAAGGGATCCGTCTACATCGGTACGAGCAATAGAAAGACGTACTGGGATTGCAAAATCAACTGCGCACCGAATATTGAAAAGGTTAAAGTACCATCCTTACCATATTCAAAAAGTGCAGTCTTTATTAACACGAGATTATGCACCACGTGTTAATTTTTGTAGACGAATGATTGAAATTCATCGACAGGACCCAAACTTTTTTAATCGTATCTTGTGGAGTGATGAATCCAGCTGCAAAAAGGATGGCTACACAAATTTACATAACCTTCATAGCTGGCGGACATCAAACCCTCATTTGATAAGAGAGGAGCGTTCGCAATACCAGTTTAAAATTAATCTGTGGACTGGTATTTTTAATGGAAAAATAGTGGGTCCTGTCGAGTTGCCCGGGACTCTAAATTCGACCGGTTATTTGGATTTATTAAGAAACCAACTACCAGGTTTGTTGGAAAATGAACCACAAGAAATAGTACAAACAATGTGGCTGCAAAACGACGGCTGCCCAGTCCATTATGCTCGAGAAGTAAGGGCCTACCTTAATGAGGCCTTCCCCGAACGGTGGATAGGCCGTATGGGGCCAATTTTATGGCCACCTAGGTCACCCGACCTTAATCCTCTGGATTTTTTTTATTGGGGCTGCTTGAAAGACAAAGTTTATTCGCAGCCCATCACATCTCTCGACCGACTGAGATCAAGAATCTTTCAGGCTGCTCAAGAAATAAGTACAATAAGCTTGCGACGGTTAAAACGTAATTTCTTAAGACGATGTGCATTGTGCATACGCACTGGAGGACGACATTTTGAACATCTTTTATGAGTTTACTAGAGTTTTTTTTTTCTAGAGTTTCGTGTTTTTTTTTAAGTTTAAAATGTTGATTAATGTTTGTGGTTCAATAATTTCTGTCTTATTATTATTAAGTGTCAGTCTTAGCTTTTAATTTTTACTAATTTTGAGTCTTTTAAAATAGTTTGAACATAAAAATCTTTGTGGAATAAAAAATTTGACCTAAAACATGAAATTTTTATTTTAAAGAAAAACGCCCTTACACTCAGGGCCGGATCTACCATATGGCTTTTTGGGCTTAAGCCCAGGGCCCCGTGGATTAAAGGGGCCCCCAGCTAAGTCAAGTCAAAGTCAATAAAAACCAGCCAAGTGCGAGTCGGACTCGAGCACCGAGGGATCCGTACAGACAAAATTATTAAAAATATTTTTATTATAATATGATGTAACTAAAAATTAATGCTTTTTGCAATGTTCCCTTTATTTGTACTATAAGAAGTTGCTTCGTACTAAATTTCAAGATTCTGAGTCCACGGGAAGTGCCCTGTAGGTTTTGATCCCCTTGCGAGTAGTTGCGAGTTTCAAAAATGTGGCTAAATTGTTGTTTCTTTTCATTGCGTTGACATAGAAGTTGGATTTTGTTACAGCTTAAAGGTATTATAGATTTGAGTATTTGGTATGAATTTCATTTTATTCTCTTTATGCGTTCATGAGAAAAGGGGTAGTAATTTTAAAATTAATCATATTTTTATTATATGATTTAACTAAAACTTAGCTAATAAACGTTGCTTCGTACCAAATTTCAAGATTCTGAGTTCACGTTAAGTACCCTGTAGGTTTTGATTCCCTTATGAGTATAATGCGGCTTAAATTGCTGTTTCTTTTGATGACGTTGAGATAGAAGTATGATTTTGTTACAGATTAAAGGTATTATAGTCCAGTCAAGTTAGTCCTTAAAATAGAAGTAAGGTTACAAAATTTTCCATAGAGTTAAAATTGGTATGAATGTTCAGAATACTATTATAAATGAATTTTGAAAAGTCCCCATCAAACCCCTTTGAGCAAATTTTTTTATTGATGGTGAAAGTCTGCAAAAATAGGTTTTTCGCGTTTTTCAGCTAAACGGTGAGTTTTACAGCAAAAATAGTTCAAACAAAAATTGTATATCATCCAATTTTCTACAAAAAATGTATCTACACTTTTTTCATAAGTATTGCCATTGCCGTGATACAGCGGTTCAAAGAACTGAAAAAATTATTTTATTCGTAACTAGCTGTTCTCAACGGCTTTCACCCGTTTGCGCTAACAATTTCCCGTGGGAACCTATTACTTTCCCGGGATAAAAAGTAGCATATGTTACATAAGGATAACTAAGCTTTCAAATGATAAAAGAATTGTTTAAATCAGTCCAGTAGTTTTTGAGTTTATTCATTACAAACAAACACACAAAAATACAAATCTTTCCTCTTTATAACATTAGTATAGATATGCACGTTGATGTACTTTTATATACATTTTTGAACCGTTATACGAGTAAAAATATGAGTCCCTATGTCTTATACATACAAATTATAAAATTCTTACAATATAAATGAACGTCAAAAACTTTGCCCCTATTTTCATTTAGTCGCATGGCCTTGAGTAAAAACTGTCTCCCATTTAATTGTCAGCGTGGCGATGCTCGTATACCAGCTCCGTTTCAAAGGTCTCATACTCAGCAAAATACTGTTAGTCGTAATTAGCTAGACGGGGGTCGTTACGTCATTTTCAAGAAACGTAACGAAGCCAGTGACTTGGTCGGCGTCATTATAAAAGTAGTGATTTTTGTAACTATAGCTATTTTCCACACTATTTTCATTCAACGACTATGATTGTTTGCATAAATAGCTCCACCAACTATACACGAAATACGTTACACTCGAAACAAAATCAAATTAAATCACTATCTAAGTGTTTGTAGCTATACAGTTAAATCAAAACTTTCCTTCATACTTTATTCAGGCTTTTCAGTAGCTTCACTCAAAAAAGTCGACGTGATATGGTTCTATGGCAAATGGAGAAATCTATCAATTCCCGGTTGGAATGGTTTTAATGAACATTAAATTTAACAATTAATATTATGACTTTTTCAACATCGAAAATTTCATTTTTACCGTTTATTCATCAACCAGCTAGTAATTAGTTAATTACAACAATACCATATACATCACTTTACTTTGTGCTTCAGAAAATGCAAAACGTTATGGTCATGATCAGCCTCTGTATGCATAAGCTCGAGAAATCATCTTAGCTGCACCTGAAGGGTCTGAGTTATCGAAAATTGTAATCAGGCTCGGAGGATTTCATTTAATTATGTCATTTCTTGGAGCGATTGGCTACATCATGTGGCACAAAAGAAATACTTTCTTTGATTTATGCACCTGGGTCATTAGATAAAATGCGCAACGGTCATGCATACGCGAGAACTATTCGAGCTCATATATTACTTCAGTTAGCTTTAAAAATAATAATATTTAAAAAACTTGATATTGATGACGCCATTGATGAAACGTGCATATTACGAATAAAATAATTTTTTCCAGTTCTTTGAACCGCTGTATCATGGAAATGTCAATACTTATGAAAAAAAGTGTAGATATATTTTTTGTAGAGAATCGGATGATCTACAATTTTTGTCTGAACTATTATTGCTGTAAAACTCACCGTTTAGCTAAAAAATGAGGAAAACCTATTTTTGCAAAGTTTCACCATCAATAAAATTTTTTGCACAAGGAGGATTGATGGGGACTTTTCACAATTCATTTATAATAGTATTTTGAACATTCATACCAATTTTTAGCTCTATGGGAATTTTTGTAACCTTCAAAGTCTTATTTGACTGGAATATTATATAGACTTGAGTATTCGATATGAATTTTAATTTACGACCTTTACGCGTTCATGAGAAAAGGGGTAGTAAGTAAAAAAAAATTAAACATATTTTTATGATTGAACTAAAAATTTATACTTTACGCAATTTTCCCTTTATCTGTGCTATAAGACGTTGCTTCGTACCAAATTTCAAGATTCTGAGTTCACGGGAAGTATACTGTAGGTTTTGATTCCCTTGCGAGTGTCGAAGTATAAACTGCTGTATCTTTTAATTGCCTCGGCTTAGAAGTTTGATTTTTTCACAGCTTCAAGGGACAGTAGACCTGAGTATTTGATATGAATGTCAGCTTGATACCTCCACGCATTCTTGAGAAAAAGTGTCTTGACAGACAGACGGACAACAAATTGATCCTATAAGGGTTCTTTTTTTCCTTTTGAGTTACGGAGCCCTAAAAATAGGCGATAATGCGAAAAAATCGATAATTTTATTAAATTAAACAGATCGTATGGTTTGCATCCCAGCGAATGGTACGATTAATCAAACCTTTTCAATTCATTTAATTCAAGTCTACGTTCAGGTGTTGATACTTCGAAGTGACAGTTAAAATGTTCGGCTGCCATTACACATGCATCTCAATCGTGGTCAAATTAGGGGGGCCCCTAAGTAGTATTAGCCCAGGGCCCCCTAAACTCACGGTCCGGCCCTGCTTACACTCTTAAAAATTTAATATCTCCAAAACTTTTAATGCTACTTACCTAATTTATACCATTTTAGAATCTTTATTTAATAGGCAACTTTTCAGGTTAGTTTGCTCAAAAAGTTTCATACATTTTTTTTATACCACGACTGTTTAAATTTGCAAGAAACTTTTTGGTGCAGTAAAAAAAAATTAAAAATAATGCTGAGATTTCAAAATGACGTCAATATTTAGAAAAAAAGTCTGATGTTTTCTGAGATCAGTCATTCCCAAATAAAAATAGCTAAAAAAAATAAAAAAAAAATCCCAAATGAGGGCGCTGTAGTCGAAAGTTTGAAAAAAGTCGTGCATTTCCCAAAATTTTAACTTTAATTAATTTATTCAAAGGTTACTTAACTTCAAATTTTTTTTTATTTTTTTTTTGAAAGGTCACTGTCCAAGGTATCTCCCATGACAATTTGATTCACATATTCTGGGACACCCTGTATATGCCATAAAAACACTCATAAAATCCTTTCAAGACAGTTTAACGTTCAGTCACCGGCTCCCTGTAAAATACCGTGTATCCTATCAGTTCATTTCTCGACCTTCTTCGGTTCTCCTTCATTTTCTTCCTCTTCCTCTTCGATTTCTTCGATTTCCTCTATCTCTTCGATCTCTTCTACTTCTATTTCTTCTTCTATTTCCTCATCGGAAAGGTCATCCGCTTTCTAGACAGCAATTTAAATCGTACAATTGAAACAATTTGAAGGTTTCTGTTCATATTTATTTGACTGAAAGGGATAAATGCTAACCATTTCTCCTTTTATAAACCATATTAATAAAACTAGATAATTAATCTATTGACATTATTCTTTAAAATATTGACTGTAAAAATCTTACAATTGATTTTCTAATCAACCGCTGTTGAAACTAAAATTTGCGTTAAATTCAACAATACACTAAATTTACATAATTTTATTTCTTTAAAAAAATACTACATATTTTGAGGTACTTTTGTAATATATGGGGGTAGATTGAAAAATTAGAAATTGTTGTAGCATTACCTCCGCAGCTGGTTGTGTGAGACCGCTCGCTGTGGTGAAGTCGTCCACTGTTGATTCTACAATAGAAATTTTAATTAACGCCTACAAAAATGAAATTACTACTTACTAACTACATTTACTTTTACAATCATACTAAAAAAATCTTGTGCGTTGAAGATATTTTAAATACTTTTTTGGAGGTTAAATGACTAAGGCTTGACTCGAGCTAATGATTTCTTTTTCTTTTTGTTTTTCTCTGTAACTTATGCGCGCACCACGTTTAAATTAATGAATTGATTCAAGTAAAACAAAACTGGGCTCGACTTATATGCATAGTATGATCTAGGATTAATGGTATTATGTAATTTTTGTCTCTTAATTTCGAACATAGTTTTATATAATATGAAATTGAGATATGGTTTGTTTGTTCGGTTATACTGCGAAAACTACTGAACCAATCGGAATAATACTTATTTCATAAAATGCAGCGTGTTTTAGTATATTATTATGATATGTTGGTGATTACTTATCGTGTAAAAAAATATATAAGTGCAACTGTGATTTTTGCATGTGGTGTTAGCCTATAAGTGATTGTTGCATTTGTATACACACACACACATCAGCCTATCGCAGTCCACTGCTGGACACAGGCCTCCCCAAGTGTATATGATGTATTATATCTCAATGTTAAATATATGTATATGTCCAGGTGTAAACAACTGTCGGCTAACCTCATAAATAAATAAATATATAAATAGTGATGGGAAGGGCGCGTCATCGATAACTCACCGAGGTCCCCGTCGGGCGTCTCCCGCGGAGCGTCCTGTATCAGCGACAGCGTTATCTTACCGCTGACGACCAGCTGAAATACACGATATGACCTTACTATATCTATATCTGTCTTTATGTAAATCTATACTAATATAATAAAGCTGAAGAGTTTGTTTGTTTGATTGTTTGTATTTGTTTGTTTGAACGCGCCAATCTCAGAATCTACTGGTCCGATTTGAAAAATTCTTTCAGTGTTAGATAGCCCATTTAATTTTATCGAGGAAGGCTATAGGCTATATATCATCACGCTAAGACCAATAGGAGCGTAGCACCAAAAAATAATGTTTCAAAATCGGGCTTTTTTTTTCCTTTTGAGAGTTTCCGCTGCGTAAACGGTTAGTTTCGCACAGATCATGTATGACAGAATTGGTCTTATTCCACGCGGACGAAGTCGCGCGCAGAAGCTAGTAAAAAAATAATCGCCGAAATGTACGCATAACTTCCAAACGACTAAACCAAATTAGACATATTTTTTTTTTCGGATTCATTATTGTAAGGATTTCGTACAAAATATGGCGGTACGAAGTTCATTCATTCTACTATCAGCCCGGTGAAGGACGATTTAGGCTCGGATCTTCCGCTAGTAAGTATACATAAAACGTCAGCATTTTATCTTATACTATTAAACGAGCAATTCTTGTATATATATATATATATATATATATAAATTTTCTGAATCTCGGAATCGGCTCCAACGATTTTCGTAAAATTTAGTATACAGGGGATTTCGGGGGCAAAAAATTGATCTAGCTAGGATTCATTTAAAAAAAAATGTAGTTTTATCCCTGTTTTTAGGCAATGAAAAAATATCATTAGAATACGAAGCTTAATTTCACCATTTATTAATATAGCTGTAATAGTGTAATTAGGAAAGCGACGGATTTCAAATCGTTTTGACCCGGGTTCGAATCTCAGTCTCCAGATTATTTTAAAAACAAAAAATAAAATTAAAATACCGAGCTGGGCTCGGACACCCAGGTACTGGTTATATTACAGGAAACGACCAAAGAAATGTGAGTGTATCTGTACTGACTTCTAAGCAGGAAATATGACTGAGTTAATGCAGGTTAAGTATTGTATTGACTGGTTTCTAAGGGAGTTACTTTTGAGTTTATTGTCGATTGTTCTCAGCAAAATGGCGAAGCGCTCACAGCACTGGCTGTTGCGCTGACGGTCGCGGGTTCGACAGACATTCGTATTGGCCATATAGATGTTTGTCGTGGTCTGGGCGTTTGTGCTTGTATATTGTGTGTTTCGTGACCTCCGATACAGGAGAAAATCCTACTGGGGTCCGTTGAATGTGAAGCGTTTATATTTTTATTTACATTAACCATAGATTATATCAGTCTGTATTATGTGTTTAGATAAAAACTGTACACCCAGACTATCTACATAATTATATATACAATTTCCGCTGCCCAAAGGTTGCCTGGAAGAGATCGCTCATTAGCGATAAGGTTACCTTTTGTAGTTACTTATCACCTGTTTTTATTTATTTTTGAAGTGAAACTTCTTTAGAATCGTTGTGATTTCAAACCGGATGCAACGGCAAAACGACAGGGAAGGACGCGCTGCAAGCCGCTAATTTTAAAGTAGTTTTTTTGTTTAAATTAGTTTGCCATAGAAGTTTCACTTCTATCGTGTGCGAATCGCACACACACCTTTTTTTTTATTTTGCTCATTCTTGGTGTACAACAAAGAGTTTTTATTATTATTATATTGAATCATTGACCGTTAGTTCAATGAAATATTACGAAGCAACCCACCTGCGCATCCTTCTTGCTAGTCTTCTGTTCGTCGGCACGGTCTTCAGCGAAGTCAGACACTAGTACGCGGGACTGCTGCGGTATCTCCGTCTCCAGATAAATTTCCTTCACGTCTTCTGCTTTGTGCTGGAAATGGAAATGTCTACGTGCTGTATTATTTTATTTGATACTAGCTGTTCTCAACGGCTTTCACCCGTGTGCGCAAACAATTTCCCGTGGGTACCTATTATTTTCCCGGGATAAAAAGTAGCCTATGTTACACAGGGATAACTAAGCTTTCGAATGGTGAAAGAATGTTTTAAATCGGTCCAGTAGCTTTTGAGTTTTTTCATTACAAACATACACACAAAAATACAAATCTTTCCCCTTTATAATATTAGTATTGAAATATAAGTGTGGGTAGTTTAGCACTTGTTATTCTGTGTGGGCCCACGTTGGGCGCCAAATTTAATCCAACTTTTTTAATACTAACTTTCACGGTCATTATCAACATTTTTGTTATGTGGAGTTTATCGCGATTTTATTTTTGGAAGTTGACCACAGCGTCCGTAGCATCATCAAAACATCGGGGTCACTTAAGTATCAAAATGAAAATCGCGGTAAGTCCCCGTCAAGTGTTGCCATGTTTTAAATTTTATAGTTTTTTTGCCAAATGGAAAAAAATATTAAGAAAATATAAAATACTAATCAACCTACATAAGTGTAAGTAAATAAACTAACATTATTTCTAGTTCTAAAACTTTTTAGATACATTTATTTTTAAGACATTTTTTATGTATCAAAAAATAATAAATATAAATATGTATCTGTTAGTATTTGTAAAAATTAGTATAAATTAATACTTCAGAATTAGATGGGAACATTTATTTCAAAGTAACAAAAAGACAAAGAAAATAAACAATCAACGGGGTATTAAACAGACATGGAATGTGCTTTCTATATTAAACTACAGTGTTAGTTGACTATGTGACTATTAATCATTATAAAGACTTGTTAACGTACAGGGAAACAAATAAAGAATTACCACTAGGTACAAAATATCAAAAATGCACTAATATAATATTAGCAACACTTGGTATAAGATGAAGAAGATTGCATTAGTCTTTATGTACTATATAGAAATTATCAATTCATACTGAATAATCGAAAAACTATTATAGATTTTAACAAATTTATTTTAAAATATAA
This sequence comes from Melitaea athalia, assembly GCA_905220545.2. Lineage (NCBI taxonomy): Eukaryota > Metazoa > Arthropoda > Insecta > Lepidoptera > Nymphalidae > Melitaea > Melitaea athalia. Next base: position 18,130,670 of record HG992194.1, read on the forward strand.
CGGCAAATAAAAATAAAAATAAAAAATGAAAAACTTCCTGAGAATTTTATTCAAAAAAAAAAAAATTGCGTGCGTACAAATTACACATGACACAAGTAAAACTTCTTTGGCAAACTAATTAAAAAATGTATTAATTTAATAATTAAAAAAAAGTTATTAATGAAAAAAATGAATTTAAAATACAAAAAAAACTAATTGAAAAAAAAAACAAACAAAAAGCGCGGTATTCCCAGGAGGTCACCCATACAAGAAGTGACCGGGTTAGCGGTCGCTCAAATTTTACCCCTCATGCGCCTAAAGAAGTTTCACTTCAAAAAAACTACATTCCTTCCATTAAAAATATTGAAAGTGTTTCAAACTGTTTAGTTTTATCCTCAAAAGGAATTTCTACATAATGCATACCAAGAATTTACAAAAATACTCTCAACAATATCGTCACCAAATACCCAATAAACAGTAAGTAAATCTAAATCACTCATACAAAGTCTGCACAATATGCACAGTTATAAGAGGTCTCACCGGTTTCGGGTGTGGGGTGACGGGCGGCGCTTCAGGTCTGTAGGCGCTGCCGTCTGCTGGGTGAGCGGTCATTTCCATACCTAACACCTGGAATGTACCATGTACAGATCATAATACATTATGTAATCTTTAAAAAAAAAGTGTGTCAGTTCCGACGCACGACTGGAGTTTACTCCTTCAGATAAACTGTCTAAATAGGCACAAAAAAGGCTTACTAGTCTAAGAAAAAGATTAATACCATATCAAATTGTAAATAAACGAATCAAATAACGCCATCTCATCAACGATAGATGGCGTACAAAAACGTAACGAGGTCATTTCTTTAGTAGATTTTACTCCTTATATTTTTTTATACCGGGGGCCGTATATGAAAATCGATTCATAAGGAGTAAACTCCAAAAATCATCTCAGAAAGTTTCTGCTGGGTATTAGTAAAATTTAATCCCTTTTAAACCGAGCCTGATATAATGTCCAAGTCTCATAAACAAGAAGGCCTATATGCTTGCAGCACCAGAACTATCGCAAGCGCTTCGGTAACCGTACCCCTTCAACCCCCCCATTAGCTCTGGCCACCTTACTCACCACAGGAACACAACAATACTTCAGAGCTATATTATTTGGCTGTAATCTTCTGTAAGGTAGGGGCACTTCTTAGTTGGGCTGCTCCAAATTTTGAGCAGGATATTTCCTGTTTCAATTTTAAGTTGGTACCAATTTTTGATGAGTTGGCTACAAACAAACTTTCTGTCAAATATAGTTGTGGGTGGAGTTATGATAAAATGGAGATGGCTAATTTCGAAAGTTGCCTTCTGAATTATTTATAATATACAACTTACTCGGACAATATTTGTCGTATTGACAATATTAATTTGTATTTAAAAGAATTTGAATGAGGCGTTTCTTTTTGTAGAGATTCTTTACCTTGAACCATTTAACATTTGTTTTGCGTCATCTTCTTACTCTATCTTTTTGACAATTTCATGTATACTCTTAGATCTTGGCATAGATAAAATATGGCGTGAATTAATGATCTTTTCTTTTAATAACAGCGTTTATTATTTAACTAGACTATAGTTTTAGGTCTCAGAAAGGGAAACTAAACATGAATTATAAGAAGATCGAGATAATTTAGAAATTGAAAAAGGTTTTGTATCATTGCTATATTTACCTTAACACTTTGATTTTCAATGTCTTCTAAATTTTCCGATTCTTCAATAGAATCATCTTTAATAGCCTCTTCTAATAGTGCTGGAGTAGATTCTTTTACCCGCTTCTCTTCCTGTTGTATTTCTTCTTTTAAAAATTCTTCCGCTAACTTTGTCAGAGGATCTACGTTATTTAATTCTATGTCTTCCGTTAAATTGTTGAGCTTTTCATTACTATCTTTAACTTCTTTTTGTCTTACATTAACTTCAGCTTCTGACGTTGAATCTAATTCTACATCATGTAATACTTTGGCAGCCACTTCAACTTTATTTTCTTGATCCGTTTCTTTGAGCAATTCATTTAATTTATTTTTTTCCACGGCTTCTTTAAGTTCTGATGTTTCTTCCGTAACTTTTTCAGTTTCATCTTCTTCTTTTACCGGTACAAAGGATTGATCAGATTCGTTCTTGGTTTTTACTAGTTCCGAGGACGGCAAGTTTTCTTTTACTTCTACGTTTGGATTTTCTAGATCAGTTTTTGTCTGAGAGTGTTCTTTATCTTTTTGTAGTTCAGGAGACTTTTCTTTAGGTTCATGATACTCACTAGTTACTATATGAACGGGGCCACTGTTCAAAAGGATAGTTCCGTTTGTGTAAGGACGAGCATTATCCAGCGCTTCCTAGAAAGACATTTTACTGTTAATTGATATGTATGTTTATTTTCAAATACGAAGCCACAAAAACAAAATCTTAACACCAAGAAGTATAAATACAAAATTACATCGAATGTCTATCTACACTTACTACGAGCAAACCGTCTAAAATCTCGCTATACTACAGAACTCACGCTAAGAAACATTCGGTCGAATCTCTTTTAATTCTATCACAGGCATAAATCATACCAAAAGCTTAAACTAAGCACACTACAAAAGTTTATGCATTGAGATAAATCTGTAGATATATAAGCTTACGTAATTATTATCATGATTTATGATGCATTTGTTTGTTTGAGTTTTGTTATACTATTGAAAAGGTCGTTATTGTCTACAATATGTTTACGCTGTTTGAGTTATTGAGATTACGTTTACTTTTGTTATTTATGATTTTAGCGACAGGTTTATTGTTATAGTGTTATTATTTGTTTAGTTTATTTAAGCCAGGTAGCTTAGAACAAACAGACAGATGAAATCAGCAAACGACATGACATGAAGCGAAATAAAATTAAAATAGAAGGTAATATTCTAATGCATAAAATATTTTTGAATGATGGAAGTCCATGGAAAGGCACTCTAACATATATATGTATACTTTTTCTGCTACTGTCAAAGATATTTCAAGGATTTCCTTTTAAAAGGAAGGTTAAAGTACCAAGCGCACTGATGGCAGTATCATTTTTAAACAATAAAATGAAGGACAAATGCGAATAATGAAATAAAACAATGAAGATGAAAGAAAATTACCTAGAGCAGGCAAAATCAAAACGAAGAAATAAACGAGGTTATAGACATCGAAAATAAAACAAGCCAATTTCTTACCGGATACACACGTTCAAACGCAATCAACACAAAATATTATATCTCTTTTTGACATTTAAAATGATAATTATAACACAACAGGCGAAAAAGAGACAGCTAATAATAAATATGTAGAATATATTGTGATGGTTGATTTGTATCCAGAAGAAGATCAGAAGTAAATGGAAAATGGGCGTAGATCATTCGTTGATGTCATGCAAAGACCTGTCGTTGCTGGTTTTGTGTGTAGCTCGCCTCCATCTGCTGTTGGACCTCCGCTACCAGACCAGATATGGCCGATACAACTGTCGGCCATAAGTTTACAATTAGTTACTTTGGCTCAGTTCAACAATATAGACTTAAAATATATTTTATAAAATTTTATGTTATGTAGGAATAGGTCTGACATTCGTTGATTATTCCGTACATTTGGGTTTCATGCCCAAACATCGCCTCTATGCACACTTTTAATTTTATTAGTCATTCTTGCATAAATAAAACATCGAGTATTACGCATCGAACAATTCTAATATTAGTAAAATAAAAAAGTATTTATTATAAAATAAATTCTTATTTAACATCAATATTTCCGAACGAATTTAGTTAATTAAAAATTCTAAAAACCAACCACCTAATCAGTAAAACTTTTTTATCAGAGACCTTGGTAAAGTTCCTGTAATTCGCTTTGGAGTAATTTTATTATCCGAATTTTAGTAACTAAAATAATAATTAATGAAAATTTATTGTCAATAAAGTTAAAAAATTTAAACATACAAATATAAATAGTTATGAATGAAACGTAAACAAAGATTACGTAACGACAAATTTTAATGCAGATAAAAATAAACCTTCTCAAAAACGAATAATGAAGGACAAAAAGCCTAAAATAGCTTGATCATCGGAACACGCTTGCATTCTGGATTACAGCCAAACTGACGGTCGTGGAATGGATCGCATTTATTACAATATAAACTTTATTTTAAAGGAAATCTGCAACCACAGTTTTAAACATTATAACGATATTTTTTTTGCTGTTTTTAAATGGATTTTTGCTAAGCTTTTGATTGCTTGTGTCTTTGACGTTAGTGGTTATCGCGTTTAGAGTAATTTATCTTCAATTTATATATCAACATTTAGTAGTTTGCCTACAAATACTCAAACAGTTTGAAAAGTTATAATAATAATAATTAGCACTTAAATAAAATAACAAACAGCTATTTCGTTATTTAACTACTTAAAAACAAACAAAATCGTAAAAAACCGTCACCATGCCGCAAGCGTAAATATTAAAAACAACTAAGGATAACACGCATTACGAATCTGAGAATTTTCTAACTCTTCTGAGTAAAAGAGTAAGAAAAATCGATACTATGATTACGATTCGATATTCCTCTTTTCACATTAAAAACAAAAATATGTAAAGTTTTTAGATATGCCAAACTTAACTTTAGGTTGTCATCTTATTCTGTGAAGCTGTGTTGGTAATCAGCAAACCTCATTGATTTTGGAACTTCTTTGATTGATTATCGTGACTATAATTTCCTAAGTAGTCCTATTATAGTTCGTACTATTTGATAGCTTAATACCTAATCGCCCCATATTTCTAGTGCAGAATACAGTTATTTTCAAGACCTCGCACATTGATTTCAAATTCATAATTGGAATGATTTGGATGAAGATTTTAATGTAAATGAAACGATTTTTACATAAGGTCAAACTGTAATGTAATATTGGCGGGGGCACTGCCGTGCCCCCCGATTGTACCTACCACTTGGTGAATTCATAGTTAATGTACTAGGAGATCATAAAAGCAAAAAAAAAACTAGACATGCGCTTTTGTTCGTGTATCTTAGAGTCGTGTATCTAAAATTAAGCAACATCCGTTGTTCAATAGACACTTTTCGATATTCTGTATTTTATCGTTTTGTTGTATGATTGCAGTAAAATTTGGAGAATCAAGAAATTGACGAATCACAACATTTTTAATCTTTGTTTGTACACACGCATTCAACCATACTTCTTAACAGCAATTACTGTACAAATACATTATTGACCATAGATAAAGCACAACTCGTCGAAGATACTCTTGTTTTTAGAATATCGAATCGCACATCCTGAATTTCCTATAATTTTTAAAACATCAATTATTTATTTATGAAGTATATTGAACAATAAGGTACTAGGAGATCATAAACACAAAGACGTTTTAACAGTCAAAAGTGGAATACTTTTCCAAGTACCGAAATCGTATACTAGGTAGGTACCAGGAGAACATAGAAGCAGAGACATCTAACAATCAAAAGTGGCATATCGAATCGCATCAGTGTATCAAATGTACCGCGTCGCGCCTCGCAAGCTGGCCAACGATCCTTTGCATGGCGCGCTCTGTCTCGGCCAGGCGCGCCTTCAGGGCCGCTAGCTCTGCGTCCCCTGGACATTGCCATTTACTATTAAAGATTTTATCTATACTAATATAATAAAGCTGAAGAGTTTGTTTGTTTGTTTGTTTGAACGCGCTAATCTCAGGATCTACTGTTCCGATTTGAAAAGCCCATTTATCGAGGAAGGCTATATGCTATATATCATCACGCTAAGACCAATAGGAGCATAGCACCAATGAAGAATGTTTCAAAATCGGGTTGTTTTTTTTTTTTCCTTTTGAGAGCTTCCGCTGCGTAAACGGTTAAAATTTCGCACAAATCATGTAGGTATGACAGAATTGGTCCTATTCCACGGGGACGATGCGATGTCGCGCGCAGAAGCTAGTACTTAATAATATGGCTTTCTATTATACGTACTAATTGTATTGTTGATTTGTAAACTGGTTTAATTTAATGGGTAAGTAAATATCCGCAGCAAAGTGTGTACACTTTCAATCGTTAGGTACATAGGTATATTATTTTTAATGAAACAATATTATGTGTAATCCTTCGAAAACATGTTTGTTCTTACATAACTAGCAATATCAAATTAGTATAGTGATAATTTTGATTCTTGTATAAGCACATCTGTTTTCATTGTCAAGTGTAGGTACCTAATATGTGATAGGTATTTCACGATTGAATCCTTTTCCAACATGGGGAAAGTGGCCTAAGCCCAGCAATGGAATGTTAGGCTAGGCGCGCACTAGTGACTTTTTGTCACCGTGACTTTTTATCACTGTCACCGCGTCCATCATCCCTAATGAAGGCGCGCGCATTTGGATACGTGACAATTCGGTGACTTTTTGTCCGCGGAGGACGCCAACATGCCCGTGACGCAACAAAATGTCACGTGTCATATGTACGTAGGTTGGCAAACATGGTGTATAACTTTCCACTTATCAGCCTATCACTTCGGTACAGCGCCCTTAAGGTGCTGTACAAGGGCACATTTGTGTCGACAGTAACGTATGCTGCGGCATGTTGGTACGAGCGTGCGTCCCTTTACGTTGTGCGGAGTGCGCTTTTGCGCACCCAGAGACCCGCCCTGGTTCTTCTGACCAAGGCGTATCGCTCGACGAGCACTGACGGACTGGCGGTTCTGGCCGGTGTGCTACCGGCCGACCTCGAGGTGATCCGGGCAGGCAGACTAGGCGCTCTGCGCGAGTCCGCGGCTACCAAGGAGGAGTTACGGAGTGCCAAACTCAGAGAGGCTGAGTCCGCTCTAGCCGCATGGCAGGAGCGTTGGGACACGTCGACCCGTGGGAGGGAGCTATATCGGTTTTTCCCGGAGGTGAAGGCTCGCTTCAAGGCGACTTGGATCGAGCCTGACTATGAAACGTCACAAATCTTGACAGGGCATGGGTGTTTTAGGGGGAGGCTTCACAGAATGAAATTGTCCAACGTGGGGTCATGCTACTGCGGCGAAGCCGCAGAGGAAGACGTACACCACGATGGCACAGAAGAAGGAGCGACCTCGAGAAGAACGGAGGCAACGTCAATGGAAACCAAGATAGGTAGCGAAGACCATCGCAGATAGCAGTACGTACTGTCGGAAGACACCGAAGTCGTATCTGTGTCGTCCGCCCCAGAAAGAGGAGAAGGACTGAGGGACAAGAAGTAGAGATCAAAATAATTTGTCGGGATGGAAGCGTGCGCACCTGAAGGGAGAGAACCCGAGACAGTAGGGTGCGCACTCCCATGTTTGGGCCCGTATAACCACGACTGGTTGATAGGGCCATGGGTTGGAGGTGGGACTTATCGGCCTATCACTCCAAAGCGGGTGAACCCAATACTTTTTATTATTGTTTTTTTTTTCTATTTCTAAAAACGAGTTCACAGACAACCGTCTCTTCGAGATCCATCTTATCGAATGCAAGAAACTGTCACTGCAAGTGCGCGCAGTCACGAAAGTGACGGTGACGTGACAGTGACAAAGAATTTTTTGTCACGGTGACAAATGTCACTAGTGCGCGCAGGGCCTAACAGGCCAAATGCGATATATGCGATCTTAATTTAGAGTAATTTCTAATTTATAAGTTTACTTTAAGTAATAAAATAGAGCACTAGCATTGTATAATCTGAATAAATTATTTATATTTTTTGTATTTTAACAATAATTAAGTTTTTATTTTTTTATGATATTGTAAAATTTTATCTTTATAGTTACGAAAAACTACATTCTTTTAAACAACTTTTCACAAATAACTGTACAGAGCTCGAGGCTCGGTATCGTTAAATACTTAGAATACAAATACGCCTGATTCGTTTTATAACGGAAGTTAATTTTATTCAATAATATAATATTTAGTAACGACAAAGAATTATTCTTAGAAATTCCGAGAAAATAAAAAGCGTTACAACAATAATGTACCGATAAAGGGACATTGATAACGTCATAGAAACGTCGGCAATGGCGTTAAAAGGACTTATTAATAAATATTTTTCGTTATCGCCCAATTAAAAATTATAACTATAACTTTAGCTTGGCCGTTCTTATAATGCGATTTTGATGACAGAATAAATAAATGCCTCAAAGGAACGGGATAACATCTTGTGTCCACTAATCAAAAACCTTTATTCCAATTATATTAATACTATTGCATATTAACTTATGCTTACTAATCGCTGTACTTATCGCTTATCGCTAATGTCATCCATTTGACATGTGTCAAAAATGCAATCTGAATGCGACCAGACTCAATGAAAAAGTTCTAAGTTTTACAATAAAAATAGATTACGGAAAATAAGTACCTATATATTAATAATGTACTTACTCGTATCTGTCTCTTTGTGTCCTGCAGCGTTTGACAATAATACGTTTCGTTATAAGACTTAAATTATGTATATAATACAAAAATTATTAACGTAAAAAACAGTTTTAATTATGTACCTTATTATTAACTTTTGTTTTATATAGAAGGTACGTAACAGTGACTAAGAAGTACAATATTAATTGGAAGATTTTTAATTCTTCGCGTTTTTCAGTTTGTAGGTACGTTTTCTTGTGATAGATTATAAATAAGGTCTTAACTAATTGAAAGAAACAATTTTATTTACAAGCTTGTAACTTCTTCAAACATATACATATTTAATTGAACGTACGTCATTAGCCTTGTCAACTGTGTTCATACTTTTAAATAAAATGTCTACAAAAGGATAGTGTATGTTGTTATAGAAGTTAAAAGTCACGAAATTCTTGTATTAAACATAAACTTACCCAATTTATCAGGAGATGTTCTCGAGTCATCCCTGAACACCCGCCTTCGGAATTGTGGATCAGGAGTGACATGCTCGTAGGGCGAGCCGGTTCGTTTGAATAGAATCTAAACAAAAAAAATGTCGTAACCATAACCATTCTAACACTGACTTTAACTGAGGTAGAGCACAGCAGGAAATTTCCTGCTCAAAATATGCAGCAGCCCGACTGGGGTAGTACCTCGACCTTACAGAAGATCACAGCTAAATAGTACTGCTTTCAAGCAGTGTTGTGTTCCTGTTAGTAAGTAAGGTGACCAGAGCTCCTGGGGGGAATTGGTAGGGTCGGCAACGTGCTTGCGATGCTTCTAGTGTTGCAGGCGTTGCAATCGTCTATAAGCTACGGTAATCGCTTACCATCAGGCGATTATTTGCCGACCTAGTTGTATAAGAAAAAATAACAATAAGATTCATAGGTATATATGTTGACACTAATATAACACATGAACTCATTATGGTGTCCCATTCCAAACCAAAACGATTAACCATCCAATATGTAACCATAAACACTAAAAATATTCTAGTTAAATCAGGTATTTTTTTAAAATAGGCATTTAAATAAAGTATATTTAGGGTGCTGTTCTCAAAATCAATTTGTCTTTTCTTCTGCAGTCCAGCTTAAAGTTTGGCTACCATCTTGTCACGGCGACGTGCTACGTTACAACTTACAAGTGTGACGGAGATTGATAATCTTTTGTTTTACATAATATAGCGTTATGTTATTTTTGAAGTCGTCTGTCAAGATCAAATGATTGATTTTCTTCAAATTAGACAGTAAATTTTATTTGAAAAATGACTATTCAAAGGTGCATTTGAAGCCTATTTGAACAGTGTTTTTTTTTTAATGCAAAACTTAAAAAGTTATAAAAATAATACTTAAGCAATTGAATAATTAGTAATTACTAATTAATTTGTAAGTTCTATAAAATAACGTTAAAAAATAAAAGTATAGTACACGGCCGTAAATAATGCACATCGACTTTTAGAAAGAGACAATCAGCTAATTTGAACTTTGTAGAGCGTTATCTCTGACGCACATTACCTATGAGACGTATCGGACTGTCAGTATTTCATATGACAGATCTAATAGTGTAAGAACCCAGTTCCCAGATCACCTGTCATATTTTTTTGAAGGACAAAATATATTAAATTCAAATTCAAAATATTTTATTCAGCATAAAATTATTACAATTTCTTACTGAACGTCATGAGTCTACTACCAGTTCGGAAAGAAAAAGCCTCTGACCTGAGAAGAACTGGCGAAAGAAACTCAGCGGGACTAATATCATTTTTTTAATCATGTTTTTTTCCCAAAGCAGATTGAAATTTACAATAATTTTATAGGTTGAAATAGCCTGGCGGCGATCACATCATTCCCAAGGCGTACTGTCTTCTATAAAATCGTTAATCGAATAATATCCTTTAGTACACAAACGTTCTTTCACAATTTTTTTAAATTTGGCTGCTTTATATACGTAAAAATGTTATTAACCAGCTATTTTAGTATTTATCGCCAGACACTAATTATATTACTATATTTTAAAACATGTAGAAAATATTTTAGCAACTCTTTATACTACGATGTATACTGTAATGTTTTGTCAATCAGAAACAAGGAAGTCTGGGGTCTGGGATCTTGGACTATAACGCTCTACGAAGTCGAAATTAGCCGATTGTCTCTTTCCAAAGGTCGATGTGCAATATTTATGGCCGGGTACTATACTGAGATATCTTGACTATAAAAAAAAAATTGTTTTAAAAAGACAATTATAGAATGGTCTTAAAGAATGAAGGTACCAGGAGAACATAAACTACAAAGATAACAGAAGATTTGTAAAACAAATTTTATTAAAGGTAACTGGAGCATATCACATTGAAGCGGGGGAGTCCCCAAGTGCTTGTAGATACGTCCTCGTCGTCTCCCCTGGACCCTGTCCTGACCCCGGTAACGCAGGTGGCAGGCAGGTGACTGAACTTTATAAGCTGTACTTGGGTTTCAGAGTGTTATTTCTTATCTTTATTGTTGCGATGCTTCCTCTACGCGAGAGCATAGGAGGAGTTACCAAAGGCCCTTCTCAGGGCCAACCTGACGGCCCTTCTCAGGGCCAATCCAGCGGCTCATCTCAGGGCCAAGCACAAGGTGAGATTGAGGTATTGGAGGACATTTCCATCACCTCGTTGTCGGAGTCAGACCTCAAGCGAAAGCTAAGCTGGTACTCAGGGGGGTCGGAGTTCTCCGGAACGGAGACAGAGACGGGAGTGGACGCGGGGCCTAAGACAGGCAAAGCATCCAAGAGGGGCAGGTCCGCTCTTACTAGCGCCAGAGCGGCTTTAAGGGAGCGTGTGGAGAAAGTCCGGGAGGACGAGTTTGAGGCGGTCCTCCACAAGAGAGCTTTCATGAAGAAGAAGGAGGTGGAGGGTCAAATAGAGGTTCCCATCGAGATTAACGATGTGGATAAGCGGGGGGCCGAGGAGCTGAGGGTGGCGACGGAGGCCAACCTTAACCTAATCCTCACCCTGACCGGTAAGTCGGTCAATCTGCGTGGGGGCTACGCCTCCAAAATTAGGAGGGCAGCGGCATCTATCAGGGAGATGCTGGAGTCCCTGGTGGCCCGCACGGACTCGGAGGAGGTCCGCCGATTGAAGGCCGACAACTGTCGGCTCGCGCGGGAATTGGAGCTGGTCCGGGACGAAGTGCGGGCCTACAAAAGAGAGTTTGAGGACAGCCGCAAAAAGGCGGCTGAATCCGCGAATACGGAAGGAAATGCCGACCTGATGCAGAAAATTGCAGATATGGTCGGCAAAGCCGTGGATGACCGTTTGGCGGCTGTCAAGCTCCCGGCTGCACCTCCTTGCCCCTCCCCTCCTGCTGGGGACAGCAGACCGTTGGTGCGAACCACAAGGGCCGCCACGGCAGAAAAGAGTAGAGCGACGGCGGCCCCTAGCGCAACAGTAGTGGCGCAGGTGGACCTGGAGGAGACCCTCGCCCTTCCCCAAGCATCAAGCAAAGGAAAAGGAAAGGGCAAGGGGAAGAAAAAGGCGAAAGAGGTGGAGGGGACGGCATTCGGTCCCTCCACCTCAAAGGAAGCGGCCCCCCAAGGGACGGAGGGAGAGGGGGCCACCAAAGTCCAGCCGGAGCAGCAGGAGCCGGCAGCAAGCTGGACTGAAGTCGTCCGCCGCAAGAAGGCGAAGAAAGCGGGGACTCAAAAGCCGGCGGCTTCAGCGCCATCGGCCAAGAAGGAGGCCCCGAAGCCTAAGTTGGCTCTCCCCCGCTCCACGGCCGTAATAGTTAAGTTACGGCCGGAGGCAGCGACCAGGGGGGCCACGTACGCGTCAATACTGCTCAAGGCTGAGACCAGTATCGACCTCGAGGAGTTGGGAATCGGCCCGCTCCGGATCCGCCAATCGGCGACCGGGGCGCGCCTCATTGAGGTGCCCGGCTCCACGAGTGGGGAGAAGGCCGATGCCCTCGCCACTCGACTGAGGGAGGCATTGGCCGAGGAAGCGGAGGTGCTCAGGCCTGAGAAGAAGGCAGAGATGAGCATCACAGGCCTGAGTGACGCAGTCAACGCAGAGCGTTTGGCTACCGCGGTGGCGAAGGAGGGGGGCTGTTCCCCCGGGCAGGTCCACGTGCGAAACTTGCGCGTGGGGCAAGTGGGCTCGGGGTCAGCCCACATTGAGCTCCCGGTGGCAGCAGGGAAAAAGCTGCTGCAAGCCGGGAGCATAGCGGTGGGGTGGAGCAGAGGGAACGTCCACCTCCTGCAGGCGCGTCCCAGGCACTGTTTCCGTTGCCTGGGACTAGGGCACGTCGGTTCCGCGTGCCCAGCTGGCACTGACCGCAGCACGCTGTGCTATCGCTGCGGTCAGCCTGGCCACAAAGCTGCCGGGTGTTCGGCCGCCGCTCGTTGCGCGGTGTGCGCGGACGCCGGTAGGCCGGCGGACCACGTGATGGGGGGCATGTCATGCAAGCCCCCATCAACTCGCGGGAAGTTCCCATCCCAAGGGGGGGACCGAGTGATGTCAGCAGAGGCTGAGATGGCCGAATAATGCCCAGGCATCTCAGCGTCCTCCAGGCGAACGTCAACCACTCTGCAGGGGCCCAGGACCTTTTCCTGCAGTCCATGGCGGAGTGGTGTATTGACGTCGCGATCGTTGCCGAGCCATATGCTGTGCCTCCTGGCCCACACTGGGCGGGAGACACCGAGGGCTTGGTGGCGATCGTGGTGAGGCCTGGAGCCGGCCCCCCCCTCGTTGTCAAAGCGAGGGGCCACGGGTACGTGGCAGCGGTTCGGGGAGAGGTGGCTTTCATCGGAGTCTACTTCTCCCCGAACCGTGACCTGGCGGCCCTGGAACGGTTTCTCGACGTTCTGGGGCCACTGGTGGGGCAGCTAGCTCCTCTCCAGGTGTTTGTGGCCGGTGACCTCAACGCCAAGTCCACGGCTTGGGGCAACCCGGTTACGAACCCTAAAGGGAGGGAGGTGGAGGAGTGGGCGCTAGCTGCCGGACTGTGCCTGCTCAATGTGGGGTCAGTCCAGACGTGCATGCGTTGGTCGGGAGGTTCCGTGGTGGACGTCACGTTCGCCACGCCGGCTATCGCACGCAGAGTGAAAGGGTGGAGGGTGGAAACGGAGGTGGAGACTCTCTCGGACCATAGATACATAAGGTTCGAGGTGTCTCCAGCTCACGTCTGTCCGGCGTCATCGTCGTCGTCATGGTCGGCAAGGGGGCGTAGCCAGTTTCCGCGTTGGGCACTCTCCAAGCTCGACCGGGAACTGGCAGAGGAGGCCGCAATCGTTGGCCGCTGGAGTCTCCCGCTGCTGTCGGAGTTTGGAGTGGACGAGGCGGCTAGCCGGCTTTGCGATGCATTCACTGCAGTCTGCAGAGCGGCCATGCCGCCCGCGAAGCGTTCATCCCCGCGGCGGGCGCTTTACTGGTGGTCGGCTGAGATAGCCGGTCTTCGGGCCGCCTGCAACGGGGCCAGGAGGCAATATACCCGGAGCAGGCGGAGACGCCCCCAAGACGTGGACAGGGACGACAGGCTGCGCAGGATCTACGTGGAGAAAGCGAAGATCCTGCGGCAAGCCATATATCGAGCCAAGGAGGAGGCCTGGCTGGAGTTAGTTGGGGGTCTGGAGAGAGACCCCTGGGGTCGACCGTATATTTGGGCACGGAACAGGCTCCGCGCTCAGTCGGCCCCTATCAGCGAAACACTCCAGCCGGACCAACTGGGGAGGATCGTTGGGGAACTCTTCCCAGACGAACCGGAGGGCTTTATGCCCCCCCGGATGGCTCGGCAGACGTCGGACGAGGAGGAGGGTGTTCCGCCACCCGTCACAGAGACTGAAATGGAGGCGGCTCTGTCCCGCCTTCAGAGTAAGAAGAGGGCGCCGGGTCCGGACGGGGTGCACGGGAGGGTACTCGCGATCGCTCTCAGGCACCTCGGCGACAGCCTCCGGGAGCTGTTTGACCGCTGCCTACGATCTGGCCAGTTCCCGGGGGCCTGGAAGGAGGGTCGGCTCTGCCTACTTCCCAAGGCAGGGCGGACCCCGGACTCAGCTTCGGCGGTGCGACCGGTGGTGTTGCTGAATGAAGCTGGGAAGGCCTTGGAGAGAGTGGTGGCCTCCCGGCTCGTTCAACACTTGGAGGAAGGTTCGGGACCCGGACTCTCAGAGTCCCAATTCGGGTTCCGAGCACGCCGGTCGACCATTGATGCCCTCAAACGTCTACGGGCGGTGACGGGTGAGGCGGAACACGGGAGGGAGGTGGTTGTCGCGGTGTCCCTGGACATCGCGAACGCCTTCAACAGTCTCCCGCACGCAGTGATACGGGAGGCACTGAAGTACTTCGGAGTGCCCCTGTATCTAAGAAGGCTGTTGGAGGCATACCTCTCCGATCGGAGGGTTGGCCACGAGATCCGGTCGGGGTCTGTGGAGTGGCGGCAAGTTGGCTGAGGTGTCCCGCAAGGATCGGTTCTGGGACCGATCCTGTGGGACATCGGTTACGACTGGGTCCTGCGAGGCCGTCTCCTCCCCGGAATGGGTGTCATCTGCTACGCGGATGACACCCTCGTTTACTCCCGGGGACGTGACTTCAAGGAGGCGGCGCGGCTGGCCGAAGTCGGACTCGACCTCGTGATCAGCCGCATAAAGAGTTTAGGGCTTCGTGTCAGAATTGACAAGACTGAAGCCCTCCTCTTTCGTGGGACCGGACGCAAGGGACCTCCACCGGGGGCTACCCTGCAGATCGGAGAGGGAAGGGTCAGAATGAGCTCCCAAATCAAATATTTGGGGCTCATCCTTGACGGAGGGTGGACCTTCGGCCCACACTTCGCTATGGTGGGACCGAAGGTTGTGAAGGTGGCGAGTGCACTGGGCAGACTCCTCCCGAACCTCGGAGGACCCAGCGCCGCCTGCAGGCAGCTGTACTCCGGTGTCTGCCGGAGTATGGCGACGTACGGTGCCCCGGTTTGGGCGGATCGCCTCACTGCGAGGAATAGGGCTGCGCTGCGCTCTGCGCAGAGGACCATCGCGGTGAGGGTGATTCGGGGGTACCGTACGGTATCGTGGGCTGCAGCTACTGCTCTAGCCGGCGACCCCCCGTGGGAACTCGTGGCGGAGGTTCTTGCCGAGACCTACTCATACGTCTCGGGTAGAAGGGCTCTTGGTGAGAACCCCACGTTGGACGGGATCCTACGGGTGCGCCGGGTAGGGCAGGAAGCGCTAATGCGGAGGTGGGGAGAGGACCTGGTGGAGGAGCCGTATGGCACACGCGTAACAGCTGCCCTGCGCCCGGTCCTTGAGCGGTGGATGCGTCGAAAACGCAAGCCCCTCACCTTCCGTCTGACGCAGGTTCTCACCGGGCACGGTTGCTTTGGTGACTACCTGTGTCGGACGGCCCAAAGGAGGCCGACGACTGAATGTCACGATTGTGGCGCGGCGGTGGACTCTGCCCAGCACACTCTCGAGGTGTGCCCGAGATGGGCGGCACTGCGTCGGAGTCTGACGTCGGTCCTCGGAGGGGATCTGTCGCTCCCGAGCGTCATCACCGCGATGCTTGGCAACGAAGAGTCCTGGAAGGCGATGGTCTCCTTCTGTGAGACAGTTATGTCCCAAAAGGAGGCCGACGAGCGGGTGAGAGAGGAGGCCGCCGACGTGGCTTCCACCCGCGGGCGACGAATGGGGGTGCGTAGGAGGCGCTACTTAATGCGCTTCCAGTAACGCCCCTGTGCCCGTGTCGGGCCGGGATGGGAACCCGGTCCTGCTAGACACGGCGTCGTCGGGACTGTTCAGAGGTGAGCCGGACAGTCCCCATGGAGGAGAAGTCTGGCCTTTTCGCCGAGGCCAGCCTGTCGCTGGAGGGATCCTGTTGCCTGCAGATCCGGGATCTTCCAATTAAAGCGGCTGAAGGCTCCCGCAGGGATTTAGTGCGGTAGTGGCACCCCCAAGTGCTGAGTCCGACATACGGTCTAGGACTGCCTACCCGGGCGTCCTGGATATCACCCGTAAATGGGTTACCCTGCGATATCAAAAAAAAAAAAAATATCACATTGAAGTACTAGGCGACTATAACCACGTAGGTAAACGTGAAACTACGTCGTTTTATTGTCCTACTTTTTAGTCGAAAGGTACCATGGTTTAAAAGTTTATTTCGTGACCGGAATCGGAATAAGTATTTCAATTTGATTACAGTCCCTATACCTAACAAATCTGTTACTTTAAGTTTAAACCTAAAAGAGAACACGTACTAATTGATAGTAGTGTTATTAAGAGGGCGCTTAAAGCAAAATTATCAATCTGCTATTTGATTTTACATGAAAAATTCCGGACCAAATCTTAAAATAAAAATATATGACAAACTACGTGATATTTTCAAGATTATAGCCTAATCAAAAACATAAAATAATGAAATTTCCTCGATAAAATATAATCACGAAGTAACCTCTAATTTTTATGCGTTTTCTATTTATACTCGATATGGCTATGACCATTAAGACAAAAATTTGATAATTAATTACATTTAAATATGAGTAAAGTCAATGCCTAGGCATTTAATGTAATTACTTTTAGTTTCGGAATTATAAATGAAATAAGATTTTTGTCGTTTTTTACATTAGTAATGCGCTCAAAACTATATCGTCTATCGCACTCTGACACGAGGCTTTGTGTATATTTTGTTTCATCAATTACTCACGGGCGCGCGGTTGAAATCTGATTTTTTGCTCGGGTTATGCGCACTCTTAATATTATCTTTTATAATATTAGATGCTCCAGTGTTTGCATTTTATCAAGAGTTAGTTTATTCATTTAGCATACTTCCGAGGAGGCTGTGCTTTATTCTATCAAAATGAAATGTACGGGCAGCTCTTATGTATATTTTCTATTTTTGTTTTTTAAGCTACTATAGAGATTAATTATTTTTAAGGGTTTTGGAAAATAACCATAGCTGATAGCACTACTAATGTAATGTTTAAAAAATTACACTATTCAAATTATAAATAAGGATAGAAATTTCATAATTTATAACTATTTTGTCTGTCCTGTTCCTGGTACTCTTTTTGTTGAAACTATGTGAATGTAGACTGAAGTACTAGGAGGACATACGCATAAAAGAGGTTCCCAAACTGATTCCTTTGGCTAGAACTTTAGACACAAAAAATACGGAATATATTTCTTAATAGTAATCTAATATGAAATCAAATTGAATATAATAAATATCTAAGAATAAAAGAAAAGAAAATAAAAATAATTGAAATCACATCGTTCAATTTCATCCAAATGTTCAAAGTTAAACCCTAGCTTCGGGAACCCATATAACATAGACAATTTATTGAGAAACGCCTCAAGATGGCAGCGCATTTACGTGAATAAAGTACCAGGAGAGCATAACTGTTGAACAATAAACTTAATGCTCACCTTGCTAAGCGTGTACACGAAGAAAACGATGATGCAGATGGTGTAGATGGGCATCACGAAGCCCATCGATGACTTGGGTGCAGGCACGGGACCGCCGGGCGAGCCCAACGGCGGTCGCATGCCTGGGATTGGCGGGGGCTGGAGAAAAATATATTATTATTCATTAAACTTCAAAAAATAAAATTACGTTGCTGTAATGCTACGGGTGCTGTAAAGGACTATATATGGTGCTGTAAAGGACTATATAAGGCTCACTATAGGAGGCGGCGCCACGGTCCCTTAAGACCGAAAAAAAATTCATCATAATTATCAAAGATTTCGACCGGACGAGTAAATCGTTCCATAGCTTAATTGGCTAAGAGCCCCGACACGGTTAGTCGGAGGTGCGGGTTCGATCCCCGCTGGAACGGTCGGTATTTTTGATATGATTTAAAAAAATTGTTTTAGTTATTTTAGCAGCAGTTATTAGAAAAGCGTTGAAAACTTACAAATAAAATATGCGATATGTAATATACTACATTCCTTTACACCCACCTTCTTATGGTTCATCTTCTTATAAAATAGAAATTAACTTGTAAAGAATAGTCAATTATTTGAACACCAATCTTTAAATTATATACATTCAAAATATAACTTAAAGTACGAGAAAGTAACTCTCATACATATTTCTTTGTTGGAAACTTTTTATTTTACAACACAATTTTACAACTAGCGCGAAAACGAAAAAAAATATGTCAAAACGAAAAAAAAAACTAGTTCTTTTTGCACTACAACACAGAATATAAAAGCGCGCGAAAACGAAAGAACATGACTGCAAAATTTAAAAAAAAAAACCTAATTTCTTATCACCAGCCAGTTAGTTACTCAGCCAAGATATAATTATAAACTGTTACATAAAATTTGAATATCGATCCGCGGCTGTCCAGCGATGTGCCCGGATACCGAATCGGGATTTATAAGCATTACGACGTCGCGGAGGCGATTTCCTGTGTTTACTTTGAAATCGTTTGTACACGTACGACTATTTTGTCGCCAAATATCTGTATCTATATTAATTTGAACAGCGCTACTTTGAGAAAAAAATGTATTAAACTATTTTAGAGGCCTTTCTCAGTAGATGGGAGTATCACCAACACAAAAAGAATTTTTCGATTCGAACCAGTAGTTTCTGAGATTACTGCATTCAAACAAACAAATTTTTCCGCTTTATATTAATAGTATAGATGAAGAAATTTATCTGGCTGTTTCTATGTGTAATGTGTTTTATATCTATAAAAGCGATCGTTCTCATAAAGACATATTCTATTTATTACGAAGGTACAGGCTATAAAACATCACGCTGTAATATAATATAGAAAACAATAACATTATACATAGAAACAAAAATCAGTCTATAGTCTGCACTCTCTATCTATAAAAATAAAAAATTTACGTCCGAAAAAAAAACATTTATCCGATCTAAAAATATTAATTACCTACTAATCTGTGGTATGTTTCGCATAACTTTATTTTTAATACAATAAATATTTACTGGGTGAACTGGCTGACCGTGTCTCCGGGATGTTTCCCACTAAAGGGCCTTTTCTCGGGAGGAGAAGGGATGGGGTTAATTTTAAGACACTGGTTTATAGGGGTTTGGGGGGTAGTTTTAAGCCAGGAGTAATGTAAAGTTTATTGAGGTAGGAGGATGTAACATCCTTAAAGAGGTCTAAGATCAAAACTAGACACGACACCATCTGTTTAATGGATTTATTTGATGTCTACTTTATTATACTAAAAATAAATCGCGAACGGGTTAAATATTCCTGTCCTGGCTTTAAGTAATTATCGTTTTGCTGAAAATCGCGAAAAACCCCGTTTTTGTTACCTTTGACCGCGAGTAATATTTTTTTTCAGGTGTTGGATCGATGAGGACTTTCCACATTTCATTTATAATAGTTTTGAACAACCCTACCAATTTTCAGCCAAGTGTAAATTTTTGTAACCTCACCCCTATTTTTGGTCTAATTTGAAATAGTCGTGTTGTCTAATATGTATATACAAAATGAATTACAAATATTCTTCTAAGGGTATGTTTCAACAAATGTGGATGAAGTTTCGGAAGCTCGAATCGGCCATTAAGACCTGTTTAACTTCAATTAATAAACTACAGCTTTTAGAATCATTTTTGCGAATCTAAACTAATAAATGGAGAGCCGGTTATTTTGTTCGGTTATACTGCGAAAACTACAGAAGCAATCGGAATAATACTTATACCACAAGATGCAGCGTGTTTCGGAGAAGGTTTTAGTGTATGATATGTTGCTGATTACTTATAGTGTAAAAAATATGGACGGAGAAATCGATTGTATCTCATAAATACAATGGAATACGATGATGAAAAATAGTACATCAAAAACTTTTAGATAGCGCTATCCACAAGTGGTGAGGCAGGCCCAAAAACATATAATTACAAGTCGTAGATCGAAGCGAATGAAATGTTGTAACTCACGAACTAAAATGTTAGTAAGATTCACTATGACGCATTGAAGATAACACCCACGGGTACATTTTGAAACAGTAATTACTCAATTTATTCCTGACCAAATAGGTATAGTCAGTGAACATGTGTTCAGTTTGGGCTCAGATGGAACCATTTATAGAAAACTGTTTATATTATATTAATAACAGCTGACCTGACAGTCTGTGTCCCGTCTTGTGTACGTTTTCTGAAATTATAAAATTTCCTGCGCAATTTTATTAAAGACTAATAAAATTAAGAGTAAGAACCTTCTACAAATCATTAGAAAAAAACCTTTGTGTGGTTTTTATGAAACCACGGTAAAAGTAAAACTTTTTTTCACATTAGAGACATTTAACTAAAATTTTTTGGAATAGTACTCCATTAGAGGTATAAAAATCGCTTTATCAATCTTACCGCGAGCCGACCGTCACGGGACATGCAACACACATACGAAAAAGTTTGAGACGATCTAATAAAAGATTCACTTTAATAAAAAATAAAAATTGACCGAATTGGTCAGTTTCGTTTCATTTATTTTTGTCTTGATTTAATTTATCTTGATAATTTTCTGGATGGGTATTTGGTGTACTAATCATGAATTGTATAAAAATCGTACTAATAAAGAGGGTATAACTTGTATAAGTAAGAGGGTGTAATGATACAATAATTATTTATTATTTTTTTATTTATTTATTTATTCCCTAAAACTTTTCTAGCATTATGAAACTTGTATACAGCTAATCTGAAATAATTGGATTATCATCGAATTTTCTTCTGTATAGTATAATTTTCATCAAGCAGTTGGTTAGGGCTACATTCTCTGGACCACATCTACAATCTTTGACAGAAAATCTGGCAGACAGTAAGAGTATAAGGCAAAAATGACTATTAATTTATATTACAGTGAGTCACACTAATGTAATTGTGAATTCATTTACACCAAGTCCACCAAGTCGCTCGTCGTAGATTGGTCGCAGGCGGTTATTTCTGCAGTGTGTCTAGGCCGCGTATGTGGGTCGTTATCAATGTCGGCTGAAGTTTATTTGTTTATCTCGGTCTTCTGCTATTGAGCGTTTGATTTCAAATGTTATTAATGATTTAACCATATAACATGAGAAGACTAGCCATGTTATAACCTAGCCATACTATACAGCAAGTCTATACAAATAAATAAAATTGGAGTTTCTGTTTATAATATTAAAATAACCGCTTTTTACTAAATGCATATGGATCTATACACGGTACATATACCAAAAAAAAAACATTTTTTACAATTTTTGTCTCTCTCTCTGTCTGTCTGTTTGTTCCGGCTAATTTCTAAAACGGCTGGACTGATTTTGACGGTACTTTTACTGGCAGATAGCTGATGTAATAAGGTGTAACTTAGGCTACTTTTATTTTAGAATTTTTTTTATAACTGCGAACTGAACAATATCTTTTTTGTTAAATTCCACGCGAAGAACTAGATAGTAAAATATTAGATAGGGATCCCTAGTACATTTTTTTCACCTGATTTAATAATCAGAAAAAAATCAGAAAAAAAATCAATTTTTGATGACCTCGTAAGGTCATCAAAAATTATTCCTAACCAGCTGATTTTTTTTTTCTTTTAGTTAGGTAATATCTATATAATTTAATAGTAATATTGTCTTCCAAATTGCGTGGTACGTTATCCCGGTCCTACGCTCACTGCTGCTCTATCCCCTGCTAACTCTATTATCTACCACAATCGAGAGTTTTCGAAGAGGAATTTTTTTGTTCGCCTCATCAAAATGAAGCTACTCCCAAAAAATTAGCTTGATACTAATCAGGTGAAAAAAATGTACTAGGGATCCCTACCTATATCATACATTTATGATAATTATTATACCAGCGCCTGTATACAAGTGGCATAAAGGCTAAACGAATAGAATAGAATAGAATTCTCAATGTATGGGAATGAGAATGACACTAGCTTTCGTCATACAATTTGAGCCAACGATTAAGCACAAGTGTTGCCATATATTGAGAATTCTATTCTATTCTATTCGTTTAGCTTTTATATATGCCACTTGTCTACGGGCTCAGATACTGCAAGTAATTACAATGAAATATCTGTACTAATATATTTATTTATTTATTTATACTTTATTGTACACCACAACTACATTTTAAACATTAAACACATTTAATAATAAAGCTAATAATATAATAAAGCTAAAAAGAATGTTTGTTTGTTTATTTAAGCACGGTAATCTCAATCTATTATCAAAAATACATATAATTTATTCGTAGTAGATTTACATAATTATGTATTTAAAAAAGATATACATTTTTGGACATTAGGACAATATATATTAGTATTTTGGTGTCATCCGCACTCGGAGCTCTAAATACAAACATTTTCCAGTATACAAGTATTTAGCCATAATGAACAATGAGTAGAAAAATTACAAAACATATTTGAATGTTTATTTTGTGACAAAGCGACGTAGCATTGTGATGGTAATGTGCCGTGTTACCGAAATGACCATAATGTGCTCGTTTCAGCGTTGAGTCAGATTACGAAAAAGGTTTTAAGCGCTCACGTATCGAGCGTAAGGAGTGATTTAAACTATTTAACGAGCTCGTTTTAATGCTACTTAGTTTTAAGATAAGGCTGACTGCATATGTTAGACCGTCTGTAAAGATTCAACTGAGGTAGGGTAGAGCAGGAAATTTCCTACTCAAAATATGGAGCAGCCCGACGACGGGGGTAGTACCTCGACCTTACAGAAGACCACAGCTAAATAATACTGTTTTCAAGCAATATTGTTTTCCTGTTGGTGAGTAAGGTGACCACATCTCCTGGATGGAATCGGGGATAGGGTCGGCAACGCGCTTGCGATGCTTTTGGTGTTGCAGGCGTCCGCGTGTATAAGCCACGGTAATCGCTTACCATCAGGCGAGCCGTACGCTTGTTTGCCGACCTAGTTATATATTTAAAAAAAAAAAGATATTTGAACGTAACACTGGACATATGCTCTAGTGCAGTAGTTCAAGTAGACGCCTTAACACCGGCGGTGGCATGTTGTTTTAGCGTTGCGTTAGTTGCATTCTTTTTCCACATGGGGACTGATTTCTGTATTTGCACTAAAATCTTAGCGTCAATGCTAGAAAATTTCTTGAATGTATCGATGTAATATAACCACTACCACTACAGCCTATCACAGTCCACTGTTGGACATAGGCCTCCACAAGTTCGCGCCCGACATTATGACGCGAACTCATGTGTTTTGCCCATAGTCACCACGCTGGGCAGGCGGGTTGGTGACCGCAGGGCTGGCTTTGTCGCACCGAAGACGCTGCTGCCCGTCTTTGGCCTGTGTATTTCAAAGCCAGCATGGATGGTTATTCCGCCATCCGTCGGCTTTTTAAGTTCCAAGGTGGTAGTGGAACTGTGTTATCCCTTAGTCGCCTCTTACGACACCCACGGGAAGAGAGGGGGTGGCTACATTCTTTAGTGCCGTAGCCACACAGCACATATACATACATAATATAAAGCACTCAATAATTTCTGAGACAATTCATAAGAAACTTTCTGATAAAGATGTAAGATCTGATATCACAAGTTGATATTAGACTGCGCAGAGTATTCCTCGTTTCAATTTAAAATAATAAATGTCTGATGGGGGTGTAGTCAGCCTTATCCTCGGCCTTTTTAAATCGTTTTGAAAAAAAAAACATTTGAAATGTTCAGACTAATTAAATTGATTACAGTGTTAAAGCCTTAAGCTGTATCTGCATTGGCACATAATATAATGTAATTGTATGTATTAACTGTAGGGACTAAGACCTAAACCTAAGCAACGATGAACGAATCCTAGTATTCCCATAGACAAAGCAAAATGGCATAGTTTTTTTTGCTTAATTTAAGGGAAAGATCATCTCAACTTTTGCTAAGTCTTTGAAACTCACCTACAATTAAAAAATATATACTAATGTGTTTTTTTAATTCTTTATTACAGCCTTAAAGACTAAGTCGGCTCATAAATCTTAAATACTAGGTCTGTGTACAATGATTTACATAGTTTAGGTCATCTGAGTCTGATTGTCTGAGAAACATAGAGTGAATTATGAAACTGAGGGTTCTATCACTGAAAGTTGTTGTAAATTTAGAGCTAAAAACGTTATGGAAAAAGAGAAAAAAAAATATAAATGAAAATTTAGAATTATAGTCATAGGAAAAATTATAAATGTATTTACATGTACTTACACAGGAAAATAGGAATCCTAACTTGTTAGGTCAGGTTAGTCAAAAAAAAAAACACTTTTTTTTTTTCAAAACAAAGCGACAGCAGTAATCAGCAGCTCTTGACAATGAGCCAGACGCTTGTTGTGTCAATTGCACCGCGACAAGTTGAGACGTGTCCCTATTCTCCGTGTCAGCGTTGAGATAAGTTCACACTCCTGCTTATATAAACGTTCAAAATTCAATGAACGCTATATTTATTTTTGTTACTTTTAGCCCCTTTGAAAACTTGAAAGCATAGCAAGAATTTTCTACAGATATACTTATTATTTTCTTTATTGCACTAAGTAATTTTACAATGGTCATCTATATATATAAAAGAGATTTCCACTTATCTCTAAAAGAGATTTCTTCCAGTCAACCCATGGTAGTGAGAGATGATGTGAACGCAGGGCAAAGTAGTGCAGGATATAGGACGCAGGAGATAGGATATAGGAAGGATATAAAACAATTTTCTTCCTAAAGACTTCCAAAGACTGAACAACCGTATTTTTGTACAAGCCCGGCCATGCACCCGCATGTCCTTTAATGTTGCTCATGTATATTGGTCGCAGGATTCATTTAACATCAGCTGGTTCTTTTGGCCGTATCTGCTTATTTGCCCTTTTTATATAGAAATTTAACGTTTGAAAATTACTAATGAATTATGTTATATGCACTCTGTTATATGTCCGAACTCCTGACTCAGGAGACCCTTCTTCTGGAAGGCGCTGAGTATATGGTATTTGTAATATAATGATTGTCACGATTCAGCCTGTAATATCCCACTGTTGGGCATAGGCCTCTTCCCCATGTAGGAGAAGGATTGGAGCTTAATCCACCACGCTGCTCCAATGCGGGCGGATATGTTCCCTACTATGAGTTACGATCGCTATCAGGTGTACATGATAACAACCGGGACCGACGGCTTAACGTGCTCTACGAGGCACGGTGGGGAGGCCCACAAGGACTGCACAAACACCCAGACCACGGCAAACATCTGTATGGCCAATACAAATGTTGTCGTGTGCGGGGATCGAACCCGCAACCGCCCGCGCAACAGCCAATCGCAATTAATGACTGTCATTAGGTATATATTATTGTGCTCATGTGTGTGTATGTAGTGTAAATATACACGCGATACAATAAGAAAACCGAAGTCCAAAAATAATGAGAGTGACATCATGCGTGTAACTGTCTTTTCTTGCAAGCGATCCAATGTACGAGCAATGAGCGATTTTTATTAGAAGAGACTTATTACAATAAAATTATATCGAAAAATTGATTAAAGGTATTTTAAATAATGTTACCGTTGTTAATGTATAAATGTGTACTATACCTCCATTAATTTCTTCTTGTATAAATCCACCGTTACACATTTTCGCATTTATTATACACAACCTCAGTATGACTTAGAACTTGATTTTATTACTTAAATTGATCAATAGTAAAATGTCAATTTGTAGTCAGAGATATCTATACTAATATTATAAAGAGGTAAAGTTTCTAAATTTGTTTGTAGGGGGTAATCTTCGCAAATACTGATCCGATCATAAAAATTCTTTCACTAGCAGAAATCTACACTATTCAGGAGTGATATAGGCTATATTTTATTGTTATTTAAAAAAATCAGTAAGAAATAATAAGTAGTGTATGCAAATCAAGTCGTAGAAATACGAGTGAGATGAAAACTTTACTATATATTATTTGCATCACAAAAATATTTAACGACCAACGAAGTGGCCACGGGTCGGCTAGTTTTTGATAAGATTTTTTTGTAATTATATTAATTTAAATAATTAAAACTGCGGTTTAATTACTGTCTGCTAATGAATATTTTAAATTTTTAATGTAGCATTTTGCTATTAGCTATTTGATTCTTCGTAATATTTGTAACTCCATCTTACAATATGCACTAAGCACTAACAATAAGATATAAAGATTTAATATTTTAATAAAACTTAATTCAGATATAGTAGAAAAGTTTAATTCTTTGTTTTTTTTTTTTGTATGTTGGTTTATGGACTCCAATCTCAGAATTTACCGGTATGATTACTAAAACTCTTTTTGGCCTGGAAAACCTTTAACTATAAACGCGAGTCGAAAAAATAGTAAACATAGACCAAAAATTTGCTTACAAGACCTTTTATATCTATAACATTACGAGCTATAAATAAGTTCTGAAATTATATTTATCGCTATCAGTTTACACCTTGTACCGTGAGATAGAACGCCGACGCAGCGCATACGCTCTCTGTGAACTGCGATACTGTGTCTTGGTTTATTTTCACCTAACATCAATGTTGCTTACTCTTTGATATATTGTAAACAAGTATTTTAACACGCGAATTTCTATGAAACGGTAATAATATAAATTTAAAAAAAACATCAGAAGTACTTAACTATTTGGTTCAAAAACCGTTTTTATACAAGTTATGTAAATAACTAGGTACTCAATATTTTTGTTATATAATACATATAAGGGGTTGGGGTTTAGCATTATAATTAGACGCGACATTATATTATAAATTTATAAGCATGATAAACTAATATACATTGTTATAAGCTAAAATATCTCAAAATCTGTTACTTACGTTAGTAGATGCCGCGAAGCCGCCGTATTAGATTATTATTATACATCATTGGAAGTCTGGATATGTATGTAGAGGGTGTAAGATATTTGTGTGTATAATGAGGCCTATTTTACCTTTGGCTACAGTAAGTGCAGTCACTTGCTGATTAATTTACAATATTGCAATTGTCAGATACCTATGAGTATATATAATTATTGATGAATATTATATACCTTAGTTAAAATAGCAACAACAAGAACAGAAAACAATATTTTTTGTATGTAACAAATGTATATATATGTAACTAACGACCCGGAGGACGTTGTCCTGCCCGGAAAACAGCTAACAAATTTGATTACTTACATACCGATAGCAGCGCCACCTACCGGGTCCAATTGCGATAAAAACTATTGGACCAAATTACAGATGCTTGGGTCAGTAGTTTCGGAGTTTATCACTAACATACATCGTGACACGAAATCTTTATACATATTACATAATTATATAGATGTATGTATATAATTTCTGGCAATAATTATTATTAGACTACTTCAATAAGTCTTCTAAACGAAAGACAAAACCATTTCCTACATATGGATATACCCTCGACATCCAATATCCAGACCTCCAGAGCACACGGCTGGATGCAGTTGCCACAGCGAGAAGCTACCACAGCCGACTGACCTTGATTTCTGGTTCGTAGTACACATAGAGGGGGGACCGTACCCGGATGTGAGGCGGCAGAGTGACCGGCCGGGACGGTGGGGGAGGTCCAGGTGGTATGGCTCGCCCACGTTCACGTAGCGCCGGATGGGGGCCCATCCGGATCGGTGGGCGTTCTTGTTTTAGTGCTGTGAATTGAAAGTTTATTAGTATTGTGGTACAGTTTTAATTACTAAACAAATAGATATACAGATGGAGAGAACAAAAGAAAATATTAGAGATACATTTGAGAGTAGTCTGATTTTTTAAATTGGAACGTATTAGTTTATAAGCCATACATGCTATATTATACAAAAGTTAAATTATTATTAGTACTTATTAGTACCTAAATAAAATATGTGTTTCCCTCCTTAGACCTAATACAAAGAAGACGATTTTTTTTCTATCATTTAATTCTAGAATATAAATTCAATATTATACAATGCTCAACACTATTTTTGCTCGGAATAGATTTACTGGTAAAAATATTTAAAGCATTAATCTATACTCATAAGTTTATTACAGTAATTGAAAATAATTTGAAAAATGAATAATAGTGAATGAAAAATTTAAAAGAAAAAATTAGCACCAACATGTTTGTTTGTTGAAGGGTAATTAGGCTATATAACATAGCGCTATGAATCATAAACATGAACAAAATCAAAAACCGCTGGAGAAACTCAATTTTCATCTTCAATAAAAAGACAAAAATATCATTTTGAGACCCTATTTTTCTTAAGACCATTTGAAACAAAAAAAAAATTCGTGCGTATAAAGCACCTACATTCTACAAATGTCAGAACTCAGAAGTGAAAAAAAAAACATAAAGCCAACGTCGCAGTGTTCCCAGGCGGTCACCTATTCAAGTACTGAACGTCATGACGCTGCCGCGTTACGGGTCGCTCAAATTTTACCCCTCATGCGCCTAAAGAAGTTTCACTTCAATAAATAATTATTTCTCACCCACAGAGACGGTCGTCTGTTGCTAAGGTAGGAAAGTAATGATGTTAATTAGGTAGTTATGTACAGTGCAGTGCCTATGTTTCAAGGTACTCTTATCTTTTCAGTACTCTTATCCTTTAACCGACTTGAAAAAAGGAGGAGGTTCTTAATTCGACTATGTTTTTTTTTTATATTTATAAACACGACACCACTTCGTGACAACTACACAAGCTCCGTGACGATGTGAAATCATGTAATTTTAATATAGATTTTAAATTTATTAATTAGTCTATCGGTCATACTTTTTCATTTATATGTTTTATACATTTTAGATAATTTAATGATTAATTTTTAATTTATGCTCAATTCATGCTGTACCTTTATTTAAATAAAAAAGTGTGTGTGTACTTATATACGCACGTAAGAAGTTATACTTCATTGGCCCTCACTTCTTCTACGTTGACTAGCTAACTTCAGGGTGTCGATTTTATGTGACGGTGTGCGCGCGCATCGTAAAAATTTACTCTCATAATTTTTTCCTAACGCGCCAAAAGAATTCACATAGAGACATAGAGATAGTCACATAGAGATGACAGAATACACCTTATATAAATATTTCTTAACATCGAAGTTTCAAAGCCTGTAAATTTCCGAAGTGCTAAATTATTTAGTAATCATTGACGTTACAAAGTAATGCCTCGTTTCCACTAGGGGACAAATGAGGAACATTTGTCCCTCAACAATGTTGCGGGACAGATGTTTCGAACATTGTGTAGGCCACACTAGGGGACAAATGCAGCAACATGTTCCTCATAGAGATAAAGAAACACCTCCATCATTTGTGAAGTTATTTTTATTTGTTTATTTATTTAATTAAATTAATAATATGCTCATGAAAAATACGTCAAATGCCAATGAACTTGTTGGCAC
The DNA here is from genome assembly GCA_905220545.2 of Melitaea athalia. Classification (NCBI taxonomy): domain Eukaryota; kingdom Metazoa; phylum Arthropoda; class Insecta; order Lepidoptera; family Nymphalidae; genus Melitaea; species Melitaea athalia. The sequence continues at coordinate 18,160,337 of HG992194.1, forward strand.
AATTTTTGTTGCAATACCTGCTGAATTAAACAGTATTTAGATCAACCAAATATTTCAAGGTCATTAAACGCACTAAAATTTTGGATTGATCGTAAATATTGAAATATTATCACTCAGGTGCTCTCAGAAATAGCTGTTAAATATTTGATTTCTTCTGTAGCATCTTAACGAATTGCTTCTGTAATCAATCTTTTAGTGCCTAATAATAGTAATAGTTGTTTGACAACTGAACATATAAAACAACGAATATTTTTAAAATCTTACTGAATATTGGTACGTATTATTGTTTTATTAAAATTGAACAATAATTACTGAGAACCTTACATTTTAATAAATCACTGATAATTTAATTTGTTTAACAAATATTATACTGAATTATAAACTGTGTAAATTATTTTTTAAATCGACACGATTGTTTTTTTAATTATCAAAATCGGACCACTCTGTAAAAAGTTATGCGTGGTCATACATAAAAAATATACGCGTCGAATACATAACCTCCTCCTTTTGTACATCGGTTGAAAAAAAGGCGATGAAATAAAATTGATAAATTGTGTTTGCTAGCAAACGAAAAAAACCGACTTCAATAATTACATCGACAAATAATACAACGTAAGTAGACGAAAAAAATTTAGTAACGCACTTGTCGTCACTACGATTTTCGAAGGTTCCCCTCGATTTTTCTGGGATTCCATCATCAGATCCTGGTTTCCTTATCATGGTACCACCCTTGGGATATCTCCTTTCCAACAAAAAAAAAAGAATGATCAAAATCGGTTCGTAAACGACGAAGTTATCCCCGAATATACATTAAAATCGAATTGACTAATCTCCTCCTTTTTTGAAGTCGGTTAAAAAATATCGATATATAGATTTTTTTTTCGATATCTCTAACTCCGATATTGATTATGTATTTAAAAATATCGATACATCGAGAATCCGATATTTTAAAAAATATCAAAAGCCCTACCATGCGACATTGACGCGAAACAAATGTTTTCGATCTCGAAGCGGGAACAAGCAACATGTCCCTAAACAGGTACACACTGTGGGACATGTTGCGGGACATGTTGCGGGACACTGTGCAACATGTGTGTGGACGTGTCCCCCAACATGTCGCGGGACAAAATGTTCCCTAGTGTAGACGGGGCTGACGCGGAACAATTGTCCCATGTTGCGGTAATGCCTCGTCTTCACTAGGGGACATTTTGTCCCGCGACATGTCGCGGGACAAAATGTCCCCTAGTGGAAACGAGGCTTAAAACATCGTAAAAGGTACATTAACATGAATACATTTCAAGCGAGGTACATATTTTATCAAAGAACCGACAAATTACAAATATACATCTTTAAGGAGAGGCAGATTTGAAGAAATATAAGAAAACATTACATAGTTATAATGTACGTTAGCTACAAATATAAATGCAAAAGTTTGGATAGAGGTTTTTTTTTTAAATGTAAGTCGGAAAACAAGCGTACGGCTCACCTGATGGTAAGCAAATACCGTAGCAGACGTCTGCAACACCAGAAGCATCGCAAGCGCGTTACCGACCCTAACCCCCAATCCCCCCTCCCCCCAGGAGCACTGGTCACCTTACTCACCACCAACAGGAACACAACACTGCTTGAAAGCAGTATTATTTAGCTGTGGTCTTCTGTAACGTCGACGCCAGTCGGGTTGTTCTATTTTTTGAGCAGGAAATTTCCTGCTGTGCCCTACCTCAGTAGTTTTAGCCAATGACGCTAAAACGGCTGAATGGATCTGGATGAGACAAAAATAAGTCATACTCAGTATAGTTCAAGAGCGGAGAAATATACCTACAGTTACCACATTGTTTTCTAATGTTTACGCGTATTTCACTCATTATAATGAAACAACTTTCTCGGATTTTATCGATGTTTATTATGTTTTTTAGATGCCCGACGTTTCGGATACTTTAGAGCAACCATTGTCACAGGAGGACCTCCTACGGTTACCGTTTTAGCTATCAAATAATAATTTAGCTATTACTAATGAAATCCCTTGTATCACAAAATTATGTCTCTCTCATATAGTTTTTCTAGATCGTTCTTTTGTAATGACAAAATAAATGTCAGTATAAAAATGGCGGGAAAGAGCTAATATAAAATCCGGCAAATAATACAGGAATCATGCGGATATACTTGTTTAATGTTCTTTAATATATAAAACAAAGTCGGGTTTGTTCGAATTAAAAACATTGGAAAATTGATGAAAAAAAAAATTTCAAATACAAATGTTCATTACATAAAATACAAACTGCAACAGATAATAACATTAAACAAAAAACTTCCAAAAAAGAGAGCGGTGACGAAAATATAGAGCCCTGCCTCCTGTAACAAAATCTTTAATTTACTCTATTAAAAACCAAAAAAAAAAAAACATAATATCAACTTAATACACCAAATATTTTAAATCATAAGTATTATACTTTTAAACAGTACTTTTAAACAGCTTCTTCCGCCGTCGCTCGTGGCTCAAAATATACTTAAGAATTTGACCCAGTTCGTCAATCTCAATATTACCTAATTTGTGTTTTAAGCCCATATGGGATTTCAAGGCCCGTATACGCTAAACATCGCTACGTAATCGTTTATGTACACTTGTAAGTAAAACAAATATGCCTACTTACGATCTCGCCAGATACATTGCGAGTTGAGTCGTGTAGGATAACTGGACTTTAAGATGACTCATAACTTGTGTAAGATTCGCATATATCACGACAATCTTGTCGTCAAAATGTATTGTTTTAAATTAGAATTGAGATATTAAACCATATAAAATCTTTTTAGATGATTTTGTCAAATGTAACGTTGCTTAATAGTTTTGTTTGGGACATGAAAAGAAAATTACGTAACGTGCGGGAAATTGAACATAGTATTTAATTGTTTTGCCATCCTATCATATCCTACATGAAAGAGGCTTGTGCCCAGGAGGGGAAGTTACAGGCTAGACCAATCAAACATTCTTAGTTATATTTGTTTTTTGACGTGACAACGTCTAAGGGTGGATTTAGACCAAACGATCAAAGAGCTAGAGCTAGAACAAGAGCATTCTTTCTTGATCTTCGAACACTCGTATTCATATAAATAACAACGAAAGAATGCTCTACGCCTTTTTACACTAAAAGAATTTGATAAGAATTTGATGTAGTGGGTATAGAATGAGCATTCGCTCGTCTGATGTAAATCGACCATAATAAATCGATGAACAAATGAATGAATTATGAATGATGAAAAAGGATGACTCATTGTAGCGTTACGCTCATTGTAGTGTTACGCTCATTGTCCCGTTACGCTCATTGTACGCTTGCGCCGCATCTATCTATCTCCCACTCGATTGGCCTATGCGTTCGAGATGTTTTTTTATGACGTCACGTTAAACTATCGTCTCTAAACCAACTTTACAGACAACCAATTTTTTCAATCTATTATATCAATAACTTAACCGACATTTTATTCATTTGCAATCGAAACAGTGTCCAAGTAACTTAGGAATATCAGCTCTATATAATTTTAAGTTTTACAGTAGCTATAGAATATTACACCAACTTTTCATTCCCTTTCAACATTCGGTTAAAAATACTTGTATTTTACACGCATTCTTTTCTTTTCTTTCGAAAACTTTTCAAAAGCAAATGAACGATGCGTCAAAGGCTCGAGCCACAAGGACCCGCCACAACTCACAAGGACTATTCACTCAGGAGGTCAAAAGGCTTTACAAACTACTCTACAGGCACAAAATAAAACTTAAGTGAGAAATGAAATCATTATTGAAACTGAACATCTATACTTATTATAAAAAGAAGTCCTCCGGCCGCGTCTTTCTGTCCTCCTGTCTGTCTGTCCTTCTGTCTGTCTGAACGCGATAAACTCGAAAACTACCAAACGGATTTTTATACGGTTTTCAACAATAGAAAGAGTGATTCTTGAGGAAGGTTTAGGTATATAATTTATTATGCTTTTATGTAAATTAGCAGAAATACATCAATAAATGTTGAAGAGGTCACAAAAAATCTCGCAAACTGGGAGCTTTCCACGCGAACGCCGCGTAAACTAGCAAAGATATAGTTGAGTAATGTAGCAAATTGAAAAACTATAAAAATGCTACAAAAAAGTCCGCCATAGCATATCTCTATCTCTTATGGTTGACTTACAATAACCACTTTTATGTTCATATTTTTAATTAAAAACATTACGTTATTTTCAAAGCTATTTTCTTTAGTTCAGTATTAATCCTTATCCAAATGAATATGTTAGTTAGGTTAGGCATTTAATGCAGATTAAAATTGCCCTTTGCACTATATCAATGAGATGAATAGTTTTTGAGATATCGTCGTTAGAAGTAAATATTAAAAATAAAATTAACGCGCAACGAAGTGGGCACGGGTCGGCTAGTATAAGATAAATCTATATTCATACTAGCGACCCGCCCCGGCTTCGCACGGTTGCAAAAACTATCAGTGTCCCTCTACTATATTATTATGCATGTATTATACATATAAACCTTCCTCTGGAATCACTCTATTTACTAATAAAGAAAACCGCATCAAATTCCGTTGCGTAGTTTTAAAGATCTAAGCATACAAACAGCTGGAAGCGACTTTGTTTTACACTATGTCGACTATGTAATTAAAATAATAATTAAATTATTACCGGTCGATATCTGTACATGGGAGATGTTTAGGAAAATCGAATTGTAAGGGTAACTATAATTCCAGAATTTCAAAAAATTATATTATTTTAATATTATCTACTTATTGTTGTGAGAATAAAAGCTAACAAAACTAACTTTTTGTTCTTTTTAGGGTTCCGTACCCAAAGGGTAAAAACGGGACCCTATTACTAAGACTTCGCTGTCCGTCCGTCCGTCCGTCCGTCCGTCCGTCCGTCACCAGGCTGTATCTCAAGAACGGCTATAGCTAGAGAGTTGAAATTTTCACAAATTACGTATTTCTGTTGCCGCTATAACAACAAATACAAAAAACAAAATAAAATAAATATTTAAGGGGGGCTCCCATACAACAAACGCGATTTTCTTGTCCTTTTTTGCTCGATATCAATAATGGCAACAGGTAGGCACTTGAAATATTCACAAAATACTCAGTTGTATTTTTACTTTAATAATAAATAATAAAATTAAAATAAAATTAATATTTAAGGGGGGCGCCCATACAAAAAACGTCATTTTTGCCTATTTTTGCTCTCATACAATAAAAGTGATTTTTAGCCGCTTTTTGCCCGTTATTACAATCAATGTACCTAGTCAATGGTACGGAACCCTTCGTGCGCGAGTCCGACTCGCACTTGGCCGATTTTTTATCAATGTTGGTGTGTAATGTACTGTATACACTTCAGCCTGTATATCCTACTGCTGGACATAGGCCTCTTTCAAGGTATGCTGAGATGGTTTGGCCATGTCGAGAGAATGAATGAAGAACGATTGACGAAAAAAGTGTATAAGGCGAGTGTGAATGGAAGTGTTGGAAGGGGTAGACCTAGGCGGACTTTTCAAGACCAGATCAGAGACGTCTTGAAAAAAGGCCAGGTCAAGAGTACCCTAAACCGAAGAGCATGTATGAAAGGAATAATGAAAGTGGACGAAGCGAAACAAGTATGTAAGGATCGTGGCAAGTGGAAAGAAGTGGTCTCTGCCTACCCCTACGGGAAAGAGGCGTAATTATATGTATGTCTTTAGCTTAATCCACCACGCTGATCCAATGCGGGTTGGCGGATAATGCATCACGCAAAAATTTATTTCAGGAAGTTTGATGTTTTTCACAGTTGTGACTCCGCTTAAAATGGTATGAAGGTATCATCTTGATACACCATTTAGAAATGGAGTTATTAACCTATAAACCTGTACCGTCCATCCATTTAACACACGTTTCAGAAGCGAATGATTTATGCAAATCGTTGTCAGCCGTACTCGACGACCGAGCGTTTCAACACCGAGTCACATTTCACTTAGTGTATGCTACACCTGTATGTGCGGTTGAACCGTACACTTAGTGTATTTAGACGCCATTAGCACATACTGGTAGAAGCGACGAGAAAAAAAAAATAAAGACAACCTTTTTTTTACTTTGGCTACAATTTTTTTTTTCGTAAATTATACTTATTTATGCCAAAGACATGTCCGGAAACGTCCATTACATTTTATAATCATTTCTTGCAATGCAAATTAACCAACTTCGATATTTCAGGAACGGTGGAATATTGGGAACTCATTTCCAACATCATACATGGTAAATATTCCGTATTTATATTTAAATCATTATCCACTAACTTTAACGCAGTCTTATTTTATTTGGAAATAGATTTAGCATATCAAATCATTGGCTAGAACTCAACATCCAACACCAAAAACGTTAAGTAAACCTTAGATCTTCCAATGTTTTTCCAGAATTTCTTTAAAAACTTCAAGTACCTACCCGCAAAAAAGTATTCGCTGTCTGTCTCGCTCGTCGCTTCTAAATTAGACAGAGTGCCCAGTGACCTTAGCAAGTGACAATGGTACGTTAATACTTTTGTTCTTGTACAACAAGGAGAGGCCATTCGGAACGAGTTACTTGAGACGCCACGCCTCGTGAAAGCTGTATTTGCATTTACAGCGCAACATATTAGATTGACAAACATGATGTCACATCGTCTGTCATATTTCGATTGACTCGTTCACGGAGTAAGGCGAAGCTGATTGGGACCAGTTTAAACCGGTTCTGCTTTTCTTTTCTTTTTTCTTTTTAACTGAGATTTCAGTACTTTGTACAAGTACCTACCTATGCGTTAACTAACACGATATAAGGTAATTAAACTAAAAGGACTTGCATCAATGACAAGAAATCTTATATTATTAAGATACTAGCTCTAGTTGCAATTTCGTAAGCGATTATCGTCCCTTCCATTAGCCTATAAGAAATTGCAATGACAATTTAAGATGAGCCGTACGTTTAAGCATTTCAGTATATTCAGAGTTCCAATTTATTTGAGCCAAACACTGAAGGCAAATATCTAATTCTGAAATATCAAACCAAACCTCTTTAAATAATTGCGAGACAATATTGAAATAACTTCTATTTAAAACAAAAGAATAATTGTGTTTGCTAGCAAACGAAAACAAACCGACTTCAATTGCATCGGCAAGTAATAAATAATTAATAAATCAACAAACGCACTAGTCGTCACTACGATTTTCGAGGGTTTCCTTCGATTTCACTGGGATCCCATCATCAGATCCTGGTTTCCTTATCATGGTACCTAAGTTGGGATTATCCCCTTTCCAACAAAAAAAGAATTATCAAAATCTATACTAATATATAAAGCTGAAGAGTTTGTTTGTTTGGTTGTTTGTTTGTTTGTTTGTTTGAACGCGGTAATATCTGGAACTACTGGGCCGATTTGAAAAATTCTTTCAGTGTCAGATAGCCCATTTATCGAGGAAGGCTATAGGCTATGTATCGTCACGCTAAGACCAATAGCAGCGGAGTCCACGCCGACGAAGTCGCGCGCAGAAGCTAGTCGGTTCATAAACGACGAAGCTATCCCTGAACATACAGACAATTTAACAGTAGACTTTAAAATAATTAAAAACTATTTATTTATTTTACTTTAACTATAAATAAAATTAATAATAACTAATTATCGTTAATATTAATTAATATTCACTTTAAATAATATATAACTTGGGGAGGCCTATGTCCAGCAGTGGACTGCAATAGGCTGAACTAACTGACTGACTGACTGACTTAAAATAATTGTGTTTGCTAGCAGAAGCAAAAGAAAAAAAAACGACTTCAATTACATCGACAATATACAAATACAACATAAGTAGACGAAACAAATTAACAAACGCACTAGTCGTCACTACGATTTTCGAATGTTCCCGTCGATTTCTCTAGGATTTCATCATCAGATTCTGGTTTCCTTATCATGGTATCACTTTTGGGATATCTTCTTTCCAAAAAAAAAAGAATCATTAAAATCGGTTCATAAACGACGAAGTTATCCGCGAACACACATAAAATATATGTATATGGTCGAATTGAGAAACCTCCTCCTTTTTTGAAGTCGGTTAATAAGCATTGTTAAAAGTTCCGACTTGGTTTAATTCTTGCCTTCAGTTTTGTCGTATAACAAAACAAAGCACGTGATACAATCAAAAAATGCGATAAAAATGATAAGGCCGTCAATTTTAAAAGCCATCTCGAGTTTGCGAGAGAACCTATTGCATTAGTAGGTCATGAGAGGTCAAGTGAAATTTTCCTGAAGATATTATGCGACTATTTATAGAAGCAAGATTGTACGAATTGAGCCTTGCCCGCCCAGGCCCATTTAATTATAGCTTAGACTTTGGTTCGAAAAACTCATTTTGTATAAATACTTGTATGTATTTGCATATTAGATTTGTCAAAAATGTACACACACGTCCGGTCAATCTATAATGGTTTTCATTCAAAAACATCTAAAATAACTTGAACAGACTTGAGTGCTTTAAATAAGGGTAACAATTATAAATAAGGGTAACACAATACTTGGCCTATTCATTCAACTCCGAAACGCAACTTGAGTGAGTGATCACGTTAAACTGTCGGTCGCGGTTGTTATCATGTACTCCTGATAGCGATCGTTACTCATAGTAGGGAACATATACGCCAACCCGCATTGGAGCAGCGTGGTGGACTAAGCTCTGATCCTTCTCCTACATTGGGAAAGAGGCCTATGACCAGTAGTAGGATATTACAGCCTGAAGCATTAATCTATACATATAATAAAATGGTAGGAAAGTCAAAACTGTACATTGAATATTTTTTTAAAAGAATACTTGGAGTGTGATCTACAATCGATACCGAAGCCAAAAATATAGTTTTTAGAATTTTTGTCTGTTTGTCTGTATGTATGTCCGGGATAAACTCAAAAAGTACTGCATGGATTTACTTCAAATTTGGCACGAATATTATTAAGAAGTCGGGTCAGAACATAGGCTACATATTATCACGCTATCACCTACGGGGAACGAGCAGTGAACGCACGCAGACGACGTCGCGGGCAGCAGCTAGTATGCTATAATACCTATATCTTGTTACAACTAAAAACAATGTCCAGCGTCACTCTTGGCTTCACCGAGCCTCATAGAACTCCAATACCGTTTAGCAATTAGTCTTAAACTTTCAATACATTTAAATTTATTGTAATAGCCGTAGCGTCAAATCACTCCGGATATTCACACACCCTACCGATTTACGTCAAACAAGAAACAGTAGAGTAGTGGAGCACATGTGACGAGTGAATCATAGCAATTACTAGGATACTAGGAATCATCGGGAACTATAAACACAGATGTCAAAAAACGCTTGATAATGAGGTCATTTAGGAACAGTAGTCTAGTTTAGGTAACTAGATGAACTAGATCCCTTGAACGCAGACTTCAATAGCTCTGGGAGCGGGGCAGACCGCAGACGATATCTGGTGTCAAAGTTAGGCCTGAATTTATTTGACATCGGCTTGTTCAATCAGATCTTCTCTGAACCAATATAAATAGACTTTGTATTCAGTAATATTAAAATAAGATCTAGCAATAATTTAGTATTATAACTTAACTAGTTAATTTAAAATAATAATTGTGTTTGCTCGCAAACGAAAAAAAACCGACTTCAATTACATCGACAAGTAATACAACGTAATATGACGAAAAAATAGTCAAGTAAATACGCGCTATTAAAGATTACTCAAAAATTTGTAATCAGATCTCGATCTAATTTAAACAAGACCCCATGACAAGTATTAGCTTTCGATTAAAATAAGAATTATCAAAATCGGTACACCGAGTAAAAAGTTATGCGGTATAATACAACGTCGGTCGACGAAAAGTAGACAAGTAAATACGCATTATTAGATATAACTATAAAAGTACTTGTCAGATCTTATTTTAAAAAAAATGGGACCACATGACACGCAACTTCTTTCAATTAAAACAAAATTAATCGAAATCGGTCCACCCAGTCTAAAGTTTTGAGTGAACATACATAAAAAAATACAGTCTAATTGAGAACCTCCTCCTTTTTTGGAAGTCGGTTAAAAAACATCGATAAAGTGAAATATCAATACTAACTGCCGCATACAAATAAATAATCGCTTATGGAAACGAATTACTTTTCTCGTAGAATGGTTTTTGTTGTAAATTATAGCAATCAATCCAATTTGAAGGAACGCAATTAGGAATCAAAAATTTGTATATAATTGTGTTTGCTAGCAAACGAAAAAAACCGACTTCAATTACATCGACAAGTAATACAACGTAAGTAGACGAAACAAATTAACAAACGAACTACTACGACTAGTCGCCACTACGATTTTCGAAAATTCTCCTCAATTTATGTGGTGCTGGTTTCTTTATCATGGTACCCTCCTTGGGATATCTACTTTCCAACAAAAAACATCAGCAAAATCGATTCATAAACGACGAAGTTATCCGCGAAGACACAAATATATATATATATATATATATATATATATACCGTCGAATTGAGAAACCTTCTTTCTTGAAGTTGGTTAGTAAATAGTATCATATTATCCATACTAATATTATAAATGCGAAAGTAACTCTGTCTGTCTGTCTGTCTGTCTCGCAATCACGGCAAAATTACTGAACAGATTTAAATGAAATTTGGTATACAGATAGTCTAGAGTCTGAGAAAGGACATAGGCAACTTTTTAATGCGAAAAAAGGGATGTAAGGTGTTGAAATGTTGGAATGAAAATTTGTATGAGATATAATGTTCGTGTTCGTAACTGTCAAACATTTAATGTTCATCCCGTCGATACGGTAAACTCTCCGATAAAATTAAAGAACGTATTTAAATAAAGGTTTCGAATCGACAACATATATCCACAATATACGGATAGTGGCGTATTTTACATTTTAAAAATGTATAATAATGTCAGTAATTAAAACGGATTGACATAATATATATTGGTTGTCAACGAGGTTGTCAAATATAAAACGTAGTGGTTATATAGGTACTCTGGTCAAATATTTATGCGTGCGTTCAGAAATTTGTTAAGTGTAAACTAAGGAAAATATATCAAGCTAATTAAATCTTATACTATTAAAAAAAAGGAAAGCATTTTTCTCCCTCAAATCAACGCAGGTGAAACCGCGGGGCACAGCTAGTTTAACATAAACACGTTAAGATTTGTGGTGTTATTGCCAATACATAAACATCTGCATACTTTGTCTAAATTTAGTATGACCTGCACCCAGTGCCGTAATTTACTTCACTCAGGGTGATAAAATAAAGTACAAGGAATTGGTGTTGGTGGACCAATTATCTATGTCTCTCTGTCTAATTTAATAGACGTTTTATGATGATACTGGCATGTAGGTAAGTATGTGTTGGAATCGAGCACTTGGGGCACAGCGGGAACTTATCAGGAGCAAACCGAAAAAATAATAGTCCTGCATGCGGTCTGGCCATTTAATTCTTGCGCCCCCCCCCCCCCAGAGTTTACGCCCTGTGCCTGGGCACCGGTGCCACCAACGTACACTAAACACACTAAAATTACAAGGACAGATGTTACTTCATAAATGATTATGAAATTAAAAAAACAAATGTTGACTCAATTACTTGGAAATGTTATCAATACATAACAAGAATTATGCCTCGTTTCCACTAGGGGACAAATGAGGAACATTTGTCCCTCAACAATGTTGCGGGACAGATGTTTCGAACATTGTGTAGGCCACACTAGGGGACAAATGCAGCAACATGTTCCTCATAGAGATAAAGAAACACCTCCATCATTTGTGAAGTTATTTTTATTTATTTATTTATTTAATTAAATTAATAATATGCTCATGAAAAATACGTCAAATGCCAATGAACTTGTTGGCACAATTTTTGTTGCAATACCTGCTGAATTAAACAGTATTTAGATCAACCAAATATTTCAAGGTCATTAAACGCACTAAAATTTTGGATTGATAGTAAATATTGAAATATTATCACTCAGGTGCTCTCAGAAATAGCTGTTAAATATTTGATTTCTTCTGTAGCATCTTAACGAATTGCTTCTGTAATCAATCTTTTAGTGCCTAATAATAGTAATAGTTGTTTGACAACTGAACATATAAAACAACGAATATTTTTAAAATCTTACTGAATATTGATACGCATTATTGTTTTATTAAAATTGAACAATAATTACTGAGAACCTTACATTTTAATAAATCACTGATAATTTAATTTGTTTAACAAATATTATACTGAATTATAAACTGTGTAAATTATTTTTTAAATCGACACGATTGTTTTTTTAATTATCAAAATCGGACCACTCTGTAAAAAGTTATGCGTGGTCATACATAAAAAATATACGCGTCGAATACATAGCCTCCTCCGTTTGTACATCGGTTGAAAAAAAGGCGATGAAATAAAATTGATAAATTGTGTTTGCTAGCAAACAAAAAAAACCGACTTCAATTACATCGACAAATAATACAACGTAAGTAGACGAAAAAAATTTAGTAACGCACTTGTCGTCCCTACGACTTTCGAAGGTTCCCCTCGATTTTTCTGGGATTCCATCATCAGATCCTGGTTTCCTTATCATGGTACCACCCTTGGGATATCTCCTTTCCAACAAAAAAAAGAATGATCAAAATCGGTTCGTAAGCGACGAAGTTATCCCCGAATATACATTAAAATCGAATTGAGTAATCTCCTCCTTTTTTGAAGTCGGTTAAAAAATATCGATATATAGATTTTTTTTCGATATCTCTAACTCCGATATTGATTATGTATTTAAAAATATCGATACATCGAGAATCCGATATTTTAAAAAATATCAAAAGCCCTACCATGCGACATTGACGCGAAACAAATGTTTTCGATCTCGAAGCGGGAACAAGCAACATGTCCCTAAACACGTACACACTGTGGGACATGTTGCGGGACATGTTGCGGGACACTGTGCAACATGTGTGTGGACGTGTCCCCCAACATGTCGCGGGACAAAATGTTCCCTAGTGTAGACGGGGCTGACGCGGAACAATTGTCCCATGTTGCGGTAATGCCTCGTCTTCACTAGGGGACATTTTGTCCCGCGACATGTCGCGGGACAAAATGTCCCCTAGTGGAAACGAGGCATTATGCATAATAAAAAATACTGCATAAAAATATAATTTTTTTTTAACCCATCTGACTAGTGCTATATTTTCAGTCATTATTTAATGTGTTTTAATAAATAATTAGAGAAATTATAAGTTGTAAATTATATTAAAACTAGCTTCTGCGCGCGACTTTGTCGGCGTGGACTCCGCTCCTATTGGTCTTAGCGTGATGATATATAGCCTATACCCTTCCTCGATAAATGGGCTATCTAACAGTGAAAGAATTTTTCAAATCGGACCAGTAGATCCTAAGATTAGCGCGTTCAAACAAACAAACAATCAAACAAACAAACTCTTCAGCTTTATTATATTAGTATAGATTACTTTAGTAACATCGAAGTTATTATTTAGAAGTTCCCTTGTACTTGTGTCATAAATTAATGTCCATTTTCAATATTCTATCAATCTCTGGTTTTGCTAGTGCTAGATTTTTGCCACAATCTGAATGAAGCTTACGTCAAAATTCCATCTCTAGTAACAGGGGCGTAGCTACCGCCGTATCAGCCGTATCAATGATACGGGGCCCCCGGGCTACAGGGGCCCCCAACGTCTATAAGCAAAAAAAATCGTAAAATATTATCCACGATGTTACTTAAATTCATGCTTCCCGGGAAAAAGCATATAAAAAAAACTGTCATACGTGCCTATAGAGTTTCCACTTCAAAAATTACAAAATCAAAAAGTAATCTCTTTTTTTTTCGAGTTAAGCGTGCGCCCAAAAGTTGGCAACATCCTACATCAGTGAGTGACTTAAACGGGGGAATCCCGCAATAACAGATGCATATTACGAGAAGAATATTTACGTGTTTTATTTCATTCCGGTTCATACGTTATCACAGTCAGTCAGTCAGACAGTCAGTTCAGCCCATTGCAGTAAACTGTAGGACATAGGCCTCGCCAAGTTCGCGCCAGATATCCCGGTTTTCCGCAATCCTCATCCAGCCTACACCGGCAATCTTACGTAGATCTTCGCTCCAGCGGGCCGGAGGACGTCCTACATTGCGTTTGCCAAGACGCGGTCTCCACTCCAAGACACGTCTGCTGCAACGGCTATCGGTCCTGCGACACAGCACAGATGACTAGCCCACTGCCACTTCAACTTGCTAGTTCTGTGGGCTATGTCGGTTACTTTCGTTCTCTCGTGGATAGCCTCATTTCTAATTCTATCTTTGAGAGAAACCCCAAGCATAGCCCATTACATTGCACGTTGAGCGACTTTGAACTTGTGTATCAGTCCCTTTGTCAGTGTCCACGTCTCGGCTCCGTATGTTAACACAGGCAGGACGCATTGCTCGAAGAATTTTGTTTTCAAGCATTGCGGAATCTTCGAAGTGAAGACTCGACGAAGCCTGCCAAACGCCGTTACGTTATTACATTTTAATACAATACAATCTTGTACTTCTCATTACTTATTGGTTAATTACTGTGGTATGTGAAAAGAATGAGTGAAAGGAAAAGAGATTATCCCAGTAGAGCTATGAAAAGAAAAAGTAGACAGAAAAGAGAGTAGGTTATAAAAAAAAATATCCAAAATTTCTTCATTTTTTCAGCAGTCAGCTTCTGTGAGTGATTTAGATTGCAATGCAGGGACGTAGCTACCACCGTATCAGACGTATCAATGGTACGCATGCCCCGGGCTACAAAGGCCCCTAATGTGTTTAAGCAAACTTAGTAAAATATGTTATCCACGATGTCACTTAATCTCGTGCTTTCCGGTAAAAAAACATACAAAATAACTGTCAAACCTATCCTGTTAGTCCTGCCTATAGAGTTTTCACTTCAGAAATGACAAAAGTAAAAAAAAGGAATCCCCTTTTTCCCGAATTAAGCGTGCGCCCAAAAGTTAGCAACATCCTTCATCGGTTATTGCAGGATTCAGTTAATCTTCATTAACAATCAGTTGCTCTGTAAACATGCTTATAATGTAAAATCCGAAAT
The DNA here is from genome assembly GCA_905220545.2 of Melitaea athalia. Lineage (NCBI taxonomy): Eukaryota > Metazoa > Arthropoda > Insecta > Lepidoptera > Nymphalidae > Melitaea > Melitaea athalia. Next base: position 18,175,461 of record HG992194.1, read on the forward strand.
TCAAAAAATTCATTCCATTAAGGAACTCCTGGAATTGTTGCTGATAAAATTCAATAGTCTTGCATACAGTTTTACGTTTGGTAATTACATCATGCTTTCTATTCTTGACCCTTCCAGTTATAACCGCAACAGCTGAAAGAAATTTTTCAAAACTAAACTGAACAAAAATTACCTAAGGACTTCGACGAGACAGGAACGGCTATCAGACTTGTCACTATTGTCTATTCTAGGAGGAAGTGATAACTTATATATTAAATAAATATTTATTTTAATTAAATGCAAGCATTTTTGTTTATTTTGTGAGAAATCATTACCCTTCATTTGGGCCCCCCAACTAATTTTGATACGGGGCCCCTCCAAGGCACGCTACGCCACTGTCTAGTAAGTAAATTCAGAGATGGATAGAGTATTGAAACTGTCCGTTAGTTGGCTTCGTATTTTTTGAACCGTCAATAACTCAATACAGTATTAGTCTTATATTATTAGCAACATTCATACTCTTATTAGTAATTATTTCACATAAACTTAACTCAAAATTGTTAGTAACAAAAACATCAAAATCAAGTTAAAGACACGAATTAGTCAAGAACACTTCTCATGCTTAAAACCAACGACTAACTGTCTAGGGGATTCCAGGAGCTCGGTCCAAGGTGCGTACTCAAACTATACATTGCGACCCCGAAGTGTTGTTTCAAACACGAACTATTGCTATTCTTCATAGTTTCCATTAACATCTTTGTCGTCTTCCCGACATTCTCATTACGTTTGACAAAAGCTGCTATATCTACTCCGCATGTATCGTTGACAGCTTTGCGACATTCTGACGCCGTCTTTAAAGTGAAGTTTCCTTCACCGAGGGCCGAACTGCAAACTTCATTTAGGAGCTCGAGGACGGCCATTTCTCTTTCAAATATCACTTCACAGCAGCCTATTAAAAAGCTCTTACAGTGACAATATAAGATTAAAAAACAACAACTGTATATAAAAGACAAAGAAAAAAAGAAAGTTAAAACAGTAATTTATAAATTACACGCAAAAAATATTTGGTACATATATTAAAATATTTTTATCATGAACTGAATAATCAATTGTAAAGATTTCGAATTGCTTTTATTCCATTTAAATTATATTCATTTATATAAAATTATATTCATTTATTAAAATTAATATATCTATATAATAGTTGACTATTTTTTAATTCTAATACACAACTAACGAACAATAATCTATTAAAATACATATGGTTTTTGCCGTTAGCTTCACACCATACGTTTAAAAATATTGTACAGTTAGTCGTACCTTGACTCTTAAATAAATATATTACTTAAACAAATAAAATAATTCCATAACTCTCAAAAAACTAAATTTAGTCAACAACAAGTAATACATGATAGTATATCCTTGACATGTACGTCCCATTTTGACTAATATTGATAAAAATCATTATTACACGTCTAACAAAATAATATTTTTTAGGTACATAATTTAACAATTTTTTATATATTATTATCAGTACTTTATCCTCATTTTCCCATGGCCGTATATTTCAGTGAATTAATATTATTGTTTTTATTTATCAGTTATGGAAGTGTATTATCAATTAGGTAATTACTAATTAATAAAAATAAGGATACTGAAATGTTTACAAAGTAAGTCCAACAAATATTTCCAGTATTTTAATAATTTATAAATTGTTTACTTTGTTAATTAAAAAATATTTCTTGTGGATAATATTGTTTTTGATTTTTTAATTTGGAAAAAAAAATAAATGCATGAATGAAGTCAAACTTTAAAAGTATAATTTTTCAATATGCACTTATATTTTTCTCTTATCTTAAGTAGGTACTGACCACATTCCGATCTGATCTTAAACATTAATGCTTAGTCAACAACTGGACCGACATATATTTGCATAGGTAAATCTAGTTCTCAAGAATAGCAAACATAATAATCTACTCGTCTCGGAAAACTTTCGACTCTGCCTTCATAATCCGAGTGTTATAACGAATTTAACATGTTAAATATGTTCATTACGGCCATATAAGCGGAAAATTAATAGTCTGAAATATTAAAAATTGACACGAAACGTATAATTAGATTTAGAAGCGTGCATCGGTCCAGCGATATTGACATTGAGCTAGAGTTAAAAATACCGATTTACCTGCGTCCCGGTCGAACTGGTTCGGCTTCAGCTGCTCTGAAGTGTGGCCCACGATCAGTGGGGACAGGATCCTGGGCCACAGAACGGCAAAACATCCAACAACAATCACTAAAACGAACATCGTCTTCCGCGGCCCTAGCACCTCGTCGTTCGCCATTCTGTCGTGTTTTCGTATTCGTAATTCACGCACAGAGCCAGTCGCACTCTACGGGAACATCGTCGTATGTGATATATATAAAGATTTTCGACCCGACAGCCGCGAGAAAAAGGAAAGTGCGCACTGACAGCAGCTGTCAGACACCCTCCACCCCGCGTTACGGGAGCGATCGCGATACAAGTTTGTTTTCGTTACGGGAGCATTCATAGTCTTCTTCGCAATCTTCTCTCGTCGAACGCCGGCGGATTGAGCTGGCTCGATGTGACACAGCCGTATATCACAGTCAATCAGCTATGCCGACATCTTGCCTTCCCAGCCACCGGCTCATTTTACAGTGAAATCGTCGGAGCGGTCACTACGTTAGTTTAAATATTGACAGAGTGAATTAGCGTTTGGCGGACGAGCGTACGGCGCTCGCGGGCAGACCTCGGTACAATATGCCTGGGCGCGGAGGCGGCGCCGGCTATTAACCCTTCCCCACCGCGGCATGGTCTACACGCGCTCTGATGAATACCAATTAGACATTCTATGTAGGTATTTTTCATTAGATGGGGACACGAAGAATAAGGTACCCCCTTGCCTTAGATGTACTTTTCCATTGAGCTCTACCTTAACCACACTCATTTACCTTGGTCACACGGGATTGAGTGCGTCATTTGATTTTAAAGCAGTCAGATGAGTGTTGTGTCAGAGAAATTTTCTCATCCACTAATTATCTAAGCTTCGTTTTATGGGTGGATAAGAAAGGATTATTAAATGAGTGCTTTGCTCGTAGTATAAATTTGTTTGATCACGTCAATTCAAACATAATACGTAGCTTCCAATGTAAAGAATGGGTAGGTTCATATCTTAGACAACAATAAGAAAAGAGATAATCTATAACTGCAATTAATTAATTTGCCATCATAGTTGTAATATTAATTAATGGATATTATAAACAATGCTATGTAAGTGCGCTTCACGCTTCAGCATGGTATATCCTACTGTTGATGTTGGGCATAGGCCTCTTTCCCCATGAAAGATTAGAAGGATCAGAACTTAATCCACCACGCTGCTACAATGCGGTTTGGCGGATATATTCCTACTATGAGTAACGATCGCTATCAGGTACATGATAACAACCGGGACCGAGACGGCTTAACGTACCTACTATGTAGGTAAGCATGTACCTATCTACCTAAAGCTAATTGAAAATATATTAATATGTATGATTTATAGCAATAGCGTATCGTAGCGTATCGACATTATTTTATTAATTACACACAGCTACAATTTTCCTATTCTTACGGTAGGAATTAAGAACATTTCTTTTCTATTTTCACGTAAACATTATTTGAATCAAAAACCCAAGAACACATTTCACGATGTGTTAGGCGGTAAAACGAACGATATTTTTTTTAGTTCGACAGTTCAACGCATTTTTATTCAGGTCACATACATCCCCTCCCACCGAACAATGGTTGGTAGCACTCCTTTCGATGCAGGAAACGACGCACGCGCATGCATTACAAAACACCTAGGACGGCCATATTTTAAACTAAGGAGCCAGTCGTAAGTCTGCCTGGATGCGATAGACAGTCGCCATAAAGGGTACATCCTGGTTCATTTCCGTCCATCAGTTTTGGTCCAGGAAACGCGTGATTTAAATTCAAGTTGATTCGTAAAACCTTTTTCCGTACGAGTTTAACACCCTCCGGTGGAAATAAACAACTTGTAACGGCTCCGAATATTCCCGTCACGTTACGTCTTAGCGTATCGAGGCGACAAAAAATACCTATCGCTAGTTAAGTTAAAGTTTTTAAAAACCTACGTTATAATTTCTTAAGTATTGTTATACCGAAAATAAAATCGTTTAACCAAAAATTAGGAGTCTTCTTCGTAAAAATCGCCATTCAAAAAACTAAATGCATTAAAAAAATCTGTTTTCTCGCAAAACGAAAAAACCGACTTCAATTACATCGACAAGTAATACAACCTAAACTTAATAAGACGAAAACATTGTCAAGTAAATACGCGCTATCAAAGATTACTCGAAAAGTAGTAGGTAATCAGATCTCAATCTAATTTAAACAAGACTACATGACAAGTATTATTTTTCGATTAAAGTAAAAATCATCAAAATCGATAAACCCAGTGAAAAGTTATATGTCGAGTGTCGACGAAAAAGTAGTCAAGTAAATACGCATTATCTATACCTACTAATATTATAAAAAAGAAGTAAAGTTCATAACTTTGTTTGTAGGAGGTAATCTTCGCAAATACTGAACCGATCATAATAATTCTTTCACCAACAGAAAGATACACTATTCAGGAGTGACATAGGCTATATTTTATTGTAATTGAACAAAAATCAGCATTTCACCCGTGCGAAGCCGGGGCGGGTCGCTGGTTAGATATAACTCTAAAAGCACTTGTCAGATCTCAATTAAATTTAAATGGGATCATATGACACGCACAATCTTTCAATTAAAAAAATCATCGAAATCGGTCCACAGTCAAAAGTTCTGAGGTGACATTCATAGAAAACGATCGAATTGAGAATCTCCTTCTTTTTTGGAAGTCGGTTATTATATAATTATTATAAAACAAAGTCGCTTCCCGCTGTCTGTCTGTCTGTATGTATGCTTAAATTTTTAAAAATACGCAACGGATTTTGATGCGGTTTTCTTTAGTAGACAGAGTGATTCAAGAGGAAGGTTTTTATGCATAATACATGCGTATTATAGTAGAGGAACACTGGTAATTTTAGAGGTTTCTGACGTATCTTTTATTGTAGATAGTATTTAGTTTCAGCATTGCAATCGTGCGAAGCCGGGGCGGTATTTAGTTGACTATGTTTTCGTCGACCTACGTTTTATTATAACTACCGCATTTTTCACTGGATATACCAATTTTGATGATTCTTCTTTTAATCGTAAGCTGATGTTTGTCTTGTGGTCTCATTTAAATGTAATCGAGATCTTATTTTTACTTTTTGAGTAATCCTATTTTTTCGTCTACCTACGTTGTATTTACTTGTCGATGTAATTGAAGTCAGTTTTTTTTTTGCGAGTAAAAACAAATTATTCGTATGTATAATGTAATGTTACTAAATGTAATCAAGACAAAACAGGTTGCTCAAAGCAGTCACAAGTTATTGTGACAATAGATTAATGTCAACAACTTTATATAAATTACCGCCTTCAAAATTACCGCCTCCAATAGATACAGTGCAGATATTATTTTTAGAGTAACAATGACAATTAAGTGGAGCAACTTAGGTTGTTTTTCGACATTCCTCGCATTTCATTCGCTAAACCTTGTTACATTATAATAAGTGATTAATCGGCTTACAATTAACTGAGGTAGGGCACAGCAGGAAAGTTCCTGCTCAAAATATGGAGCAGCCCGACTGGGGTAGTACCTCGACCTTACAGAAGATAACAGCTAAATAACAATGTTTTCAAGCAGTGTTTTGTTCCTGTTGGTGAGTAAGGTGACCAGAGGTCCTCGGGGGAACTGCGGATAGGTTCAGCAACGCGTTTGCGATGCTTTTGGTGTTGTAGGCGTCTATAAGCTACGGTGATCGCTTACCATCAGGTGAGCCGTACGCTTGTTTGCCGATCGAGTTACATAAAAAAAAAGAAATACATTATTCTATAAGATTTTTTTACCTTTATTTAGAACTAGCCGACCCGTGCCCACTTCGTTGGGCGTTATAATCCATTTCACATTAGAAGGGTACGGTGAAATTTGATATGTTCCAATACACTCTCACTATTTTCAGCAAATCAGATAAATATAAATGTTTTAAAATCACCAATTAATTTCTAAGGCAAATAATAATGCTTGATTAGATTGAATTGTTGACACGGCACGTCAGAGGGCGCAGGTTCAAATCCTGCTGATTTAAAATCTTTATATATTTTTATCTTTTTCCTTTTATCTTGTCACTCCTGAATAGTGTAGCTTTCTGTTAGCGAAAGAATTTTCATGATCGGATCAGTATTTGCGAAGATTACCCCGTATATACAAACAAAGTTATAAACTTTACCTCTTTATAATATTAAGTATAGAATAGATTAACCACCTTTTAATTACCTTTTTATTTTATTTTTAACGAGAGACTTGAAACCATCGGTTTAAAATACATATTAAAACTCATTACGGACGGAAGCTTAAAGATTATAATCTACAGAGGACTGCAGCTAAATTTTTTTAATGACAGGATTTGCTTAACAAAATAATTATATAGTTGCTTATTTCTATTGTGTTGACTTTTAATGCAAAAAGAAAGAATAGGTACTAAACTTTTTAACCGACTTCCAAAAAAGGAGGAGGCTCTCAATTTGACTGTATTTTTTATGTATGTAGCCTCAGAACTTTTAACTGGGTGTACCGATTTCAATCATTTCAGATCAGATTCTTTTTTAATCGAAAGATTGTGCGTGTCATGTGGTCCTATTTTAATTTAATTGAGATCTGACAAGTACCTACTGTTTAAGTTATCTATCTATACTAATATAATAAAGCTGAAGAGTTTGTTTGATTGTTTGTTTGTTTGTTTGTTTGTTTGAACGCGCTAATCTCAGGATCTACTGGTCCGATTTGAAAAATTCTTTCAGTGTTAGATAGCCCATTTATCGAGGAAGGCTATAGGCTATATATCATCACGCTAAGACCAAAAGGAGCGGAGTCCACGCCGACGAAGTCGCGCGCAGAAGCTAGTACTTAATATTATAAAACAGAAGAGTTTGTTTGAACGCGCTAATCTCAGGAACTACAGGTCCGATTTGAAAAATTCTTTCAGTGTTAGATAGCCCATTTATTGAGGAAGGCTACAGGCTATTTTTTTTTTTCAAATTAACGCGTCTGAATGATGATGTGAGTGATGTGTGTAGGTGCCTAAAAACCGGCGGTTTGCGGGTTTGATTCCCGTTTGGGTTGAACATTTCTGTTATACAAATATTTGTTTCCGTTTCGGATGTCTGTCCTTGTGGATCTCCCCACCCTCACTCGGAGAGCACGTTAAGCTGTCGGTCCCGTTTGTTATCATAAATACCTAATAGCAATCGTTACTCATAATAGGGAACATATCCGCCAACTCGCAGTGAAGCAGCGTGGCGGATTAAGGTCAAATCTTACTCCAACATGGAGAAAGAGACCTATGCCCATCAGTTGGATTAAGCAGCATTACATTTTATTCTATCGCAAAAAAAACTTAATTATTACGTTATAAAATATTAAACTTATCGTTTTAATTCGAAATATACATAATCTAAGAAAGTACTTCAGAGGTTTCTAATTACGACAGGTAAATTCACTGAGATTCGCTGTCGTGCCTACCTTTAAGCCAAGTATGAATAAATTTTAATAATTTAATTTTAGCTGTACACAGCGATCAGCTAATAATATAAATTAATTGTGTATTATAAATTAAGTATGGATAATTTAAATAAACAGAAAGGGCGTAAGGCACAGATGTGTACCGCGTTTGTACTGCTGCCACGATTCCGACCCATCAAAGGACACTATCCTATACTTTAAACAGGGGCGTAGCTACCGCCGTATCAGCCGTATCAATGATACGGGGCCCCCGGGCTACAGGGGCCCCCAACGTCTATAAGCAAAAAAATCGTAAAATATTATCCACGATGTTACTTAAATTCATGCTTCCCGGGAAAAAGCATATAAAAAAACTGTCATACGTGCCTATAGACATAGAGTTTTCACTTCAGAAATGACAAAATCAAAAAGTAATCTCTTTTTTTTTCGAGTTAAGCGTGCGCCCAAAAGTTGGCAACATCCTACATCAGTGAGTGACTTAAACGGGGGAATCCCGCAATAACAGATGCATATTACGAGAAGAATATTTACGTGTTTTATTTCATTCCGGTTCATACGTTATCACAGTCAGTCAGTCAGACAGTCAGTTCAGCCCATTGCAGTAAACTGCAGGACATAGGCCTCGCCAAGTTCACGCCAGATATCCCGGTTTTCCGCAATCCTCATCCAGCCTACACCGGCAGTCTTACGTAGATCGTCGCTCCAGTGGGCCGGAGGACGTCCTACATTGCGTTTGCCAAGACGCAGTCTCCACTCCAAGACACGTCTGCTGCAACGGGCATCGGTCCTGCGACACAGATGACTAGCCCACTGCCACTTCAACATGCTAATTCTGTGGGCTATGTCAGCTTCTTTCGTTCTCTCGCGGATAGCCTCATTTCTAATTCTATCTTTGAGAGAAACCCCAAGCATAGCCCATTCCATTGCACGTTGAGCGACTTTGAACTTGTGTACCAGTCCCTTTGTCAGTGTCCACGTCTCGGCTCCGTATGTTAACACAGGCAGGACGCATTGCTCGAAGACTTTTGTTTTCAAGCATTGCGGAATCTTCGAAGTGAAGACTCGACGAAGCCTGCCAAACGCCGTTACGTTATTACATTTTAATACAATACAATCTTGTACTTCTCATTACTTATTGGTTAATTACTGTGGTTTGTGAAAAGAATGAGTGAAAGGAAAAGAGATTATCCCAGTGGAGCTATGATAAGAAAAAGTAGACAGAAAAGAGAGTAGGTTATAAAAAAAAATATCTAAAATTTCTTCATTTTTTCAGCAGTCAGCTTCTGTGAGTGATTTAGATTGCAACGCAGGGGCGTAGCTACCACCGTATCAGAGGTATCTGTTCGCATGAGTATGTGCTCGTGCAGTAGAACTGTGAACTTGGATTGTATAGAAACACTTTTTGGTCTAAAGAACGTTTATTATTAATTTTAAGTATTACTAGTTACAGAGGCAGTTTTACTTTTTACACACAAGAAGCAGACATCTTAGTACTGTACCACAGACTAGTTATATGGAGACACCATAGATTAAAAAATTATTTTATAAAAATTGAATGTTGCCTTATTTTAACACACCCCCTCAACATCAATTTTTATTTTTATTTTATTATATTACACCCTTAACAATTTTTTTTTTTTTTTTTTTTTTCCTCATGACACCCCCTTAACAAATACAGTTAAGAAACTTAATTAACAATTTAAATAAAATTATTCTTTGACTGGCTTCTTATAAATGAATAACAAATATATATTACTTATTTTATTTGACTATACAATCCCTAAACTTCTCAAAACATTGCTTGCCCAATGACTTTGTAAACATGTCTGCGACATTCTCATTTGTATTAACATATGTAACATTAACTTGACCGTTACAAACCTTTTCCATTATATAATGATATTTTATATCTACATGTTTCAATCTTTTATTACTGTCACTAGATGATGAAATTTTTATTACACTTAAGTTATCTTCCAAAATATTTATATTAACATTATATCCAAAATCAGTTAATAATTGCTTAAGCCAGCAGCCTTCAGTTATAGCTAAACACAATGCAATATATTCGGCTTCACAAGACGATAATGATACAGATTGTTGTTTTTTTGTACCCCATGAAATAGGACAATTAAATATATAGTATATAAATCCAGAAGTTGACTTTCTGTCGGCTATATCCCCAGCCCAGTCTGCATCACTATAACCTTGTAATATTATATTCTCATTATTATACTTATACACTAATGACAAAGAAATAGTACCTCTTATATATCTCATAACTCTTTTTTTTTAAAACACTTATATAATGCAATACTTGCACAGTTTAAATATCTACTAAGAAATCCTATCGCTAATGATAAATCAGGTCTTGTACAACATGCATATAATAAACTACCTAATATGCTTCTACAATTACTCTCAATTTCTTTGTTTTCTGGTTTATCTCTCTTTAACAATTCAAAATTAAAGTTTTGCTCTAGTGGTGTAGACACTGTTTTACATTTATACATATTATATTTAATTAATAATGATTTAAGATATTTTTCTTGGTTTATTACTGTTACAAAATTTTTTATATCTTGTTTTATACTTATACCTAAATATTCGTTTGCTATTCCCAAATCTTTCATTTTAAATTTACTACATAATGAACTTTTAAATGTTTTTATCTCTATATCATCATTTCCAAAATAAATTAAATCGTCTACATATAACAATAAGTATAAGAACTTGTCATTTTGCTTTCTAAAATATAAACATGGGTCATTTTTAGATCTAATAAAATTTTCTTGTAACATGAAGTCATTAAATTTTTCATTCCAATAACGGGGCGATTTCTTTAAACCATACAAAGACTTTTTAAGTTTTACTATTTTATCATTATGAAGTTTCATAAATACCTTTTCTTTAATTTCACCATGTAGGAAGGCTCCTACGACATCCATCTGGAATACAGGTAACTTCTTTTGTACTGCTACTGTCATCATAGTTCTGAACGTTGTTAAACTTACTACGGGTGTATATGTATTGTTGTCACAGTTTCTCTGTTCAAAACCTCTTGCCACTAGCCTGGCCTTGTATAATTTGTTGCCATCTGTTTCTTTTATTTTAAAAACCCATTTGCTGCTAATTACATCTTCCTCTTTAGGTATATTTTCCACCTCTTCCCAAGTTTCATTTTCTTCCAGTTGTTTCATTTCCTTTTCTATGGCTTCAGCCCACTTTGTTTTTTCAGGACTAGCCATTGCGTCTTCATAAGATATTGGCATTTCGCCTAGACAAGAAAAGTTTGTTTCATAATCTTTCATCCAATTCGGTCGTTGTGTTTTCCTTTTTTGTGTTTGATCCTTAGTGTTATCTTCTTCCTCAGGTAAGATATTATTTTCTGTTTCATGTGAATTTATTTCATCTGTTTCTGGCATTTCATATAATTCACACACTGTGTTTTCTTCTTCTGTTTCAGATTGGATTGAACCTTCTTCATAGAATGAGTTTATATTACCATCCTCCTGTTCCTCTTCTTCGGAGTCATTTATTGGTAAGTCTTCTTTTTGTATATATATTTCTTTATTTTTATTATTATGTGTCTGATACTTCATTGGTCCACATATGTCCATGTGTATTAAATCTCATGGTTTTTCACCTCTTGTGTCACTATTATTAAATGGTAACTTATGTTGTTTGCCTTGTAAACATGACGTGCATATCTCTGAATCACCTTCTTTATACTCAATATTGTTTTGTTTCAGAATGGTCTTCACATGCTCAATATTCTGGTGACCTAACTTTGAATGCCACTCAGCGAGTTCACTATTTGATTGACCAATCATTGCAGTATCTGATTCATATTTAAAATTCATTAAAAACATTTTACCTTTTCTGTATGCAATTGCTTTAATTAAATTATTTTTTATAAAAGTGCATGTCTTTTGATCACACCTCATTTTATAACCTTTATCCATTGCTGCCGTTGATGAAAATAGATTTACTTTTATTTCTGGTATAAATAAAACGTTGTATAAGATTGTAGGTATCCACTGTTTTCCGTTGTAAGCGCTTAAGTGTATTTCACCTTGACCAAGAGCTTTTATGATTGAACCATCACCAATTATGATATCTTTTGGCACTGATAAAGTTTTATAGTTTACAAACATATTTTTATTCTTGCACATATGTTCTGAGGCACCACTGTCTAACACCCACGATGTTTCTTGAAGATTGTTTGCACAGGTAAAGTTAATTGCTGTTGTAATGAATGCATTTGTCTTACTTTTTACGTTGTCATCTTTTTGGTAAGAATTCTTCTTATTTCTAAACCAACAGTCTTTTTCTTTGTGGTTAAACTTTTTACATATTTTACACTGTTTATGATTTTTACTACTGTTATAATTGTTCATATTTTTCTTACAGTCTTTTTTATAGTGTCCAACTTGTTGACATTTAAAACATTTTCTTTCACTGTTCCTTGATTGTGTAGATAAAGCCATTTTCTCCTCATAATCATTGTTTCGTTGCTCTTCTAGCATCAATCTGGATATTAGTTCAGATAATTTTCTGTCTGCCATAGGAACTGAATCCCAAGCTGATATGAAATGTCTAAAATTTTCTGGCAAAGAACTAATAATTTTAGTGATGAGCATAGATTCGGGTATATTTCCACCTGCTTGATTTATTCTGTTAGCTAATTCTTCTAACTTTGCTATATATAATGATATTTCCTCATTTTTAATGTATTGAGTTTCAAAGAATTTTTGTTGCAATATATGTAATGACGTGTCTGATTTTGATTCATATATTGAACACAACTTTTCCCATATTTGTTGAGCAGTCTCACAGTTTGACACTTGTAAAATATTTTTATTGTTCAATCTTGTTACAATTATAGATTGTGCCTTTGCGTCTCGTGTCGGCCATTTTTCATCTTTTCCGTCATTTATATCTGATCCGTTTACAACTCCAAATAATCCTTGTGCTTTTAATATTACACGGATTTGAAATTTCCATGACATCCAATTTGATAATCCTTCCAGTAATAATAAGTTTTGGTTTTCTGATGTAGCCTCCATTTTATATATCTATACCGTTTAACCCGGCCCGTTCTTTCTTACCGACCACGCTTTACCGCGAAATTGTATCTATCACAATCCAGTATTCTGGGCCCATAACCTGTTCGCATGAGTATGTGCTCGTGCAGTAGAACTGTGAACTTGGATTGTATAGAAACACTTTTTGGTCTAAAGAACGTTTATTATTAATTTTAAGTATTACTAGTTACAGAGGCAGTTTTACTTTTTACACACAAGAAGCAGACATCTTAGTACTGTACCACAGACTAGTTATATGGAGACACCATAGATTAAAAAATTATTTTATAAAAATTGAATGTTGCCTTATTTTAACAGTATCAATGGTACGGATGCCCGGGGGCTACAGAGGCCCCTAATGTGTTTAAGCAAACTTAGTAAAATGTTATCCACGATGTCACTTAATCTCGTGCTTTCCGGTAAAAAAACATACAAAATAACTGTCAAACGTGCCTATAGAGTTTTTACTTCAGAAATGACAAAAGTAAAAAAAAAGGAATCCCCTTTTTCCCGAGTTAAGCGTGCGCCCAAAAGTTAGAAACATCCTTCATCGGTTATTGCAGGATTCAGTTAATCTTCATTAACAATCAATTGCTCTGAAAACATGCTTAAAATGTAAAATCCGAAATTCAAAAAATTCATTCCATTAAGGAACTCCTGGAATTGTTGCTGATAAAATTCAATAGTCTTGCATCCAGTTTTACGTTTGGTAATTACATCATGCTTTCTTTTCTTGACCCTTCCAGTTATAACCGCAACAGCTGAAAGAAGTTTTTCAAAACTAAACTGAACAAAAATTACCTAAGGACTTCGACGAGACAGGAACGGCTATCAGACTTGTCACTATTGTCTATTCTAGGAGGAAGTGATAACTTATATTAAATAAATATTTATTTTAATTAAATGCAAGCATTTTTGTTTATTTTGTGAGAAATCGTTACCCTTCATTTGGGCCCCCCAACTAATTTTGATACGGGGCCCCTCCAAGGCACGCTACGCCACTGACTTTAAATAAAGAATACTCGTATATAGGTACACCTATTTTTTTTTTATTCTTTATTTATAAAGCCATACACCTATGTAAGGTTAAGTCCCCTGTGCAATTGTGCACAGTCCCCAATTGTAAAAGTACACATCAGATAGAAAATATTGTAAACGGGCGACTTTGGACGCGATCAAAAAGAAAAACAAATCAAAAAAAGCTTCCTCCTTTTGTCTTTTGCATTAACCCTAAAATAAAGAAGTAATGATTAGTAGTTTAGAATAGTACATTAGATGGTAACCCAGCCTTCGGGTGAAAGATGATGGAAGTTAGAAAGATATGGAATGAAGAATGAAAGTGCGAGAAGAATACAAGCGAGAACTGGGTATGTATGAGTCAATTGTAGAAAAAATCTCGCATAACGTGCGGGGGTATAGTATAAAAAAAAGGTTAAGTCAGCTACGTAGGTACACCTATTTAAAACATCTCTAAAATATAGTAGGAGAAACGTGTGTCTTAGTAGCACTTTCCTCTCTTCCGACTTTGTTATGGTTAAGTATAATGTATTGAGGGTTTTTTAAAGAGTAAGTACCTAGCTGATTTGTAGAAAATGAAATATATAAACAAAGAAACTCTAACTGAGGTAGGGCACAGCAGGAAATTTCCTGCTCAAAATTGGAGCAGCCCGACTGGGGTAGTATCTCGACCTTACAGAAGATCACAGCTAAATAGTACCTACTGTTTTCAAGCAGTATTGTGTTCCTGTTGGTGAGTACGGTGACCAGAGCTCCTGGGGGGGGATTGGGGATAGGGTCGGCAACGCGCTTGCGATGCTTCTGGTGTTGCAGACGTCTATAGGGTACGGTCTTACCATCAGGTGAGCCGTACGCTTGTTTGCCAACCTAGTTACATAGAAAAAAAAAAAAAAAAAAGAATAAAAGAATTTTATTTTTTGTTTGGCAACACTGCCCTGCTGGAAAAATCTCATAGAATATCATAGGAAAAACAAAATATTCTATGAGATTTTATGAGTTACTTGTATTCCTATGAGCCTGAAAAAAATTTGATCATAAACATTCTATGATATTTTATGAGTATTTCACCAACTCATAGATTCTCATAAAAATGTTACTTCTTGTCGCTATGAGATTTTATGAGTAATTTCAACATTAGACGAACAATGAGTAATACTTATGAGATTTTATGAGAATTTTGAGATTAACATTTCTATGAGATTTTATGAGGAAAATTGAAAGAAAAGTAGCTCATAAGAAGTTATAGACAATTTATAAAGAAGTTATGAGCAGTATTGCATTGAAATTCTTATGAGTTTCTATGAGTAATTTCGACGACAAATACACATATAAAATACCATAGAATATCTATATTTTATGAGAATTTCGAGATTAACATTTCTATGCGATTTTATGAGGAAAATTGAAAGAACAGTAGCTCATAAGAAGTTATAGAGAACTTATGACGTAGTTATGAACAGTATTGCAATTGAAATTCCTATGAGTATTTATGAGTATTTCCCCGGTCCAATACACATATAAAATACCATAGAATATCTATATTTTATGAGAATTTCGAGATTAACATTTCTATGCGATTTTATGAGGAAAATATCAATATAAAATCCCACAAAATATCATTATTAACCGACTTCAAAAAAGGAGGAGGCTACTCAATTCGACCGTATATACATATACTTTTTTTATCCGACTTCAAATGAGGAGGTTACTCAATTCGACCGTATATAATATTTTTTTATTTTTTTATTTTTTATGTATGTTCGGGGATAACTTCGTCGTTTATGAACCGATTTTGATTATTCTTTTTTTTTTGTTGGAAAGGAGATATCCCAATTTTATATACAATCAATATACAATCCATCCTAAAATAAATCTTATTTTGTAAATAAATATGGCGTAATGGGTAACCATAGACTACTATAGTGCTGTAATATATGTTGATAAATGTCGATGTCGGTAAATTATTTAGAGATAGCTTGACATGATAATTTCGTGATTTTTGTATTTTAATGTTTTAAATAATCTGATGAAGTTGACGATATTACAAAAGTGAGTTATTTCATATAGAGTGGCTAATGAAAGAAGGCACACTAAAATATTTTTTTATTTGTCATGTTCGTTTCAAATTAGATTTCTGAAAGTACTTTTCGGTATTTGAGGTTTCTCTGTGTTTTGATAAATTTTACCCTTGAGTTGTGACAGCCTTTTCATGCATCGCCATTTCGTTCGTGTTGCAAATAATATCTACAGTCCGGCCGTTCAAAGAATGCGTTTCTGACACCTGTCAAATCGTCATGACTAATGATGTACAATAAATAACATTAACATTAATAATATTTAGTAACGTTATTTATTGCATTCATTATGCATATTTATTCAATTTAATTTATATGTTGTTATTGTTTATAGGAATTATAATATTCAATAAATATTCAGAATGTAAATAAATTTTTAATGAATCAGTTAATTGAATTGAATCGTAATTTCTGAATTAACGAAGGGAAAAAAGTTTTATTCATTGGAAAATGTATATTATGAAATACATAATTTTAAGCATTAAACAATGAAGACTATGTCATACCGGGTGTATTTGGAACGCTTGAAAAGATTTAAACCTAATAATATACTATTCATATATATATTTAAATATATAAAAGAAAGTCGTGAAATCGTGCTACAGTAGAATCAATAATTCAGTAGACTAAAATACTGCTAGCAGTTGACAGTTGACAGTGAGACTGCTGATAGTTGCTAATGTCACTTTGTAAAAAATCGTTGTGTTTGTTGTTAAGTTTTGTTTTGTGTTTTGTTATTCTGTTTTGTTTGTACTGTTTTGTTATCAATACGAAAGATATGGATGGTCCAAGTAATAAACACAAACACAAATATTATTTTACAAAGTGACATTAGCAACTGTCATTTTAGTCTACTGAATTATTGATTCTACTTTAGTTACACTATTTATAACTCAAGATCGGCTGAACCGATTTGGCTGAAAATTGGTAGGAAGGTAGCTTAGAACCAGGAAACGGACATAGGATACTTTTATTTTTTTGTATGAAATTTTGTAAGCATCTGTAATTTGGTCCAACTTGGGAGATGGGGTAGTTTTTATCTCATTTAGATCCTGTAGGTAGCGCTGCTATCGTTATGTAACTCCGAAACTACTGAACCAATTTGTATCGAATTTTGTAAGCATCTGTAATTTGGTCCAACTTGGGAGACAGGGTAGTTTTTATCTCAATTTGACCCGGTAGGTGGCGCTGCTATCGGTATGTAAGCAATCAAATTTGGTAGCTGTTTTTTCCGGCAGGACAACGGGCGCCGAGTCCACTAGTACTATATAATACATATAACCATTTATCTCAGAAACATTTTTTAATAACATTTTAGTAAGTACTTATGTATTTTGCGAACTCTCGTTGACCGCGAGAGGCGCGACTAGTGCGTGCGAAAGTACGTTGACCTCGCGCCGGTCAGCTGATGGTGCGCATGAACTTGTGGTATTCAATGACATTGCCGATTTTTTCAAAACACGACTATTCTGAAGCATTACATATATTCAAATTTCTGTTTCATTATTTTTCCCAAACCGGATTATACCAAAAAAAGTTTTGAAGAGGCAAGAAAAAATTTCTTTTCGCGTTTTTTTTACTTGTATCATGTCATGTCATGCCAACGCTATCATACCTCTTCGTTTTTTCAAGCGTTCCAAATACACCCGCTATAGTATATCATTTTTTACCAGAAATATAAAGTAGTAAGTAATTTTATTTTCAATGTTTTTTTTTTTAATTCATCTGACTGATATTATGACACTAGTTTTTTTAAGTTTTGTTTGAGCGTACCTTTATTATATCATTAACTTTATTAAATACTAAGTACATTATGTATTATAAAATATATAACAATCGAATGCTGTTCGTTAGTCTCGCTAAAACTCGAGAATGGCTGGGCCGATTTGGATAATTTTGATCTTGAAATGTTTGTGGAAGTTCAGGGAAGGTTTAAACGGAGAAACATAAATAATATGTAACGGAAAATACTAAAAACGACGATTTAATTTTCCAATACAAAATGTTCCTAGCGGGGAAATTTGATGTCTTTTATCAAAAACTTTTTTAAATAATTAACGCCCAACGAAGTGGGCACGGGTCGGCTAGTATATTATAAAACTAGATTCTGCGCGCGACTTCGTCGGCGTGGACTCCGCTCCTATTGGTCTTAGCGTGATGCCACATAGCCTCTAGCCTTCCTCGATAAATGGGCTATCTAACACTGAAAGAATTTTTCAAATCGGCCAAGTAGTTCCAGAGATTACCGCGTTCAAACCAACAAACAAACTAACAAACAAACAAACAAACAACCAAACAAACTCTTCAGCTTTATATATTAGTATATATTATAAAACTAGCTTCTGCGCGCGACTTAGTCGGCGTGGAATCCGCTCCTATTGGTCTTAGCGTGATGACACATAGCCTATAGCCTTCCTCGATAAACGGGCTATCTAACACTGAAAGAATTTTTCAAACCGGCCCAGTAGTTCCAGAGATTACCGCGTTCAAACAAACAAACAAACAAACAAACAAACAAACACACAAACAAACAACCAAACAAACAAACAAACTCTTCAGCTTTATATATTAGTATAGATTATAACGTTTTATTTTATATTATACAGACAGATTATTATAATTATTAAGATTAAAAAAACATTCGATTACAATTGCCTCGTCATTTTGTCACATCACTACAAAAACAAATAGTTGACATAACCATAATGACACAACTCTCTAGTTAAAAGTGTATAATCTATGGACACAACCTTGAAGCAGTGCCGTTTGACGTGGTTTAACTTTTAAAAGCTATTGTTTTTATATTTGTTAATTAAGTACCTAATTGTAATAATTTTAGCCCAAAATTGGTAGGTACATTTATTGTAAGTTGGCATAATTATTCGAATTTTAATGTTATCGCTCGTTAATAAGGTAAGGTGGTAACGTTTTATAGGTGTAATAACTAATTATAAATTATTTTTAGTTTAAGTATAATAATTTTAGTCCTATTCATCAGTTTTCAGAAGTAATGAGAATGTATAACGATTCTATGATATTGAGTACCTATGTAGGTAAAAAAGTTAATAAAATTTTAACTTTATAACCTATAAGAACTATTTACTTAGTAGGTAGCATTCAAAATATTTTTTGTCATGGTTTTATTTATGTTTATTTACATAATTATCAAATTAAGAAACAATATGTACAAATTCACAATTATAAGTAGGAAAAGAAAACCACTAAGGTTTGTACAATACACATGTAAGGTTTGTACATTTTACATTTCATAATGATAAAAAAGTAGTATTAATGGTAAAAATAGTATTTAAAAAATAAAACAATCACAGTTACATTTTCATTTGGTACATCAATTTTTATACAATGTATTTTAATAATATTTATTTTTTCTCAGTGTTGTCAAAAGATAAAAAAATTTAAGTTTTTGTTTAATATTATTGCTTTTGATACATTCAACCAAATGTGATGGTAGTATATTTATTAAGGGACTATGTAAGTCATTGTTCTCTCACCATACACGTTGTTGGCAAGAGCTGTGTTTAAGTGGTTTCTCGCTACAACCCGTGTAAATGTAGGGTGCTGAACACGTTGCCTAAACTTACTACTCCAGAAATTTTCTTTTAGAACAGTATACTCAAACTTTTTATGTACTGGTATAATACTTTGCAATGATTAAAAAGTGCAATTTTGTCATTATGAAATTCAGTCCTAATATTTGATGAAACAATGTTTTTTAATATCTTAATTGTAATTTGTATATTTTGTTTAGGTAACTTTTGTAGGTACGACCACAACTACTGAGGCCATATTGGATATACGAATCTGCCAGAGCATAATAAAGTAACAATCTAATTTTTAAAGGGATTCTTTTTTTTTTTAAATCATTATGTTAACTAAAATTTTTCTTAATTTGGCACATACTCGATCTATTTGTGATCTCCATGAAAAGTTGTTGTCTATTACCAGACCTAAGTAAATCCGTGAATTAACAACTTCAATAGCTGAGCAAGCACAGTTATTTTTATCTTTGACATGTAAACTGTTGTGGTTGTGAGCAATCAATTTTGTTGTGAGAGTGTCGCTGATGTGATGATTTTATAATTAAAAGTTTACTTTTGTTTGTATTAATTAAAATTCCTACATCATGGCACCACTGTATCAATATGTCGAAGTGCTTCTGAGGAATATTATATATTAGTATTCGTTATATATTATTTTTCATTTACTAATATTGAAATTACCTTATATATTCTCTTAAAAAGAAAAATTGAAAACTTTTGCTGTTGTCATTTTCCATACAGCTTAGACACATATTATTATTTTTTTTTTTACAGCTTTAGATTTATTTATATAAACAACAAATTTAAAATTGGTTCTGTCAAAATTAAAAATGAAAAAGTTATTCTTTAGCATAAAAATTGTACCCTACAGTTTAAAATTACTTATTTATTTATTGTTCAAACATATAAATTAATAAAAAAAAGTCAGTGCTAAATCGCTTTTATATAAACAATTTAATTTGCAATAACAAATGTTGAGATCAATAATTGAGATAAAAACTACCCTATCTCCCAAGTTGGACCAAATTACAGATGCTTACAAAATTTTATAAAAATTGATTTAGTAGTTTCAGAGTTTATCGCTAACATACATCGTGACACGAAATTTTTATATATACATAATTATATAGATAGATATGTATATATATTTATACAAGGTAACTTTTTCATCAATATCCACTTTTTAACATCGTTCATCTGGATTGAAAATTAATAGCTCATCAATACAACATCATTTCTAAATCTCCGATTGATTCTTTACGATTTTTTTTCCACATTAATCGCTTGAGCCTGTGTTGTCCTACTGCTGGGTATAGACTTCTTTCCCCATGTTGGATAAGGATCAGAGCTGCTCTCCGAGGCACGGTGGGGAGACCCACAAGGACTGCACAAAGGATCAGAGCTGCTCTCCGAGGCACGGTGGGGAGACCCACAAGGACTGCACAAAGGATCAGAGCTGCTCTCCGAGGCACGGTGGGGAGACCCACAAGGACTGCACAAACACCCTGACACGGCAAACATTTGTATGGCCAAATACAAATGTTGGATAGCCTACAACACATGAGGCATCGATTTTTGGGGTTGGGGAACTGTCGAACTGTACCACTTCCACCCCCAGCTCTGCACATATATATATAGAAATCCGAAAAAATAACCAAAACCGAGTCTATCTATGCTCAGTTCTGGGGCTGGGAGTGGTACCAGAGGGTAACCCACCCACCCCCTCCCAAAACCCCATAAATCGATGCCCAGTGCTGGGGGTAGAAGTGGTACCAGAGGGTAACCCACCCACCCCCTATCCTCCCCCCAAAATCCCATAATTAGATGCCCAGTGGCGGGAGTCCCCTTCCCCTCTCCTCCCAAAACTCCATAAATCGATGCCCAGTGCTGGGGGTGGGAGTGGTACCCCTTCCCCCTCCCAAAACCCCAAAAATATACACCCAGTTCTGATGTTGGGAGTGGTACCAGAGGGTAAAGCATCCACCCACCCCTCCTCCCCTCCCCCAAAACCCCATAAATCGATGCCCCATGTCCTATAGACTTACCCAAATGTTTGTCATGTGCGGGGATCGAACCCACAACCGCCAGCGCAACAGCCACAAACCAGTGCTATAACCGTTGCGCCAACGCGTCGTCCACGTTAAAACTCATAAAGTCTCATAAAAATTTTTAATCTAAACATGAGCTCATAGATTCTCATAACTTTTACATTACATCCATTATGCTCATAAGATTGTAGATTTTTTACGTAAAAAGTTATGAGTTTCTATGAGATACTGAAGATGCTCATAAGAACTTAGAATCAAATGAATTGTGACCGCTATGAGTTTCTATGAGTAATTTCGACGACAAATACACATATAAAATCTCATAGAATATTTTCGTATTATTTTTTTATGAGATCCTATGAGATTTTTCCAGCAGGGTGGTGTCACAACTCGTCTAATTTTGCAGATATCCATAGACGGCAATAACGTAACATCGCGTGAAGCTATCTGCTTGTTTGCTATACTGTAGCTGCTTGCCAATGCCTTACCAACAAGTAAAAAAGCTAAAGGTTTAAAATAATCAACTAAATTACTATGAGTAACGGTCAACCTCGCTATCAGGTGTACATGATAACAACCGACGGCTTAACGTGCTCTCCGAGGCACGGTGGGGAGACCCACAAGGACTGCACAAACACCCAGACCAAACATAATTATCTTTGTCATGTACGGTCATCGAACCCGCAACCGCCAGCACAACAGCCACAAACCAGTGCTGTAGCCGTATTAAATTCTTAAGATAATGTAAATAAAAAATATGTATAATATTCTAAAATTTCGAAATGTATGTATTACCTCAAAGCCTTGAATAAAGTATGCTTTGTTGCGATCTAGAGGAGGCCTATGTCAAGCTTAGTAGTAGTTTAGGCGCATTCTAGTGAAATAGCCAGAAGTCTATGAATAAACTATAAGTATATTAGGTACCTAGGTACTAGCCGACCTGGCAAAGTTCGTACTGCCGTATATTTTTTCTTGAATATACATAATAATTATATACCTATATCGAAATAAAATATAGCCTATTCTTCAAGTTGAATTGAACTGCACACAGTGTGCAAATTTGATTAAAATCGGTTCCCTACATAATAAGTAGTTTAGGAGTTCATCGCGGACAAACAACGTGACGCGTAATTTATATGTACATCTATACTTAATATATAAAGCTGAAGAGTTTGTTTGTTTGTTTGTTTGAACGCGGTAATCTCTGGTTCTACTGGGCCGATTTGAAAAATTCTTTGAGTGTTAGATAGCCCATTTATCGAGGAAGGCTATAGGCTATGTATCATCACGCTAAGACCAATAAGAGCGGAGTCCACGCCGACGAAGTCGCGCGCAGAAGCTAGTAATATATATTAAGACAAGTTTAAGTTAATTTCTTATTGGTCTAAGATCCGGAATATAACAAAATCTTCCCTCATCTGTTAATAAGATGAAACAATTTTTTATAGGCTGATTTCAATATTGTGAATTTATAAAAACAACCTCTGCCACCATAAGCCTGCTGCAAATAATAACACTTAAAAAAAAAATTTTTTTTCTTCTAAAAAATCTTTTCCCTCTCATGTTAATTACACGTAGTAAGCTAAAACCGTCAATATTTTACATTATATACCTGACTATAGTAGGCACCCATCTCTATGATTGCTATACTTACCTGCAGCCAGGTTACTCTGACTGAGGTTACTGACCTGGCTGCAGATAAGTATAGCAATCATAGAGATGGCTGCCTACTACAGTCAGGTATATAATGTAAAATATTAACGGTTTTAGCTTACTACATGTAATTAACATGAGAGGGAAAAGCTAAAAAAAAAAAAAAAATTTGCAGCAGGCTTATGGTGGCAGAGGTTGTTTTTATAAACTCACAAAATTTAAATAAGCCTATAAAAAATTGTTTCATCTAATTAACAGATGAGGGAAGATTTACCTTCTCGGATCTTAGACCATATGGAGTCCCTACCGAGTGGGAGTCGCAATAGATATGAATGGGCGGCGAGTGATGCAAGTCGTGACTCATCCCGCTAATCGTGTGATTACGCCCTCCGAGCTCATGGCGACGGCGTCGCACGATCGACAAGAATGCATTGGTTAATACCACAACGTGAGCTAATTGAAATTAAACTTCCAACGGTGTTAGATGTAGTTCGACTACCGATTAAGCGATTTACGTTAAGTTGGTTCTAAGTATTGGAGTTTGTATTGTCTGACCTCCTGCTGACCTCTGATAGCCTTGTCACTTATGTGCAGAATAATTACCTACAATTTTTGATTTATTGATTGCGAATATCTGAACGATAAAATTCAGTTTAATAGTGAAACAGATAATGAGTGGGATTTATCACATACGTTTATATGTAGTGTCATATTCCACGTCATTCCCATACATTGAGAATTCTATTCGTTTAGGTTTTATGCCACTTCTCTACTGGGGCAGGTCATAAATTAGGCTATAAAACATCTCACTATGACTTACACAAGCTGTAATCTTTCAAATTTACAAAATACTAACAAAAAGTATGTGTATTTTGTTTACCTCTACTGAAAACTGGAAAAAGTCGCTTAAGTTCAAAACTATTTAATAAAAAGATCTTTTTTTTTCAATATTTAGGCAACAAAGTAAACTGTTAAAAAATTAAGACTATAATCTATCTATCTATCTATAAAAGAACTAACTACTAATAAATAGAGAGCCGGTTTTTCTGTTCTGCGAAAACTACAGAACTACTGAACCGATCGGAATAATACCTATATGTATACTAATACCATAAGATGCAGCGTGTTTCGGAGAAAGTTTTAGTAGGTAGGTATATGATAATTATGTTGGTAATTACTTATTGTGTAAAAAAATATGAACGGATAGAGGTCGCTAGTTTTTAATTATAAGCATTAAGTCTTTAAACAAATAAATTATATCATGACATAACTCTGAACACTCTAAACCTTTAAATTTATAACTTAAAAACGTTACATTCGGTAACTATTAAACGCTAACAAAAAAAAACTAAATCAAGCAATTAGTATTTCAATGTGGTACATATATTTCACAGGTCATCGGTTATATAAATAGGTAGGTACATAGAGCTAGGGCCGGTTTCACTGGTGGGTAAGGTTTATCTTGCAAATAAGTTACGAATAGAATTTACTGCTGTAGGTATAGAATTACAATTTTTCGATATCATCTCAAAAGTAAACCATTTAGTGAGCTTCCAAAGGTGTTTCGTGAAAATGGCCATCAGGTGTTGTGAGAAACCATTTATTTTTATGCCACAGATATATTTATACAATCTTGACCGCCACATTTACCTATTGAATTTTTTTGTCAACAACTGAAGTTTCTTTCTAAACGTTGCAATCTTCTCCATTAGTTTCATAAAGTATCTAAGTAGGTACGTGTTGTCGTTTTGCAAAGACATTTTCAATTTATTTAGTTTTTCATGTACATCGCATAAATATGCCTGGTTGTAGCATAAAATCTGGTTGAGCAAAGTATCTGGTGTTTTACTGCACCAATACAAGTCACACAAAATTTCACATTGAAAAAACTGTACACATGCCTTGGAGATGGACATATGGCCCTGTTGTATTACTGCAAAACGATGTTTTTCACGTGGAAATGTGAAATGAAATTAAAGTTACATTTTTTATTATTGAGTAAATCTTCGCAAGAATTTCGTAAAGTCTAACTTCAACTTATACCTATTGCGCGTACCATAGGTATCAACGAGTGAGCGATAATGATAAAGAATCGACTCACGGCACCCCTCTTTACTTTCTACGGTGCGCAGGGCACAACGCACAATATGGGAGACCCTCGACTACCCTAAAAGCCTGTTTCACCAAATGTGGATAAAGTTTATTCTTTAAATAGTTACGACAGGAGCTGGTCGATAGGCCTATAAATCCTGTTTCACCTCAATTATCAACTACAGCTTTTAGAATCATTTTTGTGTATAGAAATATCTCTCTATCTCTATATAATCAGGGTATTTCTATTTATTGTATGAATTATGATTGTGTCCAAAAAATATTATTATTTTTATTATTAGTGGAACTCGATGATGAAAAATAATGATACATCAAAAACTTTTATCTGTTGTATGTCATGTATCCGTCGGTCAAATAGCAACAACTGGTGTAACAGGCCCAATCCGCCCAATGTTCCATATCGCCAAATGTTCAAACGTCGCGTGCGCATATCTCCGCGTGCGCGGCACTGGACGCGATCAGAATTATAATATTATATAGGTACCTACTTAGTACTTGTGTTTCAAAACGTTCAATATACGTACCCTACTCGTAGTTACGTGAAAACGCGATGCCTTTAGGTCCTTCTGAGACCAATTCATTTCATTTCAATACGTTATACCTATAATTAGTTTATTACTAGCTTCTGCGCGCCACTTCGTCGGCGTGGACTCCGCTCCTATTGGTCTTAGCGTGATGATATATAGCCTTCCTCGATAAATGGGCTATGTAACACTGAAAGAATTATTTAAATCGGCCCAGTAGTTCCAGAGATTACCGCGTTCAAACAAACAAACAAACAAACTCTTCAGCTTTATATATTAGTATAGATAAGGATAACAACATTTGAAATATTGTTTATATATCTTTTACTCATTCGATCGATGTAAAATTAACAATAAAAAGAAAAAAGAACACTATGTACATAATGTCTAAGAAAATTACGTGTTACTTCAGTTATTTTTCCTGTTTTTGAAAAATGTTTGCAGGCTTTGGTTTACTTTTATCTAAAAATATGAATTAAATAAAAATGTAATTCATCTCCTCATAGCCTGTAATATCCTCCTGCTGGGCATAGGCCTCATTCCCCATGTAGGAGAAGGGCCAGAGCTTAAATCCATCACGCTGCTCCAATGCAGGTTGGCGGATATATTATATGTATATTCCCTACTATGAGTAACGATCGCTATCAGGTGTATATGTTACTGTAAATGCACGAATTATGGTAAAACCTAAGATTTACCAACTCCTAGTCCTAATGGTACAAGCCCGAACGATTTTGCGATTCGCACTTTTACCACCACCCACTTGGTAAGTCTTAGGTTTTACATTAAAGTTATTTGAATTCACTTTTCCGGGATTTACACCATGTACCTGTTTATATTTGAGGCTCCGATATTTCGGCGCAGTTGCATGCGCCATGCTCACGGAAGAACTGGAAGAACCTACACCTTTTTTTTAAGACGATGACAATATAAGAATTAGAAAGAACTTCACGAGGTTTGTTGCTAAACAATTGATTGGATACAGATCTCTCAGACTCCTACGACTCGCACTTTATAATTGAGTCTTTAGATGTTCTGTATTGTATGCTTAGAGTATGTAATTTATAGGTACTCTAAGATTGTATGTAACTTTACTTTTTAAAAAATCCTTTCGCCAAATGTAACATAAACTTTCAAAAACATTTAAAACCCAAAAATGCTAACCTGTATTTTTACATACGACTAAATATTGAACTTGAAGTGTAAACTTATTTTAAAAACCTATATTAAATCGTTCCACTGTAACGTGACTTCATATTTAGCGCTCCATTCCGTGACGTAGTGCCGCCATTTTGACATATTCCCGCTAAAATTACTGACCTTGAAATTGATAAATGGAATAATTCTACATATAATATTGATATATTGAAAATAAAACAAAAGAAAACTTTAGAATGGCTTTAATGGGCACTATAAGATAATAAAAATTTCTATAAAGAAATAATATAATCTAATTTTAAAATTTCGAGAGATATATGTAGGTACCCGAAATAATGACGCAATGAATAGAGCTAATCATAATCATTAATCGGATTTTTCAGACACATTGAATTTGAAGACGTTTAAATGAATAGAAAAATCAATAATTGGACGTTTTTAATCTAGTCTTCTGAAGTAGAGTTTTAGGAGAGATAAACTCAAAATCATCACCATTCACAATTTTCGCAACTTCGCAATTAAAAAAGTCCCGTTCAGTTTAAACATTAAAGCATGAGGTACCTACCATAGGACCAAAAGTAGTAGGTACTATTTACTAATCTGTGCCAAAAGGGCCATGGCCCGGGTTGGCGTTTTGTGAGAAGCGAAACAAGACGAGAATGAGGGGCAGCCTCGGGGGCAGCACAAGCCAAGCAGGCGAACCTACTAGGGATGTAAAAAATTATGACTCCTCCAGAGTTTATAAGCAAAATAAACCCTAACTTGTCCCTTTTAAAATCGTTTGATAGCTGTCGAAAATAAAACTCTATTAAAACACTACACTTTAAGATATATACATATATATGACAATCTTAAGTATAATAGTGTTGCGGATTATGTCCCTATCTAAATTTATAGAATAATCTTTTCTCCTTTACTAAGAACACAATTATTTCCCTCTTATAGGTTTCTAGGGTCTCTTCCTTAGGGCCTTTTAGGGGATCTTTCACTTCTTTGGTAAGGATGCTATCTGTGACAACTTATCAGAAAACGGTGACACAGACCCTAAATAAGAGTTAGCAGAGTCTATATAAGCAATAGGGCTCTACAAATAAAAATTATATTATATTCATATTTAACTTATTCAACATGAAGACAGTGACTGAATTTGATTTTTGATTGCTCATTAAAATAAAATTAGTCATGAGTCAATACAGTTAAACAATACGACAAAGGCGTTGGAAAATATGAACAATATTATAGACAGGAATATTACCACCCAATTTGTCCACGAAACCATTTGCCAAACCACCCAATAAGCGAACAACAATTGGTCTCCATATTGAAAACAGTTGACAATTCGACCATGTTGGAAAAATATTCACGTATACAATTGCTAATGAAATTCGTAACATATTTCACACTTTAACTAGAAAGGGACAGCAAATATATATCATAAAATTCTAAGAACAAGAAATACATCCATCTCTTTTAACTTATTTTATATTCTAAATTATGGTACGCCTTTGATATTAAAAGTATCGGTTGTAGCGTCCTCCATTTTGTGCTATAAGTATGCAAGCCGCGTTTCCCGCCAAAGCCGTTCGTGCCTCGCCCAACACTGAATCGAAAGAATCATGTTAAGGCGGTATGCCAAGCAAATAACCTTGAGCATTCGTTCCCTCTTTGCCGCACCCCACCTCTCGCGGCACATCTAGCGGCATTTGGTGAACAACTTGCGAATACACGTAAAAATTACAGATCTAGGGATCCGCAGACCGCACGGCATTCAATAAAAAAATATATTATTTTTTTATAAGAAATAAATGTTAATTGGTGCGTATATATTTTAGGTAATGAATTCAGTGACTACACTTACGTTCAATAAATACTAACAATGAAGTATAATTACTTAAACTTATAAATAACTAGCTGACCCGGCGAACTTCGTACCGCCTAACAGTCGATTCTTTAATTATTATTTTTAAATACTAATTTTGCTATTCGGGATAACGGCAATTTGGGTCAGCTAGTAAGATAAAAAAAAGAAAAAAGAAAGTTGATAAGTCAATAATTACATTATGTAAAAAAAAATAATTATAAATTAATATATTGACAAATATTGAGATTAATATTTATACGATACTAACGTCACTCAATTGCTATTCGGGATAACGGCAATTTGGGTCAGCTAGTAAAAAGATTAAAAAAAAGAAAAAAGAAAGTTGATAAGTCAACAATTACATTATGTAAAAACAAAAAAAATACATAAATTAATATATTGACAAATATTGACATTAATATTTATACGATACTAACGTCACTCAATTGTTTTGTCTTACTGAAACCCCTCCACTAAAACTTAAACTTCATGGTATGGTAATAAAGTTCAAATTGACTTTTAAGTATTATTACGAAACTTTTGTATGGGAATATAGAATAGTGTTGTTTTCAGACTTTTCAGGCAATTTTTCTAATTTTTCGTAAGAAAAATCTGTTCAGCTGCTCTCGAGATTTGCTCTTAGCAACACATTCATCACATTTCATTTCATTTCACAGACATTGTAAGTAGAAAAATAAAATGAAAACAATAAATTAAATTTTATTATACACTAGCTGACCCGTCGAACTTCGTACCGCCTAACAGTCGATTCTTTAGTTTTTAACCGACTTCCAAAAAAGGAGGAGGTTCTCAATTCGACTGTATTTTTTATTTTTTTATGTATGTTAGCTCAGAACTTTTGACTGGGTGGACCGATTTCGATCAATTTTGTTTTAATTGAAAGGTGTTGCGTGTCATGTGGTCCCATTTTAATTTAATTGAGATCTGACAAGTACTTTTAGAGTTATATCGAATAATGCGTTTTTACTTGACTAATTTTTCGTCGACCTACGTTGTTTTATACCACATAACTTTTTCCTCGGTGTACCGATTTTGATGATTCTTACGTTAATCGAAAGCTAATACTTGTCATGTAGTCTTCGTGAAATTAGATCGAGATCTGATTACAACTTTTTGAGTAATCTTTAATAGCGCGTATTTACTTGACATTTTTTCGTCTTATTATGTTGTATTACTTGTCGATGTAATTGAAGTCGGTTTTTTTTTCGTTTGCGAGCAAACACAATTATTAATTTTTTTAATACTTATTTCTGCTATTGGTGACACCGGGTTACTGGTTAGCTATAAAAAGTAAAGAATATATTAAAATATTGACAAATATTGACATTAATATTTATACGATACTAACATCACTCAATTGCCTTTCCGGAACCCCTCCACTAACTCTTAGACTTTATTGTATGGTATTAAAGTTCAAATTGCCTGTTAAGTATTATTACGAATCTTTTGTATGGGAATATAGAAAAGTGTTGTTTTTAGACTTTTCAGGCAATTTTTTTTAATTTTTCTCACCGTAACAACCATCCTCGTACTTCAAGGAATATTATAAAAAAAGAATTAGTGAAATCGGTTCAGCTGATCTCGAGATTTGCGCTTAGCAACAAATTCAGCGATTCATTTTTATATACATATATATAGATTTTTTTATTTTAACGTAGGTCTAGGTAAAAAGTAAAAACCTATACATGGTCAAATTAAATTAGCTAGCAAAACTCTTTATCATGGGTGTCGTTTCTATAATTTTCAAAGGTGCTAAAACCATTGTTTAGATACCTACAGCTACACAACAATAGCGTTTTTAAAAAAAACTCAATAGTTTTAAATACACACACAGAGCAGCGCCTTTCACAATAAATAACAAACAAAAAAAACTAACCCAAACAAAAGTCAACAAAAAATGCTAACAATATGCTAATAAATTATTATTGTTTACTAGCTGTGCCCGCGACTTCGTCCGCGTGGAATTAAAAAAAAATTATTGTTCAGTTCGCAGAGATACAAAATAAAAATAAAAGTAACACAGCCTATTACATCAGCTATCTGTCTGTGAAAGTCCCGTCTGAATCGGTCAAGCCGTTTCAGAGATTAGCCGGAACAAACTGACAGACAGACAGACAACAATAAATTGTAAAAAATGTAATTTTGGTATATGTACCGTGTATACATTGGATATGCATTTAGTAAAAGGATATTATTTTATTATTACAAACGGACACTCCACTTTTATTTATTTGTATGTATAGAGTATAGACGTATAGATTTATAATATGACGTGAGCGTGCGCTAGCCGAGACGGTGACAAACGACACAAGCTTCTCCCTCCAAACCTTGCGGCAGACTGAATTCCAAATCACCGCGCTTGAGTACAGTAGTGAATACGCCCAGATTTTAGAAAAAAATCAATAACACATCAAATTTAGGTCTTTTCGAAAAAAATTTTCATGCGAATTGTTCCTTATTAAATTGTCAATCCATTAGTGTCGGTAGCAAAATAAAATAATGTTTACTTCACGAGGGGACGCACAGTATCAGTAATTATTTCTCATTTTTGTGGTTTCGTTGTAAGGCGATTATTTAAAATGTAATCCTTTAAAAAAATAAAAAAATGCACCATCATGTAATCAAAATTATGTAGAAATTAAATGTGTTTGTATTAGTTTGATATTTCTTTCCAATAAAAAGTAGATAGCTTCAAAAAACTGCACAAAAAACGGCTAGCGCGGCGTTTTGCCCCCCCAGGCGCCTTAATGGAATTTATGTTCGGCCTGTACGTATGATATACGATGAATGTTTAAGCATTTCTAGGAATGTAATTCTTATTAAATACTTGCATTGTTATTTTAATGCACTTTGAAATGCTTTATTGATTTTTTAATAGAGCCGACTCTGACCAGTATGTTACTGTAAAGTTGTAAACGATATTACTTTTTAAAACTTACACCTCAATACTTACCTACCTGATTTTGAGAAATTAACCATTAAATATATTATGGTAAGGTCCCGTTTTACCGGTTGCCGTTAAAGCTACCTGATATATGACGGTATCCAGTAGGTCGTTTCAGCTATCGCTTCAGCTTGTAATATCCCACTGTTGGGCATAGGCTTCTTTCCCCATGTAGGAGAAGGATCAGAGATTAATCCACCACGCTGCTCCAATGCGGGTTGGCGGATATAATTATTCCCTACTATGTGTAACGATCGCTATCATATGTACATGATCAGAACCGGGACCGGCGGCTTAACGTGCTCTCCGAGGCACGGTGGGGAGACCCACAAGGACTGCACAAACACCCAGACCACGGCAAACATCTGTATGGCCAATACAAATGTTGTCGTGTGCGGGGATCGAACCCGCAACCGCCCGCGCAACATCCAATCGCAATCCAGTGCTGTAACCGCTGCGCCAACGCAGCCAGCCAGCAGCGTCATTAATTGAAATAAAACATGCCCTTTGTAAAATATTAGGTAATATTTTTAGATGTCTAAAATAAACTTCATTAAAAATACAAACCAAATACTAACATAAACGTACAACAGGCCGAAACAAAATACGGAACCATTTTATACGAATTTACATAAAAATTCGAAATAATTTTATCTGCACTATAAAACACTCACAATCCATTGCTGTGACGCCGCGTTGGCGCAGCGGTCACAGCAATGGATTGCGATTGGCTGTTGCGCGAGCGGTTGCGGGTTCGATCCCCGCAATGCGCGAGTCCGACTCGCACTTGGCCGATTTTTTATTTCTAGCCTTCAAAGTTTACATTTTTTATTAAAGTCTCGACCTTTGAAGGAATTATTTCTTAATAGGTTTTAAATTTTACTGGACGAGTTATAGCTTAAATTGCAAATCAGAGCACATAATATTCTACGTACTTAGAATTCTCATTGAGTATAGAAAACCCGAGGGCCAACTTCTTTCTGTGAGATTTATTGATCTAAAAGTATATTTTGTTTTTGTAATTGTATATTAAAGGTTTAAAGGGTAAATGGCCTGTAATCATACTTATTTATTAGAGATATTATCTTTTTAAATGCAACAAACAAACAGTAGCGGAATGATAGGTATATATCTAAATATGTGGTGAATATTAATCAGAATAGAAAATATACTGCCATGTAAAAATTTCATTTTATGATATTAGAAGAAAATCTAAGTTTTCAAAAAGTAAGTACATATATAAGTTCTCTTATCGTTCAGCATTTACAGGCTATTGTTTCTGTAAGGGCGCGTTCAGAACGTGCGTTTTACAGGTCCGTTTAAACCATGTTTATACGTATATGTTATTAGCGTATGTAGTTGTATGAGCGAGTTCACACAGAATACAGTATTCCGGATCTATTAAAAAATACCGATCCGACAAAATAAACAGCAATCCGTTTTACAGGTTCGTTTAAGCGTATGTGTTATTAGCATATGTAGTTGTATGAGCCAGTTCACATACATGACAGTATTCCGGATCTAGTAAAAAATCCCACACAAAGGAAATACTGACCCGTTTCGTTTTCGTTGACGTCCTGTAAATGCTGTGTGAATATTACCTCCAGTAGCGACGGATCCGTTAAAAAGGATCCTGTAAAATCGGACGTCCTATGTGAACGCGCCCTAACGTTGTAGTAATTTTTGAAATCCAAATCTACTGAACAGAAATACTACTTCATTAACAAAGTATTGAAAGCAATTAGATCTTATTATTATAAATTAAAATACACAAATTATAAAATCACTTTAAACTTTTTATTTAGTTTGGATTCTCGACCACAGTCCACAGTCCACACTAAACATTCATCACTTTACCTTTCCCATCTCACTAAAAAAAATAATTGTCATTTGTCATAACATGATAACATTGAAAAATGAAACAATTTCAATGGTTAATTTAATGCTAAGAATTTGTAAGAAATACGATTTGAATGTAGTAGTAAACCTTTTTCATAAGTGAAATTGGATTAAAAACGATATAATCATGCAAGACTTCACGAGTATATTAAACATAATCTTCATAATCAGTGGGGGTGTATTAACTTTTGTGATTCTGTTCATTTTCGCTAAAAGACAAATAACAAGGTTCGCCCTTCGATCTAGACGAGGCCCTCATGTTCCAATAGGAGCTTCAGCAAAGAAGGTAAAATCATTATTTATTTTATTTAGTTTTCTATGACTATGTATGACAAAGATTTTTTATCTTTACAGTATAATATTTAAAATAGCTATAGTATCACTGTCATAGAAGGGTTAAAATTTAGACTGTGGACCGTCGATTTTTGGAGGTTTGAGGGATGCGGGGGGGAGGGGGAGGGAGGGGCTACCCACCAGTACCACTCCCACATACCAGAAACCCATAGTTATGGAGATATCCATGGTTAAAGTTTTAAGATTAGAAGAAGAATTTAGATCGTTTGGCACGAATTTAAGGGCGAGAGTGGGAAGAGGGAGGTAGCGGCGGTCCCCCTAAACCCCCCCATACCACTCACGATACAAGGTAATGCGCCGTTCTTGAAAAACATAGAAAAAATGAATCTCATAGACCTAACCTCGAAATTTGACAGTTGATCGGTATAAATTCATTCCGTGACGGCTCCGGCGCTTCGGAAGGGCAGCCCTTTCGCCCTTGCGTAACAAAACGCAGACACCCACGCTCGCCTCCGCAGCCTCGGCTTGCTGGTCGCCTTCGGCGACCAGCCTCGGCCTCTCCGGCTCGCCCGGGTGTCTGTGTTTCGTTACAGCGGGCGAGGTCTGCCCTCCCTCCGCGCCTCCGGTTTTTACAAAACACTCTAGGGGTATGACAGACCAAGACCACGTGGATAGTGGGGTGCTCCGATTCGGTTTTGGGTATTTTTCGGACTTAAAAAAAAAATAACCCTAACCTATCTAACTTCAAATAGACTGTTTATCCGCATAATTTCGTTACAAAAAAAATACCCTAACCTATTTAACTTCAAAATTTATAATGTGACCGTAAATAATCAGAAAAAATATGAAGATCTAAATCGACGGTCCATAATCTAAATTTTAGCCCTAAGGTTATTACCAAGCTAATTAATACTTAATACATGCAATTAACAGAATAAAGCGAGTTTTTAACTGAGGTAGAGCACAGCAGGAAATTTCCTGCTCAAAAAATGAATCAGCCCGACTGGGGTAGTATCTCGACCTTACAGAAGACCACACAGTGGCGTAGCGTGCCTTGGAGGGGCCCCGTATCAAAATTAGTTGGGGGGCCCAAACGAAGGGTAATGATTTCTCACAAAATAAACAAAAATGCTTGCATTTAATTAAAATGAATATTTATAAGTTATCACTTCCTCCTAGAATAGACAATAGTGACAAGTCTGATAGCCGTTCCTGTCTCGTCGAAGTCCTTAGGTAATTTTTGTTCAGTTTAGTTTTGAAAAACTTCTTTCAGCTGTTGCGGTTATAACTGGAAGGGTCAAGAATAGAAAGCATGATGTAATTACCAAACGTAAAACTGGATGCAAGACTATTGAATTTTATCAGCAACAATTCCAGGAGTTCCTTAATGGAATGAATTTTTTGAATTTCGGATTTTACATTTTAAGCGTGTTTTCAGAGCAATTGATTGTTAATGAAGATTAACTGAATCCTGCAATAACCGATGAAGGATGTTGCTAACTTTTGGGCGCACGATTAACTCGGGAAAAAGGGGATTCCTTTTTTTACTTTTGTCATTTCTGAAGTGAAAACTCTATAGGCACGTTTGACAGTTATTTTGTATGTTTTTTTACCGGAAAGCACGAGATTAAGTGACATCGTTAATAACATTTTACTAAGTTTGCTTAAACACATTAGGGGCCTTTGTAGCCCGGGGCATCCGTACCATTGATACGTCTGATACGGTGGTAGCTACGCCCCTGCATTGCAATCTAAATCACTCACAGAAGCTGACTGTTGAAAAAATGCTCTCTTTTCTGTCTACTTTTTCTTTTCATAGCTCCACTGGGATAATCTCTTTTCCTTTCACTCATTCTTTTCATAAACCACAGTTGTTAACGAATAAGTAATTAAAAGTACAAGATTGTATTGTATTAAAATGTAATAACGTAACGGCGTTTGGCAGGCTTCGTCGAGTCTTCACTTCGAAGATTCCGCAATGCTTGAAAACAAAAGTCATCGAGCAATGCGTCCTGCCTGTGTTAACATACGGAGCCGAGACGTGGACACTGACGAAGGTACTGGTCCACAAGTTAAAAGTCGCTCAACGCGCAATGGAACGGGCTATGCTTGGGGTTTCTCTCAAAGATAGAATTAGAAATGAGGCTATCCGCGAGAGAACGAAAGTAACCGACATAGCCCACAGAACTAATAGCAAGTTGAAGTGGCAGTGGGCTAGTCATCTGTGTCGCAGGACCGATGGCCGTTGCAGCAGACGTGTCTTGGAGTGGAGACCGCGTCTTGGCAAACGCAATGTAGGACGTCCTCCGGCCCGCTGGAACGACGATCTACGTAAGATTGCCGGTGTAGGCTGGATGAGGATTGCGGAAAACCGGGATATCTGGCGCGAACTTGGCGAGGCCTATGTCCTGCAGTTTACTGCAATGGGCTGAACTGACTGTCTGACTGACTGACTGTGATAACGTATGAACCGGAATGAAATAAAACACGTAAATATTCTTCTCGTAATATGCATCTGTTATTGCGGAATTCCCCCGTTTAAGTCACTCACTGATAGATAGATAGATAGAATATATTATGTACTTTATTGCACATCACTCAGAAAGATATACAAAAAACAGATATTTACACATAGAGATTGTAATGTACAAAGGCGGTCTTACCGCTTAGTAGCGATCTCTTCCAGACAACCTTTAACTGATGTAGGATGTTGCCAACTTTTGGGCGCATGCTTAACTCGAAAAAAAAAAGAGATTACTTTTTGATTTTGTCATTTCTGAAGTGAAAACTCTATAGGCACGTATGACAGTTTTTTTTATATGCTTTTTTCCGGGAAGCATGAATTTAAGTAACATCGTGCATAATATTTTACAATTTTTTTTGCTTATAGACGTTGGGGGCCCCTGTAGACCGGGGGCCCCGTATCATTGATACGGCTGATACGGCGGTAGCTACGCCCCTGAGACCACAGCTAAATAATACTGCTTTCAAGCAGTGTTGTGTTCCTGTTGGTGAGTAAGGTGACCAGAGCTCCTGGGGGAGAATTTGGGGTACGGTCGGCAACGCGATTGCGATACTTGGTGTTGGTGTTGCAGGTGTCTGTAGGCTACGGTAATTGCTTACCATCAGGTGAGCCGTACGCTTGTTTGCTGACTTAGTGATATAAAAAAAAAGCATCATTTCAACATTGTTTACAATAATGTATCTTTATTAATCACCTATACTATGGTGTATGCTTTACAGTGTCTCAAGAAGGAAATAGAGCGTCGTATAGAAGCAGTGCCCCGAATAGTTCACGAGCCTCGGCTGCTGTGTGCTGAACCTTCCCACTACATACTTGAACCTCAACAGCCCTACCACTATAGATTTCGAGCTGTTGATGATGTGAAGACCTTGGGTAAGATTATACCACATTGTATCTGAACAAGATGTTTAATTATAAACCGCTTTAAAAAATTTTGATACCATAATATAATATTATATATTTAATCTCTTGTTTGACATGCTACTAATACAAAATATCTGCTTCAAAATTGAGTTGAAAGATTTCACCCGAACAAACATACATTAAACTTACATACATACATACATTGCAAGTTAAATAAAAGCTTGTAAAAAACATTACTACATTATATATGCTCACTATTAGTATTTAAAAGTAGTAATAGATTTTTAAAAGGAATATTTTTTATCTACGTTTATTAATTGTGGCTGTTTTGCAAACATTAATTTTACTGTCATGGAACAATAAAAAAGATTGCAAACTTTACACAATAAAAAAAATAATATTTTTGTAGTTGTAGTCCTCATGTAGGAGAAGAATCACAGCTTAATCCATCACTCTGCTTCAATGGTGGTTAGCGGATATATTCCCTACTATGAGTAACTATCGCTATCAAGTGTACACGATAACAACCGGGACCGACGGCTTAACGTGTTCTCCGAGGCACAGTAGGGAGACCCACAAGTGCTGCACAAACACCCAGACCACGGCAAATATCTGTATGACCAATACAAATGTTTGTAATGTGCGGGGATCGAACTTGCAACCGCCAGTGAAACAGCCACAAGCCAGTGCCGTCATCGTTGCGCCAACGCGTCGTCTGCTTCGCTTTTTGTAAGATTTATAACAATTTTGTCATAGTATTTAAAAAAAGTATAATGTAAGCTTATGGACATATAAATCCATATTGCAAAACTAATAATTGTGTGTGTTCTCAAACAAAAAAAAAAACTCAATTTACAACAACAAACAATAAAAAGAAAACATCATGAATATAGACACACAATAAGCTTCAGCTATCAAATAAAAAAAAGGATTATCAAAATCAATTCACCCATGAAGTTCAGTTGAATTGAGAACCTCATAGTTTTTTGTAGTAATCTAAAAACACTTTTATACACTAATAAGACCTTAAATTAATAAATAAATATCTTATCTAATTGACAGAAGAGGAAATAGCCCACCAAGACCCAGGTCTGAAACGTCATCCGCGCGAGTCGCTCCGTGCGTTCCTCCTGTCCTCACTAGCAGTACCCCTCGACGGTAGAGGACAGAAACTAGTTCATCAATTCTGTGATGCCTACGAGTCGGCGAGACACCACCCCGCTGAGTTTGGTGAAGATGAGTACAGGGCGTACAGTCGATTGCTGTTGAAGCTTTTGGATGCGTAAGTTTTGACTCTGATAAGCCCTCTCTTTGAAACTGTCACCTTTAAAAGTAGCAAAGTTAAGCATAATATACGTAGCTGATTAATACTTTTTTGAAGCATTGCTGTCACTAAAACTATAATTTTACAGGTAGACCAAGATATTAAGATATTTATTATTATTTAGACAAGATATATACGTTGTAGTTAAACTATCGAACTTCCTCATACTTTGAGAGTAAGAGACACCCCTAAACATGACCTAAACTAGCCGCAAGGTCAGCCCATTAGGCTGATTTACCTTTCAAACTTCGTCTAACTCTTCTTCTCTCGGGTGACTGAGCAGAAGCAGACATGAAAGCTAAGTCTGAAAGTCTGTGTCCAGCAAAACCACCATAATTCGACATGTAGAACCCACACAAACATGGTGAATAACTGCCAGTAATTTTATCTACTATCCCTTTTCCTCAGTGCTCGTCTTCTAAAAAGCGTGTCGTGTGTAACGGCCTCGCGTGGTAGTCCGCAGCGACGTCCGGCGCGCCTGCTGGACCCCGCGCGACTGCGGCCCGCGCACCGTCCCGCCAACCACTACACCGCGCTCGAGGTAACGCACACACGCGCCTATCATACCATATGTGCCAATCACGGCACACACGCCAATCCTGATACACGTGCCAATCATGACACACGCGCCAATCATGATACATGTGCCAATCATGACACACGCGCCAATCATGATACATGTTTCAATCATGACACACGCGCCAATCATGATACTTGTGCCAATCATGACACACGCGCCAATCATGATACATGTGCCAATCATGAACCACGCGTCGTTCACGATACACGCGCCAATCACGCCATATGCGCCAATTAAGCCATACATGCCACATATACAACACATGCCAACCACTCCGCTGCATTCGAGGTAGTGCACACACACGCGCCACATAGACCATACTTTATACGCACTAAAACAAAATTAAAAATGGAGTACATTATCCTAAACTGCACATAAAAGCAAATTAACAATAACACACTACTAACATAAGTATTTCCGTCATTAAATAGTCAAGAACAACATAACAGAAATTAGAACAGAACAACAACTTCTCAAAGACCCTTTGCTTACAGAACATGCCGGTGGAGGCTAAGCTGGAAGAAGAGGTGCTCCGGGTCCCGGTGAAGAGCCCTACGGAGCCACTAGTGAAGGCCCCGGCGGACGAGACGGCGCTCTGAGCCAGGCGCGCGCGTTATGACGCGCAGACGCTGTAACCTGGCACGGCGTGGTGTGGCCTGCCATGGCCTGGTGTGGCCTGCCATGGCCTGGTGTGGCATGGCATTACGTGGCCTGGTATGGCATGGCCCGCCACTTAGTGGTTATAGCTACATGAGTGGAATTAAAAAATCAGTGGTGTTGAGGACAGTTGGGATAATTGGAACTGGGTGATGTTACAGTGTCGTAGTAGCTTAGCTATGTAGGAGAGACTGGTTAATGGTTATATGGTGGTAGTGTGTAGTAGGGCTGAGATGACATCGTATGTCATGGAAATCCTTGACTTTTGTATGGTATATGTGTACCTAAAGCAGTAAATAGCTATTCAAGATCGGAATGGACAATTGACTATATTACGGAGTTATTTCATTCGTTGTAAGATTTTAGATTAACATGGTTACTTCTATTTCGAAAATTATTCGAAAACGGGATATTTACCATGTTTATTATTTTCTTCTATTATTTAACTTTTATTCTATTATTTCACGAGTCTCGTGAACAAGACATTCGAAGTTAATGTCGAAATATCGAGCTCCGCGAAGAGAAAATAATAAACATGGTAAATATCCCGTATTTCAATTGTTATTTCACATTCTCTTATTTATAAACGAGGAACTTTTAGATCTTCTTATGTTAACTACACATCATATATTTTACTAGCTTCTGCGCGCGACTTCGTCCCCGTGGAATAAAAGGAAAAAAAAAGCCTGATTTTGAAACATTCTTCATTGGTGCTACGCTCCTATTGGTCTTAGCGTGATGATATATAGCCTATAGCCTTCCTCGATAAATGGGCTATCTAACACTGAAAGAATTTTTCAAATCGGACCAGTAGATCCTGAGATTAGCGCGTTCAAACAAACAAACAAACAAACAAACAAACAAACTCTTCAGCTTTATTATATTAGTATAGATTTCTTTAAAGTATAAGCAGGTTTGTAGGAGCCCTACTTTCTGATTCCCGCCTGAGTCTGGGTGTAATATTTGTATTTATATATTTATAAATGTATTAGAAAACAGAGCTGTTCATAAAATAGCTTAATTAAGCCCCATGTATCCTTATATGGCTCTAAACCAGTGATTCCCAAAGTGGTCTATATCGAACCCCAGGGGTCTATGACAACCTGCAACTCCTGCAAGGGGTCTACGTGAGCAAAAAAAAATTTGGTGGTCCATGAAATGTAAATGGGGTTCCACAATAGTGGATCTCAACTTTTTTTTTTTTTTTTTATACCACGACGGTAGCAATCAAGCATACGGCCCGCCTGATGGTAAGCGGCTACCGTAGCCTATGGACGCCTGCAACACCAGGGGCATCACATGCGCGTTGCTGACCCTTCAAAAACCTATTTACTCCCCTCTTGAAGGACCCCATACTGTAGCATTGTGGGAAAACCTCGGCAGGGAGTTCATTCCACAGCCGAATGGTCCGTGGGAGGAAGTTCCTCTGAAACCGAACTGTAATATATAGTAATAGTAACATTTAATTAACAACATACAGTAATAGTACCTATTTACTTACATACATTATACTACCTTATAAAGACATGAACATTATTTATAAAAGTACCTATGAAGTAAAAAAATTATTATATGTTTATAAAATACCGAGACATTATAAGCCGAGAAGATTTAAGATACCTTACAAAATTGACCCCAAATGTTGATAATTGATTATTAAAGCATCAAGTTTGTTATGTATATTTTATATAACAGATACAAAATTTTATTTTGAGTAGTTTTAATTTAAATTCAATTAATAAATGTATAAAACTTAACATGTGTTTTTACTTTAAGTGTTAAAAATAACACTAAACTTCACTACAGTTAGAAATTTACAAAAAATATATATTAGGTGAGTAGGGGGTCTACCCAAAACCGAAAAACATGGGCAAGGGGTATACGACACAAAAAAAGTTTGGGAACCTCTGCCCTAAACGGAAGGATGTAAGTTTAATAACACGTTGTACATAATATTTTAGTATATTTTATTTTCCACATAAACATTTGTGTGCAATCAAAATGAACTAAAATTATTAGTTCTTACACACAAGCTATAGAGCACATTTTGATTTAATATTTATATATTTTTTTAACAATATCAAACAGTAAATGGCAACACTTAATAGTACTAAATAATATCACACGTTTATATACCTTCATAAATCTTCTAAATGACTTGCATTTTTTCCGAAGTCCATTTCTCTGTAAAAATAAATAAAAATGAAAGTTGAATTTAAATATAACTATTAGTTAACCCTTAGCCACCTAACGTATATTTCAGTCACAATACCACCTAACGTCGGTCATAGAGACCACTTGCATATTATTTGTGTCAAATTATTTAAATCATATAAATTGTTATAAATTATAATACCATATTATTCTTAAGTATTTATTATTTATATTACGTTTAATAAATCTGAAATTACAATCACATTTTAAAGTGATAATCAACACTTATCCTTATGTTTTACATATTACAACAAATTTTTAGTACTTTTATTATAATGAGATCTTAGTAGGAACAATAGGTTTTTTTTTATATATTTTAATATTTTTTATAAAATTAGAAATGAAACATTTATTATAAAGTAATTATGGCATGATTTTATTACTAATAGTATAAAATCACAACCCGCAAATAATCACAATTTTTGGCGACAATCGACACACATTTTTTGCAAACATTCAACGCAAATCGGCTTTTTATATTGCAAACACTTGTGATATGTTTTCCGTTTCTTTTTAGGGTCGCATGTGTAGCACGTTTTGCGTGTTTCAAATTTTTCAGCATTGTCAGTCGATAGTGCGTCGGGTGCTAAATCCAGTTTCAGTACTCGATGGATCTCTGGAGCTCTCTTTGCAATCTAATCTGGTGCGCTAGGCGTTCAAACTTCAAAGTGTGGTTTGACAAGATCTTCAGCTAACTGCTTCATGAAGTTGAACTTAGGCAACTTTGTCTGAGCTTGATTCATCTTGCTTATGGTGTATGCGTTACTTGGAGGAAAGCAGACCAACGAAAGCGATTCTTACCGAAATAGTTTCGATATCTTGCCAGTGGAGCATCGTCATCAGAAGATGAGGTCCGATTCGGCGACCTATCGCCATCTTCTTCGTTGATATCCTGCTGTTGCTCTAAGTCATTACCTTCTATTTCGGAGTCTGATTGGGAGTCGGCTTCAATCACATGGTCCTCTGAAACATCCTCTACGTCGCTGCAGTATTTATTTATTACTTCTGGCAAGTTTCTCTGATCCCCAGACTCTGAGTCAGTCTCCTCTAACTACTTGAGAATATTTCGATCACGTTCACACATTATAAACTTGCGAAAACAAAATCAAAATGATTGTAATAAAAATAACCTAACAACCTAACATCGGTCGTCATGACCGCACGCGAAATATATTTACCTGTAATTGCGGAATGCGCGCACGTGTGTCCAAGTTGAGTGCAGAGCACGTACTGTTGGAGTAGGGGGAAAGGTACATAGAGTAACAAGTGCACGAATTGCGTATTATCGGATTTATTCGAAAAAATTGCAACACTGGAGTCGCTATGACCGACGCTAGGTGGTTAAGGGTTAAATGTATGTAAAATATATTAAATTAATAAAAACAAGCCGTTAGTCAGAAGAAAGGCATCAATTTTATAAATATTTGAAAATTTAAATTAATTTTTCAAATATTTTTTTAAAAATTTTCGGGGTCAATATTTAAATTAATAATTTCCAGTAAAAAATTAGTTGTCTGCAAAGTTGGTTTACGGACGATAGTTTAACGTGACAACGTCATAAAAAAACATCTCCTCGGACGCATAGGACAATCGAGTGGAAGAGAGATAGATGCGGAGCAAGCGTACAATGAGCGTAACGTGACAATGAGTCATCCTTTTTCGTACATGCCGCCGACGTTCATCGATTTATTAGACTGTCTGAGTTGTCACGTCAAAAATAGTTAAGAAATGTTAACATAGAAAATTTAAACTAAGTTAGTAAAAGTATACTAAATTCAATATTACCGATAAA
Organism: Melitaea athalia; assembly: GCA_905220545.2. Taxonomy (NCBI): domain Eukaryota; kingdom Metazoa; phylum Arthropoda; class Insecta; order Lepidoptera; family Nymphalidae; genus Melitaea; species Melitaea athalia. Next base: position 18,219,312 of record HG992194.1, read on the forward strand.
AACTGCAAGATTAAATATTATAGATAGATATTTTTTGTTAAATGACAGAAGCTTAGAACCTTAGCTTTGAATCAACGAACCCTTAGTTAATTGTTATACACACTTCATTCCAAAAGAATCTGTACAAAAGAGAAAGAAAAGAATGTGTATGTGCGCAGTTCACACACGGCAGAAGTAAAACTTCTGAAAAGTAGCCTGCGAGAGATTTTTTGCACATAGAATATAAAATACTATGTAATGTATTCTATCTCATTCTCTCCTATACATTTATGTGTTTATTTCTTTATCGTGACGCCTTTCGTATCATCTAGGACCTAGGTTGAAATCACAATAATTCTAAAGAAGTTTCATGTGAAAAAATATACAGCTACATAATTATTTCAATAAAACTGAGCAAAATTATGGGAAAATTGCGATCGTTCCAAACACTACAGAATGACTCGAATAAATGAGTGAGGGCAGGCGAGCACATCACAATGTCAGAATGACTAATAAAAGAATGAGTGAGGGTAGGTGAATATCGATAACAGTGCGGGTACCGACATATTCATTCTTTGTTAATATTTACTCTTTTTTGTTTTCAATTGTACAAATTCTATTGCAGTCATAACTGTTAATACAACAAGCAACATCTACACACTACAGAAGCAAACACACCGTACTCAGATCTCTTCGATGTTCCTCCTGAGTGGCGGGAAACAAACAAAACAAGATAATTACATTTAAATGTATTTAGAACATTTTAAAATACTGTTAAAGACTTGATAATAAAACGCTTGTTACACTTATCGGAGTATAAAGTTGTAAAAAAACGAATGTGTAGACCACACGACTGAAGTAAAACTTCTTTAGCTTCTACGGTAATATATGAAACGTAACTGTCTCTCTTTTTAACTTCACTAACTTATATCACCCTCTCAACTAATTTTCGCCTCGCCCGATCACACTTTTCGTCAAGCTTAATCCCCAAGTCAAGCGTGTTTAAAGAAGTTTTACTTCAATAATAAAAGCCGTATATTATATTGGTACTCGAAACAACGAGAAAGGTCTTAATTGCTTATTGCAAACAAAGAATTTTTAGAATGAATTATATAACTACGTTTTCACAAAAAAAAAAAGTTATACTTGCAATATTTTGCCTACAATATTATTTAAGAAAAATATAGTTTATCAAACGCAAAAAGTACTTTCAAAATTAAGGTATGGTAACACTGTATCCCAGTAATGTTACTATAATATAGGTGATATAACTCACATCCTGGTCCAGATCTTCTGAGTAGTGAACTGTTCGGTGTGCCTCAGTGCCAACAGAGCTCGCTGGCAGCCGAGCGCTGTGTCCGGGTCCCGGGTGATGTCTCGTGTGTGGCACAGCCATTCTAACAGCTGACACCAATTTTTACAGATTATATTTTTTGGGCAACACTCTGCTACATATTTTTATAAGCATAAACAATTTAATAATTTTAATAGAGATATTATCGATACCAAAGTCTATCCCCTTTTTTGGACATAATGGCAGAAGCATCAAACTTGTCATTTTTAACAAGTCTCTTAGTGTATCTCATAATAGACGAGCCACATCCGCCTCGTAGGACCAACAGCCACTGACTATTGTCGTCACATCTATCACATACAAATATACTCTTTGTATAAGCAGGAAATATCTTAACTGAGACACGGCAGGAAATTTCCCCCTCTAAATATGAAGCCGACTGGGGTAGTACCTCGATCTTACAGAAGACCACAGCTAAATAATACTGTTTTCAAGCAGTATTGTGTTCCTGTTCGTGGGTAAGGTGATCAGAGCTCCTGGGGGGATGATAGAATCGGCAACGCGCTTGAAATGCTTCTGGTGTTGCAGGCGTCTATAGGCTACGGTAGTCACTTACCATCAGGTAGGCCGCGTTTGCTTGTTTGCAACGTTTGCAAGAAAAAGGTATCCGTGGTGAGAGGGTTGGGGGTAGGATCCTACTTCTAGCGCGAGCGTGTATAGCTTACGGTAATCGCTCACTATCAGGTGGACAGTGGCAAACAAGCCACCTCACTAAGGGTAGCGTCGGCAACGTGCTTGAGATGCTTCTGCTATTGCGAGCGTCTATAAGCTATGGTAATCGCTTACCATCACGTGAGCCGTACGCTTGTTTGCCGACCTATTTGTATAAAAAAAAATTTGCGTGCGTAAAAAGTACACATGTCAGAAGTGAAACTTCTTTGGCAAACTAATTAAAAAAAATTGTTCAAAAAAAACGAATTTAAAATACAAAAAAGAAAAACTAATTAAAAAAAAAACAAGAAGCCAACGTCACACGGTGTTTCCAGGTGGTCACCCATCCAAGTACTGATCGTCATGATGCTGCCGCGTTACCGGTCGTTCAAATTTTATTTCTCATGCGCCTAAAGAAGTTTCACTAAAAAAAAGTGCGTGTGTCAGCTACGACGCACGACTGGAGTTTACCCGTTCAGATCGATTGCCTAAATAGGTACAAAAAATACTTACTAGTCTTAGGAAAAAGATTGATACCATATCAAATGGCAAATAAATCCATAAGCGCCACCTATCTATCGACCGATGTCGCTATTAGAAAATTATTATTAGTCTATCGACGACGTATTCATGGTTTCCTACGTTCGTTTTTATCGTTTATTTTCAACGCCATAAAAGGCAACAAAAAACGTAACGAGGTCATTCGCTCAACAGATTTTACACCTCATATTTTTTATACCGGGGGCCTTATATGAAAATCGATTCTTAAGGAGTTAACTTCAAAAAAAAAGTAGTGGCGTAAGTCACCGGTAGAGCGCAGTCAGCCCAGCCCGGACGCGCCCCCAGGACCGCAGCCCCGGGCGCCAGCGCGGGCCGGGGCTCCAGCGCCCACAGCCCGCTGAACACCGTCACCGCCAGGGTCAGCACACCGCACAGGTAGCGCTTCTGGCCCTCGTCCTCCGTCCTGACGACGTTTGTATAACATTACTCTCTACGCACGTTACATTCACTCACCTAGCCGACTCGACAGTCGACTCCATTCATTTTACTGCATGCATCTAAATTATTTAGCGACTTTAGCACCTCCCCTTCGCTTCAGCCTGTAAAATCCCAGCTACTGGGCATTCCCCATGTAGGAGAAGGATCAGAGCATAACCCACCACGCTGCTCCAATGCGGATTGGCGAATATATTCCCAACTATGATTAATGATTCGATCGTCGAAGTGTACATAATAACAACCAGGATCGACAGTTTAACGTGCTCTCAGAGGCACGGTAGGGAAACCAAAAAAATTAAAAACCAGACCGGTAATAAATATTTATATATACACAAATATCCACTCTGAGCGGAAATCGAACCCAGCACCGTCGGTGTTTAGGCGCCGCCGACACGGCACCATTACACCAGAGCGGGTGTCAACCCCTTCCCTTCAGTGAAAGTAATTTTGTCTTGACCGAATTGAGAGTAACTGCATGAGCTAGTTGGGAAGAATTTGGGAAATCGGTCGGCATGGAATTTAACGAGAAGTGCGCAGCAAATTATTTTGCTTCTCTCTTCTCCAGATGTTGCAATATTCTCTACCTTTTTCCTCCCGATTTTCTGATTTGCCGGCTTTCACCATTGTGTGTATTTGGTCCATTGACCAAAAAATCTGGAGTTTTGGGTGATATTTCGTTCAATATTCGTTAATGTACATTTTGTAACAATATCTAATCGGTATACTAGCACGGTAGTCTAAGAATTTATTTGTATTTATAGTGATCCCTAGGGATCCCTGGGGTTCTTTTACTTTTTATAGTGTTGCCTAACTTATTATTCCTTTATTTTCTCTTCTATTTATTATATATAGTCTATCAGTGACGTAGCGAGCTTAACTTGCGCCCGGGGCACAATAATTTTTTAACGCCCCACCCCCCATTCGAAAACCATATAATATGTCCAGCCATTTTTTGTTTTGCGGACCACTTATAAGGAGCTTTCGGGGCATGATGCCCCTTACCCCTCTCGCTATGCCTCTGTAAGCTATATTTAGGTTAAAACTTCAGAACAGAAATAGCGGAACTAATTGATATTATATGCAAGACCACGGTGATTTCTCATCGAAAGTACAACCTGTCATGGTCTCTATTATACAAACTCGTAATAACTCACTCATTGAAGGCGACCTGAGTCCTCGCCATCAACTGAAGGAGCCAGTCCCTCGTGGCTCGGTCCTCGGTGTCGGCTGCCTGAAGCGCGGGCAGCATGAGGCGGACTGAGTTCTCTTGTTCACTGGAAATTATATATTTACTTATTTAAAAAGTGTGTGTATATGTACTTCAAGCTAGAGTATTAAAATACTTCCAAAAAACCTATCACTTAATAATTAGACAATAAGTCTACAACGCCATCTCTTAGAAATGATAAAGACTACTTTCTTGTCTGCAAAACTAGCGGCACCTATTCATGCATGCTTGAACTACTTCGTATCCACACGCGCATTGTAAAAATTTACTCTCATCAATTTTCTCTAACGCGCCAAAAGAAGTATAACTTCAAAAACGAGTGTGCTTTAGAGTTTAGACCACACGACTAAAGTAAAACTTACGAAACGTAACTCTTTCTCTCTCTTTCTATCTTCACCAACGTAGATCTCCCTCTCAACTTCCATTCACCCCGCCTGACCACACTTTTCCTAACACTCTCGTCACACACTCACCAGCTTACTCCCCAAGTCAAGCGGGCGTAAAGAAGTTTTACTTCAAATTAGTGTAGTTCATAGTTCTGAACGTGATTTTAAACGCTTAAGATCCATTTGATATTAAACGGTTAATGTAATCTTTTAATGACTGGAAGACTAAGACCGTACCATCGTTGCTAGCACAGCTCGTCTCCAGAAGCTCTGGTGGCCATTCTTACGACAGGAAAATGTCAGTGCAAGTACCTCAATATTACAGAAGATCACACCTTAATGACGTTGCTCTCAAGTATTATTGTGTTCTTGTAAGGTGACCAGAACTGGTCGGCATCGCGCCGGCGATGCTTCTGCTGTTTCTTTTGTTAAATATGCATTATAATATCACAGGTGATTTATCATTAGAACTACAAATCGACAGTCCTGTGACTGCCTAGTAAAGCTAAACGTGGTCTGACACTGACGGTATATTTTTTTTTGAAGTGAAACTTCTTTAGGCGCATGAGGGGTAAAATTTGAGTGACCGCTAACGTGGCAAAGTCAGTACTTGGATGGGTGATACCGCGTGACCTTTTTTTTCAATTAGTTTTTTTTTATTCGTTTGTTTTAATTCGTTTTTTTTAATTAGTTTGCCAAAGAATTTTCACTTCTGACATGTGTACTTTGTACGCGCGCAATTTTTTATTTTTTATGTATACATACACACATACATTTCATTACATACTTACACATATTCACGTATATAATTATATGCTTCTGCTGTTATATGCTGTAGTCTATAGGCAACAGTATCCACTAACCATCAAGTGAGCTTTACGCTCGTTTGTCGACCGATTGGTATAAAGCTAAGTACATACCCTGATAGCGATCGTTACTCATAGTAGGGAATATATCCGCCAACCCGCATTGGAGCAGCGTGGTGAATTAAGCTCCGATCCTTCTCCTACATGGGGAAAGAGGCCTATGCCCAGCAGTGGGATGTTACAGGCTGAAGCAATAATTACATACCCAGGGTAAGTGGCCTGAGCATCGATGGCCTCGTTGAGCCACACGAGCGAGTTGCCCGCCAGGCGCGCGCGCACGGCGGTGGCGTGTCGCAGCAGCGGGCCCGTCACCTCCCACCAGCTGGAGGGGGAGCTCATGCGCTCCAGGTGTTTGGTGCACAGCGCCGGACACGTCTCCAGGTACGCTGGCCACGCCTGGACACACAAGGAACCATAGGTTTATATTGAAATCTTACTTTTACTTAATAGTTTTAAGAATTTAGAGTGTCGAGAAACTTGTTATAAACTTTAAAAAAACCTGTGTGGTTTTATGAAACCACGGTAAAAGTGAAACTTTTTTTTTCACATTATAGACATTTAACTCAAAAATTTTGGAATAATATTACAAAATTTTTTAATTTTTTATTTTGGTATAAAAATCGCTTTATCAATCTTACCGCGCGGCTGACCATCACGCGACATGCAACACACAGATGAAAAAGTTTGAGACAATGTAATAAAAGTTTCGCTTTAAAAACAATATTTATATTATTATGACATATATAAACTTTGAAATAGGTGAAAAGTGACATATTGTACTAGAAAATTTGCAGTGCCCCTACAAGGTTGTTGTTTCATCTCAAACAATGCAATGCTATGTTTAAAAGATCTTCGTATACAACAAGAGTAGCATATAAATAATATAAAAAAACAGTCAAAAGTCAAGTAAGTTAGTACATACTAAAGATAAAGATATTTATATATAATTACTAGCTGACCCCGCAAACGTTGTTTTGCCATATATGTTATTAACCCCCGCAACCCCCTCTTGTGGGTGGAATTTCGTAAAATCCGTATTTAGCTGACCTCTACTCGGTGAAAGGAATATTCCTACCAAATTTCAATTCTCTACGCCTTATGGTTCCAGAGATATCGTGATGAGTCAATATATGGGTGGAAATCTCTTATAGATTATGTAAATGTTCTCTAATTGTACATCTAAAGCTTACCACGTGTTCGTCATCGAGAAGAGAGAAGTAGTTCTCAACTGTTTGAGACAATAACGTCCTATTGGCGTCGTGGATCCTATCCGACTCCAGGCACTCCTTGATCTTCATCAGCTGCTTCACGAAGGGCAACTCCTGAGGGTTTTGACTGGTTCTCGGTAGTTGGGAGAAGGATTCAGAGAGGCATCTCTCTAGAGGTGGTCGCAGGTTGTTCGGTGGTACAGTTCGGCAGAATATTGGGAGGTTTTCGAAGAATACTTCGATGTCGAATTCCTGAAATAATAAAGGAATATGGTAGATTTATGACTTTTTAAAAGACGAGTAAAGTTTGAGGAGTTAGAAGAAGAAGAAGAAATATACTTTATTGTTCATACAAGATGACATACATAGTTATCTTAAAAACTAAACTTACAAAATAATATGCACAAAGGCGGTCTTATCGCTAGGCAAGCGATTTCTTCCAGACAACCTTGGGGTAGAGGAAATTTTAAAACAGTACAGAGTAGGGTCATGAAAAAGACACAACAAAGTGAATCCTACAATCTAATAATATAAATAGAGTAAGTAAATTTGCTGTGAGTTACGAGTTCTTTTCAAGTAAATAAGAAATTCCAGTAAAATTGTTCTCACTATGGGTATGCAGAGCAATGGAATCTTTATGGGTAGTTCAGTTTAATCATTAACTAGTAGTTACATTGACTTTGGCCACACCATAACTTTAGAATGACTTCACTGATGTCAGATCATTATCAACCGCTCTGGTGTAGTGATGTGAGTAGTCACCTAAAACATCGACGGTTTGCGGGTTCGGTTCCCACTCGTAGTGGATGTTTTGTGTTTATATATATATTTATTTTCGGTCTGTTTGTCCTGGGTCTCCCCACAGTGCCTCGGAGAGCACGATAAGCCGTCGGTCTCGGTTGGTATCATATACATCTGATAGTGATAACACTGATAACTGATAGGGAACATATCCGCCAACCCGCAGTGGAGCAGCGTGGTTGATTCAGCGCCATTTCTTCTCTTACATGGAGAAGAATACGTGCGTACTAGACCATTTATCTTTTTCATTTAAGGTTTTCAATAACATTATAGATAAACAATCTAGAAAAAAAATAACGATAACTTATACTTCACAATTTTGACAATTCTTACGAATTGACAGGAAAATGTCCGCCGGATCAGATAGGCGACAAAAAGCATTAAAACAACATACATATCATTACAATAAAATAACTTTTTCGGATTTTATCGCGGTTTATTAAGTTTTTTAGATGCCCGACGTTTCGGATACTTTACAGCAACCATTGTCACAGGAGGTCAGTCCTCAATAAACCGCGATAAAATCCGAAAAAGTTGTTTCATTGTAATGAGTGAAATTCGCGTAAACATTAAAAAACAATAAACATACATACATCTATACTAATATTATAAAGCTGACGAGTTTGTTTGTTTGTTTGTTTGCTTGAACGCGTTAATCTCAGGAACTACTGGTCCGATTTGAAAAATTCTTTCAGTGTTAGAAAGCCCATTTATCGAGGAAGGCTACAGGCTATTTTTTTTTCAAATTAACGCGTGTGAAACCGCGAGGCATAGCTTTAGTTTTCTGTTATTAAATGTAATTAGCTAAGCTATCCAAATTAATGATGTTCAAATCCGTTATTAACTAAAAACGCGTTTTCGACTATTAACTATCTTTAGTTAGCGCGTTTTTTATACGTTTTCATAATAACACGTTTTTATAAAACTTGGCCGCAGTCTCAACGCGGAGAAATTGTCATTTTATCTGACAACCATGGGCTGGAAACTTAGAACATCGGCCACAGTAAAAAATTAGCAGTGTCATCTATTAATCGTGCCCCGAAACTATTGCTTAAATTTATTAGCGACTACCAAGTCCTATCAAAAGATGTCGCTACGTTGGCACTCGTCAATTCAGCAATCCAGTACACGCATACCAATTAAATTTGCATACAAAAATAACTATTTACCTATACTTAAAAAAAAGCATGATGTCACATAAAAAATTATCCTGTTTTTTTTTTGCTTTAAGTAACAAATTAAATATTTCAATCGATATAAATTTATATCGAAACAGCACGTAAAATATATATAATTTAATTAAATGTGTGAATTGGATCATTTTTTCGTGGTTAGTATTTTAAACTTGTTTGTTGTCAAGAATTGAAAAAATATACAAATTCAGACTAGGCTGTATGGACTATAGTCTTTTGCCTTTCCCTATTGGGGATAAATTTTAAAACAACAACATTGTTTGTTGTCAAATCACGTCAAAATAGACATTTTAAAATTGATTAATTGCACACAGCTGTTTTATTGTGATCACTGGACTTCTCAAAAAAGTTCCAAATTGGTAAATCACTACCGCGAGGCATTTTACCAATTAAAAATCCTTGCAATTCAAGTCCTTATTAATTAACTACCTAATTAATTGGCTAAAACTTATTTACACATCACTATACACACACTATATTACAGTTTCACTTTTTCAACTCACACAGTAATATCCTACCTATTTACAATATTCTTAAAAACGAAGAAGTCGGTTAAAAACACACTATTTACAATAGCACGAGGAATTTACGAAACGAGAATTATTATAATATTATTTACACAATATTTACAACAGCACGACGAATGTATGAAAAGAGAATTATTATATTATTTACAATTATTATAGTACTGTAGTACAACTTGCACAGCAACCAAATTATTATATCTTATACTATTAAACGAGCAATTCTTGTATACAGGGTGTGGCGTAAATAGTGGTCCACCGTTAAGGATTCGATAAACCAGATAATTTACTATAACAGATTACAATTTTATCCATTTCTACCCAAAGGTTCCGGAAATATTATTATTTTTTATTTTTTTTACGATATTTGTACCTCTTGTTACAAATTTGGTTGTAGTTTTAACAAATACCATTATTTTTTTATTTTGATTACTGGTAATTACTACTGAATACTAGAGCTATCGTTAAATAACATGTTTTTAATGTAAATTTAAAGCTTTTGAAGAAAAAAATACGTTTTACTTTACTTTTAACCCAAATTTTTAACATATCATGCTAATTCAAGAGCGATTTTTGTAAAAAAAATGTACTAAGCTGTCAGTGCCCATTCATTTAAAAATATGCCTACTTAATACCAATTTCAAAACGGTATCACAATAGCAGATCCTTTTGTTTAACAAAAAGATATCCAATTTTAATTGAAGAAAAGAAGATTTTCATTAAAATACATTTTAAAATTTAGTTGCGTTAATACTTATGATTTTTGTAAAAAAAGTAACTACACTGTCAGTGCCTATTCATTTTAAAATATTCCTACTAAACACAGATTTTAAAACGATTTGCCATCCCATTAATAAAAAAATTATTGCAATTTTAAAAAATTGCGGGTCTTCTCTTATTCTGCGTAGCATGTCTCTACAAAATCTTACTCTTTAGGGATAATCTCTTGGTAGTAATGACTGTACCCTTTGAAAGTGGTATGGGTACAGTTCATGTCTTTTGAGTATGCGATGTACAGATCTACTAGATATGCCAGTTCTGCGACTTAAGACACGGACCGATGTTGAAGGATCTTCAGTAACTAAATTCATTACTTCTCACCAGTGTGTACTTGCGGTCGTCCTTCACTTGCACCGCCTACTCCTGTGCCAGGTATCCTCCCCTCGCTGTATGCACTCTCCCAAAAACTCGATGATCTGGATGTCTTCGATCGGGATATCTCTCCCGATAAAGTCGAGCTGCTTCTCTACCGACACCTCTGCATTCACCGTAAATAAAATGCATGTCAGCATATTCGCGCGGTGTGAACCGAGACATTCTTTGAGCAAGCCAAAAAGTCAAACTAATCCAATCAGTAGGCAAATTAAACAGAGTCCGGGGCAGGGATGAAGAAACGACGTAGGTAAACACATAAAATAAAAACAAAACGCATACGACACACGAGTGACGAGATCGTACTAAATTATTTCGAGATTTCTGGAGATTACAACGTTAGGAATGAAAGGGATAGCATTCATTAACCATATCTTTTCCTTATCACTCGTGTCGTGCGTTACTCAATTGGCGAGAGCTTCAACAGATGTTTTGTTTACAAACAATTTTTTTTGTAAAAAATGGGTCGGGCTTTTTTTACCTGCGACATGTTTGTGCTCTTAAAACCAGTTTTGTCAGACTAAAATCATATTTCAAAAGTAAAAAGTCACATTTTATCCATTTTACATAATTTAATACGTTTTGTAATAATATTCACCCAATTAAATTTTCAAATATATTTTAATGAAAATCTTCTTTTCTTCAATTAAAATTGGATATCTTTCTGTTAAACAAAAGGATCTGCTATTGTCATACCGTTTTGAAATTGGTATTAAGTAGGCATATTTTTAAATGAATGGGCACTGACAGCTTAGTACATTTTTTTTACAAAAATCGCTCTTGAATTAGCATGATATGTAAAAAATTTGGGTTAAAAGTAAAGTAAAACGTATTTTTTTCTTCAAAAGCTTTAAATTTACATTAAAAACATGTTATTTAACGATAGCTCTAGTATTCAGCAGTAATTACCAGTAATCAAAATAAAAAAATAATGGTATTTGTTAAAACTACAACCAAATTTGTAACAAGAGGTACAAATATCGTAAAAAAAATAAAAAAAAATAATATTTCCGGAACCTTTGGGTAGAAATGGATAAAATTGTAATCTGTTATAGTAAATTATCTGGTTTATCGAATCCTTAACGGTGGACCACTATTTACGCCACACCCTGTATATATATATTTTCTGAATCTCAGTATCGGCTCCAACGATTTTCGTGAAATTTAGTATGCAGGGGATTTCGGGGGCGAAAAATTGATCTAGCTAGGATTCATTTTAAAAAATGTCGTTTTATCCCTGTTTTTAGGCAGTGAAAAAATATCATTAGAATACGAAGCTTAATTTCACTACTGTGATCATAGCTGTAATGGCGTAATTAGGAAATCGGCGGGTGTCAAATCGTGTTGACCCGGGTTCGAATCTCAGTCTCCAGATAAACTTTTTGTCTTTTTTTTTAATTTCTTAATTTCTTTTTTAATTTTTAAAAATACCGAGAAAAAAAACAAAAAATAAAATGAAAATACCGAGCTAGGCTCGGTCACCCAGGAACTTAAAAATTTAAAATGAACGAGCCATGTTTGTTTAAGAAACAACGCGAACAACGTTTACGGTAAATTAATACGAGTAACGGAGTAATAACCTAAAAACGAATAACACGGGCCGACGACGCGTCTACGACTGAGTCGACTGTAATGTTATCCCGCTCTAGCCTCGTTGCAGAGCGCTGCGCGTTGTGGGAACGTTTTCGACGTTTTGCGTTTTCAGACGTTTTCGACTATTGTTTGTTGAGACGTTTTTGAGATAACGCGAAGTCAGAGTATGAATAACAAACGTTACGCGTTTTTAATGAAAAACGTGTTACACTTTGACGTTTCCGTTATTTTAACCACCACTAATCCAAATAAAATAAATATAAACTCACCTCACTCGTCCCAGGCACGATGCCTTGTAAGAAATTCTCAATCAAACGTTTGGCAGACACAGTGGTACTGGCTTGCCTGGCCGCCAACTTCACACAACCAGATTTCCAGAGGTGACCTCTATGGATGACCTCGTAAAGGAAGCAGAAGTCGAGAGGTGGCAGTGGCTTTGGGAAGTCAGCTGAGAGCGTGTTGAGGATGGAAATGAGAACTGTTTCTGGGTAGTCGTAGGATGGTGATGTCGCCTGGAAATATAAATGAAAGAAAGAAAGAATGATGGAGATGAGAAGAAATGGATAAAAAAATTTTTTTTCGATCTTGGGACTTTTGTACAGATACATTCTTGATCAAAATTAAGAGTTCTTTGTTATTGGTTATTTATACTTCTGATTTGGTTGGGCTGGCATTTTAATAATTTTTTAGTTTTATCCCATCTATGCCATCAAGACCATTTCATGAAATATCTCACTCAAAATATGTAAATAGACACAAACTAAAATTATATTAACCAACAGTTACATTAAAAACAAAGTTGTAATCACCTATAGTTAGTTCAAGTCATCTTTGCGCGGGGCTCTATGTGTGCGTGCGCTTGTAATTATAACACTTTGCGCGCACTAGTGTCTTTTGTATAAAGAATTTATTGTCACGGTGACAAAAGTCACTAGTGCGCGCTTAGCCTTAATTTGTGTAGCAGTGACGCGACCGCCGTCATTCGAAATTTCAAAAAACACGTCTTCTTATTGGTCATTTTTCCACCGGTACAGTCGTTAAAGAAAATGTCTAGTTCTTCACGGAAATTTTTTTAAGGAATCCGGTAAATATTTTCAATGTGCTAATTTCGATATTATTAATATTTATTATTATTAAATAATGTATACCTACATTACTAACTCACTTTAAAAACTATTTTATTTTTAAAGTGAACGTATTATTATTGTTTTAGACTCGTGAAACTATTGCCAAGGTGTTCAAATTTGTAAAAAAGGAAAACATATGTTACGATATCCCACTTCTGAGATGTAGAACAATAGCTGAAAACACTCAAAGGAATAATTAATTCTCACTACCAAGTCTATAGTTATTTATTCACAGCTCACACTTTTAACTACATTAAAACATTATCACACTAATCACTTATACTATACTTATCGAGCAGCAACGCTAGCCGCACAATGATTAAACAATAACTGACTCTTCACTTACAAATTATCGTATTTATAGGACAGCAATCCCGCCAATAGATCACAAAGACGGCGATTGGCCAATCATGAAATTAGTATTAACTATTCGGAAGATGGTGTCTCCATCTATATGCTCTTTCGATATATTAACAAGTAACAATTACAGTAAAACAACATAAACCATCTTATAAAATTAGTAGAAGCATAAATTAAACGATAACAGTATTTATTGAGTAACTATCCTGTAAAACTAAACAATAAAGATACCAACTCACTAATCGTAAATAAATATTAACCATTCGGAAGATGGTGGCGACATCTTTGTACTATTCCGGTGTTAAGCGAATATACGATAAAAGTAATATCAATACAAAATCCAATATTGTAATAATTGTCAGTAAATGCTAACACATAGTAATATTGCAGCTAGTATAAGTGATCCAATTTGCAGTGCAGGTCCAAATTAATATCAAAATTGAATGAATATTTAAACAGTGTGCGAAAGAGAACAGCAATGGCAGTGGGGGTATCAGAGAGAACAATAATAAACATATTGGCTGAAGGGAAAAAAACTGACTTCAAATTTAAATCTCCGTATAAAGACCGCAAAACAGAAATGCATAGATGGTTGACAGAAAAAACATTACTTATATGCACATATAAAAAAATTAAACTGTATGACTTGATAAAAAATAATAAAGAAGACCATATTATTTGTCATAAGATTTATGACATACTAGCTTCTGCGCGCGACTTCGTCGGCGTTTACTCCGCTCCTATTGGTCTTAGCGTGATGATACATAGCCTATAGCCTTCCTCGATAAATGGGCTATCTAACACTGAAAGAATTTTTCAAATCGGCCCAGTAGTTCCAGAGATTACCACGTTCAAACAAACAAACAAACAAACAAACAAACAAACTCTTCAGCTTTATATATTAGTATAGATGACATAAAAGTTCTTCGACTACCGCCGTATTACCCTGAAACCCGATAGAAAATGTATGGGGAATTTTAAAAAATTATATTGCTCCGCATAATATCGAACAAAGTGTGACTGGAATAACGAAATTAATAAATGATCGTTTAAGTCAAATTAATGAAGAGATGTGGCGTAATACTTGTCAACACGTAAAAAAAGAAGAAGAATTTTTGATATGGAATCTGAAATAATAATTAAACTTGGTGAAAGCAGCGAATCCGAAAATTCATCATTTTATTCTTCTAATAGCGATACAGATTAATATGTTCAATAAACATGTATTAACAAATTATTATTTTTTTTTTTAAATCCATATAGTTACTATTCCAAGTTTTAAAGAATATGCAACGACTAATGAATGTTGACGAAGCGTTTTCGCTTAGGTTTGTCAGGATTGTGGCAAGTGTCATTTTCTTGTCTCCGCCTACCCCTCCGGGATACAGGCGTGAGTTTATGTATGTATGTATACTATTTGTCACCGAGATATAACTTTTTATTTTAAATTTTTTTAAATAACTTTATTTATATTTTTCACTTCACTGTACCGCTTGTCACGCAACAAAGTCACTATATATATACAAGGTTTACCTACACATAGCGCCGCGCGCAAAGATGAGTTGAACTTACTATAAGCATAAAACTCAGTTCCCCGTTTGAAATTCCAAGAAACCCGCCCATTGATCCTTTTTTTTATATAACTAGGTCGGCAAACAAGCGTACGGCTCACCTGTTGAAAAGCGATTACCGTAGCTTATGGACGCCTGCATCACCACAAGCTTTGCAAGCGCGTTGCCGACCCTACCCCCAATTTCTCCCAGGATCTCTGAACTCACCAACAGAAACACAACTCTGCTTGAAAACAGTATTATTTAGTTGTGATCTTCTGTAAGGTCGAGGTACTACCCCAGTCGGGCTGCTCCATATTTTGAACAGGAAATTTCCTGCTGTGCCCTACTTCAGTAAATCCTCACCTGTCTCCGGAAGCACTCCATCATCCCCCGGACCACGCTCGCTGCAGGCAAGTGGCCCAAGCTCTGAGGCTCTCGGGGCTGAACCTGGTACACTCCACTTCTGTAGCCCTTGATCTCCCGCTCAATCAACTTGGTCACCAGATATTCAACGCTCGAAAGAGCGGCGTAATTTGTATTTTTGAACACTTCTGGCCAAACTTCACCTAAAGAGTATTAAATTGCGAGGTAAAAGCAATTTTTACTTTCAGTAAAATTTATTTACTACAAAGAAAAGCTGAACCCAAGTGCAGAAAATTAATGAAAAATCTAAGTTAAGAGTTATTGGTATTTTCGTAGCAATTACTTGAATTATGAAATAAACACCACTTGGATTTACTCTTGTTAAGACATATTAAAAAGCATGTGTTTCACAATGTACTTACTCAAAACCTAAGTAAGTTTGACCGCAAATAACAGTCTCTCATATATGATTATGTACTTATAAACAAAAACGATTATAAAATCGACTACCTAATAAAGAAGGATCCCTCCATCTTTGCGAGAAATCAGTTCAATTATTTGAATATCAAACAACGGCATTCTGTGATGCCAACCAACAAATACGTGTATAATTACTTACAAGGCACATAGTCCAGTACGTCCTCGGGTTTCCTGGCAGCGTCCGCAGGTGTCTTACAGTATGAGGGTGGTAGCTTGACTGTCCGTCTGTATATCTGAAACACAAACATCCTTGGTATCTAGAAAGCTTCTCAAACTTGAAAGTTAACGGACTTGGCAGTTTTTGAGCAATATTTAACAGATAACGTCATAGTGTTGAGGATTAAAGAGTTGTTCATCATTTTATTCACTACTCAAAAAGCTTAGTGAGTTAGGAAGTAGCTCATGATTTATCTATGTCATATGTTAAAGTTATTCTTCATTAAATTACTATTTTGATTCATAAATCGTTACCAATAATAACCGGTTCACGTCAGCCTATCGCAGTCCACTGCTAGACATAGACCTCCACAAAGTCGCGCCAAAAATGGCGTGAACATTTTTCCCATAGTCACCACGCTGGGCAGGCTGGTGTGTGCCCGCAGGGCTGACTTTGTCGCACCGAAGACGCTGCTGCCCGTCTTCGGCCTGTGTATTTCAAAGCCAGCAGTTGGATGTTTATCCCGCCATCGGTCGGCTTTTTAAGTTCCAAGGTGGTAGTGAAACTGTGTTATCCCTTAGTCGCCTCTTACGACACCCACGGGAAGAGAGAGTGTGGCTATATTCTTTACTGCCGTAGCCACACAGCAGAGATATCAGACACACATAAATAATATTCGGATTGAGAAATGAGAATCATGTTACGTACCTCAGGTATATCCTTCAGCTTGTAGTCCTCGATCCTGTAAAGCGCGAGAGCCTCGCAGGCCGCCTGGATAACTTCTGGATGCTCCGACTCGGCTATGTACTGCCAGAGGCGACGAGCCGTGTCGGACAGAAGCTTGTCGTATTCTGGCGTCGATACGCGTAGTCCAGGCACTTCTGACAACAGCTTGCATAAGCTGGATAGGACATTTAACATTTTTAAGCTGGTGCTTAACTCGAGAAATTGCTAAAAGATAAAATAAACTTTACCGTTACACGTGTCTTTTAAAACATCATGAGGAAGTGGTTACAGCGATTAATTTTTCTCGCTAATTTACACGGGTTCGAGCTCTGATCGTGAGTAAGGTTTATTGAAGTCATACAAATCTATAGGTTTAGCGCAACGTAAGAACGTTGCGTTTCTATGGATCTCTGACTCGAAAATTCATTCTATTGGAGACATTCGAGTTTTAGGCGTTTATGTAATATAATTATAGTGGGTACGTTACTGACATGAGTAACATGCGCATTGCAGGTAAGGTAAGACCAGGGGGGGTACACTCACTATTCTCTATGGTACACTCTAAGTAATCGATCAATGCGGCATCTGGTGATTGTTTGGTGTCGATTTGTGGTAAAGCAGTTCTGTAATTAAGCATTATTTTTATAGATGTCGCTTCTACTCGTATCAAATTGTTGATAAATATGGATGTTGCCACTTGTTATAGTATATTGCGCTTAAGGGTGTTTATAAAACTACCTTTACTGGGCCTACAGATACAAATTAAAAATTTAATCACTTTTAAATACATTTGAAATGAATTGAAGTTCAAAAAATCAATTATATACCCTATATAAATGTAATTGGCGGTTCTTTCAACTAAATAAATACAAAATATGTGGGAAATGAAAATAATAATCTAGCAACATTATAAAACTAAAACGAACACGAAGTTTTTGAATTTTGACATTTAATATGTGAAAAAAGAATAAGATAGGTTATTTTTGTACCAAAACTATTTGTAATTATATTTTATTGTAAATAACTATGTAGAATGTTTATTAATAAAGTATTGTACTTTTAAGTGATTTGATGACTGCAAATTTTCAAAAGTGAAAACGATTTTCAAGTGTGTAATCCGATGAGCTCTCGTTTTGAATTTAAATTCATATAAGTTTTTGTTTGATATTGTTGAGTTTTAGGTTGTTTTTGTGTTTTTGGTGCGTTTGTGTTTTATATGAACTATAAAAATAAATGATATTAAGTTTTAATCAATTGTTTTATTTTAAACTGTTCTTACTTTTTCTTTATTATGTAAATATCATATCTATCATCAGGTTTGCTAAACATAAAATCCATTACATAAATCACTCCTTTTGCGGGACTGATTTGTAATAGATTTTATTACTTTAACAAACCTGATTTGATACAGGAAAACTAATTAAATAAAATAACTAAGGTACGTATAATAGGTAGGTACTTATATATACCTATATATAGGTTATGGCATCGTAGTTTGCACCAAACATCCACCAGAGGCGCTACTTTCCATACTTGCAAAAAAAATAGCGGAGTTGGCTCTCTTTTCCCGTATAGTTATTGTACTCTGTGGGTAAGACTAACATGGGTATCCTTAAATGTATCTTAGCTGCACGCGACTCATTTGACCCACACCGACTCACCTGACCCACACCGACTCGCCTGACCCACACCGACTCACCTGACGCACACCGACTCGCCTGACCCACACCGACTCACCTGATGCACACTGACTCGCCTGACCCACACCGAATCACCTGACGCACACCGACTCGCCTGACCTACACCGACTCACCTGACGCACACCGACTCGCCTGACCCACATCGACTCACCTGACGCACACCGACTCGCCAGACCTACACCGACTCACCTGAAGCACACCAACTCGCCTGACCCACACCGACTCATCTGACCCACACCGACTCGCCTGACCCACACCGAATCACCTGACGCACACCGACTCGCCTGACCTACACCGACTCACCTGACGCACACCGACTCGCCTGACCCACACCGACTCACCTGACGTACACCGACTCGCCTGACCTACACCGACTCACCTGACGCACACCGACTCGCCTGACCCACACCGACTCACCTGACGAGCACCGACTCGCCTGACCTACACCGACTCACCTGACCTACACCGACTCACCTGACGCACACCGACTCGCCTGACCCACACCAACTCACCTGAGCCACTCCCACTCATCTGAGCCTCTCCCACTCATCTGAGCCGCTCCCACTGATCTGAGCCGCTCCCACTCACCTGAGCTGCACGCGCGGGCGCGCGTCCCGGGCGAGGCGCGGCTCGAGCGCGCGCCAGGCGCCGGGCGGCGCCACGGCGGCCGCGCGCCACAGCGCCGCCAGCGCCTCCAGCGCGCACGCGCTCGCCGCGGCGCCGGCGCGGTCGGTGCAGCGCGTCAGCAGCGACGATATCACCGACACTAGCTCCAAGCCGTTACTGGTGGGGCTGTATGAAAGAGACGATTGCCAATTAAGCCAGAGTCCTATATTAAAAAAACCTCTACAACTTCTAGTTCGTATTAATCTGTGGTTCGTATCATTTGTTGCTCTTGCAGTCGAGAGATCGTTTTTACGTAAATACGTGTAAAATAACGTGTGAAAGTGTTTTTAAATCTGCGCAACGGAGCATGAGTGCACTTCCCGTGGCGCCGGAGCTAAAATAGCTATAAACAACATTATTCGGTAGGTAAGTCTTTAGACCAACTTAACCTCAAAACTTTAACCGTGATATCTCCATAACTATGGAGTTTCAAAGGGTGATAGTTGTACCGGGGGTAGCACCCCCTCCCCCCTCCACCTTACACCCCCCAAAACCCCATAAATCAACGGGTCTTAATCTAAAGTCTAGCCTGTCTAAATTAACGTGTGTGAAACAGGAGAGCACAACTAGTTAATAAAAAGACCACAGACCGTATCTCGCATATCTTGAGCACGGCGTTTGCTCGCGCCGTGTCCAGCTCCCACTTGGGCTCGGTGGGGGGGGCCTCCCCCAGTGCCTCCTGGAGGTAGGGGAAGCAACGAGCCTACACGGGAATTATATGTGAACTTATTAGTTTGAAATTAATTGCTTATCGCTTGAAAGCAAATATGTATTTATAAAATGTCTGTCTGATTACGGCAAAAAGCTGTCAGTGTCGGACCATCCTAGATATTCTGGACAGTTTCAGAACTGCTGCTCTGAAGTCAAACTATTGTAAAAAAAAAACGCACGCCGATAATAAAACAAATATTTTATGTAGTACAAATGGCGTGGGCAACTAAGAGCCCGTGAATGTTGTTTATAATTAAAAGGAAAGCCTCTCTGAACTTTTCTGCACACATTACGTAATTTGGCTGATTGGCCGAAATCTTTGGCAAAGTTACCGGTTCACTTCAGGCTATCGCAGTCCACTGCTGGAGATAGACCTCCACAAGTTCGCGCCAATAATGGCGTGAACTCATGTGTCTTGCCCATAGTCACCACGCTGGGCAGGCGGGTTGGTGACCGCAGGGCTGGCGCCGTCGCACCGAAGACGCTGCTGCCCGTCTTCGACCTGTGTATTTCGAATCCAGCAGTTGCCGGTTCGATCAAGCGAAAACCTCGAGTGCAAAGGGTTATAATGTAACGACGCGTTAGTGCAACGGTCACAGCACTGGTTTAGGGATGTTGCGCTGGTGGCTCCGGCTTCGATCCCCGCACATGACATACATTTGTATTGGCCATACAGATGTTTGCCGTGGTCTGGGCGTTTGTACTTGTGTATTGTTTGCGTTACACACAAAAAATTATGAGATTAATCACTGACACAACTTATTAATTTAAAACATTTTACTAATAAGTTTGATAAAAACAATTATGTTTATAACCGATTAACTTGTAACCTAAATAAAATTAAATAATAGCAAAGGTCCTATAAGTATCTCACATGCCTGTGTTTCAGCTAGGCTGGTATACAGCATGATGAGGAAAGACGTTGGTACTCCTCGGGCCACTTTCAACTTATTCAATATCGCCACAAGCGCGGGTACGTTCTCCTGTTAAAATATTGTATTATTTTTATACACCTAAGTGGGAAAACAAGTGTACGGCTCACCTGATAGTAAGCGATTACCGTAGCTTATAGACGTCTGCAACACCAGAAGTATCGCAAGCGCGTTGCCGACCCTACCCCCCCAACCCCCCAGGAGCTCTTGTCACCTTACTCACCAACAGGAACACAATACTGCTTGAAAACAGTATTATTTAGCTGTGGTCTTCTGTAAGGTCGAGGTACTACCCCAGTCGGGCTGCTCCAGATTTTGAGCAGGAAATTTCCTGCTGTGCCCTACCTCAGTTATGTATTATTCTATCCAAATTTTTAAATATTCTTTTAAACCCTAAATGATTCTATAACTCATGGTAACTTTTATCATATAATGTTTGTTAATTCAAATTCATAGAAAAGGAAAATAACTTATATTAAAGAGAATGTTTCGAGCCACATAGAGGCCACATACTCTGTGTGTAAATAAAGAGTGAATAGGCATCTCCTAGGCAAACGCACACTATCTTAGGCTGCATCTTCACTTACCATCAGGTGAGATCGCAGTCAAGCATTAGTCTATATATTTATAAGAAAAAAAAAGTATTCGGAATACTTTTCAAAAAATTTCAAACTAATGCTCTAAAAGTTGATAAGCTTTAAAAAGTCACGCTATAACATACAATATTAACATATCCATTAATATGGAGCGGAAAATAAAATTATCATCTACTCTAAGAATTCACTTAAAACTCAACCCAAAAGGGTAACACTAATAAAGATAAATTATTAATTTATGTACAGTACTACATATAAAGACATGAACATATGAAGACAAACAAAAATTATAAATATAGTAAACCAATAAAAAAATTATAGAAACCTTAGTAGTAGCCATCAACGGCAAACTCTTCAAGCACTCCATCTTGACAGCGGGACGAGCATCATTGGCTATCTTATACAACAACACTGGCAACACCGTCACTGACACTTCCTTCTTAACACGAACTAGATCGACAAGCAACCTTATCACCTTCAACACAACGTCCGAATTCCCTTGCCTCTCCGTTACAACACCCACAAAAAAGGTGAACATCTCCAGCTTTAACTGATCATTTGCACTTATCAAGCCCTCAACCCAAATACTTAATTTGTCGTCATTATCCTTCAAACTTTCCCATGTATGTAGTAATTTATAGTAGATATACAGGTCTTTATCAACTTGGACTAGCGCTTGAAATGTTTCGTTGTACTTTAGATTAGCTATCAAAAGTCCTGGGTCTGGGTTTTCTGTGTTCTGATGTATGTCTATAATTTTGGCGGCTACTTTTAACGCGTTATTTGTTAGGTATGAAGGTAGATGGAGCCACTGTAGAGATAGACCAACGAAGGCACTTAGACATACTGATGAGTATTCGTATTTGCTAATTATGTTTAAACCTGAAAAATAAGATATTGCCTGGTATGTTTTAAAGGGAAAGAAGTTCACTATTATTATTATTATTATTTTTTATATTAGTAAGTCGGCAAACAAGCGTACGGCTCACCTGATGTTAAGCGATTACCGTAGCTTATAGACGTCTGCAACACCAGAAGCATCGCGAGCGCGTTGCCGACCCTATCCCCAATCCCCCCCCCCCCCCAGGAGCTCTGGTCACCTTACTCACCAACAAGAACGCAACACTGCTTGAAAGCAGTATTATTTAGCTGTGATCTTCTGTAAGGTCGAGGTCCTTCCCCAGTCGGGCTGCTCCATTTTTTGAGCAGGAAATTTCCTGCTGTGCCTTACCTCAGTTAATTAATAAAAATTATTGACTAAATTCAATATTTAAATAATCACTTCCGCGTATCGCAGTCCACTGCTGGACATAGGGCTCCCCAAGTTCGCGCCAATAATGGCACGAACTCATGTGGTGACCGCAGGCTTTGTCGCACCGAACACGCTGCTGCCCGTCTTCGGCCTGTGTATTTAAAAGCCAGCTTTTGGGTGGTTATTTAAATAATAAATTTTAAATAGTAATTATCACATACATAAATTAAACAGCTCGTGAAGATACAGTGCAGAGGTATGTATCAAGTTCTGTGACAACAGCGCCACTGTGAGACCGGCCACTGTTTTCAACTCTGGTGCGTCGGTTGAGAAACACCTCTCTATTAAGCTGTAACAGCCTCTCGGGTCACGTCTGGAATTTAAAAAAAATACGCGCACTCTATGGTCACCCTTTCTTAAAAGTGAAGTTTATTTAGAATCGTTGTAATTTGAAATTCGAACAAACGAAAATGTGTCACGATAAAGAAACAAAGGCATAAATGTACAGGAGAGAGTGAGATAGAATACATTACTGGCCGAATCGTGTAAGCGACGCGTTTTGCATGGCGCTTAAGACCTTTTTCACGAAACTGTGATCATCAGCGATAGAACGAATCGGAACGATCCACCTTCCTAAGAATTCTGAAGAGATTCAATCCCTTTTCATGACATAGGTTTGTAAAAGATATGCAAATATTTATTTTAGTGTATGAGTGTATTGTATTACCCACACCTTTCATTAAGAACGGATTTTTTGTCTTACGAGGAGCTGATGAGTACCAGGCGTTTATAACGATCTCAACATACCCGTGAATCACTAACTCGCCACATATCCTAGCGAGCACGGGTACGAAGGCGACCACGTGGTCTCTTCGCTGCTGGTATATCGCCGCATCGCACACGGCCGAGTAAGCGGCAAACGCTTGCTCTATTTGTTTTGGGTTACAGATCTAAAAATATAAATGTTAAAATATAATATTTAAAACAACTC
Source organism: Melitaea athalia (assembly GCA_905220545.2). NCBI lineage: Eukaryota > Metazoa > Arthropoda > Insecta > Lepidoptera > Nymphalidae > Melitaea > Melitaea athalia. Next base: position 18,242,860 of record HG992194.1, read on the forward strand.
AGCTAAAACAACCGCACTGGTGTAGTGGTGACGGTTTGTGGGTTCGATTCCCGCTTGGGATGCATGTTTGTATTTGTACAAATATTTCTTTCCGGTTTGGATGTCTATCCTTGTTGGTCCCCCCACCGTTTCTCCCCAAGCACGTTAAGCCGTCGGTCCTGGGTGTTATCATAAATACCTGATAGCTATTGTTACTCATAGTAGCACACATATACCCCAACCCGCAGTAGAGCAGTGTGGTGGATTAAGCTCCAATCCTTTTTCTACGTGGAGATAGAAGCCAATGCCAAGCAGTAGGATGTTATAGGCAGGAGACCCACAAGCACTGCACAAACACCCAGACCACGGCAAACATCTGTATGGCCCATACAAATGTTTGTCATGTGCAGGCATTGAACCCGCAACAGCCATGAACCAGTACTGTGACCGTTGCGCCAAAGCGGCGTCAACTAGTTATGTATTTTATAATAATTAAGTTGTTCATATCAGTGTGATAATATAAGATTATTTTGGCCATATCCATACTATATATTTTATCATAATGCTGTTGGATAGCCTAGTAAAATAAATATAGAACATTTTTGAAGAATGAAAATCTATCCCCTCCCATTAAAATTATTCCTACGTCCATGCCCATGAAATAGAAGAATCAGAACTTTAACATACTTGTTGACAACTAATACAAGCCAATAGCAGCTTGAACTGCGCATCGGACTGTGGCAAGCTCAGGAGCAACTGCCAGGGTCTGATGCTGTGACTGCGGTGGGGACTGCACGTCAGCCATAGAAACACTGGCCGCAGTAGCTCTAAACTATTTGACGCGACCCTGGAAAATAATTTTTATTTATTATTAGTAGGTATAACACTTTGACGAAATTTTAAATATGTCAATGAATAAAAATTAATCAGTACAGCGTTGGTAAACGCAAAACTCGCGAACGGCTAGGCCTATTCTAGACAGTTTTTTTCTGAAGTTTTATAGCTATAAATTTATATGTATGTATATTAGATTATAGATTTATCTAAATCTAATAATTCTGAACTCCTTCTCTATATAAACTACTAGTCATAAGTAAAGGAAGGGGGTATGGTTAAATATTTAAAGCACGGGTATCAAACTCAATTTTGCAGAGGCCCATTATATATTAAATTTAGAATAAGTGTGCGAAATTTCATACTCCTCCGTCCTCACAATTTTCATAAAAAGGGGTACAAAGTTTTTGCATTTTATAAGTACACATATCTATACTAATATATAAAGCTGAAGAGTTTGTTTGATTGTTTGTTTGTTTGTTTGTTTGAACGCGGTAATCTCTGGTTCTACTGGGCCGATTCGAAAAATTCTTTCAGTGTTAGATAGCCCATTTATGCCATGCGACCGGCTGCGACACAACACCAAGGTAATGCACCAAAAATATTGGACAAACCTAGGTACCTGCAGGCAGACAAGAGAAGTTCTCCCGAGGATCGACCCCAGACTATCCCGCAAACTCCGCGGGTATGGGAGAACTCAGCTCCGACTACTGATAGGGGCTCTCACTGGACATGCCTTGTTTAATAAACATCTGTATAATATGGGTGTTACAGACAGCCCCCTATGTAGAGCGTGCATGGAGGCGGAAGAAACGGCCGCACACATTCTGCTGGATTGCGTTGGTGTGGCGAACTACAGGGCACGACACCTCGGGAATACGAGGTCGCTCCAGGAAGTCGTCGGCAACGTCAAGGGTCTGCTAGGCTTCCTGAAGGAGCTGGGCTGGCAGGAATAGTGTCCTCAGCCGGCCACCCAGGCAGAATAGGCGCTTCAGTCGTCGAGCTGCCGTAATAGCCCGTGATAGAAGTGAGTAAGAAGTAAGTAGCCCATTTATCGAGGAAGGCTATAGGCTATGTATCATCACGCTAAGACCAATAGGAGCGGAGTCCACGCCGACGAAGTCGCGCGCAGAAGCTAGTATAATAATATAATCAGTGCCTACTGGGATCTACTATATTCATAACTGATTTATTTATTTATTGGCCTTTTCGGTGCCAAATTTTTACAATCGTTAACTTTTCCATCTTACGTATACTCAGGATGAGTGCACAGAGCGTGCATTTGAGCCAGCACGTCGTCTTCAACGTCTTTGTTTTTCTCCAGGATAGTTATGAAGGGATGCTGCGGGGATCTCAGTGAAAACTGGCATTTGTACTGTTGTCCGGGTATCAAGCGGGACTTCAAGTCCAGAACTAATAGTCCAGCCATTGTTGATATGATTGCAGAATAATTACTGAAATAGAAATATGAAAATTGCTACAAAGATTGGTATATATAATAAAAATACTAGTAATATTGCTACAAAGGTTTAGCTACTAAAATAGGAAAACCGAGTACATGTGCGAACTTTCCAGAATGGTCTGGGAGTCGCCTCGGACCGATATAAATAACCGAAGGGAGGTGAGCGAGTTCGGTTCAGTTCGAGGTACCTTCGAGGCGACTTCGAAGTGAAGACTAGTGATCAAGAGTGATACCAGCGAAACCTACGACATTGGCTACGACCTAGGACATTGTTAGTGCTTAGTGATTGAACCTAGTGCTTTGTGTGGGACCTAGTGCTAGTAAATAAAGTCTAAAAGAGTCAGCAGGTCTTTCTCTCCAAATCCTTCGAACCCTAACACGTAACAATATATATTTTTTATTTATTAGATTAGATTGTGCAAAATATTAATTCTAGTAGAATTTAGTTTTTAAGCTCTTTAAAAATAATTGGTACTTATAAAATATAAATAAATTGTGTTAGGTACTAAATTAAATTTAATGATATCAATATTGACAATGCAATCAATATCTATACTTGGTGTACTCGAAAAAAAAAATTATCAGCAAAAAAAAATCTTACTGTGTACTTGGCAACAGAGTGACTACTGTAGACATTGTATGAGCAATCTCCAGTACTCCTAGTTCCACCAAAGCCAGTAGCCCCTGACACGCAGTCAGGCTCACCATGCTGTCCGGAGACGAGCATTTTTCTCTTAAAAACTTTAATTCTTCATTTTCTAAGACAAATTTTTGACGTTCCCCTGGCTTATATTTTGATTTTATAGTCGATATTAATTTATCAATTGCATTTACAACTAACACGCTTCTATTTGTTTTTAATTTGTATTCAATTTCATCCATAGTTCGAAAACTAATAATTAATAATAAAAAAGACTAAAACTTTAATAGTGACCGGCTCACAGCTGTTTCTAATGTGTTCAATTATCAATTGTGTAATGTGTTCAGCAAAGACAGTGTTCAGTGTTGTCAATTGTCATGTGTCATTGTCAAATTTTACAGGTAGGTATCAGCTCTTTATTGACATATTCGTCTAAAATTTAAGCGTCCATAAATAAGTCGACAAAAATGGTAATAATAAATCTAAGCTAAGACAATTTCAGACATCAATACTACTTTGTTTCGCATTAAACACGTTTGAAAAGCTTACAAAGAAAAGTTACAAATCGACTCTATTTTATGTATTTTCATCTTTACCATTCTTGAAATCTTGTTACATAGAACTAAAAGTACACCAGCACCTGTATTGGGGCTTGAGAAAATGTTCTTTATTTGTTTTATAATAGTATGCTTCAAAATTCTTATTTGCTTTAGCATTTAAAATCATAAAATTACAATAAAACTTTCAACATAACCACAGATTAAAATTTAATTATCTGTGTGATGTGTCATAGATAGTTTGACTTTTGCCAGTGTTGATTTTGATTGAATTGGGCATTATGCATTGGTGTTTATAATTCCCATTCTACAAATTTACTCAAATTTAGACTTTGTGTTTATTTTAATCTTAGGTCTCAGGTGTATAATTTAACCAACTGCAAATAGAGCGTAAGAAAAATGTCGACTCCACCTCGAGAAACGATACAAAAACAAATCCAGCAAGACTGGGCGAACAGAGAATACATCGAAGTTATAACAGGAAGCATAAAGAAAATCACTGATTTTCTCAACTCTTTTGGTGAGTTAGAGTGAAAGTTTTATAAAGTATCAGAGTGAAAGTTTTATAAAGTATCGTTTCCTATTATTATTGCCATTATTATTTATCAAATTAAAAAATACATTTTGTGAATTGTAAATATTTATAATATTTTTAAATTTCGAAAGACAATAATTAACTAATAAATATTTAGGTCATAATGATAAAACTCTTTTTAAGGTATGAGATCACCACAAAATATCTATCCTTACATTTAAAACCTAAGAATTTTATGATCAGAACACATTTTGTTTTACAAATTGGATAAACAGTTCTATTCCTTATGTTAATTTTTTATTACATAAACCTTTGAATAAAAAAACCAAGACTTATGAGTGAAGCAATATTCATAAATATTCATACACCATTTATAGAAAGTTTGATAACAAACAAAATATAATATAATGTGAAATATTTAATAATATACATTATTATAATGTTATGAATTTCATAAATTACTTAAATAACTTCTTTTAATATTTTACGAAAAATGTAATCTTACTACTTAAAAAAGTGTGTTATAATTAATACTATCAATTTTATTTAGTCAGTATACTTAACATTTTTAAATAAAGTAAAAATGTGCTTTTCTTTAAGAAGAAAATGTTTAAAATATGGGTTAAGCCACGAGAGATAGAACAAGTGTTTTATGACAATTATCTAGTTTCTAAATATTTTTTATTACATAAATAATAATAATAATAACAAATATCTACAACATACACACACGGTCATCTGTTCCTAAAGTAAGCAACTTAATGCTTATGCTTATAGGTAACAGCCTGTGGTAACGGCCAACTGGTATAGCTACATATTATTATTATTTTTTTTTTTCTAAAAACACTAGCTTCTGCGCGCCACTTCGTCGGCGTGGACTCCGCTCCTTTTGGTCTTAGCGTGACGATACGTAGCCTTAGCCTTCCTCAATAAATGGGCTATCTAACAGTGAAAGAATTTTTCAAATCGGCCCAGTAGTTCCAGCGATTACCGCGTTCAAACAAACAAACAAACTCTTCAGCTTTATATATTAGTATAGATATAAATAATACACATATTTTTCACCTAGACTTGATAAATGAAGTGTTGGTGATTGGTGTGTATACTGTGACTACAATAGATATAGTTACAGTAAGTAAAATATTATTAATTTTGTTACACAATTTATTCTCTCTTCCAGACATGTCGTGCAGGTCTCGCTTGGCTGCTTTACATGAAAAACTTGTCTCATTAGAAAGGAAAATAGACTATTTGGAAGCTTGCGTAAGTGTAAAATGTTCATTTTTATAAAACACTAGCGACCTCTGTCCGTCCATATTTTTTTACACGATAATTAATGACCAACATATCATATTCTAAAACCTCTGAAACACACTGCGTTTTATGGTATGACAAGAAAAAAAACCCTCATTTTTTAGTACCTATAAATTATTAAATATTTTTTTAATATAATTCTATAAATATTTCTTATATTCTAATAAGCCTTATATTTTAATGGTAATAAAACAGTTGAATGTGTTTGTTGTTTCCTGATTAATAATGTATATCCATCATAGTTACACAGAAGTCACAAAAATGCTGTTTACTGAAACAAATAAAGGGATAAAAAAATAAAATTAAAATGTTGGATTCTTTCTCACTCATATATCTGTTAAATTCTACCAGTTTTCTGTTAGAATATCGTAATGATCCAGTTTCAGCTATAACGAGCTGTAAGCAAGCTATAGTAATCGCTTCAGTAGATTCTATTATAAATCAGTGTTGCCAACTTGGGGGATTTCCCCCTAAATTTAGGGATATTTTTCAAATAGCAGGAAAGTTTAAGGGTAATTCTTGGGAATTTTTAATTCATCAGAACGTAATATATTTTAATATAAAAAAAAACGAATAAAAAATAACAATTCCTCAATTATCAATTTTTAAAAGAACATCTTCAATGAATATAGTAAATCAAAGTATACAAAATAATTTATTTTCTATTTTAAAACCCTTTGAAAAATTAAAAGTAATGAAAAAAATAATCTGACTGTTTTTTAAATAATTTCAATTTTAGGTTTAGGGGTTTTGTTTTTAATTTAGGGACTTTTGGGGACACTGAATATAAATTATATATATAACACTTAAAAATATATTAGACATTCTAATTGTGTACTTATTTTTAGGTAACAAAGGGAGAAACGTTGACGTAGACCAACGGACTTGTATGATCGAATGGAACTCTCACACAGCATTTATTTACTTCTATTTATATCTCAATGTATTCTCTACAAACCAAGCCCTTAGTTTAAGCGAAATTAGACTTAATATTTTGTATTTTTTGGAAAATTCATTCACTGATAAATAAACAATATGAATTCACTGCCACAAAATTTTTTTTCCAAAATTATACTGGTAGATTAGTTAGATGTAGTGCTCGGGATGTCTTTATTTATTAACTTCAGCTTAATAATAATATGTAGCAATTTTCTTGCTAAAAGGTATGCTGAGTTAATAATAATAAAGTCAGTATCTAGGTATAAATCTGGTTACGATTTAAGTGCTTAGTACACATCTTACGCTAATAAAAAAAAAACGACAAAATATATAATTGCTAATGGATAGAGTTATATATTATATTTTATCTTATCATTATTATACTCAAATATTTTTTATCTTAAGTTTACGTTATGAAGCACAATCCTAGAAAAGTGAATAACATTTGAATTTTTAAAGATATATATTTTTTTTTAATTATATTTAACAGTTGTAAAACTGCTTAAATATCTTTATATTGTTTTATTTAAATATATGTATGACATTCATGGAGAATGAAATTGCCCGTAGACTTAAAAGACTAGACTAGATCAAATAGAAAATGTAATAATTAATTGAGATTGCTTATATGAATGAAGTTATTTTGGATTTTGATTTGCCGAACTTTGTGTTTTAGTAATAATGATTTTGTATAATACTGAGTCTAATGTACCTACATTAAATGTTTGTAGACATTGTTACAATATGAATTGACTCTTGTAATCTATTGTCAAGCCCTTTTTGGATTTTTAATAAATGTCTTACAAACGAAAGATTTTTTTTATTCTTCCCAATTCTTCTCTACGTGAAAGCTCTTGATATTGTCAAAATCCGCACTTTGCTGCTACTGCTTATATTACTTAAAAATCCAAAAATATATAAACGTCCGTTTAGCACAGTTCGTCAACTATTTGGTAATGACTCTCAAGGTCAGTGGCGTAGCTACTAAGGGGCAAGGTGGGGCGGTGCCCCGGGGCCCTCAAGCTCAGGGGGCCCCTCCGACTCTGACTTACAAACTATAAATTTAAATAATGAAAATTTCTCCCACATTCGGAATATAAATAAACCAGATTCCATGATCGCAAAATTAATAATGATAACTTATATGAAAAATTACACAGGAATTCCCAACAAGTCTCGGACATCTTTGTTTGAAATTTGGAGGTAACTCCCCTGTCTCCAGCGTGTTTCAAAAGCACGCGCTTGGTGCAAGGCGGGACCTATGAGAAACACTCGACGGAAAAAAAAACATTTTGAAGAATTATCTTCAGATTATCGATTGCAAAACAAATAAATTACTTTTTTCAATAATGTACTAGACACAACAATAAATCAGTTAAATGCACGTTCTAATGCTCTTCTTGATGAATTCATTTTCGAGAAGATGCCCCAAAGGCAGTGAATATTGCAAAGCCTCGATACTGTGACGAGGAAACGAGATCGATTTCATCATAGCAGATAAAAGACTTATATTCAGAGACGTGTCAGTAGTTAATAGGTTTAATACTGGCAGCGACCACAGACTAATGCTTGGCACTCTGAATATATGTCTCCGAAAAGAGCGTACCCACTTGATGAAATCTACTCTCTGAGCTACGCTGCCCCAAATACTATGTGGCTCTGAGTAGTTTGAACTGGAACTCCAAAACCGATTCGATTCGCTAGAAACTACTAGCGACGTGGACGAGATGACCGACAACGTGGTGAAGACGGTGTGTATACTGGATCACAGACATTTTCTGACGACGAAGTCAACGAAGCAGTACAAACTTTCTCCCGAAGCCTTGGATCTGATGCGGCAGAGGTGCGAGTTGCCCGCTGCTCAAGCAGCTTCACCAGAACAGAAGGCTCTCTCCAAGAGGATACGGACACTTGTACGCCGAGACATCCGCTGCTCAAATACGAGAGAGATTACTACTCTTATTGAGCAGAATATGGGGTTAAAAGTTTTCCAAAGAACATTGGGGTGAAGCCTTTTTGCGAAGCTCAAAACAGCGGATGGCAGGACCGTTTGCTCTCGCCCTCAGATCCGAGAAGAGGTCGACAAATTTTATGGACAACTGTACTCGTCGAGCGCACGGAAGCCTGAGACTTGGGAGACTGAAAATCCGGGTGCACCATTGTTGAGCATTATTCGGAAGACATCCCGGACATTGAAGCAGAGAGATTAGTGCGCGCTCGGGCAGCTTAAAAACGGAAGGGTTCCAGGGGATGACGGAGTTACGTCTGAGCAGTGAGCTCCTTGAAGCCGCAGGGTGACCTGCCCTAAAAGCCTTGGCGAGACTCTTTAACGCCTTCATCCACCAATAGGTACCACACCGGAGGCGTGCTCCAGGAGTGTGGTCGTACTGTTCTTTAAGCGAGGCGATAAGTCTCCGTTAAAGAATTACAGACCGATCTCACTTCTGAGACGCGTCTATAAGCTGTTTTCGATGGTTGTTACGAATCGTCTCACCAGAAGACTTGACGAATTCCAACCACCGGAGCAGGCTGGGTTTCGAAATGACTGTAGCAACGTAAACCACATCCATACTGTTCGGCAGATTATACAAAAGACAGAAGAATATAATCAGCCGCTATGTATGACGAAATCTGGGCTGTCCTGGACTCTCTGCAGATATTTCATATCGACTGGCGATATATCAAGGCACTGAGATGTATGTACGATGCGACGACGATGACCGTTCATATCCAAGACCAGAGAACAAGACTCCATTTTCCTCCAGCGTGGGGTAAGACAGGGAGATGTAATACCCCCAAAACTGTTTACCACTGCGCTGGAGGATGTCTTTAAGACCTTCGATTGGGGGGAACGAGGCGTCAACGTCAATGGCGAATCCATCACTCACCTTCGTTTCGCCAACGATATCGTCATCTTTGCGGAGACCTTGGATGAACTAGGCCAAATGCTGGCCGGCCTAACGAGTCCTTCCGACGAGTCGGTCTCGGTATGAACTTGGAGAAAACGAAAGTTATGCTTAACAACCAAGTCATATCGATCCATGGTACCCTTCTCGAAGTTGTTCAGGATTATGTTTACCTAGGCCATACCATTCAACTAGGCCAAAACAACTACGAGAAGGAGGCCGATAGGAGGATTCGGTTAGGCTGGGTGGCTCTTGGCAGGCTTCGTCGAGTCTTCACTTCGAAGATTCCGCATTACTTGAAGCCAAAAGTCTCCGAGCAATGCGTTCTGCCTGTGTTATACGAAGCCGAAACGTGGACACTGACAAAGAGAATGGTCCACAAGTCGCTCAACGTGTAATGGAACGGACTAATGCTTGGGGTTTCTCTCAAGGATAGGATAAATGAGACGAATGAGCACCGGAGCCACGGATTTAGCAAGTTAAAGTGGCAGTGGGCTGGTCACCTGTATCGCAGGACCGACGGCCGTTGGAGCAGACGTATCCTGGAGTGCAGACCGCGTCTTGGCAAACGCAGTGTGGATCTTCCAACAGCCTGTTGGATCGACGATCTACATAATTTGTAAATTACCGGGGTAAGCTGGATAAGGATTGCGGAAAATCGAGATGTCTGGAGTGAACTTGGGGAGGTCTATGTCCAGCAGTAGACTACAATAGGCTTGGACCCAGTCCCCACTTATTTTCCCCAATGCGTTTGCTAGATAAGTAAGAACAAAATAGTATAAAAATAGATTAGATGGGACCTTACCCTGAGGGTGCATGTGGAGGAATGAAAGAAAGAAATAAGTATGCAGAATGAAAGTGCGAGAAGCATAAATGATAGAACTGGAATGAAAGAGTAACTGTAGACACTGTCTCGGATCACGTCCGGAGGCATTTGTATAAAAAAAAAAATAGGCTGAACTGACTGACTGACTGACCCAAAGGGTGCTCAAGGGCATCATATTGACGTACCTCCGCTGCCTGCATATTGTTACAGGACTGATATGTTACTGTTTTGAACGGTAACACGTAGACATTTTCTTTTACTTTCATAAAATAGTTTTAATTTGTTCACTAAAATAAGTTAACCCTTAATCAAACAATGGTAGAATACATGCCACATTCGATCGATCGATATGTTTTTAGAAAAAAAAGTAAAATTTGAAGGAAACCTATGGTTATTGTTGTTTATTTACTAGAACGATTATTAAACTTATTAATGTTGGTAGTGGCGGTAAAAGAAAAAAAATATATTCTTTGTCATTGACTGTCAAACTCAAAACACCCGCGAAGATCTATAAATTTTGCACTGTAAGTGTGATTTATTCATAAATATTTGATTTGTGTTTGGAAAAAATCCGGTAAGTAAATAAGAGTTATTTATTTGTAAAATTAATGATATTGTTAGGTGTTGAGTGTATAAAATTAGTTCCTTTCAGTAATAATAATATCTAAAATATGTTCATAAAGTATGTGGCTAATATATGACCATTGTACGTTAGTAGAAGCAAATATTTGAAATAACGAAAGTATCGTTGTAGGACATTTTGTCCATATCTAGTCAAGTATTTCCAGTGGCGTAGCGTGCCTTGGAGGGGCCCCGTATCAAAATTCGTTGGGGGGCCCAAATGAAGGGTAACGATTTCTCACAAAATAAACAAAAATGCTTGCATTTAATTAAAATAAATATTTATTTAATATAAGTTATCACTTCCTCCTAGAATAGACAATAGTGACAAGTCTGATAGCCGTTCCTGTCTCGTCGAAGTCCTTAGGTAATTTTTGTTCAGTTTAGTTTTGAAAAACTTCTTTCAGCTGTTGCGGTTATAACTGGAAGGGTCAAGAATAGAAAGCATGATGTAATTACCAAACGTAAAACTGGATGCAAGACTATTGAATTTTATCAGCACCAATTCTAGGAGTTCCTTAATGGAATGAATTTTTTGAATTTCGGATTTTACATTTGAAGCATGTTTTCAGAGCAACTGATTGTTAATGAAGATTAACTGAATCCTGCAATAACCGATGAAGGATGTTGCTAACTTTTGGGCGCACGCTTAAGTCGGGAAAAAGGGGATTCCTTTTTTTTACTTTTGTCATTTCTGAAGTGAAAACTATAGGCACGTTTGACATTTTTTTTGTATGTTTTTTTACCGGAAAGCACGAGATTAAGTGACATCGTGGATAACATTTTACTAAGTTTGCTTAAACATATTAGGGGCATCTGTAGCCAGGGGCATCCGTACCATTGATACGTCTGATACGGCGGTAGCTACGCCCCTGCATTGCAATCTAAATCACTCACAGAAGCTGACTGCTAAAAAATGAAGAAATTTTGGATATTTTTTTATAACCTACTCTCTTTTCTGTCTACTTTTTCTTTTCATAGCTCCACAGGGATAATCTCTTTTCCTTTCACTCATTCTTTTCACAAACCACAGTAATTAACCAATAAATAATGAGAAGTACAAGATTGTATTGTATTTAAATGTAATAACGTAACGGCGTTTGGCAGGCTTCGTCGAGTCTTCACTTCGAAGATTCCGCAATGCTTGAAAACAAAAGTCTTCGAACAATGCGTCCTGCTGTGTTAACATACGGAGCCGAGACGTGGTCACTGACAAGTGGACTGGTACACAAGTTCAAAGTCGCTCAACGTGCAATGGAATGGGCTATGCTTGGGGTTTCTCTCAAAGATAGAATTAGAAATGAGGCTATCCGCGAGAGAACGAAAGTAACCGACATAGCCCACAGAATTAGCAAGTTGAAGTGGCAGTGGGCTAGTCATCTGTGTCGCAGGACCGATGGCCGTTGCAGCAGACGTGTCTTGGAGTAGAGACCGCGTCTTGGCAAACGCAATGTAGGACGTCCTCCGGCCCACTGGAGCGACGATCTACGTAAGATTGCCGGTGTAGGCTGGATGAGGATTGCGGAAAACCGGGATATCTGGCGCGAACTTGGCGAGGCCTATATCCTGCAGTTTACTGCAATGGGCTGAACTGACTGACTGTGATAACGTATGAACCGGAATGAAAATATTCTTCTCGTAATATGCATCTGTTATTGCGGGATTTCCCCGTTTAAGTCACTCACTGATGTAGGATGTTGCCAACTTTTGGGCGCACGCTTAACTCGAAAAAAAAAGAGATTACTTTTTGATTTTGTCATTTCTGAAGTAAAAACTCTATAGGCACGTATGACAGTTGTTTTATATGCTTTTTCCCGGGAAGCATGAATTTAAGTAACATCGTGGATAATATTTTACGATTTTTTTTGCTTATAGACGTTGGGGGCCCCTGTAGCCCGGGGGCCCCGTATCATTGATACGGCTGATACGGCGGTAGCTACGCCCCTGAGTATTTCCCTTTGGACAAGGGTTTTAAAACTATATTATATTTAAATTAGAGAAATAAAACAAGAAACTTGTTGCCGACTTGGAGGCTGATATATTTCTAATTCTCACACAGTATCTTTTTACATTCATCTCTCTTCGAAAACAAGTCCAGGAATTATTATTTGATATATGAGATGTTTTGTCTAACAGAGGTAATTCTACGAGCTGACGATCGTAATGCTATGTCAGCGAAACTGCACGTGCACTAATCTAACACGGAGGTCTGGGGTGCATGCATAACTCCTCCCTCCCCAAGAGCGAAATTATCGGGTTGTTCGTTTTTAATAACCTTCCGATGATTTCGCTTACATGTAAAAATTCTACTTCGTAACACATATAATAAGAATAAAACAATACAAGTTAAAACTAGAAATAATGTAATATAAACTATAACTACACTGATTTTAGAGTCCTTTTCATTGAAACTTTCACTCACTATTTCACTTTGCCTTAAAACTCTAGCCATATACTTCACTTCGTCTAGATTAATTCAAAATTCAAAAATTCAAATCATTTATTTCGTCATAAGGTATATGTAATACACTTAACGAAAGTCAAAACAAAAATGATTTACAAAAAAAAAACTAAACAATAATAACAGAAAGTTAAGGCAGCAAAAAATCAAACAATAAAATAAAAATTTATATCTTAACACTAGGTACATTACAAACTTACGTAATGTACCCAGTATTTGCCGCCTTAACTTAGTCAAAATATTAAGCTATAATGTCTCGGTAGACATTACCTACCTACTTTATCCTCGGCTTTATTAAATATTACAATAAATAATAATGGCCCTAGTGTAGGCCGAGAGAAAAAAAGCCGGAGGAAAAAAAACTCTCGGTACTCTTTTAAAAGATTCAAAGTCCGATACAAGATAAAAACGCAGTAGTGGACCATGAAATGATCAGGACAAACACGAGACAGCCAATCGTGCGTGCCGAGACCATCCCATGCCACCTGCTCACAATATTTGTAACTATCTAATTTACAAGGCGGGTCATAGACATAGCCTGGTCGAGCTTTATTCAATCCCATGCCTTTTCATCATTAAGGTATTCATTGATTGTATAATAGGCTTTATTGCATAATGCTCGCTTAATAATTTTTTTAAACTTTAGTAAAGGCAGAGATTGAAGCGCAGCCGGAATCTTATTATATATTAAGATAGACATTCCTATAAAGGAACTACTTTTTTTCTTGAGCCGGCATTTAGGAAAAATTAATTTGTGGTCGTTCCTGAGTGTTACATCATTTGAGGCATTTCGATCACTACGACTAACAAATAAATGCCTATTTTTCCGTATGTACATTATATTTTCATAAATATACTGCGATGCAAAGGTCAGGATGTTGATCTCTTTAAATTTCTCTCTCAGAGATTCTTTACATCCCATTTTATAAATATAACGGATAGCCCTTTTCTGCAGAATAAAAATGACGTTAATATCAGCCGCATTGCCCCATAGCAAAATGCCATAGGACATTATGCTATGGAAGTAGCTGAAATAAACTAATCGGGCTGTATCGATATCCGTTAATAATCGTATTCTTTTAATCGCGTATGCTGCAGAACTCAGTCTATCCGCCAATGTACAGATATGGGGTCCCCACTGTAACTTTGAATCAATGGTGATTCCAAGGAAAACGGTTGAGTTAATTAAGTTGAGTTTATCACCATTGAGTTCTGGTTGCATATCAACTTGTTTAACATTTGGTGCAGAAAATTTAATACAATTAGTTTTTTTACTATTGAGAAGCAAGTTATTTACGCTAAACCAATGAACCAGTTCAGAGAGAGCATTGTTTACATCGTCATAGTTTGTTTCTTGTCTACGCAATTTAAATATTAATGAAGTATAATCAGCAAACAATACAATCTCATGCCTCTTCTCTACTAAATATGGTAGGTCGTTAATATATATCAAAAATAAAAATGGACCAAGAATTGAGCCTTGTGGGACCCCCATCTGTATACAAGACCCAGATGACTTAGTACCATCTACTTCAACCCTCTGAGTTCTATCACTAAGATAAGAACTCAGAAGTTTTAGTGCGGTATTTTTAATGCCATAGTGACTGAGTTTCCTGATTAAAGTGTCATGATGGACACAGTCAAATGCCTTGGATAAATCACAGAATACACCTAAAGCATCACGTGACTCCTCCCAAGCATTGACTATCGAAGTAAAAAGCTCTACACCGGCATCAGTTGTGGAGCGTCCTCTAGTAAAACCGAATTGCTTATTATGTAAAAGTTTATTTCTTGAGAAATGACTTAAAAGCTGACCGAGAATTACTTTTTCAAAAAGTTTACTACAGGCAGTTAGAATAGAAATGGGCCTGTAATTCGTTGGATCAGTATGACAACCGGACTTAAACAAAGGTATAACTTTACTATGTTTCATTAGATCAGGAAACTCACCACTTATAATACATTCATTAAATATAATCGCTAAGTGGGGTGCTATGATATCAATAATTGTACCAATAATTTTAACAGATATACCCCAGAGGTCAGCAGTGTTCTTAATTTCTAAAGTTTTAAAAGTTTTAACAATTTCATTAGCATCTATAGGTCTGAAAATAAAATCACCTTTGCACGCATTTACATTTTGTTTAAGCAACGATTCAGCGACTTCGGGCGATGATATAAGCGCCTTAGTTGTCGAAAGTGGAATGTCGGCAAAGTGTTTTTCCAAAGCTGTTGCCACTTCATTAACCGCTTTAATAGAGTGATTGTCAATGATGAGTTCACTGACACCATTACGCTCTTTAACTCTTCCAGTTTCGGCATTTATAATATTCCAAGTCATTTTAATCTTATTTTTACTAGATTTAATTCCTTGCATATTAAGTACGCGTGCACCGGATAATGTCGCATCTTTAGTGTGTACGGGCAACTGCGGTAGGTTTATGATACGAATTGGTTCCACAGATTCATTCTCTATTAAAATAGGGGGATGATGAATTTTAATCCCTTGAATCTCCACATCACAAGGCTCATCGATGTTCATGATGTAAGTCCCGAAGACAGAATGTTTACTTATTTCATCGTTGCAGGTCATTGTAAGGGCAGTTTTCAGCCTTGAGAATAATATCCAGCTTGTGGGTGCAATACGTTGTACTCTCACATCTTCAATGTTAATTTGGTGCTGCTTGCAACATGTGACATTGTCTCGGAATGTTATCAATTGTTCAAGGTATGTCGGTTCGGGATATGGCGCCAGATTATGATCAGCGCACAGGAACTCGTCTGCGTCAGCAAGCGGTTGACACGGTTTCACGATCGGTAAGTGTTTCATTCCTTTTGCCAATAGGTGGGGATATTTGGGGAAAATGGAAATGGTTATATTTTGTGGTACATGGAAAATCGGTAATGAGTAGATCTTATAGTAGATATAAGTAATGTTATCGGTAAGCGGAATCTCTAATATAAACGTGATCTGGTTGTGCTTAAGGTAAGACTTAACATTAATAGTTTCCTCTATTTTTATTAGGTTTTGCTCGACCGCTGCGTATATTAAATTCTTAGTTACGGATATAAATTTTAAATGGTTCAATAATTCGGTAGAGTTAATAATACTTTGGTGTAATATGGATATTCTGCTAAATGCAAGAGCGGTCTCGATTTCACCTAATTTAATAAAAATAGTACGGAAAGTACTAGCAAATATATTGAACATAGTTATAATATATGTATTGTACATCCAATCATTGTCCTGGGAAGCTAGTTGTTTTAATGCGGATTCAACAATTTCCAATCGTTTGTCTAAAATAGCGGAGTTTCCATTCAAAACTTCAGTGGTATTAATAAAGCTTTCGATAACTTGAAAAACCAGAGTCAATTTATTTTTAATGATAATCTGATTGTGAGCAAGTTCTGATGTGATTTTATCGTACCTTAATGCATCACTATACTCAAGATTTCCGGTAACAACTTTAATCAAAGAACCCAAGGGATTAAGAATACCGCTTTTGAATCGTTGTTGTGGGATTAATCGTTTGTATTACTGAATTGTAATATCACGTAATTATTCTATATGTGTTTTCGGAAGGCTTGAAATTGAAATAGTTTCAGAGTTTAAGTCGGGGTTAGAGCTCGCTGTTACTGTAGCGCTTGTATCAGATATCGAGATTGTGGATGAATCATTGCGTTCGGTCGTCTCCTTAGTCGTCTTCATTGTCATTCACTATCATTGAGTGGCCTTCGTCGTCGGAATTCATGACATTAACCTTGATTCGAGAAAGTGCATCGGCATTTGAATTCTGGTTTCCCTTTTTGTAAACTATTTCATAATCAAAGTCTTGGAGACGTAACCGCCAACGGGTAAGTTTACTACTGGTGTCTTTATGGGAATCGAGCCATGCCAACGGTTTGTGGTCAGTATATATTACGAACTTTCTCCCATATAAATAAGGGCGAAAATGTTTGATGGCCCAAACGATAGCGAGGCATTCTCGTTCTATCGTACTATACCGAGCCTCAGTGTCGGTGAGAGTACGGCTGGCATACGCCACAGGCTTATCGCCACCTATTGGGCCTTGGGATAAAACGGCACCTAGTGCGACGTTAGAGGCATCTGTCGTCAGGATGAAAGTTTTATCATAATCTGGATATTGTAACAGGGGTGCATGTGTCAAAAGTTCCTTACATCTATTGAACGCATCGATATAATTTTGATCCAAAATTATTTTATTTCGCTTCTTTAAGCAAGAGGTCAATGGTTTAGTTACATGAGCGAAGTCTTTAATAAATCGTCGGTAGTAGCCAATAAGACCAAGGAAAGATTTAATTTGTGTTGTAGTTTTGGGTATGGGGTAATTTAGAACAGCTGTAATTTTGTCGTTGTTAGGTCTAAGTCCCTTGTTAGTTATGGTGTGGCCCAGATAATTAACTTCCTTTCGTAGGAATTCCGACTTGTCCAATTGTACCTTCAGGTTTGTCTGTCTCAGTCTGTCGAAAACGGTTCGTAACTTATCTATGTGTTCGTCTAAACTTGTAGAAAATACAATGACGTCGTCGAGATAAACCATGCAGTGTAGTCCCTGCAGGCCTCTTAGTACATTGTCCATAGCTCTTTGGAATGTCGCTGGGGCTGTTTTAAGTCCGAACGGCATTCTTAAAAACTCATAATGTCCGTGTTGTGTGCTAAAAGCTGTTTTTTCTCTGTCCTGTTTTTCTACTTCTATCTGATGATAGCCACTAGCCAAGTCAAGTGTCGTAAAGTTGGAGCTGTTCCCTAATTTGTCAAATAAGTCATTAATGTTAGGAAGTGGGTATCGGTCGTCAATAGTAATTTCGTTAAGTCGCCTGTAATCTATGACCATTCGCCATTTAATCTCTCCGGACGCATCGCTTTTCTTGGGAAACAAGTGAACCGGTGCATTCCAGGGGGAATGTGACTCTCGGATAACGTTGTCCTTAAGTAATTTTTCAGTCTGTCTATTAATTTCGGCGGCTTGCGTAGGAGCCTGTCGATATGGTCTGACATAAATTGGGTCTTCGTTTTTTGTGCGAATTTTGTGTTTCACCTGATTGGTAAAACTTAATGGAATTTGATCGCAATAGAATATATCCTTGTATTCATTACAAAGATTAAGTATTTTACTTCGTTCTTCGTTATTCATATGGTCAAGTCTAAGCCTTTGTAAATTGTCTTTAAGTAATTTATCGGTGTCTATTGTTGTACTATGGTCACTAAAATTCAGGTTGCATTCGGTTTTGTCATATTTCATTACCGTGAAGGGTTTAGTTATAGTTATAGAATAAGGTTCTTCTAAAGTGTTCTGAATTACTGTCAGTGCGTATCCATTAACACAATTTACTAAGGCGGAAGGCATTCTTAACCCGGGAGTAAATTCTACAAAGTCAACTATGGCTTCACCTGAGTATATATCCGTGGGGATCCTAACACGGTGTTCACTACGTGGTTGTATTGTAATAACATAATTTAGGTTATTGATAATAGGTATTCAAGTAGTTTTAGTTCTTAATATTAAGTGTTTAAGGTCGATAATCGCATCTAATTGTTTAAGTAAGTCGTTACCAATGAGTCCTTCATAGCGTTCGTCTACATCATATAAATGAAATTTATGATAGTCAGTAGTGTTAAAAGTCGGTAATAGGGGAATTACAATAGTTTCATCGTGTCGACTGGAGGCGTGGGTACTGACTACCTGAAATGGTTCGTGTCTAATATATTCTGAAAAATATTTGTGAGCAATACGGGGACTCATAAAAGATCTCGTGCTTTCGGTATCTATCATTAACTTAGCATTGATCTCTGGAATATAGATATAGGGTAGTTTGAGATTGGGGTCGCAATTTAATTCTATTATTTCTCTTGCGTAGGCAAGGCTTCGATGTGAAAATTTTCACCATCTGTTTTAGGTAAGTCATCATTTTTTAATTCGTCCGATTCATCGTTATATTCAATAGGGTTCGACTCTTCATCATACATTTGATATGTCGTGTCATGCTCATATCTGTCATTATTATAATAAGTGTCGTAATAGTCTTGTAAGTCGTCGTTGCCTAAGGTAATCTCATTCAGCCTCAAACCCTGTTGAGGTGTCTGGGGCTGCGGCCTTGGGACGGCTGTTCTCATTGAAGCGTCAGTTTCTTGAAAACGGGAGCCTTGCACTTCGGGTGGTTTATAACCAAACTGTTGAGTTTGAAACTGAGGTGGCTTATATCCAATATGTGGAGGGTTGTAGCCAAACTGCCGCTGTGGTTCCAGCTGCGGGCGGTACCCAAACTGTGTATTAGGGCCTAACTGAGGGCGGTACCCAAACTGTGGCAAACGGCTTCCAAACTGCTGCGATCTAAATGCAGAATTTTGCTGTTGTCCGAATTGAAATCTATTTGGTGGGTTCCCAAAATTAAATCTTTGTTGAGGCACGAAATTATTGGGCAACAAGGGTTTATATCCGTTTTGATTCTGTGACATCATAGAGGTGTTACCGAATTTAAAACCAACCGGAGTTATGTTAGCTGGTGGCCTAGGTGTCTGTAAGCCACCATGGATTCGATTTCGCGAAGTATATTGTTCATGGAAGTTTACTTCCTCCACAACTATTGATAAGGCTTGCTCCAAGGTGGCAGGTGTATTCAACCTTACAACGCGTACTAAGAGTTCCGGTAAATTATATAGAAATACATTTAACGCAGTATGATTATATGTATTGCGATTTTAGCCCGTTTGATGTCTGCGTTGGTTAATAAATTTACCTTTGAAATAAGCAGTGAGCGAATATTCTGAATTCCATTGCAAAAATCTAAGTAACTTTCACCCGTCCTAATTTTACACCTTTCTAATTCAATATTTATACACTCCTCACTGCGGGGATCACCGAAATGTTGTTCTAACAATTCCTTTAAGGCGGACCAATTAGTTATGTCCTCGCGTTCTGATAACAGCGCGGCTGCGTTATCGGTAAGACGGCTAGTAATCGCGTGGAAAACATATATATTCTGTTCCTCATGCCCTCTATATTTATTGATTACGTACTCGCACTTTCTAAGAAAAATATTAAGATGCCTTTTATCGCCCCCGAAATAGGGGATAAGCCGTAACATTTCATTTGGAATAGGGATAACTAGTACTGGCTCTGGTAAAGGAATATCACTTGCTCTCGGTTCCATTTTAAAAGATTAATCTATATACGAGTACAAGATTTAAACTAATCACTGAAGTTTCCAATGAATATTAATAGCAAGAAAATTAAAATCACAGTATAAAGTACACAATAAAATAGACAGGGATACAATAATGGTATTAAAGTTACATAGGATAAAATAGTAAAACAATATAATTATAACTTCTACTTTGATACTATACTTATACTCTTACTTCTAAGTTGATCGATTCTAAGACCAATATAATCTAATCTTTAAAAGCATTGAATAAAACACAATATAAATTATTAGTAAATAATCTGGCTCTTAATAGAATTTATCCTAAGTCACCAGTTTATCTTTATAAATTCTTAATAACTAATCTGCCACTTAATAGAATTTGATACTAAGTCGCCTTAAATAAAACTCAATATTAATTTTAAATAACTAATCTGCCACTTAATAGAATTTGATACTAAGTCGCCTTAAATAAAATACAAAATTAATTTTAAAGAAATAATCTAGCACTTAATAGAATTTGATACTAAGTCGCCTTAAATAAAACACAATATTAATTTTAAAGAACTAATCTGGCACTTAATAGAATTTGATATTATGTAACCAGCATCCGGCACTTAATAGAGTTTGATACTAAATAACCAGTCACGTTATAATGAGAGAGGTTCGATCCCAATAATAACAAAACTATATTTAATTTTATAATACGTAAAAAAAAACCCTTTAATGAAAAATACGGGAGAGGTAATATGGTAAGGATGGCAAAGAATTTTACTTACCAACCGACCGCTACTCCCATACTCGATGTCCTTGGTAGAGCTCGACAAATTTTGTTGGTTCGTAGATCGCCTCACAGCTATTCGCGCCGCACTCACGTATTCCAAGCGAATTTGGACACCCGAAATTATAGACGAAAGACGGCACAGCTTTATCGAAGCGATCCTACCGGCTGCGCCAGTCAAGTATTTCCCTTTGGACAAGGGTTTTAAAACTATATTATATTTAAATTAGAGAAATAAAACAAGAAACTTGTTGCCGACTTGGAGGCTGATATATTTCTAATTCTCACACAGTATCTTTTTACATTCATCTCTCTTCGAAAACAAGTCCAGGAATTATTATTTGATATATGAGATGTTTTGTCTAACAGAGGTAATTCTACGAGCTGACGATCGTAATGCTATGTCAGCGAAACTGCACGTGCACTAATCTAACACGGAGGTCTGGGGTGCATGCATAACTATCTTCATATTTTGTAAATATTTTTCGTTTTTATTGTTATTGCCTAATTGTTTATTTATATAGGTCAAGATGTCATCAAGTAGGCCACTATCTGATGCTGCACTACTTAGCATTTTAGAAAATTGGTCCGATATTGATTCGGATGATGACGTGTGGATCTTCCATTTGTTCCATCTCCTCGAGAAACATTATCAGTATCAGTACTACCTGACGATGACCTCATTGACCGCAGGTTAGAAGACCTTTTCGCTGGTACTACAGACGATAATGTAGCTGTTGGAGAGGATACAGATACTGCTGAATATGATGTAGTTTCTGCTTACGATAATACATGCGTGATGACCGTTCCTGAGGCAAATATTGAAGTCGAAATCGGTGCATACTCTAACACAGAGATTGTGTCTCATGATGGCATAGTATCAGCTACCGTTAGTTTGCCTCTATCGCCATCGCTGAATTTATCAATCTCGAGACCCGAAAAACTAATGAAGATAAATAAAAAATTCCACAAGGTTTCGGTTTCTACACCAAAATTCTGTCCCAAAATGTCGTATTTCGTATGAGAGAGTACCTAAGTGATTAGCGACATCTTGTGCAAGAAGCAGACACCAATTTTTTAAAATAAAAAAGGAGTAAATTTCGGCTTCAGAGCGTCGGAATTTACTTTCCAGAAGCACAAGATACCTATAAGCGTTGCAAGTTTTTTTCAACACGAAAAGATGCTAAAAGATCAAATATAAAAATTAAATGTTCTCACTGTGGCGTAGGTATCTCTATGTGTTAAGGATTTCTTCAAAAAATTTCATTTAGTCCATAATTCAGAAGAGCTAACAAAATGGTTTTATTTTCCTGTTCAGACAATGGTCATATAGCTGCCACATTTGGGAATCGTTATCAGACAACGGTCATATATTAGCCACATAAAAAAAATACTGATCCCGTTATTTTTTTTTTAATTTTTATATTTACATGTCATAATTAGAGTAACCTAAAACTAACTATAACCTAACCAGAATTAACCGAATATCCCAACATATCGCCGCGAGTAGCTCGTATCCGATTAAGGGTTAAATTTGTATTTGGTTTTAAAGTTTATTACGAAGTCGACTGTATTACGAAAAATTTGGAGTATGTCGAATTCGGAACAGGACGAATACAGAACAAACGATTTTAAATAGTTTAGTTGGGGCCCTGGTTTATATTTTGCCCCAGGGCCTTCAGTTGCCTAGCTACGCCACTGCTCAAGGTCCTCCAATACCGGGGCTTTGTAACAATAGTTGTAAGGTATGTCAAAGTTCGTAAGTAGGTACCTACTTTTATTCTATTTTTTAAAATATAACGGGTACATACCACGATATAGATTTTTGTGATTGTTTGTCGATATTTGTTTTGAAAACCGCGAGTGTCTAAGTCTAAAAAAGTTACCTACTTCTATTTATTTTTATTCGATCGCATAACGTTATAATTTAATGCCACGCCCTATTATCGCTCTTATTAATCCCATGGACAATTTTGACGCGGTGCGGGGATTCCCGCGCGTCGAGTTGAACAATTTTTGCACGGAGCGGCAACGTCTAAGAGGAGTCGTTAAAAATCTTTGGTAAAAAACTAAAAACATCTTTATATTTACAACAAGCTGATAGCTGACCCGGCGAACTTCGTACCGCCTAACAGTCGATTGGTATTAAAGTTCAAACTGACTTTTAAGTGAATCATTTGTATGGGAATATAGAAAAGTGTTGATTTTAGGCTTTTTCAGGCAATTTTTAAATTTTTCTCTCCGTAAGAACCATCCCCGTACTTCAACGAATATTATAAAAAAAGAATTAGCGAAATGGGTTCAGCCACTCGAGATTTGCGCTTAGCAACGCATTCAGCGATTCATTTTTATATATATATATAAGGTAGAGATAGAGATATAGCGACGTCAGAGGTAACTCTATCGGTATCGTTACCAAGCCCTATTCAATACCATAAGACTCAATGAAAACCATAAGTGTTGGTAATTGAAGTAACTGTAAAGTTTTATTTATTTATTTATATAAGAGTGAATACGGATATACCATATGGAGAATTTTGTCTAGCTGTGGGACGTACACGTATAGACTAAAACATGACCACAATCCTATAACCCTGTAATTTATTCTGGAGAGGAAGGGCGCTATATCGATATAAAAAATGGTAATATAAATAACAAGATATCGTTCGTGTACAGGAAATTTTTTTAATTAATTTATGGCTGATACAAATACAGGATTAAAGATTATAATTTGATGTAATCTACACAGATTCAAACATGACCGCCACGCCCTGTCCCCCTCCGCAACTAGACACTGCAATCGCACGTTTCGCTCGACCACGGCTGAAACAATATGTAAAAATAAATTATTTACGATAAGGTTGTTTAAAATTTATACTTTAATCTAGAGTCTTGTCATTTTTTTTTTAAATTACGACAATGGCAAACAATCGTA
Organism: Melitaea athalia; assembly: GCA_905220545.2. Classification (NCBI taxonomy): domain Eukaryota; kingdom Metazoa; phylum Arthropoda; class Insecta; order Lepidoptera; family Nymphalidae; genus Melitaea; species Melitaea athalia. The sequence goes on from HG992194.1 coordinate 18,266,814, forward strand.
CGGACTACAGTCCACTACAGTCCGTCTGATAGTATCTAAGCGGTTACCGTTGTTTATGGACGCCTGCAGCACCGGAAGCATCGCAAGTGCGTTACCATCTCCATCAGGAGCTCTCTTTCTTATACTCACACAGAAACACTATAGAGTGCATATATATATTCGGTGTCTATAATGCAGTTGGCCGTATCGGACTTTACAGCGTCACCGGGTGGGGTGGCTGGATGTCAGTGTTATTTAGCTGTCTTCTGAACTTCTTTTGTAATTAACCGACAAAATATATTCATAAAAAAAAAACAATAACTACAGATGCTCTACCGAGGTGCTTTAGTTAGTAATATGTAGCCTCTTTCCCCTATATAAGAGAATGATCAGAGCTCAATCCACCACGCGGCTCCCATGCAGGTTGGCGGATAACTCTACAGAGTTATCTATTGTTAATTATTGTCTACATTTTGTTTACATTACATTCGTTGTTTTCCAATTAGGTACACAAAAAGCGATGCTGTGTAACGCAGTGTTCGACACTGCACTTTTCCGTTTAAGTAAATGACTGTTTATTACTTGATAAGATGAACGAGATGTACAGCCATTCTAGCGCCAGTAGCGGCTACAGGGTTGCCAAGGACCAGCGCACCACCGCTGATGTTCACTTTGCTTTCATCTACTTTTAGTTTTTTAAGCGATGCCAAGACTTGAGTTGCAAAGGTTTCGTTTATCTGAAAAAGAAATATTTGAACATTTTCTTAATTTTTATGACATAATATAATAAACATGATTAGAATCATCATAATCGGAATAGCCAGAAAAAATTATGACACGAAAAAAATACAGTCGATTTCAGAACCTCCTTTTTTTGAAGTCGCTTAAAAATATATTAAGCCATCATTTAACGTTCCTGCCACAATTCTTCCTTTTATCCTACTAGTCGCAGCGTGATGGTGAATTTATTGATAAATACTCAAAAGCTCAAAACTAAAACAATTTTTCAATTCGAACCAACAGTTCCTGAGGTGATCAGCATGTTCAACCAAAGAATTTCTACGACTTTAATATATTTATATACGTTACTAGCTGACCCGGCGAACTTCGTACCGCCTAACAATCGATTATTTAATCAATTTTTTTTAATACTTATTTTTCCCGGAACCTCTCCACTAACACTTAAACTTTATGGTATGGTATTAAAGTTCAAATTAATTTTTAAGTAGGTACGTACTTTTGTATGGGAATATAGAAAAGTGTTGTTTTTAGACTTTTTCAGGCAATTAAATTTCTCTCCGTAAGAACCATCCTCGTACTTTAAGGAATATTATAAAAAAAGAATTAGCGAAATCGGTTCAGCCGCTCTCGAGATTTGCGCTTAGCAACACATTCAGCGATTCATTTTAGTTTAAATAGAGATTATAAGATTTTTGTTACCTCAAATAAATCCACACTATTTATATCTATGCGAGTGGCCTGCAACAGTCTCTCCACAGCATCAACAGTCGCTAATCCTGTTTCGAGAGGATCACTCCCAACACACGCCCAACCCGACACTCTCGCTAGCGGTGTCAAATTGTAACATTTTATTGTGGCTTCGTTTACTAATACTATTGCAGCTGCACCATCAGCAGGCATCTAGAAAAAAAGTTCGTAGATTTCTATAACTAAGTCGTGTATACAACTAGGATCATGGCCGAATCTACCTTATGGCTTTTTGGGCTTCAGCCCAGGGCCTCGTGGATTCAAGGGGCCCCCCAGCTAAGTCAAGTCAAAGTCAAAAATAGACGGCAATGGGTAAGAATCAATAATTTTATAAAATTCTTTATTCTTATATTACTTCGAACTGACAGTTAAAATGTTCGGCTGCCATTACACATTCATCTCAATCGTGGTCAAATTTGGTGGGCCCCTAATTAGTAGGTATTAGCCTAGGGCCCCCTGACCTCACAGTCCGGCCCTGACTAAGTGACTAGGATGGCAAAGTTACTACTTTACTTATGGACACCTATAAGCCAGGATTTTCGTAAGCGCGTTGCCGACCTTACGCCCGCCGCTTGTCGTTGATACTCAGCAGCACGAAGGGTTCCCACCATTTTTTTTTTTAATTTAATTAAAATAGTTTTTCATAGCAACCAATACAAAAAGGCATTTCGCGGAGACAATCCAAATATAATTTTACAATGTTTTTAACAATATAACGTAATATATAAATATATAATAAATAAATAAAAATATAATATTATATAAGTAATAAATAAATGTCCATCTGTTATAAATGGGCAACGGCCAGATGTTTTCGGTTTCTAGATTTACTGGATTTGAAATTTCTGTTTTGGAACTTAATTATTGAAGAAATTGATGGAATCGCTGTTCTCTATTTATGCGGGATAACGATGTGCGATCTTAAACAGGACAGGTGCTATGAATAATTTTAATTGTTTACAAAACAAACACGCGTCAACCCTAAAAAATTATTTACCGATGAATTTAACGACGTTACAACAGCGCCATCTTCAAGCAACGCAGGCGCCATAGCCATGTTATCCATATCTATGCTGGCATCGACGATTTCATCGTTTTTTACTAAAACTTCTTTTTTCCGTAGCTTTACTGTTAAACTGGTGATTTCATCATTAAAAATATTTGAGTCTCGACCTGAAAAGTAAATGTTCATTGAAAATGGCTGTAAATTTTCATCTTTTTTTATTGCTCTGTTTTAACCAGTGGCGGATCCACCGATGTGGGCACGGTGGGCACTGGAAACGCCCACAAGCTTCAGCTGAAACAGTTACCCATTATTTTCCCTTTACCTACTCTATTATTTTATAGAATTACCGAATGACTGGCTTAAAAATTTCTTATCCCCTTAATTAATTAACTGAGAAGCAAATCAAAATAGCCCACAACCTTAAATCAAGTCTGATTTCCTCCAATGATTAAAAAAGTCGTTTATAAGTCATGACTGTTCATATAAGCGAGTTCGTACTCCGACTAGCACTTCGCCGATTTTCGGTGGCTGTGACCACAACCTTTTCGAGGACTGCATCAACACCTGGTTTTAACTTTTTGCCTATTTCAAATTAAAAACATTGCTATCCGATGTGCTACTATTACTATTTTTTTTAATGCAATATACTATCTTTATTAATCCTAATATAAATATAATAAAGACAAAATAAAATATAGGCTACTCCTTATCCCAAGACGTTAACAGGTATAACTCAGTATACCTTTTGGTACACAGCTAATAAACTCATAATGTACCTGCTTTCCATTTCGAATGACTCATAAATGAATAACGATCTGCTTCATGTCTACTTATTTTGTACTTTTGGGCAATATTTTCAGCCATTTTTTCCAGTGTTAATCCAGAGTAACTGTCAATAAATTGTTTCTTGATATAATCTTCGAATTGGTACGACGAACCCAAGGTAGAGCCGAACCGAATGTTACGAACCAAGAAAGGCAGAGTGGACATGAGTTCCGTTCCGCCTGTTAGACAAACATCCGCTGTGCCAGTTAATAATTCCTATAAAAAAGGGTTTGAAATTTGATAAGCACAATAATAGTCCTCAACTCTTCAAAGCATTTAGCTAAATTTATTTGTGCAAGTATAAACTGCAATAGTGCAAGGAATACCTATTCTTGATACACCGAAATGGATATTGCAATAAGATAATGTGATATATATGTGTAACCATCAGAGATACAAAATCGCAAAAAAAAAGGTATAATATACCACAGCTCCAGTGATTATTGCCTGCAAACCGGAACCACAAGCTTTATTAACCCCCAATGCTGGCTTTTCTATGGGAACTCCCGAATAAGTGCCGCAGTAACGGGAAGTTTTGCCACCATCACATTGACTTAGCTAAAATATAAAAAAAAATTAGTAGTCACCTAAAGACAAAAGTAAACATTTTGTAATATATCAATACTTACAAAATTAACATTTCCAACAACTGTGCTATCTATTAAACTGGGATTTAGATTTCCGGAATTTATAGCATCCTTTGCAGCCGCTGCAAAAACATGTGAAGCTGGCAACTCTCGAAGGGATCCGCCATATTTGCAAAATGGCGTCCTTTTCGCGCCAATTACGAATAAACCTGTAATTTTTAACCAAAAAGTATATGTAGGGGAGGTAGGGGAGCATTGGGCAGTCCTACCTACTATATTTATGGCACAGAAAAAAAATTGGTAATATTAAGACAAAATGAAGCATTTATACATGATTCAAATAAATAAAAAAACTTAGAATAATAACGCATTATTATTCTAAGAAAAAATGCGTTATTATTCTAAGAAAAAAAAATCCTACATAGGATAGGCATGCAAAAGTTCCGATTATCGAAAAATATGTTACCTAAATATACGAGTATGTATAATCTAATTAATGAATTGTCATAATTTAAATTATTTGTAGCATTAAAAAATGTTAATATTTAAAAACCTCACCTTTCGAAGCGAGTGCCATGAAGATAAACAATTGACTGATAAAAAAATGATAATAGAGTAGTTGAAATGACCTCTAAATACATCTATTTGTTGACACGCACTTGCTATGACAAAACAATTTTATCTTTATAAGCATTGTATGTATTTAAATTTCGTGTTGTCGCTAACGTAACATACACACACGGTCGTCTGTTCCTACGGTAAGCAACTTAATGCTTGTGCTAAAGGTATAAACAACCGGCTGTTATAGCTAAATACCTACTTTTTTTGTGATAAATATACATAGAAATATTACACATATAAATATTACACCAAGACTCAGGCGGGAGTCGAACAAGCATCCCGCGGAGCAGAAAGTAGGGCCACTACAAACTGCGCCAACGACCTATAAAGTACCTATATTTGGTAGGTCTTACAACTCTTAAAACTCGTTTTAAAAGGAAAACGCCCTTTTTGATTTAATATAACTTTAAAATGATACTTATATGTTTTTTTGAAAGTTATTGAAGTGAAAAGTCTTTAGAATCGTTGTGATTTCAAACCGGATGCAACGGAAAAACGACAGGGCAGGACGCGCCGCGCTGTAAGCCGCTAAATTTAAATTTATTTTATTTTTTTAATTAGTTTTCCAAAGAAGTTTCACTTCTATCGTGTGTGAATCGCACACACACCTTTTTTGTGTTTTAGAATTTCTTAATGCTTTAAGTACCTACTGTACTAACGTATGTAGGTAATTGTTGGTAATGGCAATGAAAATAGTAATTACTAATTCTTCTTATGTTACAAGGGTTAGATAGTTACATAATATTATTTTTAAAGACGAAGTCCTTAAACCCCGCTGTCTACAAAGCCCATTGCCAGGATCTTTCTCATCACAGGAACATAATTATATTAACGCTACTCGAGAGTAAGTATAGTAGGTATTATTTGGTTGTTATTTTTCGTAAGGTTAATATGCTTTTCAAGTGGAACAGAGATTTGCTTCAGATTTCAAGCAATATATTCCCTGCTAAACCATACCACAATAACTAATTTGATGATAATAATTGTGTTTGCTAGCAAACGAAAAAAAAACCAACTTCAATTACATCGAAAAGTAGGTAATACTCGTACAACGTACATAAGTAGAAGAAAAAAATTAACAAACGCACTAGTCATTACTACGAGTTTCGAAGGTTCCCCTCGATTTCTCGGGGATTCCATCATCAGATACTGGTTTCCTTACCATGATACCAAACCTGGGATATCTTCTTTCCAACAAAAAAAAAAAAGAATCATCAAAATCGGTTAACAAACGACTTTATGCCCGAACATATGTACATAAAAAATATATACAATATGGTCGAATTGAGTAACCTCCTTCTTTTTTGAAGTCGGTAAAAAAATGAAACTAATTTTTTTATAAAATATTTATTAGTATTAAAATACGATATGCAAGTATAAAATGACTCTTTTTAAATAAATCAGACTGCTTCCAATAGTACCGCAATACCCTGACCGCCTCCTATACAAGCTGAACCAATTCCCTTCTTCAAGCCCCTTCGTCTGCAAGAAATATAATTTTAATGTATGTGGTATACAGCAAGTATGTTTTAGAAATGTTATTAGGGGGCGTTCAAGTATAACGTAACGCAAATTTTGAAGATTTTCGACCCCCCCCTCCCCCCATGTAACGCGTCGTAAGCGTAACGTTTTCCTGTACTGCCCCCCCCCACCCTATAAACGTTACGTAACACCCAACTGACCATTTTTACCACATTTTCACCCAAATGTCACAACTTTGTTGCGCAAACTAACCGGAAAGTCGCTAAATTACTTTTTTATTGTTGTAATCGCGTTTGTGGTAGTAATAAATAAATAAAACAATAGATTTTAATACCCTAGTTTTTTTTAATCAAACAAAAAACAATGTTACGTAACGCTTTGTTCGAAAACAACCCCCCCCCCCCCCTGTAACGCATCGTAACGTTTTACAAGACCCCCCTCCCCCCAATTAGCGTTAATTACGTAATACTTGAACGCCCCCTTATTTAATCAGTTTGCGTTTTTTTTATAATACTTGATATGACTGATAAGTCAGTTTATTACTATCACTGATATCTATATTTATAATGGAATTTTAAACTATATGTAGATTTTTATTGTGTCAACGATTTGTAAGTTGTTAGCCGTGGTTTATACAAATTAACACAATTACCGCAGTTCATGTGCAAGATGTCCCACAATTCTAGCACCAGAAGCACCGATAGGATGTCCCATGGCAATTGCTCCCCCATTCATGTTCAACTTGCTTTGATCCAAGTCCAACCCCTTGATACACGCTATAGTTTGAGCTGCGAACGCTTCATTGATCTGCAATATGTTTTAGGGTTTATAAAACAACCAACAATGAATTTTTAACCTGCAAAAGTCTTAAGTATAAGTAGGTAATGTTAATTTTAGATAGAATAATAGAGATCTTCCATTACGAGTATATTATCGACTAGCTGACCCCGCAAACGTTGTTTTGCCATATATGATAATAACCCCCGCAACCCCCACTTGTGGGTGGAATTTCGTAAAATCCGTTCTTAACTGACCTCTACTCGATGAAAGGATGAATATTTCTACCAAATTTCAAGTCTCTACGCCTTATGGTTCCAGAGATATCGTGATGAGTCAATATATTTGTGGAAATCTCTTTTATATACATAGATTATTGAAATAATCAGGCAATTAAAGTAGTATTATTTAGCTATTAATCTTCTGTAAGGTCGAGGTACTTCCCCAGTTGGGCTGCACCAGATTTTGAGCTGGAAATATCCTGCTGTGCCTCTGTGACTCAATCGCAAAATTTATTCTCAGTAGACGTCTACTATCTTTCTGTCAAATTTCAAGCTTGTAGAACAAAAAATAAAGGAGTTTCATACGAACTTGCTCAAGCCCTTAGACACCTTTAGTCTGACCCTATCGAAAAGTACGTTCTTAGCGGATGTCTTCTAAATAAAAACTGTACCTCTGTCAAATTTTAAATTCATAGCACAAAAAAGTAAGAACTTTTATAAAAAACTTTTGTGAGCTTTAGACCTCTTTTACACATATTAAATTTACACAATGTTATTTGGCAAAAATGTCTTCTTTTTTCAGTAATATCCAGTCTATTTTCATTTGAAATTACCTCAATCATATCTATATCATTCAGTGATAGTTTAACAGCTGCCAATAGATTCTGTATAGCCGGTACAGGACCAATGCCCATTATGCTGGGGTCGACGCCGACAAAAGACCAGCCCAAGAGACGAGCCAGCGGAGTTAAACTGTGCTGCTTAACTGCTTCGTCACTAGCCAGAAGAACAGCTCCAGCACCATCGTTTATTCCCTTAAAATAAATTAGACCCAGTTTTAAACTGTAAATTTAACAAAACTAGCAAACGAAAAAAAACCCGACTTCACAATTACATCGACAAGTAATACAACGTAAGTAGACGAAACAAATTAACAAACGAACTACTACGACTAGTCGCCACTACGATTTTCGAAGGTTTTCCTCGATTTCACTGGGTTGCCATTATCAAATCCTGGTTTCCTTATCATGGTACCACCCTTATTGGGAGTTGGGATATCTCCTTTCGAACAAAAAAAGAATCAGCAAAATCAGTTCGACGATTCAGCCTGTAATATCCCACTGCTGGGCATAGGCCTCTTCCCCATGTAGGAGAAGGATCGGAGCTTAATCCACCACGCTGCTCCAATGCGGGTTGGTGGATATATTCCCTACTATGAGTAACGATCGCTATCAGGTGTACATGATAACAACCGGGACCGACGGCTTAACGTGCTCTCCGAGGCACGGTGGGGAGACCCACAAGGACTGCACAAACACCCAGACCACGGCAAACATCTGTATGGTCAATACAAATGTTGTCGTGTGCGGGGATCGAACCCGCAACCGCCCGCGCAACAGCCAATCGCAATCCAGTGCTGTGACCGCTCTGCGCCAACGCGGCGTCATCAGTCGTCAAAAATCAGTTCATAAACGACGAATTTAATAAAAATATATATTACGGTCGATTTGACCTACTCCTTTTTTGAAGGCGGTTAATAAATATATAAAAAAAAACATTATTATCGATTTGTTTAAAAAGAGATATGTAGTCCAAGATCAGTTAGACTATCTAATAGCTAATATAATAATGCAGGCATATCAAACAAAAAGAATAAATCAAATTTCAGTATCTGTTTAACTGAGAACCAATGTATAATAACATCAAATCATGCATGCCTTAGACGATATGATCCAATATTGCCGTTTTTAATTACAATAAGTAACCAGAATTAAACCAAATTTATTTTTAAGTTAGGTTTAGCTGTTTCCGCTTAAGTATCTCGTAACGATGATAAGTCGTCTTACCGAAGAGTTTCCAGCAGTAACTACACCACCCTTCCTAAACAATACTGGTAATTTGTAGAGATCTTCAAGCGTCGTATCAGGACGCGGGTGTTCGTCTGTATCAAATATTATTTCCCGCTTCTTCACCTTAACTGGCACTGCACTTATTTCCGATTTAAATACACCGATGTCGTGAGCTAAAGCAAAATAAACCAAATTTATTTAAATGGAAGTTTAAATATTTCTGTCTCTATTCAAATTATTATACCAAAATAATCATAAACGTAGAACTGAACTAAACTTAATCATCCTTTAATATCCCATTTCTGGACAAAAAGCTTCTTTTTCCATGTAGTGCAAGAGTCGAAGCTCCGTTGCGGGTTGGAATACTTTTTTAATGTACCGTACAGAAGTTGGTTTTCATGGGACATTCTAGATACCTCTCCCTCCATTTAGCTCGGACATCGCAGCATTTGACTGTCATTTATTCCACTTACTAAAAAATTATCATAACGGAAAAAAATTGCATCTTTGGACGACACAAAAATTCATCTGGAGAGATTTTTCTAGAGCAAAGATGAAGCCTTCCGGAAAAACGACATTATCCAATTGTCTGAACGTTGGGCCAGAGTGATACAAAGTAATGGCCAATACGGTACCTATAGTTAATAATAAAAGCTTTTATTTTAGATATGTATTTTGCTTTGATAAAATTTTAAAAAACTCAACGAACTTATTTGACAATACTACAATTATTTCTATTTGACCAAATAATGAGTGAAATATTATTCACCAGCTTTCCACTTCTTCTGCGATTGAAACGCGAATTCATCAACTTCACCCCTCTTAATACTGTACTTCTCAGCTAGATTTTCAGCAGTTTGTGGCATAGTATAGTTGCAATACGTATCGAGTGAAGTTGCTGTTAAATAATCTTCAAATTTAAGATTGGTGCCTAAGGGTATCCCAAAACGAACATTTCGTACAAGAAAAGGACTGCTGGACATGTTTTCAGCTCCTCCAGAAAGAGATATTTGGGCTACTCCTGTTAAAATATCCTGAAAAGTTTATTTTTTAATACAAGTCTAAAAATCATAAAATCAGCCAAAATATAACATCGAAAAAAGTAATGTTATTTTATAAATTACATTAATGTTCTTTACAAAATAATATTTAAAAATCTCCGTGCACATTTCCATTGGCGCTTGCAACAGTACGGATGGGAACTCAAAATGATTACCTATTGTTAAAAAATATGGTTCAAATCGTTTTACGTGTAAATCGTGGAGCTATAAATCATGACAGTTTACAGAGTTGTTTATATCTTTACAAACTATTTTGATATTTGTATGTTGACCTATCTCGAGGTGAAAATGTATTTGTAAAATGTGTACCTGTGCACTGTTAATAACAGCCTGGAATCCAGAACCGCATAACCTGTTTATGCCGAGTGCAGGCTTTTCATACGGAATACCTGTTTTGAGAGCAGCGTGACGTGGAGTTAGACCTCCATCAGAACTGCAAGATATCTGTAACAGTATTGAAGAAAATATAACTATAGATACCTATATCTACTTGCCTAGAAATAGTGAAATAAAAAGTCTGCGTGTCAGCTTCGACGCACGACTGGAGTTTACTTCTTCAGATCGACTGTCTAAATAGGCACAAAAAATGCTTAGTAGTCTAAGAAAAAGATTAATACCATATTAAATGGTACCATAATAAATTGATCAAATAAGGCCATCTATCGATCGACGTTTTCTTAGTTTCTGATAGATGGCGTTGGAGCAACATAATATATTCACGCCTGAAAAGTGAAAGGCAAAAAACGAATCGAGGTCATTCGTTCAATAGATTTTCACCTCATATTTTTTTCATACCGGTGGCCTTATATGAAAATCGATTCTTAAGGAGTAAATTCTAAAAATATTTATACTTTTACAAAACAATGTGTATTGAAACAACAATTTAGGGCCGGTTTCACTGGTTGTGAATAGAGTTTATGCTACAAATAAGATTTGATGATTATACCTAAATATTACCTAAATACCAATTTCTTCTCAATCAATAAACTACAGTTTTTAGATTCATACTTGCTGACCCCGCAAACGTTATATTTTGCCATATATGTTATTAACCCCCGCAACCCCCTCTTGTGGGTGGAATTTTGTACAATCCGTTCTTAGCTGACCTCTACTTGGCAAAAGGAATATTCCTATCAAATTTCAAGTCTCTACGTCTTATGGTTCCAGAGATATCGTGATGAATCAATATATGGGTGGGAATCTCTTTTACATATATAGATAGATATGCGTATAGAAATATAGTTGTATAACTAAATTAACTAATAAATAGGAAGTTGGATTCGACGGTATAAAAAAGAATGATAAACATATAAAATAATAGTTAGGGATCCCTAGTACATTTTTTTCACCTGATCAGTATCAAGCTAATTTTTTGGGAGTGGCTACATTTTGATGAGGCGAACAAAAAGTTCCTCTTCGAAAACTCTCGATTGTGGTAGATAATAGAGTTAGCAGGAGGTAGAGCAGCAGTGAGCGTAGGACCGGGATAAATTACCACGCAATTTGTAGGACATTATTACTATTAAATTATATAGATATTAACTAACTAAAAGCAAAAAAAAAATCAGAAAAAAAATTATTTTTGATGACCTTACGAGGTCATCAAGTTGATGACCTCGTAAGGTCATCAAAAATTATTACTAACCAGCTGATTTTTTTTCTTTTAGTTAATTAATATTCTTATAATTTGATGGTAATATTGTCCTCCAAATTGCGTGGTACGTTATCCCGGTCCTACGCTCACTGCTGCTCTACCTCCTGCTAACTCTATTATCTACCACAATCGAGAGTTTTCGAAGAGGAACTTTTTGTTCGCCTCATCAAAATGAAGCTACTCACGGAAAATTAGCTTGTTACTGATCAGGTTAAAAAAATGTACTAGGGATCCCTACCTATAAGCTTTTCTGTTGGATAGCCGGCGAAACAGACCCTTATAATTCATTTGTCTAGGGCTTTCCTAAATATTGTCTACTATATTATATTTCCTAAATATTATATCGATGTTGATTATTTAAATTTTTTTTTGCGTATTTTATATTTAAATATACGCACATTACGAAAATAAAGTAAAATATATATCTATCCATTTTGAAAACATTCTAACTGTGGATTATCGCAGTGCTATTTACCACCTACCGAGGAGACCACACCAACATTAACTGTATCAACAAGAGCTGGTGCTACGTTAGCAGCTTTCAATGTGTCTTTAGCGGGAATCGTCAACATGTCAGCAGGGTGGACATCCTTTATCATTCCTCCCATCCTTCCGAACGGTGTTCGCTTTGCCGCCACGATGAAAACACCTGATAAATGAATATTTAATTTTATAACTATATATAATTACATATCTCTTCTAATATAATATACATATATATATATATACATATATATATATATATATATATATATATATATATATATATATATATATATACACATAAATGAATCGCTGAATGTGTTAAAGCGCAAATCTCGAGAGCAACTGAACCGATTTCGCTTTTTTTTTTTTTATAATAGGTATTCCTTGAAGTACGAGGATGGAGGAGGCCGGGTCAGCTAGTAATTATATAAAACTATATATAATAATATATTATCACATTGGCAGCACTTAACTATTTTATACAATACTAGCCGACCCGTGCCCACTTCGTTGGGCGTTATAATCCATTTCACATAAGAAGGGTACGGTGAAATTTGATATGTTCCAATACACTCTCACTATTTTCAGCAAATCAGATAAATATAAATGTTTTAAAATCACCAATTAATTTCTAAGGCAAATAATAATGCTTGATTAGATTGAATTGTTGACACGGCACGTCAGAGGGCGCAGGTTCAAATCCTGCTGATTTAAAATCTTTATATATTTTTATCTTTTTCCTTTTATCTTGTCACTCCTGAATAGTGTAGCTTTCTGTTAGCGAAAGAATTTTCATGATCGGATCAGTATTTGCGAAGATTACCCCGTATATACAAACAAAGTTATAAACTTTACCTCTTTATAATATGTATTAGTATAGATAGTATAGATAATAATTATATGCAATTCTTTGACGCGTTGGCGCAACGGTCACTGCACTGAGTTGTGGCTGTTGCGCTGGTTGTGCGTTCGAACCACGCACATGAGAAACATTTGTATCGGCCTACATACAGATGTTTACCGTGGTCTGGGTGTTTGTGCAGTCTTGTGGGTCTCCCAACCGTGCCTCGGAGAACACGTTGAGCGGTCTTTCCCGGTTGTTATCATGTAGGTACACCTGATAGCGATCGTTACTCATCAGGGAATATATCCACCAACCCGTATTGGAGTAGCGTGGTGGTAAAAAGGGCTATGCCCAGCCGTGGGATGTTACAGATTAAATCAATCAATGAATCAATTAGGTAGTAAGTAACAACACTGATTAGATAAATATTACGAAAAAGTCAGGCTTATCAACGTTAGATAACATTGACGTTGATAATTGCACATTGTCCTATGCTATCAATTTATTCTGTAATATATTTATTTACCACTCCCAGGTTTTTTGATATTTGTAAAAGTTCGTACAATTTTAATAATTCATATATCTATACTAATATATAAAGCTGAAGAGTTTGTTTGATTGTTTGTTTGTTTGTTTGTTTGTTTGTTTGTTTGTTTGTTTGTTTGTTTGAACGCGGTAATCTCTGGTTCTACTGGGCCGATTTGAAAAATTCTTTCAGTGTTAGATAGCCCATTTATCGAGGAAGGCTATAGGCTATGTATCATCACGCTAAGACAAATAGGAGTGGAGCCCACGCCGACGAAGTCGCGCGCAGAAGCTAGTATACAAATATGTATAAACATTGTTATACCCTATTTTTCTTATGCCGAATTTCATAATATGGAGAGTGACGTACGCTATACCTACAGCACTTTTAGCTGTAGGTAGTAGGATATAGGTATAAGGTAGGTAATTAATATCATGCTCTGTGGTTACGGCAGTAAAGAATATAGCCACCCCTTCTCTTCCCGTGGATGTCATAAGAGGCGAATATAGGATAACACAGTTCCACTACCACCTTGGAACTGTTAAAGCCGACCGATGGCGGAATAACAATTCAACTGCTGGCTTTCAAATACACAGGGCGAAGACGGGCAGCAGCGTCTTCGGTGCGACAAAGCCAGCCCTGTGGTCACCAACCCGCCTGCCCGGCATGGTGACTATGGATAAAACACATGAGTTCGCGCCATTTTTGGCGCGAACTTGGGGAGGCCTATGTCCAGCGGTGGACTCTGCGATAGGCTGACCGCTGAAGTGATGAATTTTTACCAGCATTTACTGTACCGATTATAAAGTTTTATTGTTGTAATTATATATTATAGAGTTTTATTGTTATATTCTTTATTGCACTTAAAAAACACATAGGTACTAAAAATATTAATACAATGGCAGTTTGCAAGGGCGAACTTATCTCTAAAAGAGATCTCTACCAGTTTGCCCATACATCTATATATATAAAAGAGATTTCCACCCATTGACTCATCACGATATCTCTGGAACGATATGGCATAGAGACTTGAAATTTGGTAGGAATATTCCTTTCGCCGAGTAGAGGTCAGCTAAGAGCGGATTTTAAAAAATTCCACCGACAAGAGGGGTTGCGGAAGTGGCAAAACAACGTTTGCGGGGTCAGCTAGTTTATAATAATTATAATTTGACTAATTTAATAGATTTAGACTTTAAAATCATGTAAAATTATCAAAAAGAGAAAACATCGTAAGGTAGGTATATCTAATATATAAATATAAAAATACTTTTCATAAATTCTTTCCATTTTACAACAAATTCAGGTTATGAATATAATAAATTAACATTGTTAATTATTAATTCTATATTGAAAATTGTAATAATTCATTTAAATAGGTACCTTTATTTATAGCGACTGCCATGTTGGAATATCACTTATCATAAACAGAATGTTTTTAAAAAATACTGTAATCGCTATATCGTCAGCTCAACGAATTGTCGTGTGAGGCGGCAACTTGTTTATATGGCGAAACGATGATAATATACCTAGTGATTATACATACCTGGCGAACTTCATAGCGCCTTATTTTTTTTTTCTTGAATATAATAAACTAGCTGACCCCGCAAACGTTGTTTTGCCAAATATGATATTAACCCCCCCCCCCCTCTTGTGGGTGGAATTTTGTAAAATCCGTTCTTAGCTGACCTCTACCCGGCGAAAGGAATATTCCTACCAAATTTCAAGTCTCTACGCCTTATGGTTCCAGAGATATCGTGATGAGTCAATTGGTGGAAATCTCTATCTAAAAAAATATATCGAAATAAAGTATAAAGCTTTGGTATATAGCCTATCTTTCAAGTTGTATCAAACTGCACACGCTGTGCAAAGATTAAAATCGGTTAAGTAGTTATTAAAAGAAAATCGAGTTTTCTCCTTAAGAAATTATATAAGGTGTTCGATTCCTACTTGAGCTTCTTCAAATAGACTATAGAGGCTTCTGTAGGTGTTTACTACATCACGCATATTGTAAAAAAAAATTGCGTGCGTAGGTACAAAGTACACATGTCAGAAGTGAAACTTCTTTAGCAAACTAATTAAAAAAAACTAATTTAAAAAACAAATTAAAAAAAAACTAATTGAAAAAAAAACAACGTCACGCGGTGTTCACAGGCGGTCACCCATCCAAGTACTGACCGTCCCTGACGCTGCCGCGTTACCGGTCGAATTTTACCCCTCATGCGCAAGAAGTTTCACTTCAAAAAATCCGAGCCCATTTTCAAATTTGACTTTGTATAAATGGACCAACTACTTTAATAGACCTTTTAGATTAGATCTTTCGTGAGCAAGAGCTGTTGTTAATATTATAATATTAAAAACTGCTCTAGTAATGGTGATAAAAGGATATTTCCTTTAATTAAATTAAGCAGAGTAAACATTCATTGAACGGTTTCAGAATCTCTTAAGCTGTGTCATTAATTAAGTGGTTAACTGAGGTAGGGCACAGCAGGTTTCCTGCTCAAAATATGGCGCAGCCCGATTGGAGATGTATCTCGACCTCAACTTGACCTTACAAAAAATCACAGCTACTGTAATAATACTGTTTTCAAGCAGTGTTGTTCCTGTTGGTGAGTAAGGTGACCAGACCTCCTGGGTGGGGGGGATTGGGGATAGGGTCGGCAACGCGCTTGCGATGCTTCTGGTGTTGCAGACGTGTATAAGCTACGGTAATCGCTTACCATCAGATAAGCCGTACGCTTATTTGCCGACCTAGTTATATAAAAAAATGGTCATTAAATAAAAGCGTATAGAATATAAAAAGATAACTTTATTAAATATTCAACAAAATTTTATTTATATACATTAAGAAAAAGATGCACTATATGCTGTATAAATGTATGGAATTATATTGAGTAAAAAAAATAATAAAAATACATATAAAATACCTAATACAAAGTATGTTGAACAATGCATACTTAAAGAGACAAGTCACATTATTGCACTCTCATCTTTACAATCGTCTTAACAATAAAAATATTTATTTTTTATGTTTTGATAACATGTATTTTTATTAGCTTAGTAAAACTTTATATTTTTGAATGTATATAAATAAAGTGATAAAATATTACTTTCTCTTTGTATATTTTTATTTACAATAAACTACAATCTTTCTTAAATTCACAATTATTAATACTTATATATAAAAAATAAGTAACGTACAAGTTGTAGGCGCATTTATAACTTATTTAGGTACTTTTGGATTTATAAAAAAAGTTATTTTATTATTCTATTTAGGATCAGTGAGAGTAACAAATAAGGCAAAAGTCACATAATATAGGGTTTAGATGGCTTCAACTAACAATACTTTTATTTTTATAAAAAAGTTCACAATGTTTTATGAACGGTATAGGATAGTAATAAATTAGGTAAAAAAATTGCGTGCGTACAAATTAGACATGTCAGAAGTGAAACTTCTTTGGCAAACTAATTGAAAAAGTAGGCGGTATCATAATTAAAAATCGAATAGAAAAAATAAAAACTAATTGAAAAAACAAAAAAATCGAATTCAAAATACAAAAAAAATCTAATTGAAAAAAAAACAAAAAGCCAACGTCACGCGGTGTTCCCAGGCGGTCACCCATCCAAGTACTGACTGTGTGACGCGTTGCCGCGTTAGCGGTCGCTCAAATTTTACCCCTCATGCGCCAAAAGAAGTTTCACTTCAAAAAAGTCATAAAATAATGTTGTTAGACGGTTTCAACCAAGACGGCAATTCCTTGTCCACCTCCGATGCAGGCGGAGCCGATGGCGCGTTTCAGACCTCGCCGTCTGTTGGGAAAGGAATATTTATTTATTATTCGGGCGACAGTGGCGTGTTCTATGGCCTATATAACCTCATTCAATATATAGGTGTCCAGGCCATACAAAGGCCTAGACCACGGCAAACATCTAAATAACCTAAACAAATGTTTGCCATAAGCGGAGATCGAAACCACGATTGCTAGCACAACATCCAGTACTATGACCGCTGAAACAACACATTGTCAAATGGCAAACAAAATTTACACTCCAAACTTGGGGTGGGAATCAAATCCACAATAATTGGAGCAGAAAGCAGGGTTAGTGTAAATTGAATTACAATATGCCTCATAAGCTCATGGATATCCCGATGAGGGCTAAGGTCACCAGGTCAAGATGTCTACAAAGAACTCTTCACTCACTAATCTATATGTACAAACTAGTTTAGTACAGCGTTATGACTCATGAGCTCTTATGGGCTCTGTAAACGATCAAATAATTTGTCAAATTTTCTTCTTCTTCTTCTTTTTACTCTGGCTCCCTGAAGGAATTTTATGTGTTTGTCAAATTATTTGATTGTGTGCGAGCTTGTTTGATGTGTTTGTTATGGGCCCCATAAACGATCAAACTTGTTTGTCAAACATGTTTGATCAAACTTCATGTTTCATATAACAAACATAATTATCAAAAAAACCCGCAGCCCCGCACACGATCAAATAATTTGACAAACACGTTTGTCAAACAGAAATTTAATATGAAGTTTGATCAAATATTTGATCGTCTACGGGGCCCTTTATATTATGAAAACATGAAGTATGATTGATGACTCTGCCAGCGGGTGGGGGGGGTCTCACCTGAGCTCGTGCACCAGGTGCGCGGTGATGCGGGACCCGGACGCAGCCAGCGGGTGGCCCAGTGGGTGGGGGGGGGGTCTCACCTGAGCTCGTGCACCAGGTGCGCGGTGATGCGGGACCCGGACGCGGCCAGCGGGTGCCCCAGTGGGTGGGGGGGGGTCTCACCTGAGCTCGTGCACCAGGTGCGCGGTGATGCGGGACCCGGACGCGGCCAGCGGGTGGCCCAGTGGGTGGGGGGGTCTCACCTGAGCTCGTGCACCAGGTGCGCGGTGATGCGGGACCCGGACGCGGCCAGTGGGTGCCCCAGTGGGTGGGGGGGAGTCTCACCTGAGCTCGTGCACCAGGTGCGCGGTGATGCGGGACCCGGACGCAGCCAGCGGGTGGCCCAGTGGGTGGGGGGGGGTCTCACCTGAGCTCGTGCACCAGGTGCGCGGTGATGCGGGACCCGGACGCAGCCAGCGGGTGGCCCAGTGGGTGGGGGGGTCTCACCTGAGCTCGTGCACCAGGTGCGCGGTGATGCGGGACCCGGACGCGGCCAGCGGGTGGCCCAGCGCGGTGGCGCCTCCGTTCACGTTCAGCTTCTCCACGTCCAGCTTCAGGGCCTTCGCACACGACAGCGTCTGCGCTACGAAGGCCTCGTTGATCTGTGGGGACGGGACGATTGTATTGGTTAATAGATGATGTTTCAACACCTAAATAACTACTTATAATAATAATAGAGAAACTTTCTACTTAACATCATATAAAACTATAGTACATATTATAGGTATGCTTTCGCCTAATACCCCGTTAGCTAGGGGAAAGACTGGTGTCATTCTACCACTCTTTTTTTATACCACTAAGGCTAATAAGTGAACGGCTCACCTGATGGTAAGCGATTACAGTTTTCTGGGCAGGACGACATCTGCCAAGTCCGCTAGTATTCTATTAATACCTTAATAAATTAAATTATTTAATCTTTCTTACCTCAATTAAATCAATATCGTTCAGAGTCAGCTTGGTGACTTTGAGGAGGTTTTCAATAGCGGACACAGGCCCAATACCCATGATGCTGGGGTCCACTCCCACGTAGGACCAGCCCACGAGCCTGGCTAAGGGCTTCAAGTTCTTGGCTGCCTCTTCGCTTGCCAGGACCAGGGCTCCTGCCCCATCGCTGATACCCTGGTGATAGGAATGTTGAATTTATTTTTATTTTTTTAAATACCATTAAGCCTACAATCTGTCTAATCGTAAGCGATTACCGTAGCCTATGGACGCCAGCAACCCCAGAAGCATCGCAAGCGCGTTGCCGACCCTACCCCCATGCTCCTCAGGAGTTCTGGACACCTTACTTTCACAGAAACTTTAGCTGTGATCTTGTAATGTCGAGGTATTTCCCCAGTCAGGCTACTCCAGATTTTAAACAGGATATTTCTTGCTGTACCCTGCCCTACCTCAGTTTAAGAAACTTACCGAAGCAGTACCAGCAGTGACAAGACCTTCCTTCTTGAATACAGGAGGCAGTTTCTTCAGACCCTCGAGAGTAGTTTGAGGACGGGGATGCTCATCAGTTTCCACGTTCACCTGCTTCTTCTTGATGGTCAGGGTCACGGGTTCGATTTCAGCCTTAAAGACACCAGCGTCGTTAGCTGAGAAATATAAGAATTATTCAGGCTAGGGAATTACATTCGGATAAAATATGTTAGACAAAGTTATCTTAAAATAAAAATTGATTTTGAAATTAAAAGTATACATTCAATTATTATATATTAAATAAATATACAATTAGAAAGATGCTTATTGTACAAATTGGTTTTTTTCACCACCGTATATCAAGTAATGAATATTTTGAAAAAAATTAAGAACCACTTTATAATTCAATTAAGCTACCTTTGATTAAACAATAATTATTGATACTTTTTAAAATAAAACCCTAGCTGTAGAGCTTCTTGACAATTTTTATTAGCAAAATCTACTTTCCGAATCAGTGAAGTTTTCAAACACGAGAAGGAATAACAAAATTGTAACTCCCAAGTTTCCGACTGCCCTAAGTAAATGCTTTCTTTCTGGGTTATGGTATTCCTATGAATAATCAACCCCCACATCCCACAAACAATTTTGCAATTATCTCAACATAAGTTTAAAGTGTTTAAAAAGAAATTAATAGATTAAGCATATTATTATTCGGTGTAAGATTACATAGTTGATAAAGATGTGTGGACAGTGGTGATGCTGTATTTCACGCAAGATATTACTAATTTTGTACTATAAACACAGTTTATAAATTATTTTCAAAAGAGTGACTGCGGAGTTTCTTGCCGATTCTTCTCTGCAGAATCTACATTCCGAATCAGTGGTAGCTTTACTTTTAAAAATATTAATCAGTTTAAAATTTTAATTTGTAAAAAGGACCAATCTTGAAGCCTATTTGAATAAACTTGTTTTTGATTTTGATTTTGGTAACTAGAATTTTAGCTATATAAAACCCACCTGTCTTCCACCGTTGTTGAGATCTCAAGGCGAAGTTATCAACCTCGTCTCTGGTAATACCATACTGAGCTCCCAGTTTCTCAGCCGTCATGCCCATGGGTAGTCCGCAGTAGGAGTCAGTGAGACCGGCCCACAGGGTGTCTTCGAAGGCGTGTGAAGTACCTAACACTGTACCGAATCGAACCCCGCGCACTGCGAATGGGGCCTGCGACATGTTCTCCACTCCACCGGCGAGGGATATTTTTGCTGCGCCAGTCAGGATGTCCTAGGGCAAATATACTAGGATAAAATACTACCACGCTTTGGTAAGAAGCAGTAAGTGCCTTCAGGGGTAACACCACTGTAAATTTTTCAAAAAATCGATTTATTTTTTTTAGGCTTAAAAAATACTTTGAACCTTTTAGAATATGAGGAAAAATATTTCATACGTCAAAGTATTTTTTTTCTTGTAATTTCGAGCTCTTCCCCAAGCGCGTCGGACTGCTCCGATACGACTCCTGCGTTTCGGAGTACCTTTTGAGTACCTTTTGATTTCTATCTTCTCAAATACACTAACAGGTGTCATTATAAAGCATTTATATTCAGGTAGAAGCATTTCTAATCAATAGTACGTTAGTGTAGTACGTGTCAACACGTGTACAAAAAGGAGATAATTTCGTCGCATGAAATCGCGATTTTTGTGTGTAATGCTGATTTTTAACAGTTTATTTGTAATCTCAGAGTGCTTATAAGTTACAATGAGTAATGCAAAAGTGTATCAGGGCAAAAAAGGTACGAAAAAATCGTATCCAACGCGGCGTCGGAGCACCGCGCCATCGAGACGACCGTTGAATAGATATGAGACTGAGTGATTCGAAAGGAGGCAGTGCTTCTGCGAAGAAAATAAAAGTTAGTAGTGAAGATTGATATTAATTATGAATTTGTGCTTTTATGGAATTGCCACGACCGATATTTCATCTTTTTACGACAAATTAGTGGATATGATTTTGATCGCAACAGCAACCGTACGAGAGGCTAGTAGTATGAAGAAAGCAGCGCAAGAAGAGAAAAAGAAAAGTGAAGAAGATGGACAACTTGAAGGGATTACTGTTTCCGGTGATGGCTCGTGGAGGAAACGCGGATTTTCTTCGCTTTTTGGAATCCCATCAAACGGGGCACGCTGAGCGGTCTTTTACAGATGCGGCAAAAGAAGCACGCTTTAATATAAAATCATCAAGGAAAGAAAATGAGGAAGAAAATATAAATATAGAAGGGCAGCTGTGTGGTCCTGGGATAGCAGATTAATGGTAAAAAAATTTAAACTGTTTAATTTCTCATTTTTTCATGTCTATAATGCATATCAAAACTTTAAATTCGTTTTTCTCGAAACACGAGTTTTCAAAACGGCACGCAGCATAACTCCAACAATTTTCATTCTTTTCATTCGAATTTGTTACAATATCTTGAAAATAACATTTTGAAGAGAAATACGTAGGGGATTTTTGATAAGTTAATTTAATCATTATTTATTAACAAATGATTATCTTTTTTTTTGTTGAAAATTTAACGATTTGATTCAAATACTCGCCAATCACACAAAAATCGATATTTTTAAAATCCCCTACGTATTTCTCTAGCTATAAGCATCTACAATAAGTGTTTATTTTTATTTTTTTCTAGATCCAAGTTTGCAGCACCTACACTGCGTGCCGCAGAGCGCCTCAAATTCTACGTGCCTCGCGAAAATGACTGTGGTGCCGTCATTTTTGAATATTTTTTTATAATAATTTTCTATTTTGTTACTTAAATATACGCTAAATATATTCCTCCAATATTATAATTTTATTACCTTTCCTTCCACCCAAAAAAAAATGACAAAAAAACATGTTTTTTTAGGCTGTTACAGTGGTGTTACCCCTTCATTTACTGATTTTTAGCACCGCAGTATTGTGCTGTGACACAACGACGGTAAAAAGCCATTTGGCTAACTTACTACCGTACAGATCTAGAAGAAATTTGGTACAGAAAATATTGTACGAAATAAGTCAAGCATACTTTTTACAATAATACAATTTCCGTGAGATATATTTCCAGAAGAACGAATTCGCGAGCTAACGCTAGTCTCCTATGTAGGGTAGCCATAATTTATATGTAAAATGGGATAAACTGGAACCGGATAACATATTTGTTGTTGGATCTTTTCACGGTGCAGAGTGCACCCATGACTGTTGCGCTTGTAATAGTACCGAAATATCAGGAAATGAAAAATAAAATATTAAATATCCCATTTGACATTTAAACATAGCGTTAGTAGTTAGAGCTCAAGGATTAAAAACTGTGAAAAACCACATTAACCACATTAAATTGGATGTATCAAACGAACATACAAACAGGTAAAAATTATGCTAATGCTAAAATATTGACATCAAATGTTCTTATAAAAACTTAATACCGTTTTCCTAAATATCTCATGTATGGACATCGTCTGGTAACAATAATGCTATTATATGTAGGTATATCTTTATATGACAAGCAATATTTGTATTTAGCTAAAATATTATCGAAAATCAATTATTATGAAATTGATACTGTTGATAATAATATGTACATCTTATCTATTGCTTTCCATATTAATTTTAGTGGTCCTCTGAACTACAGGGGATCCAGCTAGCGAATGAGATACTCAGACTAATAGGAAAGGAGCATCGAAGAGAATATCGTAAAAACATGGTAAATTAATTATTTTTGATAGCATAACATGATATAATATGAAATTTTCTATGCATAATTGCAATCAACAGTTAGTAAGTTACATACCTGTGCACTGTTAACGATTGACTGGAAACCAGAACCGCAGAGCCGGTTAACACCCAGTGCTGGCCTATCTTGAGGGATCCCTGCCTTTAGGGCTGCGTGTCTTGGAGTGTAAATACCGTCTGTTTGAGATGCCTGAACGAAAATATTCAAGAGTTAAAAAACATTTTGATAAAATTGTGTACAAAGTATGTACATCCATATAGGTACCTATACATACATATAGGAATTTTTTATTTAATTCTGCACTTCGTTCCAATTACCCGAATAGAGAACATAAATCAAATCTATAATTACATTATGTCAATCTCGTACTATATATTTTTTCAATGTGCTGATGTTTTATTGGGTAATTGACAAAGTAGGATTTTATTTTTAACTTATTAACTTAACTACATTGTGTCCACATGGTATCTAGAGTTTTATTATAACAAAATCTAAGAATAATATTCATATATCCTAGATACTAAGCTAGTAATAAGTGTTTTACGAATTAAGAAAGAAGAAGATCCTAAAAGTTCTTTGCTTTCTAATAAATTAGTTACTTTACAACAGTTATAAATATTGCAGTGCCTTCTGTTTGTTATAAGTATTTTTAATATTTTAAAATAAATACACCTAAAAGAGTGCAATATAGTAATGGCTTCAGGGTGTTGATGGGATTTAAACTCTTCTATAGTGCATCCACAACGTTCACTGAAGCAAATACATAACTTTTTCGCAATATAAAGATGACCTCTACTATACAGAATATGGTCGAGTTCCAATAAGTTTCTTAAAATGATTAGTGCCAAGCTTTCTGAGCCTGGGCTTCTGCACTTTGTTAACATATTAGTTAGGCAGGTTAGGTTAAGCAAATTATCTTTTTTTGTCATTTTAATAAAGGTAGTAACAAGGTACTAACATAGTTGTAAGGTTTCTTTGTAACTAACGAGTGGAGTGTAAATGTCTTAAATAAATGAATATTATTATTAATATTAAAAAAGCAAATTTGTTATTTTCCTACATTAAATTTTATATACTAATAAAAACATTGTATACATAAAATACGATGAATGTATAAAAATCATTAGGGCAACTGTTTTATACTTTTATGAAGATTGTATTTTAAATTAGGTTCTGTTACTTACTGTCATAACCTGTCCAACGACTACAGAGTCAACCTGTTCAGGGGCCACACCCGCCTCTTTGAGGGCGGCCGTGGCAGCAATAGTCTGCAATTCAGTTGCAGAGGTATTGCGGAACACACCACCGAAAGTACCGAATGGTGTGCGCTTAGCACCAACGATGAAAATACCTACAAAATAATATTATTATTACAATAAATTAACACTCAACAGCCAAGACTATTAGAATATACTTCTGTGTCGGGGGACCAGAAACACAATTTACAACAGGGTTTCTTATCTTAACCTGTGGTCCATGGACCCCTAAGGGGTCCGTGTTATGAAAGCTGGGGGTCCATGGCAAGCCTACTTATGTTGTGAGTAAATATTTTCATTTTGCGAGTAATCAAAAACAACAATTTGATATTCTAATCCAGCATAAGCAGCAGCAACCGTCACACTAGTTATTTATATCCCACCAAAAACATAAATGTGAAAAATGACAGCCAAGTTCAATAATAAGAATATGTTGTTTGTGGACTTCGCCGAAAAAAGTATTGAGATCTTAATGAGCGCCAAGTTCTACAGAAAATATTAAATTAAGCTTTATATATTAGTATAGATTAGTATAGATGTTGATTGACTCCGAAACAAAATTTTATTTAAGAAATCATCTAATTACGGTAAGCTTAGAAAATTGTTTCATTAGTATATCAATACAATTATTTCTACTTAAAAGTTCTAATTTCTTGCTCTTGGGATCCATAGATATGCATATATATTTTTTAAAAATCTGCCAGGATAAAGCCAAAGATATGTACAAGTTAATTTTTCTTTGCATATAGTAGTGCCTGTAAATATTACATGACTTCTATAGTCATTTAAAACCAATCATTTAAATTTTTTTTTAAACAGTTCTTATTTATTTTTTGTGACTGTTTTCACCTTTAATAACATAACGGCAATAAAAATCGACTTGAGGGCAATTTATTTATTTTTTCTTTAACGGAGTTTAAAACGATTTTTAGAAGTTTTAACTTTCACATTCACAGTTTCAAGAAATAACGTGAATGTAAAATAACTATGCACTAATTGACTCATAATGTAACTAGTTTAATAATCTCTAAAGTTATTTTTAGTTTAGCCACACATTGGAAAATTATATTAATTTAATTAAAAGTTCAATTATATATTAGACAAATTTTATCTTGAACTGTAAAGTAAACTGGAATTTGACCCCAGCGGAAAAATAGTTATCATAATAAGTTTAGAGACGAATTTCAAATATTTTATTAGATTACACTCACTAACCTTTTACTGCCACCGACATTGTTATAAAAGTATTTAGTTATTATTATAATAATTCAATAAAAAAAAAAAAAATACAATAAAAAGTTTACGGTATCAAACAGTGTTCCGATTGAATTTGAATGCCGAATGCAAAGAGCATATAAAGAGAGCCGAATGCCGAATGGACTACGGAACAAAATGATTAATGAACAAAATACAAATCAACAAAACGAGAACAAGTGAATGAACTTTGGAACTGTAGGACCATAGATTATCATTATACACTTATCGTACAGTACTTATATACGGGTATGTAACTATGTACTATGTAGGACTGTCACTGTACTGTAGGTATATAATTATATATTATCAATTATCATAGATAATTATGATATGTCCGTTTGATTTCCGTATTGGAATTAATGAATTTAATGTCATTACTCATTATTAGGTACTATTATTTTTATTTATACTTCAGAAGCAGAATACAATATTATGTATATAGTGAATTATTAATATTGTTTATATAATTTATTGTGCTAAGTAAGTGATAAGTAATATATTTATTCAAAATAAGTTACAATTAACTTTCTCTTTCATAAGATTTTACTTACCTATATCCGATATTGGAATATATTATCTCTGGTATTGGAATTTACTTTTTTAATACCTATTTGACAATAGGTCTTCTAGGTAGTCTTTGGTTTTCTGAACTGACAGTTGACACGCTTAAATGACAGTTCTAATTTCTATACATTTTTAAGGCAATTTTTAAGAAAATGCTTATGCAATGAGCGATGGTCGTCCTGTTAGTGGTCAATTGAAGAAATTTGTGTTTCGTGGGAAATCTTCTAGCAACGGTGACACACGAGGTGAATACTTAGAAATTGTTATACCGGAATTATTAACAGCCGGCTACTCGTTCTACACGTGGCCCTCAGCACCTCTTCTGGCTTGGTATCTGTGGACTCAGAGAAGAAATTTACGTGGTTTACGAGTGTTAGAGCTCGGCTGTGGCACTGGCTTACCAGGAATCTTAGCAGCTAAGTGCGGCGCTCACGTCACGTTAACAGACAGTGTTGTTTTACCTCATTCATTGAGACATTTATCGGCTTGCTGTGAAGCAAATGGTCTAGTTCCTGGTCGAGACTTACAAGTGCTTGGGCTTGCCTGGGGACTGTTTCTAGCCGATGTACATAACTTGCGACCCGTAGACTTATTACTCGCTTCCGATTGCTTTTACGAGCCTTCTCAATTCGAAGAAGTACTTTCCACTGTTTCTTTCTTTTTGGACGGCACTGACGCACGATTTTTGTGTGCTTACCAGGAGCGGAGCGCGGACTGGTCAATTGAGGCTCTACTTAAGAAGTGGGGACTGAAAGGCGCACTTGTGGATTTGGATTCGCTAAGTGAGAGTTCGGGAGTCGACTACAGGGCCGTGATTGGCGAACGATCTTTACATTTACTTGAAATTATATCGGTTTAGGGCATGGCCAGCACAGCAAGAGCTGCACGCCTCTATGTCGGCAATTTGGCCTGGACAGTAGGCCATCGTCAGCTTCGAGAATATTTCGCTCAATTTGGTGCAGTTCAGAGCGCAAGAGTTATTTTTGACAGGTCTACAGGCTTAAGTAAGGGCTACGGCTTTGTTGAATTTGCAAGTCCTTCCGGTGCTGCTGATGCTACAAACAAACAGCTTCATACTTTAGAAGGACTGAACTTGAATGTGCAAATACAAAACAATTAAGACTTGCCAGTAGTGAGTAGATTTAATAATGGCTAAGGCACTCTCAGATAATTCCGACTCCGATTTCTCGGAAGAAGAACAGAGCCCATTGGACAAAGCTTTCAGTAAAGCATCAGATCATGTAAGGAAAATAACTTCAAAGCTAGACAACACTCAGCTTTTAGAATTGTATGGTTTGTACAAGCAGAGTACGGAAGGGCAGTGCAATATTCCAAAACCTAGTTGGTTAGACGGGAAGGGAAGAAAGAAATGGGAAGCCTGGAAAAATCTTGGTGACCTATCCAGTGACGAAGCTAAGCAAAAGTACATAGACTTAGTACAAAAGTACGACCCTGACTGTGAACTCGCCTGTCAAAGCGGACAAAAAGAAACTTGGGTCACCGTCTCCTCGTTGCGGTACTCCCCTGAACCAGAACTTGTCGACAATGAATTGTCTCTATTCGATGCATCAAGGGAAAACATGGGAGATCTTGTCACTGAGTTATTAACGAAAAACCCTGAGTTAAAGGACGAGAGAGATGCGGATGGGTTGACAGCACTACATTGGGCTGCCGATCGAGATGCTACTCATGCTTTAATGGCTGCTATCAAGGGTGGTTGCAATGTCGATGCTGTAGATAATTTTGATCAAACAGCTCTCCACTATGCAGCATCATGTGGCCACGTAGAATCTACTAAAATCCTTCTAGATGCTGGAGCGGCATTTCTAAAAGACGATGAGGGCTGCACTCCGTTAGATTTAGCCACGGATAAGGAGGTCAGGACAATTCTGAAAAGTGCTATGAAGTAGTTTAGGATAAAATATATAAATGTACAATATTTAGTGTTCTATTAGTTATTTTGAATAAAAATTTGAACTTATTTTCTTTTTTTTTTATCATTGTATTATGATTTTAAAATATTTTGTTAGAATTATTATTGCCTTTTAAAGCTAAACTTAGAACAGCAAGCCTCGTCACAACAAAACTTAATTAACTACAAGTGATCAAACTAGTTAGATTATATTGATTTTGTTCTTTTGTATTAGTAGTTTCATAATATGTCTTGAGACATTTACTCTCAAAGTTTTTACTTTTGAATTATACAATTTCCTCTGCAGAATTTAAATTAAAATTTATTGCTCACTGTAGAAATTATTTTTTTTTGTATACATATGTCTAATTTTTCTAGACACAAATTGAAATATTGATGGTTGATCAAACCAAGGAAGCTTATAGAAAAACCATGTAACCTTTACATTATCGAATCGCATAACTGTCGTTCAAAAATAGGATAATAGGCTAGGGGTTTTCAAGAATAAAAAGATAAAAAAATAATGTCTCAGCAGTAGAAAGTTTATTATTTTCTCTTATCACAATTTTTGGAATTTACTCCGAAACGATACAATTGTATCTCAAGGCTCATGGTATGGAAAAAAAAAACATTAACACTGATACCTGACAAAAGAGTGAAGTTTTACCGAGCAATGCCTTTTGCGAGAAAGAGATAAATATATTTTTAACAGACTTCAAAAAAAAGGTTTCCTAATTCGACCGTATATTATTTTATCTGTTCGTGGATAACTTTGTCGTTTATGAATCGATTTTGATGATTCTTTTTTTGTTGGAAAGAAGATATTACAAGGGTAGTACCATGATAAGGAGATCAGGTCTGATGATGGCATCCCAGAGGAATCGAGGGGAACCTTCAAAATCGTAGTGGCAACTAGGTTTGTTAATTTTTTTTTCGTCAACTTAAGTTGTATTACTTATCGATGTAATTGAAGTCCGTTTTTTCGTTTACTAGCAAACACAATTAAAGATGATCGTTCTTAAGGAGTAAGCTCCAGTCGAAAAAAAGAAAGATAAGACGCGTGTCGGAGTTGACACACACTTACATATTTAAATTGTAACACGTCAAAAACACTTATCGAGCCTTCTCTCTCTTACTATCTTACTTAGCTATAAAAAAAACATAAAAGTACAAAATATTTACAATTTATGAGAAAAATGAAGATAATCTACAGGTATTAATAGTATAAAAATAGTTCTATAAATATTCATATTGTTAAATTTTTAATACTAAGTGTACTGTTTCAGAGACGTGGCGAGCTTAACTCGCGCTCAGGGCATGATTATTAATATTAATTACCATTATTTAAGTTATTGACATTTTTTGCCCCCCCCCCCCCCCCTTCGAAAACCATATAATTATGTACAGGCAATTTTTTGTTTAGCGGGCCATTTGGCGCCCCCTTGTGAGTAGCGTCCGGGGCATGATGCCCTCCCTGGCTCCCCCCTCGCTACGCCACTGCTCTGTTTTTGTTTACTTTCAACATTAGCTTTACATATTTGAATGGAGTAATTTATTTATTATTTCTATTATATCATACAGCAAGAGATCTTAACAAATAATGACTGTATTTCAAATGTTCTCGTGAATTACTAGACCTTGTACTTCTCTGTAGTATACATAATAATAGTACATTAATAATAGTACATTGTATACTGATTGATTAGTATCATAACGATTTACTTCCGAAATTTTTGATATTCTACAAAATTAAAGGTGTCATACAAATGATATCGATTATAATCGATCAGTAATCTACTTAAAAAGGTTCGTTACAAAACATAGGGATGTGATCTCATTTAAAAATTCTTCTTATTATTAGATAGCCTAGTTACTAAAATGGATATAGGCTATAATACTTCACGCTACGATCAAAAGGGGTATATGTCACGTAAGTATTACTATAATTATGTTAAATGGTCTGACCAGCACAACATTTACCACAACAAGGCACATCTTAGGCTCAGTATCACTGGTAGCTCATAAGGTATCTCGCACATAAGTTACTGATAAGGGGGCGTTCAAGTATTACGTAAAGCAAATTTTGAAGATTTTTGACCCCCCTCCCCCATGTAACGCGCCGTAACGTTTTCCTGTACACCCCCCCCCCTACCCCATAAACGTTACGTAACACCCAACTGACCATTTTTACCACATTTTTACCCAAATGTCACAACTTTGTTGCGCAAACTAACCGGAAAGTCCCTAAATTAGTTTTGTTATTGTTTTAATCGCGTTTGTGGTAGTAATAAATAAATAAAACAATAGATTTTAGCACCCTAGTTTTTTAATTAAACAAAAACAATGTTACGTAACGCGTTGTTCGAACCCCCCCCCCTCCCCTGTAACGCATCGTAACGTTTAACAAGACCCCCCCTCCCCCCAATTAGCGTTACGTAATACTTGAACGCCCCTAAGCTATATCAAGAGGAAAACAAGCCTCTGGGAGTCTGGGTATATTCTACAATACAATACAAATACTCTTTATTGAATAGAGAATTATTTTACACCGAATATAGATATTTAGTTTGGTGGTGTAGAAGAAAAATAAATTATAGGTAAAGCTTTATCTATTGTTATATAATTGTAACTGAAATATAATTTAAGTTATATATTAGATAACCTTATTAGCCACCGGTGAAACAGGCAATTATAGTTAAGAATAGACTAACATTTTCAACATATTAAGTATTTATTTGCACCTATACATAATGTTTAAATAAAAAATTGTTGCAAAACTAAACGGTATGTATGTATTGTGTTCATTTTAACTGAGGTAGGGAACAGCAGGAAATTTCCTGCTCAAAATATGGAGCAGCCCGACCGGTGAAGTACTGCTTTCAAGCAGTGTTGTGTTCCTGTTGGTGAGTAAGGTGACCAGAGCTCCTGGGGGGGGGGGGGGGGGATAGGGTCGGCAACGCACTTGCGATGCTTTTGGTGTTGCAGACGTCTATAAGCTACGGTAATTAATCGTTTACCATCAGGTGAGCCGTGTACGCGTTTGCCGACCTAGTTATATTAAAAAAAAATGTAATATTGAATGAATAAAATGTATAAATGGTTCATGAAATGAAGGTATAATTCTACATTTTATACACTATAAATAGTTAAACTAGCAAGGTGAAGAGTGTGTAGAATATACAGAGTGGGGATGACAATAGAACGATAATTGAAAACACCGTTAGTAACTTAGTACTAGTATAAAGAAGTATTTCAAAACCATATCTGATGGTTTTGAACCTAACACCAAAATAAAAAAAAAAAGATTTTTTCATACAAACTAATTCAATTTAATTTAATAAAATTTTATAACATCATTTTTGTAACTACAGGATCACTGACCTGTTACACGCGTCATCGCGCCGCCTTCGCGCGTGACCTTCTTTCTACGCGGCATAATCGCGTGGAAGTGGTTTGTGCTTGTACCTACAAAACTTCATTATTTTGATTGAATAAAAAATAGTAAGTTAGAAAAGTAAATTAAAATAAATTGTTACGCATTTAAAATTAAATTGAATAAAAAACTATTTGATTTAAATTTTCTCAAACCATCAATTTTTTTTAAATATGCAGAACTGATCAGTAGCCGATACTGAATAAGTTATTTTTTTTAAACATTAGTTATTATAATATTATTTGGTCTGCGAACTGTCACTAAATGGCAAGATTAAAAATTGTGCCTTTTTGTGGCAGTCGATGCCATATCCATTTCTTAATCTATGATTTTAAAAATAATAATAGCTGTCCTTGAGTCGTTAACCGCCGGTTTTAGGGTAGGTCAGGTCTTTAGTATAATACATACGTAGTAATTTAAAAAAATGAAAAATCATAATTTGTGACTAAACTACTGGATGTATTTTATTGATTTTTTGTATGTGGGCTTGGAATGTCATTACATATACGCTGTCCAAGTTATCGTTGTATTATAATCCCCACCCTGTACAGAACCTGATCAATCTCTCACATCTCTCTCCGAAGATCTTTAATTCAATTTCATGGTTTATACGTTTGTACTTTTTAGTAAAATAATATTCCTTTATTCTATCACTGGAAACTTGCATGTATCTGTTATAATTCGGGAGACATATGTGTCCATCAGTCCGAAATTGAGTAGCAGATTTAAATCTAACTAATTAAATCACCGCAATATGTGAACACACTTTTGACACACAATTGGGATATTTAGAGACAACAATATTTCTATTTACCTTAAATTTATACAAAGTAAAGAAAACGTAAATAATTTAAATTATGATAATTTATAACCAGTGCTAGCACAGATTAAAAATTTATAACCAGTGCTAGCACAGATTAAAAATACAAAAAAAAAAATTGTTTCACCAATTTTTTGGAGTTAGTAACCGAAATTTTGGCAATTTATATCTAAGTTTCCTTATCCTTGTGCATTTCCCCGGAATCTAATTGTTTCAGTAGCCTGAACAGCGCCGCCGCCTCTCTTATTCTGCTGAATTCAACACAGAACGCTTCTACTTCTATAAATAATTCCTGAAACAATAAATATATTCAATTTAGTAAGTAAGGGTAACATTAAATCTGTCTTTTGTTTGTTTTGTAATGAATGTGTAATGCCAGCTTCTTAAGCTCCAACCATCCTCTTGTATAGAGAATAATACAGACGGTAGATCGCTAAAGCAAACAGAAATTATTTGACGGAACAAGGATAACTAAACTGACACTTAATATGATAATAGGCGTGACGAAACATTTTGAAAACCTCTTCCGTAACGTGGGTACACATTTACTATTTACGAAAAAAAACCTTTATTTCGGTAATAAACTTAAGATTAAGGAAGTTAAAGTATTTTTCTAATATTTTTTCAAATAGTGCGCAAAAACGGCTGCAGGTGTCATGGCGTCGGCTCTGACGTTACGCTTAGATAAACATTTCATTGTGTCTAAGAACGAAAAACAGTGAATGAGAGTATTGACCAAAGCCATAACTAGAGGAAGAAGAAGAAGAGTATTGACAGCGGTGTTTACCTAAGCTTGACGTCATGCGCCGTGATTCGTGTTTCAATCAAAATGGCCGATGGCAGTATTTTAATGTTTTATTTTATTGAAAATCATAATTAATCTGATTTTTTAAAATAAAACTAAACCAGTATTTTTTAATATGAGTGTTCGCCTAAAATAATTATTTTGACGATTTTTTGACACTGTCATCATGCCTATTGTGTGTACGCAAATGTAACGTATGTATTGTATGTCGGACGCCTCGTTGGCGCAGCGGTCACAGCACTGGATTGCGATTAGCTGTTGCGCAGGCGGTTGCGGGTTAGATCCCCGCACACAAGAACATTTGTATTGGCCATACAGATATTTGGCGTGGTCTGGGTGTTTGTGCAGTCCTTGTGGGTCTCCCCACCGTGCCTCGGAGAGCACGTTAAGCCGTCGGTCCCGGTTGTTATCATGTGCACCTGATAGCGATCGTTACTCACAGTATAAGGTAATATATCCACCAACCCGCATTCGAGCAGCGTGTTGGATTAAGCTCTGCTTAGCTTCTCCTACACGGGGAAGAGGCCTATGCCCAACAGTGGGCTATTACAGGCTGAATCGTAATCATGTATGTCGGATTGTAAAGTAGTAAAAAGGTCAGCCGAGATATATTTATATTATCGATGAAAAAAATCTCTCCTAGGTTACTTTTCAGAAGTTTTACTTCTGTCCTGGGTGAATTGCACACATACACACACGTTTTTTGTAAGTAAAATTTCTTTACTCACGCTTTACTTGGGGAGATCGAGCTGGTAAAAGCGTGACGAGAGCGTCACGAAAAGTGTGATCGGAGAAGGCGAACGAAGTAAGAGAGAGTTACATTTCGTATATCTAAGACACAGTGCAGGCCTATTGCTAAAGAAGTTTTAGTTCAGTCGTGTGGTTTTCTGGTCCTCGTGACGCGGTCCACTACAGCCACCTAGGGTCACCTTGACGTTGATGATCTTGTTCCGGATGAGCGACTGCAGGAACACGCACACGAGGCGCACGAGGCGGTTCTGCATGTAGCGGTCGCGGATGGTCTCGCACGTGGAGATGCAGTTGCTGATGTACAGGTGCACGAACTCCACCTACAGCCACCTACAGCCACCTAGGGTCACCTTGACGTTGATGATCTTGTTCCGGATGAGCGACTGCAGGAACACGCACACGAGGCGCACGAGGCGGTTCTGCATGTAGCGGTCGCGGATGGTCTCGCACGTGGAGATGCAGTTGCTGATGTACAGGTGCACGAACTCCACCTACAGCCACCTACAGCCACCTAGGGTCACCTTGACGTTGATGATCTTGTTCCGGATGAGCGACTGCAGGAACACGCACACGAGGCGCACGAGGCGGTTCTGCATGTAGCGGTCGCGGATGGTCTCGCACGTGGAGATGCAGTTGCTGATGTACAGGTGCACGAACTCCACCTACAGCCACCTACAGCCACCTAGGGTCACCTTGACGTTGATGATCTTGTTCCGGATGAGCGACTGCAGGAACACGCACACGAGGCGCACGAGGCGGTTCTGCATGTAGCGGTCGCGGATGGTCTCGCACGTGGAGATGCAGTTGCTGATGTACAGGTGCACGAACTCCACCTACAGCCACCTACAGCCACCTAGGGTCACCTTGACGTTGATGATCTTGTTCCGGATGAGCGACTGCAGGAACACGCACACGAGGCGCACGAGGCGGTTCTGCATGTAGCGGTCGCGGATGGTCTCGCACGTGGAGATGCAGTTGCTGATGTACAGGTGCACGAACTCCACCTACAGCCACCTACAGCCACCTAGGGTCACCTTGACGTTGATGATCTTGTTCCGGATGAGCGACTGCAGGAACACGCACACGAGGCGCACGAGGCGGTTCTGCATGTAGCGGTCGCGGATGGTCTCGCACGTGGAGATGCAGTTGCTGATGTACAGGTGCACGAACTCCACCTACAGCCACCTACAGCCACCTAGGGTCACCTTGACGTTGATGATCTTGTTCCGGATGAGCGACTGCAGGAACACGCACACGAGGCGCACGAGGCGGTTCTGCATGTAGCGGTCGCGGATGGTCTCGCACGTGGAGATGCAGTTGCTGATGTACAGGTGCACGAACTCCACCTACAGCCACCTACAGCCACCTAGGGTCACCTTGACGTTGATGATCTTGTTCCGGATGAGCGACTGCAGGAACACGCACACGAGGCGCACGAGGCGGTTCTGCATGTAGCGGTCGCGGATGGTCTCGCACGTGGAGATGCAGTTGCTGATGTACAGGTGCACGAACTCCACCTACAGCCACCTACAGCCACCTAGGGTCACCTTGACGTTGATGATCTTGTTCCGGATGAGCGACTGCAGGAACACGCACACGAGGCGCACGAGGCGGTTCTGCATGTAGCGGTCGCGGATGGTCTCGCACGTGGAGATGCAGTTGCTGATGTACAGGTGCACGAACTCCACCTACAGCCACCTACAGCCACCTAGGGTCACCTTGACGTTGATGATCTTGTTCCGGATGAGCGACTGCAGGAACACGCACACGAGGCGCACGAGGCGGTTCTGCATGTAGCGGTCGCGGATGGTCTCGCACGTGGAGATGCAGTTGCTGATGTACAGGTGCACGAACTCCACCTACAGCCACCTACAGCCACCTAGGGTCACCTTGACGTTGATGATCTTGTTCCGGATGAGCGACTGCAGGAACACGCACACGAGGCGCACGAGGCGGTTCTGCATGTAGCGGTCGCGGATGGTCTCGCACGTGGAGATGCAGTTGCTGATGTACAGGTGCACGAACTCCACCTACAGCCACCTACAGCCACCTAGGGTCACCTTGACGTTGATGATCTTGTTCCGGATGAGCGACTGCAGGAACACGCACACGAGGCGCACGAGGCGGTTCTGCATGTAGCGGTCGCGGATGGTCTCGCACGTGGAGATGCAGTTGCTGATGTACAGGTGCACGAACTCCACCTACAGCCACCTACAGCCACCTAGGGTCACCTTGACGTTGATGATCTTGTTCCGGATGAGCGACTGCAGGAACACGCACACGAGGCGCACGAGGCGGTTCTGCATGTAGCGGTCGCGGATGGTCTCGCACGTGGAGATGCAGTTGCTGATGTACAGGTGCACGAACTCCACCTACAGCCACCTACAGCCACCTAGGGTCACCTTGACGTTGATGATCTTGTTCCGGATGAGCGACTGCAGGAACACGCACACGAGGCGCACGAGGCGGTTCTGCATGTAGCGGTCGCGGATGGTCTCGCACGTGGAGATGCAGTTGCTGATGTACAGGTGCACGAACTCCACCTACAGCCACCTACAGCCACCTAGGGTCACCTTGACGTTGATGATCTTGTTCCGGATGAGCGACTGCAGGAACACGCACACGAGGCGCACGAGGCGGTTCTGCATGTAGCGGTCGCGGATGGTCTCGCACGTGGAGATGCAGTTGCTGATGTACAGGTGCACGAACTCCACCTACAGCCACCTACAGCCACCTAGGGTCACCTTGACGTTGATGATCTTGTTCCGGATGAGCGACTGCAGGAACACGCACACGAGGCGCACGAGGCGGTTCTGCATGTAGCGGTCGCGGATGGTCTCGCACGTGGAGATGCAGTTGCTGATGTACAGGTGCACGAACTCCACCTACAGCCACCTACAGCCACCTAGGGTCACCTTGACGTTGATGATCTTGTTCCGGATGAGCGACTGCAGGAACACGCACACGAGGCGCACGAGGCGGTTCTGCATGTAGCGGTCGCGGATGGTCTCGCACGTGGAGATGCAGTTGCTGATGTACAGGTGCACGAACTCCACCTACAGCCACCTACAGCCACCTAGGGTCACCTTGACGTTGATGATCTTGTTCCGGATGAGCGACTGCAGGAACACGCACACGAGGCGCACGAGGCGGTTCTGCATGTAGCGGTCGCGGATGGTCTCGCACGTGGAGATGCAGTTGCTGATGTACAGGTGCACGAACTCCACCTACAGCCACCTACAGCCACCTAGGGTCACCTTGACGTTGATGATCTTGTTCCGGATGAGCGACTGCAGGAACACGCACACGAGGCGCACGAGGCGGTTCTGCATGTAGCGGTCGCGGATGGTCTCGCACGTGGAGATGCAGTTGCTGATGTACAGGTGCACGAACTCCACCTACAGCCACCTACAGCCACCTAGGGTCACCTTGACGTTGATGATCTTGTTCCGGATGAGCGACTGCAGGAACACGCACACGAGGCGCACGAGGCGGTTCTGCATGTAGCGGTCGCGGATGGTCTCGCACGTGGAGATGCAGTTGCTGATGTACAGGTACACGAACTCCACCTACAGCCACCTAGGGTCACCTTGACGTTGATGATCTTGTTCCGGATGAGCGACTGCAGGAACACGCACACGAGGCGCACGAGGCGGTTCTGCATGTAGCGGTCGCGGATGGTCTCGCACGTGGAGATGCAGTTGCTGATGTACAGGTGCACGAACTCCACCTACAGCCACCTACAGCCACCTAGGGTCACCTTGACGTTGATGATCTTGTTCCGGATGAGCGACTGCAGGAACACGCACACGAGGCGCACGAGGCGGTTCTGCATGTAGCGGTCGCGGATGGTCTCGCACGTGGAGATGCAGTTGCTGATGTACAGGTGCACGAACTCCACCTACAGCCACCTACAGCCACCTAGGGTCACCTTGACGTTGATGATCTTGTTCCGGATGAGCGACTGCAGGAACACGCACACGAGGCGCACGAGGCGGTTCTGCATGTAGCGGTCGCGGATGGTCTCGCACGTGGAGATGCAGTTGCTGATGTACAGGTGCACGAACTCCACCTACAGCCACCTACAGCCACCTAGGGTCACCTTGACGTTGATGATCTTGTTCCGGATGAGCGACTGCAGGAACACGCACACGAGGCGCACGAGGCGGTTCTGCATGTAGCGGTCGCGGATGGTCTCGCACGTGGAGATGCAGTTGCTGATGTACAGGTGCACGAACTCCACCTACAGCCACCTACAGCCACCTAGGGTCACCTTGACGTTGATGATCTTGTTCCGGATGAGCGACTGCAGGAACACGCACACGAGGCGCACGAGGCGGTTCTGCATGTAGCGGTCGCGGATGGTCTCGCACGTGGAGATGCAGTTGCTGATGTACAGGTGCACGAACTCCACCTACAGCCACCTACAGCCACCTAGGGTCACCTTGACGTTGATGATCTTGTTCCGGATGAGCGACTGCAGGAACACGCACACGAGGCGCACGAGGCGGTTCTGCATGTAGCGGTCGCGGATGGTCTCGCACGTGGAGATGCAGTTGCTGATGTACAGGTGCACGAACTCCACCTACAGCCACCTACAGCCACCTAGGGTCACCTTGACGTTGATGATCTTGTTCCGGATGAGCGACTGCAGGAACACGCACACGAGGCGCACGAGGCGGTTCTGCATGTAGCGGTCGCGGATGGTCTCGCACGTGGAGATGCAGTTGCTGATGTACAGGTGCACGAACTCCACCTACAGCCACCTACAGCCACCTAGGGTCACCTTGACGTTGATGATCTTGTTCCGGATGAGCGACTGCAGGAACACGCACACGAGGCGCACGAGGCGGTTCTGCATGTAGCGGTCGCGGATGGTCTCGCACGTGGAGATGCAGTTGCTGATGTACAGGTGCACGAACTCCACCTACAGCCACCTACAGCCACCTACAGCCACCTAGGGTCACCTTGACGTTGATGATCTTGTTCCGGATGAGCGACTGCAGGAACACGCACACGAGGCGCACGAGGCGGTTCTGCATGTAGCGGTCGCGGATGGTCTCGCACGTGGAGATGCAGTTGCTGATGTACAGGTGCACGAACTCCACCTACAGCCACCTACAGCCACCTAGGGTCACCTTGACGTTGATGATCTTGTTCCGGATGAGCGACTGCAGGAACACGCACACGAGGCGCACGAGGCGGTTCTGCATGTAGCGGTCGCGGATGGTCTCGCACGTGGAGATGCAGTTGCTGATGTACAGGTGCACGAACTCCACCTACAGCCACCTACAGCCACCTAGGGTCACCTTGACGTTGATGATCTTGTTCCGGATGAGCGACTGCAGGAACACGCACACGAGGCGCACGAGGCGGTTCTGCATGTAGCGGTCGCGGATGGTCTCGCACGTGGAGATGCAGTTGCTGATGTACAGGTGCACGAACTCCACCTACAGCCACCTACAGCCACCTACAGCCACCTAGGGTCACCTTGACGTTGATGATCTTGTTCCGGATGAGCGACTGCAGGAACACGCACACGAGGCGCACGAGGCGGTTCTGCATGTAGCGGTCGCGGATGGTCTCGCACGTGGAGATGCAGTTGCTGATGTACAGGTGCACGAACTCCACCTACAGCCACCTACAGCCACCTAGGGTCACCTTGACGTTGATGATCTTGTTCCGGATGAGCGACTGCAGGAACACGCACACGAGGCGCACGAGGCGGTTCTGCATGTAGCGGTCGCGGATGGTCTCGCACGTGGAGATGCAGTTGCTGATGTACAGGTGCACGAACTCCACCTACAGCCACCTACAGCCACCTAGGGTCACCTTGACGTTGATGATCTTGTTCCGGATGAGCGACTGCAGGAACACGCACACGAGGCGCACGAGGCGGTTCTGCATGTAGCGGTCGCGGATGGTCTCGCACGTGGAGATGCAGTTGCTGATGTACAGGTGCACGAACTCCACCTACAGCCACCTACAGCCACCTAGGGTCACCTTGACGTTGATGATCTTGTTCCGGATGAGCGACTGCAGGAACACGCACACGAGGCGCACGAGGCGGTTCTGCATGTAGCGGTCGCGGATGGTCTCGCACGTGGAGATGCAGTTGCTGATGTACAGGTGCACGAACTCCACCTACAGCCACCTACAGCCACCTAGGGTCACCTTGACGTTGATGATCTTGTTCCGGATGAGCGACTGCAGGAACACGCACACGAGGCGCACGAGGCGGTTCTGCATGTAGCGGTCGCGGATGGTCTCGCACGTGGAGATGCAGTTGCTGATGTACAGGTGCACGAACTCCACCTACAGCCACCTACAGCCACCTAGGGTCACCTTGACGTTGATGATCTTGTTCCGGATGAGCGACTGCAGGAACACGCACACGAGGCGCACGAGGCGGTTCTGCATGTAGCGGTCGCGGATGGTCTCGCACGTGGAGATGCAGTTGCTGATGTACAGGTGCACGAACTCCACCTACAGCCACCTACAGCCACCTAGGGTCACCTTGACGTTGATGATCTTGTTCCGGATGAGCGACTGCAGGAACACGCACACGAGGCGCACGAGGCGGTTCTGCATGTAGCGGTCGCGGATGGTCTCGCACGTGGAGATGCAGTTGCTGATGTACAGGTGCACGAACTCCACCGGCAGGTCAACTGACGTCGTCAATCTGGAATGTTGTCACATGACTTTCTTACTAGTGCCTTAATGTGGAGACTAAGTGAGGTAGGATACAGCAGGATATATCCTGCTCAAAATTTGGAGCAGCCCAACTGGGCTAGCACCTTAGCCTTCCGAAGCTCACAGCTAATTAATACTGCTTTCAAACAGTGTTGTGTTCCCGTGATGAGTAAGGTGACCAGAGTTTCTGGGGGGATTGGATAGGGTCAAGTCCCACCTCCAACCCATGGCCCTATCAACCAGTCGTGGTTATACGGGCCCAAACATGGGAGTGCACACCCTACTGTCTCGGGTTCTCTCCCTTCAGGTGTGCACGCTTCCATTCCCGACAAATTATTTTAATCTTAACTTCTTGTCCCTCAGTCCTTCTCCCCTTTCTGGGGCGGACGACACAGATACGCCTTCGGTGTCTGCCGACAGTACGCACTGTTATCTGCGATGGTCTTCTTTACCTGTCTTGGTTTCCGCTAACGTCGCCTCCGTTCTTCTCGAGATCACTCCTTATTCTGTGCCATCGCCGCGCGAAATCCCGTAGTCTACCGAAGTTCGCCGCCGTAGCCACGAGATCGCGATAATAAACCGGACCCACCTCTTGCACTTCGATCTCGTCCAGCAGTTTAGCACGTTCGTCCCTATACAGAGGACATTCCCAGAGTGCGTGGTGTACGTCTTCCTCTGCGGCCTCGCCGCAGTAGCATGACCCCACAGCGGACAACTTCATTCTGTGAAGCCTCCCCCTAAAACACCCATGCCCTGTCAAGATCTGGGACGTTTCATAGTCAGGCTCGACCCAAGTTGCCTTGAAGCGAGCCTTCACCTCCGGGAAAAACCGATATAGCTCCCTCCCGTTGGTCGACGTGTCCCAACGCTCCTGCCATGCGGCTAGAGCGGACTCAGCCTCTCTGAGTTTGGCACTCCGTAGCTCCTCCTTGGTAGCCGCGGACTCGCGCAGAGCGCCTAGTCTGCCTGCCCTGATCACCTCGAGGTCGGCCGGTAGCACACCGGCCAGAACCGCCAGTCCGTCAGTGCTCGTCGAGCGATACGCCTTGGTCAGAAGAACCAGGGCGGGTCTCTGGGTGCGCAAAAGCGCACTCCGCACAACGTGAAGGGACGCACGCTCATACCAACATGCCGCAGCATACGTTACGGTTGACACAAATGTACCCTTATACAGCACCTTAAGGGCACTGTACCGAACGCCCCAGGAGCATGCCGATACTCTCGACATTTTGCCGAAGCAATTTGCCGCCCTCTCCCCTATGTCCACCGCATGCTGCGCGAAGGACAGACTCGAGTCGACCACCACCCCCAGTACCTTGGTCGACGTGACACTCCTGATCGAGTTACTCCCGAACCTGATGGTGGGTGGACGCTGGAGTTTACCCCTGATTGTCATCGTAGACGACTTGGCAGGAGAAAACTCCAGTCGATTTCTCACGCCCCACTCACCGACGAGCTGTAGTGCCGCTCTGGATTTCTCCTCCAGGCCCGCCCGGGCACCGGACTCAACCAGGATCGTCACATCGTCGGCATATGCCACGATACTGACCCCCCCAGGGAATGGCAACTTCAACAAGTCGTCCATCAACACATTCCAGAGCGTAGGTCCCAACACTGATCCCTGCGGACAGCCCATAGTGGCCTCCTTCCACACTACCGAGCGGCCCACGAACATACCGACTCTTCGGTCGACGAAGTAGTCCGCCAGCATCCTATAGATGTTTGGAGGACAACCCCCCCGCTTCGACTTCAGCAATATCATGGGCCACCAGGCATTATCAAAGGCCCCAGAGATATCCAAAAATATCGCCTGTACATATTTCGACGAGCTCTCACGAGCCACGCCAAGGATACTCCTTAGCGCAGAAACCGTCGACCGCCCTCGCGTGAATCCGTGCTGGCAGTCCGACAGACCATTCGTCATTTGCGGTGCGCATCTTATCATTAAACGTTCTAAAATCTTACCAAAGATCGGCAACAGAGTGACGGGCCGGTACGCTTTCGGGTCGGCAAGAGGCTTGCCATTACCTTTCGGTAAGACAACCAACTTGCCGTCCTTCCACGTAGCTGGAAAACAGCCCTCCTGGACACATCGCCTAAACACTTCTGCCGTTTCACCCGGCGCGGCTGCCCAAACGTGCTTTATTATTCGAGCGGTAATCCCATCGATACCCGGCGCGGTGTTGGGAAGTTCCCTGACTACTGCCCCTACCATCTCGACAGTCGGAGGAGGGGCATCCTCACCTGAAGGTGACAGAGCCGCCATGACGCGCACCTGACGGTGATACTGGGTATCACGCCCCGCGTCGTCGTCCGGACATAACGCCCTCAATAAATTCGTCATGGCTTCCCTGACGTCCCCAGCATAACCTTCGGCAAACTTTGTGCCATTTATTACGTTATTGGGAGGACGAATCCTCCCACTCGCGGCTCGGTAGGCTTGTCCCCATGGGTCCAAGTTTCCGGAATCAGCGATTTTCTTAAAATGCAAAAGTTGCGCCTCCTCCATTGCTACCCTATACCTACGTCTACATGAGTGGAACCTCTGCCTAGCAGCCTCC
Source organism: Melitaea athalia (assembly GCA_905220545.2). NCBI lineage: Eukaryota > Metazoa > Arthropoda > Insecta > Lepidoptera > Nymphalidae > Melitaea > Melitaea athalia. The sequence goes on from HG992194.1 coordinate 18,310,111, forward strand.
TCATCGGGACTCTCGCGTTTACGAGCAGCCTGCCAGGCCCTACGCAAGCGGTAGGACTCCCGACGCAACCGGTCAAGGTCCGGGGTCCACCACTCATATCCCCGCTCAAATTTACCCTCCCTTTTTAGACCTAGAGTCTGCAGCGCAGTGCTCTTCACCAGTTTGGTGAACTGAGCAGCGATTCGCGTTGCAGACCGATTCCACTTCATTGTCGTGCCAACTCTGAGGCGGATTTGGTCCGCGAAGTGAGCCCAATCCACCCCGCGGTCCCGAAACTTCATTGGTTTGTCCGGCGACTCAGCGCTTGAGTCGATCCCATTATCAGTCTTCTTGGCCACCACAAATGTTATCAGCCGATGGTCGCTGTCGATCCTGTTCTCGTGCACTCTCCACCCCGTTACCGGGGTGCCTTTCGTCAAAGTGAGGTCGATGTTGGATGAGCCCGTTGGCCCAGCGAACGTTGCCGGCTGGTTCTCAACGTTCGCCAAACGGAGTCCATGCGCCAGGATAAACGCCTCCATCGATTCCCGACGGTGCGTGACGTCTGGTCCGCGTCCGGTGTACTGCCTTCTCTCGCAGTACCACATCGGAGAGTGCGCGTTTGAGTCTACCCCTATTATTACGCGTTGACCTCTCAGGCTCGCTAGCACCATTTCCAAATGACGCAGGTGTAGGTCTATGTCGTCTGCATATTGAAAGTACGCCGATATTATATATATGCCGTCCGTATCCAGCTGGAGGTGACACACCATACAGTGGCTGTTCGATAAATGCCCGAGTGCTGCACATGCGATGTCCCTCCTACGAAGGTATAATCCAGCCTTGGCGTGGGTTTCGTGCTGTATGATGTGGGGGCTAGGATAATGTTCCTGGACCAGAACGACGTCCAGCCCCATTTCCTCGGCGACTAGGGGTAGCTCAGTGGTGGCCGTTCTAGCTCCCGCCAGATTGACCTGTCCGACGGTGATGTGTAGGGGAGCCATTAATAGGCCGTACGCTCCGCCAGTCTCATCTCAGCATGCCGGCGAGCGGGACAGTCTGTACTGGCCGTCTTATGCTCACTTGCCTCCTTGCTGCGGCCGAATTTGTGGCACGTGGCACATCTTGTTGTTGCCGATTTACACTCGTCCGCCTTGTGCCCCGACTCTCCACACTTGCCACACGTCGGGGCTTCCGCCTTGCAGGAACTTTCGCCATGGCCATAAAGTTGACACCGTCGGCAGCAGATCGCTGTGGTGAAGTCGTCCACAGTCACGACCTCCCACCCAATATATAGTTTCCCCTTGTCTAATAGGGCTTTACGCAACTTAGTGTCACATTCCATCACCACCGTGGTCCTGTCGCCACCAAATCTACTCTTGCGGAAGGCCAGCTTACAGCTTTCTTCCATTTTAGACAGGGTCCAGTTCTGGTCGTCTTTAAAATTTTGTTCGTGGATAGCTTTAACAATAGCCGCAAAGTCTTCTGCTCGGCCTTCCACATTTCGGAGGGCGACCAGTGGCTGGCGTTTTTTCGGCTCTGATGCCCTTAGCGTCGGTGGGATAGCCGATTTGAGCCTCTCTAGGTCTTCCCTTGTCCTGGTCTGCACAAGGACCCCGGCACCAGCCAGTCTCCTAACCTTGTCGACCTTGATATTAAGAGCGGCGGGAGCTACAGAGGTCTTTAGCACCTTCTTGGTATCTTCAGCCGTCTTCATTTCGGCTCCCTTGTCAACGGGGTATACCGCGACCACCGGGCCCATCTGCTGCTTCAACTTGTCGGCATACGATATCTTCCCCGTAGCTGCCTGTCCTGATGCAGAAATAGCTGCCACGACACGTTCGGCCTTCACTTCGGCATTTGCCGACCTCGCTCTCTCCTCCTCCAAACAAGACTGTAGGACGACTGCTCGGGTTTTTGACACGTCATTTAGTTTTTCGGACTCAACCAGGGCTATAGCCAGATGAGACACAACTTCCAACATTGTGGCGAGATCTTGCGTAACGCTGGCACTGTCAGCTTTATTCAGTTTTGCTATCGGAGACTTTATGATGTCTCCGATGTGTCTTGCAGCATTGCTGGCTATTGAGAGTAGTTCGCGGGAGGATCTATGAGCCATACCAGCTGGAACATCGCGCCTGCTGTCCTCTTCGTCGGTCGAACATGGCGTACGGAAATCCGCAGTCATTGGAGTCCCCGGCTCCAAAGGGCTGACATCTAGGTTTGCGTCGCTGGGAAGGACAAGATTCGTCCTCGCCGCCGAGCCATGCCTCGCCTGTCGTCTACTCTGCTTCTTCCTCGCCCCCATCTCTTCCGGCGTTAGAAGTCTTTTCGATGGGCCTTCTGGCTGGGTGGTCGCGGGAGTAACCTTCGGCGGTGATAGTGCTAGCATTACATCGTCGTACACTTTCCTTGCAGCCGCGCTGGCGATCGCCTGGTTCGTGTCCGTGTCTTCCCCACTTGTGGTGTAAACCCGTGGAGTCGGCGGCGTTCGCAGCAGCGAACTGCGCGGGCGAAAAGCGGGCGGTGTTTTAGCGGGAGGGGGGGGACCCCCCTCGTCAGAGTCCGTCATGTTCCTACTCCTATGCTACAAAACTATACTAAACTACACTAACTATAATAACTTAAATAAAACTAATAAATATATGGCTGTGGCCAGATAGGCAGATATATGGCCACGGCCAGATACTACCAAGCTACTATAAATAATATGACAATTAATCGGCAAAAAACAATAAAAATAAAATAAAGTACTTAAAAAGGATACAAACTACACTAACTACTAGTCTATGATATAAAGATAAAAAAAATAATGTGACAAGTGACAAGCTGTCAAATGTCAATACTCCCTTGTGGTTGCACGCACGTGCCGGGAAAATCCACGGAGATCGCGGAAATCCGTTCACTTTTCCACCGGTTTTCAACTAGTTCACGTGTCCCTATTTGCCACACACACTGATCCAAGAGTATTTCGGGAATACTCTTGAAAATGTCCACTATACTACCCTACACTAAATAATTATAAAACGTGTCCTCGCACTATACACAGTCTTAGATACGGGTCCTTTATCCCTATATTTCCTCGCGATCCCTGGGCGGATCTGGACGATTCAACCGTCAATCGACGCGCCAGGATCTCACGCAGTCGGAAAACACAATATTTCACGAAAACTCACAAGAAAAACCACAAATCGGATTTTTCAAACGGAGCGACGCAAAAACGATGTTATTCGTACAACGACCAACACCGAAGTAGCCATAGTATTTATTTTTTTTAAATAAAAACCAATCGTATAACCAACCAAGTATAAATCGCAAAAAAAGTCATATTTTGTGGCAAAGGTTGGTAAGGAGTGTTGGTAAGGGATATTAAGAGCTGACCTGTTGACGACCTCCATGGAGTGCAGCGACATTTCCATATTGACGAGCACAGAGAAGTAGTCGGTGATGTGTTGCGAGTGGATGAGCTTCAGCAGCACGGAAATGGCCACCATTGGGTTGTTCTCTACCAGCTCCGGCAACTGTGACGCGAATTACTTGGTTAGATAAATCATAGCCAGACATACTGTTCTGCCCAGGTAAAGGGCATGAGAAAGAATTATTAAAAGTTAAATAAAAATATAATATCTAAACTCAGTCAGCAATCAAGCAAAATTAAGTGATGAGCATTGCACTACTTAGCTTCTTTCTTTTAAATATATTATTTAAAAAAAAATTATGATAGAATCCAACCCGAACACGATAGACGCAAATTTGGAGAACTGTTGTCCAGCAGTGACTGCGATGAGCACTAAGCCAGCGAGTAAACACCCTACTAACCTAATCTGTCTGACAGATAAATATAGCCAGATATAGTTAGTTTTTCGCCAATGGAAAGTTCCAGAAGGTACCTGGTAGGGCGTGACGCCGATCTCGTAGACGAGGTCGGGCTGCTTGTCCAGCAGCGCCAGTAGTCGCTGTTGCTGCGGCACACTGAGCGCCGCCTTGAGCGCCAGCTGCGTCAGCTCCTTGGCTTCCTCTACCACATTTTCTTCTTTATTTTCTGCCTTCTTCTCTTCTTGTTTCTCTTTCTTCTCCTCCTAAACATAAAAATTTAATGTTTCAAATAGCTCAAAGGTGTTTATCTTCAAACATAATCAACACACAAAAATACACAATATTAAAGATTTTTTGGTCTGTTAAAAAGTAAAATGAAAGTAAAAATACTTTGTGATCTAATTAGCCCAAACATGCAGAGTAAGAGAGAACTTTAGACTTTCATCCACACCTAACCATTCTGTATTTCTGAAAAATTTAATGTTTTACCAAAGAATTTAAATATCTATTTAATCATTTCTTCCTAATGACCGGGTGACACAACACCATGGAAATGATTTTGAAATGATTTTTAATATGCAAAATTGGACCTATTACATTTACAGTTTTGTCACATACATAAATGTTACTCACCACTTTAGGTTTCTGTTCCTTTGGTTGGGCGACCTTTTTTTCAACTTTTTCCGGAGGTTTCAGACCAATCAGTCCATCAAAGTCTGTGTCGTACAACGGGACGTACGTCCCTCTATTTACTAGATTCTTCCACACGCCCTGAATGATAATAAGAATAATAGGTCAAATTATAAAACAATGAAAAGTTATGATTTTTATGTCATATAACTAGGGTGGCCTATAGACGCCTGCAACACCAGACCCTCAGCTAAATACCGTACTGGTACAGCTTTGGCCACCCTACAGCAGAACCTCAACACTACTTAAAATCATTATTGAATCGAAACTTCTTTAGGCGCATGAGGGGTAAGAGCGACCGCTAACGTGGCAACGCGTCACGCGGTCAGTACTTGAATGGGTGACCACCTGGAAACACCGCGTGACGTTGGCTTTTTGTTTTTTTTTTATTAGTTTTTTGTACCTCATCAGCGAAGGCTATCTCGGCGGGGTCCAGCAGGAAGGTGGGCGACGGCACGGGCCCGGCGGGCCGCAGCGTGCGGTGCAGCGGCAGGAACTCGTTGCTCATCAGGGCCTCAAGCAGCTCCTTCATGGCCATGCGGTTCGGGGGACTCCTGGGGAATATTCAACCATATAGTACATCCGCCAACCCGCAGTGAAGCAGTGTGGTGGATTGTTCCAATCCTTCTCCTGCATAGAGAAAGAGGCCTATGCCAAGCAGTGCGATATGACGGGCTGAAGAGTATATATCTTTTGTGCCCTACCTCAATATCTATTTTATATTTTATCTTTTGACGACATTTCAACCGATGGCATTGTCCATAGTTGGGACTTAACTGGTAGTATATAATAAATTATTGACAATGCGTTCGCGCTGGGGAAACACTGGCTGAAACAAACATTTATATTGGCCTTATAGATGTTTGTCGTGTTCTGGGCGTTTGTGTCGTTTGTGTAATGTGTATGTTACCGGAGCCTCGACACAGGAAAAATTCTACTGGGGGCCATTGCGTGTCTATTACTGCATGATGATTATTGCACATTACTCACCCATCACTAAGTGGTACTAAGGCAGGTGCGGTTGCCCTTGCAACTGAACTGATATCACTCGATCTTTCAGCGGTCAACGCTTGAAGAGATGAATAATCAAATTCTAAATCTTTTGACGATACTTCAGTTAGCATCACTTGTTTTGCTGACTTTTTTAAAACCTGAAGAGACATAATAATGTTTTAAAACAATTGAGATAATATTATTTCAATGTGTCCATAGTATTCCTTGAAAAATAATGAATTATAAATCTTTACCTAAAGCATCATTTAAATCTCAACATCTAGTAAAGATTTTTACATGAATGTAATTTATTTTTTGTCGTTTTTTTTTGTTTTTTATCGGCATTTTTATATTTTATTTTTATTTAAATATAAAATAACGAGTGAAATTTAAAAAAATAAGAAAAAAGAATTAATTTGGAGACTGAGATTTGAACCATGGTTTTCTCGGTAAATCTCGACCGTCCGATTTCCCACCTGAGCTATTACTACTTTAATGACAATTGACGAAATTGACCTTCCTATTCTAATGATATTTTAGCAATTTTTTCATTGCTTAAAAACAGGGATAAAACCACATTTTCTAAAAATGTATCCTAGCTAGATCAATTTTTCGCCCCCGAAATCCCCTGTATAGTAAATTTACGAAAATCGTTGGAGCCGATTCTGAGATTCAGATTATATATATATATATATATATATATATATATACAAGAATTGCTCGTTTAATAGTATAAGATAATAATTTACTGTCAAAATTACTTACATCCTTTATATTAACCTGGACAAAACCATGCAGTTGGCCAATAAATAGCCTCTCTTGTGCTGCCAAGGGCAATAGCCCAGGCTTGCCCTCCAATAGGTGGAGAAAGAGAGAGCTGAAGGGATTTTCTACCTTGTAGAAATCAAATATTAACGCTAATGCTACCACTCTTTGCCCAGGGAGAGACAGGTCACCTCCTGTGATAAGTGATGATAGGAGAAGGCATACTGAAAATAATAGAATCATACTTTGAGTTACATATTTAATTGAGTTTCTTGCCAATTCTTTTCAGCAGAACCAACATTCAGTATTGGTGAAAGCATCAGATTAGGTATAACTAATTTAATGAACAATTATTTTGTGAAATAACATTCAAAAGGGATTTTGAAGTCTAGTTAAATAAAATTAATTTTCAAATCTAATTTTAAAAATCAGTATTAAACATTCAGTTAAAAGTATAATATTTCTATATTTAAAAAACACAATTAGCTAATACGAAGCTGGTACGAAAAGTGTGATCGGGCGAGGCGAATGGAGCATGCGAGAGATGTGAGCACACATTTTCTTTCTCTCTTTCTCTCATAGCCAGTTACGTTTCGTATATCCAAGCCACAGTGCAGGCCTATTGCTAAAGAAGTTTTACTTCAGTCGTGTGGTCTAAAGCACACTCGTTTTTTTTAAATACGGTATATGATAAAAAATTAACTATTCAAGAGGTCAACTTTTAATAATTAAATACTAATAATAATTATTACTGCAGGAAACTTTATGAGAAAGTTCTCATCATTTAAAGTAGTTTATTGCTCTTTAAAGCATGATTAACAAAATGTACAGAAATAGAGTACAATCTGCCAACCCGCATTGGAGCAGCATGGTAGATTAAGCTCTGATCCTTCTCCTACATGGGGAAGCCTATGCCTTGCAGTGGGATATTACAGGCTGAAGCAAGCAAGCAAGAGTACAATTACAATAAATCACTCTTTTCACAATTTTCTACATTCACTTCATCCTATTGCAGTCCACGGCTGGACATAGGCCTCCACAAGTTCGCGCCAAAAATGGCACGAACTCGTGTGTGTTACCCATAGTCACCACGTTGGGCAGGCGGGTTGATGTACGCGGGGCATTTTATTTGAATACATACGATTGAAATGGTCCGACTTTGGAAACCTCTTCTGCACTTGAGCACATATTGACTCCAAACTCTGTGAGTCTACTGTCTGCTCAGAAAATAAGCTGGAAAATATATAAACAAAATTTAAAACAATTTATAAACATTAGATTAAAGGTATTTCAGCAGAAAAATATGAGAAACCTACTCTAATATATATTTACTGTTTTCGTTAATTAATTGCTGTGACATTTTTATTAATTAATATTTAAAGATACGTTTAAGTTTTTGGTGTTTAACTTTCATAAAAAGTGTCACGTTTATTGGGAACACATCATAACAAAGAATGGCAAAAAAGGCAGAAGAATAAGAAATCAAGAAATAAACAACGAAATGTCATTGTAACTGACAGACTTACACTGACAGCTGACATAGGCAACAACATTTATTATTTTTTTTAAATTATAACCGTACATAAACAATAAACTGAATACATAAAAATAAAATTATAACAATTTTAAAACTTTCATTGTCTAATAGTGCCCCAAGGTTTTTTGACGGCATTGCGTGTAATCAGTGAACTGACTCTTTATTTGTAGTCCATGTAAAAGTTACATTTGGGGTTGAGTAATTGCGTTGGTCAGAGAACACAATTTTATTTTTTAGATATGAAGGGGGGGGGGGTTAGTTTAAAGTTAAACCCAAGTTTGTGGGGTTGCAGCCAGCGCCGGATGTACCATATGGCTTTTTGGGCTCCAGCCCAGAGCCTCGTGGATTCAAGGGGCCCCCAACTAAGTCAATTCAAAGTAAAAAATTTCTTTATTCTTATAATTACTTCCTGGGGGGATTGGGGATAAGATCGGCAACGCGCTAACTACGATCGCTCGTGGGGACAGCTCCATAGAGAGTGTATAGAAATAGGTGGCACGACGATACTATCGCCGGCGATACGATCGCTCGCGGAGACAGCCCCTTACCACCCAGGTGGGTGGTACGCTTGTTTGTCGTTGTACGCTTGTTATGGATTTTCACTTAGGTATAACTTTTTTATTTACAATTCTACGACTAAAAGATAGTGAACAAAAGACGTAGATAACTTTATTTGCAACAAAAAATGTCAACTAATTTTTTTTTGTGAGACTTATAATTTGGCAGATAAACCATAAAAACTATTTGAACCTCTTTTTCCAGGATGGCGGCCGAAGCACAAGGGCTGCAACCCCACAAACTTATATTTAACATTATACTAACCCCCCCCCCCCTTCATATCTAAAAAATAAAATTGCGTCCTCTGACAAACGCACGCTTAGCCCAAAAAAAATTTAACATTTGAATGGACTATTGACACAGTTCGAGTTATAAGCCTGGCAGATTTTTTTCACTTGTAACTCTTGTAAGATTCAGCGTCTAAATAAGTATTGTGAACTATTGGCATTTCCCAAAGTTTTTGTTTTGTAACAGCCTTTGGTATATCGCCATTAGGACAACTTAACTTCCAGTTTTCTATTGATTGCATCTGTAGTTTCTGCAATTTGGACAATTTGATTTTAAGATGCCAGAACATAGACCCTTGATACTATATTATGCTCAGAAGCGAGAAATGCAGGAAAAGCGACACTAGAAATTTTTCTCGCGCCAATGCCCCGTCTCTAATTAGGTCCACGAATTTTCCACGAATTCATATTACTAGGTTTAAATATTTCCAAGCGTTCCAAATACACCCGGTATGCTCAGCTTTGCATAAAGGGGTGTGCCCTTAAATACAATAAAAAAAAAACAGTTTAATCTGTTTTAATGTTAACAATACTATGACAAACCTGTGATGTGTGAGATTACAAGCATATTATATTAGCGTCAATGATGAACCTAAATCAGGATGACTTAAAGTTTAACTATTTATGGTGGGTACCATTTTAAAAGACACTCAATGTTTGTGCGTTCTTACGTCAATGTAATATACAAGTGTAGGTAAATATAACGCAGGGTTAAAAACTTCCGTTTATTATCACATCCAATCATTACTTTATAGATAAAATATATTTTAATATTATTGAAGATATATATTACTTCTTTTGGCGCGTTATGGAAAAATGATGAGAGTAAATTTATTTACGATGCGCGTGCACACCGTCACAAAAAACCTGTGTAAAGTTAGCTACTCAACTAAGAAGAAGTTAGCAACATCGTATATGTACACAGATATAGATACAGATATTGTTATTTGGCTTTGCGAACCTTTGTAATTTAAGCTACAAAGAGTGAGATATAGTTGACATGTTTCACGAAATGAATTTCCTGCTAAGCTCGAGGCTAGAATAGAATTATGTATTTTATTGCAAACACAAAATGTAAATACATATAAAAAATTAAAAATACATGTAGGAATCAGAAGTAGGGGAGGATGGATAACCGGACTGGTTTATTAACAATGTAACGGTAACACAAGATAGTAACAAAGATTAGTTAACGGGGTGGAGAGGAACTACTTAGTATTCAATGGACTCACCGAACGGGTGCCGGGTCTGTCGCGTGGCAGAGGGACAACTTAGAGCAGTGCCCGGGACTTGCGACCAAAGGTGTAGGTTTAAGGTGGCCGCCTCAGATTCGTATCAACGCTCACCTTCACTGCTCGAGTTGCCAACAGTACCTATAATGTAACAATTAATTCGTGTTTACAAATTAATTATTGAAAGAGTCGAGGATAAGCTACTAGCAGGATACAACGTGTGCATCGCGCCAAGCCAGAGCCAAGACTACCTTAGCTGCGGTTGCATCGGTCTTTTATACACGACAGAATGACTCGAATAATAGAGTGAGGGTATAGTTGAATATCGACAATAGCGCAGGTACCGAAGAATGAGTGAGATTAGATGAATATCAACACATATATTGTATCAAAATAGTAGGTGATCCATTACAGACAACCACCAAAACATAATAATTAACTGAAGACATTTATTGACCAGATTCCGCTCTAGGGTTGTGGGTTGAGTTCTTGCTCCGAGTCTAATTGTGCCATTTTTACACATATAATTTTTAATATACACATTAATTTATTTGTAGATAAAACATCCTGTAATATCCCACAGTGAGGATCAGTAAAGTTCTAGCAAATTCAATAGAACTAGTATCCACGTTATTCTCTATGATATAGGAAAGATATTTCTTTTTGAACTATCCAAATCGGACCATTACTTACGAAGATATTAAGTTATAAACATTATGCCGTTCCTGCCGCTACGTCAGTAATAATAATAATAATTAATAATAAACGTTTCACACTCAACGGCCCCCAGTAGGATTTTCTCCTGTGTCGGGGGTCCGGAAACACACACAATACACAACCACAAACGCCCAGACCATGACAAACATCTGTATGGCCAATACAAATTTTTGTCATGTGCGCGGATCGAACCCGCGACTGCTAGCGCAACAGCTAGTGCTGTGACCGCTGCGCCAACGCGTCGTCATGTAAGCGGGATCAGTGTATGCGGGATGCGTGTGGCATCACTCCGACTCATAAAACTCACTCCGGATCATAAAACTAAGTTAAACATTTCGTTTTGACCGGATTCTCATGAGCATTGACGAACCCGGTCAACTTTGGAGCGCTGTAACAGCGTTTTAAATGAATGAAATTCAAAAAATTGTAGAGAAAAATTTTCCTCAAAAAACCATCTACAGGACTGGTCAGAGGTATTTTTTTGTGAAATGTATAAAAAAAAGTTATAGAGCAAATAAATTAAAAGTAAAAAACCTTTTTAAAAAACAAGCTTTTATTTGAATGCACTAAAACGAAAAAAATAAATTTTTACTTTAAAACTTTTACTATCTACTTATAAAGTCATTACACATAATCTATATGATAGAAAAGCTTGTCGCGAGATAGTACTCGTATTTCCTTAGTTTGAAAATTTTAATAGTTAAAATCAATCACATCAATTTATTAATTAATTTACTTGTTTACAAGCAAATCTTGCGACAAGCTTTTATATCATATAGATTATGTGTAATGACTTTATAAGTAGATAGTAAGTTTTAAAGTAAAAATTTATTTTTTTCGTTTTAGTGCATTCAAATAAAAGCTTGTTTTTTAAAAAGGTTTTTTACTTTTAATTTATTTTTGACTTTTTAGTCGGTTATCAAGTCACTTTATTCGAATTTTTCTTAGCAAGCCCTTTCATTTGATACCCATATTGTAGAAGTGCACTAAAAATAACTATAGTCAGACTTTTAATTCGATTCCAGATTTGACAATTTCAGTGTTGCAGCGTTATGACAAGTAATAAATAGTGACGTTGCGAAATTATTCGATACGGAAATCGATTATTTCCGGATCGATTCTTCTCGTTTATAATTTTACTCTCGTAAACTAAGTATATCAGGAAATTAAATATTTCTAAACGGATAATTTAGTTATGACGATTAATTTTATGAAGGATCTGAGAGTTTTCTTTATTAATTGTGTGTGAAATAAATAAATAAATGTGATCATGAAGGAACATGAGAAATAAAACAAATATAGTCGTATTTTAATAAGACGAAGCCAACTGCCAGTAGCTAATGTCACTTTGTAAAATAATGATACCATATTTAAAGTAATAGTGATGCGTTCAGTTCTCGTTCAATCAGATGAATGAGCAATGAGTGTGAATAGTCAATCACTTCAAACTATAAACGAATATATTGTTACGTGTTAGGGTTCGAACGATTTGGAGAGAAAGACCTGCTGACTCTTTTAGAGACTTTATTCACTAGCACTAGGTCCGACACAAAGCACTAGGTACAAACACTGGTTACAAACACTAAGTACAAGGTACAAACACTAAGCACTAGGTACACTCACTAAGCACTAACGATGTCCGAGGTCATAGCCAATGTCGTAGGTTTCCGCTGGTATCACTCTTGATCACTAGTCTTCACTTCGAAGTCGCTTCGTCGATCACTCAAACTGAACTGCCTCCGCTCGGTCACCCGCCTCTTTGGTCATACATTCATTTTCATCCACAACTTCAAAGGCCTCCAATTGCGCAGAAGTTTCATTTTTCACGTACTTGTAGGCGTTGCGGATCGTTACCTTTTCAGTAACAGTGAAAGCTTTTCGTGGACGCTTTTTTCTTGGGGAGAAGAAAACATCCACGTCTTTTTGTGATGTACTTGGCTGAGGATCCATTTTGATGGAAAACCAAAACAAATAGATTCACTCAAAGTTCACAAAAAAACTATAAACATAACAACAAACACAACGTAACAAAACTTTAACAAAACCCAACAAAATAACAAAATATCGATTCGCAATGAAACAAGATATTCGTGCAGTCAGACTGGGAGAATGAAGCCGAATGACAAGATAAACAAAATGGCGATAGGATACTAATGGGCCCCGTAAACGATCAAACTTGTTTGTCAAACATGTTTGATCAAACTTCATGTTTCATATAACAAACATATCAAAAAAACCCGCAGCCCCGCACACGATCAAATAATTTGACAAACACGTTTGTCAAACAGAAATTTAATATGAAGTTTGATCAAATATTTGATCGTCTACGGGGCCCTTAAGAGAAAATAGAAAACTATCTAGGCTCTTCACTACATAGTATAAAACAAAATCGCTTTCTCTGTCCCTATGTCCCTATGTCCCTATGTATGCTTAGATCTTTAAAACTACGCAACGGATTTTGATGCGGTTTTTTTTAATAGCTAGAGTGATTCTTGAGAAAGGTTTGTGTATATAATTTAGTATACTTTTATGTAAATTAGCAGAATTACGGCGATAAATGTTGAAGAAGTCGTAAAAAATCGCGCCAACTGGGAGCTTTCCATGCAAACGCCGCGTAAACTAGCAAAGATACAGTTTAGTAATGTACTAGCGAATTCAAAATCTATAAAAATTCTACAAAAAAGTCCGCGAGAGCATATCTCTATCTCTTACGGTTGACTTACAATAACCACGTTTATGTTCAAATTTTTAATTAAAAACATTACGTTATTTTCATAGCTATTTTCTTTAGTTCAGTATTAATCCTTATCCATATAAATATGTTAGTTAGCTTAGACATTTAATGCAGATTAAAATTGCCCTTCACACTATATCAATCAGATGAATAGTTTTTGAGATATCGTCGTTAGAAGCAATTAGCAGCGAAACATTTAAAGTTCCTAAAGCGCCTACTATGCTATGCCTACTGCGCGGCGAGTCTATCCCCTCTGCCCCGCATGACGCATCGCTCGACCACCAGTACATCTTTATCTTTATACATAGTATAAAATTAAGTCACTTCCCGCTGTCTGTATGTTTAATTGTTTAGATCTCTAAAACTACGCAACGAATTTTGATGCGGTTTTTTTTAATAGATAGAGTAATTCAAGAAGAAAGTTTATACCTATAGTCGGACTTTTAATTCGATTCCAGATTTGACATTAGCTACTGTCATTTTGTAAAATAATGATACCAGATTTAATAGTGTAGTGATGAACACAAAAATCGATAAACAATCGCGATTTATGTTTATGTAATCATAATATTGGTGTGCCAATTAAATACTAAATTATTGATTTTTATTTAAATAAATACATAATATTATTCATAATAATTATTTATTAATTAGTATTAGCTTTATTTTATAAAAAGTTAATATTTTTGTTTTTTATATTAAAAACAAAACTTATAATAAACTAGCGACCCGCCCCGGCTTCGCACGGGTGCAATGATGATACTAAATACTATCAACAATAAAAGATACGTTAGAAACCTCTAGTCTAAAATTATCAGTGTTTTTCTACCATGTTATGCATGTATTATACATAGGTATAAACTTTCTTCTTGAATTACTCTATCTATTAAAAAAAACCGCATCAAAATTCGTTGCGTAGTTTTAGAGATCTAAACAATTAAACATACAGACAGCGGGAAGTGACTTAATTTTATACTATGTATAAAGATAAAGATGTACTGGTGGTCGAGCGATGCGTCATGCGGGGCAGAGGGGATAGACTCGCCGCGCAGTAGGCATAGCATAGTAGGCGCTTTAGGAACTTTAAATGTTTCGCTGCTAATTGCTTCTAACGACGATATCTCAAAAACTATTCATCTGATTGATATAGTGTGAAGGGCAATTTTAATCTGCATTAAATGTCTAAGCTAACTAACATATTTATATGGATAAGGATTAATACTGAACTAAAGAAAATAGCTATGAAAATAACGTAATGTTTTTAATTAAAAATTTGAACATAAACGTGGTTATTGTAAGTCAACCGTAAGAGATAGAGATATGCTCTCGCGGACTTTTTTGTAGAATTTTTATAGATTTTGAATTCGCTAGTACATTACTAAACTGTATCTTTGCTAGTTTACGCGGCGTTTGCATGGAAAGCTCCCAGTTGGCGCGATTTTTTACGACTTCTTCAACATTTATCGCCGTAATTCTGCTAATTTACATAAAAGTATACTAAATTATATACACAAACCTTTCTCAAGAATCACTCTAGCTATTAAAAAAAACCGCATCAAAATCCGTTGCGTAGTTTTAAAGATCTAAGCATACATAGGGACATAGGGACATAGGGACAGAGAAAGCGATTTTGTTTTATACTATGTAGTGAAGAGCCTAGATAGTTTTCTATTTTCTCTTAAGGGCCCCGTAGAC
The DNA here is from genome assembly GCA_905220545.2 of Melitaea athalia. NCBI lineage: Eukaryota > Metazoa > Arthropoda > Insecta > Lepidoptera > Nymphalidae > Melitaea > Melitaea athalia. The sequence goes on from HG992194.1 coordinate 18,325,114, forward strand.
GATCAAATATTTGATCAAACTTCATATTAAATTTCTGTTTGACAAACGTGTTTGTCAAATTATTTGATCGTGTGCGGGGCTGCGGGTTTTTTTGATATGTTTGTTATATGAAACATGAAGTTTGATCAAACATGTTTGACAAACAAGTTTGATCGTTTACGGGGCCCATTAGTATCCTATCGCCATTTTGTTTATCTTGTCATTCGGCTTCATTCTCCCAGTCTGACTGCACGAATATCTTGTTTCATTGCGAATCGATATTTTGTTATTTTGTTGGGTTTTGTTAAAGTTTTGTTACGTTGTGTTTGTTGTTATGTTTATAGTTTTTTTGTGAACTTTGAGTGAATCTATTTGTTTTGGTTTTCCATCAAAATGGATCCTCAGCCAAGTACATCACAAAAAGACGTGGATGTTTTCTTCTCCCCAAGAAAAAAGCGTCCACGAAAAGCTTTCACTGTTACTGAAAAGGTAACGATCCGCAACGCCTACAAGTACGTGAAAAATGAAACTTCTGCGCAATTGGAGGCCTTTGAAGTTGTGGATGAAAATGAATGTATGACCAAAGAGGCGGGTGACCGAGCGGAGGCAGTTCAGTTTGAGTGATCGACGAAGCGACTTCGAAGTGAAGACTAGTGATCAAGAGTGATACCAGCGGAAACCTACGACATTGGCTATGACCTCGGACATCGTTAGTGCTTAGTGAGTGTACCTAGTGCTTAGTGTTTGTACCTTGTACTTAGTGTTTGTAACCAGTGTTTGTACCTAGTGCTTTGTGTCGGACCTAGTGCTAGTGAATAAAGTCTCTAAAAGAGTCAGCAGGTCTTTCTCTCCAAATCGTTCGAACCCTAACACGTAACAATATATTCGTTTATAGTTTGAAGTGATTGACTATTCACACTCATTGCTCATTCATCTGATTGAACGAGAACTGAACGCATCACTATTACTTTAAATATGGTATCATTATTTTACAAAGTGACATTAGCTACTGGCAGTTGGCTTCGTCTTATTAAAATACGACTATATTTGTTTTATTTCTCATGTTCCTTCATGATCACATTTATTTATTTATTTCACACACAATTAATAAAGAAAACTCTCAGATCCTTCATAAAATTAATCGTCATAACTAAATTATCCGTTTAGAAATATTTAATTTCCTGATATACTTAGTTTACGAGAGTAAAATTATAAACGAGAAGAATCGATCCGGAAATAATCGATTTCCGTATCGAATAATTTCGCAACGTCACTATTTATTACTTGTCATAACGCTGCAACACTGAAATTGTCAAATCTGGAATCGAATTAAAAGTCTGACTATATGTATAATACATGCATAACATGGTAGAAAAACACTGATAATTTTAGACTAGAGGTTTCTAACGTATCTTTTATTGTTGATAGTATTTAGTATCATCATTGCACCCGTGCGAAGCCGGGGCGGGTCGCTAGTTTATTATAAGTTTTGTTTTTAATATAAAAAACAAAAATATTAACTTTTTATAAAATAAAGCTAATACTAATTAATAAATAATTATTATGAATAATATTATGTATTTATTTAAATAAAAATCAATAATTTAGTATTTAATTGGCACACCAATATTATGATTACATAAACATAAATCGCGATTGTTTATCGATTTTTGTGTTCATCACTACACTATTAAATCTGGTATCATTATTTTACAAAATGACAGTAGCTAATGTCAAATCTGGAATCGAATTAAAAGTCCGACTATAGTCCGCACTCTTGGATATGCCGCCATATTCGATTTAAAATGACGTCACAAAGGTAACCATGCATTGGCATCCAAATTGAACCTATATACAAAATTTCAGCTCAATTGGTTGAAGATATCTGCTTCAAAATTGAGTTGCAAGATTTCACCTGAACAAACATACATACATACAAACCATGCATTGTCATCCAAATTGAACCTGTATACAAAGTTTCAGCTCAATTGCTTGAAGATATTTGCTTCAAAATTGAGTTGCAAGATTTCACCCGAACAAGGATACATACATACAAACCATGCATTGTCATCCAAATTGAACCTGTATACAAAGTTTCAGCTCAATTGCTTGAAGATATTTGCTTCAAAATTGAGTTGCAAGATTTCACCCGAACAAACATACATACATACAAACCATGCATTGTCATCCAAATTGAACCTGTATACAAAGTTTCAGCTCAATTGCTTGAAGATATTTGCTTCAAAATTGAGTTGCAAGATTTCACCCGAACAAACATACATACTTACATACATAAATACATACAAATCATGCATTGTCATCTAAATTGAACCTGTATACAAAATTTCAGCTCAATCGGTTGAAGATATCTGCTTCAAAATTGAGTTGCAAGATTTCACCCGAACAAACATTCATTAAATTTACATACATACATACATACATTGCAAGTTAAATAAAAGCTTGTAATAAAAAGAAAATCTTTATAGAAATTTTATCACTTTTTTGCTTATAACTTCTTTAATTTTTAAATTTCGGCAAAAATTTATATAAACATATTTGTAGGCAAAGCAATTTGCTACAAATTTAGGGAATGCAAATCTCGCGAGATTGGGGCTCAAGCGAGATCTCGCGAGTTTATAAATATCAATCTCGCGAGATCTCGCCAATTTCGAGATCTCGCGAGATTGGCAGTTTTGTGTGTTTTTTTAGGGTTCCGTACTTCAAAAGGAAAAAACGGAACCCTTATACCCACTTTGTTGTCCGTCTGTCTGTCACGACCTGTTCCTTGGAACGGTGAAAAAACCAAACTTCTAAGCCAACGCAATCAAAAGATACAGCTTTGTTGGTACGAAACCCTCGGTGCGCGAGTCCGACTCGCACTAGGACGGTTTTTTTTTGCAAATAATCACAATATTTAAATAAATTAAATAAACCTACTTTAATTACATCGACAAGTAATACAACCTAATAAGACGAAAAAATTGTCAAGTAAACTATTAGCTTTCGATTAAAGTAAAAATCATCAAAATCGATAAACCCAGTGAAAAGTTATGCAGTTTAATACAACGTAGGTCGACGAAAAAGTAGTCAAGTAAATACGTATTATTATATATAACTTTAAAAGTATAAATTTAAATGGGACCACATGACACGCAACACCTTTCAGGTAAAACAAAATTAATCGAAATCGGTCCACCCAGTCAAAAGTTTTGAGCTAACATACTTACATTAAAAAATACAATCGAATTGAGAACCTCCTCTTTTTTTGGAAGTCGGTTAAAAAATAATAAAAATAATAAGTATTATAAAATAAAAATTTATTTTCAATAATTTTTTCAATAGACTTATTCAACAAACATTGTTTGATGTATCTGTCTATAATTTTTTTTAAAAACTTCTAAGTAATAAACTTTGACGTACCTACGTATCTATCAAATAAAAAATGAAAGAAACAACCAGTCGTCTTTTCTAATATCAAACAAAAATCTTTTAGCAATAAAACAACTATTTTATAACTAACAAAAGAACGAGAAGTCAAAAAATAAAAAATGAAACTTATTAACTAAGTTGAGTTGACTATTAATTAAACTTAGATATTATTATCAATTAAATAAAACTATATCGACTCAGTAGATACATTAGATATTACAAATATAACAATCAAATGAAAGATTTGTTCAGCCTGTAATATTCCACTGTTGGGCATAGGCCTCTTTCCCCATGTAGGAGAAGGATCAGAGCTTAATCCACGCACGCTGCTCCCACAAGGACTGCACAAACACCCAGACCACGGCAAACATCTGCATGGCTAATACAAATGTTGTCGTGTGCGGGGATTGAACCTGCAACCGTGCGCGCAACAGCCATACACAAACCAGTGCTGTGACCGCTGCGCCAACGCGGCACAAGCCATTATTACGAATTATTCGCGAGATCTCGTTTTTGCGAGAACGAGATTGCATTCCCTATACAAATTATGTCCTTACAAATTTTTTGTAGGACAGATAGTTTAAATGAAAACACCATCGGAGCTTGTCGCTACTATGGGCTAAGGGGGCGTTCAAGTATTACGTAACGCTAATTGGGGGGGAGGGGGGGTCTTGTTAAACGTTACGACGCGTTACAGGGGAAGGAGGGGGGTTCTGAGCAACGCGTTACGTAACATTGTTTTTTGTTTAGTTAAAAAAATAGGGTATTAAAATCTCTCGTTTTATTCATTTATTACTACCACAAACGCGATTAAAACAATAACAAAAGTAATTTAGCGACTTTCCGGTTAGTTTGCGCAAAAAAGTTGTGACATTTGGGTAAAAATGTGGTAAAAATGGTCAGTTGGGTGTTACGTAACGTTTATCGGGTAGGGGGGGGGGGGGTGTACATGAAAACGTTACGGCGCGTTACATGGGGGGGAGGGGGGGTCAAAAATCTTCTAAATTTGCGTTACGTAATACTTGAACGCCCCCTAACTGGCATGGAACGTCCGAGTGACGTCACAGCCTTCCGCGCCGGCCGGTTAGTAAACTCCGCTAGTAATTTGATCATAACTTCGTCAATTTTTGTCGTAGAACAAAAATTTTTGCACTGTATGTTAAGGATTTCTTAGTTCTATAAATCTGCATTCTCAACTAAAAACGTTACGGATCCTCATTGGGCATAGGCCTCTTTCCCCATGTAGGAGAAGGATCAAAGCGTAATCCACCACGCTGCTGCCTGCTCCGATGCGGGTTGGCGGATATATTCACTACTATGAGTAAAGATCGCTATCAGGTGTACAACATTTGTATTGGGCATCTCGATGTTTGCCGTGGTCTGGGTGTTTGTGCAGTCCTTGTGGGTCTCCTCACCGTACCTCGGAGAGCACATTAAGCCGTCGGTCCCGGTTGTTATCATAGATACCTGATAGCGATCGTTAGGTACTCATAATAGGGAACATATCCACTTACCCGCAGTGGAACAATTGGTTGATTAAGCTCCAATCATTTTCCTATATGGAGAAAGGGGCATATGCCCAGCAGTGTTACAGGCTGTTACAGGCAGCAGGATATTACAGGCTGAATGCAACCTGTCTACCTCAGTCGACCGTGGGTGTATGTTTGTTGTCAAACTCCTCCGAAACGGCTGGACCGATTTTCATTAAATTTTACGTGCATATCGGCTTGGTCTGAGAATCGGCTAACATCTATTTTTCATACACCTAAGTTACAAGAGGTTAATCCCCATTAAGGGGGTTGGTTAATCTTATCTATACATATATTTATAAGAGATTTCCAACCATATATTGACTCATCACGATATCTCTGGAACCATAAGGCGTAGAGGCTTGAAATTTGGTAGGAATATTCCTTTCGCCAAGTAGAGGTCAGCTAAGAACGGATTTTACGAAATTCGAAAAAAGAGGGGGTTGAGGGGGTTAATAACATATATGGCAAAACAACGTTTGCGAGGTCAGTCAGCTAGTATATGTATAAGAGATTTCCAGCTATATGTTGACCCATCACGATATCTCTGGAACCATAAGGCGTAGAGACTTAAAATTTGGTAGCAATATTACTTTTGCCGAGTAGAGGTCAGCTAAGAACGGGACGGGTTTTACGAAATTCCACCTACAAGAGGGGGTTGCGGGGGCGTTAATAACATACCTATATGGCAAAACAACAAAAAAAAATGAAATGGTTATGAGATGCGAATTAATGATATGATTCAAATAAAATATGAAAAGTATGAGAATTGTTAAATATTTCTAACACACACACACACACACACACACACACACACACACACACACACACACACACACACACACACACACACACACGCTTCAGCCTATCGCAGTCCTCTGCTGGATATAGGCCTCTCCAAGTTCGTGCCAAAAATGGCGTAAACTCACGTGTTTTGGCCATTGTCACCACACTGGGCAAGCGGGTTGGTGACCGTAGGACTGGCTTTGTCGGACCGAAGACGCTACTGCCCATCTTCGACCTGTGTATTACAAAGCCAGCAGTTGGATGGTTATCCCGCCTTTTGTGGGCTTTTTAAGTTCCAAGGTGGTAGTGGAACTGTGTTATCCCTTATTCGCCTCTTACGACACCCACTGGAAGAGATGGGGGGAGGGGGGGCTATTTCTTTATTGCCGTAAACATACAGCAAAAATTAAATTAATTAATTATTTCTTAACCACGGTCTCACATCCAAGTACTGACCATCCTTGACGTTGCCGCGTTAGGGTTGCTCAAATTTTACCCCTCAAACGCCTTTAGGAAGTTTCACTTCGATTTAAAAAATAAATATCATAAATGTTTTTACATTTTCTCCTAATACTGCATAGTTCATTCCTCTTGTAAAATGAATGTAACAATACTGTGACAATATTTATTTAGTGTGAAAAGTATGTCAGCCGTTAGTTCAGCTGTACCTGCAGATATTACAAATTATGTTTCAATTGCTGATACCGTTATCTAAAAAATTAACCCAAGACAAACAAAGCGTAAAACTTTCACTATTCAAAAACCTAGTTATCATAGCCATGTTAATTGTAAGCGGTCGCTTCTTTATCGCTCGTTTCTTACCCTGATAAGATTACAATAGTCATATGGTGAGTCGAGCGCCATCTTAAATGCGTCTCGTGTTAACTTTTTGTAAATAATATTAAAAAATAAAGAGTTAATGTACGTGTTGAAACGAAAGTGATGGTTTTGTGGTGTTTTCATAAGCTGTTAACGAGAAATGAGAGATATCCGTGCAGAGGTAGCCATGTATAACACATTGCCGCTGGAGTTACCATCAAGAATCGTAGAGCCTCACCGTAGTAGGTCCTCGTCATGGTCTTGGCGAAGGACGAATAACCGACTGAGACATGAACCTCGGCTATCATTACAATACCAGGTATTACTAAGAAAAGATAAAAAATTTAAACTTAAATTTGCATTTCGTGGTGACTACGACATTAAGTCTATCAATGACATACCTACTAATTTATATTATGTACATAGATATACTTGCTGTACTTTTGATAGCGTAGATTGATACTGAAAGTGTCCAAACTATGGCAGGCAGGCAGGCGCAAAGAGTATTATAAAGTAGGCAGACGCTACTAGACTGAGGAAGCAATTCTAAGTATTAGGTACTTGTTTCTCTATTACGTTTATTTTTAAAGTTTTTAAACTTATCAATATTAAATTATACACCTTACACAGATATATACTTATTTACGAGTAGGTATATACAACCACAATTTTTTTTTTAATATGATTAATATGTAAATATTTAGAAAAAGATTTGTGATAATGGATACCTAATCTATGTATGTAATGTACATTTTTATTTCTCCACTAGAACTTTTGGAACGACTGTGACTATATTTTTTTACTTAGAACTTTAGATAGTTAAGTCTGTGAGAAAAGAGATCCTAGATAACTAGAACCTACATAATATCATCCAACTGGTGGGAATAGGCCTCTTTCTCCAAATTATGAGAAGGATGCAGAGTGTCCAAGAAATCCAAGAATTAATGACATTCTGTTTATCCAAATACAAATAACATTTAAGTATAATACATGAGTTAATAAAGGTAATAAAAAAATAAATAACTCGCTGACTCGCGTAACCACATTAGATAGAGTTATTTCAAATTAATTATTGTAGTGTTGTTTATATATATTTCACATTAAATACTCATAAATTTTATACATGAAAGACGATTACATCAAAACACTGTTTGATAAAATGTATTTTTTTTTCAATTTATTTCTAATATATTGCGTGTAATGTGGTGTAATGCGTATAATATTCTTATAAATGACAAAGCCTGTCTGCTGTCAACCGCTGTCAATTGACTGTCACAGAAGTTGCAGACAATATTTTCCATGATATTTTAGTTTTTTGTTTGTATTTTTCCTTAACCATAGTAGTGTTTCTATGTCCTAGAGTTTATTTTCATAGTTTATAATACAATTAAAGGATTCTGATGATACCGAACTGTAAAACGCATCCCGAGGAGGAGATAATAAAAATTGTTTAGCAAACGTGTCATACTTTTATGTTATTTCAACCGATGATCCTTGAAAAGGAACGCCAATTGTTTTGCATTCCGATTAAATATTAGTATATTTTCACATGGGTGATGGCTTGGCAGTCGGATACACGCGTAAGTTCACACATTTATTATATAAAAAGCTAAAGAACACTTGACGATAACGTTACTAACGACCACATGTCCTTGTGAGTGATTTAACATTTAAATTAAGTGTATTTGAGCAGATCGACGTCTCAATAGGTGCCTTCGTTTTATTTGGATATCAATATCGTTTCATTGTGCAATAATAATGTTTTATTTTGAATGTGTTGCCAACTTATTTGAACCTAGAGGATTCGTCACGTATTTCGTGTATTTGCCTAGAGTGAGGCTAATATTTCAACTTATAACATGTTAGCACATTATCTTCCGTAGTTTAATTTGTCAAACAGTTAATGATCATTCAATGGTGATTCATTGTGGTGATAAGAATGAGGGAAGTCACCTGATGTGAAACGAGTACAGTTGATTTTTTAACAACTGATTGATCATTTTGTAGTACCTCAAAACTGACAGTACAACAACAATTAATTTATTTATTGTTTATCTATGTTTTGGCTAAAATCTTTTACAGTGCCAAAGTCTATCGGCAAAGGCTTCATTATCAATAAATCTGTCATGTTCCTTATTCAAAAACAATCTTCAATTATTTTATAAGAATTCTTAAATCAAGAATAACTCTAAATTACAATATTGACGTAGTTCTGTTCACTTACTTTAGTGTACCAATTGCAGCATAATAAATAAGTAATTCCTTATTTTTGTTTTTGTTGATATGTTAAGTTGAAGGTTAATCGCTAAATTATCTGTTATTTATGCATAAAAACGTTAAACGAAAACCTTAAGATGTAATGTATGATTAATTCTGCTATGGTTATGTCTGCTAAATGTATATTTACTTGAAGTTTTTCTTGTGTGTGACGTATGACAGATGCTAATAATATAATCAGAATCATAACAAATCTTTTAATGTTTTACTTTTTATTGTATACTAGCAGCTCGCCCCGACTTCGCTCGGGTAAAAGAATTATAACACAAACACCCATTTATTAAATTTTAAAATATTAAAACGATTTTTTTAGCTAAGCTGTTATAGATAGATATACACCCTCGTGAACTTTTTTGTAGACCTATTTTAGTCCTATAATTCAGTTGTACATCATTTTGTCTTATCTTTAACCATTTAAGTAGCGCACGCGAAGGAAAGAAATATTTGAGACGATTTTTTACACCTTGGCGAACATAACCCGTTTTTTTGCACATGTCTAACTTTTTAAGAAATAAAATATAGGGTATGCTACTTCCTAATAATGTAGCTTTCTATTAGTAAAAAATCATAAAAATCAGTCCAGTACTTTTGGAGCCTATCAATACAAACAAACTAAAAAACAAAAAAATCTTTCCTCTTTATAATATTAGTGCAATTGTCTGTTGCCTATTCATATTATTATTTTTATGTTTATTTAACCTAGTGGTCGCCAAGCGCCCAGCGGTCGAAATTCAACCGTAATTAATTTAAATTTTAAGTTTGAACATTATTAAGGTTCTGTTGTCAGACTAGACTTCTATAACAATAAACAAAAGAGTATATAATTATGCTTGTCTGTGTCAAATACATGGTAGTGTGTGCAAGATTTTTTTTATTATGATTTAATGTATTATGGGGGCTTTACACGCTACGATAAATTGTAACAATTTATTGAACGATTTATCGCTCCAACAAATCGAAAGAGTAGAGCACTGTCCACTCCAACTCCAGTCCCAATAAATCGCTACAACCTCCCGTTTACACGCAACGATAAATTGTAACAATTTGGATTGATACGATAAAATGTTACAATTTATCATAGCGTGTAAAGCCCGCTTTATATGCATAATTAAAAAGAAATAGCATTCTGCACTCCTTCTCTATATAAACTATAAGTGTGCGAAACATACTCTTCCATCTGCGCAATTTTCGTAAAAGGGGTACAAAGCTTTTGCTGCACATATTAATATCTAGATCAGCGGTCGGCAACCTTTTGGCAGGCAAGATCCACAAGATGGTAAAATAAACTAAAGGCGGGCGCACTTATGATATTAACCCTAGATTCTACCTGATAAATGTATAATTGGTCATTATAGAACATACGGAATTTAATTCGTACACGTATATACTACATTATGTTTATACGTAGTTTAAACGTGCGGCCCGCGGGCCGCACGTTGCCGACCGCAGATCTAGATAATCATTTTCTATGTAAGTGTAGCTAACTTAACCTCGTGTGCTTTGTATCTCGCATATTTATAGTCAAGTTATATAGAAAATAAAAAATGCCCAAAAAGCAGTCTTGTTTGAAAAAGAGCTTTATTCTAACTTCATTAAAAAGTTGTTCCCTTATCCAATTTCCTGTTGAAGATAGGAGAAATAATTGGCTTACATAACAATGAAAAAGGTTTAATTGAATTTTAAATATCTTTGTAACAGTTTCTTACAAGTAACTTAGTTACAATTTGAGGTTAAACAGATCGACTGACTTTGTAAGGCTGCTGTGTGAGATGCAGTTGTAGGGGTGATGTGATCTTAAGAATAAAACTGTTGTCCATTCTAACTTTAATAACTACTCTTGAAGTGCCTTTGGGGACATCTATTAATTACGCGAGTTATTTTTCGATCATTTTAGACCCCTCCCCCCTCCCCCTTAGGTGAGATTTAGTGAGATTTGCCTGTACCTAACAATATTTTAAGTACATTAATTTTTCTTATTCGGAAATATAATAAACCGTTCAGGTATATTATAGTTAAATTAAATCAAATAAAATTCAAAGCATGAAACAGATAAAAACAACACTTTTTTTTTTAATTTTTACTTAATCCATGGAGACTTGTGTACTTTTTCGTGTAATACTTTATATCTTTTCGGTTAAAATGAGATTTGGTGAGATTTCACTGGACCCCTCCCCCCATTCTGAGCTCAATTAATTAATGGATGTCCCCTTTGGTAAAAAATTTAACTTAGGCACTTCAAGATTATTACAGTTATTCTTATTAATTTATTATTCTTTGTCTGTTTTCTTTGGTATTCCTAATAAATTCCACTATCGTTTTGCCTGCAACTATGTATGTGTTCAACAAGGAAGTTAGGTGTGTTATCACATAAATAATCATAATGTCTGAAGATTTATAGAAATACTAGCTTCTGCGCGCGACTTCGTCGGCGTGGACTCCCCTCCTATTGGTCTTAGCGTGATGATATATAGCCTATAGCCTTCCTCGATAAATGGGCTATCTAACACTGAAAGAATTTTTCAAATCAGACCAGTAGATCCTGAGATTAGCGCGTTCAAACAAACAAACAAACAAACAAACAAACAAACAAACAAACAAACAAACAAACAAACAAACAAACAAACAAACAATCAAACAAACTCTTCAGCTTTATTATATTAGTATAGAAAATATATAGAGAGATATCAGTTATACCCCGTCCGGCGACTAAATAGCTTTTTGACAGCTCACGCCTATAAATTACAGTTGTTTTTTTTCCGGAATAACGTACTAAAAATTTTACAGTAATGTCATATTTTATTGACGATTTGATTGATTGAGTGAAGTAACCTGTGCATAACAAACAACCACAGACTATGAAAAAGTTCTTGAAATAATAAATCGATAATAAATCGATCATATGATAAAAATAATTTTACGCTATGTGATTATTGTTTCTATAAATTTAATACAAAAAAGGTAATAAAAATAGTATCTATGACCCCAAGATTGATTACTTGCAAGTAATTAAGTCGAAATCTTGAAATTTAATTGCAAACCAAGAATAAAGAGCAATAACTCTGTTAATTCATTTATTTATTATTTATATATTTCATTTATAATTAAAAAAACTAATAAACGCATAAATAAATAATATTTTTAAACTAAATGTATTTAATTAAATCGATTGAAAGTTTTTCTTAAATAAAATCGATTATTATTTCGAATCGAATAAATAACGTGTGAGGCAGTCACTAATGTCAAAATTTCTTGAAGTGTCAAAAAGATCATTAGTCGCCGGACGGGGTATAGTTGTAATAAAATCATTTTTATTGCTTTTATCTTTCGAACATTTATAAGTGTCAATAGTTATAACCCTTCGCCTAGAAGTAGCAGTAAAGGCACTTTACAGTCTACAGTTTGATACAGTTGCAATTATATATTACTTATATGCGTTTTTGAAGGGGGCATTTTTATTATTCGGGAACATAATATATGTAACTGTTAACGTATACTATAGTTAATTTATTCAAATTAAATAAAATTCAAAGCAAAAAACAAATGATTTTAATAGCCCTGAGATTTATTTTAGCGGGCAAAATGAACACACAAAATATATATTTTTTTTAATTACCTATCTGTAATCTATATCTATACTTATTATAAAAACTAGCTGCTGCCCGCGACGTCGTCTGCGTGCGTTCACTGCTCGTTCCCCGTAGGTGATAGCGTGATAATATGTAGCCTATGTTCTGACCCGACTTCTTAATAATATTCGTGCCAAATTTGAAGTAAATCCATGCAGTACTTTTTGAGTTTATCCCGGACATACATTTGAAGAAATAAAGGTTCACTGCTCGTTCCCCGTAGGTGATAGCGTGATAATATATAGCCTATGTTCTGACCCGACTTCTTAACAATATTCGTGCCAAATTTGAAGTAAATCCATGCAGTACTTTTTGAGTTTATCCCGGACATACATACAGACAAACAGACAAACAGACAAACAGACAAAAGTTATAAAAACTATATTTTTGGCTTCGGTATCGATTGTAGATCACACCCCAAGTATTCTTTTAAAAAAATATTCAATGTACAGTTTTAACTTTTCTACCATTTTATTATATGTATAGATAAGTCCCCCGGCCGCGTCTTTCTGTCCTCCTGTCTGTCTGTCTGTCTGAACGCGATAAACTCGAAAACTACGAAACGGATTTTTATACGGTTTTCAACAATAGAAAGAGTGATTCTTGAGGAAGGTTTAGGTATATAATTTATTATGTTTGAATGTAAATTAGCAGAAATACGGCGATAAATGTTGAAGAAGTCGTAAAAAATCTCGCCAACGGGGAGCTTTCCACGCGAACGCTGCGTAAACTAGCAAAGATATAGTTGTATAATGTACTAGCGAATTCAAAATCTATAAAAATGCTACAAAAAAGTCCGCGATAGCATATCTCTATCTCTTAGGGTTGACTTACAATAACCACTTTTATGTTCAAATTTTTAATTAAAAACATTAGGTTATTTTTAAAGATATTTTCTTTAGTTCAGTATTAATCCTTATCCAAATTAATATGATATTTAGCTTAGGCATTTAATGCAGATTAAAATTGCCCTTTACACTATATCAATCAGGTAAATAGTTTTTGAGATATCATCGTTAGAAGTAATTAGCAGCGAAACATTTAATGCTCAGCGAGCTAGCGTTCTTTCCTTGAGATGCCTACGGGCGGCGCGGGCGCGGGCGAGTTCATACCCTCTGCCCCGCATCGCTCGACCGCCTGCTCATGCTAATAAAGGAAATCAAAGAATATCAAAGATCATTTTATCGAACTTTTTTTTAACTTTTTTGTTAAATTCCACGCGGACGAAGTCGCGGGTACAGCTAGTACATAATAAAAATGAATGTTGCTAAGCGCATAACTGAAGAATGGCTCGACCAATTTGTATATTTTTTTTTGTATGTTCCGTTCCTTAAATCCCACGGAAGCTTTTTATACTTAAAAAAAAAAAACATAAAAGACATTTGTATGTGTTTGTATTTTATATTTTTTGAAGTTGATGTGAGATTTTCGATTATCCCCCCTCAAAAGGTGTAAATGAGATTTGGGGAGATTTCATTGGACCTCCAGGCATTCTGAGCTCATGTTATTAATGGATGTCCCCAAATGTCTCATACAAAAATTAGTTTTGCTTTTGTTATATGTTAGGTTTTTTTATATTTAAAATGAACACATCCACGGGCTCTAAAATGTCCATGGCTTTTGTTAAACATCATGTATTACAATTATGCTTATCCTACAGGCGATTTATTACTATGTACAGATTGACAGTTCTGTGACTGCCTAGTAAAGCTAGGACGTGGTCCGATCATAATCTGCATTTCAACTTGGTTGTAACTTACGAGTATATCTATACTAATATATAAAGCTGAAGAGTTTGTTTGTTTGTTTGTTTGTTTGTTTGTTTGTTTGTTTGTTTGTTTGAACGCGGTAATCTCTGGAACTACTGGGCCGATTTGAAAAATTCTTTCACTGCTAGATAGCCCATTTATCGAGGAAGGCTATAGGCTATGTATCGTCACGCTAAGACCAACAGGAGCGGAGTCCACGCCGACGAAGTCGCGCGCAGAAGCTAGTGTAGTATAAATATTATTCACACATTCACCACTTTTTTTTAAACATCAATTTTATTTTATCTGTCATATATTTCTATTTGCAGTCTGTGAAAATAAAATTTGCAGTTTGCTAGTCGAGGTGCCCTAAGGTACTGTTTTTCTTCTTACTGATAAACTTAATAATATCTTATGTACAAGAAAAACTAATACAGCTCGGGAGCCAGGTACAAAATCGGTCAATCATTTCCTCCCAATCGAAACTTCGTAACATGAATAAGGGATTTTTTTTATGAATTTTCGTCTTTGTCAGCTGCGACTCCGTGGGTGGGGTGGGCAGTGGCAGCCTCCCAAACATCAAGAAAAAAAATTTTTTTAGTCATTTTATCTTGAAAGAAAAATAACGTCAGCTGACCATAACACAAACACACAAAGACGAAAATTCATTAAAAAAAATCCCTTATTCATGTTACGAAGTTTCGTTTGAGAGGAAATTGGTCATGTCAACCTGTCACTGGCTCCCGGGCCATTACTAACCAATGTTAGAGGCATTCAGTATATTTTTGAGTTTCAATTAAGTAATTATACTACTTAGGCCATAGTCTAATTAAAAACAGTCTCTTTAGTAAAGAGTCTTTACCCTAATAGGATTGTTTAAATGGCTAATACAAATGGTGCTAAAATTTGAGCTTGGTAGTTAAGTCGTAAGGTTGGGTTGCTATCTGAAATTGTTACTAGCGTAATTTTTGGAATAATTAGAAGATTTTGATTAATAAGTTTTGCGTGACCGGCATAGATATGTATTTATATGTATGATTTTATCAGTTTACTATCTTAAGAATTTGGAATTCGTGGTTGGTTGCTGACGTCAGCGTTATTGCGTGTATTATCGTCTTTACTCATTCTATTCACCTTTAAGTCTCTAGATTTCCAAGTTTAGGCGACCAGTATTTTATTGAAATATGTGTAACAAAATTGTCAAATTAAATTTTTAATTCTAAAGTTGCAAAAATTTTCGTTAAAAGTAAGAAGTAAAAGAATAATCTCCTTTCTGTCGTTTCCATTTTAATTGACATTGTTGATATCATCTGTGGCACTGTTGGACTCCATTAATCCAAACAAATGAATTAATGAAGTAACTAGTAATTAATTTTAAAATATATATTGACACTAGCTGTGCCTACGACTTCGTCCGCGTGGAATAGTGACATTGGACAGCGTTTTTTGGATATAGGTAGATATCTTTTGGTATATTTTGGATTATAAACAGCGTTGTTTGGGTATTTACATGTTCAACGTGATTCTTTAAATTGGCATAACTTTATTATTTATGAACCGTTTGACATGAAACAAACACTAAATGTTAAGCCCCATCCACACGCTTGACGAACAATGGCGAACAGCGAACAGCAAACAGCAAAAAACGGACGTGTGGATGGGTGTTTGTCGTTGTTCGCCTGTTCGTGTTTGTGTTCGGCAGTGTTCGGCATCGGTGTCGGTTTTTCTTCATGCCCCGTCCATACGCTTGGTGTTCGCCACGAACACGAACAAAGTTCCAAACATCGACCACAATCATCAAACACAAACAGTCGTCCTCACGCTTGACGAACGTGTTAGTATTTTGTGGATCGGCAAGCATGGCGGACGAATAACGCGGCGGCATGGCGGACGGATAAAATCTAAAAGAATTGCTCGTTTAATAGTATATATATATATATATATATATATATATATATATATATATATATATATATATATATATATATATATATATATATATATATATATATATATATATATATATATATATATATATATATATATATACTCGGAATCGGCTCCAACGATTTTCGTGACATTCAGTATACAGGTGATTTAGGGGGCGAAAAATTGATCTAGCTAGGATTCATTTTTAGAAAATTTAGTTTTATCCCTGTTTTTAGGCAATGAACAAAATGGTTAAAATATCGTTAAAATAGGAAGGTAATTTTCGCAATCGTCATTGAAGTTATAATAGCTCAGGTGGGAAATTGGACGGTCAGGTTCAAACGAGAAGACCAAGGTTCAAATCCACGTCTGCAAGCGATAATTTTTTCTTCCTTTTTTTCTAATTGCACTCGTTATTTTTTATTGAAATAAAAATAAAATATAAAAACCGAGAAAAAAAAACAAAACAAAAAAAAAGTACTAAAAATACCGACTACCGAGCTAGGCTCGGTCACCCAGGTACTGTACTTAATACTACTAAAATAAATATACTGTAGGTACTACTACTGTAACTAACTACTACTGTACTAGTAAAATAAATATACTGTTTTACGATTATTTATCGAATAATAATTTAATATAATTCATTTAAATATTTTTAAATGAAGAAATAAAACCTTTACATGACGTCACACAAACAATATGAAAACATGATTTTGAGTACCTAAAAGGCTGTAAATAACGCGCCAAAAACTGCGACAAGTAATGTATGTACTCTAAGCCGCGACACGTCCACCACCCGTGAAGCTCGCGCGCATAATGATCGCTGGCCAAACGTGTGGATACACCGCGAACTGTTTGCCAAACATCCTTTGATCTGTGAAGAAAAACCGACACCGATGCCGAACACTGCCGAACACAAACACGAACAGGCGAACAACGACAAACACCCATCCACACGTCCGTTTTTGCTGTTTGCTGTTCGCTGTTCGCCATTGTTCGTCAAGCGTGTGGATGGGGCATCACAGATCAAAGGTTGTTTGGCAAACAGTTCGCGGTGTATCCACAATTCCACACGTTTGGCCAGCGATCAGTATGCGCGCGAGCTTCACAGGTGGTGGACGAGTCGCAGCTTAGAGTACATACATTACTTGTCGCAGTTTTTGGCGCGTTATTTACAGCCTTTTAGTAACTCAAAATCATGTTTTAATATTGTTTGTGTGACGTCATGTAAAGGTTTTATTTCTTCATTTAAAAATATTTAAATGAATTATATTAAATTATTATTCGATAAATAATCGTAAAACAGTATATTTATTTTACTAGTACAGTAGTAGTTAGTTACAGTAGTAGTACAGTATATTTATTTTAGTAGT
Source organism: Melitaea athalia (assembly GCA_905220545.2). Lineage (NCBI taxonomy): Eukaryota > Metazoa > Arthropoda > Insecta > Lepidoptera > Nymphalidae > Melitaea > Melitaea athalia. The sequence goes on from HG992194.1 coordinate 18,342,612, forward strand.
ATTAAGTACATTATAGATTTTATCCGTCCGCCATGCCGCCGCGTTATTCGTCCGCCATGTTTGCCGATCCACAAAATACTAACACGTTCGTCAAGCGTGAGGACGACTGTTTGTGTTTGATGATTGTGGTCGATGTTTGGAACTTTGTTCGTGTTCGTGGCGAACACCAAGCGTATGGACGGGGCATTAAGTGAAGCTTAATTACCACAATATATTAGTGAAAACCGCATCTAAATCGGATAGGTAAGCCGTTTCTGAGATTAGCGTGCACAAACATATTACATTTACATTTCTATTATATTTATTCACATAATGTTATCAATTTAAACGTTACTTGCAGTTAACGTGATATATTTCCTCTAAAACGATATATTAATAACAACTGACAGATATGGCAGTTTTTTTTTATTTAACTCAAAAAGGAAAACATTCGAAATTCAATTCGAAGCAAGTTTGTCCTAGACCGTACAAGTATAAGCCGGAAATCCGGTTTCGTACGTAACATATCTGAATATGTATAGATAGGACAAAAAGTTCTACAAAAGCAATCATTAATTATTAAATTTAAGAACAATTGACTTTTATTAATGTGACAGAGATTTATGTAACTGAACGATATTAGCATTTTGTGTTATAATAATTTGCAAGTAGTTTCGTATTTGTTTTGTTTTCAAAATAAATAATAGTGTTTACCAAGTGACAGAGAATACGCTTAATTATTTAAAAAAATTGCGTGCGTAAAGGACGTGTCAGAACTTCAGAAGTGAAACTTCCTTGGCAAACTAATTGAAAATACAAAAAAAAAAAACTAATAAAAAAAATTCAAAATCCAACGTCACGCGGTGTTCCCTTCCCTTGAAACTTCTTTGTCAAACTAATTTAAAAAAAAGGTGTGTGTGCGATTCACACACGATAGAAGTGAAACTTCTATGGCAAACTAATAAAAAAAAAACTAATTTAAAATTAGCGGCGTGCAGCGCGGCGCGAACTTTCCCGTTGTTGCCTTCCGGTTTGAAATCACAACGATTCTAAAGAAGTTTCACTTGAAAAATTTTCTTTCTTATGAGTTTCAGGGAAAGTATCTTGTTGCGTAATAGAAGAAAAAGTATAACCTGAGTAAAAGTATCAGAAAAAAAGTATATTATGTTGCATAAGTATCTAGTATTTTCGTGGGTGGCGCTCGCCCCCAGCCCCGTCTACCCACGCTAATAACCCCCCCGACCCCAGCCTATAAAAGTATATTTTTTGTAATAATAAAAATACTGACCGATGTATTTTAATTAGCTCTATCCAAAAACATCGCCAGCTTAAACTGCTCCACCTTATATTTCTAATGAAAAACCAATAAAGAATTGGGGAAAAAAAAAAATTATCTTAATTTTGATACAGCCATATCTTTTTAAATAAACAATATTTCAAACTGCTCCAAACTGCTCCAAACTGCTCTACATCCATATAATACTGCTCCATAGTAATTTTTATCGGCTCCGCTATAGTTAACTGTAAAATAAGTAAAATTCATTTTGTCATAAATGAGCTAACTGCCTGACTGAAGCGCGTAGCGCACAGGCGCGGATATTTGTCGTCGGGATAAAGTTTGAATCATCATTCATCAATGATAAAAATATAAAATTTAAAATACAAACAAGTTTAAATTTTAAAATGTCTATTTTGACTTGATTTGACAACAAACAATGTTGTTGTTTTAAAATTTATCCCCAATAGGGAAAGGCAAAAGACTATAGTCCATACAGCCTAGTCTGAATTTGTATATTTTTTCAATTCTTGACAACAAACAAGTTTAAAATACCAGCCACGAAAAAATGATCCAATTCACACATTTAATTAAATTATACATATTTGACCACAGTAGAAGTGGTTTACTCCAAGCATACATAATTCTTTATTGCTCAAAACACAAGTATTTCTCTATTCGCACGTAACGCAAAGCTGATACTGATAATACTAATACTTGATTCATTTTTTGGACCACGCACTGGTAAAATAAAAAAAAAACGCATTGTGTAGTTTTTACACACTTTATTTTTTTCTCAATAATGAAATTCGGTAGAAAGCAATCTCAGTAAAATCTCAGATCTTTGGCAAAAATTGGTTCACGTAAAATGTCGAAGTTACCAAAAATCAGCGATAAAATCCCGCCAAAATATTATACAATTTGCGTCTTATGTAATCGCATATAATTGCGCACGATTATATACAATTTCACGCTTCCTTCACGCGGGGAAGCTACCGCCGTTCGGTTAGATGTATATAGATATAAATTAATTTTCATAAAATTTGTTGTTTAAACCTAGTGGAAATAGAACGGCAAGATTTAGAATTTAAACTTTATCCCGGCAATACGGCAATGAATGAGATCCGCGCCTGCGCGCTACCCGCTTCAGTCAGCTCATTTATGACAAAATGAATTTTACTTATTTTACAGTTAACTATAGCGGAGCCGATAAAAATTACTATGGAGCAGTATTATATGGATGTAGAGCAGTTTGGAGCAGTTTGGAGCAGTTTGAAATATTGTTTATTTAAAAAGATATGGCTGTATCAAAATTAAGATAAATTTTTTTTCCCCAATTCTTTATTGATTTTTCATTAGAAATATAAGGTGGAGCAGTTTAAGCTGGCGATGTTTTTGGATAGAGCTAATTAAAATACATCGGTCAGTATTTTTATTATTACAAAAAATATACTTTTATAGGCTGGGGTAGGGGGGCTACGCTAATACGTACCATTAGCTTTGCCAGTTAGAAAGTAATTTTAATTGATTTTCTTAGCTAATTACGTGAACTAAACACGTGATATTTTTTAACCTACTTCAAAAAGATTAGGTTGTCAACTCGACTGTATTTTTTCAAGTGTTAGTTACATGGTAACTTTTTTACTGGTTGTATAGATTTTGATTTTTTTTTTGTAATTGAAAGGTGGTGCTTGTTATGTGGTCCCATTCAAATTTGATCGAGATTTGACGAGCATTTTTTGAGTTATTCCCAGTGCCGGATTTCGAGGTCTGGAGGCCTTGGGGCACCAAAGGAGTTGAGGCCCCTTGGCTCCAAATTATTTTCCAAATTCTAATTCAATTGGAAAATTTTTTTAAAAGGTGAAACGCGGTCACAAGAGGGGGTTGTGGGGGTTAATCCATATATATATAAAAGAGATTTCCACCCATATATTGACTCATCACGATATCTCTAGAACCATAAGGCGTAGAGACTTGAAATTTGGTAGGAATATTCCTTTCGCCGAGTAGAGGTCAGCTAAGAAAAGATTTTACGAAATTTCACCCACAAGAGGGGGTTGCGGGAGTTAATAGCATAATTATATTGAGCAAACAACGTTTGCGGGGTCAGCTAGTAATATATAAATGTTTAAAAATATTTTTTACTTGATAAGCTTGTAGTCTTAAATGTCTTAGTGTAGAAAAAGTATGAAATATATTTATGTACATATGTATAGGCCATATTTTATCATTATTCATTTCTATACTGTAATATAGTCAACCTTCAAATAACCCATTAATGCGTAAATGCCTCCTTTAAAAAACGTTTGAAGTTTGATTCTCAATAGGTACTGCTCATCTGCACGGTAGACAAACCAACATGTCGAAGAATTTCTTCCATAACTTAGATTTTCATCAGAATTTTCCTTTACCGGCAATAAATACCTGATAGCGATCGTTACTCATAGTAGGGAATATATCCGCCAACCCGCATTGGAGCTGCGTGGTGGATTAAGCTCCGATCCTTCTCCTACACGGGGAAGAGGGCTATGCCCAACAGTGGGATATTACAGACTGAATCGGCAATAAATAGGTTAATTTTTAAGTGCAGCGATAATTATTAAAAAAAAAAAACATTGGTGCCAAACCAAATTATCACCCTCGACACTGGTATTGATTCAAGTGTTCTATCCACTGAGTCATCTCGGTCAATTCAAGCACCTTAAGCGCTTACCGAATTATTTATGATGCTATGCTGCGAGCGCTAAAATTGCTTGAATTGCAATTAATTTCAGCTGTCAGACCTTCATTTATTTTGTCTAGCTTGACAGAAATTAATCTAATATATAAAATTCTCGTGTCGGTTGCGAAACTCCCCCGAAACGGCTGGACCGTTGCTGGGTCAGCTAGTATCTTAAATTGATCTTCGAACTACAGCATTTTTTTATTTTGTTTTCCCTTTTTGTGTTTCTTGGAGGTTGGAGGGTGGGAAGTATCTGTTCTATCCGATGTTACCTACCTATAATTTTATGTTAATACTATAGCTGCGCCCTGCAGTTTCACCCTCGGTAGATACTAATGTGAACTTCGTTATGATTTCATTAAATAGTTTATATAAAAATAGATTCACTTCTAGACGGTGTATCAAGAGGACTTACACCAGATTTTAAGTTAAACCTTTAGGATCACTAATTTGAAAATTACGTCCAATTTTGTGTAGCAGATTTTACGTGATTGCAGAGCAAACATTCAGACGCACTGACAGATCGAAAATCATTTAAAAAATAGTCGTTCTGGCTTCTTTGGCTTCTTTTTCTCTTGTAAAAACGGAACCCTATTTTTTTTAAATAGATATCTTTCATGTACAGACAACGTACCGTGACATTTTCATTATATGTATAGATATATAAAATAAAGGAAATGTTATTAGAACGATGATTCGTTACTAAAGAATTTAATTGTTTTTTTTTTCTCTTTCAGACTGATGAGAATAGCTACCTGCTTCGATTGAGAATAGTGGGGGCTTACTCGTTGGCGAAGAAGGATATATTTGGTGCTAGGTGAGTTTTTAAAATTTAATTAATAATCTATACAAATAAATAAAATTGGAGTGTCTGTTTGTAATATTAAAGTAACCGCTTTTTACTAAATGCATATGGATCTATACACGGTAAATACATCTGTACACGGTATATATACCAAAATAACATTTTTTACAATTTTTGTCTGTCTATCTTCTGTCTGTCTGTTTGTTCCGGCTAATCTCTGAAACAGCTGGACCGATTGTGACGGGACTTACACTGGCAGATAGCTGATGTAATAATTATGATATAATAATAAGGTGTAAATCAGGCTACTTTTGTTTTAGAAATTTATTTATTTTATAACTCTGCAATTGAACGATAACTTTTCTCTTAACTTCCACGCAGACGAAGTCGCGGGCACAGCTGGTAATAAATAAGAATTGAAAGAAAGATTAATTGCGGTAGTAATTTTGATAAAATAATCACGAATATTTCTGTCCGTGTCATGACAATGGCATCTGCCGAATTTAACACACCTAATTCAATCTTTGTGACAATTATTTTGTTTGACTCATGTTTTTTATTAGCTTCTTACTCAAAATCTGTTTAGCCGTCTAGACATATGTATATACTCGTAACTACATCTTTTGTTATTTATTGCTTAAGAGTCTTAAGTCTTCAATTTAGTCTTAAGTTAGGACTAAATTGTATTATTGTTTAAATAAACAGGTTTTAGTTTTACATTTTCATAATTATGTTTACGTAGTTTTACTTTTTAATTTAATATTTTACTTGCTGACCGGCGGGGCGCCATTTTATTCGCCTTTTTTTATGTAACTAGGTCGGCAAACAAGCGTACGGCTCACCCGATGGTAAGACCATAGCCTATAGACGCCTGCAACACCAGAAGCATCGCAAGCGCGTTGCCGACCCCAATCCCCCCCAGGAGCTCTGGTCACCTTACTCACCAACAGGAACATAATACTGCTTGAAAACAGTATTATTTAGCTGTGATCTTCTGTAAGGTCGAGGTACTACCCCAGTCGGGCTGCTCTATATTTTGAGCAGGAAATTTCCTGCTGTGCCCTACCTCAGTTAACTTTAGCCTTATAGGCTTATCCTGACAATAACGCCCACAAAAAAAGAACCATCCATTTTGGTGCAATCTTTCGAAAGTTGAATGAAATGAGCGTTAATACTTTTTAGTTATTAATTTCTATTTATTTATAGGTATACGTAGATGAAATGAAATTGTTCCCACCATCATTTTATATATTTCAAATAGAATTTATTTTATTTTTTAACTTCTTTGGTATAATGGCTTCCAATAGTAGCTAGTACTTAAGTACTAGTACTTACTAGTACTTCCAAGACGGCACAGATTATTTCGCCAATGGCACTGATCTGAGATCTGACAAGTATTGTTCGAGTTATCTTCAGTTCTAATTAGGCGTATTTACTTGACTGTTATTTCGTTGACCTACATTGTATTATACCTCATAAATTTTTATTGGGTGTACCGATTCTGATGATTCTTAAGCTTTTATTCGAAAGCTTATGTTTATCTTGTGGTCTCATTTAAATTTAATCGAGGTCTGGTAATCTTTGATAACGCGTATTTACTTGATTACTTTTTCGTCTACATGTACGTTGTATTACTTGTCGATGTAATTTAAGGCGGTTCTATTTCGTTTGCGAGCAAAACCAATTATAATTTTATGTTACTTCATAACTTTTTACTGGATGTATCGGTTTTAATTAGTTTTTTTTTTATATTAAAAAGTTGATGCTTGTCGTGTGGTAACATTTTAATTTGATAGATATCTGATGGGTACTTTTTTACTACGTTGTATTAGATGTCGATATAGATTAAAAAAAAAAAATAAAACATTCAGTTTGCGTGCAACACAATTATAAGGCTCAATAGTATGATTCTTTGATTCAAAACAGCTGTTAAAAATGTAAGATAGTGTAAGAAGTATTGGATTTGAATGCGGTCGAAACCGCTAGAGGCCTCTAGTGTCGTTACAACGACCGGATATCAAACTTGCCTCATTTATCGCCTGCGCTTTGCCTGTTTGTGTTCAATATTATATGAATAAACTAACTTCTGCGCGCAACTTTGTCCGCGTGGAATAGGATCAATTCTGTCATACATGATTTGTGAAACTTTAACCGTTTACGCAGCGGAAGGTCTCAAAAGGAAGAAATACCCTGATTTTGAAACATTCTTCATTGGTGCTACGCTCCTATTGGTCTTAGCGTGATGATATATAGCCCATAGCCTTCCTCGATAAATGGGCTATCTAACACTGCAAGATTTTTTCAAATCGGACCAGCAGATCCTGAGATTAGCGCGTTCAAACAAACAAACAAACTCTTCAGCTTTATAATATTAGTATAGATTTATCGCCTGCGCTTTGCCTGTTTGTGTTCAATATTATATGAATAAATTACTCGTATATCATTTTGTTTTTAATTATATAGTGAATGAAGGTTTTGCTCAGATAAAAAGTTTAAACATTGTGAATAGTATTTTTTCGATAAAAAATCTTTGACCTTATATAAATAGCTACCGTTTTATCATGACAACTTTATTACTTGTAAGTGTTTGTATGTGAATTGAATATCTATAAAAAATATATATAAACTCCCGGTAAAAACTATTTGGAAAGACACTAGTATTTTAGTTTCAGTTTTTCCAAGTTTAGGAGTCAGGAAACCAATGAATTTTGTATAACAAACTTTAATAAATAAATATTGTGATCTAGATACATACAAACAGACAACACAGACACAGATACTTCATTATCGATTACAGAATTAATAAGCTTACAGAATCTAAAAAATTTTTGACTGTTAAATTACAAACCCATTTTGTTTCTGATAAATATATTGTAACCAAACAGTTCGAGGAAATTACTAAATCTTGCAAAACATTATTGTTACTTATGGTTTATGAATCAAGAAGGAATTGTCCATAAAAATATGCAAAAATTTACATACATACTTTTTTGTTTCTAGTTTTCAATACAAATCGACTCCGTTTAATTTAATGATTATTGATTACGTGAGTAGTTGTATGAGTAGTAATAGTTGAGGCGATAATCATTTTACAAGAATGAATATTTTTCTTTTTTATGCACGCTTGACTTGGGGAGTAAGCTGGTGAATGCATTACGAAAAGTGTGATCGGGCGAGGCGAACGGAAGTTGAGAGTTACTGCAGGGGCAACTAAAGAAGTTTTACTTCAGTCGTGTGGTCAAAGCACACTCGTTTTTTTAAAACTAAAATACAGACGTAGTAAAGTTAAAAACTGCGTAATTTGAATTCTCTGTGTAAATAATTCAGTTATGTTGATTTTTTAGATAAATTTCTTGTTTGTGTAATACTTGGGAGAATTAATGTTATGAGTATATAAGTAGGCTTATATATTATTAGAAATAATTCTTTCGAGATAAAACCGATTGTAACCAGTTCTGTATTTGTACAGATTGAATAATTTATTCATTGTTATTATATAACAGCGGATAAGAAACGTCCTGTCTTGCAAGCTCTCAAACGCGTTAAGTTGAAATAATCGGTTCTATATTTTTGCTGTGTGGTCATGGCACTAAAGAATATAGCCACCCTCTCTTGCCGTGGGTGCGACTAAGGGATAACACAGTTCCACTACCACCTTGGAACTTAAAAAGCCGACGGATGGCGGAATAACCATCCAACTGCTGGCTTTGAAACACACAGGCCGAAGACGGGCAGCAGCGTCTTCGGTGCGACAAAGCTAGCCCTGCGGTCACCAACCCGTATGCCCAGCGTGGTGACTATGGGCAAAACAAACGAGTTCACGCCGTTTTTGGCGTGGACCTACGTTCAGCAGTGGACTGTGATAGGCTGAAGTGATGATGATGATCATGATATTTTTTAATTTTTATGATTTATTTTGCGAATTTTTTTTAATAATTAATTAAGAACCTTCTATAATGTATTTGTAAACTTAAAATAAGAAAGTTAATTCATCCGTTCTCGAGTTTTGCGCTTAGCAAGACATTTAGAAGCCCCTCGTTATGAAAAAAATATGAGGAGTAAAATCTACTGAACGAATGACCTCGTTACGTTTTTGTTAATTTGATTATTTACCATTTGATATTATGGTATTAATCTTTTTCTAAGACTAGTAAGCCTTTTTTGTACCTATTTAGACAGTCGATCGGTAGGAGTAAACACGAGTGGTGCATCGGAGCTAACACACACACTTTTTATTTATATATATAGATTCTTGTAGGTTAGGGTAAATAATACCGCGAATTCGGTGTCTATAAAGATATTTCTTTATTGAATTTGAAACCAATACGCAATAGACTACCGTAATAAAAAACGTGTGTGCTTTAGAAGTTTAGACCAGTGTTCCGCAAAGGGTGTACCGCGGCACACTGGTGTGCCGTGGTCGTTTATTGGTGTGCCTCGGAAAAATAAAGTTTACGTTTATTGATTAATAATAAATAGTGTTTCGGTGATTAATAAATAAATGTTGGTTAATTTTACTTAAAAAATGATTTTTTATTTGTGGTGTACCTCCAAAATATTTTCCTATTCCTAGGTGTACCTTGAACACAAAAAGTTTGCGGAACACTGCTTTAGACCACACGACTGAAGTAAAACTTCTGCACAACAGGACTATACTGTGTCTTGGATATACGAAACGTAAATGGCTATGAGAGAAAGAGAGAAATAACTCTCTCTTGCTCCGTTCGCCTCGCCCGATCACACTTTTCGTAACGCTCTCGTCACGCTTTCACCAGCTTACTCCCCGAGTCAAGCGTGCGTAAAGACGTTTAATTTTTAATACACATGTTATAACAATAGACGAATATTGTTAAGAAGCGAAAAGTTGTCATATTTAAAAATATTCCTTTTTCAAATCTAAAGATTATCCAATTCTTTATTTCATTACAGTGATCCCTATGTCCGCGTGGAACTGCAAAAGGTCGATGGAGACGTCACCGTCGAAACTTTTCTTACGAAAACCAAGAAAAAGGTATTCTGTTTCTCATAAAATATTTATATATTTTTTTTTAATTATCAAAATCGATCAATTTTATTAATGTATTATTGTATAATTTTTCAGACTCTTAATCCAGTATGGAATCAGGAGTTTATATTCAGGGTAAGGTGGAATTTTCTATTTGTAAGATAAATGCAGTTTCATGGAAGATATTACTAAATTGACAACAAAAGACAGTTTTTTGAAGAGTAGCTGCGGAGTTTCTTGCCTATTCTATTTATCTCTCGAATCAACATTCCGAATCGATGGTAGCTGACTTTAACTATAATTAAATACTATATAATTATTTAATTGAAAAAAGAACTATATTTTTATTTATTAAAATGACGTTTCGAAAGTGCGTTTGAAGTCTGTTTGGGTAAAATAATAAGTAATTTTTGTTTTGACTCTGGTCCTTCAAGCCGGATCTGAATTCGTTGTGATAATTTTTAGAACACTCGATCGCTTAGCTACTTACTCAACAATTTCTTTCCAGGTGAAACCCCAGGAGCAGAAGCTGTTGATCCAGGTGTTTGACGAGAACCGCCTGACCAGGGATGACTTCCTGGGCATGGTGGAGGTTCCGCTGGGCAACGTGGGCGTGGAGAGCGCCGCGCACGGCCGGCCGCCGCCCGTGCGGTACCCGCTGCGTCCGCGCAGGTCCGTGTAAGTGAGCATGTGTAGATATTTGCTAGCTTTACTGACTTTAACTGAGGTGGGGTACAGCAGGAAATATCCTGCTCAAAATATGGAGCAGCCTGACTGGGGTAGTACCTCGACCTTACAGAAGATCACAACTAAATAATACTGCTTTCAAGCAGTGTTGTGTTCCTGTTGGTGAGTAAGTTGACCAGAGCTCTTGGGGGGAATTGGGGATAGGGTCGGCAACACGCTTGCGATGCTTGTGGTGTTGCAGGCGTCAGGTTGTATAAAAAAAAGCTCGCTAGTGTATGAAGTTTAGAATTTGCATACTCTCTTCCTTTAGAAAGTTGAATTCCCTCTGCATCTGTTTAGATCTGTTTACGTATTAGGAATATGTAGTCCGCTGTATTCCAAATGTATAATGTACTGCTGGCTATCTGATATGCCTCGTAATTAATTATATTTATAGTTTTCGGCGCCGACATAGGTCACTGTGTAGCGCGCATGGGTATTATATCTATTATAATTTGGCATTTTTTTTAAATTAAATTCTTTAGATATAGTCTTCGTTTTCAAAAACGGGTGTTTGACAAGGGTTCATTTTAGGTCCTTTTTACGGTTCCGTACCCAAAGGGTAAAAACGGGGCCCTATTACTAAGACTTCGCTGTCCGTCCGTCCGTCCGTCCGTCCGTCTGTCACCAGGCTGTATCTCAAGAACAGCGATAGTTATTGAAATTTTTATAAAATTATGTATTTCTGTTGCCGCTATAACAACAAATACTAAAAACAAAATAAAATAAACATTTAAGGGGGGCGATAATTATTTTTGTTTTTTATTAGTCTTAAACGCCATCTATCAGAAATTAGGAAAACTTCGTCAATAGACTAATAATAGTTTTCTAATAGCATCATAGATGGCGTCAAAATTAAATAAATATTTTACAGAAAATTTACTTATATTTAGTTTAGTCAATGGTACGGAACCCTTCGTGCGCGAGTCTGACTCGCACTTGGCCGATTTTTTTATTTATTTTTGATGTGCATTAACGTCCTTGCTGAATTTATTGTATGTTCTCGTTCGATGCCTATAGCTCAATTTTTTTTTGTTATGCAATGAATGAAATAATGATGGTTTGATGATTGTAGTGTTTTTTAAATTCAATAGAAGCATGTTTCCGATATGTCTTATCTCTTACAGATGTTGCTTTTACTGTTTGTTCTGTAATAGTTATTGTTCGTTCTAGATTTAGTTACCTATATACTATAGAATTATTTTTTTTAAAATTTAAAATATTTATAAATGTTGTACATATTATTTGGGAGTTTGTGTTTATGTATTGTGTGTTTCTGTGTGTTCCCAACACAGGAGAATATCCTACTGGGGACCGATGAGTGTGAAGCGTTTATTTATTTATTTGTAGTATCTCATATACATTAATTTTACTGATAAGTTAATCTATACTAAGTATATAAAAAGTTAGCGAATAACAATTAGTTTTTAAAATGTCATCTATTAATGATAGGGTTTTGAATACCTAAGAATGCTAGACCTTTAAGAACTACCGTAAGTACTAATTTTAAAGATTTATCTTCCACAAGAATAATTGCTCTTAAGTGAATTAATAAATCAGTTATTACAACTGCTGGGGCTGCTGAAAGAGTACTTAAAACCGTCCCAATCGCAACCAAAATGGTGTAGAATTTTTGAAAATATTTGTTCCTAAGTGGGAAATTAAATCAGCCTTAGCTTAACTACTAGTACTTCTACGAAAAAAAAAAACTACCCCGTAATTTAAAATTATTGTAAAGTTACGCGTATACATACAAAGCCTTTTTCCACTCCAGCGCTCGTTCCCGGGTCCGAGGCTACATCGAGGTGTACCACGCGCTGATCGGAAGAGTTGGGGACCCCGGGACCGAGGACGCGCCCCACCCCTCGCCCGACGACTGGGAGATGGTGGAGTCTTCGCAGCAGGTTGGGAACGTTCAGCCCGTGAGTAAATCCATTTGCTACGATGTAGTATTTGCTTCAAATTACCGATAGGAGAGTTTTGAGGAATTATCATAATTATGTACCTTAACACACAATGTCACACTTCGTAGACCCTACTTAAGGTGCGACTTAGTTTATGGATGGTCCCTTAGGTAAATACCACATGAAAAAAAAGATACATTACTTATACTAAAACATTATTACATAAACACACTCAAATCGAAAACGTTAATCACACAAAATAAAATGGATGTTTTTTTTTTAATTTTTCTAAACTATGAAAACGAAATGAAAAAATTAGTTATGGTGTGTTTGACCCTATTAACAGTTTAATATGTTTTAATTTTGGCAATTTCTATCTCAATAACGAACAATTCTATTAACATCCTTGATGTAATGAATCTATTGTGTCACTACAACATGATGCTATTTTATCATCGTGTGGCGACATCTATCGAGCCACATACGAACAGACGATTCTAGATCACGCTATCGAAGTTTTCAAAGCGAATGAACTATATATACAAGAACCCGACAACAACCGTCGGGGCAGTGGCCCTACCAGACACAACACCCGTCTGGTTGGAGGATCCTCCCTTTGAGATGGCGGATGAGGGACTTCACACCTTGTTCCTCTCGCCACAATCGCATACCTATGGCGTCTATGACCTCTTTGACATTTCAATATCTTTTAGTTATTGCTGTCCATTTTTTAATGGAATCATTCAACATTTCTGATGTTTATATAATCTGTTGACTTCTTTAGTTCTGAATGCGTCATTTGAATTTTATTTATATCTAATTTCTACATAACATACACACACGGTCGTCTGTTCCTACGGTAAACAACTTAATGCTCGTGTTTTAGGTAACATCCGACTGATAAAATTACATTTATTTTCGATAAATGCACATATAAATAATACATGTATTAAACCCAAATTCGAGGTGGGAATCAAACTCATAACCTCCAGAATGGGAAGCAGAGTCACTGCAAACTGTGTAAACGTTTTATCAGTACAAAAGCGGTCTTAATACTCATAGTAATTCCTTATATACTTATAAAAATCCCCTCTACACAACATAACAATATACAATCATTGTAACACGAGTGGTACAAATGTCTTTAACTATCTAAACATAAATAAAATAAATAAAAAATCTTTAGAATGTAGACTCTTCAGCCTGTAATATCCCATTGTTGGGCATAGGCCTCTTTCCCCATGTAGGAGAAGGATCAGAGCTTAATCCACCACGCAGCTCTAATGCGGCTTGGTGGATATGTTCCCTACTATGAGTAACGATCGCTATCAGGTGTACATGATAACAACCGGGACCGACGGCTTAACGTGCTCTCCGAGGCACGGTGGGGAGACCCACAAGGACTGCACAAACACCCAGACCACGGCAGACATCTGTATGGTCAATACAAATGTTGTCGTGTGCGGGATCGAAAACGCAACCGCCCGCGCAACAGCCACAAACCAGGCAGTGCTGTGACCGCTGCGCCAACGCGGCGTCGGAATGTAGACTCATTGATAGTTAAATAGTCAGCTGATGTGTTTTATTTTCTACAGTCTGGGACGTCTAGCATGGATGGGGAAAGTGTAAGATTATTACTATATGTAAAGCTAGATTCACACGTTAATATTACATTTATTTTATATTTGAAATCGTGTTTGTTTATGTGTGTGTGTGTGTGTGTTTATTCTGTAGTCTGACACACGAAACTTGAACCGGAAATATATATTTTTGAAATTTTTTGATGAAATATTATTATAGAATTATCAAATCACATTTGTATTGAGCAATAACTCAGTTTGATACTTGGTAGCATTGCAAAGTAAGGAAATTCGTTTTAATATCGATTTAAAGAACTTCTAAAAACAAATTTGATTTGATATTAAAATATTAATATAAATTTTTTTTATTAAGTACCAAAATTAATTGACGGCACTAAAACGTAGCTCGGTGACCTTAGAGTCAATATTTAAATATTGATATTTAAAAAATTTAAGATTGCATAATAAGGTCGGGCTAAACTTTCGTGTGTCTGGTAAATCACTCAATCCATTCGTGCAGTAATTATACCTTCATCGTTATTATTGACACATATTCATTATGACGTATTTAACTTGATTTAATAATTATTTATTTAGCATATCATCCACAAAGTGCATTACATGAAAATACATAATTTCATTAATTAATTAATTTGGTTTAATGGCCTCTAATGGCGACAAAAATGTACAGATAATTTTGGCCAGTGGTCGAAGTTCGACCATAATTAATTTAAATTATAAGTTTGAAAATTAAACAAAAGAGGATATATGCGTGTGTGTATGTCAAATACATGGTAGTGTGTGCAATGTTTTTTTTATTGATTTAATTTATTTTTTATGCATAATTTAAAAAAAAAAATTAGCATTCTGCATTCCTCTGTATGAACTATAAGTGTGCGAAATTTCATACTCCTCTGTCCGCGCAATTTTGATAAAAAGGGGTACAAAGTTTTTGCTTCACTTATTAATATATAGATAGTTTATTTAAATAACTAATATAAATATGCACCTACCCACATTTAATCTTGTAGTTAAGTGGTGTGGATATTGTGCTAATTGGTTTGCAGCTCGACGACCCAACATTGAATGATAATTTTAATATTTTTATTTTTATTTCTTAGTCGGCAATGACTAGCATGGACGAGGAATCCGTAAGATATTTTTTGTTAAAGTATCGCTATGTGTTTGAGTGTGCTAGTTTTTCTCATTTTTATATTTTGTTTCTTTTAAACACTTTTTTTTGTTTATTACACAATTCTGCTAATTAATTTTTTGGTAGTATGTATTTTCATTTTTTTATGCACGCTTTTTCGCATATTACTTATTATGTTGTCAATTTGAATTAAATCTTTTGTAAGTTTCAATTGGAGAATGTTGAATATTTACCAAAAATAAATAAATTATAAGAAAAGTATCACTTAAGACACAAAAAAATTACAGTAACAATCGTTGGGGTATTTTTAAGCAAAAATGTACTTGTATTAGGAGCATTAAAATATGCAAGCTTTCAAGATGTGACGAAAACATCTGAATAACAGTCGTAATTTCAATATGTGTCTTCTAATGTAGTGTGCATTTATAAGCCGGTTGTTATAAAATGTGCCAATTTGGTAAATTAGAGATCTTTGACCTAACGATAAAATTTTGGAAACTTATTCCATAAAAACCAAGATATAAGATAAGATTCGAGATTTTTTTTTCCAACTAAAAATTATCATTTTTATATGCTATTAAAAATTTATTGATTTTGAGCAAGTTGTAACTGAGGTAGGGCACAGCAGGAAATTTCCTGCTCAAAATATGGAGCAGCCCGACTGGGGAAGTACCTCGACCTTACAGAAGATCACAGCTAAATAATAATGCTTTCAAGCAGTATTGTGTTCCTGTTGGTGAGTAAGGTGACCAGAGCTCCTGGGGATAGGGTCGGCAACGCGCTTGCGATGCTTCTGGTGTTCCAGGCATCTATAGGCTACAGTCTTACCATCAGGTGAGCCGTACGCTTGTTTGCCAACCTAGTTACATAAAAAAAAGTTGTAAAAAATATCTTTCATTAGAACGAAAATTAGGCGACAAGATTTTACCGAAAATAAAAAAGTAAAAACATTTTTTAAAAACAAGCTTTTATTTGAATGCGCTAAAACGTCACTTTATTCGAATTATTCTTAGCAAGCCCTTTCATTTCATACCCATATTGTAGAAGTGCATTAAGAACAACTAGTCCGCCATCCTTGGATATGCCGCCATGTTGCATTTAGAATGACGTCACAAAGTTAACCATGCATTGTCATCCAATTTTGTTTTTAATTTATAGCTTGTAATAAAAAAAGAAACTATACTACTTAGTTGATTTTTTTTTTGATGCTGCACGCTTATGTTGTAAATAGTTAGCTGCTAAGTTGACACTTCAACGTATAGTCGTAAAGCTTAGTTTTGAATGGCACTAGGTGTCGACGGTACCGTCGCTCATCGACGACGACTGGCTGGTGGTGGAAACTACGGACTTGCACGTAGCAGTAGGTTTCACCTTTTTGTTTCATTTGCTTGCTTATCTATATAAGTATATTTATTTATTAGACTAGCTGTGCCGGCGACTTAACTTTGGACAGCATTTTAAAGTGAAACTTTTATTATATCGTCTCATACTTTTTCGTGTGCGTATTGCATGTCGCATGACGGTCAGCCATCACTTATCATTTCCTAGAACTAAGACACTAATGACAACTAGCCTATGTCCTTTCTCAGGCTATTTGTGTACCAAATTTCATTTAAATCGGTTCAGTAGTTTTGGCGTGAAAGCCCGAAAGACAGACAGAGTCACTTTCGCATTTATAATATTAGTATGCATTTGTAGATTTGATGCATAGCAAGTAATTAATAATGGTAATTGGTTTCCTAATAGATGTAGTTATAAAACCAGAATGGCTAATGAGCGATAATCGCGCAATCATCGTTGGACTGATTGTTTATCTATAATTGTGTTTGCTAGCAAACGAAAAAAACCGACTTCAATTACATCGACAAGTAATACAACGTAAGTAGACGAAAAAAAATTAACAAACACACTAGTTGACACTACGATTTTCGAGGGTTTCCTTCGATTTCTCTGGGATTCCATCATCAGATCCTGGTTTCCTTATCATGGTACCTAAGTTGGGATATCTCCTTTCCAACAAAAAAAGAATTATCAAAATCGGTTCATAAACGACGAAGTTATCCCCGAACATACATTAAAAAAAAAAAAAACGAAAAAAATATATACGGTCCAATTGAGTAACCTCCTCCTTTTTTGAAGTCGGTTAAAAATATACGATTTTAATTGCTGGTCGTTCGCTAATTGTTAAATTTAATAGCGATAAGTTGTACTAATTTTTTTAGTTCATTTATTGCTCATTAGAGGCAGCACTATCGCTCATTTGCTTTTAAATTAAAATTTGGAAGGGATAATTACAACTCTTGATATCACTCGGCATTAATTTAATAGTTCTAACGTCTTCAAATTACTGTTTAAATATATTCATTTTAGTTGGAAGGATCACTATTAGTTAGTTATAATAAGACCGCCCGTTGCACGCTATGTAATTTATTTTGAAGCATTTTATTTATATAATTGTTATTATATGTTAGTGTGTGCATAAAGCTATTTATTTTTATTTTACTTCGTTTATATTAGGACACTTTTTTTAATAGTTATCACTATTCATTATGTTACGTTACGAAGAAGTGTATTTTTTTTTGTAACATCAGTGACTACGACAAGTTTGTTGTGTGAGTAGGTTAGTAGTTTTAGTTCTTACCTCATGAGAATAATTAATATGTTTAATCTGTTGTAGAAAACGGTTTTACTTAAAAAAAAACCATTCAATTTCTCAAACTATTTGCGTTATGTTTGATCACCTTCTTGAAAATGGCTGTAAAAATGTTCACCTAAGTAATTTGCAATATTGGTGTATATTGCAGGATTTTACTAGTGATAAGGGGTTAAAATTGATCTATCTAGGTCTTAGATATGTTTGAGCTCGTTTTTTCTATTTTAATAAGAGAAAGTACAATCGGGCAGGTCCAAGTAATAATATTAACGCGGATTGTTACAGGTGATCGGCGGGGATCCTCTGCCGTTGGGTTGGGAAGAGAGACAGGATGCGAACGGCAGGACTTACTACGTGAATCATATAGCGCGCTCCACGCAGTGGGAGAGACCGACGTTCACGTGAGTTTGACACGATTTGTTTGTGAGTTAGAGAGAGAGAGGAATAGAACAAGAGAGTGAGATAGAACGAGAGAGTGAGATAAAA
The DNA here is from genome assembly GCA_905220545.2 of Melitaea athalia. NCBI lineage: Eukaryota > Metazoa > Arthropoda > Insecta > Lepidoptera > Nymphalidae > Melitaea > Melitaea athalia. Next base: position 18,360,901 of record HG992194.1, read on the forward strand.
CGAGAGAGATAGAGTGTTAGTAATTTTTTTATCGAGGTTAGACCTTTCACGTACAAACGAAATGCAATTTTGTACTGATAATTTTTACTGAGGTATGGCACAGTAGGAAATTTTCTGCTCAAAATTGGAGCAGCCCGACTGGTGTAGTACCTCGACCTTACAGAAGACCACAGCTAAATAATACTGTTTTCAAGCAGTGTTGTGTTCCTGTTGGTGAGTAAGGTGACCAGAGCTCCTGGGGGAATTGGGGATAGGGTCGGCAACGCGCTTGCGATGTTTTTAATGTTTTGATATTTCTGGTATTGCAGACGTCTATAAGCTACGGTAATCGCTTACCATCAGGTGAGCCGTACGCTTGTTTGCCTACCTATTTGTTTTAAAATGTATAAGATATTTTACTTATTAAGATATTTTATTTAGTTTACCGAAGAGCATGTATGAAAGGAATAATGAAAGTGGACGAAGCGAAACAAGTATGTAAGGATCGTAGCAAGTGGAAAGAAGTGGTCTCTGCCTACCCCGACGGGAAAGAGGCGTGATTTATATGTATATGTTTTACTTAGTGTGATAATCTATGCTTTCTTATTTTTTTATTACCATATAATGAGATCAAATTCATTTAAAATTTACTCAGCATATGTTAAAAATAAAATAAAAAAAAGTACGAAAAAAAACTCATATCTTGTAGATTTCGTCTACCGAGAGATTTTTCGTGTATTATCTGTAGTTTTGGTTTTCCTAATTTTGTTACTAGAGATGTTCACACACTGACGTAAATTCATATATTACCTATCATACAGTAATTATCGATCATTATATACTTCAGATCATTAGCAAACATCTTAATACGTAATAAAAGAACAATAAATTTCATTCAAATAATTAAGCGGCAGCCTCATATTTTAATGTATACAAATGAAGGTAATCACACTTATTAGTCTATAACTAGTGGTCGCCCAGTGGTCGAAATTCGACCATGACTAAAAATTTAAATTAAAAAAAAAAAGTATAATGACAATAAAGAACTTTTTTTAAAAACTTCAATTTGACTACAGACTGACAATCAACAAAAGACTATAATACGCTTGTGTGTGTCAAATACATGGTAGTGTGTGTAATGTTTTTTTTTTTATTGATTTAATAAATTTTTATGCATAATTTAAAAAAAATACACAATATATACCAGTGAAAATACAGTACAAAATTTCATACTCCACCGTCCGCGCAATTTTCATAAAAAGGGTTCCAACGTTTTTGCTTCACGTATTAATATATTCAGACGTAACACGAGTACGGAGTCTCAAGCGGAGCGCATGGAGACGGCGGTCACGGAGTTCCAGCGCCGCTTCCACATCTCCGCCGACGACGAGCGCGCGAGCCCGGCGCACCCGCGCCGCCAGGTACGTGTGGCGCCCGCAGGCTTGTGCGCCTACACTTGTTGACACATGTTACGATCATCTGGTCTTTTGTAATGGGTGGGATATAACCGAGAGGCATTCAATTAAGGCATTACTTGTTTACTAGCTGACTCAGCCACGAGTTGCTGTGGCTCAGTAATTATAATAGACTAGCTTCTGCGCGCGACTTCGTCCCCGTGGAATAGGATCAATTCTGTCATACATGATTTGAAAATGAAAAAAAAAAAACCCGATTTTGAAACATTCTTCATTGGTGCTACGCTCCTATATTGGTCTTAGCGTGATGATATATAGCCTATAGCCTTCCTCGATAAATGGGCTATTTAACACTGAAAGAATTTTTCAAATCGGACCAGTGGATCCTGAGATTAGCGCGTTCAAACAAACAAACAATCAAACTCTTCAGCTTTATTATATTAGTATAGATTGAATTGTATTATATGCATGAAAATATATGTAAATTCTATATTTAAACGCGCCGTTTACCGGATTTCTCTGCAATTTAACCTGTCCGTCCATATTTTTTTTACACGATAAGTAATCACCAACATATCGTATACTGAAATCTTCTCCGAAACACGTTGCATCTTATCACAAACAAAAAAAAAAAAAAAAAAATACCGGATCTCCATTTATTAATATAGATAGATACTAATGTTAGGCGTTTATACAAAAATCAGTAAAATAGAAACAGTGGTTTAGTTTCAAGATAGATTTATAACTTAATTTAATGCGGGCTTTACACGCTACGATAAATTGTAACAATTTATTGAACGATTTATCGCTCCAACAAATCGAAAGAGTAGAGCACTGTTCACTCCAACTCCAATCCCAATAAATCGCTACAATCTCCCGTTTACACGCAACGATAAATTGTAACAATTTATTGAACGATTTATCGCTCCAACAAATCGAAAGAGTAGAGCACTGTCCACTCCAACTCCAATCCCAATAAATCGCTACAAACTCCCGTTTACACACAACGATAAATTGTAACCAATCTGGATCGTTACGATAAATTGTTACAATTTATCGTTGCGTGTAAAGCCCGCTTAAACTACAGCTTCTGTTTGATTGATTTTAAACGACTTCAAATAAGGGTGAGGTAAAATCGTAAATTGAAGTCGGTTTTTTTTTTGTTTGAGAATAAACGCAATTACTTATACAAAGCTTATAAATGTTATGTACTGTATGTTAATTAATTTAATGCCTCTCTCTTATATCTGTATTTGTAGAGGACTAAGAAATGTAAATAAATGAATAGTTAAATAAACAACGTTAATAGTCCTTTCGTATGAATCTGTGTTTAACTAAAATTTATTTACATTCATTTTTCCTTTACATTGTATTTCATGAATTAACAAAACTTTTTACTATTCAATTAACGAAATGTCAAGACATTTCTAATTTTAAAATGCTTTCATATGATTTTATGCATGTAAAAGAAACTAATTATAAGCTTCAAAACATACCTTGCATATGCATGAATATATGTATCTCGATATGCATGCATGCAGTGTTTAGCATGAGAGTTATAATCTATAAAGTAATAATAAGAAATTATTTTTTTAATCATAAAAAACTGCTCTACAGATGATTAATATTATTTTGCGCTTCGTTCAAATTATTATGAACATTTTTTTATAATTGGGGTTTCCTTATTTTTTTTTTATTTTTAAATTTTTTTTATTAAAAAGAAATCGTGATAAAACAATAGTCAGCATAAGGCTTATGCATGGGAATAATTTTTACTAACAGTATTATTAAGGCACTTCAAATATCATGTTCATTATACATCATAAAAAGAAAATGTCCGGAATCATATTTTTGCGATATTCTTTATGTAATGATTATATATTTGCATATGTATATGTTGTCGAAGATTTAAACTAGTTGATGATTCTTGTTAAGAATATTCACTATATTCTTCATCGTTCTTAGTCAGCTTAGAAGTGCTCCGAGTTTATATTGATCAGTTAAAGTAACTTCAGATAGCATAATATAATTAGATTTTTACTTGATTTAAAAATGTGAATAGTGTTTAATATTTCTAGGTTCTGTTAAAGTTTTCAAGTAAAGTGTTTTTAATATTTTTGTTTTTGCGTTTATTATAAAAGAAATGCTCTTAATACCAGATAATACTATATCATAATTTTATGAAATTAATTATCTGTTCTTATCTGTACTAAGCCCTGCGGTCACCAACCCGCCTGCCCAGCGTGGTGACTATGGGCAAAACACATGAGTTCGCGAAATAATGTCGGGCGCGAACTTGTGGAGGCCTATGTCCAACAGTGGACTGTGATAGGCTGTAGTGAGTGAGTGAGTGAGATCTGTACTAAAAATCACTCTGGTAATCCGATCTTATATTAAGTTTCATAATCACTTTAGTACATTTGATTATTTAATAGAAACGGAAGGACGATCGAAGAGAAAAAAATAAAAAGTAAATTTTTTTAATGTTATTTATTTTAGATTCGTGTTATGTATATAGTTAAATAATTATCTCGCTACGATATGATAAAATTTTTCACTTAGTACTCTTCCACACAAGATAGAAATGACAGAGTTAATATTTAGCAAATAAAAAATTAGAAGAGATTTCTCTTATCCAACCAATTTTTTTTTTCCAACTAAATTAATATTCACAAAACGGTTTTGCAAAATATATGTTGTACGGTGCACTTTGTTTTAATTTTAGCTAACAAGTTTTTAATTGCAGCATGGCCTCACGCAGGGAAAGGAATGATTTTAAACTGAATTATAAAAGTGCATCTTCACTGAATTCTAAATATCTTAAATTAATTGGGTATATCCTGAAATAAGGATGGCATTCACTGTAATTGCGTTATGTCACCAGTCGAAATTTTGCGTTCAACATAATACTGGGAGATCTGAACTAGATACGTATTTCACCGATCTGCTTAATGCATAAAAATTATTTTATATTTATTTTAGTATTACATAATTTTGACGCCGCGTTGGCGCAGCGGTTACAGCACTGGATTGCGATTGGCTGTTGCGCGGGCGGTTGCGGGTTCGATTCCCGCACACGACAACATTTGTATTGGCCATACAGATGCTTGCCGTGGTCTGGGTGTTTGTGCAGTCATTGTGGGTCTCCCCACCGTGCCTCGGAGAGCACGTTAAGCCGTCGGTCCCGGTTGTTATCATGTACACCTGATAGCAATCGTTACTCGTAGTAGGGAATATATCCGCCAACCCGCATTGGAGCAGCGTGGTGGATTAAGCTCCGATCCTTCTCCTACATGGAGAAGAGGCCTATGCCCAACAGTGGGATATTACAGGCTGAATCGTGATCGTGATCGTGACATAATTTTAGTATATTTAACACGTTAAACGCCGCCTTGATTTTTTAGTTTTTCTGTTTGGTCCATGGGGGACACCATGTAGTCGACACACAATTGTTCCGAGACACCACATGACCGCGAGTCAGAGTCAACTTAAAAAATATGACTTAGGTCATATAGTGTAAGGAAAAATAAGTAAGATCTTTAAGAATGGGTGATGGGTATGGTAGTGCAATAAAAACTTGTCCTAAAAATTTTGTAAGTAAGGACTTTTAAACTGGCCCCATGGACTAAACAAGTGAGCCCCAACTGGTGTGGGACCATGGCGTTCAACATGTTAATTCAAAATTGGAAAAAATATTTTTAATTAAAAATACAATTAATTTAATTACCGATAGTATGAAACCTGTAGAAAATGCAAACGTTGGGTTGTCTATTACTTTCCTGGCATAACTACTAGGTGGCAGGTATAAAATGGTTTATTAATATATATATTGATACTAGTTACTTTCACCCACATGTTGAATAAGTAAATCTTACATTAAAATGAGCGCTGTTTCATTGCAAATACGATGACATAGGGTTGCCTGCTAAAAGACTGGTTTGAATATAATATAGCCTGGCCTGGAATTTTCCAGCCAACTTTTTCGTGATTATCTTTAACGTACTAAAGAAGATAATTATTTAATTTTTATCCACTAAGCAGATAGTTGAAGATCAGATCTAATTCGTATCAAAGACTATAACATAAAAACAAAAATTTGCCGAGGCTATGAGATATTTAGACCGAAAATTTAAAAGTTTGCGGATTAGTTTACTTAAAATTGGTTGATTTAGTGAAGGTGCACTTAAAACTTCGTTTTTATCCATTTAATAATTATAAATATTCATATCACAATATCATGTCTCAGTAAAGAATGCAAAAACACATAGGTACATAACGCAAATTATTATTAACTCCCAAATATTAGTGACTCATTACAAATATTAGGAAAATCATGTTTGATATCAAACTAATTTGGTTCATTCAAGGCTTTGCGAAATATTGTAGACATGTAACTGTTGGCCACAACCTTAGATCAAATCGACCAACCAGCCAACGCTGGCGTTGGCTACAAATTCGCAATTCATTGGTTCTATTGTGACATCAACACCGGGTGATATCAAAAACATCGTGTTGTCCTCACTGGTCATAGACAATTCGGCACGAGATCACTTCGAATAGGGGAATGAGGTGTTCCCATAAACTATCATTCAACTGCCATAGATTAAGAGCACTCGAATGTAGGCATTATGTTTCTTAGTTCATCACTAAATTCAATGATGATGGCATTTTCTTGAGTAATTCTTAGTTTTTTATAGCAACGGCATTATAATATTGTACCAATTTCAACCTAAGATAGTAAAGGTAATTTAATTTCAATTTAACTGAAGTCGTTTAGCTGACGAGGTCAGTGTATATATTAGTTAGCTAGTGTCAATTCGAAATCTCTGACAGGAGGATATGAGTGAAAGACAAGCTGAAAACTCAAATGAAAATACTCCATTTTCGACGCCGATCCTGTCGCCGGAGCTGAGGGAGCAAGTTCCTACAGAGACACCGACAAACATAACCACTGACTGTGATACTAATGTAAGAGAAACTTCAAACGAGGAAGACGATGTAGTGTGCGGCAACGAAAACGTTGTCCCCGTGGCAGAAGTAGATGGTAATCAACCTGAAGAAACTTCTGAAATTGCTCAAGAAACTAACGTTAACCGAAATGCTAGTCAAGAAACGGTCGAATCGGAAGTGAACGGCGCTGACACTGGTGCTGAAACTGAACTGCAAGCGGGTGTCGAGTCGCTAGCTTTGAACGACACAGAATCAAACGGAGTCGTTGACGAAGATACGAGGACCGAAATAGAGGAGATAACATTTGGTAGAGAGAGAACAATAACTGAAGAAACGGGAGATGGATCGGGAGAGTCGTTGACCTTTGACGAGAATCACTTTAGTACGCCTACTGGAGGCGCGACTCCCGAAAGAAGGGCATCGACCTCTCGAAGAAGGGCCACCGCAAGTTCTATGGAAAATTCGGAGGTAAGAAGCGAGCGGGTTTGTGGGCGTGACGTGTATTGTGTAAAATTATTATAGGTTGTCTGTGTGCGTTTATTTTCATAATTACAAGATATTGCATTCGATTCAGATTAAATTTTGAAATGACAAAAGCATTAAAAAGATATTCGTTATGCACTGCGTGTCATCGCCCAAAAATTCGCTTGTAACCATGATTGCGCTTTGGGCGATTGTCTATGAGTGGTGGACATATAGATAACATTATCAATTGTCAAATCATAACGTTAATTTTAAACCGGTATTGTGTTCTATATGTCCATGTTGAGGACATTGTGACGGACAACAGGCGTTTGTGGCGTTGATTACCCGTGCTCCACGCTTTAGACTAACACGAAGCTAATACACCATTACTAAGGCTAAACAGGCTCACACGAGTTACAAATAATGTCTTGTGCTTCCGCGTATATCCATTCTATGCTAGAACATATGTGACTCATTATATTAAAATAACAAAAATATATGTATTATGTTTCTAATTCTATACTATATTTCATTTTTCCATTTTTCATAATGTTCGAGTGTCATAGAGTACTGTCATCGTAGTTTCTTCTTATACAGATTAAAAATATATAGCTGATTACTTTCTTAGATAATTTTAAGTCAGTTAGTTGTCGTTACTATTTGTCCGAAGCTTCTTGATTTTGTTAATTTTTTTTTTAATACTTTTTTCAAGATAATTTTATGTTGAAAAATAAATTGCTTGTTTATGGTATCAAATAGTATATTATTAACAAATTATAAATATAGTAAAAGTTATAAATATAGTTAATTCATATTGATTGCTAGCTGTTTAAAATTTAGGAAAAGTTGATCCATTTAGCTTTGTGTATATAATAACGTAGATTTAGAGGAATAGTTATTGCAGTTCTAGTTGTTCGTTTGACGTCCATCTTTGTTTTATCTTGTGATTTCCTTGTCTCATTGTCTTGCATGTGAGCGTAATTGTAGATACGTTGATTATGTTATGCGTGCTGGGTAGATAGCCTTAGACCTATCCTCGTTTTTCCTTGAAATTTAGTTAGTCTAGCTTATTATTTCTTAGATTAGAAAAGTTTATTGTTAAGAACTTAAATGATTAAAATGCTTCTGCCAGTTTAAATTTGTTTTTAACATTTGATACCGAAGTCTTTTGGAAAGCTATGCAGGAAAAAGTAATAATAGAATTGATTTTTAATGAAAATTTTGCGCTAGACGCTCGTATTTCGACCTACTGTATTCGACGTAAGGTCGCTTTTGCATCAGCTGACGTTTTTTAGGACGAGACAGATGGCTCAACTGAAAGTACGAGAAGCGGCAGTTCTAGTAGCAGCCAGAGTCAGAATCTACCGAATAGCGATGGTTAGTATTTTTTTTATATTAATTTTTTTTATAAGAAAAGAGAGAGAAAGCTATAAACAAGATGATATTTTTGTGGGATAATGTTCTTACTTATGTCATCCTACAGTGAACTTAGATATCTACAACAGTAGTGTAGTGGTAGTGGTTGCTAAAACTTTTAAGAGTTCTCTTTTTATGGTGACACAAAAAATACCTCAAGATGAAAAGAGAAAGAGAATCAAGAAGAAAAAGAGTACGATGAATGAATTAGTTAATTGTTTTGATCTCCTACATTTTAGTACCAATCTTTCGTCTACTTTTCTTAAAGAATTGGTTTATATTTAGTTGATGTAGGGTTCAGCAAGTCAAGGCAATTGTCAAAATCTGGAGCAGCTCAACTATCAAAGTACTTAAATTATACAGTCAGTACAGCCAAAAATGGCTGCTCTCAAGATTGGAAGTTTTTCAGCTACTCATAGATTTACTCCAAACTCACTAAAAATTTTAGCCATTCTTGCTTTGCATTTCATGACCTTTTTCTGTATATGATGGTAATGTCTTAAGGAGAGCTATTTATCTTAATCATATTAAAAAAATTGTAATTTTATTTTATAACTAAAAAATCTAAGAATAGTTGGTTTTTATTATAGGTTTGCCACCTGGTTGGAGCATGCAGCGCGCTCCGAATGGAAGGATATTCTTCATCGATCACAATCAGAAGACCACGACATGGATCGATCCAAGAACAGGTGAACATTGTCGTGGCGGAATTTAGTTATTATTGGCCGTTATTGCTGTGTGGCGCAATCATGTTTTTTTGTTTGACAACATGCCTTAAATGAGCGATTTCATCCTTCCAATGTGTGATATTTACTTTTTCACTTTTCAAATTATATTATAGTCTTGATAAATTTATGGCTATTTATGGACACTGTAGTGTGGTTTTATTTTGCTTTTAACTAAGTTATATAGAACAAAATAATTTTCGTTTGACATTTTTATTTTTTGGGTGGGCTATATATAGCTACCAGAAAGTTCTATAAGGAATAGTTTTCGTTTGTCTTTTTGTTATTTCTGCGAATTATATAAAGCGAGTCCCACGCCCTGTGGTGAGCATCAAGACCACAGATTATCAAGACTAACAATAATTGAGCGAGTAAAGTAAAGCAAGTGAATCGTCGCTAGGGTGCGCGTCGAGCCTGCCGGAGGCGGCGGCGGCGGCGGGCGCGACGGCGGACGCGGCGGCCGACGAGCTGGGCGCGCTGCCCGAGGGCTGGGAGGAGCGCGTGCACACGGACGGACGGATCTTCTTCATCGACCACAGTGAGTGCCACTCGCACATACAGACGTACACATCCACTCGCACACGTACACGCACGCCCGCAAACACACATACACACACCCACTCGCACACGTACACGCACGCTCACGCAAGCACGCACACGCAAACTCGCACGCAAGGACGCACGCACACGGACTGTACATCCTTATACCTCGCTCGTGTCTTCATGATGGAGCGTCATGTCATGCAAACACATGGAATGCTCTTCTTTAATGCACACACGTATGTACACAGCCAAACATAGACCACATATTATGATAATTCTTGCACTGCGTCTGCGTATACATGACGCGACACGGCGTCTAATGTATCGATTCAATGCTTGCTTCAAGCTTCATAATAAACAATTAATTTTTAAAATTGCAATTTTAAAAATTTACACATGCTTCTTCTTCCTCGTTCCCTCAATGATGAGGATCGCGACCACCAATGACTTCTCTCCATTTAATGCGATCGTATGCAGCGTGTGTTGCCCGGTGCAAGCTGCATTCCCGCATTCCCGATGACGTCGAATTTTTAAAATTGCAATTTTAAAAATTTACACATGGCAGAAGTGCAACTTCTAAAAAATAGCTTTCGAGTTATATTTTTTCACCGAAAATATAAAATACTGTGTAATTTATTCTATCTCTTTCTCTCCTATACATTTATGAATTTGTTTCTTTATCATGACGACAAGTTAGTTTTATCGATTTTCAAATCACAATGATTCTAAAGAAGTTTTACTTCAAATATAGATTAAATTATTCATTATTTTATATCTTATGCAACTTTATAATCGTAGGAAGGTAGACCGTTGCGATTTGTTCTATCGCCGATGATCACTTTCTCGTAAAAAAGGTCGTAAGCGCCATGCAAAACGCATCGCTTACGCGTTTTGAGCAGTAATTTATTCCATCTCATTCTCTCCTGTAAAATGTGTTTGTTTCTTTATCGTGACGCATTTTCGTTTCATCGAGTTTCAAATCACAATTTGGAATTGCCAAAGAAGTTTCATTTCAAAAAGTAAATTATAAAATTGCTAAGCATAACTGATTTTGAAGTCTACACTGTACTTAAAATAAAAACATTTTCGATTAAACACACACACGGGCATTGTTTAATAATTTAATACAACGTGTAACCCCTAGACACCCGTACGACGCAGTGGGAGGACCCCCGACTCTCCAACCCCCAGATCGCGGGCCCGGCCGTGCCGTACTCGCGCGACTACAAGCGCAAGTACGAGTACCTCAAGAGTCAGCTGCGCAAACCGGTACGTACTAACTGTTTATTAATATGTAGAAACGAGTCTGCTTTAGACCACACGACTGAAGTAAAACTTACTAAACGTAACTCTCTCCCTTTCAATCTTCACTAACTTATATCTCCCTCTCAACTTCACATTTTTCGTAACGCTCTCGTCACGCATTCACTAGCTTACTCCCCAAGTCAAGCGTTCGTAAAGAAGTTTCACTTCAAAAAAATGTACATTATAGAATTGTTATAAAAATTACAATGCTCAAACTGACTTACTACAGTCCAAGTTATATGTTACTATATGGTTATGGACGTCAATTTACATTTTTATATCCGGCTCGAAGGATCATTAATAATAATATTTTAAATATGTCTACCATCGAATGTATTAACGTATTAAATCTGTTGTAAAATTGTTAATTCACAATCTTTATATTGTAAATTATGAAATTATGAACTAACATATTATAATCTACAATTGAGATATTGAAGTATATTCTTTATCTTCAAAAACGGGTAAGAACAGCCTAACCTAAAATAATGTCATATTGTTTTGATTATTTTAAAGCCCAAATAAACAACCCAAATAATAAATCTTTGGCAATTTGCTAAACGGTTCAGTTTGTCCAGTTGTGTTAATGTCACCTTTCGCTTCAGCCTGTAATATCCCACAGCTGGGCAAAGGCCTCTTTCCCCATGTAGGAGAAGGATCAGAGCTTAATCCACCACGCTGCTCCAATGCGGGTTGGAGAATATATTCCCTACTATGAGTAACGATCGCTATCAGGTGTACATGATAACAACCGCGACCCACGGCTTAACGTGCTCTCCGAGGCACGGTGGGTAGACCCACAAGGACTGCACGAACACCCACATCACGGCAAACATCTGTCATGTCACCTTAGCAAATAGTTATTACTAGCTTCTGCGCGCGACTTCGTCGGCGTGGACCCCGCTCCTATTAGTCTTAGCGTAATGATATATAATAGCCTTCCTCGATAAATGAGCTATCTAACACTGAAAGAATTTTTCAAATCGGACCAGTAGATCCTGAGATTAGCGCGTTCAAACAAACAAACAAACAAACAAACAAACAAACAAACAATCAAACAAACAAACTCTTCAGCTTTATTATATTAATATAGATTATGTAATAATAATCTGTGTACAGAGCAACGTACCCAACAAGTTCGAGATCAAAGTGCGCCGGAACTCGATCCTGGAGGACTCGTACCGCATCATCAGCTCCGTCAGCCGCATCGACCTGCTCAAGACCAAGCTGTGGGTTGAGTTCGAGTCGGAAGTGGGCCTTGGTGAGACCTTCAAACTACACAATAATATCCCGTATGGTCCGGTTATACGATTGAAACAAACGCTATGGCTAAGACATTTAAGGCCAATGCATACGTAACGTGGACGGGACGTGCACGTTAAGTTTTGTAATATCGTTTCATACAAAATGTATGGCAAAGAGCAAGAGATGTATAGGACAATGCATACGCAACGGAATCACGTACGGGACGGGCACGTGATTTTGTATGAAACGAACTTCACGTCCCGTCCCGTACGGGAAAAAACACGCTACGTATGCATTGGCCTTTGGTCTTATAAAACTTTTGTCGTGTGTAATGATTGACCCGCCACCAATGTAACACAAGAAACAAGCAAATATGTAAAACATAACTCTTGCTCTACGTCAGTACATTTTTGTTATGAGACGTAAGAGGTTCACAAATGAGTTACAGATTCAATACTAATTCAAACTTGATTTTTTTTTTGTTTTTTTTTTTTTTTTTTGTCAAATTTGTCTTCGTTACTCTTTTGTGTCCTTAAATAAAGCGAGCCAGATGTTTCGGTTTTGTGACTTAAAATTCTGCTCATGATTAACTTGTCTTTCTGAACTTTGGATAAAATAAAAATATTTTAATATTAGTACATGTCTAGATACACACTATGATATAAAAATACAGTCTTGATAAAATTTGCGTCAAATTTTCTTACTATTTTTGACGTGACAACGTTTAATAAATCGATGAACCCCGGCGGCATTGTAGCGTTACGCTCATTGTCACGTTAAGCTCATTGTAAACTTGCGCCGCATCTATCTCTTTTCCACTCGATTGGCCTGTGCGTCCAGAGATGTTTTGTTATGACGTTGTCACGTTTAACTATCGTCCGTAAATCAACTTTAAGACAACCAATTTTTGCCTAATCTTCATATTTCTGTTCTTTTAATTTCTCCTTTTCATTCCTAACCCCCATATCCACTTTAAGATACTAATCGAAAGCAAATCTTCCACAGATTACGGCGGTCTAGCTCGAGAATGGTTCTTCCTTTTATCCAAGGAGATGTTCAACCCCTATTACGGCCTGTTCGAATATTCGGCGATGGACAACTACACGCTTCAGATCAACCCCAACAGCGGGGTGTGCAACGAGGAACATCTCAATTACTTCAAGTTCATCGGCAGAGTCGCCGGTATGGCGGTTTATCATGGGAAGTTGCTTGATGGTGAGTTCACTGAATTACTATAAATTGGTGTAATGTCGAGACTTTTAATCTGGTATAGCTTTTTGGTAGACAAGCTTACAGCCAAAATGATGGTAAGCGGTAACCATAGCCTATAGACGTCTGCAACACCAGAAGCATCCCCCCAGGAACTCTAGCCACCTTATGTATCACAGAAACACAACATTCCAGCTTAGGGGACCGTTCAAGTATTACGTAACGCAATTAGGGGGGGAGGGGGGGGGTTCGTAAAACGTTACGAGGCGTTACGGGGGGGGGAGGGGGGTCTCGAACAACGCGTTACGTAACGTTGTTTTTTATTTAAATAAAAAAAACTAGTGTACTAAAATCTCCCAAATTGGCAACCCTTTTCGTTTATATCCCTTTTTGTATATATATATATTTATACTTACCGCAAACGCGATTTTTTAAGCGACTTTTCGGTAGTTTTCGCAACAAAGTTGTGACATTTGGGTAAAAATGGTCATTTGGGGTGTTACGTAACGTTTATGGGCTGGGGGGGGGGGGGGTCCAGGTAAACGTTACGGCGCGTTACATGGGGGGCAGGGGGGGGGTCAAAATCTTCAAAATTTGCGTTACGTAATACTTGAACGACCCCTTAACCACTGGGTAACCTGGTACCCATTCTACTAAGGAAAGACTGATTTTAGAAAAATAATAAAAAATATGAACTATGTATTACTGTCCTAAACCCGATTAATATTATATTGTTCTTAACCCGAATTTGTTACCGCAGCATTCTTCATCCGTCCATTCTACAAGATGATGCTGGGCAAGCCCATCGAGCTGCTGGACATGGAGTCCGTCGACCTCGAGTACTACAACTCGCTCATGTGGATCAAGGTACCTTTGCGTTTGTCATTATATCAACATTACAGCAATAATAAATAATTACTTTACATCCAAAGGCTTTCGACGGTGGAAAAGTAGGGTTTCGATTTTGGGGATCAGCCTATCGCAGTCCACTGCTTTACATAGGCGTCCACAAGTTCGCGCCAAAAATGGCGTGAACTCATGTGTGTTGCCCATAGTCACCACGCTGGGCAGGCGGGTTGGTGACCGCAGTGTCGCACCGAAGACGCTGCTGCCCGTCTTCGGCCTGTGTATTTCAAAAGCCAGCAGTTGGATGGTTATCCCGCCATCGGTCGGCTTTTTAAATTCCAAGGTGGTAGTGGAACTGTGTTATCCCTTAGTCGCCTGTTACGACACCCACGGGAAGAGAGGGGGTGGCTATATTCTTTACTGCCGTAACCAAAACTTCGGCTTGCTAAAACTCAGATCCGGAAAAATAAAACGAGTCTGCTTTAGACCACATGACTCTCTTTCTCATTAACTTATATCTCCCTCTCAACTTCCGTTCACCTCGTCTGATTACACTTTTCGTAACGCTCTCGTCATGCATTCACCAGCTCACTCCCCGAGCCAAGCGTGTGTAAAGAAGTTTTATTTCAAAAAGATTCAAGAAAGATTAATCGTAAAATCGTAACTAAGCGAACCCAATATGATTTATACAAGCTTTTATTTAACTTGCAATGTATGTATGTACGAGTATGTATGTATGTGTTTGTTCGGGTGAAATCTTGCAACTCAATTTTGAAGCAAATATCTTCAATCAATTGAGCTGAAATTTTGTATATAAGTTCAATTTGCATGACAATGTATGGTTAACTTTGTGACGTCATTCTAAATCCCACATAGCGGCATATCCAAGATGGTAGACTAGTTATTTTAATACACTTCTACTATATGGGTATCAAATAAAAGGGCTTGCTAAGAATAATTCGAATAAAGTGACGTTTTAGCGCATTCAAATAGAAGCTTGTTTTTTAAAAGTTTTTTTTTACTTTTCAGTTTTTGTTCATCTTTTTATCACTTCAAGTATCTATGTGAAAAAGATCTACCTTAAGATATTTCAATTGTTTTATTTTAAGTAATCCAAGATTTCGTTATAGGAAAACGACCCATCGGAGCTGGACCTAACGTTCGCAGTGGACGAGGAACAGTTCGGGAAGACCATCCAGAGGGAGCTGAAGCCGGGCGGCGCCAACATTCCCATCGACAACGAGAACAAGGACGAGTACATCAAGTGAGGACTTTCGTTTTAAATCATTCAGTCAAACTTTGGCAAATTTAATAGGTTACCTAAAATGATCTTTGTAAAATTCCGATTTTTTTTAAATATGGAATATTCCATTTATTATATTACGGTGATTTTCTGGAGTATTTTTTAATGTAATTTTTTTAAAAAAATGTAACTAGGTCGGCAAACAAGCGTACGGCTCACCTGATGGTAAGCGATTACCGTAGCTTATAGACGTCTGCAACACCAGAAGCAATGCAAGCGCGTTGCTGACCTTATCCCCAATTCCCCCTATAAGATGGCAAAAGGATAACACAGTTCCACTACCAGTAGATTGTATTGCTTCGCTAGTGGCTCAAGTCCCACCAAGTGTAAATTATTACTGGGTGGGACTCGAGCCACTATTACAAACTATCAATTCAATACTACTCTTAGACTACATGTAGTAGAACTAATGCTATAGTTGTGCATGTATTTAACTGAGGAAGGGCACAGCAGCAAAATTTCCTGTTAAAATATGGAGTAGCCCGACTGAGGTAGTACCTCGACCTAACAGAAGATCACAGCTAAATAATACTGCTTTCAAGCAGTGTTGTCTTCCTGTTGGTGAGTAAGGTGACCAGAGCTCCTGGGGGGGGGGGGGGGATTGGGGTTACGGTCGGCAAAGCGCTTGCGATGCTTCTGGTGTTGCAAGACGTCTATAAGCTACGGTATCGCTCACCATCAGGCCAGCCGTACGCTGGCCTGTCTAGCTAGTTGTATATCGCGTGTACGCCGGTCGCAGGCTGGTGATCCAGTGGCGCTTCGTGAGCCGCGTGCAGGAGCAGATGTTCGCGTTCCTGGAGGGGCTGGGCGCGCTGGTGCCGCTGCCGCTGCTGAAGATCTTCGACGAGCACGAGCTGGAGCTGCTGCTGTGCGGCATCCAGCACATCGACGTGCGCGACTGGCGCGCCAACACGCTCTACAAGGGCGACTACCACGCCAACCACCTCGTGGTGCAGTGGTTCTGGAGGGTACGCCTGCTCACTACTCCGATCTTATAGTCCACCAGCACATACACGCTCTACAAGGGCGACTACCACGCCAACCACCTCGTGGTGCAGTGGTTCTGGAGGGTACGCCTGCTCACTACTCCGATCTTATAGTCCACCAGCACATACACGCTCTACAAGGGCGACTACCACGCCAACCACCTCGTGGTGCAGTGGTTCTGGAGGGTACGCCTGCTCACTACTCCGATCTTATAGTCCACCAGCACATACACGCTCTACAAGGGCGACTACCACGCCAACCACCTCGTGGTGCAGTGGTTCTGGAGGGTACGCCTGCTCACTACTCCGATCTTATAGTCCACCAGCACATACACGCTCTACAAGGGCGACTACCACGCCAACCACCTCGTGGTGCAGTGGTTCTGGAGGGTACGCCTGCTCACCAGTTCGATCTTATAGTCCACCAACACATACACGCTCTACAAGGGCGACTACCACGCCAACCACCTCGTGGTGCAGTGGTTCTGGAGGGTACGCCTGCTCACTACTCCGATCTTATAGTCCACCAGCACATACACGCTCTACAAGGGCGACTACCACGCCAACCACCTCGTGGTGCAGTGGTTCTGGAGGGTACGCCTGCTCACCAGTTCGATCTTATAGTCCACCAACACATACACGCTCTACAAGGGCGACTACCACGCCAACCACCTCGTGGTGCAGTGGTTCTGGAGGGTACGCCTGCTCACCAGTTCGATCTTATAGTCCACCAACACATACACGCTCTACAAGGGCGACTACCACGCCAACCACCTCGTGGTGCAGTGGTTCTGGAGGGTACGCCTGCTCACTACTCCGATCTTATAGTCCACCAGCACATACACGCTCTACAAGGGCGACTACCACGCCAACCACCTCGTGGTGCAGTGGTTCTGGAGGGTACGCCTGCTCACTACTCCGATCTTATAGTCCACCAACACATACACGCTCTACAAGGGCGACTACCACGCCAACCACCTCGTGGTGCAGTGGTTCTGGAGGGTACGCCTGCTCACCAGTTCGATCTTATAGTCCACCAACACATACACGCTCTACAAGGGCGACTACCACGCCAACCACCTCGTGGTGCAGTGGTTCTGGAGGGTACGCCTGCTCACTACTCCGATCTTATAGTCCACCAGCACATACACGCTCTACAAGGGCGACTACCACGCCAACCACCTCGTGGTGCAGTGGTTCTGGAGGGTACGCCTGCTCACCAGTTCGATCTTATAGTCCACCAACACATACACGCTCTACAAGGGCGACTACCACGCCAACCACCTCGTGGTGCAGTGGTTCTGGAGGGTACGCCTGCTCACCAGTTCGATCTTATAGTCCACCAACACATACACGCTCTACAAGGGCGACTACCACGCCAACCACCTCGTGGTGCAGTGGTTCTGGAGGGTACGCCTGCTCACCAGTTCGATCTTATAGTCCACCAACACATACACGCTCTACAAGGGCGACTACCACGCCAACCACCTCGTGGTGCAGTGGTTCTGGAGGGTACGCCTGCTCACTACTCCGATCTTATAGTCCACCAGCACATACACGCTCTACAAGGGCGACTACCACGCCAACCACCTCGTGGTGCAGTGGTTCTGGAGGGTACGCCTGCTCACCAGTTCGATCTTATAGTCCACCAACACATACACGCTCTACAAGGGCGACTACCACGCCAACCACCTCGTGGTGCAGTGGTTCTGGAGGGTACGCCTGCTCACCAGTTCGATCTTATAGTCCACCAACACATACACGCTCTACAAGGGCGACTACCACGCCAACCACCTCGTGGTGCAGTGGTTCTGGAGGGTACGCCTGCTCACCAGTTCGATCTTATAGTCCACCAACACATACACGCTCTACAAGGGCGACTACCACGCCAACCACCTCGTGGTGCAGTGGTTCTGGAGGGTACGCCTGCTCACTCCTCCGATCTTATAGTCCACCAACACATACACGCTCTACAAGGGCGACTACCACGCCAACCACCTCGTGGTGCAGTGGTTCTGGAGGGTACGCCTGCTCACTACTCCGATCTTATAGTCCACCAGCACATACACGCTCTACAAGGGCGACTACCACGCCAACCACCTCGTGGTGCAGTGGTTCTGGAGGGTACGCCTGCTCACCAGTTCGATCTTATAGTCCACCAGCACATACACGCTCTACAAGGGCGACTACCACGCCAACCACCTCGTGGTGCAGTGGTTCTGGAGGGTACGCCTGCTCACCAGTTCGATCTTATAGTCCACCAACACATACACGCTCTACAAGGGCGACTACCACGCCAACCACCTCGTGGTGCAGTGGTTCTGGAGGGTACGCCTGCTCACTACTCCGATCTTATAGTCCACCAACACATACACGCTCTACAAGGGCGACTACCACGCCAACCACCTCGTGGTGCAGTGGTTCTGGAGGGTACGCCTGCTCACTACTCCGATCTTATAGTCCACCAGCACATACACGCTCTACAAGGGCGACTACCACGCCAACCACCTCGTGGTGCAGTGGTTCTGGAGGGTACGCCTGCTCACCAGTTCGATCTTATAGTCCACCAACACATACACGCTCTACAAGGGCGACTACCACGCCAACCACCTCGTGGTGCAGTGGTTCTGGAGGGTACGCCTGCTCACCAGTTCGATCTTATAGTCCACCAACACATACACGCTCTACAAGGGCGACTACCACGCCAACCACCTCGTGGTGCAGTGGTTCTGGAGGGTAAGCCTGCTCACTACTCCGATCTTATAGTCCACCAGCACATACACGCTCTACAAGGGCGACTACCACGCCAACCACCTCGTGGTGCAGTGGTTCTGGAGGGTACGCCTGCTCACCAGTTCGATCTTATAGTCCACCAACACATACACGCTCTACAAGGGCGACTACCACGCCAACCACCTCGTGGTGCAGTGGTTCTGGAGGGTACGCCTGCTCACCAGTTCGATCTTATAGTCCACCAACACATACACGCTCTACAAGGGCGACTACCACGCCAACCACCTCGTGGTGCAGTGGTTCTGGAGGGTACGCCTGCTCACCAGTTCGATCTTATAGTCCACCAACACATACACGCTCTACAAGGGCGACTACCACGCCAACCACCTCGTGGTGCAGTGGTTCTGGAGGGTACGCCTGCTCACCAGTTCGATCTTATAGTCCACCAACACATACACGCTCTACAAGGGCGACTACCACGCCAACCACCTCGTGGTGCAGTGGTTCTGGAGGGTACGCCTGCTCACCAGTTCGATCTTATAGTCCACCAGCACATACACGCTCTACAAGGGCGACTACCACGCCAACCACCTCGTGGTGCAGTGGTTCTGGAGGGTACGCCTGCTCACTACTCCGATCTTATAGTCCACCAACACATACACGCTCTACAAGGGCGACTACCACGCCAACCACCTCGTGGTGCAGTGGTTCTGGAGGGTACGCCTGCTCACCAGTTCGATCTTATAGTCCACCAACACATACACGCTCTACAAGGGCGACTACCACGCCAACCACCTCGTGGTGCAGTGGTTCTGGAGGGTACGCCTGCTCACTACTCCGATCTTATAGTCCGATCTTCGTATGAGACAATTGTAAACTCGCCTCTAAATGTTTTTAAAAAGGCGATTTTAATTTACTGCTATTTTAAATTTAAAATAAATAAAGTCCAACAAAACTTACTTTATCTACTCTCTTGACCCAAAAAAGGGACAAGGGAGAAAAAACGATTTTTTTTTCCTAAATAAAATAAAATACACCAAAAGGTTCACCTGTCTCCTCAAGAAAAAAATCAGTTTTTTAGAATTGATTTTTTTTAATCTACCGTTTACCGTTTTTACCGTTTATGATTAAAGAGAGATGTACTAGTGCGCGAGCGAAACTGAACAACACCGACCGTGACTCACCTTGTATGAACCTAACCCTCCCCCCCTCTACTTCCAGGTGGTGCTGTCGTTCTCCAACGAGATGCGGTCCCGCCTGCTGCAGTTCGTGACGGGCACGTCCCGCGTGCCCATGAACGGCTTCAAGGAGCTGTACGGGTCCAACGGGCCGCAGCTCTTCACCATCGAGAAGTGGGGCTCGCCCGACAACTACCCGCGCGCGCACACCTGGTACTGACACTACCTTCTTTTTCATACACCTAGGTCGGCAAACAAGCGTACGGCTCACCTGATGGTAAGCGATTACCGTAGCTTATACACGCCTGCAACACCACAACCATCGCAAGCGCGTTGCCGACCCCATCTCCAACTTCCCCAAGGAGCTCGGGTCACCTTACTCACCAACAGGAACACAACACTGCTTGAAAACAGTATTATTTAGCTGTGATCTTCTGTAAAGTCGACTAGTCGAGGTACTACCCCAGTCAGGCTGCTCCATATTTTGAGCAGGAAATATCCTGCTGTGCCCTACCTCAGTTACCTTGCATTTAGACAAACATCCCACTGCTGGTCATAAGCTTATATCTTTTTATATACAATAGAGTTTACTTAACCACGCTGCTCCAGTGCGGGTTGGCGGATATGTTTCCTACTATAAGTAACGATCGCTATCAGGTGTACATGATAACAACCGGGACCGACGGCTTAACAATTTTAACATGCTCTCCGAGGCACAGTGGGGAGACCTACGAGGACAAACATCTAAACTGGAAAAAATATTTGTACGAATACAAATATCTATCCCGAGCAGGAATCGAACCCGTTAATCGTCGGCGTTTTAGGCGACTACTCCTACCACTACACCAGAGCGTTACCACTACCTTATAATCATTATATCTGTAACACACGCGCGGAGATACAAAAGGAGGTGTACGGTTACAAAAATACTGTTACGTGTTAGGGTTCGAAGGATTTAAAGAGAAAGACCTGCTGACTCTCGGAGTCTATTTACTAGCACTAGGTCCAACACAAAGCACTAGGTTCAAACAATAAGCACTAACGATGTCCTAGGTAGTAGCCAATGTCGTAGGTTTCGCTGGTATCACTCTTGATCACTAGTCTTCACTTCGAAGTCGCCTCGAAGGTAGCTCAAACTGAACTGAACTCGCTCGCCTCCCTGCCGCTATTTATATCGGCCGAGACGACTTCCAGACCATTCTGGAAAGTTCGCGCATGTACCCGGTTTTCGAGACTATACTTCTATATAGTTCCACAGTAGTTCCTCTAACGCCATCTAGTTTTGAGTAGAGGGTTTCATGTTGTCTTTGTCTTTGAGTGGTTTTACTGGTTGACGCTAGATAGCGCTAGTTTATTTGTGCTTTGTGTATTCGTAACAATACCAAACTCAACAGCCCCGGTAGTAAGAGAATCATCTGGAACGCTCTTAAAAGACACACAACATAAAAAAATGTCCAGACCACTACAGACGTCTGAACCTACACAAACATTGATCAAACGCCTGGATCCTGTGACAACCCATCTTCTTTTATATGAATACAGGTAAATAATAAACAATTTTCGTTGACAGCTTCAATCGTATCGACCTTCCACCTTACGAGAGCTACCAGCAGCTCAGGGAGAAGCTCGTGAAGGCCATCGAGGGGTCGCAAGGGTTCGCTGGGGTTGACTGAGATTTAATTAACGAGACCGACGCATTTATCAGAGCCATACTGTACGGTTGATAACCTCTAGGACCTAAGTGTTCACCTAAGGTCCTAAGGGCTACGAAAGTGCCACAGTGCTTGTGAACATTTTGTGAACACAACGAGTTTTGTCATTTAAGTGTCTTTACCCGCATATTTCACGTTTAATTTCAGTGGTCGTAAACATTTTTTTCAAGAGGTTCGGAATTCTATTTAAATCGATTT
Source organism: Melitaea athalia (assembly GCA_905220545.2). Lineage (NCBI taxonomy): Eukaryota > Metazoa > Arthropoda > Insecta > Lepidoptera > Nymphalidae > Melitaea > Melitaea athalia. Next base: position 18,383,109 of record HG992194.1, read on the forward strand.
CAATTTCGTTTTTAATAATTATACACGAAATAATTTTTCTTTTGTCGTTCTTTTGAATCCTATTCTATGTGTACAAGAATACGCAAAATATTTTACTATTTTACGTATTCGCATCTAAATAACAATAGTTAACTAATAAGATATAAAATTAAATTCAATTGAAAGTTTTTATCGAAGATTAAAATATAAAAAAAAATTGCCATTTTGTCAATAGTAATATAAATATGGTGCCATTTAGATGTGACTCAGATTAGACAATATACAATATGTCGGTGGGGGTTGCTAGAATGTATAATTGGAAACGAGTGAGCGTATAATTGAGATGCCTTGTATAATTATATCTTAAAGTTACTATATACTTATTGCTAATATGTGTACTACGAGTATTTTTTTTTGCTGAAACCTTATTTATAAATCGGCTGGTTGACTTTTTATAGCCTATTTATTAAGGCTACTTATAGGCTATAGATGATTACGCTGTAACTCATAAATGTCGAGTAATAACTATTATGTCAATCAATCCAAGAGGTACTTAAATACACACTGCTATATAGTTCTTAATAAAAAATATTTTAAACCGACATTAGTTATTAAAAGTGAAGTTGTGTATTATAAAATATCTATTAATTGTCTGGCAACCCTGAATACGTTAATGCATTTAAAAATATACGATAAAACACTGTCAATTTATTCGCTGTTTATATAAAATTGCTAATTATAATTATAATTAAAAATCATGAGTGATAATGTAACCTACCTAAAATTGTTATAAATGATAAAATATTAAAATTATACAATTATTACTGAGGTGTATATTTATTTGTCACGCTTATCTAATGCCGTCGTATTTGATCACTATTAAACTATACATCGTATACTTATTTCGTTATAAATGTTACATTTTGATCACATATATAAAATAAATTCATTATCGAATGATTATTATTTCATCACTTATATACTACAGATATTGCATTCGGCTAACTCTTAAATCGTATAAATTTATACAGTATATATTAATTTGTATAATTGTATATGTCATCCTGTGTATTTCTTACATCAAAATACTTTCTGTAATTTCTTTTCTTGACATTTTTCGATAAATCTTTTACAAGTCATGATATAAGTATTATTATGTATAGCTGAATGTAATATGTATAATTTAATTTTAATATTTTAAATATTATCTGTACATAGTCTTAGGTTACGGTGTAAAAAAAAATCGCTAATGTATAAAACATGTTTGAGTTCCAAGCGGTCCGTGTTGACGAAAAAATATTGAGCAATTTTTTTTCTAAGCCATGTATTTATTTAGTTTTTAAATATCATATTCCGACCCTTTTTTTCGTAATTAATTTATTTTAATAAAAAAAAATCTTACTTAACTAAAGTTAGGTTTACGAAGATATAACTTTTTTTTTATTACAAGCGTAATTTAGTTTTACTGATAATTATATATTTTTTATTTATCGTTAATTTTTGTATCGAAATGCAATATATAAATACAATATACGATAATTTATAAATAATATTTAACTATCGTTTATATTATTTATGCGTGAAAATAAAAATATTAATATAAGTTCGTCACAGTATTTAATTCTGTGAATAAATCGCCTTATTTACTAAACATTATTATTGGCATATATACTATCAAAATATTAACACTCCTTTTGACACTGCAATAAAAAAACCATAAATTAATATACATTACATATTTATACTGCATTAATTATAATAGTAGCAATAACCATAATTTATATATAAAAACTCAGTTATTTAAAAACTGACTCAAAATAACAAGATGAGTCGAGTCGACTTAAAGTTAGTGTTAAATTGAGCAATGTATTGAAATATTAAAAATTATTTTTATACACGTTCTAATATGTTAAATAAAAATTTGAATTATGAAATATAGTTATAATATTCATTTAATTTAACCTTCATCAAACTTTAAATGTTGATCGAGTTGAATAACTATTATGAGTTGACTCACATTAGCCTTAAAATTCAACTCTAAACGGTTTGAAATTTATATTTTTTTGTATTCATAAATAATAGAAATAAATAAAAATTCGTGCTTGCTAAATATTAAGCTAACATTTATTTGTCATTATAAAATATTACATATTCCTGTTTTGTCATTAATTTTAAAGTTTTGTGTATATTCGAAAAGTCACGAAAACGTATTCTTTCGCCGATAAAAAACTTATTTTGTAACATTTTCATTTAAAAAAATTTCCATTTTGAAACAGATTTTAAATATCGAACTTTCTAGACGATTCTTTTTTTTTCATCAAACAGTAGGTATTATTTGTCAATAATTATACAACTTTTTATTGTATTCAAGTTATAATCATTTTTAATTCGGTATTTATTTATTTATTTGCGAAATAGTACGTTATTGGCTTAAAGCGATTAAATTGTATTTTTAAGTATGGTTTAAAGTAAGAACAATGTTTGGTGTTGTCGAAACGATGACTATTTTTATTACGTCTGAACTTTAACGAGCATGTACATAGTTTATCGAAAGGATTAATAAATGCAAATAAAATATCGATTATATCGTTGATTCGGATGTTTTATTTATTAATTTTACTATTATACAATCTTCCCTAATAGTTTTAGCTCACTTTTTAAAGTGAAACTTTTATTACATCGAGTCAAACTTTTTCGTGTGAGTTCTGCATGTCGTTTTGACGGTTGACCACCTATTATGATTTCATAGAACTAAGACACTAATGACAACATACAGCTGATGTAAGTTACCTTTAATTTGCATAGATGGCGTACATAGAATATTTATAGGATGATTGTTCCTATTTCATTTCAGTTCCTTGAAAAAAAGTTTCACTTTTACCGTGGTTTCATAAAACCACACAGAGGTTTTATTGATTTAAGGGACCATCCATAAATTATGTCACACAAGTTTTAAGTGACTAAAAATTTTTTTCCACGATGTTTGGGAGGCTGCCACTGCCCAACCACGTAGTGGTTATATACTCTTTGGCCCAACCCACCCACGGAGTGGCAGCTGGCAAAGACGAAAATTCATTAAAAAATCCCTTATTCATGTTACGAAGTTTCGATTGGGAGGAAATGATTGACCGAATTTGAACCTGGCTCCCGAGATATAACATTTGAGCGAGATCGAGAAGTTATCGTTAACTTGAGTTATTTTTAATGTGTATTCATTTGACTAGTTTAAGACTACCTACGTAAATGATGTTCTCATTTAATTTGTGAAGTCGGTTTTGTTGATTTATAACAAACACCATTAGATACTGTGTACACCATTGAGTTTTAAATTATTATTTCTTTATTTTTTCATATACTGTTATGAAGTTTCGTTTGAGAGGTTATTGGTCATGTCAACCTGTCACGGGCTCTCGGTCCATTAGGAATACGCAGTACGCAATAATCATCAAAATCAATACACTAGGTCAGGGGTGGCGAACCAATGGCACGCGTGCCACAAGTGGCACGTTTAAAAATTATGATGGCATGCACAACGGGAAAATTGATTTATAAATTTATTTACAAAACATATTGGAAACACAATTCTTGATTTTCATTGCATTATTTACCAACAAGCGTTATGTGCCAAAACAGGTTTAAAAATGTTTGATGATATTTTGAGTTTTGTAACAAATTAGTCAATTTTATATCAGCACGAGCACTCAATAAAAGAAAATTTCAAGAATTGTTAAACGAAGTACCTACACTCGTCGTACAATAGCTTACTTTTATACAATAATATATCTACCTACGCTGGTTAAGCCGCGGAAATGTTTTGCAAAGATTTGTAGATTGGAGGAAATAAGATTACTTCTAAATAATGAGAACATTATTGACCAATACAATCAATTATTGGATCTAGAATGGCTAGCAAAGTTATATTTTTTCACTGAGTTATGCTCTTACTTAAATGAATTAAATATAAAACTACAAGGTGTTAATAAAACAGTCATTATAATGTTAGACTTAATCAAAGCGTTTGAAGTCGAATTACAGATTTTTAGTCATCTAAACATCACGTTCTTTCAAACTCATAAATATTTTCCAATTACAATTTTTTTTCTGAAAGTGAATGTCACGAAAAGCCAAATAAAGAGTCATTAACGAAAGAATTTTCAATGGTAATTCAATCCCTGATTCAGGAATTTTGTGCAAGATTTACGCAGTTTAAAGAACTTGAAGAAACTTTAAAATTTATTTTATATCCAGATACAATACCATTTGAAAAATTAAATTTAAAAGTCCTTGAGTGTGGTTAAGTTTAAATGAATTAGGAATAGAATTTTGAATTTCAGTCAAGTAGGTACCATATGGAAGCAAAAATTTGTTGATTTTAGAAGTGATTTAGAAATTGTTGAAAGTAATCTATTATTGGATAAAATAAATAAAATTGCAGAAGATGACGTTGAATTATTTTAAAATATTAGAAAAGGCAATTTTGAACCACATATTAATCTTTATCATCTTGCATCTTGTGTACAGCAACAAAAACGTATAGTTTCACCACGCTAACATTTCGAATAAAATTTTACTGTGGCACGTTACCTATTTAAAAAAGAATTTTTATGACTTTATGGCACGGACATCAAAAAAGGTTCGCCATCCCTGCACTAGGTGAAAAGTTAACATACAAAAATACACTCGAATTGAGAAATTCTCCCTTTTTGAAGTCGGTTAAAAATGATCAAGGATGGCGATTTATTACGAAATAGTCTGAGCCAGATGAATGGATCCTATGACTTATATACTTTAAGACTGATCCATAGATATCTTTAACATACATCGTCTTTTCCTAAGGTAAGCAATTTCAACTTTTTTTTTTTAATAAATAAATAAATCGTTCACACTCAATGGCCCCAAATAGGATTTTCTCCTGTGTCGGGGGTCCGAAAACACACGCAATACACAAGCACAAACGACCAGACCACGACAAACATCTAGGTATATAGCCAATACAAAATATATCTGTCGTGAGCGGGGATCGAACCCGCGACCGCCAGTACAACAGCCAGTGCTGTGACCGCTGCACTAACGCATCCGTCCGTATTCATGACTATCTACGACATATAAATAAATATACATAACAACTAGTTGCTTTCATCATCATTGCGCACATGCCAGTCCGTTATAAAGGGAGACCTTGCCCAACAACCAATATAAAACTAACTAACGAAGTCAATACCTAATTTGTACTAAATCAAACATTCTTGGCACTTATTTGTATGTAAAACATATTTACATATTATGTACGTTCATTAAATATAAAGATTGTTTTTTTGTGGTTCTATTTTTGGTTTGAAAATTACTTCATTATTGACTCTACGTAACTGTCATAAAATTATAATTATTTGAATAATTTGCGCGTGCGACAATCTTGCCGAAATCAAAATACGAATGAGGTATGTGGTGGGAAGCGTTATCATTGCTTCATTTTATAGGTAGTTATGATAATTGGTTACCGTAGCCAAAGCTTGCAAGGAGCATCACGAGCGCGTTGCCGACAATATCTCCAATCTTGCCCAGGAGGCCCAGGAGCTCTGGCTACCTTATTCACCACAGGAACACAATACTACTAGAGACCAGTGTTATTTGGCCTTGATCTTGATCTTGATATCTGCTTTACGAGTCATATCATAGGCAACAATTAGTGCTTCATTTTTAAAATTTTTGTTTATTTTACCACTTGCACTAATTATTAACAAACAAATTTTATTATTATCATAAATGTCCAAGTGAACTGATACACTTCGACTAGCCCGTTGGCGCAGTTTGTAGTGACCCTGCTTTCTGCCCGGGGGTTGTGGGTTCGATTTCCACCCTGAGTCTGGGTGTAATATATATTTATTTATATACATATATAAATAAATATATATTAATTATAACACAAGCATTAAGTTGCTTACCGTAGAAACAGTCAACCGTGTGTGTATGTTGTAGATATTTATTTATTCACGATCACGATTCAGCCTGTAATATCCCACTGTTGGGCATAGGCCTCTTCCCCATGTAGGAGAAGGATCGGAGCTTAATCCGCCACGCTGCTCCAACGCGGGTTGGCGGATATATTCCCTACTATGAGTAACGATCGCTATCAGGTGTACCTACATGATAACAACTGGGACCGACGGCTTAACGTGCTCTCCGAGGCACGGTGGGGAGACCCACAAGGACTGCACAAACACCCAGACCACGGCAAACATCTGTATGGCCAATACAAATGTTGTCGTGTGCGGGGATCGAACCCGCAACCGCCCGCGTAACAGCCAATCGCAATACAGTGCTGTGACCGCTGCGCCAACGCGGCGCTTTATTTATTCATTATTCATTTATTATATTTTAAGTATTTTAAAAGATACTGTTAATTGTGTTAGACATAATACATAATTATATCGGTACAAGATTATATAAACGACAAAGATGCGTGGGTTTATTTACGCGGTCTTTCATGCAGAACAGAATATAATTATTAAGAACGAATTTATAATGATTAAGTAATGTAGTTATTTCGTTTTTAACAAGTACCTACCTATATAGTTGAGTTTTTCCAGTTCTTTTCAGCAGAATCAACATTCAGAATCGATAAATTAGCTTCACGTTAACTATTATAAAACAGTAATTTAGGAATACCTACCTAATATACAGTGGCGTAGCTAGGCAACCGAAGGCCCTGGGGCAAAATATAAACGAGGGCCCCAATTAAACTATTTAAAATCGTTTCTTCTGTAGTCGTCCTGTTCCGAATTCGACATACTCCAAATTTTTCGTAATACAGTCGACTTCGTAAAATACAAATTTAACTTATTTTAATAAACAAATTAAAACTATTTTATGAAAATAAAAGGTAATATCTTCCTGTTACAGTTCCAAACAGTACAGTATAGTCCCGTAACAGTATGCAGACAGTGGAGGTACGTTAATATGATCCCGTTGAGCACCCTTTGGGTCAGTCAGTTAGACAGTCTTATTGTAGTCCACTGCTGGACATAGGCCTCCCCAAGACGCCAGACATGCCGATTTTCCACAATCCTCATCCAGCCTACCCCGGTAATTACAAATTATGTAGATCGTCGATCCAATGGGCTGGAGGAAGTTCCACACTGCGCTTGCCAAGACGTGGTCTGCACTCCAGGATACGTCTGCTCCAACGGCCGTCGGTCCTGCGACACAGGTGACCAGACCACTGCCACTTTAACTTGCTAAATCCGTGGGCTATGTCGCTTACTTTCGTTCTGTTGCGGATAGCCTCATTTATCTTATCCTTGAGAGAAACCCTAAGCATTAGCCCGTTTCATTACACGTTGAGCGACTTGTGGACCAGTCTCTTTGTCAGTGTCCACGTCTCGGCTCCGTATATTAACACAGGCAGGACGCATTGCTCGGACACTTTTGTCTTCAAGTGATGCGGAATCTTCGAAGTGAAGACTTGACGAAGCCTGCCAAACGCCACCCAGCCTAACCGAATCCTCCTGTCGGCCTCTTTCTCGTAGTTGTTGCGGCCTAGTGCGGCGAGAAGGGTACCATCGATCGATATGACTTGGTTATTAAGCATAACTTTCGTTTTCTCCAAGTTCATACCGAGACCGACTCGTCGGAAAGACTCGTTTAGGCCGGCCAGCATTTGGCCTAGCTCATCCAAGGTCTCCGCAAATATAACGATATCGTTGGCAAAACGAAGGTGATAGATGGATTCGACGTTGACGTTGAAGCCTCGTTTCCCCCAATCGAAGGTCTTAAAGACATCCTCCAGCGCAGTGGTAAACAGTTTAGAGGGTATTACATCTCCCTGTCTTACCCCACGCCGGAGGAAAATGGAGTCTTGTTCTCTGGTCTTGGATATGAACGGTCATCGTTGCCGCATCGTACATACATCTCAGTACCTCGATGTATCGCCAGTCGATGTCAAATATCTACAGAGAGTCCAGGACAGTCCAGGTTTCGCCATACATAGCGGTTGATTATATTCTTCTGTCTTTTGTATACTCTCCCAAAACAGTATGGATGTGGTTTACGGTGCTGTAGCCATTTCGAAACCCAGCCTGCTCCGGTGGTTGGAATTCGTCAAGTCTTCTTGTGAGACGATTTGTAAAAACCCTCGAAAACAGCTTATAGACGCAGCTCAGAAGTGAGATCGGTCTGTAATTCTTTAACAGAGACTTATCGCCTCTCTTAAAAACAGTACCACCACACTCCTGGACCTCGCCTCCGGTGTGGTACCTATCGGTAGATAACGGCGTTAAAGAGTCTCGCCAAGGCTTTTAGGGCAGGTCATCCTGCAGCTTCAAAGAGCTCAGTCCTAACTCCGTCATCCCCCGGAGCCCTTCCGTTTTTAAGCTGCCCGAGCGCCGCACTAATCTCATCTGCTTCAATGTTCGGGATGTCTTCCGAATAATAGCTCAACAATTGTGCACACGGATCTTCAGTGTCCCAAGTCTCAGGCTTGCGTGCACTCGACGAGTACAGCTGTCCATAAAATTTCTCGACCTCTTCTTGGATCTGAGGGCGAGAGCAAATCGGTCCTGCCATCCGCTGTTTTGAGCTTCGCAAAAAGGCTTCACCCCAATGGTCTTTGGAAAACTTTTAACCCCATATTCTGCTCAATAAGAATAGTAATCTCTCTCGTATTTGAGCAGCGGAAGTCTCGGCGTACAAGTTTCCGTAACCTCTTGGAGAGCCTTCTGTTCTGCTGAAGCTGCTTGAGCAGCGGGCAACCCGCACCTCGGCCGCATCAGATCCAAGGCCTTGGGAGAAAGTTTGTACTGCTTCGTTGACTTCGTCGTCAGAAAATATCTGCGATCCAGTATACACACCGTCTTCACCACGTTGTTGGTCATCTCGTCCACGTCGCTGGTAGTTTCCAACGAATCGAATCGGAGTTTTAGAATTTGGAGTTCCAGTTGGAACAACTCGAAGCCAGCGGCAGCGTAGCTCGGAGAGTAGATTTCATCAAGCGGGTCCAAGCTTTTCGGAGACATATATTCAGAGTGCCAAGCAATAGTCGGTGGTCGCTGCCGGTGTTAAACCTATTAACTACTGAGACATCTTTGAAAACAAGCCTTTTATCTGCTATGATTAAATCGATCTCGTTCCTTGTCACAGTATCGAGGCTTTGCCATATTCACTGAGCGGACCCCCTTCCCCGCTTCGAGGATGTTGACGATTATCTACCCCCTACGATTCCTGTGCCCCAATCCGTGTGGTCCAATTCTCGATTCGTCGCGGTCTTTTACTCCTACTTTAGCGTTGAAGTCTCCCATAACAACGTTGTAGAAGACCGAATTAGTGCCATGTATGGCCTTTGAAATATCTTCATACAAGGCTTATACTTCATCGTCAAAAGCCAGCTGTAGGATGGCTATCCCGACATCGGTCGGCTTCAATAGTTCCAATGTGGTAGTGGAACTTTGTTATCCCTTAGTTCCCTCTTACGACACCCATGGGTAGAGAGGGGGTGGCTAAATTCTAGACTGCCGTAGCCACACAGCAAACCCCTTCAATGACATCGACAAGTAATACAACGTAAGTAGACGAAAAAAGTTGTCAAGTTAATGCGCGTTATCAAAGATTACTCAAAAAGTAGTAATCAAATTTCAATAAAATTTAAATTGATACAAGACAAGTATCACTTTTCGAATAAAACATGAATAATTAAAAATGCGGTATAATATAACCTAGGTCGAGGAAACAATAGTCAAGTAAATATGCATTATTACATATATAACGAAAAATTGTTGTTAGATCGCAATTAAATTTAAATGGGACCACATGACAAGCACCACCTTTCCATTAAAACAAAAATCATCGTCGAAGTCGCTTAAGTTGGTGTTGTAAAAATGATTATTTAACTGACTGCAGAACGTGCATTTAACTGAGTTATTGTTGTGTCTAGTACATTATTGAAAAAAGTAATTTATTTGTTTTGCAATCGATAATCTGAAGATAATTCTTCAAAATGTTTTTTTTTTTTTTTTGATTTTCCGTCGAGTGTTTCTCATAGGTCCCGCCTTGCATCAAGCGCGTGCTTTTGAAACACGCTGGAGACAGGGGGGTTACCTCCAAGTTTCAAACAAAGATGTTCGAGACTTGTTGGAAATTCCTGTGTAATTTTTCATATACGTTACCATTATTAATTTCGCGTTCATGGAATCTGGTTTATTTTTATTCCGAATGTATGAGAAATTTTCATTAGTTAAATTTATAGTTTGTAAGTCAGAGTCCAAGGGGCCCCTGAGCTTGAGGGCCCCGGGGCACCGCCCCGCCTTGCCCCTTAGTAGCTACGCCACTGCTAATATAGGTATAGGTACTTTATAATATAATTTAAAATTGATTTTGTATTCCACATGAGTAAAGATGATGTGATCTGAGTGATTAAATTATTAAAAAAAAGAATCTCGAATCTCATCGATCTCTTTAAAATAGACCAATAGAAGTTGTTTTTGATTTCAGCGGTATTTTCATAAAGAGCTGTGGTTTGCTGTCAGATGTAATATGATTTTATATTTTAAGTTTTTAAAACAACAATAGTTTATTAAACTTTACTAGCGACCAGCCTCGGCTTCGCAAGGTTGCAAAAATGATCAGCGTTTCTCTACTATATTATGCATTTATTATACATAATTATAAACCTTCCCCTTGAATCACTCTATCTATTAAAAAAAACTGCATCAAAAGCCGTTGCGTAGTTTTTAAGATCTAAGCATACATACAGACAGACAGACAGCGGAAAGCGACTTTGTTTTATAATATGTAGTGATAGGTATAGTAAGTTCAACTCATCTTTGCGCGCGGCGCTATGTGTAGGTAAACCTTGTATATATACAGTGCCTTTGTTGCGTGACAAGGGGTACAGTGAAGTGAAAAATATAAATAAAGTTATTTAAAAAAATTTAAGATAAAAAATTATATCTCGGTGACAAATAGTATACATACATACATAAACTCACGCCTGTATCCCGGAGGGATAGGCAGAGGCAAGAAAATGACACTTGCCACGATCCTGACAAACCTAAGCGAAAACGCTTCATCAACATTCATTAGTCGTTGCATATTCTATAATACTTGGAATAGTAACTATATGGATTTAAAAATAATAATAATAATTTGTTAATACGTGTTTATTGAACTATTAATCTATATCGCTACTAGAAGGATAAAATGACGAATTTTCGGATTCGCTGCTTTCACCAAGTTTAATTATTATTTCAGATTCCATATCAAAAATTCTTCTTCTTTTTTTACGTGTTGACAAGTATTACGCCACATCTCTTCATTAATTTGACTAAAACGATCATTTATTAATTTCGTTATTCCAGTCACACTTTGTTCGATATTATGCGGAGCAATATAATTTTTTAAAATTCCCCATACATTTTCTATCGGGTTTAGTTCAGGATAATACGGCGGTAGTCGAAGAACTTCTATGTCATATGGCTGAAGTATGTCATCAAGCTTATGACAAATATGGTCTTCTTTTTTTTATCAAGTCATACAGTTTAATTTTTTTTATATGTGCATTATAAGTAATGTTTTTTTCTGTCAACCATCTATGCATTTCTGTTTTGCGGTCTTTATGCGGAGATTTAAATTTGAAGTCAGTTTTTTTTCCTTCAGCCAATATAATTATTTGTTATTGTTCTCTCTGATATGATATATGGTTAGGTAGAGTTAGGATAGATCTGACTGCCATTGCTGTTCTCTTTCGCATACTGTTTACATATTCATTCAATTTTGATATTAATTTGGACCTGCACTGCAAATTGGATCGCTTATACTAGCTGCAATATAACTATGTTTTCCTTTTTTAGAAATTCGAACACCTTGGCAATAGTTTCACGAGTCTAAAACAATCATAATACGTTCACTTTAAAAATAATATAGTTTTTAAAGTAAGTTAGTAATGTAGGTATACATTATTTAATTATAATAAATATTAATAATATCGAAATTAGCACATTGAAAATATTTACCTGACTCCTTAAAAAAATTCCGTGCAGAACTAGACATTTTCTTTAACGACTGTACCGGTGGAAAAATGACCAATAGAAAGACGTGTTTTTTGAAATTTCGAATGACGGCGGTCGCGTCACTGCTACACAAATTAAGGTTAAGCGCGCACTAGTGACTTTTGTCACCGTGACAATAAATTCTTTAAACAAAAGTCACTAGTGCGCGCAAAGTGTTATAATTACAAGCGCACGCACACATAGAGCCCCGCGCAAAGATGACTTGAACTAACTATACATATTTACAATTCACAACTTAAGAACTATCTATATAATATATATTTACGGATAGTTTTGGTGCGTATCATGTCCACGTGGAATTGTGCCAAGAATGCTGGCAGCATTTCCCCGTCGAATCGCTATGCCGTGCTCATTCTCTGAGCAAATAATGCACCAGCCCTCTTGTCACCAGTGGGGACAGATACTTTAAGTTACTACTGGTTTTATTTTTCTTGCTTTATAAGAAAGATTAAATGTAATTCAGGATTTTTATATGGATACAAACAGGATAATAAACGTACAGGCCGGCTGATGACTCTAGGAGCTTTGGAAGCGCGTTGCCGACCCTAATCTGTTACCCTTCACCGAAGCCCTGGCCGCCTTACTCGTCGTCATCAGAGTAACACAACCATATTTGAAAGTACATAGTATTAGTTACCTTATCGTGTAAGTAAATATTTTTATTTTACTTCACAAAAACATAAATTTCAATTTTTTTGTTGGATTTTCATCAACGCCCGCGCAACAGCCAATCGCAATCCAGTGCTGTGGCTGCTGCACCAACGCGGCGTCATAGATTTTTATAAATAATACATTTTAGAAGGTCCTAAAACATTTTAATCACAATTTTTTTTTCAAGATTTTTTCATATATTTGTTGGTGTTAAGTGTGAGCGAATATTTCGGATTAAGCACTAATATTACTATGCAAACTTGACCGCTATGTTTATTTGTTGATGTAATGTTATGTTGGTCTGTCGGAGGACGGGGAGCTTGGGTAACGTTTTCGTAATACGCGTCGGTCGTGCTAAGTTCAGTCCGTTACGACTTGCGCACACGCAACAGGTGCAGCAACAGCGATGTTATAAAATATAATTAATTTTAAAACAAAAAAAATTGTTACATATTACGGTATTGAGAGAGAAATATTGGTGTTAAATTAAAAAAAAAAAACATCTCATTTTCAACTCAATAATATTAAGCTTACGACAACGTAAAAAGGCACAATAATTTTTTTCCCTCCTTTTGATTAATAAAAAATAATTCACATAATTAAAACAAAATCATTTGCCTTTGACAATATTTTTTTTTATTTTATTTAAAAAGGTTATTAAGAGTATATATAAATTGTTAAAAATATCCAATACCAAAGTGATAGAGTGCAGTCGCAATGCATTGCCATAAAACTTTACTGAATTTGTGTTTCGTGATGGCGGCAGTCTTACCGGGATCTTTCGGTTACTTTATGAAAAGGAATGGTGAGTTATCTGTATGTTTTACATATTAAATAGAAAACTCTTCACACTTAATAATAAATAAAATAAAAATGTTTATCAGTCGAATGACAAAAGATCCATAACTGTTAGTAGAAATAAAAATACGAAGATAAAAGCTTATCTAGTGTTAGTAGGTACTTAACAACTAAAAGTGATCTTATTATGTCACACTAGAATTAATGACCCACTAGTAGAATCGAGAACCGAGTCGGGAGTTCAGAATCACATTCAATATGGAGATAAATGCCCAGACCACGAAAAACATCTGTATGGACTATATAGTTTGGCAGAGAACAGAACCCGCGACAACCAACGCAATAGCCATAGCTGTGTCAACACGTCGTCTTATTATTTAGTTTATCGCCTATCGTATTGTAACATAAATAAATATATAACCAATATAACAATAATTAATTTTAAGTGTAAAAAGATAAGTAAGCAAGGTGCACACTAATGACTTAATAATAATAATAATTGTGTTTGCTCGCAAACGAAAAAAAACCGACTTCAATTACATCGACAAGTAATACAACGTAATAAGACGAAAAAATAGTCAAGTAATACGCGCTATTAAAGATTACTCAAAAGGTTGTAATCAGATCTCAATCTAATTTACACAGAACTACAAGACAAGTATTAGCTTTCGATTAAAGTAAGAATCATCAAAATCGGTACACTGAGTAAAAAGTTATGCGGTATAAATACAACGTAGGTCGACGAAAAAGTAGTCTTGTAAATATGCACTATTAGATATAACTCTAAAAGTACTTGTCAGATCTCAATTAAATTTAAATGGGACCACATGACACGCAAAACCTTTCACATAAAACAAAATTGATCGAAATCGGTCCACCCAGTCAAAAGTTCTGAGCTAACATACATAGAAAAAATACAGTCGAATTGAGAACCTCCTCCTTTTTTGGAAGTCGGTTAAAAAACTAAACTCTTATGATGTTTAGTTTTTTTACTAAAATAAATGCCTGTTGTTTTTACCAAATGCAAAACTGTAGGTACCTAATAAATGTAATAAGTTGTAACAGTTTTTTTTTTAACTGTTTCCTTGACTTAGCATTTATAATAATCGGTCATCCAATAGATACTATTCATTGCAAGTTGCTAAACAACATTATTCTTAAGTAGTGTTGTTTTATTGTGGTAAGTAAGATGGCCAGAGCTCCTGGGGTTGGTCGGGGATAGGTAGACGAAAAAAAGTGAAGTAAATACAGCTTATTAAACATTATTCAAAAAATAGTCATCAGATTTCGATTAAAACATGGATCGTCAAAATGGGTACATCCAGTGAAAGGTTATGCCCAGTGGCGTAGCTAGACAACCGAAGGCCCTGGGGCAAAATATAAACGAGGGCCCCAACTAAACTATTTAAAATCGTTTGTTCTTTATTCGTCCTGTTCCGAATTCAACATACTCCAAATTTTTCGTAATACAGTCGACTTCGTAATAAACTTTAAAACCAAATACAAATTTAACTTATTTTAGTGAACAAATTAAAACTATTATGTATATTAACACAGTCAGGACGCATTGCTCGGAGACTTTTGCGTCGGAGACTTTTGCGTCTTCAAGTAATGCGGAATCTTCGAAGTGAAGACTCGACGAAGCCTGCCAAACGCCACCCAGCCTAACAGAATCCTCCTATCGGCCTCCTTCTCGTAGTTGTTGCGGCCTAGTTGGATGGTATGGCCTAGGTAAACATAATCCTGAACAACTTCGAAAAGGGTACCATCGATCGATATGACTTGGTTGTTAAGCATAAGTTGTCGTTTTCTCCAAGTTTATACCGAGACCGACTCGTCGGAAGGACTCGTTTAGGCCGGCCAGCATTTGACCTAGCTCATCCAAGGTATCCGCAAAGATGACGATATCGTTGGCGAAACGAAGGTGAGAGATGGATTCGACGTTGACTTTGACGCCTCGTTCCCCCCAATCGAAGGTTTTAAAGGCATCCTCCAGTGCAGTGGTAAACAGTTTTGGGGGTATTACATCTCCCTGTCTTACCCCACGCCGGAGGAAAATGGGATCTTGTTCTCTGGTCTTGGATATGAACGGTCATCTCCACCGCATCGTACATACATCTCAGTACCTCGATATATCGCCAGTCGATATGAAATATCTGCAGAGTACATGACAGCCCAGGTTTCGCCATACACAGCGGCTAATTATATTCTTCTGTCTTTTGTATAATCTGCCGAACAGTATGGATGTGGTTTACGGTGCTGTAGCCATTTCGAAACCCAACCTGCTCCGGTGGTAGGAATTCGTCAGGTCTTCTGGTGAGACGATTCGTAACAACCGTCGAAAAAAGCTTAAGTATAGACGCGGCTCAGAAGTGAGATTGGTCTGTAATTCTTTAACAGAGACTTATCGCCTCTCTTAAGGAACAGTACCACCACACTCCTGGACCACGTCATCTGCTTCAATGTCCAGGATGTCTTCCGAATACTGTAATAGCTCAACAATGGTGCATACGGATCTTCAGTGTCCCAAGTCTCAGAATTGCGTGCGCTCGACGAGTACTGCTGTCCATAAAATTTTTCGACCTCTTTTCGGATCTGAGGGCGAGAGCAAACGGTTCTGCCATCCGCTGTTTTGAGCTTTGCAAAAAGGCTTCACCCCAATGGTCTTTGGAAATCTTTTAACCCCATATTCTGCTCAAAAAGAGTAGTAATCTCTCTTATATTTGAGCAGCGGATTCGGCGTACAAGTTTCCGTATCCTTTTGGAGAGAGCCTTCTGTTCCGGCGAAGCTGATTGAGCAGCGGGCAACTCGCACCTCCGCCGCATCAGATTCAAGGCTTCGGGAGAAAGTTTGTACTGCTTCGTTGACTTCGTCGTCAGAAAATGTCTGCGATCCAGTATACACACCGTCTTCACCACGTTGTCGGTCATCTGGTCCACATCGCTAGTAGTTTCCAGCGAATCGAATCGCTTTTGGAGTTCCAGTTGGAACTACTCGGAGCCACATAGTATTTGGGGCAGCGTAGCTCGAAGAGTAGATTTCATCAAGCGGGTCCGCTCTTTTCGGAGACATATATTCAGAGTGCCAAGCAATAGTCGGTGGTCGCTGCCGGTGTTAAACCTATTAACTACTGAGACATCTCTGAATATAAGCATTTTATCTGCTATGATGAAATCGATCTCGTATTCTCGTTCCTCGTCACAGTATCGAGGCTTTGCCATATTCACTGCCTTTGGGGCTTCTTCTCAAAAATGAATTCATCAAGAAGAGCGCCCCCCCTCCCCCGCTTTGAGGATGTTGACGAGCATCTACCCCCTGCGATTCCTGTGCCCCAATCCGTGTGGTCCGATTTTCGATTCGTCGCGGTCTTTTACTCATACTTTAGCTTTTTTTTTAAGTCTCCCATAACAACGTTGTAGAAGGCCGAAATAGTGCCATGTATGGCCCTTGTAATATCTTTAGACAAGGCTTATACTTCATCGTCAAAAGCCAGCTGTAGGATGGCTATCCCGACATCGGTCGGCTTCAATAGTTCCAAGGTGGTAGTTGAACTTTGTTATCCCTTAGTTGTCTTGTTGACACCCACGGGTAGAGAGGGGGTGGCTAAATTCTAGACTGCCGTAGCCACACAGCAAAACCCCTTCAATTACATCGACAAGTAATACAACGTAAGTAGACGAAAAAAATAGTCAAGTAAATGCACGTTATCAAAGATCACTCAAAAAGTAGTGATCAAATTTCAATAAAATTTAAATTGATACAAGACAAGTATCATTTTTCGAATAAAACAAGAATAATTAAAAATCGGTATACTCAGGGAAAAGTTATGCGGTGTAATATAACCTAGGTCGAGGAAAAATAGTCAAGTAAATATGCATTATTAGGTACATATAAATCGAAAAATGGTTGTTAGAGCTCCTGGGCCCCTGGGGGGATCCCATTGGGGATAGGGTCGGTAACGCGCTTGCGTTGCTTCTGGTGTTGCAGACGTCTATAGGCTACGGTCTTACCATCAGGTGAGCCGTACGCTTGTTTGCCAACCTAGTTACATAAAAAAAAAGATCGCAATAAAATTTTAATGGGACCACATGACAAGCACCACCTTTCGATTAAAACAAAATCATCGAAATCGGATTGAGACCTGCTCCGTTTTGGAAGTTGCTTAAGTTGGTGTTGTAAAATTGATTATTTAACTGACTGCAGAACGTGCATTTAACTGAGTTATTGTTGTGTCTTGTACATTATTGAAAAAAGTAATTTATTTGTTTTGCAATCGATATAATTCTTCAAATTTTTTTTTAATTTTCCGTCGAGTGTTTCTCATAGGTCCCGCCTTGCATCAAGCGCGTGCTTTTGAAACACAAAACAAACAGGGGAGTTTCCTCCAAGTTTCAAAAAATGATGTTTGAGACTTGTTGGGAATTCCTGTGTAATTTTTCATATAAGTTACCATTATTAATTTCGTGTTCATGAAATCTGGTTTATTTATATTCCGAATGTGGGAGAAATTTTCTTTAGTTAAATTTATACTTTTTATAAGTCAGAGTCCGAGGGGCCCCCTGAGCTTGAGGGCCCCGGGGCACCGCCCCGCCTTGCCCCTTAGTAGCTACGCCACTGGTTATGCCGTATAATACAATGTAGGTTGACGAAAAAATAGTCAAGTAAATACGCGTGATTAGATATATAACCTGAAAAGTGCTTGTCGAATCTCGATTTAATTTAAACGGGACCACATGACAACCACCACATTTCAATAAATAATAAAAAAAAAAAAACAATTATCGAAATCGGTCTACACAGTCATCATAAGTTCTTTGTAAGTTTGTTAAGAATGACTCCATCTACTAATTCTTGTTGGTGGTGACATTTTTATTCACTTTGTTACTCAACATTTACGTTAAAATATTCATCCACAATATAAATAACTTGGACTTATACAGTAGGTAAACAAATACATATCTTATCTTATCTTATACTATTAAACGAGCAATTCTTGTACATATATATATATATATATATATTTTCTGAATCTCGGAATCGGCTCCAACGATTTTCGTGAAATTTAGTATGCAGGGGATTTCGGGGGCGAAAAATTGATCTAGCTAGGATTAATTAAAAAAAAATGTCGTTTTATCCCTGTTTTTAGGCAATGAAAAAATATCATTAGAATACGAAGCTTAATTTCACCATTTATTAATATAGCTTTAATAGCGTAATTAGGAAAGCGACGGATTTCAAATCGTTTTGACCCGGGTTCGAATCTCAGTCTCCAGATTATTTTTTTTTCTTTTTTTTTAATTTCACTCGTGATTTATTATTTAAATAAAATTAAAATATAAAAATACCGAAAAAAAAAACAAAAAATAAAATAAAAATACCGAGCTGGGCTCGGTCACCCAGGTACTTGTAATATAAAGGCAATCACATTCATAACTAAAACAAAATTAAGAAAATCCGTAGGATCGTGGCACAACTATTTATATGAAGTACCTTTCTTTTTCATGTCATCGTTTGCATCAAACCCGCGTCAATTCATGCCGATGCGGATGCGAATGCAGATGTTTAAATCAATGCGTGTGATCTGCATTTGCAGATGCAGATGCGGATAACATCATCTATAATAAAGGTCGAAGCACAACTGATGCGGGTGCAAAGCTTTTAGAACATAATATTTTCGATGCCTGGAAGCGTCCGCAGAATGCTATTGGGGTTTTTTGTGACCTTTCTAAGGCTTTTGATTGCGTTGATCACCAAACTCTTTTACTCAAACTTCGCCATTATGGCATCAGAAACGTTGCACTTGATCTCATTGTCTCTTACCTTAGTGATCGAACTCAAAGTGTATGCGTAGGTGACGTAAAATCGCGGGGTTCGTCTGCTCTATTGGGTGTCCCACAGGGCTCTATCTTGGGTCCTCTTCTTTTTTTGGTATAATTATATTAATGACTTACCGTATCGTGTCCGCGATGCTTGCAATATTGTGCTGTTTGCAGATGATACATCATTAATATTTAAAACTGACAGAAACAAAGTAAAATTTGACGATATGAACAGTACGTTATCTCAGGTATCACGTTGGTTTACTGTTAATAATTTGCTCTTGAACGCAAAAAAAACTAAGTGCTTAGAATTCATTGTACCAAATGTAAATAAAATTGATAAAACAATAAAAATAAACGGGGAAAACCTTATAATTGAAAACTCTACGGTTTTTCTGGGGGTGACCTTGGATAGTAAGCTTCAGTGGGATGCTCACATAGAGACATTGGCGGGAAAACTCAGCTCAGCTGCGTATGCTGTCAGGAAAATTAGACAGTTTACCGATGTGGAAACGGCTAGGCTTGTCTACTTCGCATACTTCCACAGTGTAATGTCATATGGAATCTTTGGTGGGGCGGAGCAGCTAATATTGAAATTATTTTTAAATTGCAGAAAAGAGCCATCAGATCTATCTATAGGGGTCCATGCGTATCTCTTCGTGAAAAGTTTAAAGAGATTGGTATACTGACGGTAGCTTCACAGTACATTTATAATAATATAGTCTTTGTGGGACAAAATATTCATTTACATAAACAAAGAGGCGATACACACAATCGTCTTATTAGAAATCGCCATAAACTCGAAATACCATCATGTCGCCTGCGCAGAGTTCAAAAATCCTTTGTGGGGTTGAGCGTACGCTTATAATATTATTATAATAATTATGATTCCGAAGGAGTTCTTAGATTTGCCACTGCACAAATTTAAACAACGCGTAAAAACTCACTTACTGAGTCGCGGTTATTACAAAGTTAATGAATTTCTCAATGACAAATTTTAGTATAGGTACTTAACATGCATTATAAAGGCTTATTTAGATTAGATATACTCTTCTCTAACAAAGATTCATTGGATAAATTGGCTAGGCATCCGGCTAAACACAAGTTAGTTTCGAAAACTTATAACAGTATAATAGTATGTAAAACACTAGTTAGTATAGAAAACTTATAAAAATGTAATAGTAACATAATAATATTGTAAAATGAATATTTTTTAATATTGTAAATTTATATTGTGACGTGTCATAAGAGCCACTGGTTGGCCTACATGAAATAAATAATTTTGAATTTGAATTTGAATATATTTCATCGGTATTGGGTTTATGTTTGAGAGAGGCTTTAAGGGAAAATTTAAGCTATGACTAACAAATGATCCCTACTTTTAATCGCTAAGGAAATCGTAAGGCGCAGATGAACTATACTAATATTATAAAACTGAAGAGTTTGTTTGGTTGTTTGTTTAAACGCGTTAATGTCAGGAACTACTGGTCCGATTTGAAAGATTATTTCAGTATTAGATAGCCCATTTATCGAGGAAGGCTACAGGCCACTAAGACCAATAGGAGCGGAGCATCAATGAAGAATGTTTCAAAATCAGGTTTTTTTTTCAAGTAACTATTCCACACGGACGAAGTCGAGGTCAGAAGCTAGTTTTTTATATGTCTACTATCAGAATTGAAAGGACAAATAAAAAAACATAGTTTCTTGATATTATTTAAATCATTTTGACCCACTTACATGCAGTATAGAGAGTCGACGACCTTACTAGTGCACTTTTATTAATGTATCAACAATGTTAAATTAAATAGGTACATAACATGTTCTCATTTATCAAAACCTGAATAATTGGATTAAGCTGGAAAAAAAAATTAGATATTTGCTAAAATAGTTATTTAAAAGGTTTTTACTAACGATTAGGTAGGTACTTTGTCTTAAGAAATTCCTTCATTATTCCTAAACATTGATCGGCTTATATCACATTTTTAAAATATTTGTTATTGTATTATTATACAGTACCTGGGTGACCGAGCCTAGCTCGGTAGTCGGTATTTTTAGTATATATTTTTTTTGTTTTGTTTTTTTTTCTGGGTATTTTTATATTTTATTTTTATTTATATAAAAAATAACGAGTGCAATTAGAAAAAAAAAAGAAAAAAATAATAGATTGAAGACGGATTTGAACCGTGGTCTCATCGGTTGATCCAGCGACCGATGCAGATGTTCCACCGAACCATTATAACTTGATCGCGAAATTTACCTTCTTAATCTAATGATATTTTAGCCATTTTTTCATTCCCTAAAAACAGGGATAAAACGACATTTTCTAAAAATGAATCCCAGCTAGATCAATTTTTCGCCCCCGAAATCCTCTGTATACTAAATTTCACGAAAATCGTTGGAGCCGATTCCGAGATTCAGATTCTATATGTATATACAAGAATTGCTCGTTTAATAGTATAAGATTTATACATATCTACACATTTTGCACGGTTAATACATTTTGTTTGCTTTATTTCAAGAACTTTTTACTTTATAATAAGCATAGTAATTGTAAATATAAAATACCATATTGTCAAATGTGCCGGAGAGCACGTTAAGCTTTCGGTCCCGGTTGTTATCATAAATACCTGATGGCAATCGTAACTTAAATAGTAAGGAATACCTATATCCGCTAACCCGTAGTGGAGCAGCGTGGTCAATTGAACTCCAATTCTTCTCTCACAAAAATACAAATCAATAAAAAAAAATATTGATTGATTGGTTTAGTGGCTTTCAGTTGTGCCAGTGGAGCACGGTTGATTCCGCCAATGTCACGTAGAGTGGAGAACACACGAAGGAGATTGGTTGGTCGGTGCGGTTGAGATAACAGTTGATTGATTGATTGATTAGTTTAGTGGCTTTCAGTTGTGCCAGTGGAACACGGTTGATTCCGACAATGTGACGTAGAGTGGAGAACACACGAAGGAGATTGGTTGATCGGTGCGGTTGAGATAACAGTTGATTGATTGATTGATTAGTTTAGTGGCTTTCAGTTGTGCCAGTGGAACACGGTTGATTCCGACAATGTGACGTAGAGTGGAGAACACACGAAGGAGATTGGTTGGTCGGTGCGGTTGAGATAACAGTTGATTGATTGATTGATTAGTTTAGTGGCTTTCAGTTGTGCCAGTGGAACACGGTTGATTCCGACAATGTGACGTAGAGTGGAGAACACACGAAGGAGATTGGTTGATCGGTGCGGTTGAGATAACAGTCTCAATTTAATTTTGGAAACAGGCGAAATAGTCAGACTTTCTTTAAAAAAAAAAAACATTATACCTACACACTACCACGTGTTTGACACAGACACGCATAAATAGGTAGGTACCCACTCTTTTGTTAAATGTTCAAACTTAATTAAAATACTATATAGTATTTTCGATAGCCCAAAGGTGATTTACTGACAATATTTTACTACAATTCTACAAAAACATGCAAGAACATTATACTAATTTTATGATTCATTTCGCAAATAAAATGTCCGTCATTAATATAAAATAGGTGAATGCAAAATAATTCCATCAACACATAATCTATATTGCATATTATTTTGTCAATCACATGAAGCCAGAGATAAAATTAAAACTGCTATATCTGAAATAATAGGTAAGTTTTCCTTGACCAGCATTTATATTGCAGCATGATGTCAATATTAGACAATAGCAGATCTGAATGGAATTATAATTCTAGTCAAAAGATTTATAGGGAAACTTGTAAAATAACTACATACCTATGTACTTAGGTAAAATATTATTTTAGCGCAAGAGCTTAAGTACCTAAGTCTGTTATTGAATTAAATTTAATTTTGGCTTCAATATCAATTAAAGAAAATAAATAATATTATAATGTAAAGAAATCAATTGTAAGTATATTTGTGTAAATCAATTGTAAGTATATTTGTATATATCTTGGCGAGTCTCATGAGCGTAGCCTTCGCTCCGATGATAGTTTACTTCTTAAAATTCCTCCACACGCCACTACGTTCTATACGAAATCATTTACTGTCCAGGCTGCTCGGCTTTGGAACTCCCTACCTTTGCCCATAAGACGCGCTGAATCTCTTCCAATTTTTAAGAAGTCTCTTAAGCACTATTTCCTTCAGTTATAATCCTTCTATCTAGTCACATATTATCCCCAGTCTGCGCTTTGAATCGTATCACAATAATTCGTTAATTTGTATATACGTTTATGTATGTCTATTAAAACTTTGCATTTATATACATATGCTATGTACGTACATCTTCTTTATTTTTATTTTTCTATTTTTTATTTATTTTTTTATTTTTTTAAATTATTTATTGGTTTAAATATATTGTATGTATTTTGATAAAACTGTACACCTAGACCATCTACATTTGTTTATACCATTTTCTCTGCCCAAAGGTTGCCTGGAAGAGATCGCTCATTAGCGATAAGGCCGCCTTTTGTACTTATCTCCTGTTTTTATTTTTGTGATTTTGCTCATTTTCTTTGGTGTACAATAAAGAGTTTTTATTATTATTATTTCATAATTTCTCCCAAATTTAGGGGATTCTATTTTATCACACGGGCCATGACCAAGGCGTGATAAAGTTACATTTGGTTATAAAGTTACGCAGGCTGATGAGATCGATGATGTAGTGAGAAATTTGCGAGTGATTCTACAAGTGTTTAGGATAGTCGCCTTTTGGAGACTGTCGAGTGTGTACTTCGGGAGCTGCAGGATGTCTAAACTGAGTTTTAAGCTTTTCGGTATTATACCCGTGGCCGATATGACTATTGGTACTATATGTACTGTGTCTGCTTTCCAACTGCGTTTAAGCTCTATGGCTAAGTCTTGATACTTGGTTAGTTTTTCAGAAATTGTTGACTGGATATTGTGGGTGTTAGGGACAGCAATGTCAATGAGGTAAATGGTGTTACTTGTTTTATCGTGTAGTGTAATATCAGGCCTATTGTAGTGTATCGTTTTATCTGTAATAATGGTTCTGTCCCAGTATAGTTTGCAGTTGCTATTTTCTAATGTTTGGTTTGGTTTATACTTGTAATAAGGATCCTTTTTTTGTATGAATTTATATTTGTGTGCAAGTTGTTGGTGTATAATTGAAGCTATCTGATCGTGTCGGTGTTTGTAGTCTGTTTGTGCAAGTGTTCGGCAGGCAGAAGTTATGTGTTGAATGGTTTCAGAATTAGCATGACAGTGTCTACACATGTCCGTTATAAGGTTAGGTGCGTGTATTATGTGCTTCTGGTAGTTCCGAGTGTCTATTATCTGGTCTTGGATTGCTATCATGAAAGCTTCTGTTTCAGGAAAAAGTTCACCACGCTGGAGCCAGGCGTTCGACGCTTCTTTGTCGACAAATGGCTGTTGTAAGTCATAGCAATGTCTTCCGTGAAGTGACTTTTGCTGCCATAATGCAATTTTTACTTTTAAATCAGTGGTACATTCGTTTCTTTGTGTTATTCTATCGGCTAAGTTTAATGGGGTCAGCTGTTTATCTGCTAAAGTGATTATATTGTGTAATGTTGAGTGCTCTGCGCGTTGGTGAAAATATTGTCTGAGTGTTGTTATTTGTTTATTATGTAAATTAACAATATCTATGATGCCGCGTCCTCCTTCTACTCTTGGGAGCGTCATTCTCTGTATGGAAGATCTGGGATGACGTTTTCTGCTAGCTGTCAGTGTAGTGTTTATTAACCGTTGAAGATTTTTGAGATCTGTTTGTGACCATTTTATTATGCCAAAAGAATATGTTAATATAGGAATTGAGTAAGTAGGGGAGACCAGGGATGGACGTAACAATTTTCGGTTATTTCGTTATATCTCACACAACTTTTAGAATATCAAGATTCAAACAAATACAAATGATAGATTAGTATTTCAGCTATCTTTAACCATCCCCTTAAATGCAAATTGTATAGGCATTTTTGAGAAAATTGAGCAAAAAAAATATCTGGAATCTGTTACAACCATCCCTAGGGGTAGGGCTGGTTGTAACAGTATCAGGGGATGGTTGTAACAATATAAATAAACACAAAGTATCTTTCATAATCAACATTATTATTTATCACAACTCAACATTATTATTCTCATTTATTAATCAGCCTTTTAGGACTCAAAATTATATCACAATAATCAAAACTAATTATTTATTAAACACTTCAAACAAAAAAAAAACTTCGAAAGTAGTCAACAATCTCAGTTGTAACGGACGGCAGAATCATTTACGTAAGGCTATAACCACGTCCCTCAATAAATTTGTGGCTCATCGCGACACAGTCAGACAAATAGTTATGACATATATAACTTCTTTCGTTATTAGTGCACTCTTCATGACCCCATTGGTGACACTCGAGACATTGTACCCATTTTTAATTTTACCTGTTGTTTGCAAAAAAAATTAAACAGACTAGACAAAAACAATCTATATATATTTTGTTATTCTAGTATCTTTTTTCTTCTTTTGTGCTATATTTCCTTTTCTTCCTTTTCTTACCTTTCCATTATTCTTCCTAGGTTCTGCCTTTGGTAGGGGCTTAACTTCATAGGGACTAAACGATATCGTTGTAACGTCCTGGAAAGCAGCTGAAGAGGTAGATGGGATTTGTAAATTATGAGATGATGTCGATTCCGATGTCAATACTGACACATCTACTTTCGAAATATGTAGTTGTTGGTGGGAAAGTTAATTCAGGAGGGGTCTTGGCAATAATGGTGAAGCTGGCAAAGACGGTGAACCTACCAATGGTGGTGTTAGGTACTTATGGCAATGGTGAGCGTAACTCGCCCTGTACGGTCGGTAAATTAGCAATCGAAATTGCTTGATCTCGTGATGGTGGTGAACCGGACATTGCGCCAATCTGACGACTTGTTGAAGAAGTAGGGTCAGGCAAAGGAGCTGGAACATCTTCTAACGGTCGATCACTAACGGTGCTGGGCAAGAAGTCCACGTCTGTGAATATTTGCGGGTTGACGGGTCAAAATCCTGTGCAAGCAAAGCCAGTCTGTATTTATCGGGATGAAAGTAACAAGTTGTTACTTTCATCCCGATCTATAAATTTTCCCGATTATGACAAACACGTGCTTATAGCCTACAAAAACTGTTATAAAAGTGCCATTCCGGATGCCAAAACATAAAGACGAATAGTTGTGCTATTTTACTCACAAATAACACACAAGCTAAAACATTACATAATTAAAAGAATCACATTTGAAAAAAACGGTCAAAACTTAATTTATGCCTAATTTTTCGGCACCGACTCATTACGTCCACAACTTGGCGGCACAGCGCCGTAAGCGCAACTGAGGTAAGGGGGGATTCAAAATGGAACATATTGGTAAAGCAGCCGTCTTTGTAACCAACATAATTCGTTCAAAAACTCATTTGTTACGTTCAACCCGTGTTACTTTCATACCTGGTCTCCCCTATTTATTGCTTTAGATAAGTTCAATGAGTTCAGTTGGGATCGAAATAGAATATTAAGACGATTATTATAGAACTATATAGATCAGGGATGGCGAACCTTTTTTGATGTCCGTGCCACAAAGTCATAAAAATACTTTTTTAAATAGATAACGTGCCACAATAAAATTTCATTCGAAATGTTAGCGTTATAAATCAGTGAAAAAATATAACTTTGCTAGCCATTCTACATCCAATAATTGATTGTATTGGTCAATAATGTTCTCTTTATTTAGAAATAATCTTATTTTCTCCAAAGTTATCAATTTATTGTAAAAAAATCAAGAAATATGTACCTACGTTTAATATTTGTCTTACATATTATTAATTTATTCATGAACACATTTCTTTAAAAACAAAAAATTACTTATTTTTTTTTAAATGGGTTCGTGCGTGCCTTCAAAATTTTCAAACGTGCCACTTGTGGCATTGTTCGCCATCCCTGATATAGATAATATAATTTAAGTACATTGTCTACATTTCCACATCTTATGAATATAAAATTCTCGTGTCGCAATGCTAGTTACAATACTCCTCCGAAACGGCTGAAAAGATTTTTATAAAATTTGTGCGCATATCGGGTAGGTCTGAGAATCGGCCAATATCTATTTTTCACACCCTTAAGTTATAAGGGGCGTGGGGGATTAAGGGGGTTAATAACATATATGGCAAAACAACGTTTGCGGGGTCGGCTACTTTAAATATAAATTACGTTAATTGTAGGTTCTAAAACGATAATAGAACTGTTAAGCTTTAAATTTTTAATAGTTTTAAAACTAGAGATATATATAACTATTACCTACATAGCTGATTCAGCGAACTTGATACCATTATATTTGTTGTTGCTTTTATGTAAACCTGACGACGCGTTGGCGTAACGGTTAATTACAGCACTGGTTTGTGGCTGTTGCGCTGGCGGTTGCGGGTTCGATCATGACAAATATTTGTATTGGCCATGCAGATGTTTGTCGTGGTCTGGGTGCTTGTGTAGTCTTTGTGGTTCTCCCCACCGTGCCTTGGAGGGATCGTTGAGCCGTCGATCTCGGTTGTTGTCATGTGTATAATATACCTGATAGCGATCGTTACTCATAGTAGGGAATATACCCACATTGGAGCAGCGTGGTAGATTAAGCTCTGATCCTTCTCCTACATGGGGAAAGAGGCCTACGCCCAGCAGTGGGATGTTACAGGCTGAAGCGTTATGTGAACCTTATCCTGTCAATTACGAACACAAAAAAATAATCCATTAAGTGCATTTGTTTGGAAATCTTGCCCGCCCCGGTGCTGTGTGGTTACGGCACTAAAGAATGTAGCCACCCCCTCTCTTCCCGTGGGTGTCATAAGAGGCGACTAAGGGATAACACAGTTCCACTACCACCTTGGAACTTAAAAAGCCGACGGGTGGCGGGATAACCATCCATGCTGGCTTTGAAATACACAGGCCGAAGACGGGCAGCAGCGTCTTCGGTGCGACAAAGCCAGCCCTGCGGTCACCAACCCGCCTGCCCAGCGTTTTGACTATGGGCAAAACACATGAGTTCGCGTCATAATATCGGGCGCGAACTTGTGGAGGCCTATGTCCAACAGTGGACTGTGATAGGCTGAAGTGGTGGTGGGGCCCGCCCCGGCTTCGCACGAGAGCAAAAACTATCAGTGTTTCTCTACTATATTATGCATGTATTATACATATAAACCTTTCTCTGGAATCACAATATATACTAAAGAAAACCGCATCGAAATCCGTTGCGTAGTTTTAAATATCTAAGCATACAGACAGCGGGAAGCGACTTTGTTTTATACTATGTAGTGATGCAAAAGCAGATTGAGATTGTAAAACCAGTGCACGTAATAGTGAAGTAAACAATGTCTTTGAAGAGAGAAGTGTGGCGAGCGATATCAACATATTAAAGTCATTTTATAATCTAAGCTTTACAAACAAGCTGACATTATAGCATTGACACAAATGCATACATTAGATTATACGAAAATTTTCCGTACACACTTTAATTTTTTTTAATCAAGCGTATCACATAAAGGCTTAAGAGGGCATATAAAGCGAGCAAAAAATCAGATTTCACCCGCGCGCCCGTGACTAATTGATGAAACAAAATATACACAAAGCCTCGTGTCAGAGTGCGATAGACGATATAGTTTTGAGCGCATAACGAATGTAAAAAACGACAAATATCTTATTTTATATATAATTCCGAAACTAAAAGTAATTACATTAAATGCCTAGGCATAGCCTTTACTCATATTTAAATGTAATTAATTATCAAATTTTTGTCTTAATGGTCATAACCATATCGAGTATAAAAAGAAAAAATATAAAAATTAGAGGTTACTTCGTGATTATATTTTATCGAGGAAATTTCATTATTTTATGTTTTTGATTAGGCTGTAGTCTTGAAAATATCACGTAGTTTATCATATATTTTTATTTTAAGATTTGGTCCGGAATTTTTCATGTAAAATCAAATAGCAGATTGATAATTTTGCTTTATGCGCCCTCTTAAGTAAAATTTTCTCCTTTGTCAGAGGTTCAAAAATGTTTATACTGCAGTTTTTTTAGAATTTCGGTTTTGTTAATTTCGCCGCTAGCAGGGTTTTTCTAAATAAGTGCCATCTGCTGACCAGAAAACTAACTATCAAAACTTACAGTTTCTGTTACTATTTTCTCTACCTTCTTATAACTTCGACCGCAATATTATCAATCTTCTTCACGTATTATTCCTTCTAGACACGTTTGACATTGTTGAAATCATATTAACTCCAACGGCACATTGACCGTCATTTAACCAAAAGAAATTTAAGTTTTTCTTTTTAACCGACTTCCAAAAAAGGAGGAGGCTCTCAATTCGACTGTATTTTTTTAATGTATGTTAGATCATAACTTTTGACTGGCTGGACCGATTTTGATCAATTTTGTTTTAATTAAAAGGTGTTGCGTGTCATGTGGTCCCATTTAAATTTAATTAAGATCTGACAAGTACTTTTAGAGTTATATCTAATAATGCGTATTTACTTGACTACTTTTTCGTCGACCTACGTTGTATTAAACCGCATAACTTTTCACTGGGTTTATTGATTTTGATGATTCTTACTTTAATCAAAAGCTAATACTTGTCATGTAGTCTTGTTTAAATTAGATCGAGATCTGATTACAACTTTTTGAGTAATCTTAAATATCGCGTATTTACTTGACTATGTTTCGTTTCATTACGTTGTATTAGATACTTGTCGGTGTAATTGAAGTCAGTTTTTTTTTGTTACAGATTCTACATATCTTGAGATACCTCCGCTGTTTCACTTGGACGAGTGGGCGCTGTGTCAGCGACCGAAGGACGTCTACTGCATGGTGGATGCAGCTCTAACTTCATCCAAGCCGTCACCATTGTTGGACTTCCTAAAGGTAAGTAAATATTCCAATTTTAATGTTCTGGACGCCTGGTTTGAAGTTATAATATATGCATTCTGTTGTGTTGTTAAAGTTGTATTCTACATAAAACATTCTCAAATAATGAATTTTCGAAAGAAACGCATGGAAATAAAAAAGGGCAATTGGTTTACAAGCTGTCACCCGTAAGTTCGCCCGTTTTGTGCCAACACCGTAAAGGAATCGGTACCAATCTAATCGGAGTCTCAAACCAAAGAGAATTGACAGCTTTGTACCCTACCCTTATTATCGTAGTCTTAGATATGAATTTCTATAATAGAAATGAATAAATGAACTTTATCATTACATACTTAGAAGGTACCTATACCTAAAACAAAGTCGCTTCCTGCTGTCTGTGTGCTTAGACCTTTAAACTACGCAACGGATTTTGATGCGGTTTTCGTTAGTAATTAGAGTGATTTCAGAGGAAGGTTTATATATATAATACATGCATAATATAGTAGAGGAACACTGATAGTTTTTGCAAACGTGCGAAGCCGGGGAGGGTCGCTAGTTATCGATAAATGCCGACGGATGCAGCTGCTAAACTTTGGCAAACGTGAAACCGACAAACTATCAAACGCTAAAGACTTAATAGTCACTAAGAAGCACTAAGGCCTCATTTACGGAGACGCGGGGCGTCGTGCGTAGCGTGTAGCGTGGCGGAACGCACTTAATTCAAATGTAGGGCGTTGGATGAGTGCGTTAACGGAAAAGCGATTTCACACGCGTTCATTTTCATACATTTTGACACACGCGCGACGCTACGCCACACGCTACGCCACACGCTACGCTACACGCTACGCGTAACGCCCCGCGTCTCCGTAAATGAGGCCTTAGTTTCCTGAAATCGTCAGTTTTTTTGCATTTCTTTTCTGCATCATTATCTTATCTTTCTTTTCTTTACTTTATATAATTTTATGTACAAAAAAATTTATGTAAACTTTTAAAAAAAGATGTACTTATTAGAGTCTTATATTATTTATCATTTATTAACAATCTTCTAGATTCTTCTAGATATCAAAAAAATTAAAAAAAGAGGGTTTAAATTTTCGTAGAGAGTGCTTTTACAAATGATATCAGTAAAATCATGCTTTAGTTATGGCGTGCCGAAAGTAATAAGGATTTATTATTCTACTAGCGACCTCTGTCGGTCCATATTTTTTTTACACGATAAGTATGATTACTTATCATATCATATACTAAAACCTTCTCCGAAACACGCTGCATCTTATAGTATAAGTATTACCTATTCCGATCGGTTCAGTAGTTTTCGCAGCATAACAGAACAAAAAAAACCGGCTCTCCATTTATTAGTAGGTATAGATATACAGATTAATTTTGAAATTATACTAAGGAAAATAAAACATACTCAAACTCTACACTGATTAGTTAGGGAACCACAGCAGTATATGATGACAGTGTAAAGTGCTTGACCGGTGCAAGTAGGCGAAGGTCAGCCACTTGTTTGCAAATCGAGTGGATTTCTGTTCTGTGTAACGATAGATTTAGAAAGGGTGGCATCAGTTTTACACATATTAATCACCGCATTATACACTATTACAACTATTTCATTATGTAATTTATATTGCAATAAAATTTAAATACAAATTTTTTATTTTAATAAAAATTTATATTCGATTGGTACCTATGTGTAGTAGTCAGAACTGACTTAACAAAAATCAAGATTTTAAAATACTCTATTAAAATTTAAGAAGAAGCCTGGTTTGGACTCTTATCGAACAGGAGAATTAAAAAACATCAAAACAGCGACAATTATGACACTAGCGCATCTTTTCCCTGTTCGGTGTGTGGTAGAGTCTGCCGCTCCCGTATCGGCTTGTACAGCCATCAGAAAATATGCTCTTCAGGCACTGATTGAATCGTCTGTAATAGACGTAAAGGCCTATGATTAAAATTAATTAAAATACGATTAGACTTATTCTAATCACGGTCGACATTCTGTTAAAGGGACAATGCGCACCGGATTTGATGCAGTAACGACAGTTGCCAGGCATTGTACCGAACTACCGACAACTATAGTCTGGCTGACGAAAGTTGATCTGAAAAAGGGTTCGTTCGAAGGGAAGTACATATTGATAGTATGATGGTAGTGTACATTGACGTCGTTGAAGGTATAAAGTAATGAGATACCTATAGTTGTTGAGTTTACCACCACATTTTTGAAGTAAGACTTCAAAAATATAGTTGTAGAGTTAGGGAAAAATGATGTGAATAAATTTTTACGATACGCGCACACACCGTCACTAAAAACCGACATCCTGAAGTTAGCTAGTCAACGAAGAAGAAATTAGCAATTAGCTAGGCAATGAAATATTATAACTTCTTACGTGCAAAAATAAGTTATAACACGTAAACACTTTTTTTACAAACTTAACGATTATTTTAAGAAAACATTTGTATAAAAATCCTAATTGTATATAGTCATTAAGTTTACTGCCATATTTTTTGTGTATTTATCGATTATATTTTAAATTTCCTTTGTACAAAAACCTTGATCTGAGAATAACGAATACAATTAAAAGGAAACTTTATCAATCTGGGTGTAGTCCTTGTAAAGTTATGTGCGTACAAAATCCAATTAATGGGTATTATCGTTATTAGGCTGAATTATTAGCGTTTTAGTTCGTTAGTCTATATACAAGACTATGTTGGCAAGGGTGCTTTCTTGGTGATTTCCCAAAGAAAAAATATAAAATTATCTACTTTCTTAACTTTGATTCGTTATCATAAGAATATGATCTGTTATTTTAGCTTTATTAACATTAATCACATTTATAAATGTTTTACTTTGATTACGCAAACATAAGCTCGGTATTTGTATCTACTAATTAGCTAAAAAATTTCCTAAATTAACATTAGTGTAAATTGACATGAATCTTTAAATAGGTACCTACTTAGATCAAATATATTACTGAAAATAATTTTTGTGGTTTCGATATTTACTTAAATTTAATATTGGCGAAATAATTTAGTTTCTTTCAATCTTTGCTTTTTTTTATAAATTGTAATTATTTACTATAAGCAAATAAAAGACATTTATTTATTCACTATTACGTTACTAAAATACAAATTTTTAAAAGAAATCACGCAACTCTACATACATGTAGATTGTATTTTCGATTTTTTGTTAATTGACCAAGAAATTTTAATCTATAAAGTTACTTAAAAACTAAACAGCAATAATTTAAGATATTTAAAGCTTGGTGTTGTAAAAAGTGACCTTCAAACTTGTCGAATATTACGATTTTAATCTCTGTGATAAACGATCTCTCCTTGCAATGCCATACACCTTTCATCTTAACATAAGTAAAAAAATATTTCATAACAGATTAGGATTTCAATTACTTACCTATATTTCAATTTAAATTTGTACATACAATAATGTCTAACTAAAATTTATCTAAATCACTCACTTTAGCCTGTCGCAGTCCACTGCTGGACATAGGCCTCCACAAGCTCGCGCAAAAAATGGCTTGAACTCGTGTGTTTTGCCCATAGTCACCACGCTAGGCAGGCGAGTTGGTGACCACAGCGCTGGCTTCGTCGCACCGAAGACGCTGCTGCCCGTCTTCGGCCTGTGTATTTGGAAGTCAGCAGTTGGATGGTTATCACGCCATCAGTCGGCTATAACAGTTCATAGGTGGTAGTGGAACTGTGCTATCCCTTAGTCACCTCTTACAACATCCACGGGAAGAGAAGGGGTGGCTAAATTCTTTACTGCTGTAACCACAAAGCAGCCGTAACCACACAGCATATGTTCGTCTATAGTATTTCAATTTAATATTTTTGATGTTTTCAGGAATACTCTTCAAACACCCAAAAGCATTATAATCGTACGCTGGTCCACCGTGGTGTCTGCATCAGCAAGTGTGGTGCCGAAGGTCCGGAGACCTGGCGTGGTGCTGCGGAGCGCTGCCTCAATAATAACTTGGCGCAGTATGGACTGGAGGTAAGCTGTTATTTATTGTACTTAGTCTTTCATAATAATATTAGAATATTTACAGTTTTTGTCTGAATCTAGACATTGTTATCATTATTGTCATCTAACATTGTACCCGCCAACCCGCAGTCGAGCAGCGTGGAGGATTAAGCTCTGATCCTTCTCCTTCATGGAGAAAGGATATTACAGGCTGAATCGTGATTGAAACATTGTTATGTTATAATATCTATGAAACCTTTCTAGATATGGAGCAAAAATTGTACTACAACATATTATAAATTATAAAAATCCTTCTCCAACACGGAGAAAGAGATTTACGCCCAAAAGTGGGATGTTACAGGCTATAAATGTTCCTGAAAACAAGAGCTTAAACTTTATACCTACATCCATCTTGGTTACTTTCTGGATTTTAAATTAGCCACTGTAAAAAAAAATCTGGAGGAAAAAACTCTCGGTACTCTTTAAAAATTTAAGATCATACCGACTTTACTGATAGTTATTAATAAATAATACTGACTTTTTGAATAACCAAAGTTAGAAATCCGAAGTTATTTTACAATAATTATCTTATACTCAATTAGTAGGTTGGAGAACAGTTCTGCACCGACTGTAGACAAACCGACCGACTGTCTCTTATTGGGATTTTGTATTAAAGTTGAATCCTGATTATTATTAAGCTTATCTTTGGGTTTATCTTTGGGTTTATCTTTGGGTACCATACCTATATAGTGGATAGTGGGGTACTGACATTTGAAATTTAGTGTCTTATGCATAGACATTTATGGAATTTAGATACTTTTTGAGCGACAGCTTTCAAGCTGATCATTAAAAGAGAATATGATCAGTAGTACATTACATCATATTGGTGTAGTGTTCTACTGAGTTCCAGTTTTTATAACGTAGGTGTTACGATATGCAAATATTTAAAATGTAATTCGTTTCGAAGTATTTTACGACAATTTAATGTTCTGCAAACAGTACAACGTGACCGCTGTATAATCACGGGTAATTGTATAGTTCGAGGACTTTTAGAGTTATGATTTTAACATATTTCAAGCAGATAAATTCTTTGTAATTGTTTACACGTTAGTTCATTTGACTTTGAATGATATTAACAATTTTACAAAAGTATGGAATGCTCTACACCTATTACCTGATACCCCTATTGCTATGCTAAAAAATCTACGCCAATGGTTTGGGAAAAGTACCCGTTCGCTATTCAGGGCCGCGGTATCAAGGGTACAAGTTGCCAAAATGATTGCCGAACTTCGTGAAAAGATGGCAATTTAAGAAGAAGAACCCCTATTTGAAAGCAACGGTCGTGGATCAAAAAATGGTAATCGATATAAACTGTCGTAGGACAAAATTCGGACAAGCATTATTGTTATGACAAGATGTTCTGTTCTGTAAATATGTGAAGCTAAATAAAAGTCCTAGACTAAATAAAAGTGTTTGAATTGGATTCCATGCAAGTTTCAATCGTGCTAATCTTAATGACGGATAGTTTTCGTGACTGGATATGTGTACCTACCTTCGGACAAAGGAAAACTGTAATGAAAAAATTGTACAACTTCTCAAAACTTACTTCCTAATAGAAAATTTTGAAACAGCAGTACGTATGACCATAATGAACTGATAAAAACGTCTGTTTCAGGCTGAAATTCTGGCGGTACAGTTCTGTAACACACCTGAGACGGTGTATACGCATCCTTCTACCGGTGCTTTTAACATCGTAACCTTGTCTCTTATTGCGATCTCGATTTTGGCAACAGTGATACATATTTTCGGTGGCCGTTGTACTGGATTTTCAGGTAACCATTTGTTTGACATATTTAAGTTATCTATAGGCGAGAACTTTGTACCCCTTTTTATGAAAATTGCGCGTACGGAGGAGTACGAAATTTCGCACATGTACAGTTTATATAGAGAAGAAGTGCAGAATGATTATATTTTTGTAAAATTATGCATAAAAAATACAATAAATCAATAAAAAAAAATGTGTAATGTACACACACTACCATGTATTTGACACACATACGCACAGTTTATTATTATAGAAGTACCTATAGTACGTACTGGAAAACAGAACCTTAATAATGTTCAAAATTATAATTAAATTAAATTAATTATGATCGAATTATGTTCACTGGGCGACCACTAGTTAATATAATAAGTAAAGTAGTATCTAGACTGTCTAGTGCATCATCTAGTGATTTAAATTTGAAAATTTCCTTTAATTACGTAGTCGATAGGTTTACCGTTATTTATATATAAATGTATTTTTTTTGCAGAAAACAAATTCATACTAGCTTTTTCGTTAAAACGTAACTGGCAAGTTTTGAAGCGCATCAAGTCTGAGAAAGAGTTAGATGAGCGAACGAAGGATCTCCTCTGCATTGAAGGAATCAGGTATCTGCCGTAATTACATGTATTTTAAAGTTACATTTCACTTTTAATAAGTAAGGATATTAACTACTTTTGTTAAGCCAAGGTTTAAGGTTTCACGACCTATGATTAAATTTCACGATCACACGATACAGCCTGTAATATCCCACTGTTGGGCATAGGCCTCTTCTCAACGTAGGAGAAGGATCGGAGCTTAATCCACCACGCTGCTCCAATGCGGGTTGGCGGATATATTCCCTACTATGAGTAACGATCGCCATCAGGTGTACATGATAACAACCGGGACCGACGGCTTAACGTGCTCTCCGAGGCACGGTGGGGTAACCCACAAGGACTACACAAACACCCAGACCACGGCAAACATCTGTATGGCCAATACAAATGTTGTCGTGTGCGGGAATCGAACCCGCAACCGCCCGCGCAACAGCCAATCGCAATCCAGTGCTGTAACCGCTGCGCCAACGCGGCGTCTGATTAAATTTAAAATATTTAAATAATATGAATGACTAGCTTCTGACCGCGACTTCGTCCGCATGGAATAGTTACTTGAACAAAAACCCCTGATTTTGAAACATTCTTCATTGGCGCTACGCTCCTATTGGTCTTAGCGTGATGATATATAGCCTATAGCCTTCCTCGATAAATGGGCTATCTAACACTGAAAGAATTTTTCAAATCGGAGCAGTAGATCCTGAGATTAGCGCGTTCAAACAAACAATCAAACAAACAAAATCTTCAGCTTTATTATATTAGTATAGATTTTTTTTTTTTTTTATGTTACTGGGTTGGCAAACAAGCGTACGGCTCACCTGATGGTAAGACCGTAGCCTATAGACGCCTGCAACACCAGAAGCATCGCAAGCGCGTTGCCGACCCTATCCCCAATCCCCCCAGGAGTTCTGGTCACCTTACTCACCAACAGGAACACACTACTGCTTGAAAACAGTATTATTTATCTGTGATCTTCTATAAGGTCTAGGTATACTACCCCTGTCGGGCTGCTCCATATTTTGAGCAGGAAATTTCCTACTGTGCCCTACCACAGTTAAGATTTAATCAATTAAAACTTCTCCGGACTAGTTTACATTTTAATGTTTAAATTTTTGGTCATGTAACAAATATTACTAACTTAAAATCTTAGAATTCAGACAAAGGTCTAGAATCCACAGTCATCTTATTACGTACTTATTCAACGTTTAAGTATTCACAACTCTATGTATGTGTTTTAGATTCGTGGGAACACTTGGCGTCATCTTCACGCACACGTCCATCACATATGTGTACTCATATATCGACAATCCGGAATATATAGAACATGTAAGTATATTTTTTTATAAATAACTAGGTCGGCAAAAAATCATACGGCTCACCTGATGGTAACGATTGACGTAGCTTATAGACGTCTGCAACGCCAGAAGCATCACAAGCGCGTTGTCTACCCTATCCCCAATTCGCCCCAGGAGCTCAGGTCACGTCGTGGTCTGGACGACTGTATTTGTGTGTGTGTGTTTTCAGATTCTGACATACGATTTTATCCTAATTGGTAGATGTGAGCTAGAACCATTAACTATTATATTTGCTTATATCATACTACTATCTCTTCCTAGATGTTTGACCAGTTCAGTGCGAAGGTGGCTTTCAACACTCCGCTGTGGATGCAGGTCTTCTTTTCAATCTCCGGCTTCCTCACAACATATTTATTTCTGATATATTCTGAGACGAGTAAATTGTCTATCTTGAAATTCATACTGTCATTTGTACACCGATACATAAGGTAATTATGAAAAAAAAAAAGATAACTCTTTGTAGAAATATCTATATCTCATCAATCTGAAAATCCTTTGAAAAGAAACACTATCCAAAATTCACGTATCAATTATTATGGACAGATTTTTTTTTCTTGTATCACTAAAGGCTTCCACCGACAGGCGCCGATTCGTAACGCAGATGCGATCTAAAGAGCGCCATACACGTTTTACACACACGTTTAAAGATAACATAATTATTACCTATAGTATCTTCGCCGTGTGTGGCGCCCTTTAGATCGCATCTGCGTTACGAATCGGCGCCTGTCGGTGAAAGGCCTTAGTCGGCAAACAAGCGTACGGCTCACCTGATGGTAAGACCGTAGCCTATAGACGCCTGCAACACCAGAAGCATCGCAAGCGCGTTGCCGAACCTACTGTAAAAAATTGTGTCTTTGTAAAAATATCTATATTTTAACAATCTAAAAATATCTAAAAATAACCGTTCAAAATTCACGTGACAATTATTATGAAAAGGTTTGATTAAGACCAAAGTAAAAAATGTTGAAATTTTTAGTGATATTTTTTTTGCTACTTTTGTATGTTTGTCCTTTTTATTTTTGTAGATTAACACCAGTAGCGTTATACGCTCTATGGTTCACCATGACGTGGTACCCACGGCTAGGGGAGGGTCCGCAGTGGGCCTGGCTCATCCGGCGCGAGGCGGAGGACTGCACGGAGCGCTGGTGGTACCACGCCATCTATGTGCACAACTACCTACCACTTGGAAAGTACTGCATGGGACATACTTGGTGAGTTTTTTTACAAGTTTTTATTTCACTTGCAACGTATGTATGTATGTAAATTTAATGTAAGTTCGGGTGAAATCTTGCAACTCAATTTTGAAGCAAATATCTTCAACCAATTGAGCTGAAATTTTGTACCTATACAAGTTTAATTTGGATGACAATGCGTGGTTTGTATGTATGTGTGTATGTATGTATGTTTGTTCGGGTGAAATCTTGCAACTTAATTTTGAAGCAGATATCTTCAACCATTTTTTCGTTTTATGTCATACTAGTATTAGGTAGATACTTTGGCATAAGTATTGGTAATATTGGAACAATGAAATGTACAATGTAGTGGATCAGTTTTCGTAGATGGTACCTATATTTAGACATATCTTAAGAATAACTAGGGATATTTGTTGGTCTTTGTAGTCTTATACATTAAAAAAGTGCGTGTGTACTTATGTACGCACGTAAGGAGTTATACTTCATTGGCTAGCTAACTTCACGTTGCTAACTTCTTCTACGTTGACTAGCTAACTTCAGGGTGTCGGTTTTTTGTAACGGTGGCGCGCGCATCTTAGTATTTTTCCCTAACGCGCCAAAAGAAGTATAACTTCAATTAGTGTGGTGTCGAACAGCTATAGACAAATTTGAAACATATTGACGTAGACACAGCGGGAAATGTACATTGATTGAGCAACCACCTACACTTTACAGATGATCACAGGCAAATAATAGTTATCCCAACTAGTTGCGTTCCTGTAGTGATTAATGTAGCTAGAGCTTTTGGCGAGGATCGAATTACTTTAAACATTCTTTTAGCTTTTTTGTTGTTTCCTTACGATTTGAATAGAATACATTTTTTTTGAAGTGAAACTTCTTCCTTCCTTCTCCTACATGGAGAAGAGGCCTATGCCCAACAGTGGGATATTACAGGCTGTATCGTGATCGTGATCGTGAAACTTCTTTAGGCGCATGAGGGGTAAAATTTCAGCGACCGGTAACGGGGCAGCGTCATAACGATCAGTACTTGGATGGGAGACGGCTTTTTTTTCAACTAGTTTTTCATTATTTTTTCAAATTCATTATTTTAATTAGTGTTAATTTCCATTTAAAATATTTATTATTTATTATTATAATTGTAAGTTGCAGCGTTAACGATTTTCCAAAGAAGTTTCACTTCTGACATGTGTACTTTGGTATTTTCAGGTATTTGGCAGTAGACATGCAGTTGCATGTTTTGGGGCTGGTGTTACTGTTCATATTCTTGAGATGGAGGAGCACAGTGAAGCCGATTATATCCGTGCTCCTCATCGGTTCAACCATAGCTACGGGCTTAGTCGTTTATTTCTTCAATTTGACACCAATAATTACTTCACAGGCACCTGAGTAAGTTATTATGGATAACTTATTTGTTTACCAATAATATTACTCACTAGCTTCTGCGCGCGACTTCGTCGGCGTGGACACCGCTCCTATTGGTCTTAGCGTGATGATATATAGCCTATAGCCTTCCTCGATAAATGGGCTATCTAACACTGAAAGAATTTTTCAAATCGGACCAGTAGATCCTGAGATTAGCGCGTTCAAACAAACAAACAAACAATCAAACAAACAAACTCTTCAGCTTTATTATATTAGTATAGATATGTACGCGATATGATTTTTATAGCGATAAAATTGGTTTTGTGCATTTGTTAGAAATTTATTTTACGGAAACGAATAAATTTTCATGGAGTTTCTTCAACGTGGTCGATCACAAAACCTAAGTGTGACTTATAGTTACTATTGCTAGACATGATCAAATTTCAAGCTTTTCCTATTAACGTTAAGAAAATTGTTTTATTTTTTTTTATATTCAGCCCAATTGTCGTTTGTCCCTACGACTTATTGAATAACTTGATGAGCTTGACTTGATTGAGCGTTGTCCGTACGACAACTGGTATTAAAACATTTATTATTATTTTATTTGTATGTTAATCTTTATTACTGTTTGTTATTTAAGGGTCGTAAACACCATGTTCAAAGGCTCCCGTAACCTAACGATCTTGTACCTGCCGCTCTGGATGAACCTCTCCGGGTACCTGCTCGGTATCGCCACCGCCTTCATCTACCACCATCACCGTACCAACGGTTACAAGCTCAGCGAAGTTAAGGTAGTTAACCTGTTTTTATAATTACTTTAATAGTAAAAAATTAAGACAAATTCATTTTATTATAAACTAGCTAACCCGGCGAACTTCGTACCGCCTAACAGTCGATTCTTTATTTTAATACTTATCCTTCCCGAAACCCTTCCACTAACACGTAAACTTTATGGTATGGTATTAAAGTTCAAATAGAGTTTTAAGTATTATTACGAATCTTTTGTATGGGAATATAAAAAAGTGTTGTTTTTAGACATTTTAGGCAATTTTTTAAATATTTCTCTCCGTAAGAACCATCCTCGTACTTCGAGGAATATTATAAAAAAAGAGTTAGCGAAATCGGTTCAGCCGCTTTCGAGATTTGCGCTTAGCAACACATTCAGCGATTCATCTATATCTATACTAATATTATAAAGAGATAAAGTTTATAACTTTGTTTGTATATCGGGGGTGATCTTCGCAAATACTGATCCGATCATGAAAATTCTTTCACTAACAAAAAGCTACACTATTCAGGAGTGACATAGGCTATATTTTATTGTAATTGTACAAAAAAATTCAGTAAATAAGAAAAATATTAAAATATTTTATCAAAATGACAGAGAAACTAAACGCCATCTATCGCTATTTATTTTATTTAGTCTTATTTTAGACTACCGACGACGAAGTTTTTTCGCTTTTTGATAGATGGCGTTGGAGCAACTTACTTCTTACTCCCAGCGGCGCTACAACCCTTTGTGGGTCTTGGCCTCCTCAACGATATTTCTCCACTTCGCTCTAATTCAAATTCAAATTCAAATTATTTATTTCGCCATAAGGTATATGTAATACACTTAACGAAAGTCAAAAAGAAAAAAAAATGATTTACAAAAAAAACTAAACAATAATAACAGAAAGTTAAGGCAGCAAAAAATCAAACAATAAAATAAAAATTTATATCTTAACACTAGGTACATTACAAACTTACGTAATGTACCCAGTGTTTGCCGCCTTAACTTAGTCAAAATATTAAGCTATAATGTCTCGGTAGACATTACCTACCTACTTTATCCTCGGCTTTATTAAATATTACAATAAATAATAATGGCCCTAGTGTAGGCCGAGAGAAAAAAAGCCGGAGGAAAAAAAACTCTCGGTACTCTTTTAAAAGATTTAAAGTCAGATACAAGATAAAAACGCAGTAGTGGACCATGAAATGATCAGGACAAACACGAGACAGCCAATCGTGCGTGCCGAGACCATCCCATGCCACCTGCTCACAATATTTGTAACTATCTAATTTACAAGGCGGGTCATAGACATAGCCTGGTCGAGCTTTATTCAATCCCATGCCTTTTCATCATTAAGGTATTCATTGATCTCTGTCTCTGGCTTCCTTTCTCCAAGTTGTTTTCTTGCCCATTCTCCTAAGATCTTCCTCCACACAATCCATCCACCTCTTCCTGGGTCTTCCTCGGGGTCTTTTTTGTTGCGGAATCCACCTGGAGATGGTTTTCACCGCTCTGGTGTCCTCCATTCGTTCCAAGTTGCCTGCCCATCTGAGCCTCTGTGACTTACAGTGTCTGACGATCGTTTCTTTATGAATCAGTGCGTCCAGTTCGTGATTCATCCTTACACGATACGTACCATCGTCTTCTCGTACTGGCCCGAAAATTTGTCTCAGGACTTTCCGCTCGAACAGTTCCAGTTTAAGTTCGTCTTTTTGGGTCAGTGTCCAGGTCTCACATGCATAAGTCACAACAGGCCGGATTAGCGTCTTGTAGATGGTGAGTTTCGATTTAAGGGTTAGTAGTTTGCTGGCCAGCAAACGTTTGCACGCGTAGAAACATCTGTTTCCAGAGGTCAGTCGCGTTTTGATCTCTTCCTCCATCACATTCAGGGAGTTTAAGTTCGACCCTAAATATTGGAAAGCGTTGACACCTTCAATCTTATTACCTCCCACGATGAAATCATGAGCTGGCGCTGGAAGACGACTGCTAGTGAGGTATTTCGTCTTGGATGCGTTGACCTCCAGCCCAAACTGCGTCGACTCAGCCTTCAAGGTCACTCCAAGGTTGATCATGCTCTGCTTGGATCGGCTAGTTATTACAATGTCGTCTGCGTATGCGGCCAGCTGAGAGGTGTTAAAGTCAATGAGTCAACTGTTGGAGCAACATTTTAGTTATAATTATTTGGGTCTGTAATTTAAAATAATAAATACACGATATTATAACGATTTTTTACGTCGAATTCTAAACAATGAACCTAATAAAACAGTACTAAGAACTACACAACAGTTGCATCACAAAGATAATTAACGCCCAACGAAGTGGGCGCGGGTCGGCTAGTT
This sequence comes from Melitaea athalia, assembly GCA_905220545.2. NCBI lineage: Eukaryota > Metazoa > Arthropoda > Insecta > Lepidoptera > Nymphalidae > Melitaea > Melitaea athalia. The sequence goes on from HG992194.1 coordinate 18,426,715, forward strand.
TATATATATATATATATAGAGAAGAGATGTATCATTTTGTTATACGTATACAAGGATTTCATTATTTTAAATTTAATTTTTAAACAAGCATTACAAGGTGTATTAAAAATGAGATACTTTCTTTATCTAATAGACTAATGTGTCTTTTAGCTATTACATTTTATTGGGTTATCACCAGGTGGTATCCAGTCGTTTTTCAATATGTAACTAAAAATGAAGCATCCCAACTGTCACCTCTGTAATTTCACTTGTGTCCGTGTCACGAGTTTCACTTTCACTAATAAAATAAAAAAATAAAAAATACCGAGTGTGCTTTAGACCAGTGTTCCGCAAAGGGTGTACCGCGGCACACTGGTGTGCCGTGGTCATTTATTGTTGTGCCTCGGAAAAATAAAGTTTACGTTTATTGATTAATCATAAATATTGTTTCGGTGATTAATAAATAAATGTTGGTTAATGTTACTTAAAAAATGATTTTTTATTTGTTGTGTACCTCCAAAATATTTTCCTATTCCTAGGTGTACCTTGAACACAAAAAGTTTGCGGAACACTGCTTTAGACCACACGACTGAAGTAAATCTTCTTTAGCTTACTAAACGTAGCTCTCTCTCTTTTTATCTTAACTAACTTATATCTCCTTCTAAACTTCCATTCACCTCGTCCGATGACACTTTTCGTAACGCTCTCGTCACGCATTCCCCAGCTTACTCCCCAAGTCAAGCGTGCGTAAAGAAGTTTTACTTCAAAAACCTGTATTTAGATATAAATGTGGTGATGCATGGTCAGTGGTTCCGGCTGGTGTTCCACTTGGCGCTGCCGCTGGCGGGCGCGGCGTCGCTGGCGGGCGTGCTGTTCCTGGCGCAGCGCGCGCCGCCGCGCCCCGCCGCCGCGGTCTACGGCGCGCTCGACCGCGGCCTCATCGCGCTCGGCTTCTGCGTCTTCCTGCTCGGCTGCCTCAGCAGATGCCACTGTGAGTGTTGTCTCACTGTTACAGCAGTAAAGAATATAGCCGTCCCCTCTCTACCCGTGGGTGTCGTAACAGGCGACTAAGGGATATCACAGTTCCACTACCACCTTGGAACTTAAAAATCCGACCGATGGCGGGACCATCAACCATCCAACTGCTGGCTTTGAAATACACAGGCCGAAGACGGGCAGCAGCGTCTTCGGTGCGACGGCGCCAGCCCTGCGGTCACCAACCCGCCTGCCCAGCGTAGTGACTATGGGCAAAACACGTTAGTTCACGCCATTTTTGGTGTGAGCTTGTGGAGGCCTATGTCCAGCAGTGGACTGCGATAGGCTGAAGTGTGTGTGTGAGTGTGTGTTGTGTAGTTACTAGTTATGATATGTTGTATATTATAATATTTTTTACTATTTTGTTTGTTTTATGTTAATTGGTATTTTGTAAATGCTTATAAAGACTTATGGGCCCCGTAAACGATCAAACTTGTTTGTCAAACATGTTTGATCAAACTTCATGTTTCATATAACAAACATATTAAAAAAACCCGCAGCCGCGCACACGATCAAATAATTTGACAAACACGTTTGTCAAACAGAAATTTAATATGAAGTTTGATCAAATATTTGATCGTCTACGGGGCCCTTTAAGACTAGTTTTTTAAACGTACATTTTCATGGTGTGTCTTTTTATTAATAAGTAAATAAATAAATAATCTCATTAGATGTTTTATATCTTTAAAAGTGTAGAAAGTGAAAGTATTTTATGGTGTTAGTGAGTCATAAAGATGGTTTTTCAACTAGTAAGTCGAAAAAAAAGTGACCAAATTTATTTTTTTAAAAAGCGTTACATGTTAGTCGGATTTTTTAGGAAAGGTACAACTGCCATTATTTTTTAAAGTTTAAGTTGTATATATTAGTTTTGAATTAATTTTCAAAGCTTTGCGTATCCAAGAACAACTAACGAAGATTTTTCTAAAAAATCACTTTTCTCTACAGCAATCCTACGTGACGCCCTCCTCTGGCGCGGGTTCCAGGTGATCGGTCGCCTGACTTACTCCGTGTTCATCGTCCACTTCATCATCATGAGGATGATCGTCGCCTGCAACACGCAGATCGGACACGTGTCCGGCTATTCTATGGTAACTTCTTCACCTGAATTTTTTTTTGGAGTTTACTCCTTAAGAATCGATTTTCATGTAAATGAGGGCGCGAGCGAGCGTATCGCCGGCGATACGCTCGCTCGTGGATACAGCCCCTAAGGCCCCGGTATGAAAAAATATGAGGAGTAAAATCTACTGAACGAATGACCTCGTTACGTTTTTGTGCGCTATCTATCTGCTACGACGTTTACGACGATACTGGCTACGACGGTAACGGTTACGACGTCTTCTAATATCATCTTATAATATCATCTGCCGATGGCATTATTTGATTCATTTATTTACCATTTGATATGGTATTAATCTTTTTCTTAGACTATAAAGTCCTTTTGTGCATATTTAGACAGTCGATCTGAAGAAGTTAACTCCAGTCGTGCGTCGGGGCTGACACACACACTTTTTTTAATTCATTTGTTTCATTTAACGAATTTTAATTCCAATGACACATATAAGGGTCTGATATGAAGGATTGTTGCTTTTGAAATTATAAATTCAATTTAAATTTGAAGACCTTAGAAATAAAATATTCTAACAAAATTTTAAGCTATATTTCTTCTCACTTGATTCGTAGCTTGCTTCACCTAACTGTGTGTTTTATGGAATTAAAACGACTGAAATAAGAGCGAAAGAATTTGTAGGTAAAAAGTATTTTGTATAGTTATCAAATCTGTAAATGTTTGATACATTTTGTACCTTAATTTTTTATCTTCTATAGGCCTTAATTTTTTTTTTATGTAACTAGGTTGGCAAACAAGCGTACAGCTCACCTGATGGTAATACCGTAGCATATAGACGCCTGCAACACCAGAAGCATCGCAAGCGCGTTGCCGACCCTATCCCCAATCCCCCCAGGAGCTCTGGTCACCTTACTCACCAACAGGAACACAATACTGCTTGAAAACAGTATTATTTAGCTGTGATCTTCTGTAAGGTCGAGGTACTACCCCCGTCGGGCTGCTCCATATTTTGAGCAGGAAATTTCCTGCTGTGCCCTACCTCAGTTATTTAAAGATAAAAATTACACTTTTGAACCATAAAGAAGAGAAACTTACTGATAAGTTAACGTGATAAATCTAATTATATTGTTTCAGATATGCCTATTGGTGGTTGGCATTGTTCTGTCATACATTGTCGCGGTACCAATATATCTTTTTGTGGAGATGCCATCGATTCAACTGTGGAAGGCGCTCACTCGTTCTGATAGCAAGAAAGAAACCACCAACCGAGAAGCGCCGATCAAAATTGATATCGTAACAAGTAGAAATAATACCGAACAAAGTATTGCTTAAGTGACACTGAATGAGGATGAACTATAAGAAGATAAAGAAGAATAAGAAGAGAAGATTAGGAGATCATCGTCGAAGTACCTGCGAGATAGTTTTATTGTATCGTTCTAGAAGATAATGTCATAATATATGTATTTATTTTATTATATATAGTACTTAGTAGTAAATTGTACTCAGGAGATCAAGAGTTTATTATGCAAGAGAATAAGAAGGATTGAAGAATGGGTACAGAGAGGAGAGACACACAGTACATATGTGTGGTAATAGATCATAAGATACAAGATAATTACAAACAAACACAAAGACAAAATTGAGTCGTATAGAAGCAAATATAGCAATCTCCAATCGGAGTGGTTTTAAGAAATTTAAATAAAATATTTTTCTGTAATTAAACCTATGTTTTTTTTTTTGAACCAAGTCTATTTTATTGTTAAAATGCATATATGCTAGCCTTTAGATGATAAAAATAATAAACGATAATGGTAAAATATTGGAAAAATGACAGGATATTATTGTTAGGTCTGTTTGGCAAAAAAGTGGATATTGCTATATTTGCTTCTATACGACTCATTAATACTTTATTTTAACTAGGTCAGAAAAGCGACAGGAACACGTCTTGCACGAACGCTTGCTGTCGTGCAACTGCCATAAAAATAATTAAAACTGCGAGTTGACAAGGTCACGCACACAGTCACTCGCCAAGGTAGTCGCAATCTATGTAGGTGTGTGTTAAACACCAATGAAAGTCCTTTATGACTCCTTTTTGTCATTATTTTCTGTTATACAAATATTGGTTGTTTATTTATACGTTGCTACATTAGAATTTTATGTAAGGTATTTCAATTCGTTATTTCTGCCATATTTCAAACGTTTGTTATACTTAGGGCCTTGGTTCACTAGTTATGGATAACGTTATTTGACGGATGACGATAAAAATAGACTGACAGCGGGAGAGAGAATAGGCCAGTAGGACCTGTTATTCCTCAATTAATAAACTGCAATTTTAAGATTAACTAGCTGACCCGGCGAACTTCGTACCGCCTAACAGTTGATTATTCATTTTTGAAGTTATACTTCTTTTGGCACGTTAGAGAAAAATGATGAGACTATATTTTTACAATGCGCGTGTGGATACGTAGTAGTTCAAGCATGCATGAATAGATGCCGCTAGTTTTGCGGACAAGAAAAAGTAGTCTTTATCATTTCTAAGAGATGGCGTTGTGGACTTATTGTCTAATTATTAAGTGGTAGGTTTTTTTGGAAGTATTTTAATACTCTAGCTTGAAGTATAATAAATAATAAATAAATAAATATCTACACAATACACACACGGTCGTCTGTTCCTAAAGTAAGCAACCATATTTTTTTTTTGATAAACATACTTATAAATAATACATATATAAATATATAAATAAATATGTATATAACACCCAGACTCGAGGTGGGAATCGAACCCACAACCCCCGGAACAGAAAGCAGGGTCACTACAAACTGCGCCAACAGGCTAGTCAAAAATATAACTTCTTACGTGCGTACATAAGTACACACAAACTTTTTTTTTTAATGCTTATCCTTCCCGGAACCCCTCCACTAACTCCTAAAGTTTATGGTATGGTATTAAAGTTCACATTGACTTTTAAGTATTATTACGAATCTTTTGTATGGGAATATAGAAAAGTGTCGTTTTTAGACCTTTCCAGGCATTTTTTAAAAAAATTCTCTCCGTAAGAACCATCCTCGTACTTCAGGAAATATTATAAAAAAGAATTAGCGAAATCGGTTCAGCTGCTCTCGAGATTTGCGATTAGCAACATATTCAGCTATTCATTTTTATATTTATAGAGATTTATATACATATAGATATGTGCGAATAGAAATATATCATAAATGTAGTAATTTCGATGGTAAAAAAGAATAATTAATCAAACACTTTTTACTGTCGGATACTATCATTAAGTAGGTATATGTTTAGACTTAGGGCCATAACAACAGCTATTAGCCTCCCGCCGTGAAAGTCTAATCGTCATCTTTCAAATAGCCTTATAGTCGTAAGCGCGAGTGTTAAATGTTATGTATAGTTATACAAGATAGTACACTAAGTTTTTATAGTAAAATTAATAAATAAATACACTTATTTAATTAAAAATTGCCAAAACGGTGACCTAGTCGCCTGGCCGACGATGTGATATTACTCGTAATTTAATGGAAAGGGTTTTAAATATAAGGCTATTGTAATTAGTAATTTGTAATGATAGCTCGATAAATAGAAATGAATGTTCAAAACCGGTGTCTTGATTCCGACCTATTATTGCTAAATGTCCATATGCTTAGGGCCGGATCTACCATATGGCTTTTTGGGCATCAGCCCAGGGCCCTGTGGATTCAAGGGCCCCCCAGCTAAGTCAATTCAAAGTCAAAAATAGACGACAATGCGAAAGAATCAATAATTTTATTAAATTCTTTATTCTTATATTACGAAACTTCGAACTGACATTTCAATCGTGGATAAATTTGGTGGGCCCTAATTAGTATTAGCCCAGGGCCCCCTGACCTCACGGTCCGGCCCTGCATGTGCTAAGCTTGTTTTAAAAATTATCTTCATTCGTTCTACATGATTACGAGGTACGGTACTCGTAGATATTATCTATGTTTGCTGCGCGGATTTATTTGAGATGACCTTTACAGTTTTGTTTATTATCTGAAGAGTTTGTTTGTTTGTTTGAACACGCTAATCTCAGGAACTATTGGTCCAGTAATATGTACAGTGCCGGTTTTAGTACTATCGGCGCCTTGGGCGAGATTTCAACGGAACCCCCTAATTGCAATTAAATCCCATATTTAAAAAAAAAAACAGTAGATATAACTAAATAACGGTTCAGTAAAATCTATATCTATATAACATACTAGCCGACCCGTGCCCACTTCGTTGGGCGTTAATTATCTTTTTCTTTGTGATGCATTACCTATGTTGTGTAGTTCTTAGTATTTACTAAGTTCTATTAGGTTCATTGTTTATAGCAAGTATTGGACGTATACACTCGTAATAATATCGTGTATTTATTATTTTAAATTAAAGAACCAAATAACATACTAAATTTTATAGCACTTATACCCCGTCCGGCGACTAATTAGCTTTTTGACAGCTCACGCCTATAAATTACAGTTTTTTTTTTCGGAATAACGTACTAAAAATTTTACAGTAATGTCATACTTTATTGACGATTTGATTGATTGAGTGAAGTACCCTGTGCATAACAAACAACCACAGACTATGAAAGAGTTCTTGAAATAATAAATCGATAATAAATCGATCATAATTATGATAAAAATAATTTTACGTCATGTGATTATTGTTTCTATAAATTTAATACAAAAAAGGAAATAAAAATAGTATCTATGACCCCCAAGATTGATTACTTGCAAGGAATAAAGTCGAAATCTTGAAATTTAATTGCAAATCAAGAATATAGAGCAATAACTCTGTTAGTTCATTTATTTATTATTTATAAATTTCATTTATAATTAAAAAAACTAATAATCGCATAAATAAATAATATTTTTAAATTAATTGTATTTAATTAATTCGATTGAAAGTTCTTCTTAAATAAAATCGATTATTATTTCGAATCGAATAAATAACGTGTGAGGCAGTCACTAATGTCAAAATTTCTTGAAGTGTCAAAAAGGTCATTAGTCGCCGGACGGGGTATAAATAAATAATATGTTACTCCAACGCCATCTATCAAAAATCCCGAAAACGACGTCGATAGACTAATAAATAGTCTTCTAATGGCGATAGATGGCGGCGAGAGATGGTAGTACATTTACCATTTTTGAGTTATATTTTTATCTTTTTCCTTTTATCTTGTCACTCCTGAATAGTGTAGCTTTCTTTTAGCGAAAGAATTTTCATGATCGGATCAGTATTTGCGAAGATTACCCCGTATATACAAACAAAGTTATAAACTTTACCTCTTTATAATATTAGTATAGATAATCACATGACGTAAAATTATTTTTATCATATGATCGATTTATTATTATCGATTTATTATTTCAAGAACTGTTTCATAGTATGTGGTTGTTTCTTATGCACAGGGTACTTCACTCTATCAATCAAATCGTCAATAAAGTATGACATTACTGTAAAATTTTTAGTACGTTATTCCGAAAAAAAAACTGTAATTTATAGGCGTGAGCTGTCAAAAATCTAATTAGTCGCCGGACGGAGTATAGTGCACGTGACGATATATTTCAATAATGCAATTTGCTTTCAGATCGACGAAGTGTTAGACAAAAATAAAATAGAGAAATATTTGTATTGTAATATTGAAAAATCGAAATAAATATCCCGAAATTTTAATTACCTGTAAGTAATGTATCTAAGCCGATAAAATAAAACAGAAAGTAAAGAGAAGAAAGTAAGACTGAAGCTAAAGAAACAAAGAATTATGATAAACACATTTTCTGAAAAGACTAAACAACAAATAATAACTATAAGAAATATTAAAACAGAAGTAGTTATAGTAATTAGTAGAAATTAAAATGCAAAAATAGTTTTGAAGAAAACTTTTGACCAAAACTACGTCATAAAGTAAAACAGAAAGTAAAGAGAAAATATATAAAATAAAAATAAACGGCAGCGGGCGCCTACAGCGATGAATAAAATCGTAATAGTATCGTGTATTTATTATTTTAAATTACAGAACCAAATAACATACTATAAAGAACAAATTTTAAACCACTTAAATAAATAATATGTTGCTCCAACGCCATCTATCAAAAAGCGTAAAAACTTCGTCATCGATAGATTCAAATAGACAGTAAATAAAATAGAGTATTAAATAGTTAAATCTAACAGCGATAGATGGCGTTCGTTTCTTTGTAATTTTCATAATATATTTTAATATTTTTCTTTTTTACTGAATTTTTTTGTACAATTACAATAAAATATAGCCTATGTCACTCCTGAATAGTGTAGCCTCTCACTATTTTCAGCAAATCAGATAAATATAAATGTTTTAAAATCACCAATTAATTTCTAAGGCAAATAATAATGCTTGATTAGATTGAATTGTTGACACGGCACGTCAGAGGACGCAGGTTCAAATCCTGCTGATTTAAAATTTTTATATATTTTTATCTTTTTCCTTTTATCTTGTCACTCCTGAATATTGTAGCTTTCTGTTAGCGAAAGAATTTTCATGATCGGATCAGTATTTGCGAAGATTACCCCGTATATACAAAGTTATAAACTTTACCTCTTTATAATATTAGTATATATATATATATAATAATATATATATATATATATATATATATATATATATATATATATATATATATATATATATATATATATATATATGTATATGTATAAAAGAAAGTCATGTAATCGTGTTAGTTACACTATTTATAACTCAAGAACAGCTGAACCGATTTGGCTGAAAATTGGTAGGGAAATAGCTTAGAACCAGAAAACGGACATAGGATACTTTTTATCTCAATTGGACCCGGTAGGTGGCGCTGCTATCGGTATGTAACTCCGAAACTACTGAACCAATTTGTATCAAATTTTGTAAGCATCTGTAATTTGGTCTAACTTGGGAGACAGGGTAGTTTTTAACTCAATTGGACCCGGTAGGTAGCGCTGCTATCGGTATGTAACTCCGAAACTAGTGAACCAATTTGTATCAAATTTTGTAAGCATCTGTAATTTACTTTAATTTGGGAGACAGGGTAGTTTTTAACTCAATTGGACCCGGTAGGTGGCGCTGCTATCGGTATGTAAGCAATCAAATTTGGAAGCTGCTTTCCGGGCAGGACAACGTCTGCCGGGTCCACTAGTATATAATAATATAGCATCCTTAATAATAGCACAATTTTTGGAAACTTTATCCAGAATTCATTCAACAGCTATCTTATCTACCTACCTATCAGAGCCAGAGCCAATGGCGCCCTCTTTATATCCAGCGCCTCCTGGTCTTTCGCCCTACCGCGCCCTATCCTAACGCCTCTACTGAATAAGTATGTAAATAATATTATGTGTATTGAACGTTATAATGTCAATGATTTTTGACAATATTATCTATATTTAATAGTTAGTGTAGTAGTAGTGTGTAGTAATTTTTATTTTACTGTTATAACTTTTTATAAGTATTTCTCTTAAAACAATATATTAATATATATTTTGTAATAATGCAACTTGTTTTATTTGGAAAATTAATTTTCAGGGAATACAAATAATGGGTAATCGAATGACGAACAGTAAGTGTTGCATAATTTTATTTGTGAACCTTTTAAGAATTAATTGTCTAATATTAATAATACTTCATTTTTTTATTTCGACAAATTAATCTACCTAATGGTTACAAAACAATTAATACACAGTTAAACATAAAATAACAAATAACAACATACTAATATTTGTATAGATAAGTGCGTAAATTATGCCTACATTATCAATAGAGCTGCTATATGAAAAAAATCGATCACGATTCAGCCTGTAATATCCCACTGTTGGGCATAGGCCTCTTCTCCATGTAGGAGAAGGATCGGAGCTTAATCCACCACGCTGCTCCAATGCGGGTTGGCGGATATATTCCCTACTATGAGTAACGATCGCTATCAGGTGTACATGAATAAATAAATAAATAAAAAAAAAATGATAACAACCGGGACCGACGGCTTAACGTGCTCTCCGAGGCACGGTGGGGTACCCACAAGGACTGCACAAACACCCAGACCACGGCAAACATCTGTATGGCCAATACAAATGTTGTCGTGTGCGGGAATCGAACCCGCCACCGCCCGCGCAACAGCCAAACGCAATCCAGTTCTGTAACCGCTGCGCTGCGCCAACGCGGCGTCTGCGCCAACGCGGCGTCTACGCCAACGCGGCGTCTAATATGAAATATGAAAAAAATATTATCAATATCAATGAATAACAATATAACATATAATTAAAAACATAAAAAATACCCCAATATTATAATAAACGAGACACCCATTCACGAATTCTAAATTCCCACTACGACACATGAATTCTATTATTACACTAAAAATAAGGTATTTAAATGTATTAAAATTACACAGTTGACTCTTTATCAATAAACGACATAATAGAATTTTCTTTAAATTAAGTTATTCAATTGTTTATATATCTTGTTCAAGTTTTGAGTAATTAATTAGTATTTAATTAATAAATTCTTCTTCAAATCAAGTTCAAGTATATTTTTAATTGGCGGGAATCGGGAATGAAAAAAAAAAACGCTTGAATAAAAACACTGCACTTTTAACGCTAATACCTGTAATCGTCAACCCTAATTCCACTAAATTCTATTCTATTCTAGAATGGATAAATTCTTAAATTCAAAGCAGGCCCATGTCTATGTAATCGTCGATTATGTCGTTAATCCTCTCCTTGTAGAGACTGTTCGGCGCGGTCAAAAAGTCATTTATTTCAATGTCCTTATTGACCTTCGGTGCGTCTTCCTCGTTCACCGTGATGATGGGCAGTATGAGCGTGCTGATCATGAGACCGAACGGCATCATCTGAAAATATAGACATCAACTCAATCCACTAGAAATTCTTTCAGTGTCTGACCAGACACTAGCTTTTGATTATACGAGTATAGGTATCGAATAAGCTAGTGTCATTCCCATACATTGATAATTCTATTCTATTCTACTAAGGTAGGGTAACTAACTGAGGTAGGGCACAGCAGGAAATTTCCTGCTCAAAGTATGGAGCAGCCCGACTGGGGTAGTACCCAGTGGCGGATTTACGCCTAGGCCCGTGAGGCCCGGGCCTAGGGCGGCATGATTTGAGGGGCGCCAAAATTTCAGAGACGAAAAAAAAAACAAAAGATAGTCTCCTTTGAAAATGAGTTCAGATTAATTTTTGTAAACAATTTTCAATCGAATATATAATAATTCAATTTTTTTTAATTACTTTTCAGTCTATAAATAAGATTTTCATTTTTTAAAAGATCAATAAAATTATAGTTTTTATCGAATGATTACCTACTTTGTTTCATTAGTGAAATGAATCATTTTTAAAAATTACTAAATCTTAATAATTTCGCAATTTGTTTTTATCGTTAAATAAAAATACTGAATATGCATGTATTAAATATCATTTTAGTATTTTATTCAAATGTCATAAAATTTATTATTAATACTAGCCGTCCCGTGACCACTTCATTGGGCATTATTTATTTTTGTGAATTTTGTGATGCATTTGTTCCATGTACTTTTAACAAAATAACATCGTATAAAGGACAAATTTTATCTTCATAAAATAATGTTGGTTAAAATATTCTCGGTATGAACTTGGAAAAAACTAAAGTTATGCTTAACAACCAAGTCATACCGAGACCGGTATCGGTTGACGGTATCCTTCTCGAAGTTGTTCAAGGTCATGTTTACCTAGGCCATACCATCCAACTAGGCCGCAACAACTTCGAGAAGGAGGCCGATAGGAGGATTCTGTTGGACTGGGCGGCGCTTGGCGGGCTTCAAAGAGTCTTCACTTCGAAGATTTTGCAATGCTTGAAGACAAAAATCTTCGAGCAATGCGTGTTGCCTATCTTAACATACGGAGCCGAGACGTGGACACTGACGAAGGGACTTTTACACAAGTTTAAAGTCGCTCAACGGGCAATGGAATGGGCTATGAGATTTCTCTCAAAGATAGAATTAGAAATGAGGCTATCTGCGAGAGAACGAAAGTCACCGACATAGGCCACAGAATTAGCAAGTTGAATTATCAGTGGGCTGGTCACTTGTGTCACAGGACCAATGGCCGTTGGAGCAGACGTGTTCGGCAGTGGAGACCGCATCTTGGCAAACGCAGTGTGGGACGTCCTCCGGCCCGCTGGACTAACGGTCTAAGTAAGATTTCCGGTGTAGGCTGGATGAGGATTGCGGAAAACCGGGATGTCTGGCGCGAACTTGGGGAGGCCTATGTCCAGCAGGGGACTGCGATAGGCTGGAATGTGAAATTTAAAATAAAATATTGTATCAAAATTAATTAAATTTATTCTAACATTAAGGGCGGCGCGATAAACAGGGCCTAGGGCGGCATCAAGCCTAAATCCGCCACTGGTAGTACCTCGACCTTACAGAAGACCACAGCTAAATAATACTGTTTTCAAGCAGTATTGTGTTCCTGTTGGTGAGTAAGGTGACCAGAGCTCCTGGGGGGATTGGGGATAGGATCGCTTGCGATGCTTCTGGTGTTGCAGGCGTCTATAGGCTACGGTAGTCACTTACCATCAGGTGAGCCGTACGCTTGTTTGTCGACTAGGTAACATAAAAAAAAAAAAAAATTCTATTCGTTTAGCTTGTATGCCACTTGTCTTCAAGGGTTAAGGGGCAGCAATTTCGTAGAAAATAACCTAAATTAAAGACTATTACTAGTTTGCAAGACAAATACATAAGACACTCTCTCTCATGACCATTGGTTGACTGGAAGAGATCTCTTCTAGGGATAAGTCCACCTTTGCCGTCAACTATAATTATGTGTATTTTTCTGTATATTCTTTTTTAGTGCAATAAAGTATATAATAATACATTTCTGAATGTGCGGTAACCCGTACATCTATAGATGAAGAAAGATTATAAAGATAATAAGATTCCTGTCACTATTTTAAAAATTTTGTTCTCTCGCACTTCTGTACCCCGCGATTCATTTCCATTTAGGCCAGTCAATAAAGCATTTAACCTCGCACTAAATTTCCGATCCAATTTTAGTTTTTTATTAGGTTAAGGGTCACTTACTGACCATAAAAACATAAAATGCTGACAGATCCAGGTGGAGCTTCGATCACAATCTTAAAGAAAAGTTTTTGGCCGATATCTCGAAAACTATCAACTTTAGGGCAAAAGTTATGTAGACCTTTTTTGTAGACAGTAAAATTTCGCATTTTTTATTTCCTGTAAACTTTTTTGTAAAACTTACCGTTTAAGATTTATGGCCCATTTAATGAACGCGTTTTTCATTTTTGGCCACTAACTCTTCAAATATTGGATTAATCAATAAAATGCATATACCTTTTTTTTAAGACTACTTTATTCTCTACAACTTTTGTTTAAAATTTTTTTTTCTAATGTCCATACTTTTCGAGTTATAAAACGTTTAATGTTTGACTACCGGGCGTAAAGTCAAAAATTTCAAGGTACGCATAGAATATAATGGCACAAATTCTGTAAAAAAAAAAAAAAAGACTGTAAAGCTTCAATGATCTCTTTATCTTCATGATCAAACACATCAATGTAAACCGACTCTTCGTTGGAGGCGAGGTTCACTGTCGGTTGATTTGTACATGATTCTGCCGTGCAATTCTCGCAAATCACAGTGCACTAATGGAATGGGGGTGGACACGAACCTCTCAGGGCCTTCTACCGATTGCTTCAACATCTCCTGCGGCACCTCCCAGGCTACTCGAGTTAATTTCTTGCAAATACCGAACTGGCTGTGGTAGTAGAGCATGTGGGTGCAGGAAAGCAGGTTTAGAGTGCACTGTGATTTGCGAGAATTGCACGGCAGAATCATGTACAAATCAACCGACAGTGAACCTCGCCTCCAACGAAGAGTCGGTTGACATTGATGTGTTTGATCATGAAGATAAAGAGATCATTGAAGCTTTACAGTCTTCCTTGTATTCCTCCGAAGAGTGTTACGAAGAAGTTTAGTTGTAAGAAATATAACAAAATAAAAAATAAAAAGTTAATTACTATTGCAGGTAAGGAAATGAACTATAAATTTTTAAGTACATAAATAATCGGAATATTTTTTTTAATTAGTTTGTTGAATTTGTGCCATTATATTCTATGCGTACCTTGAAATTTTTGACTTTACGCCCGGTAGTCAAACATTAAACGTTTTATAACTCGAAAAGTATGGATATTAGAAAAAAAAGTTTTAAACAAAAGTTGTAGAGAATAAAGTAATCTTAAAAAAAGGGTATATGCATTTTATTGATTAATCCAATATTTGAAGAGTTAGTGGCCAAAAATGAAAAACGCGTTCATTAAATGGGCCATAAATCTTAAACGGTAAGTTTTACAAAAAAGTTTACAGGAAATAAAAAATGCGAAATTTTATTGTCTACAAAAAAGGTCTGAATAACTTTTGCCCTAAAGTTGATAGTTTTCGAGATATCGGCCAAAAACTTTTCTTTAAGATTGTGATCGAAGCTCCACCTGGATCTGTCAGCATTTTATGTTTTTATGGTCAGTAAGTGACCCTTAACCTAATAAAAAACTAAAATTAGATCGGAAATTTAGTGCGAGGTTGACCAAAAAAAACGTCTATTTTTACTAGCCTAATTGGTGAACTGGTAGAGATCTCTTTTAGGGATAAGGTCGCTCTTGCCAACTGCCATTGTACTAATAATTATATTTTTATGTGTTTTTAAGTGTAATAGAAATATAAAATACAAAAAAAAAAATTGCGTGCGTACAAAGTACACATGTCAGAATTAACACTTCTTTGGCAAACTAAATAAATAAATAAAAAAACACTAATCGTTAACGTTGCAACTTACAATTATTTGAGTTTTTTTTTGTTTAAGTTTTTTGTTCAAGGTTTACCGCGTCTATGACTAGATGGCGTTAGTAAGTAGATTGAATCGAGCTGGCAAAATTATTTCTTGTTAGTTTAAGGCCACCATACATTAACCTCACGCGGTGTTCCCAGGCGGTTACCCATCCAAGTGCTGAATGTCATGACGCTCAAATTTTACCCCCTCATGCGCCCAAAGAAGTTTCACTTCAAAAATAAAACAAAAAGTACTGACCGTCGCTGACGCTGCCGCGTTACCGGTCGCTCAAATGTTACCCCTCATGCGCTTAAAGAAGTTTCACTTCAAAAACAGCTATGGATATACTGGTACATATGTTTTTTTCATCCAAGATTTAAAAGTTTAATTAATTATCCAGTTAATTGTATGCAAAACAGATTATCATAACAAATACAATTCAATACCTTTTCTAGTTCGTATTCGAAGTCCTCCCTCGGGTAGACATCGTCCACAGCGAGATTAAGTCTCTGGAGAGCAGCGCGCAGTTCCTTGTAGTAATGTTCTACAGTTTCCTTGAAGTGATTCTTCCTGAAGTTCTTGTCGGAACCCGTGAAGATGAAATACAACAAATCAAACATTGGATTACTCTTGAATAAAGTCTGGTAGTCCACGGAGACGACGTCGTATTCACCATTCTGTTGGGAATAAGTTTAATGTTATATTATTTTGAAGTTCTAATTGAAATTTTTCTTATTTTAACTAATTCTAAATACTCTATGACACTTAAAATTTTGTAGGTTAGCATACCGAATTTTAGAAAAAATGTGATGGACTTTATAAAAGGCAAATAATTATTTTATCATATTTAAGTTTATTTTAGTAATTGGGTAAAAACTTAGTTGACTTGTTTATTGTCTATTCATTGCAATGTATTTACTAATTTTTTGGAGTTTACTCCTTAAGAATCGACTTTCGCATAAGGCCCTTGGTATGAAAAAAATATGAGGAGTATAATCTACAGAACGAATGACCTCGTTACGTTTTTGTGCGCTATCTATCTGCTACGACGCGCGACGTGGACGGTACCGGCTACGACGGTTACGACGGTATCGGTTACGACGTTTTCTAATAATGCCATTGATAGATGGCATTATTTGATTCATTTATTTACCATTTGATATGGTATTAATCTTTTTCTTAGGCTAAAAAGTCTTTTTTGTGCATATTTAGAGATTCGATCTGAAGAAGTACACTCCAGTCGTGTTTCGGAGCTGACACACACACTTTTTATTGGTGTGTAAAAATTGGTATGAGTTGTAGCTGTTTTAAACAATATAAAATATGTATTATCGAATAATCGTGTTTGTATTTAAACAAAAAAAAAAAAACTGTAAACATCTGTATGGCCAATACTAAAGTTTGTCATTTTTTTTTTTAATGTAACTAGGTCGGCAAACAAGCGTACGGCTCACCTGATGGTAAGACCGTAGCTTATAGACGCCTGCAACACCAGAAGCATCGCAAGCGCGTTGCCGACCCTATCCCCAATCCCCCCCAGGAGCTCTGGTCACCTTACTCACCAACAGGAACACAATACTGCTTGAAAACAGTATTATTTAGCTGTGGTCTTCTGTAAGGTCGAGGTACTAGCCCAGTCGGGCTGCTCCAGATTTTGAGCAGGAAATTTCCTGCTGTGCCCTACCTCAGTTGTCATGTGCGGGGATCGAACCTGCGACCGCTAGGGCAACAGCTAGTGCTGTGACCGCTGCACCAACGCGTCATCAAATAATTTAATTAATTAAATCTAGGAGACCAAATACTTTAAAGCAGCAAATATTTTACAAAATATTTTGTAATTGTTTACGTGAAATGGTAGTTAATGTAAATACGTGTACGGTACACGGTAGAAAGATTGAGTAAAATTATAGTTTACGCTTGGTAGCATCTAGCAATTTAAAGTTCTCGTAATGCCTCTCATTGAAATAATTCTAGCCTTGAATTCAGTATCTAATAAAAATATTAGTACCTATAGTCAATTCAATTTTCAGGAAATATAAAAGTTGTACGGAAAAATGTTTTTGTTACGTGACATGTGGTGATTGGAAATATGAACAAAAGACACCCGCCACTTTATATTTAATTAATATATTAATATATTTTAATTCAAAGTAATCGTAGTGTGTTCGTGGAATTTTTATTTGCAACAATAAAAAAGTAACATTGCAAAGTTAAAAAGTAATTTATTTTAGGATTAAAGATTGGATGACTTCCCTAACATCTGAACATAAACTTATATGTAATAAGGCATTAAAAAGAAAAATAAGCTTACAATAATATTATACGAATTTAAATAATAGGTATTCATCTCGGTTTGAAATGAATCAAATTAATGAAATCCTCAGTTGAAGCATATGAAAAAATTTGTTCCAAAATTATTTAATTTGGAGACAACTTTCGAAAATCACCTCCTGAATTTAGATATTTTTAAAAAGACTGCTACAAATAAAAACACGGCCTTTGTATAAAATACCAAACCACCAATTACTGCAGCTACTGGTTTCTGTTCAATTAGAATTCAGTATCTGTGACAATGATGTCCAAGTAGGTACATAATTATTGGCTGTACCCATTCACTTCATTAAAGATTTCAGTTTGTATCTGTCTGTTTGTGTGTGTAGTCTTGCAGTGAATTATATTCTGAAAACGTGCAAAGTTGCATTCAAAATCATTCCGTTGTTACGTTCTGGTTCGAGCCCAAGTATAGTCAAAAGATAGCCCAAAAACAAAAAACGTGCGGTTAACGCATCGTACCTACATACAAATATCCACATTAATAATATATGTAGATAATCATTTTGATACTAATAATTGGTTGGATTTAAAATTAGACAGTGCGTATTTCTGTATAGAAGATAATTTTATCGTTTATTTTCTCAGAAATAAAGAACCAAGGTTAAAAAAGAATTCAAACCAAATAAACATGATTAATTAAAAATTCTATTTAGTTTAACACTTTTACTATTATATGACTTCCTATCCTATTCCTATACTTCAAAAAGTTGTTATATGACTTCCATCGTTGTCAGCACAAACTACTTTTGCAAAAAAAAACTTAATTTTATCAAAAAGAACAAATAATTTAAAACATGCAAGTAAATATTATATCTATACTAATATAATAAAGCTGAAGAGTTTGTTTGTTTGTTTGTTTGTTTGTTTGTTTGTTTGTTTGTTTGTTTGAACGCGCTAATCTCAGGATCTACTGGTCCGATTTGAAAAATTCTTTCAGTGTTAGATAGCCCATTTATCGAGGAAGGCTATAGGCTATATATCATCACGCTAAGACCAATAGGAGCGGAGTCCACGCCGACGAAGTCGCGCGCAGAAGCTAGTCTCTGATAAAGTCCTAAAATCATAAACATCGTCGTCGTCGTAATAATCATTAACATTTTAAGTTAAATATTGATATCGTATCACAAAGAAATATTACGTAAAGACTATTTTAAACAAAGAAAAGTTTGAGATGTAGGTTTATATTTACATAACTATCCAGCTCAAAACCTAGAGCAGCCCGACTGGGGAAATACCTTGACCTTACAGAACATTACAGCTAAATAATACTGCTTTAAAGCAGTGTTGTCGTAGGCAACGCGCTAGCGATACTTCTGGGGTTGTAGGCGTCTATATTTTTCGATTTTTCCAGATTTTTCGATAAGGAAATACTGCTTTACGCCTCCTTCCCGTAGGGGTAGGCAGAGACCACTTCTTTCCACTTGCTACGATCCTTACATACTCGTTTCGCTTCGTCCACTTTCATTATTCCTTTCATACATGCTCTTCGGTTTAGGGTACTCTTGACCTGGCCTTTTTTCAGGACGTCCCTAACTGGATCTTGAAACGTCCGCCTAGGTCTAGCCCTTCCAACACTTCCATTCACACTCGCCTTATACACT
Organism: Melitaea athalia; assembly: GCA_905220545.2. Lineage (NCBI taxonomy): Eukaryota > Metazoa > Arthropoda > Insecta > Lepidoptera > Nymphalidae > Melitaea > Melitaea athalia. Next base: position 18,445,605 of record HG992194.1, read on the forward strand.
TTTTTCGTCAATCGTTCTTCACTCATTCTCTCGACATGGCCGAACCATCTCAGCATCCCTTTCTCAATGTTTGTCACTACATCTTCTTTCAGAAATACTGCTTTGTATCAGATAATAATAACAATAATGTCACAAAGGAGACACTGTTGTTACAAAGATTAATAAGGGATGCGATTTGATGCGAAGTGTTTCAAAGTAAAGGTATTGCGACCGATTGCTCAAAGTCAAAAAACGTAGGTAGGTATAAAGTTAAAGCGGCATCATATAAAAAACATTAAGTAAAAACGAATCTTTATGATAGGAAGATATTAGCTACGTACGAAAATTTTTGCTAATTCAAATATTAGATTAGTTTCTTAGTACAAAATAAATATTTTGTATGCTTCTGATAACAATATTATTAATAGAGTTATTTATACATACTAGCTGATCCCGCAAACGTTGTTTTGCCATTTATGTTATTAACCCCCGCGACCCCCTCTTGTGGGTGGAATTTCGTAAAATCCGTTCTTAGCTGACCTCTAATCGGCGAAAGGAATATTCCTATCAAATTTCAAGTTTCTACGCCTTATGGTTCCAGAGATATCGTGATGAGTCAATGGGTGGAAATCTCTTTTATATATATATATATATATATATATATAGATATATATAATATACATATATCAATGAGTCTTATCAGCTATTTACAAGGAAGTTGATGCTGGAAAGCGTAATAAATTTACAGCAGGTAATTGTATTAGCACTAGGTAATTGTATTAGCACTAGTTCCTAACCTTGGCATTACTTTAATATTACAAGCTTTTATTTAACTTGCAATGTATGTATGTATGTATGTAACTTTAATGAATGTTTGTTCGGGTGAAATCTTGCAACTCAATTTTGAAGCAGATATCTTCAACCAATTGAGCTGAAATTTTGTATACAGGTTCAATTTTGATGACAATGCATGGTTAACTTTATGACGTCATTCTAAATCCAATATGGCGGCATATCCAAGAGTGCGGACTAGTTATTTTTAGTGCATTTCTACAATATGGGTATCAAATGAAAGGGCTTGCTAAGAATAATTCGAATAAAGTGACGTGATAACCGACTAAAAAGTCAAAAATAAATTAAAAGTAAAAAACCTTTTTAAAAAACAAGCTTTTATTTGAATGCACTAAAACGAAAAAAATAAATTTTTACTTTAAAACTTTTACTATCTACTTATAAAGTCATTACACATAATCTATATGATATAAAAGCTTGTCGCAAGATTTGCTTGTAAACAAGTAAATTAAATAAATTGATGTGATTGATTTTAACTATTAAAATTTTCAAACTAAGGAAATACGAGTACTATCTTGTGACAAGCTTTTATATCATATAGATTATGTGTAATGACTTTATAAGTAGATAGTAAAAGTTTTAAAGTAAAAATTAATTTTTTTCGTTTTAGTGCATTCAAATAAAAGCTTGTTTTTTAAAAAGGTTTTTTTACTTTTAATTTATTTTTTACAAAATAATTCAGAAGGTTTCTTTATGATTAATAATATAGTTTCAGAGATACTAGAAGATTAACATTATTGGGCAATAGCCAAATCGTAAGCTAATTAATTTAAATTTGTACTCACATCAAGCTTTCTATGCAGCAAGTTGCTAGGTCTGTAGTCACCGTGGACTATCACAGGACGTCGGATGGGGTCAAAGAAACCTCTAAACACGTCATCTTCTATCATTTCTTTACAAAATTTCTCTATTTTCTCTTTATTTTCTGGCCTCGTTACTTCTGTAATGTTTTTCATCGAATTCTTAAATATGCCCAACCTAAGAGATATATAGCCATTAAACTTCAGACTTTTGGTGTTTTCGAAGCCCTTTGGATCATGTATTGACCAGGCGATAGACAGTGCATGTAGTTTTGCTAAATTTTGAATACTTTTGGACGCATATTTCCAGTCTATTGATTCAAACCTGTTAAACGCTTGATAACCTTTGGACGTCATATCCTCTAATATCAGTACTTCTTTACAGAATTTGTTGTTGCTTGCATAGAACTTAGGCGTGACAAGTCTGTGTTTTGTTGAGACCATGTTCCGTTCTTCTATCGCTTCATAGGTCTTTAATAATTTATTGTAGAATAAATCTTCCATTTCAAAGAGAAATATATCTAACGTGGATCTGATCTTTTCGCCCCAAGCTGCCAATTTAACGAACAGATTCAGTTCATCTTTCCCTGGTGCTGAAATGGTGACACGATGGAGGTAGCTGGTGTAATTTGCGCCCCCACTGGAAACGGACTTGATTTTTATTTGGCATTCATCATATTGCATCTCTTTTGCAATTTCATCAAGCATCTTGTTAAGTACTTCAATGCTATCGTCACACATTTTCCAGATCTGTAAATAAAGTAAGAGATTCAACATTTTCAACTACAAGTTGACCTTCTTGAAATAAGCTAGAAGCCATAACGCGATATTTTACTAATTTAGATGTAATATGGTACCAATTAAAGAAATTATAGAAAATAGTAAATTGTGCTTATAAAAAAACAAAATTGTCACTCTCACTTGTTCTTCGAAATGGCGCGAAAGATTTTTACGTTTTTTTGTGTATATTTAGTAGATTGCTGGTTACGGCAGTAAAGAATATATAGCCGCCCCCTCTCTTCCCGTGGGTGTCGTAAGAGGCGACGAAGGGTTAACACGGTTCCACCTTGTAATTTAAAAACCCGACTGATGAAATTTTACAAATTAAAATTTTAAAAGTTATTATTAGGTTTAAAACCTACCACCGATTCGGAATGTAGATTCTGCAGAGAAGAATCGGCAAGAAACTGCGTAGTTACTCTTTTGTAAATGCAATTTGATGTTTTTAATAAACATTTAATGGAATAAGAATAATTTAAGAATATATTTTTATAACGTATATCGACAAAAAACACTCCAGTAAATACGCATAATAGCTATCGCTAATATGCGTATAATATGATTGTTAGATCTCAATTTAAATAATAGGACCATGTGAGGTATCATACTAAAAAAATTTGGTTAAAAAGTTAAAATAATATTATATATTATTTTATATATTATTTAACTGAGGTAGGGCACAGCAGGAAATTTCCTGCTCAAAATATGGAGCAGCCCGACTGGGGTTACTACCCCTCGACCTTACAGAAGACCACAGCTAAATAATTCTGTTTTCAAGCAGTATTGTGTTCCTGTTGGTGAGTAAGGTGACCAGAGCTCCTGGGTCCTCCTGATTGGGGATAGGGTCGGCAACGCGCTTGCGATGCTTCTGGTGTTGCAGGCGTCTTTAGGCTACGGTCTTGCCATCAGGTGAGCCGTACGCTTGTTTGCCGACCTAGTTACATAAAAAAAAAAAATGATTTATTAATCCAAAAAAATCTTGTAATTTTAATTAAATCAAATATGTACATTGTTTTGATAAAATCTTAAAATTTTTATTTTAATAAAGATAAAACAAACAATATCTTTATTATTAGGTATAAATATTAGGTATTTATAATTGTATCTTGGTTAATAATTATAATTTATTGCTGATTCTTTTTATTATAACTGTATTATAATTATTATTAATTTAAATAAACGAACCAAATGTGTTGATTAAGATTTATTTAAACCCTTTTAATTTTTTTAAAGAAAATGATTATATAAAACTTACAAATGAAAATTTGAGAAAGTATAAAGTTTTCTGCAAGCTGAGCGACTGCACACTGCATCTATCAACTTTGAAGTAGGCATTAAGGCTATAAACGTTTGCGAGATAATATAAGCTGTTATGTAACAATATATGCAATTACTCTTCAGTCATTTCTATTCATTAAAGTTACAACTACAGCGTTACTCATCAAATACGAAATGCATATATACATTCAACTAAACTTGCTAACATCGTAAATCATAGTGCTATTTACGATCAGTGATAACACACATTTATTTAATTAATTTAATTGTTTAATGGCTTCCACTTATTTACCATTATTCGTTGCTAGATATAACAACAACTTTGCTATCTATTGTCATTTCTTGCTAGTAAGCCTAAAAGATAAAGTATGGACTCCAGCGTAAGATGAGCCATAAATATAAATAAATATATACAACACACACACACACGGTCGTCTGTTCCTAAATTAAGCAACTTAATGCTTGTGTTATAGGTAACAGCCGACTGGTATAGTTACATAAAACATTTTTTTTTTGATAAAAATACATATAAATACTAAATATATATTACACCCAGACTCGAGGTGGGAATCGAACCCAAAACCCCCGGAGCAGAAAGCAGGGTCACTACAAACTGCGCCAACGGGCTAGTCCAGGGGTCGGCAACCTTTTGAGTCAGGAGAGCCAAAAATTTCAATTAACCAAATTTCAAAGTTTTTAAAGAGCCACAAATTTTTTTGTTGCCAATAATAAATATTACTCGCATAAATATTTTTTTGATAAAAAGACCTAATCTTTTATTCATAAGAAAAAATATCTATTTATTTATATACATAGTGTTTTCACAACAAATTGGATAATATACATACATATTTATATGGAATTATTAGATAATTACCTATTATTTAAGTAAAAAAATTAAAACAATTAAGCATTTACTCACAACCCTTACTTGTACTTCAATAACAAACATTTGAGCAAACAAATTCAATGGGATCGTTGGCTTTGCTTGGTTTTAGAAAGTTTCGATAAATTTGGCGCATAACTTGTTGTTTTAAGTTTCAAACATGACTCTAAATTTTCATTAGTTAGTTGACTTCTTACTTTACTTTAAATTATATTCCTGCAAGAGAAAGCTTGCCTGCACGAATATGTCGATCCGAAGATAGCCAGCGCTCCAAATGCCAACTTCTACACCTCACTGTAGCAATCTGGAAGACGATTCCATTCGTCGAATATAAGAGCTTCAACTCGTGGCATTTCGTTCAGAGCTGTCCACTGTTGTTGCGTTACGTACATACATTTCTGGAACTTCAACTCATCTAACTTGCTTTTCAACTCTGTAAATTTTCCACTCCACAAAGCTTTACTTTTTAAATTGATCAATCGCATTTCTGTAGATCCAGTATCAATTCCAAACGGCTCAATGTAGATTTCGTTACTATTTGTGTTGAAAGGATATACTATGAATGTTTTATGAGTGGTTTTGTTGGGTTTGAATTGCTTAAAAATCTGTCAGCAAATATATCTTTAATTTTTTTTTTATAAATGTGCTGAAGTAATTAGTATCAACAGTTGCACTGGTTTTATCGCGATATTGCTTTGAAAATTGAAAATGAAGTAATTTACAGTTCTGAATATCTTCTGCAAAAAGAATTAATTTTTCTTCAAAACAAACCAATTCTTTTACCAAAACATAGGCTGGGTTTCCCATTTCGTTGCAATTTTAGATTTAGTTCATTTAATTTCGCTGTGTTATCCACCATGTACAAATTTTGCAACCATTTGTCACTCTTTAATTCAGGGTGATTAATGCCTTTTTAATAACGGACTTCCAAAAAAGGAGGCGGTTTACAATTCGATTGTATTTTTTTATGTTTGTTACTTCAGAACTTTTGACTGGGTGGACCGATTTCGATATTTTTTTTCTTTGATCGAAAGGTGGTGTGTGTCATTTGGTTCAATTTAAATTTATTTGAGATCTAATAAGTACTTTTCGAGTTATCTATACTAATATATAAAGCTGAAGAGTTTGTTTGTTTGGTTGTTTGTTTGTTTGTTTGTTTGTTTGTTTGTTTGTTTGTTTGTTTGTTTGTTTGTTTGTTTGTTTGTTTGTTTGTTTGAACGCGGTAATCTCTGGAACTACTGGGCCGATTTGAAAAATTCTTTCAGTGTTAGATAGCCCATTTATCGAGGAAGGCTATAGGCTATGTATCATCACGCTAAGACCAATGGGAGCGGAGTCCACGCCGACGAAGTCGCGCGCAGAAGCTAGTAATATCTAGTAATGCGTTTTTACTTGACTATATTTTAGTCGACCTACGTTGTATTATACCGCATAACTTTTTACTGGGTGTACCGATTATGATGGTTTTTAATTTAATCAAAAGCTGATGCTTACCATGTTGTCAAATTTAAATTTAAACGAGATCTGATTACAACTTTTTGAGTAATCTTTGATAACGCGTATTTACTTGACTACATTTTCGTCTACCTACGTTGTATTACTTGTCGATGTAATTAAAGTCGGTTTTTTTTCTTTGTGAACAAACACAATTATTCATTTAGGAATGCAATTATTTCATTCAAGCACAAAGCAAAACGTTTCAACACCTTACCTTTGAAAAGTCATTGCACTTTATTACGAAGAATGAGGTCTGAATACTGAGTCTCCATTTCGTTTAACAATTCTTTAAACTGGCGATGGTAGAGTGCTTTTAACAAGATGCTATTAACAATTTTGAATACCAAATTAATAACCTCGCGACGACGCGTTGGCGCAACGGTCGCAACACTGGTTTGTGGCTGTTGCGCTGGCGGTTGCAGGTTCGATACCCGCACATGACAAACATTTGTATTGGCCGTACAAATGTTTGTCGTGGTTTGAGTGTTTGTGCAGTCATTGTGAGCCTCCTCACCGTGCCTCCAAAGAGCACGTTAAGCCGTCGGTCCCGGTTGTTATCATGTACTCCTGATAGCAGTCGCGTTACTCATAGTAGGGAATATATCCGCCAACCCGCATTGGAGCAGCGTGGTGGATTAAGCTCTGATCCTTCTCCTACACGGGGAAAGAGTCCTATGCCCAGCAGTGGGATATTACAGGCTGAAGGGTAAATTCATAACCTCAGCTATTTCGGCCGGAAATGTTTGGGTACAAAGCGCTTCTTTTGGTGTATTATGCAGTGAAACTTCAGAATTCCGTGGTTTATTTTGCTCTGAAGAATCGTTGTGGCCCCCTTTTTTTGCTGTCATACTTCTGGCTCCATCAGTTGCTATTGAAACGATTTTATTTAAATTGATCCCATTGTCTTCAAGACATTTTTGCACATCATTCGCGGAATATCTTCCCCTCTAGTTTGTCCTGAGAGCGGTAGCAATCCTAGAAGTTCTTCTTTTGGACCTTGGGGAGACATGTATCTGACAAAACGAACAACTTGTACCGATCGTACTCATCGATAGCAAGCGATAAGGCAGAAGAAAGTTGGATATCTTCCACCTGCAAATGTGTAATAGCCGTGGTAACCCTGCTTACGATCGTGATGATGTTTGTCACGGGGGAGGTAAAAAAAGGCCAGTGTAAGTCGCTGAGAGATAGAATCGGACGTGCCTAATCCTCGTTAAAAGATTCAGAACGATTTTTTTTAAATATAAAATCAATAATATTTGCGTATGGAATTAAAGAGCCGCAGCTTCACATCCAAAGAGCCGCATGTGGCTCGTGAGCCGCGGGTTGCCGACCCCTGGGCTAGTCAAAAGCCATAAACTCATAGTTTTTTATACATTTTGAGATTCCAGTAATTTGGATTTATTAAGTCGAATTAAAACTATTGAAGTGTTATTGTAGAGACTTTGAAGTGCTTCCTAGTAGTGTAGTAGTCTTATTCATGAGTTAGAAAATAGTGAGTCAGCGATGTCGTATAGCTTCCCACACCTCTGACCAATTAAATAAACGCTATAACCACTTTACTCTCAACTGCCCCCAATAGGGTTTTCTCCTGTGTCGAAACACACACAATACACAAGCATATATATGGCCAATACAAATTTCTGTCGTGAGCGGGGATCGAACAGCGCAACGGTCAGTGCTGTGACCGCTGCGCCGACGCGTCGTCAATATGGATAGTATTAAGTTTGATCGACGTGTTGACCAGTTGAAGTAACTTCAGACGCGTGATATCGAGAGCTCATTATTTTCATAACCGCCTGGTCATAGGCGAATACCGTAGCCTATGTTAGACCAGGAGCTCTGGGGACTTTACTCACCTTAAGAACATAGGTAACTTTACTTGGAAGCAGTATCATTTTGCTGTGAGCAAAGGTTCAGTTACTTACCAAGTATTGTTTTGTAGATCAGACTTATTATAGTCTTATTTATCTTATACTATTAAACGAGCAATTCTTGTATATATATATATATATATATATACTAATATTATAAAGAGGTAAAGTTTATAACTTTGTTTGTATATACGGGGTAATCTTCGCAAATACTGATCCGATCATGAAAATTCTTTCGCTAACAGAAAGCTACACTATTCAGGAGTGACAAGATAAAAGGAAAAAGATAAAAATATATAAAGATTTTAAATCAGCAGGATTTGAACCTGCGCCCTCTGACGTGCCGTGTCAACAATTCAATCTAATCAAGCATTATTATTTGCCTTAGAAATTAATTGGTGATTTTAAAACATTTATATTTATCTGATTTGCTGAAAATAGTGAGAGTGTATTGGAACATATCAAATTTCACCGTACCCTTCTTATGTGAAATGGATTATAACGCCCAACGAAGTGGGCACGGGTCGGCTAGTATATATATATATATAATCTGAATCTCGGAATCGGCTCCAACGATTTTCGTGAAATTCAGTATACAGGGGGTTTCGGGGACGAAAAATTGATCTAGCTAGGATTCATTTTTAGAAAATTTAGTTTTATCCCTATTTTAGGCAATGAAAAAATTGCTAAAATATCGTTAGAATAGGAAGGTAATTCTCGGCCCTTGGGCTCGGCGGCATACGAGTCCATTAACCCGGCTGCAGGGGAAATAGAGTTACCTTCTCTATCTCCCACTGCAGTAACTCCTGTCTGGCGCGTCCACGTCGCGGGGGTGGGCGCCGCTCACTTCAGTAGGCCGGAGTGAGCTGGTGGCGGAGCTCAGGCAGGGACCCAGTCCCGCGGGGTATATCGCGGAACCCGTGCCCAGGGATACGGGTGAAGTCCTCAACGGCTGCAAAGGCGGAAATGGAGACCATTGGTACGGCGGAGCAGGCGGAAGGGGCATACCCAACAGCGAGCCGACCCCACGTATTGAGGTGACAGGGTTTTGTTGGAGTTGCATTACTAGGCACGGTGGTGCAAAAGAGTCGGCGGCGGAAGAGACCCTACTGGGTCCAACGGCGGCACTCACAGTCCTAAGATGGATTAGTGTCTTGGCGTCAGGTGGCAACCGGCCATAAAACTAAATAGCCATTCAACATTCCTTATCCTTAAAACATGGAAGTACAAAATAAGAAATTGAGCACTACTACTAGGGCGTCCCCCTTAAGCGACGGTCGAGGAAACACAAACAATAGGGCGTACCCCGCAAGCGACGGTCGAAGCAACACGAATTCATCATCATTGCGTTTAGCTACCTGGAACGTAGGTTCCATGACAGGCAGAAGTGCCGAATTAAGCGAAGTCCTACAAAGAAGGAAATTAGATGCATGCTGTGTGCAGGAGACCAAGTGGAAGGGTGCAAAATCGAAATTAATTGGAAACGGGTTTAAGCTTCTATATAACGGAACTACTACCGGTAAAAATGGCGTCGGAATTATACTATCTGAAACTCTATCTCGGAGGATAATTAACGTAAATAGAGTAAGTGACAGACTTATGGCCGTAAAGCTAGCCTTCGAGAAACAACCTTGTTTCAATATAATATCTGCATATGGGCCTCAAGTGGGTGCGGCCGAGCATGAGAAGGAAGAATTCTGGGAGGAACTCCAAAGTCTTCTACAAAGTATACCTCAAGAAGAAACCCTTCATCTTGGAGGAGACCTGAATGGCCACGTAGGGACTAGTAACACCAATGTAGAGAGATGGCATGGAGGATTTGGCTACGGCACACGTAACAGTGAGGGAGATACCATCATAAATTTAGCGTCAAGTTCTGACCTCGCCATCATAAATACATTCTTTAAAAAAGGGGAAAGCCACCAAATCACCTATAAAAGTGGAGGGCATTCCACTCAGATTGACTATTTCCTCGCAAGGCGCAAGCATTTGGGAAACTACAAGGACTGTAAAGTCATACCCGGGGAGCCTCTCACAACTCAGCATAGATTGCTAGTCACCGTATACCGACTTCCAAAACCTATTAAATTCCATCGAAAACTAACACCAAAAATTAAATGGAGATCACTAACAGAGTCCGCTGGCAAACTGTTCACACTGGAACTAGCTGAAATCCTGAATTCGATGAATACCACAACTACAACACCAAATGAAATGTGGACAACCTTTGAGAAAGTATGCATCAGCAAAGCCGAAGAACATCTAGGCAGAACAAGAAGCAAAAAAGGACCTAACAGAGAAACTCAGTGGTGGAACAAGGAGGTAAAAGAGGCAGTAGCAGCAAAAAAGGATGCTTTCAAATTGTGGCAGTCAACCAATGATAGCACTGATTTAGAAAACTATAGGCTAACCAAAAAGCAAGCGAAACGCCAAGTAGCAATGTCAATAGCAGATAATAAAATAGAATTTTATAACAATTTAGAATCAGCTAAATCAGAAATAGATATACACAAAATTGCAAAATTACGTTACAATAACACTACAGACATATCGACTGTTAAATATATAAATAATATCAATGGTAAACTACTAACGGAAGACGAGAGCATTAAAAACAGGTGGTCAGAATTCTACCGACACCTCCTAAACGTATCCCATATAAGAAGCCTTGATTACTGTAGGCCGAGAACAGTGCAGGGCCCTCTCCTGGACATTGCTCCAGAGGAAATTAAAAGAGCAATACAACAAATGAAAAATAACAAAGCTCCGGGGCCGGATGAAATACCAGCAGAAGTGTGGAAGCACCTGGGCGATCATGGGGTAGTTTGGCTGCACAAACTATTTAACAAACTTATTCAGGGATACCCTATACCTGATGCCTGGCGCAATAGCTTCCTAATACCATTCTACAAAAGGAAAGGAGATGTCAGGGAATGCAGTAATTACAGGGCTATAAAACTTATGTGCCACACGCTAAAAATATGGGAAAGAATACTTAATAATAGACTAAAACACATTATAACATTAACGCAGAATCAATGTGGCTTTGTGTCGGAGAAAAGTTCCTCAGATGCTATACAGACGGTTCGGGTAATGCTGGAAAAGGCTAAAACTAATAAGACCAATCTACACATGGTCTTCATAGACCTAGAAAAGGCCTTTGATCATATCCCACGTGACCTTATATGGGAAGCACTCAGGGGGCAACTTGTGCCAGAGTATTACATACACCTCATAAATGATATGTACAAGGCAGTCACTACACAAGTCCTTTGCCCGGCAGGTACAGGCGAGAAGTTTGAAATTGAAGTCGGGGTTCATCAAGGCTCCACGCTTAGCCCATTGCTCTTCAACACCACTATGAATCATCTTACAAAGCATTGCCAAAAATCGCTGCCCTGGAACATCCTATATGCCGATGACGTTGTTCTGATTTCGGAGGATGCAGAGGAGCTTCAGACGAACTTGAACTCGTGGATAGAGGCACTAGAAACGAACGGTCTCAAAATTAGCAGAAATAAGACAGAACATATGTCATGCATATTTGATAACACCACAAATCCGGACAACATCAAAATCTCGATAGGAAGTACGGTCTTACCTTCGGTGAAGCAATTTAAATACCTCGGCTCGGTACTTAGCAACGATGGCAAAATCGATAATGATGTTACTCACAGAACTACAACTGGATGGGCGAAGTGGAGACAACTCACAGGCGTAATGTGCGACAGGAAAATGCCCCTTAGAGTAAAAGGACACATGTACAAGACTGCTATAAGACCCGCGGTCCTATATGGTACAGAATGTTGGGCTACTACCAAACAACACCTAAATAAATTGCAAGCAACTGAAATGCGTATGTTACGCTGGTCAGCGGGTGTCACACTTCTAGACAAAATCCGAAATGAGTACATAAGGGGAAGCTTCAAAGTTGCCCCGATAGCTGAGAAAGTTAAAGAGAGGAGATTGCGTTGGTACGGCCATGTGCAGCGGCGACCGGACGACCATATGGTGAAGCTTGCCCTGAACATACCAGTGACGAAGCGCAAGCGCGGAAGACCACCCGCCACTTGGTTAACGACGGTCGAAAAAGACCTGAAAGATGCTCAATTAAATAAAGACCTGGTACAAAATCGTGCCGTATGGAAGAAAAGGATAAGGAAGGCCGACCCCAAGTAGATGGGAAAAGGTCCAGGAGGAAGAAGAAGGAAGGTAATTCTCGCAATCTTGTCATTAAGGTTATAATAGCACAGGTGAGAAATCGGACGGGTTCAACCGAGAAGACCAAGGTTCAAACCCACGTCTGCAAGCGATAATTTTTTTTTCTGTTTTTTTCTAATTGCATTCGTTATTTTTTATTTAAATAAAAAATATATATAAAAATACCGAGTAAAAAAAAACAAGACAAAAAAAAATACTAAAAATACCGACTACCGAGCTAGGCTCGGTCACCCAGGTACTTTATTTATACTTTATTGTACACCACAAAAATATTACAAGCAAAGCATAAAAAATAATTACAGAAAGTGAAGTATGTACAATGGGCGGACTTATGGCTAATTAGATAATCAGTTTTGCAGATGACACTGCTCTCTTATTCACTGCAGATGCATGGGGCGAAGCTTACAGGTATGCTTAGTCGGGCTTCAATACTGTCTCGAAGTGGTTACGTGGCAACCTATTGACTTTAAACAGCGTGAAAACATCTTATATCACTTTCTACCTTAAAGGCAATGTACCACAGTCTACAACTCACGCCATACAAGTTCATTCGTGCCCTGAACCACATAACGGTACATGCGACTGCCCACGCTTCCAAAAAAGAGATTGTAAAATACTTGGGAGTAGTGATTGACAATAATCTTAGATTTGACGAACATATAGATGCGATTAATAACAGGTTACGAAAAAATCATATACGTCTTTAAAACAATAAGAAACGTCTTGGATGCTAACCGACTGAGATCTGTCTACTTTGCCCTCGCTCAATCGGTGCTAACTTATTGTATCACGTCCTCGGGTGGTGCGCCGAAAACCAGACTGATTGGCCTGGAGAGAGCGCAACGAGCTAGCCTAAAGCTATCGTTGTTTAAGCCGTACCCAGTGGCGGCCTTAGGGGGTGGCGAACGGGGCAATCGCCCGGGGCCTCGCGCTTGCAGGGGCCTCGCGCAACAACCCAAGCAAATTTAAATTAATATAGATTTTTAAATGTATTTTTTTTTAAATTGTTAAAACATATTTGAGGAATTCGATGACACAAGATCGGTTTTCAGTCATTGCTATTCTTTCAATCGAAAATGACGTAGCTCATTCGTTAGATTATTGTGCTTTAATTAAAGATTTTAGTCTTAGGAAAAGCCGAATAGTCTAGTCGACAGGTTGAAAATGGTCCAAAATAGAGATACTGCTCTTAAAATTATGTGTAATAGCTCGTTGGATTCGGAATGACGACTAGAAAAATGCTCTAAAAGCGTGTTTATGCACATAAAAAATTTGCGAAAGGTATTAAAAATTCCTTCTCCTACATGGGGAAGAGGCCTATGCCCAACAGTGAGATATTACAGGCTGAATCGTGATCGTGATCGTGATTAAAAATTTAAAAAAAAGGAAAAAAATGGCATTTCGTTTTTTGCCAATAAACTATTAAATATTTAAGAAATTTAAGGAACAGGAGGATATTTCAAATAAGTAATAATAGTATCTAAATAGTTCCAGAAAAATAATCATTTTTTGGAAAAAATCACCAGTTTTTGTTCAAGTATAAAAATTATTATAAACAATGTATGATATATATAGCTTTTATGGCGTGATCTTGTTAATTATGTATACAGGATGAACGGAAATAGGTGTAAAAGCTCTGGAGGGGTTAAAGTATAGCTCGTATCCTATCTTTCTATGTATGGAATGGCCCATCCAAAAACAATGGTTTTGGAGTTATTAATTTTTTTAATATTTTTCAAAAAATTCCCGATTTTGTAGGAAAAAATTCGATGATTTTATTTGATGACCCAGAGCTTTTACACCTATTACCGTTCATCCTGTATAAGAAAGGCTCTACGAAGCGAAAAAAATTTACGACAATTATTTAAACATTTTTTATCATTTACAATTGAGACGGAATTTCGAGAAAATTTTGTTAATTAACTATTAAATTAAAAATCGTTTAACTTGTTGAAAAATTGACTTTAAGTAAAATATCCAACGGAAACGGAAAACAGTTATTTATTGTGTTCAGAATACGCCATAATTTATTCAAAGTTACAAAAAATATTCAATAACCTTAAATAAATTTACAAATTTGTCAATTAACCAATGTAATGTGTACCTAATCGCTAAAAATGTCACGCGGGGACCGATTTTCAGCATTAAATAAAAGTTATAAATAAAGGAGATAAAGTCCGGGGTGGGAAGTTTTTTTATTGGAAATGTCTTTCTCTTTTAGAATCTTTTTTTGGAATTTCTTAAATAGGAATAGTTTATGAAATATTGGCAAAAAACGAAATACCATTTTTTTCCTTTTTTTAGTTTTTTATAACTTTTGCAATTTTTATGTGCTAATACACGCTTTTAGAACATTTTTCTAGGCGTCATTCCGAATCCAATGAGCTATCACACGTAATTTTAAGAGCAGTATCTCTATTTTCGACGATTGTCAACTTGTCGACTAGACTAGAAAGACAAAGGGCCTCGCAAAGACTTGCCGCCCGGAGCCTCGCAATGGGTAAGGCCGCCTCTGGCCGTACCGTTACCCCACTGTATTGCTATACAAGGAGTGCCGGGTGTTAACGGTGCGCCAATTGTTTATCCTTAACACCCTACTTAAACAACATACAGTTCTTGAATACCACCCGTCATTGCCAGACGCCAAAAGGCGGTTCAATCCTGTACAATATAGTAAATTTTCCACAAGGTTCTCAAAGAGATTCTTTTACAGCTTGGGTGGCTTCTTATACAACAAAATTAATAGATTTCTACCTATATTCAACCTCACTAAAATATGTGTAAACGGAAATTGATTGACTGGTTACAGGAGTTGAACTATGACGACACTGAGGCGATCACATACACACACACACGCACACACACACACTAACTAATCCTTATCGTACCATAACCTATATATTGTTTACAACAAAATTGTTAAAGTCCGTATTAATTATAATAATAATTTAAATGTACTTTATTAAGGGGTGGAGACCTGGTGTCCTGAAACACAGGCCTCGAGCCTAGCTTAGGCACCAGTCTCCCACAATATTAGTGCTAATATTATTATGTATCTATCAAATGTCATGTTTACAGTATTGTGGTGAGAAAATAAATAAATATTATAATTAATATTATTATAATTAGCCATTTCTTCCAGACATGAGACAACCCATGAAAGGTGTCGGGGGTCCGGAAAAACAAAATACAGAAGAACAAATGCCCAGAACACGCTATACATAACGTTGATGAAAAATATTTTTATTACTTTTTGGAGTTTACTCCTTAAGAGTCGATTTTCGCATAAGGGCCCCGGTATGAAAAAAATATGAGGAGTAAAATCTACTGAACGAATGACCTCGTTACGTTTTTGTGCGCATTCTATCTGCTACGACGCTTACGACAGTATCGGCTACGGCCTACGACGTTTACGACAGTACGGCTACGGCCTACGACGTTTACGACGGTATCGGTTACGACGTTTTCTAATAATGCCATCGATAAATAGCGTTATTTGATTCGTTTATTTACCATTTGATATGGTATTAATCTTTTTCTTAGACTATAAAGCCTTTTTTGTGCATATTTAGACAGTCGATCTGAAGAAGTAAACTCCAGTCGTGCGTCGGAGCTGACACACACACTTTTTTAATAATGCAATTGTTTTATGTGGAAAATAAATTCAGGGAATACAAATAATAATGAGTGATCGAGTAATAATTAGTAAGTGTTACATAATTTTATTTGTGAACATTTTACGAAATAATTGTCTAATATTAATAATACTTCATTTTTTAAACAAATCAACATAATATTTACAAAACAATACACAATTATTTGTATAAATGTGTAAATTTACAAATATAAATAAAAAACAACTAAAAAATTTTGCGCCTACATGATGATTAACTAAATTATTTTATCGATATCAAACAACAAATAAATAACAATTTAACGTATAATTTAAAAAAGTGTGTGTGTGTACTTATGTACGCACGTAAGAAGTTATACTCCAAGCTAGAGTATTAAAATACTTCCAAAAAAACCTACCACTTAATAATTAGACAATAAGTCCACAACGCCATCTCTTAGAAATGATAAAGACTACTTTCTTGTCTGCAAAACTAGCGGGATCTAATCATGCATGCTTGAACTACTTCGTATCCACACGCGCATTGTAAAAATTTACTCTCATCATTTTTCTCTAACGCGCCAAAAGAAGTATAACTTCAAAAATAAAATAAACAGTATTATAATAAACTAGAAAACCATTCACGGATGCTAAATTCCCACTCGTAAGGTATAAATGTATAAAAATTACACACACTTAAAGTTGACTCAATATCAATAAACGAGAAAATACAAACTTTAAATTAAGTTATTCAATTTTAAAATTCTATTCTATTCTAGAATGGATAAATTCTTAAATTCAAAGCAGCCCCATGTCTATGTAATCGTCGATAATGTCGTTAATCCTCTCCTTGTAGAGACTGTTCGGCGCGGTCAGAAAGTCATTTATTTCAGTGTCCTTATTGACCTTCGGTGCGTCTTCCTCGTTCACCGTGATGATGGGCAGTATGAGCGTGCTGATCATGAGACCGAACGGCATCATCTGAAAATATAGACATCAACTCAATCCACTAGAAATTCTTTCAGTGTCTGACCGATCCTTTTTATCTTTTAGAGAAAAAATAAACAACAAGAACCGGGGAAAAGATGTTGAGCCAACTGCACCGATTAATCGCCTTCATTTGTTGTCTGTCTTACGAGAAACTGACGAAATCTTGCTACTACGGCACTGATAGAAGCAATAGATTTGAGTGAATTAATAAATGAGATGCTGTGTTTGTGTTTGAAAATCCGTACACGCTTCCTCCACCACTAAAAGAGTAAACATCATTATAAAGTTTTTTTCTTTTTATTTCTTACTAGCTGCTGCCCGCGACGTCGTCTGCGTGCGTTCACTGCTCGTTCCCCGTAGGTGATAGCGTGATAATATGTAGCCTATGTTCTGACCCGACTTCTTAATAATATTCGTGCCAAATTTGAAGTAAATCCATGCAGTACTTTTTGAGTTTATCCCGGACATACATTTGAAGAAATAAAGGTTCACTACTCTTTCCCCGTAGGTGATAGCGTGATAATATATAGCCTATGTTCTGACCCGACTTCTTAACAATATTCGTGCCAAATTTGAAGTAAATCCATGCAGTACTTTTTGAGTTTATCCCGGACATACATACAGACAAACAGACAAACAGACAAAAATTCTAAAAACTATATTTTTGGCTTCGGTATCGATTGTAGATCACACCCCAAGTATTCTTTTAAAAAAATATTCAATGTACAGTTTTGACTTTTCTACCATTTTATTATATGTATAGATTTTTATTTATTTCTTAAGATTCCTGTTACTATATAAAAATTATGTTCTCTCGCACTTCTGTACCCCGCGATTCATTCCCATGCGGGTAAACTGGTAGAGATCTCTTTTAGGGATAAAGTGGCTCTTGCCAAGTGCCATTGTACATTAGTACAATGGCACTTGGTACATGGCATAGGTACAAATATATTAATATATTAATATTTGTACCTATGTGTTTTTAAGTGCATTAAATATATGAAATACAAAAAAAAGGTGTGTGTGCGATTCACACACGATAGAAGTGAAACTTTTATGGCAAACTAATAAAAAAACTAATTTAAAATTAGCAGCTAACAGCGCGGCTCGTCCTTCCCTGTCTTTTTACCGCATCCAGTTTGAAATCACAACGATTCTAAAGAAGTTTCTCTTCAAAAACAGCTATGGATATACTTGTAGATACGTTGTTGTCATCCAAGATTTAAAAGTTTAAGTAAATTCAGTTCATTGTATGCAAAATAGATTATCATAACAAATACATTTCAATACCTTTTCTAGTTCGTAGTCGAAGTCCTCCCTCGGGTAGACATCGTCAGGAGCGAGATTAAGTCTCTGGAGAGCAGCGCGCAGTTCCTTGTAGTAATGTTCTACAGTTTCCTTGAAGTGATTCTTCCTGAAGTTCTTGTCGGAACCCGTGAAGATGAAATACAACAAATCAAACATTGGATTGCTCTTGAATAAAGTCTGGTAGTCCACGGAGACGATGTCGTATTCACCATTCTGTTGGAAATAAGTTTAATGTTATTATTTTGAAGTTCTAATTGAAATTGAACTTATTTTAATTAATAAGTTCAATTTCAATATCAATGGCATACTCAATGGCACTTAAAATTTTGAAGGTTAGCATACCGAATTATAGAACAATTGTGTTTGCTCGCAAACGAAAAAAACCGTCTTCAATTATATCGACGAGTGATTACTCAAAAAGTTGTAATTAGATCTTGATGAAATTTAAATGTAACTAGATGATAAGCAACAGCTTTCTATTAAATTAAAAATCATCAAAATCGGTAAATCCAGTAAAAAGTTATGCGGTATAATACAACGTAAGTCAACGAAAAAATGCGCGAGTATTACGCGGGCCGGGCGGTTGCTGGTTCGATCCCCGCACACGACAACATTTGTATTGGCCATACGTACGTACAGATGTTTGCCGTGGTCTGGGTATTTGTGCAGTCCTTGTGGGTCTCCCCACCGTGCCTCGGAGACCACGTTAAGCCGTTGGTCCCGGTTTTTATCATGTACACCTGATAGCGATCGTAACTCATAGTAAGGAATATATTCGCCAACCCACATTGGAGTAGCGTGGTCGATTAAGCTCTGATCCTTTTCCTATATGGGAAAAGAGGCATATGCCCAACACTGGGATATTACAGGCTGAATCGTAATGGAAATTTTAGTTTTTTTTATTTTTTCTAAAATAAAGTTATATATATAATTTTTTATTCTATTTTTCATTTCAATGTTATTAATGTGATCATTATATTATAGTTGGTGCCCGTTATTTGCAATGTTTTTATGTATTTTTTCATTTACAATTATTTCCGTAATTGTATTAGAATTTAGTTGCCTTATTTATTTTCTATTCATAGCAAAATAGTTACTAATTTTTTGGTGTGTAAAAATTAGTATAGGTCCTAAGCGACCGCGACTATAGTGCGTCTATAGAGAGTTTTTTCGAGAACCCGTAACGCTAGAACGATTACAACCGAATATAAAAATCATCATATCAAAAATTTCGATCTAGCGGGTACATCGTTCCATAGTCTAATTTGCTAGAGCACCGACATAGTCACTCGGAGATGCAGGATCGATTCCCACTGGAACGGTCGATTTCTGATATAATATTTCAAAAAAAGTTTAGGGTCCAGGTACTTCCCCAGTCTGATTACTCCAAATTTTGAGCACGATGTACCCTCTACCTCAACTGCGAATTAACTGCGAATGTCTTGTTCTCGTCAATAAGACATTCGCAGTTAATGTCGAAATATCGAGCTCCGCAAAGCGAAAATAATATACATGGTAAATATCCCGTTTTCGAATAATTTTCGTAATCTAACTCGTAGCCCCTCAGTCACCCGCAACCATGGCGTCCATAACATTACGGATATATTGGTAGTTTCAAAACGACAGTTCGGATAAGTCCCCTAGAATCAAAAATATTCAGTGTCCATGAAAGTTTGAAAACTTAAAATAAAACAATAAATATTGCGTATCCTGAATATTTCTTCGCGTATTAAGAAATATGAATTTATAGATGAAAATTAAATTTTAAAATATTATTATAAATAAATTTCAAAAGATGTCGGTTAAATAATACTTTGTATTTTACTTGATTAATGATCCAAGGGAACGACACCGTTACATTTTATTGCAGAGCAATTTTCCAATTGCCCTAAACTCATTTATCCTGCCTATGACGGCTTGGATAACTTCCTTGGGGCTACTTTCAAAACTACTCATGCCCAATTTTCCACAAATTCCTCTGTTATAGCATCTGAAGATAAAACCAGATAAAGCATGATTAATTAAAAATTCTATTTACTTTAAGACTTTCACAATATGACTTCCATCGTTGTTAGCATAAACAAATTTTGATAAAAGTCTTATTTTTATCAAAAAGAACAAATAAGTTAAAAACATGAAAGTAAATAAATCTTTGATAAAGTCCTAAAATGGTAAACAATATAAGTTAGTACATTTGTATACTATTATGAGTTAAATTTTGACATTGTATCACAAACAAATATTACATAAAGATTATTTTAAAGAGAGAAAAGTTAGAGATATAGGTTTATATTTACATAACTATTTATATACATAATTGAGGTAGGGCACATCACGAAATATCCTGCTCAAAATCTAGAGCAGCCCGACTGGGGAAGTACCTCGACCTTACAGAAGATTACAAATCATACTGTTTTAAAGCAGTGTTGTCGTAGGCAACGCGCTAGCGATGCTTCTGGGGTTGCAGGCGTCTATATTTTTTTATTTTTTGAGATTTTTCGTTAAGGAAGCAGAGACAGAAAGTAGTATTGCTTTGCATCATATAATAATAACAATAATGCCACAAAGTAATGGACGAGACGCAGTCATTACAAAGTTTAGTAAGGGATGCAATTTGGTCTGAAGTGATTCAAAGTATTGCGACCGATTGCTCAAAGTTAAAAAACGTAGGTATATAAAATTAGAAAGACATCAGATAAAATACACGCTTAGGTAAGTGAGAATCTTTATGATGGGAAGATAATTTTGTATGTGCGATAATATTGCGAATTCAAATATTTAATTAGCATTTTAGTATAAAATAAATATTTTTTATGCATCTGATAACAATATTATCAATAGAGTTATACATATATACATGCATATATATAGATATATATCAATAACTCTCTTATAAACTATTTACAAGGAAGTTGATGCCGGAAAGCGTAATAAATTTACAGCAGGTATTAGCACTAGTTCCTAATTCCTAACCTTGGCGTTACTTGGCTTTACTTTAATATTTACAAAATAATTCAGAAGGTTTCTTTATAATTAATACTATAGTTTCAGAGATACTAGAAGATTAACATTACTGGGCAATAGCCAAATCGTAAGTTAATTAATTTAAATTTGTACTCACATCAAGCTTTCTATGCAGCAAGTTGCTAGGTCTGTAGTCACCGTGGGCTATCACAGGACGTCGGATAGGGTTAAAGAAACCTCTAAACACGTCATCTTTTGTCATTTCTTTTAAAAAATTCTCCACTTTCTCTTTGTTTTCTGGCCTCGTTACTTCTATAGTGTTTTTCATCGATTTCTTTAATAAGTCCAACCTAAGAGATATATATGCATTAAACTCCAGACTTTTGGTGTTTTCGAAGCCCTTTGGATCATCTATTGACCAGGCGATAGACAGTGCATGTAGTTTTGCTAAATTTTGAATACTTTTGGACGCATATTTCCAGTCTATTGATTCAAACCTGTTAAACGGTTGATAACCTTTTGACGTCATATCCTCTAATATCAGTACTTCCTTACAGAGTTTGTTGTTGCTTGCATAGAACTTAGGCGTGAAAAATCTGTGTTCTGTTGAGACCATGTTCCGTTCTTCTATCGCTTCATAGGTCTTTAATAATTTCTTGTAGAAGAAATCCTCCATTTCAAAGATAATGATATCTGTCGTGGACCTGATCTTCTCCCCCAAAGCTGCCAATTTAACGAAGAGCTTCAGGTCATCTTTTCCTGGTGCTGAAATGGTGACATGGTGGAGGTAGCTGGTGTAATTTGCGCCCCCGCTGGAAACGGACTTGATTTTTATTTGGCATTCATCATATTGCACCTCTTTTGCAATTTCATCGAGCATCTTGTTAAGTACTTCAATGTTATCGTCACACATTGTCAAGATCTGTAAATAAAGTAAGAGATTCAACATTTTCAACTACAAGTTTTGATATTATTGAAATAAACTAGAAACTGTTACGAATTCTGTACGGTAAAATAGACGATTAGTTCGTGTTACAGGAATTACCTCAAAATGGCTTGAGAAGACCTAAGGTAAGACTATTTTTTGCATGACACTTTTATGAAACGTGATCGAGAAGGAGCTCTGCGAGCAGTCTGCGCACAGTCAAGCGCGCGAAAGTTAAACCGATACTGTCGTATACAGAGAGGTCCTAAATTGTTGTAATATAATGATTACACGCTATTTTAGCTCATCTTTGTAAATATTATCAATTTCTACGCGAGCGAAGCCGCGGCAATTGCTAGTTAATACTTCTACACACACCAATAGAAAATTATAACAATACATGACATAACGGATTATCAAGTTGCAGCAGGTGCAAAAGCTAGGGATATTTCCTTTAGAATGACATAATTAAAATATAGCAGACATATCTGCTTCTAGAAATTATGCTGTGATATATTCTTTGTGTATGTTTAATAGCCGTATTAATATCAAGCAGATAGATATCGTCAAAGTATCTAGTGTTGGATTTTCGTCGAGGAAGTAAATTCGCGCTAGCATTCGACAACTTGGTTGACACCGCTTATATAAGAGTTTTGGGCACCCATGAATTAAAAGATTAAAAGGACTTTTGTAATTGAATGCAATGCTTCCTAATAGAAAATAAATAAAATCTTCAACTAGGTATATTACATTAGCTTCTTATTTATATAGTTTTGAAGTTACTTATTCTATAGTTTTGAAGTAGTTTCATTAATTTTACTACTTACCTGTTTGTAAATAACTACTTTATTTATTAACTAGCTTCTGCGCGCGACTTCGTCGGCGTTTACTCCGCTTCTATTGGTCTTAGCGTGATGATACATAGCCTATAGCCTTCCTCGATAAATGGGCTATCTAACACTGAAAGAATTTTTCAAATCGGCCCAGTAGTTCCAGAGATTACCGCGTTCAAACAAACAAACAAACAAACAAACAAACAAACAAACAAACTCTTCAGCTTTATATATTAGTATAGATATTCCGTGTTAATTAGAGAATCAATATTAAATAATAAATAAAAAGTGAAAATAATACATTTATCAAAAAAAAAACTTGTAATTAAATAATTATTGCATTGTTTTGATATTTACATAAATTAAAAAATCATTTGTTTAAATAAAGATAAAACAGACAATATCTTTATTATTAAAAATTATTTAATAATAAATTAAAATAGTAATCAGCAATAATTAATTAAAACTATAAATGTGTATTGTGGTTAATAATTAGATATAATTTATTGCTGATTATTTTTATTATAACTATATTATAAATATTATTAGTTTTTAATAAACGAACCAAAAATATTGATTAAGGTTTATTTATACCCATTTAATTTTTAAAGAAAATGATTAAATAAAACTTACAAATGAAAATTTGAGAAAGTACCTATGAAGTTTTCTGCAAGCGGAGCGACTGCACACAGCATCTATCAACTTTAAACTAGGCTTATATCTAGCTCTAAACGTTTGCGAGATAATATAGGATATTATGTAAAGGGCCCCGTAGACGATCAAATATTTGATCAAACTTCATATTAAATTTCTGTTTGACAAACATGTTTGACAAACAAGTTTGATCGTTTACGGGGCCAATAACAGTATATGCATTATGCACATTATTCTTCAGTCATTGCTGTTCATTAAAGTTACAACTGAAGCGTTATTTATTAAATACGAAATGCATATATACATTCAAACAATAGGGAGTTAAGTTGTGGGTATATCTAGCAACGAATTATTTCTATATTGAAATTTTTAATAAATACATATTATGTATACGAATAGGGTTTTGTCAAACCCTATTCGTAGACAATTATGATGTCTGTCAGTATGGAGCAAGGATCATGAAACTTTTTCCTCAGTCTATATACGAACATAAATACGTATTTTAACAATTATAGGATAAGAGTCAAAATGTTGAATATGAAAGTAAGTAATTTTAAAAGTTAGAATCTTTGGGTTGATAACAAAAAATAAATATGTCGGGGGAATCAATACAGATATGTAGTTATTAATGTCGGTGTCTGCGCTGTTGTCGATATTCACCTACCCTCAGTCATTCTATTATTTTAGTCACTCTGTCGTCGGCTAAGGCAGTCTTGACTCTGGCGTGGCACCGTGCACTTGTGTATCCTGCTAGTAGGTTAACCTCGACTCATCGAGGTTAAGCTACTCATCGCTAATCATCATACACAAATCAACACAGGCGCGCCGACATTAATAACTATCTGTATTGATTCCCCGACAAATAAATACATGTGTTTGTTGTGCATTTCGATATTTCTGTAAATTTAGCATTAATGGGGATGATATATGTAAATAAATAAACGGCTCACATTTTTGTTTTGCGGACCGTTTGACCGTTTGGTTCCGACCGGGGCAGGATGTCCCCCTTCCCCCCCCCTCCTCGCTACGCCACTGACAGTCAGCGGCCTCCATTAGGATTTACTCCTGTTATGGGGGTCCGGAAAACGAGCGAGTTGTTGAAGCATCAGGCTCAACTTCGCTTCTCAACAGAATTGCCTTTATATTTCATAAGGCGTCAACTGATTAAATTAGTGACGGTCAACATAAACGTCATAAACATTACAATGTACTCTGTGACATAAACTTACACAATGGATTTTGATGCGGTTTCTTTTAATAGATGGAGTGATTCAAAAGGAAGGTTTATATGTATAATACATGCATAATATAGTTGAGGAATACTGATAATTTTAGAGGTTTCTAATGTGATGTCGTAAATAAAAACATTTTTGCGCTTTCATTGCAAACTGCCCTATATTTAAATCTACGCAATGGATTTTGATGTAGGTTTTTTTAATCGATAGAGTGATTCAAGAGGAATGTTTATATGTATTATACATGCATAATATAGTAGAGAAACACTGGTAATTTTAGAGGTTTCTAATGTGATGTCATAAATAATCACATTTTTTTGCACTTTCATTGCAAACGCTGGCTGAACCGAGATAATTATATCAAAATAATGTACTACAGAATTGTACATCTTAAAAAGGTCTACAAAAAAATCCGCGATGGTATAATATGTCTATCTATTAAGGATAACCCACAATAACCATTTGTTATCCTTTACTTTTTACGAGAAATAATGGCTTATTTACGAAGCGATTTTAAGCAATACAGCATAAATCCTTATTCTGTTAAGTACCTTAAATACATTGTACATTTAATACAGATCAATATGGCCCTTTACACACATACGGTTGACGACATAACGGTTGCGGTGGTACCGGGCGGAGGAGGTGCGGCAAACGCGATTTTTTTTTTAGAAATTGTATGTTGGTAGGTACTTTATAATTTTTAAACCGCATTGATAGATTTGATAGTAAGTACATTAGGTTGGATAGGATTGGACTAAAACCATAATTTAACGAGTCAAGAGTAACCTCATGTTTGTATTGTCTAATGACAAATAAATCGGCCAAGTGCGAGTTGGACTCGCGCACGTAGGGTTCCGTACCATTGAATAGGTAAACAACAGTAGGTACATTGATTTTGATATCGGAAAAAGCGGCTAAAAAATCACTTTTGTTGTATGAGAGCAAAAATAGACAAAAAATTACGGTTTTTTTGTATGGGATCCCCCCTTAAATATTAATTTTATTTTAATTTTATTATTTATTATTGAACTAAAAATACAACTGAGTATTTTGTGAATATTTCAAGTGCCTACCTGTTGCCATTAGTGATATCGAGCAAAAAAGGGCAAGAAAATCGCGTTTGTTGTATGGGAGCCCCCCTTAAATATTTATTTTATTTTGTTTTTAGTATTTGTTGTTATAGCGGCAACAAAAATACATAATTTGTGAAAATTTCAACTGTCTAGCTATCGCCGTTCTTGAGATACAGCCTGGTGACAGACGGACGGACGGACGGACTGACAGCGAAGTCTTAGTAATAAATAAATAAATAAATAAAAAAGCCTTTATTTGACCAATGCTACAATGCTACAATACATCTTATAAACTATTCTTAATTTATTATTATAAAGTTTTACTATAGTTACTTAAATTTAATTTTACTTTTACTTATACTAAATTAGATTAAATAAGGTCCCCAGGTTGGGTAAAGGCCTCCTCCAATGATGCCCACTTCTCTCTGTCTTGTGCTATTTGCCACCACTTTGGGCCAGCAACTTTTTTTATTTCATCCTCCCATCGGGTAGAGGGTCTTCCTCTCTTTCTTTTTCCTTGAGGTCCTGTCCATATGGTAGTTTTGTAGGTCCATCTTCTATCTCTATGCCGCGCTATGTGGCCGGCCCATCACCACTTTAACCTTTGTGCGTAGTTCAAGGCATGAGTGGCTTTTGTTATTTCTCTTATATCTCTCTCATATATCTCTTTATATGTCTAATCTTGTCTATTTTTTTTTATTTTGAGCATACTTCTCTCCATTGCGCGCTGGCAGGACGTTATTTTTTGTTTTAATTTTGTTGTAAATTTCCATGTTTGACATCGATATGTCAAGCATGGTAAGAGGCTCATTATCCTAGTTTTCAGTTTTATTGGCATGTTACTTTTAAAAATTTCTTTCAGACATGTTTCAGACTCCAGTATTTATTCCATGTTCGCTGTACTCTTCTTTCAATTTCTAGTTCGTTGTTCTCTATTTCAAAACTGATTGTTTTTCCTAGGTAAATATATTTGTCTGTGTATTCTAGTGGGTATCCATTGACTTTTATTAGTTGTTTGTGGCTGTTAGTCATTACCATGGTCTTAGTGAGATTGATTTCAAGTCCTACTTCGGCGCTAGCTATTTGTAAGTCATTGATCATGAGCTGCAATTGTGAGTTTGTCTCGGATAATATAACTATGTCATCGGCGAAACGTAAGTGACTCAGAAAGGTTGCCTGTATGTAGATTCCACGTTTGCTCCAGTTAAGTTTGTTTATGATACCTTCGAGTACAGCTATAAATATTTTTGGCGATAAAGGGTCTCCCTGTCTTACACCTCTCCTTATGGGAAAGCTCGGACCCTGTGTTTCTAGTTTTATTCTACCAATGTTGTTATTGTACATGCTCTGTATCACTTTTATATACACCTCGTTTACTCCCTGGTCTTTCAAGCTTTGCCAAACGCTATCGTGAGTAACCGAGTCGAAGGCCTTTTGGTAGTCAATAAATCCTAGATAGAGTGGTCTCTGTTGTTCTCGATACTTCTCTATTATTAACTCTAAGGTATGTATATGGTCCATCGTTGAGAAACCCTTTCGGAAACCGGCTTGCTCTACAGGCTGTCTTGCTTCGATTACAGGACTGATTCTCGAGTTTATAATCGCGGAGAAGAGCTTGTATAGAGTTGGTAGTAGGCTTATCGGTCTATAGTTGCCTATATCTTTTGGGTCTCCCTTCTTATATATTAAGATGATGTTACATTCGGACCATTGTGCAGGCGTTTCAGACTTTTGCAATATCAAATTGAATAGTTCAGTCAGTGGCGTTGCCAGTATTTGGGGAGCTGTCTTTAAAGCTTCATTTGTTATGTTGTCTGATCCAGGGGATTTTTCTAGTTTTAGTCTTTTTATTGCTTCTATGATTTCCTTTTCGTCAATTGCTTTTATGTTGTCTTCTTTTTCATATTCAGTCTGGCCTTCTTGTATGTCTAAAACTTTAATAGTGTTGCTATTTTGTAATGTACTTATTTTCTTTTTATTGCTATATAGGTTTTTGTAAAAATTAGTTGCTGTGTTGATGATGTCTTTTCGATTGTTTAAGTCTTTGCCAGACTCTTTCAGCCCTTCTATCCAGGTTTTGTTTATTCTGAGTTCTCTGTAGGCCTTTTTCGTGCTACCTGTGAGATTTAGATACTTTTCAATTGTACTTTGTCTATAAATTGCATAGTCCCTTCTTATATGTTTATTGACTAGCTTATAGAGTGCGGAGAGTTCATTTTTCATAGATTTCGATTTGTTTTTGGTTTTTATAAGTTCTTTCCTATAAGTAAGTCTTAGTAATAGGGTTCCGTTTTTACCCTTTGGGTACGGAACCCTAAAAAGCTGTGAACGATATTTAGTATCAGCATTTTACCAGTGCGAAGCAGGGGCGGGTCGCTAGTACCATATAATACGAATGTAATAAACCTTGGTTTATACATAGACTCTACGTACGCGCACTATCTCACTATGATTAATTAGTTTAGTTTTTTTTTTTAATTTGTATCACGTTTACTTATTTTATCTTCTATTTCTTATTAACTTTGTTACCTTGTGACGACATGCTATGTATGTATGTATGTATGTATGTGTACGTATGTATGTTATGTATGTTTGTGTTTATATATATGTATGTATTAAGTAGGTATGTTTTCTTTTTTGTATTCATTTTGTAGGGAACGAAAATGCATCATGTTTGCATACTATGTTTTATTTACAAATTATACACATAATTACGCCCTACCTTTTCAATGTATATTCTCCTCTTTCTAAAGGTTGTCTGGAAGAGATCGCTACTAAGCGATAAGACCGCCTTTGTACAATACTTTCTCTATTTGTAAATAACTGTTTTATGTAAATCTTTTGTGGTGTGCAATAAAGTATATTCTATCTATATTATAAAGTTCACTGTTGTTAAAATACACAATACTCATCGCAATACAAACTTCATGACTATAATGTGCATATGACGCAATTTGTGGACAAATACGATTGTAACGTTGACGATGCTAAATGAGATAAACGTTTGATTGTCGAAACGGGTTATTCGATCCAGCGAACCAGTTGTACATCAAATCCTATACATGGCGGACGCAGAACAAACCTTACGTAAATTATTGGACGAAATATTGGACGAAATGAATTATAAACCTCGGGAAACCGAAATCAAAGCGATTGAAAGCTGTGGAGCGTTCTTTACATCAATTATTTTTAATGTCAATGTATCGTCACCGAATCGACAGGACCTGAGGATTTTTGCGAAAGTTGCGTGCATGGGAGAAAAAATGCGTAGTAGAATGTTTGGAGACTGGCTCTACGATACTGAGAGAATAGTTTACACGAAACTGATTAAAGTTTACAGTGATATTGAAAACAAAATGAATGTATCAGATGAACACAAATTTAGATTCCCAAAATTGTACGGTTATAACGCTGAAAAGGGCAGAGAGACTATGGTAATGGAGGACCTAGCTGAGAGTGGTTATCAATCGCTTAGTAGATTCGAATCATTGGATTGGGCGCATGCTAGCGCTGCCATCGAGAATTTGGCTAAATTCCATGCACTATCATTTGCTTATGCAGTACATCATCCTGAAGAATTCGAAAAACTCATAGTTGATTTGAAATATAGGATGTCAGAGAACCAAGATGAGAATTCTAAAGAATTGTGGCAGAAATCGATTGAGTGTTCATTGGCGGCGGTAGAGCAAGATCTTCACGGTCGTATAATCAAAGTGTTGATGGATTGTGCAGACGATACGGCTAAATACTACAGACCAATTGGTAAACCTGTTATAGTGCACGGAGATTACAAATGCAGCAACATTCTGTTCAGGAAACAGGTGAGAAAAACTAAGTAAATAATAAAATAAACATGTACAACTAATTTTTAACACGCTTTTATATTAGCTTGACCTGTATGTATGTCTGTAACGGAATCTTTGAACTTCATTTTCACCTACATCTAGGAGTCTGATTAACTTGAAAATTTGCACAGGGGTCAAGGGCCGATGACAATACAATATAACACGTTTTTTTTTAAATTGTCGTCTTGACACTAAAAATTCAGAAAATAAATTATAGTTTAAAAAAACAAAAAAAAACACGCTTTAATAGCAATCGAACGAAAAAGTAGAAAATAAAGTAAAAAAGCGTAGGGTGCTTAATCATATTCTAATATTGCAAACAGTAACTAATAAAATGAACCTCACATTCGATACCAAGCACCCCACGCTTTTTCACTTTATTTTCTACTTTTTAGTTCGATTGCTATTAAAGCGTGTTTTTTTTTTTGTTTTTTTAAACTAAAATTTTTTAATTCATTATTTAATAATAACATAAAAATAAGTTAAAAGAATGACAAAGAATTTACCCGATTTCATTGTATTTAACATTAAGTTGATTTTTTATTATTATAAAATAAATTTATTTTGATTTGAATCATTTGATTTGAATGTGGCTGTAGTAATAACTAAATCCATACTAATATTATAAATGCGAAAGTAACTCTGTCTGTCTGTCTGTCTGTCTCGCAATCACGGCAAAACTACTGAACAGATTTAAATGACATTTGGTATACAGATAGTCTAGAGTCTGAGAAAGGACATAGGCTACTTTTAAATGCGAAAAAATGGATGTAAGGTGTTGAAAGGTTGGAATGAAAATTTGTATGAGATATAATGTTCGTGTTCGTAACTGTCAAACATTTAATGTTCATCCCGTCGATATGGTAAAAACTCAGCTAAAATTAAAGAACGTATTTATAAAGGTTCCGAATCGACAACATATATCCACAATATACGGATAGTGGCTTATTTTAGATTTTAAAAATGTATTAATATGTCAGTAATGAAAACAAATTGACATAATAAGTACATATTGTTTGTCAAATATTTATGCGTGCGTTCAGAAATGTATTTAGTGTAAACTAAGGAAAATATATCAAGCTAATTCAATATACAATAAATGATAATTGTACAAATGAATTAAATACAAAAAAAACCGTTCAATTGATTGGTCTCATTGAAACATTCCAGATTATTCCGTCAATCCAGTCAAAGTCAATAAATATATTATATAAATATTTTCGTCGCGAAAGTGTAAAAGATATTTTTTATAAATCTGTACTAATCTTTAAACCTATCCCAAACGGTTACCTAATGGTAAACTAAATCCTAAACTTTTTTTTTTTGTATTTAATTAATTTTGTACATTTATCGTTTATTGTATATTTAAATAGCTTGATATATTTTAATTAGTTTACACTAAATAAATTTCTGAACGCACCGCACGCATAAATATTTGACAATCAATATTTATTATGTCAATCCGTTTTTTTTTTTTTTTTTTTTTTGATCTGGCAATTCTCGTACATAGTACATTTGCCATTAGCAAACGGGAGAAATTTTTCATGTAATATTAAAGGAACGGGAGAAGCTAAATTTAGGAATCATTCAGGGCAGGAATATATATAGGATATTTATGACATTTAGATAATAAATATATAAAATAATAAAATGTATAATTCAAATATATAATAAATAAGTAAAATTACATTCATATAATATTACTTATTTTAAATATTACCTATTTTATGCGTGTATGACACACATAATATAAAAAAACTAAATCAAATATATATTTAATGAGCTAAATATTTAAATTTCTATATTATTAGTAATTATATAATCTGAAATTATCTTATATATGTAATATTTTTTTATATATAATAGACAAGTAATTGAGGTTGGAAAAGGGATTTGATATTCTAGTAAGGATTTAAGGAAATCGATACGATCATATAGAGGACAAGAAAAGAAAAAATGATTTGCATCGCCTGTTTCACAACCACACAAACAAGAAGAGTTGTTAGTAATTTTAAGTTTAGAAAGGTGAGCAGGAGTACAAGTATGACCAAGTCTCAACCTTGAAATGATACTAGAGCACCTCCTATTAAAATTCATTGAGAAGAACCATGGTTTTGATAAAATATCAGGCTGAAGGGAGTAATAATAATTACCCTTTTCTTTACTACTTTTTTCCCATAATGTTTTCCAAAATGTGTCAAGATCGAGTTTAGGTATTGATAACAAATCTGAGCAGTAAATCTTATACGGAACAAGGTCACCACATGAAATTGCTTCATTAGCAAGAGAGTCTACAATAACATTACCTTGTATTCCAGAATGACCAGGAATCCAAGAAAATTTAATATTATAGTTTTTTGATAAGCATATAGATAGTAATTTTCTTATATCAAATATTATGGGATTGTGCTGCTTAATTTTAAACGGGTTCTTTTCTAAAGCTTGTAAAGAGCTAAGAGAATCAGTAAATATTATTGAGTTATTGAGCTTAGCTAATATTATATATTCTAAGGCTTTAAAGATACCCAAGCACTCACCAGAAAAAACTGAAGATTCTGGTGGGAGTTTTACCTTCTGTACAATATTATACTGACGGTGAATGATTCCTACGCCTACTGTACCGTTAACATCATGTTTCGAAGCATCAGTAAATATCAGATGGGAGTTTTTAAATTTTTTGTTAATAATTGCATTAAATTTTTCGTTGTCTATTAAGAAATCCGACTTGGATATACCAATATTCAATATTTGTGGCGATAGAATGAGAGATTCGTATGGACAAGAAAACAAAGGTAACATGTTAGATTGATGTAAAGGTGCAGAAAGAGATTTGAACTTAAAATAGCTGTTGACTAAACATGGATTAGATTTATGTATCCAGTACGGTGAATTCGACACAAAGTAAGCCAAAAGATGAAGTTTTTCAATAAGAGGATGATTAGAAAGCTGTAGACGGCGAAAAAGAAATTTATCAGACAAATACTGACGTCGTAATTGTAACGGGGGATCGCAGCACTCGATTTGTAAAGCGTTAATAGGGCTAGACTTCATTGCTCCACAAATTATTCTTAAGCATTTATTTTGTATTTTGTTCAACATTTTAAATCCAGAAAGAAGACCTGGTTCTAATAAGAAGGATCCATATTCCATGACACTCCGTATGAGAGCATTATACACAAGTTTCAAATAAAAGGGATGGGCACCCCACCAAATTCCTGCTAAACACCTTATGATGTTAATTATTTTTTCACACTTACTTGCGATAAAATTGCAATGAGGAATGCCTGTAAGTTTATTGTCTAAAATAACGCCTAAGAATTTATACTCATCTTTTTGTGGTATAATGGTCTCATCGTAATAAACGTGAATTGGAGTGGTTGATCGTTTACGGGAGAATAAAACAATTGAGCTTTTAGATGGGGACAAATTTAGACCATGATCATCAAGCCATTTTTTTAAATATTGAAGAGATGTAGTTAACTCTGTACATGCTAATTCAATGTTATTACTTTTTACATATAATAATAAATCATCCGCATATTGTAAAACCTCAATCTTTCTATCGATAGTTAAGTCTAGATCATATGTGTATAAATTATA
Organism: Melitaea athalia; assembly: GCA_905220545.2. NCBI lineage: Eukaryota > Metazoa > Arthropoda > Insecta > Lepidoptera > Nymphalidae > Melitaea > Melitaea athalia. Next base: position 18,478,815 of record HG992194.1, read on the forward strand.
TAATATGGGGCTCAAAACGGATCCTTGTGGAAGTCCTTTAGAAAGTACTCTAGAATATTTTTGATCACCGTCAATAAGAGAAATCGATCGATCACTGAGCATATTTATAATAAAACGTATAATTTTTTTGGGAATCTGTAGGTATAGAAGTTTTTGTTTGAGAATTGGGATCACAACATTGTCATATGCGTTAGATAAATCCAAAAATGCTGCAAGGACAGAATTATTAACAGAAAAGGCTAACCTGATATCAGTTGTAAGTAAACTAATATTATCTATAGAACTTCTGTTTCGTCGAAAACCAAATTGAGATGCTGAGAGCAAACCGTTGCTTTCGACGTACCATTCGAGACGATTCTTAATTAATTGTTCACAGATTTTTAGAAGAACAGATGAAAGAGCAATAGGACGATAAGACGAAGCAGAAGAGGGATCTTTATTAGGTTTTAATATTGGAATTATTATTTGAGATTTCCAATTTGAAGGAATGTGACCAGAATGAAAAATAGAGTTTATTAAATTTAAATAAAATGACATGCTTCTGTCATTTAAATGAGCAATGAAAGAATAATAAATACCATCTAGTCCAGGTGCAGAATCTGATGCATGTTTTAAAACGTTCTTTAATTCCGACATTGAAAAGGGAGAGTTTAATTCAGATGATTCATTGTAAAAGGCATTCATTAACAGTTGGGGGAGAAATTCTATCAAGAAAATCGTCTATTAGAAAGGATGGAAAAGTTGGAGATGGGGAGGTATTATAAGCCGATCTAAATCTTCTAATGTTTTTCCAAACAGCGGATGAGGGAGTATTGGGAGATAGAGATGCGCAGAATTTTTGCCAACTGTCTCTTTTTTTTCTTTTAAAAAGTAATTTTGTTTTGTTTGTAATCTCCTTTGATGATAAGAGGTTCTCTATAGTCATATTATTTTTAAATATTTTTTCAGCCTTTTTTCTTTTATTTAAATATTCTTTACATTCGACATCCCACCACGGAGGACTTGGAATATAGGAGCCCCCATGATTTATATTAAATACCTCATTGGCACTCTCAGTTAATGCATCCAAAAAAATTTGTGCGTCACAAGAATCCTTAATTTTTTCAGATATTTTCTGATTAAGTTTAATGTCAACCTTATTACTAAATTGATACCAGGTATCAGAATTGGCTTTAGATATGTTGTATCTAGGAGGAAGTTTGGTACAATTTTTAATTAATTTACCGAGAGGGAATGAGGTTATAATGGGATAGTGATCACTACCGAATGTGGATGATAAAACAGAACTTGACAGCTGAGATGTAAATTGCGGTGAACAAATAGTTAGATCAACTACACTACTTCCTTCGGATAGGTTTGTACGTCTTGTGGGATTTCCATTGTTAATAACACATAAGTTGTTTCTGTCTAATATGTCTAAAAGTTTATTACCATAACAGGTTGACACGGAGCAGCCCCAAGACTGGTGATGACAATTAAAGTCACCAGTTATAATTAATGGTTTAGGAAGAGATAAGAGGATATCCCCAACTTCATTTAATGTATTGATAGAAGTATGTGAAATATATACAGAAACAAAACAAATTTTATTTACAATAACAGCTAAAATAGAAATTTCAGGACTATGTACAGGAATGGATACTATATTAAAAGGATAGTCTTTCTTAATGAGAAGAGCTACCCCACCATATCCATCTAATCTGTCTTCTCTGACAGTATTATAATTTTTAATATTTAATGTAAAACCTGGTCTAAGCCAAGTTTCACATAATGAAAATAAAAATGGTTTATATTTATTTAATAAATAAATAAGATCACTTTTCTTATTAACTATACTTCTAGCATTCCATTGTATAATTTTGTTGGCCATTATTTATTTTAAGTAAATTTACAAGTAATTCCATTAAAGGGGCAGCGATGGACGGTATATTATTATTGGTCTGGGCAAAGGTTTGTAATAAAGATATAATATCTGATATTTTTATTGGTTCTTGTGTGGAGGGAGAATCATTTGTAATTGGACTATAATTTCTATCTATTTCATTAAAGCAAAATTCTTTTATGATATTGTCATGTGCAGTTTTGTCATAACCATTTCCAACTTTTATAGGACGGGAGGATTTAGATATTACTGTTTTCTTGTAAGATTTTTGTGGATAATACGAAGTTGTAGAATTACTATTAACATTTTGGAAAGATAATTTTCTTTGAGGACTGGACAAGACTTCAGCAAATGATTTATGTAGTGTAGGGAAAATTTTACTAGCTTCTTGATACGAAACACAATTTTGTGACATATAAAGTTTTATTTCTTTTTGTCTCTTAAGTTCTGGACAAGATTTACTGTTTGCCATATGTTGGCCAGAACATTGACAACAGTAATAGTCATCTACGATATTACATGTGTCGCTAACATGATCTTGACCACACTTTAAACATCTAGGTTTGGAACGACATTGCAACTTTGTATGTCCATAACGACAGCAGTGATAACATTGAATGGTGGGAAAAACATATAGGTCTACGGGCAGGGAGTTGTAACAGATAAATATTCTTTTTGGAAGTACCTTACCATCAAAATACACCACTACCGACTGGGTGGGTTTCCAAGTTGGAGATCCATCAACAATAGTTTTATAATTTAAACGTCTAATTTTAACAATTTTACCACAGCCAACAGGGGTTGAGATATTCGACATTATTTCCTCAGGAGACCAATCTGTTGGAACTCCTTTAATGACACCTATTCTTAAAATGTTAAATGAAGGGACGTATGCTCTATAATTATTTTCTGTTATAATACTATTGTTTATAAAGGAGTTGGCATCTAGGTAATTAGTAAAAGAGACAGACATACGGTTTCGACCAATTCTTTTCACACTACCATTGACTACGTTATAAATCTTATTTTTCAAAAGAAAATTTCCAAAGGTAATTGGATGCAATATAGTTCCGTCATTATCGGAGGATTGAATCTTCTGTACATGAATAATGTAAGGAGGCGCGTCTAATTCATTATAAAGATTTCGACTAATAGTAGAATTTGGTTTACTGCGCAATTCAACAACTTCTGGATTATCAGATTGTAGTAAAGGCTGCTTTGTAATTGAAGGATTTGTTATGTCTTTACCCTCATCAGATTTATCTGACTCTACACAACAACATCCAATGTCCTTTTGGTTTCCAACATTTTTTCTTTTCTTTCTATTACAATTTTTACATATTTTATTTAAACGACGTTTTAAAAATTTTTTTTTTGATGATTGATCAGTATCCATGCTAGAGTCTTCATAATTTTCTATAGTGATATAACTACCAGGTTCGGGAACTTTGCATGTTCCCCCGGGATCAGGTGGCTCATTCATATTAGAATAGAAAGAAAACTTACCAACTAAGACTGCTAACTAATTATAATATATTATACAAACTAAATTAATAAAAAAATACTATAGAAAACTGATCTGAATGAATAAATTATAAAAAACTATTAATTAATGAAGAACTCAAAAAAAGACAACCGCGCGCCTTGAAATTTCCCGCCGTTTTCCATCCGTTTTCATTACTAATAGACCGGGAGATAGTGACACAAAATATTTGGTCATTTGTACCAGTATGGCGGTTCGTCAGGGGTCTAATTACGTAAAGGCAAAAAGGAAAATGATGGTCATAGCGCTCGCACCGGCGGCCCAATCGCGTGGGCGTTAATCGAACGCGTCGGATAAATAACGAGTGTCGAACGATTTGTTCCACAAAAATGCTTGTATTTTCAGATAGTCGGAAAAAAACGAAGTAGGCGGTAGCGGAATGCCATACTTCTCGGGTGTGACTTACAGCCCGCCATACCGACGCGAATACATTAATTTAAATAAAACAATTCAACCATTTGTACCAGGCTAATTTTTGCATAGCTAATCATCGTCGAGTAGCCATTCACGAAAATCACCTTGCCATACTTTTCCGACAGTTCCTAATGGCCGCCATACCACTGCAAAGGAGTAATTTTTTTTATATTTCGCCAAACGATTTGTACCAGTATTGCATTTGAATTATTGGAAAGTATTTGACAAAATGTGACCGTTATTATTTATCCCATACTTCTAGTAGGGGGAAAAGTGCTGCCATACTTGAAATACTTATTTATTTGACACGTTTTTAAAATACGACTGTAAAATACGTAAAATCATTTTTTACATCATGGCATCATTGTATTCTCGTCATTTGGATGCAATTGCACCGAAAAAAAATTATTACAGATTGTAACCATCGGGCGGATGACTTGAGCTAAAAGGTGAAAAAAAAAAAATATTTGACGATTTGTACCAGTATGGCATTTCGATTTTTGGAAATTATACGATACAATGTGACCATTATTATATTTGCCATACTTGTAGTAGAGGGAAAAAGTGGCGCCATACTTGAAAAAAAACTCGAATTACGAATAAAATCTTAGGATTTTGAAAAAATATTGTTCACATTCGCCACCTCCCACAGGTATGGCATTATCAGACTTCTATTTATGATCATACAGGGAACTGATAAAAAAAGTTTCAGGGTGGTACAAATCGTTTGGCGAAAAACAAATAATATACAAAACAGTTTGTATATTTCACCAAGTTAACATAAGCAAGCGCGGCGGAGCAGCGTGGTGGAATTAGCTCTAAACCTTCTCCTACATGGGGAAAGAGGCCTTTGCCCCAGCAGTGGGATATTACAGGTTGAAGCGAAGAATCGTCAAAATCGGTAAACCCAGTGAAGTTAGTTAGTTAGTTATACGGTATTATACATCGTAGGTCGACCGTCGACGAAAATATAGTCAACTATTTACTTGACTATTGCTGACTTGAGTGACTTGACTATGATATTATTTACAAATATACGGCGAAATATAAAAAAATTACTCCTTTGCAGTGGTATGGCGGCCATTAGGAACTGTCGGAAAAGTATGGCAAGGTGATTTTCGTGAATGGCTACTCGACGATGATTAGCTTTGTAAAAATTAGCCTGGTACAAATGGTTAAATTGTTTTATTTAAATTAATGTATTCGCGTCGGTATGGCGGGCTGTAAGTCACACCCGAGAAGTATGGCATTCCGCTACCGCCTACTTCTTTTTTTTCCGACTATCTGAAAATACAAGCATTTTTGTGGAACAAATCGTTCGACACACGTTATTTATCCGACGCGTTCGATTAACGCCCACGCGATTGGGCCGCCGGTGCGAGCGCTATGACCATCATTTTCCTTTTTGCCTTTACGTAATTAGACCCCTGACGAACCGCCATACTAGTACAAATGACCAAAAATTTGTGTCACTATCTCCCGGTCTATAATATTATTCTAAATTTTTAGGGTTCCGTTCCCCAATGGTAAAAACGGAACCCTATTACTAAGACTTCGCTGTCTGTCCGTCCGTCCGTCTGTCATCAGGCTGTATCTCAAGAACGGCGACAGCTAGACAGTTGAAATTTTCGCAAATTATTTATTTCTGTTGCCGTTATAACAACAAATACTAAAAACAAAATAAAACAAATATTTAAGGGGGGCTCCCATACAACAAATGCGATTTTTTTCCTCTTTTTTACTCAATATCAATAAATGGTAACAGGTAGGCAGTTGAAACAGTCACAAAATATTTACATATTACTTTAATGATCACTACATACATAGTATAAATTTATAAAACAAAGTCGCTTCCCGCTGTCTGTCTGTCCCTATGTATGCTTAGATCTTTAAAACTGTGCAATAGGTTTTGATGCGGTTTTTTTAAATAGATGGAATGATTCAAAAGGAAGGAAAGAAAGGTTTATGTGTATAATACATGCATAATATAGTAGGGAAACACTGATAATTTTAAAGGTTTTTTAATGTGATGTCGTAAATAAACACATTTTTTTGCGCTTACATGGCAAACGCTGGCAGAACCCTACGAGATAGATCGAAAAAATGTACTACAGTATTCTACACCTTAAAAAGGTCTACGAAAAATTCCCCAAATTATATCTCTAGATATTATAGAGATATTACAGATTTAAAATACCGGGACATAACGGTTGCGGTGGTACCGGCCGGGGTCATTTGTTAGAAATTGTATGTTCGTACTTTATAATTTTTTAATAAATACATTAGATAGAATAGATTAGATAGGATTAGACTAAAACCATAATTTGTCAAGTCAAGAGTAACCTCAAAAGAAAACATGTTTGTATTGTCTAATGACAAAAAATCTGTGAACGTTGTAATATAAAGACATTCTGTAGTATATTTAGTAGCAGCATTTCACCCGAGCGAAGCCGGGGCGGGTCGCTAGTTATATTGATAAAGCAGTTATCAAATTGAATCAATATTATTAGTTTTACCGCTCCATATGACGATTTCAAAAATAATATAATACAAATAGCTGTATAATGAAAATTACAAATTGCTCATAAGATAAGTTGTTCATTTGAAGGTTTTTATAAAGTTATCATAAAACTAGCAGGCCGCCCTGGCTTCGCCCGGGTAAAATAATTATTTTGTGAACTTTTTTGTAGATCTCTTTTAGTCCTATAATTCAGTCGTACATGATTTTGTCTTATCTTTAAGCATTTAAGTAGCGCACGCGAAGGAAAGAAATATTTGAGACGATTTTTTACACCTTGGTGAACATAACCCGTTTTTTTTTTGCACATGTCTAAGTTTTTAAGAAATAAAATATAGTCTATGTTACTTCCTAATAATGTAGATTTCTATTAGTGAAAAATCACTAAAATCGGTCCATTACTTTTGGAGCCTATTCAATACTAACAAACAAACAAAAAAATCTTTCCTCTTCATAATCTTAAACTATTAAACGAGCAATTCTTTTATATATATATATATATACTAGCTGTACCCGCGACTTCGTCCGCGTGGAATTTAACAAAAAAGTTAAAAAAAGTTCGATAAAACGATCTTTGATATTCTTTGATTTCCTTTATCAGCATGAGCAGGCGGTCGAGCGATGCGGGGCAGAGGTGATGGACTCGCCCGCGCCATAGGCATCTCAAGGAAAGAACGCTAGCTCGCCGAGCATTAAATGTTTCGCCGTTAATTACTTCTAACGATGATATCTCAAAAACTATTTATCTGATTAATATAGTGTGGAGGGCAATTTTAATCTGCATTAAATGCCTAAGCTAAATATCATATTCATTTGGATAAGGATTAATACTGAACTAAAGAAAATATCTTTGAAAATAACGTAATGTTTTTAATTAAAAATTTGAACATAAAAGTGGTTATTGTAAGTCAACCCTAAGAGATAGAGAACTGCTATCGCGGACTTTTTTGTAGAATTTTTATAGATTTTGAATTCGCTAGTACATTATACAACTATATCTTTGCTAGTTTACGCAGCGTTCGCGTGGAAAGCTCCCCGTTGGCGAGATTTTTTGCGACCTCTTCAACATTTATCGCCGTATTTCTGCTAATTTACATTCAAACATAATAAATTATATACCTAAACCTTCCTCAAGAATCACTCTTTCTATTGTTGAAAACCGTATAAAAATCCGTTGCGTAGTTTTCGAGTTTATCGCGTTCAGACAGACAGACAGGAGGACAGAAAGACGCGGCCGGGGGACTTATTTTTATAATAAGTATAGATAGATATAGATAGATAGATAGATAGATATAGATATGTATATATATCTTATACTATTAAACGAGCAATTCTTGTATATATATATATATATATATAGAATCTGAATCTCGGAATCGGCTCCAACGATTTTCGTGAAATTCAGTATACAGGGGATTTCAGGGGCGAAAATTGATCTAGCTAGGATTCATTTTTAGAAAATTTAGTTTTATCCCTGTTTTTAGGCAATGAAAAAATGGCTAAAATATCGCTAGAATAGGAAGGTAATTTTCACACCTGTCATTAAGGTTATAATAGCTCAGGTGAGAAATCGGACGGGTTCAACCGAGAAGACCAAGGTTCAAATCCACGTCTGCAAGCCATAATTTTTTTTCCTTTTTTTTTTCTAATTACACTCATTATTTTTTATTTAAATAAAAATAAAATATAAAAATACCGAGAAAAAAAAACAAAACAAAAAAAATACTAAAAATACCGACTACCGAGCTAGGCTCGGTCACCCAGGTAGGGGAGAGCGGGGCTGGAAGTGCCGGGGGTAAGTTGTGCCGACGCGAATATCTTGAAAACAGAAAGAGATAGATTTACGATCGTATTGTGTCGCGTAATGCCTAACAGTCAGACACTCGCGGCTGCCATTTTAATTTTGTCAGCGACGCCGACCGAGTGGCAGTGCATGTGATGGTCCTCCAGCGCCACAAAAGTAAATATTTTCGTTTCGATACTTTTTGGTCGTACACTAGCATTTTTGGTGCTTTCAATATGAGAGTTTTAGTAAAATGTTCGTAATTTATCCTAGTTTATTCTGAAGCATAATTTTAATACTTTGGGCAGAGTAATTTTTACATGTGAGACAAAATATCAGACTCTCCAAAACGGGGTAAAATGTGCCGTTCATGTGGGGCTGATTGTGCCGCGGCACAACCAACCCCTAAGCAGCCTTTATTACTTCAATATTGTTTATGTTCTCGTGAATATCTTGATGAGTCAAACTATGTTGGCAGTAATGTTGAGATTGAGACTACTCAATCAATACTACAGCATGTTTCTGGGCGAAGCGACTGCAGTGTTGACTATACAAATGAACCATCAGGTAATCAACTACAAAAGACACGTCAGTGCTCTCAGAATCCTTGCTGCAGCTTCCTAAATCAGCTAATAACAACACAGGAGATAAAAATAGAGCCATTTTTGCAGCAGAGCTAATAAGACCACTACCTAAGGCACCTCTCCGATTAATTGGACATAATGGAGGATGTAAAAGACAGACAGCTGTTCTTACGGACACTCCAGGGAAAAATACTTTGGCCAAAGAAAAGGCCGAAGAAAAAGAAGTCCTTTCTTAGGAAGATGTGAAACAACGAAGAAGGTAAAGGGAAAAGGGAAGGGAAAACGTAAACAAATAAAAAAATCGACTAAGAAACCCACTAAGAGAAGGGGTATTGGCCAACAGTTTTGCCCTCTTTTCCCGTGATAATACAGTTCCACTACCACATTGGAACTTATAAAGCCGACCGATGGCGGGATAACCATCCAACTTAATGGCTTGGAAATACACAGGCCGAAGACGGGCAGCAGCGTCTTCGGTGCGACAAAGCCAGCTCTGCGGTCACTAACCCGCCTGCCCAGCGTGGTGATTATGGGCAACTTGGGGACACCTGTGGGTAACTTGTGGAGGCCTATGTCAAGCAGTGGACTGCGATAGGCTGAAGTGATGAGTATATTATAATACTATTAATACAATATATTCGCATCGCATCGCATCGCTTCAGCCTGTAATATCCCACTGTTGGGCATAGGCCTCTTTCCGCAATGTAGGAGAAGGATCAGAGCCTAATCCACCACGCTGCCCCAATGTGGGTTGGTAGATATATACCCTACTACGAGTAATGATCGCTATCAGGTGTAAATGATAACAACCGGGACCGACCGGCTTAATGTTCTCTCCGAGGCACGGTGGAGAGACCCAGAAGGACTGCACAAACACCCAGACCACGGCAAACATCTCTATGGCCAATACAAATGTTTGTCATGAGCGGGGATCAAACCCGCAACCGCCAGCGCAACAGCCATAAGCCAGCGCTGTCACCATTGTGCCAACGCGTCATCAATAAATTATGCTATAAACAACTAAACTTTAAAAACTGTTGGTTTATAGTAAAAATTATAACGAATAAACATATTATTATAAAATTGATATCTTTTAAATTCTACATTAATTTTCATTCATGTAAAAAACCTAGCATTTTTACCGGCACAACCGACCTCAGCTACGGCACAACTTGCCCCACAGTGGGGTTGGTAGTGCCTTGCCGCCGCTATGTACAAAAATCGATTTTTTTTTTAAACTATATGAAATGTGCAAAATCTGTAGGTAAATTCGTAATCTACACTAAATTTCACTTAGGATGAACCAATACTTTCAGACATACTACTTGTTTTATCTTAATTATATAAAGATTTGTCAAAATCGGCACTTTCAGCCCCATCAGCCTCTCCCCTACTAGAATCTGAATCTTGGAATCGGCTCCAACGATTTTCGTGAAATTTAGTATGCAGGGGATTTCGGGGGCGAAAAATTGATCTAGCTTGGATTCATTTTTTAAAAATGTAGTTTTATCCCTGTTTTTAGGCAATGAAAAAATATCATTAGAATACGAAGCTTAATTTCACCGATGTCAACATAACTGTAATAGTTTAATTAGGAAATCGGCGGGTGTCGAATCGTGTTGACCCGGGTTCAAATCTCCAGCTCCAAATTATTATTTTTTCTTTTTTTTTTTAATTTCACTCATGATTTATTCTTTAAATAAAATTAAAATATAACATAAAATAAACAAAACAAAAAAAAAAGTACATTTAACTTTAATTGAGATTTGACAAGTACTTTTCGAGTTATATCTAACTAGCTGCTGCCCGCGACGTCGTCTGCGTGCGTTCACTGCTCGTTCCCCGTAGGTGATAGCGTGATAATATGTAGCCTATGTTCTGACCCGACTTCTTAATAATATTCGTGCCAAATTTGAAGTAAATCCATGCAGTACTTTTTGAGTTTATCCCGGACATACATTTGAAGAAATAAAGGTTCACTGCTCGTTCCCCGTAGGTGATAGCGTGATAATATATAGCCTATGTTCTGACCCGACTTCTTAACAATATTCGTGCCAAATTTGAAGTAAATCCATGCAGTACTTTTTGAGTTTATCCCGGACATACATACAGACAAACAGACAAACAGACAAACAGATAAACAGACAAAAATTCTAAAAACTATATTTTTGGCTTCGGTATCGATTGTAGATCACACCCCAAGTATTCTTTTAAAAAAATATTCAATGTACAGTTTTGACTTTTCTACCATTTTATTATATGTATAGACTAGCTGTGCCCCGCGGCTTCACCCGCGTTGCTTTGAGGGAAAAAATACCCTTGCTCCTTCATAAAGCATAACCTTTCTCTTTAAATAGGCTATCCACCTCAGAGGAATTTTTCAATTCGAATCAGTAGTTCTTGAGATTAGCGCGTTCAAACAAACAAACCAACTTTCAGGTTTATAATCCATACTAATATTATAAATGCGAAAGTAACTCGCCGCGTTGGCGCAGCGGTCACAGCACTGGTTTGTGGCCGTTGCGCTGGCGGTTGCGGGTTCGATCCCCACACACGACAACATAATATGTCCATACAGATGCTTGCCGTGGTCTGGGTATTTGTGCATTCCTTGTGGGTCTTCCCACCGTGCCTTGGAGAGCACGTTAAGCCATCGGTCCCGGTTGTTATCATGTCCAACTGATAGCGATCATTACTCATAGCATAGATTAGTACAGATTAAGATATATCAAACATATCTTTTACACTTTCGCGATGAAAATATTAATATATAATATTGACTTTGACTGGATTGACAGAATCAATCGAAAACTTTATTTAAATACGTTCTTTAATTTTAGGGCAGATTTAACCATATCCACGGGATAAACAATAAATGTTTGACAGTTACGAAACACGAACATTATACATACTTCCATACAAATTTTCATTCCCACTTTGCAACACCTTACACCCTTTTCTCATTAAAAAGTAGCCTATGTCCTTTCTCAGACTCTAGACTATCTGTATACCAAATTTCATTTAAATCTGTTCAGTAGTTTTGGCGTGATTGCGCGACAGACAGACAGACAGAGTTACTTTCGCATTTATAATATTAGTACTTATGGACTTATTTATTTCAGGAAAATATTTTCTGGTTTTCACGTTAAATTCGACCAAGCACACGATAACTCATAACATCACTTTTTGTGAACGAAACTATAGCACGATTTAATTCGACGCCACCGCCGTCTAGTTAGCAAACAGGAAACATTTTTTATACGGTAAAAAATTATAACTCATCTATGTTATGACTTTACATGATCTTAACATAAAATAAATGGCTGTGTGTGCGCAGCGTGCGTAAAAAAATCTAGCTAGTTCCACATCTCACTTAAGCTTTTATGCGACATGAAAATATATTAATTAAGACGCAATAATTACACCAATAAATACCGAACAAAAATATTAACAGTCAATGATTATTTTGTACTAAATCTATTACTATTTATTCTGTACTGTAAAAGAATAAGCATGTCTTATGATTATTATATAGGTATATGGCATGCTTAATTTTTCTCTTTTTTCGCTATTTGGCTCAAATTGCATACAGAAATAGCGTGCCGTTTTCGAGTTTAAATTTTTAACCGACTTCCAAAAAAGGAGGAGGTTCTCAATTCGACTGTATGTTTTTTTTTTTTTTATGTATGTTAGCTCAGAACTTTTGACTTGGTAGACCGATTTCGATCAATCTTGTTTTAACTGAAAGGTGTTGCATGTCATGTGGTCCCATTTTAATTTAATTGAGATCTGACAAGTACTTTTAGAGTTATATCTAATAATGCGTCTTTACTTGACTACTTTTTCGTCGACCTACGTTATATTATACTGCATAACTTTTTACTCGGTGTACCGATTTCGATGATTCTTACTTTAATCGAAAGCTAATACTTGTTTTGTAGTCTTGTTTAAATTAGATCGAAAACTGACTACAACTTTTTGAGTAATCTTTAATAGCGCGTATTTACTTGACTATTTTTTCGTCTTATTACGTTGTATTACTTGTCGATGTAATTGAAGTCGGTTTTTTTTTGTTTGCGAGCAAACACAATTATGTTATAAATCTATGCAGTTCTTTTTGAGTTCTGTTTGTTAAACAGATTTTTTTTAACTGTCTTGCTCATCTTTGAAACGAATTAACGATACCTACAATTTTTAAGAAGAAAATGCACAACTCCATCTATGACTTTTAAAAATAACAATTAACCTCGCCAACATGATCAAATTTAAATTATTTATATCCAAAAAGGGATTGATGATGATGTTTTTGGAATCTCATAGAAGGCGCTGCTTTAAATTTGTCTTGAACTACTGATATTCATTTTATTACGTTTATCGGCCTAAATTACTTTTACTGCGTTTTTTTATAGTGTGAAGCTAGCTTGTAGCATGGCATAATAACAACAACATTCAAATATGCGTCGTTAGATTACACGTTGTTACAGAATGCGTTGAGTAATAAAAGTTCACTGCTCGTTCTCCGTAGGTGATAGCGTGATAATATGTAGCCTATATTTTGATGCGACTTCTTAATAATAATCGTGCCAAATTTGAAGTGAATACATGCAGTACTTTTTGAGTTTATCTCGGACATATATTTGAACAAATAAAGGTTCACTGCTCAATCCCCGTGGGTGATAGCGTGATAATATGTAGCCTATATGTTGACGCGACTTCTTAATAATATTCGTGCCAAATTTGAAGTGAATCCATGCAGTACTTTTTGAGTTTATCCCGGACATATATTTAAAGAAATAAAGTTTCACTGCTCGTTCCCCGTAGGTGATAGCGTGATAATATGTAGCCTATGTTCTGACCCGACTTCTTAGTAATATTCGTGCCAAATTTGAAGTAAATCCATTCAGTACTTTTTGAGTTTATCCCGGACACACGTTTGAAGAAATAAAGGTTCACTGCTCGTTCCCCGTAGGTGATAGCGTGATAATATATAGCCTATGTTCTGACCCGACTTCTTAATAATATTCGTGCCAAATTTGAAGTAAATCCATGCAGTACTTTTTGAGTTTATCCCGGACATACATACAGACAAACAGACAAACAGACAAACAGATAAACAGACAAACAGACAAAAATTCTAAAAACTATATTTTTGGCTTCGGTATCGATTGTAGATCACACCCCAAGTATTCTTTTAAAAAAATATTCAATGTACAGTTTTGACTTTCCTACCATTTTATTATAATTATGTATAGATAATGTGTAAATAATATCATAGTCAAGTCACTCAAGTCAGCAATAGTCAAGTAAATAGTTGACTATATTTTCGTCGACGGTCGACCTACGATGTATAATACCGTATAACTAACTAACTAACTTCACTGGGTTTACCGATTTTGACGATTCTTCGCTTCAACCTGTAATATCCCACTGCTGGGGCAAAGGCCTCTTTCCCCATGTAGGAGAAGGTTTAGAGCTAATTCCACCACGCTGCTCCGCCGCGCTTGCTTATGTTAACTTGGTGAAATATACAAACTGTTTTTTTGTGTGACATTTTTCCAGGGTGTCATCGTTGATGCTGTTTCTATCGACTATCAAACAGTTCACGCGGGGACTCCGGTCCTCGATATCATTTACTTTATAGTTTCGAGTACAGACGAAGAGTTCAGGAAGCAATATTTCGATGAGTTACTGGTTCATTACTACACGAAGTTAGAGGAAGCTCTGAAGAGGCTATCGGTGGACCCATCACAAGTCTATCCAAAAGACAAATATTACAGCGATATAAAGAAGGCAGGAGATTTTTGATTATATATTGATTAGTTCACAATAGTTTATAATAAAATATTTAGTAATAAGTATATAGTATACTATCAAGTAATAATCTATAAGCATTAACAGCTGATAAATAAAACTCATTTTAAAGTTGACTAGCTTCTGCGCGCGACTTCGTCCCCGTGGAATAGGGCTAATTCTGTCAAACATGATTTGAGCGAAACTTTAACCGTTTACACCGCGGAAGCTCTCAAAAGGAAAAAACCCCGATTTTGAAACATTCTTCATTGATGCTACGATCCTATTGGTCTTAGCGTGATGATATATAGCCTATAGCCTTCCTCGATAAATGGGCTATCTAACACTGAAAGAATTTTTCAAATCGGACCAGTAGATCCTGAGATTAGCGCGTTCAAACAAACAAACAAACAATCAAACAAACAAACTCTTCAGCTTTATTATATTAGTATAGATTTATTCAGTGGCGGATTTACAAATTTGCCGCCAGTAGGCTATTCAATTTTATCTGTGCCCCTATACTCCGTCCAATCGTTTATTATCTTTTTGACAGCTCACGCCTATAAATTGCAGTTTTTTTTTCGGAATAACTTACTAAAAATTATACAGCATTATACAGTAATGTCGTACTTTATTGATTTGATTGATTGAGTGAAGTGCCCTGTGTATAGCAAACAACCACAGATTATTAAACAGTTGTTGAAATACGATAAAACTTAAGGGGAAAATCTACAAAACGATCATAAGACCTGTCGTAATGTATGGATCAGAATGTTGGGCAACGAAAGTGATGGATGAAAGAAGAGTACACGCAGCCGAGATGAGAATGTTGAGATGGATGTGTGGAGTGACAAGGAGAGATCGAATTAGAAATGAGTATATAAGGGGAAGTTTGAAAGTAGCACCCGTGACGGAGAAAATAAGGAGCAGAAGGTTAGCGTGGTATGGGCATGTAATGAGGAGGGATGAAAGCTATATTGGTAAAAGAATGTTAGGGATGAATGTTGAAGGACGAAGAGCGATCGGCAGGCCAAGAAAGCGATGGATGGATTGTGTGAGTGAGGACATGAGAAAGAAAGGAGTATGCGCTGAAGTTACGAATAATAGAGAGGAATGGAAGAGGAGAACATGTTGTGCCGACCCTATATAAATAGGATAAGGGCAGGGAGATGATGATGTTGAAATACGATAAATGATAATGATAAAAATAATTTTACGTCATGTAATTATTGTTTCTATAAATTTAATAACAAAAAGGAAATAAAAATAGTATGATCTATGAAACCAATATTGATTATTTGCAAGGAATTAGGTCGAAATCTAGGAATTTAATTTCAAACTAAGAGTAAAGAGCAATAAATGTTCATTCATGTATTTATTTTTTGACGGCTACCTTAAAATGTAACTATGCACGCGTTAGTGAAATTTAACCTTAAAGCGCATCGTTAATAAAGTCTAAATCAAGTTTATATCAAGAGTTATGAGCAAATATACTTGGAAAATCACATACCTAAATACTTATTTATTTAATAAACAAACTAATAAACGAATAAATAATATTTTTAAACTAAAAATATTTCCTTTAAATCGATTGAAAGTTCTTCTTAAATAAAATCGATTATTATTTCAAATCGAATCAATATTTAACGTGTGAGGCAATCACTTATTTCGAAATTTCTTGAAGTGTCAAAAAGATAATAAACGATTAGACGGAGTATAGAGAGCTAGTGTTTAGGCCGTCCATTCCTAGTTAAAAGTGTATAATCTATGGTCCATTCAATAATTCCAAAAAATAATCGAATCAACGAAAAATATATTTCAGCCCACCTTCGTTGTTTTAGCTTTCCGTTGTTGTACAAAGATTGTGGCGTACCCATTCTTTTTGGAACTTTAAAATATTTTTTTCAATTAAAATTTAGGCAACATTTAACGCCCCCTAAAATTTGCTTCCCTAGTCTTCAGCCTATTTTAGCCTACTGGTGGCGAATTTCCCACTTGTTTGAACTAAGTATAAGTTTAATATAATAATTTTATACGGAGTCAGATATGATCTTATGGTTTTTAATTCCAGGTTCTGCCGTATTCTATTATTCTAGGAGCAGTATTATTGCCTATGATAACAGCTGAAGGTGATAGTATTCCAAAGGTCGACGGTGAAGTCAAAGATTTCATACCGACACCAAACGAACTGAGCATTCAGAGGTTCAGAGGAATTGTCAACGACTGTGTTAAGTGGGGTGCTATTTAAAAACTTGAGTAGGAAATTAAGTATGAAGTAATAAATTAAGGAAGGAAGATAGTAATAATATGGTTTTAAGAAACAAATATAGTATCATGAAGCGAATAGAACCAAATAGTTTTTTTTAAGCACCTAGTCAAATAAATAAGCATAAATTAAAATAGGTAATGTTTTATTTAAATTCTTTAATTATTTCTCTCTCTAATAATATTAAAGAAAGATGATGATAGGAAAAATAAGTTACGGGCGATCTGAGGTCGGAAAGTGGTAGGGAAGGGGTATTTAAGTACCCTTAAAATGGGTTATCTCGATTTCCGGCTAAACGACAAGTTCATTGGCAAAGTTGTAGGTACTAAAAAGATCCACAACTTTTGTTTTTATATTTTTTTTCACCTCAAAATTCATGTGAAAAATTAAAAAAAAAAAATAAGTGTTTGGTCTAAATCTCTTACAAAATTCTTTTTGTTGATAACTTACTTTTTTATGTTCCAAACACAGTAATTTTATTGATTTCAAATATTTATTTTTTCACCTTATTTTGACCTCAATATCGAAAAAGCATCCTCACTTTCAATCTAAAATTTTCACGTCAAAATATCAGGTTTTTAAAAAAATTGGGTGGCGTTTTTGTTAGTTGAAATCTCTACTTTCTGATGGTGTAAAAAATATACTTTACTATTGTAAATGTTTTCAGAAAATGCAAAGAATGCTCAGAAAATGAAAAGAATATTTAATAAGACATCTAATATATTTTGACAAAGTTATAGAATCTTCTTTAAATTATATACGTAGATGCTTATTTATTGCTATTTTAAGATAACTTATGTACCTGAGTGACCTGCGGAAAATTTTTGACCATCAAAAGCTATTTCATAGAGAAGTGGAAAAGGGGCTAGGAGGGTCTGGGCCTTACTACCTGTTATTTCTTTGCATTTTCTGAGAACATTCACCGTATTAATGTGTATTTTTTACACCTTCAGAAAATAGAGACTTCAACGAACAAAAAGCCAACCAACTTTTTAAAAAACAACTGATATTTTGACGTGAAAATTTTCGATTGAAAATGAGGGTATTTTTTTGATATTGAGGTCAAAATAAGGTAAAAAAATAAATATTTCAAATCAAAAAATTACAGTGTATTTGGGACGTAAAAAAGCAAGTTTTCACCAAATTTCGTAAAAAAAAATTCTCTAAAAGATAAAAATAAAAAACCACAAACATGATTTTTTAGTTTTTCACATGAATTTTGAGGTTATGAGAAAAAAGTGTAGATACAAAAGTAGTAGATCTTTTCATTTGCTACAACTTTGCCATTGAACTTTTTTCCATAGGATTGTAGTTTAGCCGGAAATCGAGATAAACCGTTTTTTATCCTTTTTGTAATTTAGGAGCTATAATTTTAATTATCTGAGCACGCTGGTGAATGGTTTTTGCCGAACCTCGCCTCTAATGAAGATGATAACGAATCCAAATAGGGCACGTATAACGAGTGACGAAAATATTCGCTAAGGGAAGCAGCTGGTTGATTTGCCCTATGTTGTTGACGGCTTGCTCTACGTGAACGCTGCTCAAGGTTCAAAGCCGTAGCAATTTCTTCGGCTGATTTTATTAAATCTCCACTCCCTTCTTCCGCAGAACGCCTGTGTTCTGCAACTGCAGTGGTTTGTATATGTTATGCACATCTTATTACGTCCAGTATTTTAGACTGTACCTAATATGTTTGCGACTGGTGGTATCACAACAGTAGATAGTAGAGAGATATACAAAATTCACGTATTATACTGGATTGAAAATAAGAACTTTTATCGACAACAGTAGATAGTTAGTAGGGAGGTTAACGAAATCCAGGGGGGGGGGCAGCTGCTCCTCCTTGCCCCCCCTGGGTACGCCCATGAATAGAACCTTTATAAAGATTTTAATACATATTGTCTTACTGATCAACAGATTTTTCGAACATAAATTATTATCTATACTAATATAATAAAGCTGAAGAGTTTGTTTGATTGTTTGTTTGTTTGATTGTTTGTTTGTTTGTTTGTTTGTTTGAACGCGCTAATCTCAGGATCTACTGGTCCGATTTGAAAAATTCTTTCAGTGTTAGATAGCCCATTTATCGAGGAAGGCTATAGGCTATATATCATTACGCTAAGACTAATAGGAGCGGAGTCCACGCCGACGAAGTCGCGCGCAGAAGCTAGTAATGATAATAAGTTGCTTAACTTAGGAACAAACGATTGTATGTGTATATTAAAAATAGATTAAAAAAATGTAGACTGTTGATGTAGGTATAGAACAGTTTCTTACATTAGGTTAGACACCTAACTAGAGTAGACTAACCTCTAATTTCGCTTCAGGCTGCTGTCGTAACTAACTGCTTCTTCTAATGTATCGATCACGATTCAGCCTGTAATATCCCACTGTTGGGCATAGGCCTCTTCCCCATGTAGGAGAAGGAGCGGAGCTTAATCCACCACGCTGCCCCAATGCGGGTTGGCGGATATATTACCTACTATGAGTAACGATCGCTATCAGGTGTACATGATAACAACCGGGACCGACGGCTTAACGTGCTCTCCGAGGCACGGTGGGGAGACCCACAAGGACTGCACAAACACTCAGACCACGGGAAAAATCTGTATGGCCAATACAAATGCTGTCGTGTGCGGGGATCGAACCCGCAACCACCCGCGCGACAGCCAATCGCAATCCAGTGCTGTGACCGCTGCGCCAACGCGGCGTCTAATGTATAGGTACTTTGCAATATTATGTCTTATTGACAATTTTCGGATGTCTTGTTTGATGGTTTTGGTTCTATTATAATAGAAATGTTAATAAAATCTTATGTTTTATTATTGTTTCATTTTATGTTCACATACTTTGTTTAACAACAAATATCTTCTAAGCAAATGTAATAATAATAATAAAACGAGTATGCTTTAGAGTTTAGACCACACGATCGAAGTAAAACTTTTGCACATTAAGCCTACACCGTGTCTTAGATATAGGTACTTTTTGAGCTATCGCTAATATAAGGAGGATCTTATTTTATGTCGATCTACGTTATAAAAATATATTCTTAAATTATTTTTATTCCATTAAATGTTTATTAAAAACATCACATTGCATCAGTCTGATTAACTGAAAAACAAAGAAAAATAATTAATTGGAATATCCAGAGTAAACAGCTGCACCAACGGTGACCAAAGTATATAATATATCTATACCAGTGATGGGCAAAGTACGGCCCGCGGGCCAACTCCGGCCCGAGAATATATTTAATCCGGCCCGCCGAGGGTCCATCGACATGGATAGTATATTATGTTATAATTACGTTTTGACGGTCGTGAGGGAAAAGTAGATTCTGGTAGTAGAATAATACTTTCGAAAATATTATGGAAAATCAAAAACAATTCCATATGGTTCACACGCCTAACAATGCAGAGCCTTCGAATACAAGTTAAATTAATTGTTTCAGGTAAAAGCTATTTTTTAACATTAGTGTGTAATGGTGTAATATTTTAATAATATTATGATTAGAAGCTTTAACACAAAATGCATTTGTTCTACTCGTATAATTCTGGCCCGACTCTAGAATTTTTTAAATTTTGTGGCCCGCCATAAAAAAAGTTTTCCCACCACTGATCTATACAAACACTAGATGAATTAGCAAAGAAATTATTTTTTTTTTAATTAATGATAACGAAAAGAAACTCAGGACCCCTGTCCTCACCTTCATCACCTAGTGGTATTAAATGTACTTTACAACCTATTCTCGTATCTACCAAATATCGCACTCATCATCACTTCAGCCTATCACTGCTGGACATAGGCCTCCACAAGTTCGCGCCAAAAATGGCGTGAACTCATGTGTGTTGCTCATAGTCACCACGCTGCAGCGCTGGGCCGGCGGGTTGGTGACCGCAGAGCTGGCTTTGTCGCACCGAAGACGCTGCTGCCCGTCTTCGGCACACAATTTTGGAATACACAAACAATTTTGGAATTGTCTCAACATAAATTTAAAGCTGTTATTAAAAAGAAATTAATAGATAAAGCATATTATTCGGTGCAGAATTACATAATTGATAAAAATGTGTGGACTTAGTAACGCTGTATTTCATGCAAGATATAACTAGTTTTGTACTAAAGCACAGTTTATAGGGTAAAACCCGGATAGTTGCCCCACTTTTCTAAAAAGCTTTATTTCAGAAAAATATGAACTTGCTGAAAATTATTCAGTATGTATCTCAAAACATAGGTCTTTTAACTTCTATAATAGCTTATTTTCGTATACATAATTAACAAGGATTTTGAATAAATACTGTTTTATTTTACCTCTCAAAAAAGGGATAGCTGCCTACTATGGCGGATAGTAGCCTAGCGTGGAAAATGCTTCGGGGGATACTTGCCTCGTACGGGGATAGTAGCCTCGGTATGATTTTTATTTTGGATAGAAATAAATTTATAGCAATTAAAATAATCTTTATTATTTATTTAACAGTCCTTAAAATTAATTCGTATTATGTATTTTTATTTTTGTGTTTCCCACACATGAGGAAATTCTAAAATGTTTTTTATGATAATATCAAAATTTCGATCGAGCGGGATTCGAACCCGCACCCCCGACATACCGTGTCAGTGCTCTAGCCATTAAGATATGGAATGATGTAATCGCCGAATCGAAATTTTTTATATGATTTTATACGGTTTTAAGTTTTTTTTTTCTTTTAATCAACTTTGGTATTAACATTGCTTTTTAACAGAAGCTAACGTTAATTTTATCGTTGGATTTTAAAATTTCTGCAGATTGTTTAGATTTTTTAGTTATGCTTAGTGATATTCTTGGTGTAGGAGATGCTTGATGTAAAAATTTAGACGGTGTTTCTTTTTTCAAGATATTTGTTCTGGGATTCTTTTTGTTCTGAGATTCATTTAAAGATATCAGCGATGGAAATGATAGCTCAGTATTATCAAAGATGTATTCTTCAATGTCGCTATCTTCTAAGGCTATACAATCTTGAGAAAAAATTAAAAGGCTTGAAAACGGCCTCGGTGGCGTGTGAGTTTGGTTCACGCTATTCTGCTCAGACTCATGTAAGATAATTTCCAGATTATTAGTATTACTTGGATCTTGATAACCTGAGGGAAGCAGTTCGTTTTGATGATGTAGACCCTGATTAGACTCAGATTCCGGTACAGTACAAA
The DNA here is from genome assembly GCA_905220545.2 of Melitaea athalia. Classification (NCBI taxonomy): domain Eukaryota; kingdom Metazoa; phylum Arthropoda; class Insecta; order Lepidoptera; family Nymphalidae; genus Melitaea; species Melitaea athalia. Next base: position 18,500,770 of record HG992194.1, read on the forward strand.
TATCTGGTACTTGTTCGCTCTTTTAATTGATAAAACCTCAGCTTGTCTCAAAGCTATTTCAGGCTTTCTTTCATGAAAGCTTTTTAGCCATTGCGGCTTAGAAGTGATAAAAATACAATTACGTCAAATAAGAAGGTATGTAGATAGAATTTTGTATTTATACTGCTAGGTATAAATACAATTATATCTTAATATCAAAAATATGCCTTGAGTTAGCAGTTGCTGGTTATTCTTTTCGTAGCGTCTTCTTAAGGTTCGAGAGGATATTCCGTATGATCGAGAAATTTCATTGATACTTTTTTTGTCTTAATTCTACCAAGCAAGTACTAAGCTATCTTCTATCCAGTTGATGTTGCGTGGCACCACGCCTGGTTTTCGCTTATATTTGCGAGTCATTTTGCTCATCTAGAATAAATATATAAAACAGTTAATTAGATATTTATTTTATTTACAATAAGCTAGTCATATTAAATTCGTAAAAACAACAAAAAAGTAAAATTAGTCTTTGCTTGTTAAAATTTTTTTACTTACCTAAAGGGCAACTATCCGCGAAAGTAAGTAGGGCAACTACCCGTTTTGATGCGGATACTTGCCCTTTTCATTTAGAAAATAAATAAAAAACATTTAGCAATACAGCATAATAAACAATGTAGTTAAAACTCTAATGCATGCAAAGAAACAAAAAGTTGACTAATACTACGATCAGTAAAAAAAATATACAACAGAAATTACTTACCAATATAATTATAACGCCCGTCAAAGTTTCAACGCGGAAGATTTTTGCTCACACGGACGAAATAAGTGCACCTATTCCGATGGCTTACGTGGCACTGAGGCCTGAGGGAGGTCACTACTTATTGTAGTAAAGCGCGAACACAACTCATATTCCTAACATAGTGTATTAAGAACCGGGGCAAGTATCCCTCCGCGGCAACTATTCGGGTTTTACCCTATATTATTTTCAAAAGAGTAACTGCGGAGTTTCTTTCTAATTCTTCTCTACAGAATGTACATTCCGAATCGGTGGTAGCTTTAAAATAATAATCACTTTTAAAATTTTAATTTGTAAAATGACGATTCGAAAGTGCTCATGAATTAGGAATCAATATACCTACTTCTAGCACAGCTCATAGTAACATCATCAGTCTTTTATTTCTAACTTCCTTGAATCCTCAACTTTTGAAACTCCCTGCACGCAAACGAGTAATAAATAGTAGGTAATAGTTGATTTGATAGTGAATTACATTAATTTTCCACAGCAGGAAATATCCTGCTCAAAATATGGAGCAGCCCGACTGGGAAGTACCTCGATCTTACAGAAGAACAGCTAAATAATACTGCTTTCAAGCAGTGTTGTGTTCCCGAGGTAAACAAGATGACCAGAGCTCCTGGGTGGGATTGGTTATTGGGTAGGGTTGGATACAAGCTCGCGATGCTTCTGATGCAAGCGTCTATAGGCTACGGTAATCAGTTACCACCAGGTGAGCTGTGTAATTTCTTGCCGACCTAGTATAACCGACCTTGTATAAAAAGTAGTAATAGTACTTTTTGGTAATACTACTTTACTTTTTTAATATTTTCTAGAATATTCGGCCAAAATTTATCCAGCCATTTAATTCTTGAGTTTTACAATTTAGCGATTCAACAGCACAAATAGCGGTCTAAAAATAACTAATCACAAAATAATACTAAACTACCTATAAGTATATAAACATGAACTGTCTATATATGCCTAGATCGTATCTGCAAAATCGGTCTCAAACTGTTACATGATGATTATGCTTCTTTACCATTTTTTGCTGAATCTGGTGTCTCACGGGGATCAATTCTGGGACTTGTGCAATTTTTAATTTTTAATAATGACTTAATTGCAAATACAATTTTTTTTTTCAATTGAACCAGAAGCGATTAGTAAACACAAAAGAAAGAACCATAAAGCAATTGAAGTTTGAAAAGAAGTCAGGAATGCAAACATATTGTCACTGAGCTTAGAAAAATCTAAATATAAAAATATCCTGATGAAGATAAAAATTTACTAGAAAATGAAGATAATCAATATGAAATGGGAAACACATTGCAACTTGACGAATTATACTGTGCATTCCCAAGGAGGGTTGATGTCAGGCAGGCGGCCGGTCGTAAAAAATAACATGCCAAATCACTTACACCATGAGTCTAAGGAAGAGGAGAACATGTTGTGCCGACCTATATAAATAGGATAAGGGCAGGGAGATGATGATGATGATGACTGCAATGCAAATACAACACGTAGGCACGATATGAGTGTATTTAAAAGGAACACATTGTTGATTCAGTATTATAAACTATATTATTCACGAACGATAGTATTGTCGAATAGAGGAAAGTTCACTCTCTTTTTTAGAATCTTAGACTTTTCTTCAATATATAATCTGTTCTAAGTCTAAATTATACCAACAGAAAAACAACAAAATTACATTTATTTCATTGATAAGCAGTGTACCTATAGTAGCAGCGAGGGGGAATGAACCGAACACTGCACATAGTATTATTATGTAGGTATCTAATACGTATAATCGACAACCCAAATTCCACCAAAACCTATTTTTAAATTCAAAGCAGCCCCATGTCTATGTAATCGTCAATAATATCATTAATCCTCTCCTTGTAAAGACTGCTCGGCGCAGCCACTAAATCTTTTATTTCAATGACTTTCGGTGCGTCTTCCTCGTGCGCAGTGATTGTAAGCAGAAAGAACGTGCTGATCAAGAGACCGAACGGTAGCATCTGAAATTATTAAAATTTAGCAAATATGTAAAAACTCGTACGAATCCGACAATGTCCGGCAGTATCTTTTAATTTTATAAAAAGGTCCACAATAAGCTGTGAAAAAAAGTTGTGTGGGTCCCTTTTTGGAAGGGGTTTAGAAAACTTTGGGTGAGAGTTGAAAAAAAATAAGGCATACTTTATTTTGATCACTTACTATTTCAATGATTTTAACAGAGGTTCGAGTTTTGATGTAATACGCTTCAGCCTGTAACATCCAACTATCCAACTGCTGGACATAGGACTCTTTCCCCATGTAGGAGAAGGATCAGAGCTTAATCCACCACGCTGCTCCAATGCGGGTTGGCGGATATATTCCCTACTAAGAGCAACGATCGCTATCAGGTGTATATCATGATAACAACCGGGACTGACGGCTTAACGTGCTCTCCGAGGCACGGTGGGGAGGACCCACAAGGACTGCATTGATGTTATACATAATTATCTATATCAATAATTGGAGGTAATTTCAAAAGTAACTAAGCGCAGTGTCATAAAACGAAACACACATTGAATGCAAAACAGGTTATCATAACAGTTTTAAAAATAAAAATAAACCGGCCAAGTGCGAGTCGGGCTCCAGCACCGAGGGTACCGTACAAACAAAATTATTAAAAACATTTTTATTATAATAATGTAAATAAAAATTTATGCTTTTCGCAATTTTTCCTTTATCCGTGCTATAAGACGTTGCTTCGTATCAAACTTCAAGATTCTGAGTTCACCGAAAGTACCCGAAGGTTTTGATTCCCTTGCGAGTGTCGAAAATTTGCAGCATAAACGGCTGTATTATTTGATTGCATTGGCTTATAACTTTGATTTTTTTACAGCTCTAAGAAACAGTAAACTTGAGTATTTGATATGAATTTCAGCTTGATGCGATGCGCTCTCCATGCGTTCCTGAGAAAAAGGGCGTTGACAGACAGACGGAAAACCGAGTGATCCCATAAGGTTTTCGTTTTTTTTCCTTTTGAGGTACGGAACCCTAAAAAGTACAAATCAATACCTTTTCTAGTTCGTAGTCGAAGTCCTCCCTCGGGTAGACATCGTCCACAGCGAGATTAAGTCTCTGGAGAGCAGCGCGCAGTTCCTTGTAGTAATGTTCTACAGTTGCCTTGAAGTGATTCTTCCTGAAGTTCTTGTCGGAACCCGTGAAGATGAAATTCATCAAATCAAATATTGGATTACTCTTGAATAAAGTCTGGTAGTCCACGGAGACGATGTCGTATTCACCATTCTGCCAAAAATAAGTTTCATTTTATTATTTTTAAATTCAAATTCAAATTGAACTATATGGCTCGGGAGCCAGGTGCAAATTCGGTCAATCATTTCCTCTCAATCGAAACTTCGTAACATGAATAGGGATTTTTTTTTATGAATTTTCGTCTTTGTCAGCTTCCACTCCGTGGGTGGGTTGGGCAGTGGCAGCCTCCCAAACATCGAGAAAAAAAATTTTTAGTCATTTCCTCCCACCTGAAAATTTGTCGGATTATAGTTTACCTAATATCTTGAAGGAAAAATAACGTCAGCTGACTATAACATGGTGGATTATACGTCAGCTGGCTGCTTGAACATGAAATTTTTTTTTATTTTTCAATGATTTCCTCTCAACAAAAAATTTGCCTGGTGATAGTAAAATTAACGTCAGCTGGCTGTATCTCGGTGGAAAGTTACCTTGAAGGTGTAGATTAAGATAGTTAATTTAAATTTGTGGTACTCACACCAAGCCTTTTGTGCAGCAAGTTGCTAGGTTTGTAGTCACCGTGGACTATCACAGGACGTCGGATGGGCATAAAGAAACCTCTAAAGACGTCATCTTCTGTCATTTCTTTTAAAATTTTCTCCACTTTCTCTTTATTTTTTGGTCTCGTCACTTCTACAGCGGTTTTCACAGAAATCTTTTGTACTTTCAACCTAGTCGATATACCAGCGTTTAACTCAAGATTTTTAATATTTTCGAAGCCCTTTGGATCGTCTATTGACCAGGCGATAGATAGTGCATGTAGTTTTGCTAAATTTTGAATACTTTTGGACGCATATTTCCAGTCTATTGATTCAAACCTGTTAAACGCTTGATAACCTTTGGACGTCATATCCTCTAATATCAGTACTTCTTTACAGAATTTGTTGTTGCTTGCATAGAACTTAGGTGTGACAAGTCTGTGTTCTGATGAGACCATGTTCCGTTCTTCTATCGCTTCATAGGTCTTTAATAATTTCTTGTAGAAGAAATCTTCCATTTCAAAGATAATGAAATCTGTCGTGGATCTGATCTTTTCCCCCCAAGCTGCCAATTTAACGAACAGATTCAGGTCATCTTTCCCTGGTGCGGAAATGGTGACACGATGGAGGTAGCTGGTGTAACTTCCGCCTCCACTGGTAACGGACTTGATTTTTATTTGGCATACATCATATTGCATCTCTTTTGCAATTTCATCGAGCATTTTGTTAAGTACTTCAATTCTATCGTCACACATTTTCCAAATCTGTAAATAAAGCAAGAGATTCAACATTTTCAACTACAAGTTTTGCCCTTGTTGAAATAAACTAAAAGCCGTAACGCGATATTTTAGTTATTTATTTGTAATATGGTACTAATTAAAGGTAGAAATTAAACATTTTTACTTTTATGGTTAGGTCGGCGTCGATTTGCCCGTTTATTCACTTGATCGTTTCGGCTTCAATTGGGTAAAAATTGATAAATTGTGCTTATAAGAAAAAACCTTGTAATAAATTTAATTAATTCATATTTTTATAATTATTGCATTGTCGTGATATAATTTACATCTTATAATGTTTTTATTGTTATGTTCTTTGTTATTAAAAATATTATTTAATAATAAATACTTATGGGAATATCTGCAATAATTAATTAAAACTATAAAGGTTGGTATATATAGGAATTCCGCCCCGTGGCTTTTTTGACTCATACTATACGATTTGGTCTCGAATGAAAATAATTCACCATTTAATTGGTGTCATTGTTGTGGTCATTTTAATTGGGTTGGTTTAATGGTGTACCATTAGTTCCTAAACTCGAACGTTATTCGAGAATTTAAAAAAACCTGTTTTTTATATTTAAAGTAATGTATGTAAGTAATGGTAGGGCACAGCAGGAAATTTCCTGCTCAAAATATGTAGCAGCCCGACTGGGGTAGTACCTCAACCTTACAGAAGATCACAGCAAAATAATACTGTTTTCAAGCAGTATTGTGTTCCTGTTGGTGAGTAAGGTGACCAGAGCTCCTAGGGGGGATTGGGGATAGGGTCGGCAACGCGCTTGCGACGCTTCTGGTGTTGCAGGCGTCTATAGGCTACGGTAGTCACCATCAGGTGAGCCGAAAGCTTGTTTGTCGACTTAATAACATAAAAAAAGTAAAATTCAGAATTATAATCGCCTGGTCATAAGCGGATATCGTAACCTATCTTAGCTTAAAAGCTCTGGCTTCGTTACTCGCCTTAAGAACATTACTTGAGAACACTATAATTTTGCCGTGAGCAAACATTGCGGTACTTAAAAATTCGGATTGCTCAGTACATTAGACTTATTATAGTCTCATTTTTACAGTACCTTAACCTACTGTCTTGTACTGTGGCACACCGATACCATACTGGACAAAGTTAGAAACCTAGCCTTGATTTTGGACAAAAACTTATCTTGGATAGCTCATGTCGGCGAAGTCAGCAGCGAGATGCACTACACCTTCCACTCTCTTAAGCGTCTTCAATACTTTCTTCCACTTAAAACCAAAATTCTGCTTGCGCAATCCCTTCTTTTACCTATCCTCGACTATGCAGATGTGTGCTTTTTACGAGTAGATGTGACACAGGAGCTACTTAGTAAATTGGAGCATCTACAAAATCTTGCGATACGCTTTATCTTTGGTTTACGTAAATACGATCACATCACCCAATTTCGTACTCAACTTAAGTGGCTCCCAATCCAACTTCGCCGTGATATGCACATCCTTTCTTTTCTCTATAACATACTCCATGACCAAAATTGTCCCTCCTACCTTCGGTCTCCTTCCATCTTCTTCCGACCCCAACACGTTCTCTAATCTAGGACGTCTTGCATCACATCGATGCCCGAAGTCCCCAGACATAACACGAACTTCCTACTCAATACCTCCTCCTGGACCTCATTCTTCCTAATCACTTCTGGTGTTGCAAACCTCTATAGGCTACGATGATCGCTTACCATCAGGTGAGCCGTACGCTTGTTTGCCGATCTAGTTACATAAAAAAAATCCTTCACAATACGTGCTGCAACACTTTGGAATAATTTACCGAGAGTGATCCAAGAAAGGTCACACATTCACCAACCCGCTTGCCCAGCGTGGTGACTATGGGCAACACACATGAGTTCGCGCCAGTTTTGGCACGAACTTGTGGAGGCCTATTTTCAGCAGTGGATTGCAAGTGACTGAAGTGATGATCCAAGAAAGCATTTCAATTTATGCTTTCAAGGACAAGCTAAGGAATCGTCTTTTCTCCGAAATGATGAACCTCTCATAATTATTGTACTCTCAATGTATGTATTTATATAATTATGTATGTATTTGTTCATGTAACTGTGTATGTAGTTAAGTATATATACTCTCTTAAGTACGTATTTATATCACAACACTAGATCCCAGAGCTATGCACTGTGCATGCCCACTCACCGCACAGCGGCATTTCGAGGCAGCTTTAAATATGCTGCTACGAAATGCTGGAACAACCTCCCGCCACCGCTTCGAAATATCAGTACGCAGCCGAATTTTAAGCGCCATTATAAGCGTTATCTGTTAATAGAGCAAAAAAATTTGTTATAGTTTAGTGTGCGTATTTTATATTAAGTTGTATATTTTTTATGTATTTGTGGTATTGGTGCGTATGCGGGTCTGAGTGGATGGGAGTGTGATGTCTGATGTGTATGGGAGCGTCGTGTTTTGGATCTATGTATGTTTATGGAATTGTGAGACAAAAATAAATGAACAAACGTATTTAAGGTGTCGATAATTATATTGTATGTCTATGTACTTAACGATAGTTATATATGGAAGTGTATGTGTATGTGTGTGTTTGTGCGTGTGTGTGCGCGTGTGTATGTGTATATGTATATGTATGTGTATATGTATGTATGTGTATACTATGATGCATATTGGATTCATTTATATATTGTTGTTTAAGCATCTAAAAGTATGCTTAGTATTCATATATGTGTAAGTATATTTTATGGTTTTACATTTATTATCCCATTTCTACTGCCGCCGGAACGAATTAAAAAAAAAAATCAGTAGGTGGTCCTGAAAATCGGTGTTAGGGTTTATCCCTGACTGAAGCCGAGGACTTACCTTTTTGTGAGACACGCTGCTACCTTCATTAGTGAGTATTATTTTATTTTAAATGTTTTTTTTTTTCTCGTCAACTTTGATTATATTGTAGTATTTTTTTTTCTTTTTTATTATTATTATTATTACTCCTTTTTATTGATAGTTAGTTCCTCCAAATTTATTTTGATGTTTTTTTATGTACTAATTTTTATCTTTTGTTCATGGTATTGTATTGTATTGCAGTGTGTTTCACAAATAAAGTGCTTATTATTATTATTATTATTATTATTTCATACGTATACGCATTTTATATTTTACTAGCTTCTGCGCGCGACTTCGTCGCCGTGGACTCCGCTCCTATTGCTCTTAGCGTGATGATACATAGCCCATAGCCTTCCTCGATAAATGGGCTATCTAACAATGAAAGAATTTTTCAAATCGGCCCAGTAGTTCCAGAGATTACCGCGTTCAAACAAACAAACAAACAAACAATCAAACAAACAAACTCTTTAGCTTTATATATTAGTACTAGCTTCTGCGCGCGACTTCGTCAGCGTGGACTCCGCTCCTATTGGCCTTAGCGTGATGATACATAGCCTATAGCCTTCCTCGATAAATGGGCTATCTAACACTGAAAGAATTTTTCAAATCGGCCCAGTAGTTCCAGAGATTACCGCGTTCAAACAAACAAACAAACAAACAAACAAACAAACAATCAAACAAACAAACTCTTCAGCTTTATATATTAAAGTATAGATATGTATTTATATATGTATGTATTTGTTCATGTAACTGTGTATGTAGTTAAGTATATACGTATTTTATATTTTACTAGCTTCTGCGCGCGACTTCGTTGGCGTGGACTCCGCTCCTATTGATCTTAGCGTGATGATATATAGACTATAGCCTTCCTCGATAAATGGGCTATCTAACACTGAAAGAATTTTTCAAATCGGACCAGTAGATCCTGAGATTAGCGCGTTCAAACAAACAAACAAACAATGAAACAAACAAACAAACAATCTCTTCAGCTTTATTATATTAAGTATAGATATAAAAATAAAAAAACCCTAACCTATCTAACTTCAAAATTAAACCGACGTGGGTCTTAATCTAAAGACTAGCCACGTTATAACATGTCTTTTTCAACATTTACCGTTAATGTCAATCCTAAAACTTACCAAGTGAATGGTGGTAAAAGTACGAATCGCAAAATCGTTCGGGCTTTTACCATTAAGAGTTGGTAAATCTTAGTTAGGTTTTACTCTTAAATCTTAGGGTTTACCGTAATTCGTGCATTTACAGTAACATATATATTATGAAATAAATTTATGACTTTATTACTATTATTTTAACCTTTTCATTAGTTTTTTTTACTTTATTACTTTTGCGCTAATGTGTCCCGCGGTAACATTATTTCTCACCACCTGAGTAGACTGGTAGAGATATATTTTAGAGATAAGTTCGCCCTTGCCAACAGCCTTTGTAAAAATGATTTGTAATTATATTTTTTAAAGAAAATAAAATATAATAAATGTGTGTATAAGAAAAATAACTCTTAAACAATGACATTTCCTGTTTAATGTATTTTCGATAATGATTCAGCCTGTAAAATCCTACTGCTGGGTATAGGAATACCTATTTCTCCATGTAGCAAAAGGATCAGAGCTTAATACGCTGCTCCACATATTCCCTACTATGAGTAACGATCACAGTGTGATCATCACATGGTGGGGAGACCCACAAGGACTGCACAAACACCCAGACCACGGCAAACATCTGTATGGCCAATACTAATGCTGTCGTGTGCGGGGATCGAACCCGCAACCGCCCGCGCAACAGCCACAAACCAGTGCTGTGACCGTTGATCTAACGCGTCGTCATAAATGTATAATTTATTAATTTGACGTTAATCATAATTTAATTAAAAATATTACCATTCATATATTCATAATTTCCTTAATCATTCATCAAAAAGTCTGAATCGCTAGACCGACACAACTAAAAATACACTTAAAAAATATAATTTATGTATTTCTAATTTTTTTTTTGTACAAATTTACATGGTAACATTAAAAAAAAAAACAATAAGTAATGTAACATGCATTAAGTTGTTACTATATGGAATGGCAAGAAGGATGGCAGCTTTTTTCTTTAAATCCAAAAAACAGAGGTCTCCTATCACCTTTACGGATGAATATCATATAATTATACCATAGAGCCCATTTTATAAGTGTCCAAAATTAAATTGAAGAAAAATGGTACAAATATGTAATTTTGAATGAGCAGTGAACCGTTTATCCATTTAAGCTTCTTCCACAGCGTCTGCTATCCTTGGCTTGACATAAAACGCAGCAAGGGTGATAAAAACACAGTTGACAGAAGTAATTAAATTATTGATATTTACTATAATATAAGTACACCAAAATTGGGTTAGAAAAACATAACCCATATTAACCACAGAGCTCGTTTACTTTGACCCACCGTACATGACTGAGACAACACCATTTAGATCTAATAAATTACAAATAACTAAAATTAACAAAACATCACAAAATTTCTTTACGATTTTATTTGGTAATTTTGGTTTTGACACGCTGCTAACTCAGGCTAGTTCTACGTTCTTTAACTTCTGTTTCTCGAAAGAAGGAAGGAACCTTAGGCTGCTTGGATATAACAATAACAGTTAATTATTTTTTATTGCCCAGAAGAGCGCGCGTTAGAGCCGCCAGCGGCGCCTCCACACACAACCACAGTCCAGCTCCACACAGGAACGAGAGAAATATTGATGCACAGAGAACTATTAGCTGAAAAAAGGAAAATATTCTAGTTATTTAATATATTTTAGTTAGTATCCACCAACCCGCAGTGGAGCAGCGTGGTGGATTAAGCTCCAATCCTTCTCCTACATGAGGAAGAGGCCTATGCCCAGCAGTGGGATGATACAGGCTACATTTTAGTTATTTTATCACGCAAAGGCTTTGTGATCTCTTTAATGAGAGTTAGAGATTGACCAATCATTTTGTCGTATTTTCGTATGTACCTACTCGCATCTGTTATATATCTTAGATGAGTTCTGACAGTTACAGATTTTCTTGAATCACATACATATTATATTTTTCTCACCGCTTAGCACAAAATGTTTCTTTGTATACGAATATATTACCGATAAGAATTATTTTGTTTTTTATTTGATTGTATGAACATAACAGACAGAACGAAGTCTGTCCGGGCAGCTAGTTATAGAATAATTTTATAGCTTTTGCGCTACTGTGTCCCGCGGTAGATATCTCATAGAGAGAAGTTCACCCTTGATAATATTCTTTGTAAACATCCACTTCAGCCTATCACAGTCCACTGTTGGACATAGGCCTCCACAAGTTCGCGCCCGATATTATGACGCGAACTCATGTGCTTTGTCCATAGTCACCACGCTGGGCAGGCGGGTTGGTGACCGCAGGGCTGTGTTAGGGCGGGTTATCCCGTCATCCGCCGGCTTTTTAAGTTCCAAGGTGGTAGTGGAACTGTGTTATCCCGTAGTCGCCTCTTACGACACCCACGGGAAGAGAGGGGGTGGCTACATTCTTCAGTGCCGTAACCACACAGCTTTGTAAACATGATTTATAATTTATTACAAATGAAGACTATACATCGCAACACTCACGACGTGGTAGTCGGACAAGTGGAGCGGCTCGGGTAGGCCGCCGATGTAGGAGCGCTGGAAGGCGGTGTGCAGCAGGAAGGCGCTGTACGCCGCGCGCCCCGCCCACGTCAGCCCACGCCACTCCACCACGCCGCGGTACACGCCTGGAAGTTAATCTATACAATTATATGAACTAGTGGTCGCTCAGAGGTCGAAATTCGACCATAAACAAAAATTTTAATAAGAGAAAACCAAAAAATAATGAAAATAAAGAACCTTTTTTAGAAAAATTCAAATTGACAATCAACAAAATAATATAAAATGCGTGTGTGTGTCAAATACATGGTAGTGTGTGTAATGTTTTTTTTCATTAATTTAATGTATGTTTTATGTATAATTTAAAAAAAATATTAGCATTCCGCACTCCTTCTCTATATAGGTTTGCACGTAGTTCACCCAACGTTAAAATAGCATTGTTTAGAGCATATTGTACATTATCTTTTTACACGTGCAGCCTATGGGTGGGATATACTCAACAATACTATAGTGCTCTCCGCGTTCAATACAATAACGCGTTCAGGGTGCTGTTGGGGCTACCTCGATACTGCAGCGCCTCAGGGATGTTCGCTGAAGCGCGTGTTGATTGTTTTTACGCTCTCATGCGAAAAAGATGTGGGTCTCTGGTGCGTAGGGTGCGGGGTAGTGCCAACAGAATTCTGGACATGATATCTAGTCGACTGGATTGCATATACATGAATCATTGCTGTGCCGTTGCAAATGGAATGGTGCAGCGGTGATTCGTGTGTATTTTAACATTTATTTAAAAAAATTGTATTAATGCAACTAACATAGTATTTAAGATATATTGTTTACTAACCAAAATGAGTCACTAGTTACTTAAATAAAAAAAAAATTATTATTATTATTATTATTATATAAACTATAAGTGTGCGAAATTTCATACTCCTCTGTCCGCGCAATTTTCGTAGAAAGGGGTACAAAGTTTTTACTTCACGTATTAATATATAGATATCTCAACACCCGCTCTGGTGTAGTGGTGCGAGCAGTCGCCTAAAACACCGACTGTTTGCGGGTTCGATTCCCGTTCGGAATGGATATTTATTTCTATTCGTACAAATATTCTTTTCCAGTTTGGATGTCTGTCCTCGTGGGTCTTCACACAGTGTCTCGGAAAGCACGTTAAGCCGTCAGTCCCGGTTGTTATCATAAATATCTGATAGCGATCGTTACTCATAATAGGGAACATATCCGCCAACCCGCGGTGGAGCAGCGTGGTGGATTAAGCTCCGATCTTTCTCCTACATGGAGAAAGCGGCTTATGCCAACAGTGGAATGTTACAGGCTGAAACGTAACGTACATTAAAAGAATATTTTTATTATAAACTGATTCTTACTTTCAATTTTAAAAATGGTTCCAATAATAAAGAGTATGACAAGCATCTGGAAGGCGGGCTTGTACAACGTGGCGTACGTCACTCTGACGAATGTGGACGGCGTATAGCCGTCAATGTAGAAGAAACCGCCGGAGAGTATAATGGCCACGGCGAGCGGAAATAGGAACCAAAATGCCCAACGATATTTCTGAAATAGAAATAATCAGACTTAAAGGTCTTCTCAACGATTAATATTAATTAAGAAAAAAGCGCTTAGCGAAAATGTTGATATTCCAGCTACAAAACGAAATCTACATTGCACGAAATTTTTCTATTTCAATAATTTGAGAAACAATTTATTACGCAAGTATTATCGTTAGTAAATATATTTTTTCTAAATTTCATTGTTACACCAGATACCATCGCAAATTGTCACTACACAGTTACAGTTGTGTCAAAATAATTATAGTTGTGTGAAAAAAATTGGCATTATGAAGTTAGCTTCGTACTTGATCACTAATCTACAATAATACTACAAATTCTCGAAATATTCGCATATTACACTTAAATGTATAAAGTTTATACTTAAGGCTTTATTTTGATAGAATTTGGTACACTGACTTACTGGACATCTTTACTTTTTTAAGAAATTACCTTGTATTTAGAAAAATCTTTTTCGTTCTTCTGCCAGTGGTAAGTTAGAAGACCTCCTGCGAGGCCCAGGGTGTAGGTCGATATGTTCGTGTGTCCTCTGATGTAGACGAGGTTGAAGGTGTCGTCGGTGACGTAGATACTGCGGTAAGATCTGAAATAATTGTTAATTAATATGAGCAGAGACGACCTAGGGAATATAATAGTTAGAGAGACAATCTGATATTAAAACGAACATAACTTTCTAATGAACTTTCAATCGCTAAAAGATTCTATTGCTCTTTTTGTAATACCATAAATTTTTTGCAATTTTAAATTATAGAATGCTCATAATCATTTTAATCCCTATTACGGACAGAAATAAAAACTTACTCGGGGGACTGTATTACTACAGCTTCCAAATCTTGAAAGTATGTGTGCGCTGCGGTGATGACCAACGATAAGAGGAATAGTATGGCAAGTCCAATTTTCCTGTAGCAAGGGCGTTGAACAAGGACTAGGAACAGCACTCCAAGGCAGAAGAGCTGTGTATCAGCTGCCAAGTACCTATAAAACACGAAGAAGAAGAACCACTGAAAAAGTGTTGTATTAAGAAAGTAATAAGAAGAATATGAATAAGAATGAAGAATATAATATAAGAAGAAGGATGGTCAAGTAAAATAACAGTTTATTGAGTAAAGGATATTTGTTTGAACTCAAAGATATAAAAAAAATTAAATAAAAAAAACTATGGCAGTAGTATTAGGAATAGTTTCAGATAATTTAACGTTACCAAAATTCGATATTATATTACTCACCATCCTTGAGGGAAACACGTATCATCACTGTAAATATAGTTGTTGAAGTAAAATACATTGGCCCACCAATATTGGCGGCAAATGTTGGCCTCGCTTGTTACAACCATTGGCCAAAGTGGTCCATCGCCAATATGCCGCATCCAAGTGCTTATTGTTGCTATTATAAGGGCGTAAGCTGGTGTCAACCTGGAAATTTAATTGATGGCATATTATTAGTTAAATATCTTTCTCATTTGTTTATTCTCTTTTTCCCTATTTTAAAAAATCGTCAGTAATTCTAGAAAAGGCTATCTTAAAAGGCTTTTCTTATTTTAGAATAATAATAAAAATAGTGCTGTGTTGTTACGACAGTAAAGAATATAGCCACTCCCTCTTTTCCCGTGGGTGTCGTAAGAGGCGACTAAGGGATAACACAGTTCCACTACCACCTTGGAACTTAAAAAGCCGACGGATGGCGGGATAACCATCCAACAGCTGGCTTTGAAACACACAGGCCGAAGACGGGCAGCAGCGTCTTCGGTGCGACGGCGCCAGTCCTGCGTCACTAACCCGCCTGCCCAGCGTGGTGACTATGGGCAACACACAAGAGTTCACGCCATTTTTGGCGCGAACTTGTGGAGGCCTATGTCTAGCAGTGGACTGCGGTAGGCTGAAGCGAAGACCAAGAATGGATTTAAAAGTATGCAATAGATAAAAACGTATGCTAAGCTTACCTGAGCCAGCGTAACAAGATCGCCATCGGAATTTTAGTCCAATTGATCTCTTTCGTCTCGGAAAGTATTTGCAAATTATAGGCAAGTAGAAAACTTGACATAACGAAGAAAGTGTGAGTGACCAGGCTTCCGTTGAATAGTAATTGCTTTAAGGGATCATCGTAAGCCTGGATATGAAAAACCCTTATTTATTTCTCATAACACTCAACATTATTAAAATAAAAAGAATCTATAATCAATATTTCGAAACCTCCAAGACACAATAAATGTTGATAACTGCTATTTAAGTAGTTTTACTATTTTAATATAATTGTGTTTGCTCGCAAACGAAAAAAAAACCGATTTCAATTACATCGAGTAGATAAGTAGTTTAACGTACCTAATACAACGTAAGTAGACGGAACAGTAGTCGAGTAAATACGCGTTATCAAAGATTACTCAAAAAGTAGTCATCAGATCTCGATCTAATTTTTGTGATCACAGGACAGGCATTAGCTTTTGATTAAAATAAGAATCATCAAAATCGGTATACCCAGCAAAAAGTTATGCGCTATAATACAACGTAAGTTGACGAAAAAATAGTCAAGTAAATACGCATTATTAGATATAACTCAAAAATTACTCGTTAGTTTTCTATTAAAATTAAATGAGACTACATGGCACGAAAAACCTTTCGATTGAAAAAAAATCATCCAAATCGGTCCCCCCATTTAAAGGTTCTGAGGTAACATACATTTAAAAAAAACCTGTGTGGTTTTATGAAACCACGGTAAAAGTGAAACTTTTTTTCACATTATAGATATTTAACTAAAAATTTTTGGAATAATATTCCATTAAGGGTATAAAATTAGCTTTATCAATATCATCGCGCGGCCGACCGTCACACGACATGCAACACACAGACGAAAAAATTTGAGACGATGTAATAAAAGTTTCACTAATAAAAGTTTCACTTTAAAAATACATTCGAATTTAGAACCTCTTCCTTTTTTGGAAGTCGATTAGAAAAGGTGTGAAATGTGGTGTGGTTTTAGCTGATATTAGTTTGAGATTCAGCAGGATACCAATAACAATGCAAGTGTTACAAGAAAATAATATATTTTTGTAATTAAGTTCTGTATATGTACTTACTTTCTCCAGATAAATCGGGTTTCTAATGAATGTGAAGGACATCACGAGCGCCGTGTGAGAAAATATCACGCATATCATTGTCATTGCTCTGGAAATAAATAAGATTAGCTTATTTTACATTTTAGTTTACTCCTTCAGAATCGATTTTCATATAAGGCCCCCGGTATGAAAAAAAAATATGAGTAGTAAAATCTACTGAACGAATGACCTCGTTACGTTTTTGTTAACCGTCGAAAACGTCGTAACCTTAACGTTTTCTAATAACGCCATTATTTGATTCGTTCATTTACCATTTGATATGGTATTTAGCTTTTTCTTAGACTAGTAAGCCTTTTTGTGCCAGCCATTTTTAGACAGTCGATCTAAAGGAGTAAAGTCCAGTCGTGCGTCGGATCTGACACACACATTTTTTTTTAATGTTGCCTATATTCTTGCAGTGGAATTTTCTTTGTGTTCTCTCTCTCTCTCAAAGGTGCTCTAAGCAAAAGTAGATTTTTGATTTAAAAAAAATTGTTCTATAACCTCATTCCATTAAATAGTTTCAGTCTTGCGATCCTCGGGTCTTGTCCGCTGCCGGCCGGAGCTATCAGCTTCGCCCAATTCCTTCGTAATGAAAACGCTAAGAGGTATTGATTACCTGTAAAGTATATATAAAAAAGTCAGTAGATTCGAAAGACATTCCTAAAAGCCCACTTTTTAAGTAGGTACATTGCATTTCCGTCGAACGAAAAGTAGTTCTGTTTAGACGCAATAAATTAATTGTATTCCGCACATTAACTTGCTTCGAAGTTCTAAAGTAAATTTTTGCGAACTTAATGCTTACAGATATTATAAAGAGGATTCCTATTTTTGTATTTTTAAATGCTTGTATTAAATTAGCTTAAAATCTTTTTGAAAATTCTTAAAATAGCACAAGACTATATTTTATCAGGAAAAACGATACAGCCAAAATCCATGTGATCGAATCGCGTGATATTTTGAGATTTTCGATTCGTCATTTTACAAATTAAAATTTTAAAGTAGTACAGGATATACAATATCGTAGATAATATATTCCTAAGCTTTTAGACAATAACAAAAAAAATAAAAACAGCAATTATCATAGAACAAAAGAGCAGAGGTGAAGTATAAATACCATAAAAGCTAGAATGGTACTAAATCATTTTCTCAATGTTTATAATTATCATAGCTATAAAATCTAATCTTTGCCCTTCAATTATAATTACGAGTACGTAAACACATATAATTAATTATGTTTATTACAATAAAAAAGGTATATTTGTATAAATATTATTGTATAATGATCATTTGTGGTAAAGCACAGTAAAAAATATTTTTCTCAAAATACTCTTCTTACAGCTAAATATACTCCTATAAATTAGTGTTATGTTCCTGTTGTGTTTAAGGTAGTCATAGCTGCCGGGAATGGTCGGGGCTAGGGTCTGCAACGCGCTTGCAATACTCCTAGTCAGTAGCGTGCATCACATATAGGCAGAAAGGCACTGCCTACCCTGGCATCTTACTAAAAATGATATATAAAACATGAACATTAAATATTTTTGAAAAAGAAATAAACCATAATTCAATTTAAATCTTCAATTTTAAAAACACGCCGTCGTATAAATTATAATATGTATGCGATATCAGCGCGCCGGGCCTTTTATGAACTACTAGCCTAACTCGAAGTTAAACTCCCCATACAAATCTTAGTAATTTCAGAATGACATAATTATAATCCTACAATTTTATAAAGTCACGCGTCATATGGAATTCGAACAAAGTATTGTGTTTTTAACATTGGTCGGTTAACCAATGGTAGAGGCACTGCCTGAATAACCTGTCAAATCAAATTGTCTCGTTTGTACATCGTTTGTACCAATAATTATGATTTTTGACACGGTCGCGTAATCGATTACGCAATCGCTTCCGCTGTCCAATCAAGTGGCACAGTGTAATATTATGACAATTCAGTTTCATTATTCAGTATTCGCTTTGAATTTTTCGTTTGTGCGTTGTTTTGTATGTAATTAGTGAAAATATTAATATATTAGTGATGGAAAGTTTATTTGTGAAATATGTAACGGAGATGTGTGTTTAATGAAAGTAAAGTGTTTTTTTTTTTGCTTGTTATTCGAAACTTCTAAATCTGTTTGGAACTTTGGAATTGTAATGGGTACGTAGATTTGCACAATTTCACTAATGCTGTAAAAAAACATGATCAGTCTGAAAAACATCTAGCATTTTCTATAAAATTACATACTTTTGGCAAAAACCGCATCGAAACAAGCATTCAAACTATACATTGAACGCCATAATATAGATCGGAAATTTGGAATCGAAACATTTCGACGGCTAATGAACTACCTTTCAGAGGACATGACGAGTAACTTTTTACTAAATAAAGGTAATTATTCAATTAATAATTAATTAAGAACAGTAAATAATATTCATGTAAATTATTTTCTGGTTGTAATATAAAGTGACATCTAGTGTAGTATCGAGTCTTGTTTCGTTTGGTATAGACGGTGCTATCAGCAGTTTGGTGATTTTTAATTGTATTTTTGTTTTTCAATTCGTTTTTTTAAATTAGTTTGCCAAAGAAGTGTCACTTCTGACATGTGTACTTTGTGCGCACGCAATTTTTTTTTGACTGCCTACCCTGTCTAAAACCTTTATGCACGCCACTGTCCTAGTATTACATTCAAAATCAAAATCAAAGTCAACTTTATTCAAATAGGAACCAAAAGCACTTTCAAATCGTCATTTTACAAATTAAAATTTTTAAGTGTAAGTTTATTTTTGTAAAAGTGCAGCTACCTCCGATTCGGAATGTAGATTCAGCAGAGAAGAATCGGCAAGAAACACTGCAGTTACTATTTTGAAAAAAAAAAATATAAACTGTGTTTTAGTACAAAATTAGTAATATCTTGCATGAAATACAGCGTCAGTCGTCAGTCCACACATCTTTATCGACTATGTAATCCTGCACCGAATAATTCGCTTTATGCATGAATCTATTTTTTTTAATAAAAACTTTATATATATTCATAAGCTAGTATCCACTTACCTTCAGTCAATACATACGCTTATTTACCACATTTGTATTATTAAAAAAAGTTTAAAAAATACCTTACCTGTCTTTTGGTCTTTCTCGCATAAAATGACATCGTAGAAGCTTCCGACAATGTTGAGCAGAACTAATAACACATATACAGTAGCTACAAAGTAGTCACTGACGTCCAAAACAACTTTGTCATCATATCTTTTACAGTAATGTATTTTAGAGAGCTTAGATTCTATTTTATAATCCCTCCATATAGTTTCGTTGATGCATGCCTCAAGGATCGTTTCTGGGTCCAATGTCCTATTTGATGCATTATGATAATGCCTACAGGAACTTGTAATGCAAACACCTCTATATAATCTTGTGTGATTAAAATGTTTCGTCTCGTGTGCTGAGTATTCCTGTAAAATATAAAGGTTTAAAATAAAAATTATTTAACAACATTAAAGTTTTATATAGTCTTTTTTCGTTTATATATTTTATCATTAATAGATTTTTTGTTGTCGTAATGATTATTTAGGGACTCGGTCAGTGAAACTAGTTTAATTACCTATGATTGTAATTAATCTTTAATTCTTTTAGTTTTTATAATAACACTGTGTAATTTTTTATAAAAACTTCTCTTCTTTTTATTTTCTTATTTTTTAAGATTACGCGGTGTATAATAAATTAAATACATAACGTAATTGCCACAGCAATCATATTTAATGACATTATCTAAAACTGTTTCTTAATAACACCTATTATTTACCTAATTGCTGCATTTCTGAGAATGAGTATATATGTTAAGGTATCAACTAGCGTGAGTTTAAGAAAGAGCTACCACTATCTTGCTGTTATTATTATCGTGATCAAATAATTCCCTATACATATATGTGCTGTGTGGCTACGGCACTAAAGAATGTAGCCACCCCCTTTCTTCCCGTGGGTGTCGTAAGAGGCGACTAAGGGATAACACAGTTCCACTACCACCTTGGAACTTAAAAAGCCGACGGATGGCGGGATAACCATCCATGCTGGCTTTGAAATACACAGGCCAAAGACGGGCAGCAGCGTCTTCGGTGTGACAAAGCCAGTCCTGCGGTCACCAACCCGCCTGCCCAGCGTGGTGACTATGGGCAAAACACATGAGTTCGCGTCATAATGTCGGGCGCGAACTTGTGGAGGCCTATGTCCAACAGTGGACTGTGATAGGCTGTAGTGGTAGTGGGACATATATATGTATATACAAGCATACGGCTCACCTGATGGTAAGCAATAACCGTAGCCTATAGACGTCTGCAACATCAGAAGCACCGCAAGCGCAAAACGCATTAGACTGGAATGACCTTTACTATAGAGGTCAAAAGACGAAACACAGTATGTGCCTTCCGGGTGCAGCATGCACTCGTTATAGTCGTCCATTTTAGCCGATTCTACCCCAATCCCACTTTAGAAGCTCTGGTCACCTTGCTTTTGCTTGGAAACAGTATTATTTGGCTTTGATCTTATGCAGGACGAGGTACTTCCCCAGTAGGGCTGCTCTAGATTTTGAGCTGATAAAAATTAATTTACCACAAAATTTCGATTCGGTTGCACATAGATCCGTACCTTATCGGCTAGAGCACCGGGCACGGTATGTCGGGGGTGCGGGTTCGAATCCCGCTGGGTCGAAAATTTTGATATGATAATAAAAAACATTTTCGAATTTCCTCATGTGTAGAAAACACAAAAATAAAAATAATACGAATTAATTTACCTCAGTTAATAAACCTTCATTTATCACAGTCAAATATTGGATTGGTGTTGTAATTAAGCGCTATAGTTTTCCCAAAAAAAAAAAAATTATACAAATAGAGTTAACTGACCTGTATAAAATGCATTAGACTGGAATGACCTTTACTGTAGAGGTCAAAGGACGAAACACAGTACGTGCCTTCCGGGTGCAGCATGCACTCATTATAGTCGTCCATTGCAAAGAGAGGAGGCATCTTGCGATATTCGCTTTCTGAAAAAAAATTATAAGTTATATAACGTCATATTATACAATGTTGATGAGTAAAAGTAAGGGTCGATTTACATCAGACGAGCGAATGCTCATTCTATCCCGACTATATCAAATTCTTTTAGTGTAAACAGGCGTAGAGCATTAAGCATTTTATGTAAACGCTGAATACGAGTTTTCGTT
Organism: Melitaea athalia; assembly: GCA_905220545.2. NCBI lineage: Eukaryota > Metazoa > Arthropoda > Insecta > Lepidoptera > Nymphalidae > Melitaea > Melitaea athalia. The sequence continues at coordinate 18,522,453 of HG992194.1, forward strand.
TACACATAAAGATCAAGAAATAATGCTCTTGTTCTAGCTCTAGACTAGCTCTTTGTTCGTTTGGTCTAAATCCACCATAAGGTGAAACGCGGATGCTTAGGTATTTGTTTAATTTTGATAATTTATTGTTATTAGCTTTTATTGGTCGTATTTGTAGCACGTTATTTAATAAAGGTATATAATTACAGAACGCTACAAATTAAAATATTACAATAATATTATACGCAATTATTGTAAATAAGTAAATTATACTCGTGGCGCTGGTGCATTATAATATTCTTAGTACTTAACAAGCAGGCTCTCCCGACTTCGCCTACTAATCGTAAAAACATAAACTTAAGAAAGGTGTCAAGTATACTTATACGTATTAATGCGCTATTATTATTCATGTATTTTAGTTATTAAATAAAGTTTTTATTTTACTTTTTTTTTAATATCCCTAGACTGGTATGATATGATATGGAGATTGAAATCGTGTTGCTGTCCATTGAGTCAACCTATCAAAGTGACATTTACCGCGCTTGCGAAAAAGAGATAGATATATTTTTAACCGACTTCCATAAAAGGAGGAGGTTCTCAATTCGACTGTATGTTTTTTTTTATGTATGTTAGCTGAGAACTTTTGACTGGGTGGACCGATTTCGATCAATTTTGTTTTAATTGAAAGGTGTTGCGTGTCATGTAGTCCCATTTTAATTTGATTGAGACAGATCTCAATCAAATTAAAATGGGACCACATGACACGCAACACCTTACTTGTCAGAACAAGTACTTTTAGAGTTATATCTAATAATGCATATTTACTTGACTACTTTTTCGTCGACCTACGTTACATTATACCGCATAACTTTTTACTCGGTGTAGGTACCGATTTCGATGATTCTTACTTTAATCGAAAGCTAATACTTATCTTGTAGTCTTGTTTAAATTAGATCGAAAACTGATCTCAACTTTTTGAGTAATCTTTAATAGCGCGTATTTACTTGACTATTTTTTCGTCTTATTACGTTGTAGGTATTACCTACTTGTCGATGTAATTGAAGTCGGTTTTTTTCGTTTGCGAGCAAACACAATTATAAAATCTTATCATTCTTAAGAAGTGAAGTAGAACCGCGTGTCGGAGCTGATACGCAGTTTTTTTTTAATATTTTTTTTTGTCTGCCTGCCTGTATGTTTTGATCTGCTAATCGTATGTTGAAAGCGCGTTTGGCGGCTATTACCGTATAAGGTGAATCCTGCATATTATAATCGCAGATAAGTAATTTTAACGTTTTAGTAACATATACACGTTTTAGGAGTCTCCAAGGAGGTCATTTATATTCGCTTCGCGGATATAAACCTTTGGTAAAATAGTTGTTTCCTTGTTGGACAGCGAGACGGTAATCTGATCTTTTGATTTTAAAAACAAAATTACGAGAAAAGTTTTTTGTTTAAATAATTTTCTCATAACTTTTATTAATCTCAATATGGTCTAAGATCCGGGATATAACAAAATCTGAGGGAAAAAATGAGGGAAGATTTAGCTATCTCGGACCTTAGACCAATATATTATAATATAGCTTTATATAACTACTAGCTGACCCGGCGTACTTCGTACCGCCTAACAGTCGATTCTTTAATTATTTTTTTTAATAAGTAGGTACTCCCGGAACCCCTCCACTAACACTTAAACTTTATAGTATGGTATTAAAGTTTAAATTGACTTTTAAGTATTATTACAAATCTTTTGTATGAGAATATAGAAAAGTGTTGTTTTTAGAGTTTTTCAGGGAATTTTTTAAATTTTTCTTTCCGTAACAACCATCGTCGTACTTCAAGAAATATTATAAAAAAAGAATTAGCGAAATCGGTTCAGCTGCTCTCGAGATTTGCGCTTAGCAACACATTCAGCGATTCATTTTTATACATACATATTATATAGAGATTAAGAAAAATATTTGAATTTTTTAAACACTATTGCATATTTGAAATTATAAAAGGAAAATACTAATATTTTAATTTAAAAAAAGGACAAAATATGAAATTATATTAATATTACACCATTTTTTTAAATTATATATTAAAAACAAGTGTGCTTTAGACCACAAGGCTGAAGTAAAACTTACGAAACATAACTTTCTCTCTTTCTATCTTCACTAACTTATACCTCCCTCTCAACTTCCGTTCGCCTCGCCCGATCACACTTTTCGAAACGCTATCGTCACGCATTTACCAGCTCTCTCTAAATCTCTTTCTATTAATGCAATCGATAGATGGCGTTATTTGATTCATTTATTTACCATTTGACATGGTATTAATCTTTTTCTTAAACTATAAAGTTTTTTTTATGCATATTTAGACAGTCGATCTGAAGAAGTAAACTCCAATAGTGCGTCGGAGCTGACTAGGGTTGCCAGATGGGAAGACTAAAATGTCTGGACAAATTTTCAAAAAGTCGGGATTTTGGGATTATGGTCGGGACCAACGAACGCTACAAATAAATATTACGAAATATAAAAAAAATTTCCCGCTCTGCATGGCCCTGCCGATCGCAGCGCAGAGACTCACCAAGCGCGTTCCATTCCGCGTAGAGTAGTTAGTTTAATCGACAAGTTGAAAATGGTCGAAAATAAAGATACTGCTCTTAAATTTATGTGTGATTGCTTATTGGATACGGAATGACGCCTAGAAAAATGTTCTAAAAGCGTGTATTAGTACATAAAAAAAGCAGAAGTTATAAACAATTTAAAACAGGAAAAAAATGGCCTTTCGTTTTTTGCCTATATTTCATAAACTGTTAATATTTAAGAAATTTCAAAAAAAGAGTGAAAGAGAAGGAAATTTTTAATAAAAAACTACCAGCTCCCAGAACTCTATCTCCATCTATCTATACTTATTATAAAAATAAGTCCCCCGGCCGCGTCTTTCTGTCCTCCTGTCTGTCTGTCTGTCCTCCTGTCTGTCTGAACGCGATAAACTCGAAAACTACGCAACGGATTTTTATACGGTTTTCAACAATAGAAAGAGTGATTCTTGAGGAAGGTTTAGGTATATAATTTATTATGTTTTAATGTAAATTAGTAGAAATACGGCGATAAATGTTGAAGAGGTCGCAAAAAATCTCGCCAACGGGGAGCTTTCCACGCGAACGCTGCGTAAACTAGCAAAGATAAAGTTGTATAATGTACTAGGGAATTCAAAATCTATAAAAATGCTACAAAAAAGTCCGCGATAGCATATCTCTATCTCTTAGGGTTGACTTACAATAACCACTTTTATGTTCAAATTTTTAATTAAAAACATTACGTTATTTTTAAAGATATTTTCTTTAGTTCAGTATCAATCCTTATCGAAATGAATATGTTATTTAGCTTAGGCATTTAATGCAGATTAAAATTGCTCTTTACACTATATTAATCAGAAAAATAGTTTTTGAGATATCGTCGTTAGAAGTAAGTAGCAGCGAAACATTTAATTCTCGGCGAGCCAGCGTTGGGCGTTCTTTCCTTGAGATGCCTATAACGGCGCGGGCGAGTCCATCCCGTCTGCCCCGCATCGCTCGACCGCCTGCTCATGCTATTAGGAAATCAAATCAATATTGCATACTAGGAAATCAAAGAATATCAAAGATCATTTTATCGAACTTTTTTTTTACTTTTTTGTTAAATTCCACGCGGACGAAGTCGCGGGTTCAGCTAGTCTATTTATACTTATTATAAAAATAAGTCCCCCGGCCGCGTCTTTCTGTCCTCCTGTCTGTCTGTCTGTCCTCCTGTCTAACGCGATAAACTCGAAAACTACGCAACGGATTTTTATACGGTTTTCAACAATAGAAAGAGTGATTCTTGAGGAAGGTTTAGGTATATAGTTTATTGTTTTAATGTAAATGAGCAGAAATACGGCGATAAATGTTGAAGAGGTCGCAAAAAATCTCGCCAACGGGGAGCTTTCCACGCGAACGCTGCGTAAACTAGCAAAGATACCGTTTTATAATGTACTAGCGAATTCAAAATCTATAAAAATGCTACAAAAAAGTCCGCGATAGCATACCTCTATCTCTTAGGGTTGACTTACAATAACCACTTTTATGTTCAAATTTTTAATTAAAAACATTACGTTATTTTTAAAGATATTTTCTTTAGTTCAGTATTAATCTTTATCCAAATGAATATGTTATTTAGCTTAGGCATTTAATGCAGATTAAAATTGCTCTTTACACTATATTAATCAGATAAATAGTTTTTGAGATATCGTCGTTAGAAGTAAGTAGCAGCGAAACATTTTATGCTCGGCGAGCCAGCGTTGAGCGTTCTTTCCTTGAGAATTTGAGATGCCTATAACGGCGCGGGCGAGTCCATCCCCTCTGCCCCGCATCGCTCGACGCCTGCTCATGCTATTAAAGGAAATCAAAGAATATCAAAGATCATTTTATCGAACTTTTTTTTAAACTTTTTTGTTAAATTCCACGCGGACGAAGTCGCGGGTACAGCTAGTTATTTATAATTTTAATTTCTTAATTGCACAAGTTATAAACAATTAAAAAAGAAAAAAAAATAGCCTTTCGTTTTTTGGCAATATTTCATAAAATGATTTATATTTAATTATATATAAGATCATATTTAAGAAATTAAAAAAAAAAATTCTGAAAGAGGAGGTCCAATAAAAAACTCCCAGCTCTCGGAACTCTAGATAGAGTTGACTACAATTGAGACGGAATTTGGAGAAAATTTTGTAAGTTAACAATTGTTTAACTTGTTGAAAAATGAACTTTTCAATACCTTAAATGAATCAATCAATGTGTCGTACTCGCTTACACGCTTTTACACTCTCGTACACGCTTTTAGAACATTTTTTTTATTTGTCGGGACATTTAGTATTTTTTCGGGACTCTGGACATCATACGAAATGTCGGGACAATCCCGACGAATCCCGACCATCTGGCAACCTTAGAGCTGACACACACACTTTTTCTTCAAACATTTCTATGCATATAATTCTCTGACTCCTAAGCAAAAAATCCTGTCGGATCCTTCCTAAAATTTTAAAAACCATCTCCGAGAACTGTACATATTTCTACAAGAATTCCGTTTTGTTCTATTTTAGACATAAACATATCTCAGTGTGACTTTGTGTCAAATATTATCCAGGTACGTTTACTCTTGTGGCGTGATTAAGTGACAAACAATGGCGTATTTTAAAATTTTAAAATTCAGTGCCCATAGACAATAAAGTTTACCGCCCCATAAATTACGTGAAAAATGTAAGAGCAGCGTGTGTATTAGGGATGCGACTTTTCAGAATGAAATTCGATTATAAATTCGAGTATTTACAATTATTCGGCTGACCTTTTTTTACACAACCCTAGTACCTAAGTTCGGCTTGAGCTGTCCCTCGTGTTAGGCTTGTGCCGCCCCTCTCAGGGTACCGCCCCGGGCCATGGCCTATTTGGCCCTAGGGTAAATACGCCCATAGTAACAAATATCCATCCAGTAGGTATTTTTGGATGCTACTTACTTAACTGCGTTTGTACAATATTATCTCTTCTCTATATGTACCTATATATAAAAATGAATCGCTAAATGTGTTGCTAAGCGCAAATCTCGAGAGCGGATGAACCGATTTCGCTAATTCTTTTTTTATAATATTCCTTGATGTACGAGGATGGTTCTTACGGAGAGAAAAATTTAAAAAAATCCCTGAAAAAGTTTAGAAACAACACTTTTCTATATTCCCATACAAAAGATTCGTAATAATACTTAAAAGTCAATTTGAACGTTACCTAATACCATACCATAAAGTTTAAGTGTTAGTGGAGGGGTTTCGGGAATGATAAGTATTAAAAAATCGACTGTTAGGCGGTACGAAGTTCGCCGAGTCAGCTAGTATTAAATAATTTTAATTGGCTAAACATCGTAAATGTTATGTTTTAAGGTTTACGACGATTCTGAACGTATAATGTTTAAGAATTACAGCGGACTGTTTCCTCAATTAAAACAATAAACAGCGAGTACTTGAACCACGGTTCATTGTAACTTGTCCACTGTCCGCGGAACTTGAAAAGAACTGCTATTGAAAGTCAATGTCGCTTGAGGAATATTTCTTCGATATGTGTTTGAACAGCCTGGTGGAAGGAATTTTGATATATGTTTGTCTTATTGGTGCAACCCTAATCCCTGTCATCCTTAGGAGTTTTCTTTTATACCATTAGGATGGCAAAAAAAGTATACAGTCCAACTTATAGTAAGCGAATAATGTAGACCGACCGATAGAATCTACCACAGATCCTGCCCGCAGGAGCTCTGGCCACCTTACTCACCACAGGAAGAACCACTAAAACCAGCAGTATTATTTGGGTGTGGTATTATCTTATCTATACTAATATATAAAGCTGAAGAGTTTGTTTGTTTGGTTGTTTGTTTGTTTATTTGTTTGTTTGTTTGTTTGAACGCAGTAATCTCTGGATCTACTGGGCCGATTTGAAAAATTCTTTCAGTGTTAGATAGCCCATTTATCGAGGAAAGCTATAGGCTATGTGTCATCACGCTAAGACCAATAGGAGAGGAGTCCACGCCGACGAAGTCGCGCGCAGAAGCTAGTGATTAATATTGAGCTACTTACCCAGTTGGCATGCTCCAGGTTTTCAACAATATATTTCCTGTAACCTACCTCAACAAACTCTCAACTGTGAATACTGATGACTTTTCTAAGAGCTGTCGATAAAGAGTTTTCGTAGAGGAATCTCATCAAAATGAAGCTACTCCCGGAAAATTAGCTTGATAGTAATCAAGTGAAAAAAATGTACTAGGGATCCCGGACTAGGATATTTTAGCCTTCTATAGTGACGCGTAATCTTGGTGTTGGGACAACATGACACTCGAATAAGCTAGGTATTTATTAAACGCATTTCCTATCGCCAACAATAAAAATAATAAAAATTTACTCTAAGTACACTAAACCTTATGCGAAAAAGTTGTGAAAATGGTACATTCATTATTGCTGGAGCTTATCGGACTTAGAGAAGTACTTTTTTTTCGATAGATAGCGTCTTTACTGAAGCAGGTTATAGGCTATATAATGTCAATTTATTACTCAAACTAGTAGAGTACTAAACAGAAATGTCGAACCCCATAAATATTGAAGTAGAAAATGAAAAAGTAATAATTGTTTAAGCGCTTACTGTGTATCTATCTAGGTTCTACCAAAAATTTAATTACAATAAAAAAAACATTTGTCAATTCTTTTTAAAGACAAATAAAATAAGAAATACTCACCATTGACACTATAAATAACAGCTAAACTTTCACTAAAAAATAATACTAAAAGGAAGATCGCGGGAAACATTTTGAACACGTCCTATTTATAACCTCTTTTTTTAATAAAAAAAAACAAAACTAGGAACAATACTTTTTTTTTTAATAAATCAGATTAAAATCTAAGCTATATAAAAACACGTCGTATTCCGCGTACTCTTGTCTCGTAATACACATAAACTATTATCCTTATTCTATCGCGACATTTTACTTGAGACCTCAACGCTAAGGTTACCAGATTTTAGAAAAATTGGAGATATTTTACCGTTTCATTTTTTACTTTTTTTTTCATTATCAACTTCGTGATTTATTTTATACTAGCTGTGACAGCGACTTCGTCAGCGTGGAATTTAACAAAAAAGTTATTGTTCAGTTCGCATAGTTCTGTAGAACTATGCGAACTGAACAATAACTGAACAATAAATCAATTTCTTAAATAAAAGTAGCATGAGTTATTCCTTATTACATCAGCTATCTGCCAGTGAAAGTCCTGTCAAAATCGTTCCAGCCGTTTCAGAGATTAGCTGGAACAAACAGACAAATAGACAGACAGAAAGACATAAATTGTAAAAAAATATTTTGGTATACACGGTTGGTACACGGTGCGTATACATCCGTATGCATTTAGGAAAAAGCGGTTATTTTGATATTACAAACAGACACTCTTTTATGTATTTGTATAGATGCTAAGAGTAACTGAAATCCCATTAGCTCAATCCGTAAAAAAAAAACTGATAATGTGACAATTAATAACGAGATAAAACACAATTCAAAGTGTCTTCAATACACATATCTATTCAACTGTTGACTAAATCGGCCTTTACGTGTTGATACAAGCGAAAGGGATCACATTTAACCACACATAATATGATCATTTCTAAGTTATAAACAAGAATATTGCGATATGTTTATGTCTATCAAGTGTTTTGTTCACGTAACTAACTAGGACTATTACTTTCTCGGGTATCCAGTGGAGACTACACTAAATACATTTTTGGAGTTTACTCCTTAAGAATCGATTTTCGTATAAGGCCCCCGATATGAAAAAAATATGAGGTGTAAAATCTATTGAACGAATGACCTCGTTACTTTTTTTTCCTTTCACTTTTCAGGCGTGAATATTATGTTGCTCCAACGCCATCGATAGATGGCATTATTTGATTAGTTTATTTACCATTTGGTATGGTATTAATCTTTTTCTTAGACTAGTAAGCCTTTTTTGTGCCTATTTAGACAGTCGATCTGAAGAAGTAAACTCCAGTCGTACGTCGGAGCTGACACACAAGACTTTTTTGTTTATAAGCTAATCTCATCTAATACTAATATTATAAACCTGAAAAGTTTATTTGTGTTTTTGACCGGATTTTGAGCAGGATATTTTCTCCAGTCCTGTGCCTTAACTTAGTTGATAATAACCGACAACCCACAGTGAAGCAGCGTGGTGGGTTAAACTCGATCCTTCTCCTACATGGAGAAAGAGGCCTGTGGCGAACTGTGTGATGTTACAGGTTGAATCGATTGATCGGTCGAATTTCTGTTCTCATTTGTAAGTCTGGATAAAATAACATAGTTATGACTCTCACTACGATAAAATTACGATTGAATATCAAGCTCATAGGAAAGTATACGAAGGTGTTGACAAATGCGGTAAATGGCCAGAGAACAAGACCTGTCCTGCTGAAGGAGCTACGAGAATAACGACCGAATTTGATACGGAGAAGATATTATGTAACGATCTCAATAACGATACTTGTTTCAATACCTATAGGAGCTGCGTTATCAGATAATGCTGGCGGGTAAGTTGGCGGATTTATGATAACCTCTGATTTTTTGAAGTTTATACTTCTTTTGGCGCGTTAGAGAAAATGATGAGAGTAAATTTTTACAATGCGCGTGTGGATACGAAGTAGTTCCAGCATGCATGAATAGATGCCGCTAGTTTTGCAGACAAGAAAGTAGTCTTTATCATTTCTAAGAGATGGCGTTGTGGACTTATTGTCTAATTATTTTTTAAGTGGGAGGTTTCTTTGGAAGTATTTTAATGCTCTAGCTTGAAGTATAACTTCTTACGTGCGTACATAAGTACACACACTTCTTTTAATTCTTTATTTATAAAGCCATACACTTATTTATGGTTAAGTCAGCTATAACCTCTGATTTAGTGTAACACAATTTTAACAAACTTCGAAACGGAGGATGTTGTCAATTCCACTGCATGCACGGGAAGACACTGTGGCCCGTAACACAGCTTTTTTAAGCTAGCACGGGTCGCAGGGCTTCTAGATATTGTAAACTACTTAATTTGAGCAAATAAGCTATTTTATTATTATTTATTATTATTTTTTTGTGTCTCATAACTTTTTACTGGGTTTACAGATTTTAATGATTCTTATTCTATTTTAACCTTCATAATCAATCAATCAACTATTTTATATTTTGTTATTTTTGTAGTCTCAAAATTTATTTACTAAAAAACATTTATTGTATTAATGTTTCAATACTTTCTCTTTCAAATAACCCCTACTATTTACAACAGAAACTCTATACTAATATTATAAAGCTGAAGAGTTTGTTTGTTTATTTGTTAGTTTGAACGCGCTAATCTTAGGAACTACTCGTCCGATTTAAATAATTCTTTCAGTGTTAGAAAGCCCATTTATCGAGGAAGGCTATAGGCTATATATCATCACGCTAAGACCAATGGGAGCGGAGCACCTGTGAAAAATGTTTCAAAATCGAGCTTTTTTCCTTTTGAGAGCTTCCGCTACGTGCGACGCGATGCGTAAACAGTTTAAGTGCGGGTTAAAGTTAGCCCAAAGTAAATATTTCACGCGGACGAAGTCGCGAGCAGAAGCTAGTGTGTCATAAAGATTTGCATGCATGCATACATGCATTCAGCCTGTAACTTCTCACTGCTGGGAATAGGTTTCTCCATGTAGGAGAAGGATTGGAGCTTAATCCACCACGCTGCTCCACTGCAGGTTGGCGGATATGTTTCCTACTATGAGTAACGATCGCTATCAGGTATTTATAATAACAAATGGGCCCGAAAGCTCAACGTGCTCTCCGACGCACGATGGGGAGACACACAAGAACAGACATCTAAACCGGAAAGAAATATTTGTATAAACACAAACATCCATCCCGAGCGGGAATCGAACCTGCAAACCGTCGGTGTTTTAGGCGACTACTCGCACCACCACCAGAGGGTGTTATATTATTTGCTACTAGCCGACCTGTGCCCACTTCGTTGGGCGTTAAAAGATTTTTACAGTAATTTGATATGTTTCAAGTTTTTTTTAATTTTAACTATTACAGAATAATAACGAATTTTTAAATGAAGTAGGTATACTTTGGTAAACGTCGTGAACACAGTCGTTCGGCGCGCCGTCCGCTGCTATTTTACATCGATGTTTATTTAGTTGGTACCTACAGTTCGTCAAGAGATGGCGCGATTCGTAACACCTACTATTATTTTCACTGAATTTTATGTTCATTTACAATAAAATATAGCCTATGTCACTCCCGAATAGTGCAGCTTTCTGTTAGTGAAAGAATTTTCATGATCGGATCAGTATTTGCGAAGATTACCCCGAATATACAAACAAAGTTATAAACTTTACCTCTTTATAATATTAGTATAGATATTAATATATATTTATTTTTTCAGATATCTATGTGAATACATATACTACACACCCCTAAGTGTGGACAACACTAGAACACTCTTCATCCACGTACCGGACACTAACGTGTATTCATCAGAGCAGACAGCCAGAGCACTCGAGAAGATTCTAGACCTCTGCTTAGAACAAGTGAAACAGCGGAAAAACTAAAAGCTCAACTGTAGTGTAAACTAGTAATCATTTGTGGCTTTCCCCATATTTTTCCCCAAATCCGTTTTCCATTTTTTCTGCTGTGTGGTTACGGCAGTAAAGAACATAGCCACCCCTCTCTTCCCGTGGGTGTCGTAAGAGGCGACTAAGGGATAACACAGTTCCACTACCACCTTGGAACTTAAAAAGCCAACCGATGGCGGGATAACCATCCATGCTGGCTTTCAAATACACAGGCTGAAGACGGGCAGCAGCGTCTTCGGTGCGACAAAGCCAGTCCTTCGGTCACCAACCCGTCATATATTACAAATCTTTTTAAGGGGCTCTCATCGCTCAATAACCGTGGCGATTTCGTTTTTAGGCAAGAACTAGATGGCGCCACCATCTATCAACATGCGTACGTAATTACTACTATAAAACATCCACACATTGGAAGGAACTGATGAAGATTACGCAAGAAAACAGATGTGTCGCTGCGTTGTTATTGTATTCGCCCTCTGAGAATATTTTTATTTTTTAATATACTATTTTATTATATTTTTTATTAGATTATATTTTTATTATACTATTTTATTTATTTATATAAATCATGTACGATTTACCTACATCTTTTATTTATTATTTTATTTCATGATTATTTTGAAATAAGTGATTCACCTCGCCTACGTAAGTATTACTTTAGTAATTGAAATATTTAGGATGTGTATTATTATCTTAGCAAGAGATATTATCTCGGCCACGCTTAATTTACTTTTGTTTTTATGTTTATGCATAATCGGGCTTACTCTTTGACAACTTCAAAACAAAACAAATTACAAACTACTTTAAATATATATTTACAAACTTAGTTTCTACGTAGTATTTATATTTGTACTATTTACAATATCTTTTAATTGAAAATTTTAGGGTCAATTCTATAGACAATAAATTCGGCCACGTCGCAGTTAAATTCAAATTCAAAATATTTTATTCAGCATAAAATTATTACAATTTCTTACTGAACGTCATGAGTCTACTACCAGTTCGGAAAGAAAAAGCCTCTGACCTGAGAAGAACTGGCGAAAGAAACTCAGCGGGACTAATATAATTTTTTAATCATGTTTTTTTTTCCCAAAGAAGATTGAAATTTACAATAATTTCATAGGTTGAAATAGCCTGGAGGCGATCACATCATTCCCAAGGCGTAGGGGAGAGCGGGGCTGGTTTTAACGGAGGTAAGAATTAACAAACTGATTCCCGCCAAACGTAAAGTGTTAAAAATATGATACTCAGTTTAGAAACTCTATATGCACAGCCGAACATGTCCTGACTTGTTAGTTGCTAACTGACCGTCGCTTGTAATAGTTCTGTGCAGCGACCTCAGATTGACAGGTAGGCGAACTTTTTGTGCTTTACAATACATTGATTTAAGATTTATTTATTAGCTGAATCAAATTATAGTTTATCCTGAATCGAGTTCTATTTTATTGACAGTAGCACTATATTATTTGTTTGTATTTATTTTTAGTAGTTTATTTTCTGTAAATGATGAAGTAAAAAAAGTGGCCTTGGGGCTAAAATTAACAAATTGAGTGGGGTAAGTATTAACATGTTAATACTTACCCCGTATCAATTGGGTATTAACCGAGAGTTTTTTTTTACAATAGATGAATCTACTAATTATATGCCCAGACCATCAAATGTGCCAGGACCTTCAATCGAGCCAGGACCTTCAAACGAGCCAGGGCGTTCTTTGCCAGGACTATCGAATACAATGCCTAAGAAAAGTATAATATATAAAGTGTACGACCGCTTCCAAAGCGTCACCACATCTTGACTCCAACGCTCAAACGCTTAAGAAAATTAACGATCCTCACTGATACTCCAAAAAAATTGGCCTTAGAGAAGGAAGCGAAAAAGAAGGTCAAGGGCAAAGAAAGGTAAAGGCAAAGAAACCCGGAGAGTAAAAGTGAAAAAGGAAAGAAACATATTCTGAAGAAGCCTGCTTCTGCATAGTTTGAGCTGGGTCTTATAACAAAGCCACATCTGGGCTTGACTGGATGTATATGTATACAATGTATTTTATGCAAAAGATGGGCTCATATCACCTGTGTAAAGGTGACACAAGAATGACCTGTACCTTAATAGATTCTCAGATGATGAGGGATCGTATCCCAAATAATTATTGCCTAATATGGAGTATTTCCGCCTAAAAAAAACCGAATTGACCATTGCTATTATTCTATTTTTTAAGTACAAATTAGATTAACATTAATTAAACTAGTCTGATTACATTGTTATTTTGTTAAGATACCGAAAGACTGTCTGAGACTAAAAAAACATACGTTTAGACATAAGATTTAAATGCTGTATATTATCATTTGTAGGCTTAAAAACTTTGAAACTATGAGTGATAAATAAGTGGCTTTAAAAAATAATACTTTTTTATTGTACCTCATTGAGACCCTTTATGACTGTTAACACTAAAAAGTTTATGTAACTTTTAAATATTAAGTTAAAAGTATTTATACTAATTTTTAAGACAACATTTTTTTAAATATTCAATGACTGTTAATTAGTGTAGATTTAAAAGAATCTACATACTATATTCTTTAAGTTCCTATCATAAAAAGTACTGGTTTGTTCATTTCAAATAAAAATCTTTAATATGAAATAACTTTTATTTAATTATTTGATAGAATTTAAGCCTCTGTTAATAATTGCCCCTTACGTTAATACTTACCCCAGGTCCGTTAATATTTACCCCAGCTACGGGGTATGTATTAACAAATGATTTTATTGGTTTCGATGACCCTGTTTCTGAAAGCACTTACCAACTGATTGTTTTTGTTACTAATATCAAAGCTGAATAACTGAAGCACGCTATGAACAAAAAAATAAACAAAAAAGTTCATTATTTTTTAAAATATAAACCATATTACAAAATTTGTTAGTACCAGCCCCGCTCTCCCCTACTGACTTCTATAAAATCGTTAATCGAATAATATCCTTTAGTACACAAACGTTCTTTTACAAATTTTTTAAATTTCGCAATAGAAGTTTTTTGAACGTTTTCTGGGAGCCTGTTGTATAAGCGTATACATTGTCCATAGAAAGAATTACTGACTCGGCGTAAGAGGAGGAGTGAGCGACATAACCTCCTCATCCGACGGCCGATAGGCGACTGATTTTCTTCTCCGGCCCGTCTGCCGCGAGAGCAAAAAAGCGGTTCGAAAATCACTTGAATAATCGATTTAAAAAAAATTATGTAATAAAAAAAAAACACTCGATCAAATTATTCCAGTTATATATGAACTTTATTTTGGTAATTTATTTATAATATCAAATCAGTTATTTTAAGAATAAAACCCAATCATAGTAAATAAAATGACCCGAAAAGAGGTAACTTTGTGAATTTATTCTATCGAGCCAAATTTATCAAATCATGTTTCCAACCAAAGCTTGAACTAGAATATACCCTCAACAATACCAATTAAATTTATCAAATTACAATTTCACTGTTTACTATTTCAAAAATGAATTCATATAAACGTGTTTTGCAGGAATATCTGAAATACCTCGCCTTAATAATTTTGTTTATACGTAACGGTGCGCGAGTCTGACTCGCACTTGGCTGGTTTTTTTTTTTTAATTAGAAAGTCTATTTTTTATATAAACTGACAATAATGACCATAAACAAAAAATGATTTATTCAATTTGTTCGAAGTTCGAAAATTACGCACGTAGGTATCATTTCGGCGAATAATTTTAATATATTTAGAAGATAACATTATGATTGTATGTTGATATCTTTGTTTTCCGACACCCTCTTAACTTCGTGCAATCACTATCCTAATACATTAATAAGTTAATAACTTAGGGAGACTGAACGGGCTCTAATATAATATGGCACTAACAGCATACCAACCTCACAAGGCGTCAAACTTTTTTACAGTATATTTCATTAACTACTATAGGCAGGTTAGGTTAGTATATATAAAAGTATACTATGTATTTGTAAATTTCAGCTTAATACCTCTACGTCTACGCATTCCTGAGAAAAAGTGTCGTGACAGACAGACCGACAACAAAGTGATCCTATGATGGTTCCGTTTTTTTCTTTTTGAGGTACGGAACCCAAAAAATATGGCGGTATGAACTTCTCAGGTTGTCTTCTCAACTTGTTACGTATATTTAATGGGTCGATCCTTTTAGTAAATAAAAAATACCATAAAATTTAAACATTTTAATTATTATGATAATAATAATTTATTATTTATATAGAATACACGCATTAATAATATTAGATAATCTACAGTTTATACAAAATAAATACTGAATAACACTACAAAAAATATTAGCTAAAATTATTTATAACAAAAAGTATATTAGAATGAAATGTGTATCTATTAAAAATAATGGATTTGTAATGTACGCGTGTGCATATAAAACAATACTATCGTGCTTAGACAAAAGAAAATAATCGTTTTTCACCACTTTTGTACAATATTGGCACCATTACATTTCTTTTACCATTTTGCCAAGAGAATCGACATGGCAATTCAACGGGGAAATGCTGCCACCATCCTTGACACCATTTCACTTGGACATGAATACCGCAACTGTCTGTCAAGATTCAGTTCTTAAGTTGTGAATTGTTATTTGTTGTTGTGATTGTGTTGTTGTTGTAGAAATTTGGGTGGTCAGGAAGAAATGGCTAAATAGCCATAAGTACGCCCATTGTACTTCACAGTCTGTGAATGTCTTTAAATGTGTTTAATGTTTAAAATGTAGTTGTGGTGTACAATAAAGTGTAAATAAATAAATACATTGTAAATATGTATAATATTGTAAATCTACATTAATATTGTTGTAGGTACCATATATTTAGTTCAATCAAATCCAAAACTTTAAACTTCATTTTCTCAGACTTGGACATATATAATTAGCTGTTTTCTTACCTAAGTACAGCATAATAAAACTTGAATATAATACTAAAGTCCATCACCAGGTTCGCCGGCATCCGATGGACGTAAATAAAAAAAATATAAAAAATTACATTGTCAGATAATACCGTACACGAACAGAGGCAGTTACAGCATAATGTCATCCCTTCAAAAAACACTACAATCTGCCTCTGATTTTTCTCGCTAGAGATACGATTTTTTACATCAACTTCACATGAATCACAGCAAAATTCTAATCAAGAAAAGCATATCAAAATAGCTAAATTGTTACAATAATATAAAGATACACACGTCAAAATTAAAATAAACATTATTGTTGTCCATTATATTTTAATATTGATCATAAAGTATTATTTTTTTTTAAATGTAAAAAAATCATTCTCCTAAAAAATAAATCAGTAAATATTTTCCACATTTTAAATAAACTTTTTAATAAGTTTCGAAATGAAATTAAGTGATTTTCTTCTTAATCTTATACTGCAAGTCTATTTTATAAAAAACTGTGCTTATGATATGGACAATTCCATTTTTAAGGTTACCTGGAAGAGATTGCTTTTTAGCTATAAGACCGCCTTTTGTACATATAAAATGCGGCCTTATCGCTAAAAAGCAATCCACTGATTGCTGTCAATATATATTTTGATTTTAGAATTTTATTACTTAATTATTAAAAAAAATTGATTTACTAAAATATAACGGCATACGATATTGACGAACTTAAATCTGGTGTCAGAGCTGACAACACACTTTTTGATTTCCTACCCTCAAGTTTACAGAACACCCCACTTAACACAGTCGTTGACTATTCCTCTGAACCTCTGAGCACACAGTTCGTTTGGTGTCAGTATGAAATCGTTGACGTCGTGGTCACCACCAATTTGTGGAACATTTTCCGATTCAGCTGTCATTAATGGTAATACTGTTGCTCCTAATACAACTGCATATGGTAGAATCTGAAATTTGAAAAAATATATATATATAATTTCTATTTCTTCAATAATTATTATAATTATAGATTTTCAACCTTACATTTTTTTTCTTTTTGGGGTTTACTCCTTAGTAATCGATTTTCATATAAGGTCCCTGGTATGAAAAAAATATAAAGAGTAAAATCTACTAAACGTTTCTCGCAACGCCATCTATCGCGTAACGACGTTTTCTAATAACACTATCTCGTCTTCGATAGATGGCATTATTTGATTCGTTTATTTACCATTTGATATGGTATTAATCTTTTTCTTAGACCTTTTTTGTGCCTATTTAAACAGTAGAGATTTGACACGCACGCTTTTTCTTTAATAATAACAATACTGGAAGGACATTTGATTTTCAATATTTTCTGCACAATTTATAATTATTAATGTTTACGGAAGAACCGTATACAAGGTATTAAAAAACTTTAAAAAAAAAGTGTGTGTGTACTTATGTACGCACGTAAGAAGTTATATTTCAAGCTAGAGTATTAAAATACTTCCAAAGAAACCTATCACTTAATAATTAGACAATAAGTCCACAACGCCATCTCTTAGAAATGATAAAGACTACTTTCTTGTTTTAGTCCACAACGCCATCTCTTAGAAATGATAAAGACTATTTGCTTGTCTGCAAAACTACCGGCATCTATTCATGCATGCTTGAACTACTTCGTATCCACACGCATTGTAAAAATTTACTCTCATAATTTTTCTCTAACGCGCCAAAAGAAGTATAACTTCAATAATTGAATCGGTGTAGCTATTTTCAAATTTTATATTTTCAATTTGATTCATTATGATTTTATAAAGATTATTTGTTGTAATAACTATAATAAACCAACTCGTACCTTCTTTATATCGCTGTAATATTTGTCTCTTGGATAGACTTGTGATGGCTCCACCGACAGCCTCTTCAGAGCTTCCTCTAACTTCGTGTAGTAGTGAGCCAGTAACTCATCGAAATATTGCTTTCTGAACTCTTCGTCTGTACTCAAAACTATAAAGTAAATTATGTCACAGACCGGAGTCCCCGCGTAAACTGTTTGATAGTCGATGGATATAACATCGACGACATCCCCCTGGAAATTAAAATAACAATAAATTAATAATACATATGTAGATATGTTAGCCGCCAACTCGCAACGGAACAGCGTCGTGGATTAAGCTCTAAACCTTCTCCTAGATGGAGAAAGAGACCTATGCCCAGCATTGGGATGTTACAGGCTGGATCGCGATGTAGATATGATGATGTATGAAAGTATCCATTTAACAATTCATAGACGAAATATGTACTACTGTTGTTCCGGTTGTTCGTGAGAGTTCCTACACAACCGCCAGACACAACAAACACAATCGCTTGACTCATGACAAACCTCTGTATGACCTACATACAAATATTTTTGAATCAATTCTTTTGGGCGGAAAAAGACTGACCGCTTGCACAACGCCCTTATGCTGTGACTAGGGAATGCAATCTCGCTCTCGCGAGATCTCGTTTTTGCGAGATCTCGGCCTTTTTTAGCGAGATTGAATCTCGGACGAAAAAAAGGATGAGATCTCGCAAAAACGAGATCTCGCAAATAATTCGTAATAATGGCTTGTGCCGCGTTGGCGCAGCGGTCACAGCACTGGTTTGTGTATGGCTGTTGCGCGCACGGTTGCAGGTTCGATCCCCGCACACGACAACATTTGTATTAGCCATGCAGATGTTTGCCGTGGTCTGGGTGTTTGTGCAGTCCTTGTGGGTCTCCCCACCGTGCCTCCTGCCGTCGGTCCCGGTTGTTATCATGTACACCTGATAGTGATCGTTACTCATAGTAGGAATATATCCGCCAAGCCGCATTGGAGCAGCGTGGTGGATTAAGCTCTGATCCTTCTCCTACATGGGGAAAGAGGCCTATGCCCAACAGTGGAATATTACAGGCTGAAACGATAATGGCTTGTGATTTGAACTGAAGAAATCTTTCATTTGATTGCTATATTTGTAATATCTAATGTATCTACTGAGTAGATATAGTTTTATTTAATTGATAATAATATCTCAGTTTAATTAATAGTCAACTCAACTTAGTTAATAATATTCATTTTTTTTTACTTCTCGTTCTTTTGTTAGTTTTATAAGAGTTGTTTTATTGCTAAAAGATTTTTGTTTGATATTAGAAAAGACGACTTGTTGTTTCTTTCATTTTTTATTTGATAGATACGTAGGTACGTTAAAGTTTATTACTTAGAAGTTTTTTAAAAAAATTATAGACAGATACGTCAAACAATGTTTGTTGAATAAGTCTATTAAAAATATTTTTGAATAAATTTTTATTTTATAATACTTATAATTTTTATACTTTCTTAACTGACTTCCAAAAAAAGAGGAGGTTCTCAATTCGATTGTATTTTTTTAAATGTATGTTAGCTCAAAACTTTTGACTGGGTGGACCGATTTCGAATAATTACCTGAAAGGTGTTGCGTGTCATGTGGTCCCATTTAAATTTATACTTTTAAAGTTATATATAATAGGTAATACGTATTTACTTGACTACTTTTTCGTCGACCTACGTTGTATTAAATGGCATAACTTTTCACTGGGTTTATCGATTTTGATGATTTTTACTTTAATCGAAAGCTAATAGTTTACTTGACAATTTTTTCGTCTTATTAGGTTGTATTTCTTGTCGATGTATTTAAAGTTGTTTTTTTTTTAAATTAAATTCTATTTATACAATTATTATAATTATTTCCTAAGTTATCATTTATTTAGTTATATTACAACTATTTCCTAAGTTATTTAAATATTGTGATTATTTGCAAAAAAAAAACCGGCCTAGTGCGAGTCGGTCTCGCGCACCGAGGGTTTCGTACCAACAAAATTATTTCCGTACCAAGAAATTTAATAAAAATAATTTTCTTACATGATGTAACTAAAAATTGATGCTTTTCGCAATTTTTCCTTTATTTGTGCTATAAGACATTGCTTCGTACCAAATTTCAAGATTCTGAGTTCACGGTAAGTACCCTGTAGGTTTTAATTCCCCTGTGAGTGTCGAAAATTTGCAACATAAACGGCTGTATCTTTTGATTGCGTTGGCTTAGAAGTTTGATTTTTTCACAGTTCCAAGGAACATGTCGTGACAGACAGACGGACAACAACAAAGTGATCCTATAAGGGTTCCGTTTTTTTCTTTTGAAGTACGGAAACCTAAAAAAACACACAAAACTGCCAATCTCGCGAGATCTCGAAATTGGCGAGATCTCGCGAGATTGATATTTATAAACTCGCGAGATCTCGCTTGAGCCCCAATCTCGCGAGATTTGCATTCCCTAGCTGTGACCACTCAATCAAAACGTCATAAGTACCTAGTCGATAAATCTATTGATAGAAATATTTAATTTACATTTTTAAGTCAACTAAAGTTAAGCTTAACTAATATCAAGCGTATATAAGTTAATGATATCATAATTTCATTATGCAACCGTCAATAAATATATTCTATAATTTCTATAAATCAAATGTAGTCAGTCATGAATTAATATTCTAGAAATCAAAACACAACAATTAAATTTCGATTTAAATTCGAACAATCAGTATCTACCTATCTAATACTAATTGAATTGGAAATATTAGAACAGTACAGTAAAAAGACGATATTTGTTAAGCCTAATGTTTTTTTAATGTTCTTCATTCATTCATTCATTGATCCAAATCAATGAGGTCAATTATAATTTAGAATGGAGAATAAACGGAGGAGATCAATCGTTGCTTTTAGTATAATAAATTAGTAATAAGTATACCTATGATTCGCGGGTTCGATCCCCGCACACCGCACACGACAACATTTGTATTGGCCATACAGATGTTTGCCGTGGTCTGGGTGTTTGTGCAGTCCTTGTGGGTCTCCCCACCGTGCCTTGGAGAGCACGTTAAGCCGTCGTCGGTCCCGGTTGTTATCATGTACACCAGATAGCGATCGTTACTCATAGTAGGGAATATATCCGCCACGGGTTGGCGGATATTTCATTGGAGCAGCGTGGTGGATTAAGCTCCGATCCTTCTCCTACATGGGGAAGAGGCCTATGCCCAACAGTGGGATATTACAGGCTGAATAGTGATACATATGATACAACAATCACATAGTAGAATTTTATAAAATCTCAAATTAATCTCTTTAAATAAATATCTTCAAAGTTTATTTTCGAGATCTAATTAAAAGACACCGAAGTTAAACTATCCTTTATTTTGAACAAAACATTTTATTTAGTTAAAATATTATTAGATGAATAAACGGAAAACGTTAGTATTTATGTTGACCTTCTCTGCACAATTATTTTATTTCAAAGACCGGAACCGACGTCATTAGTCACTAATAAAACCGTAATGCCTAAATTAAACAATTGTCGATTTAAGATGGCGCTGCTCCTTGTTCTAGGTGGGCAACAAAGGCGACATCACAATGTAACTCTCTTTTCTACAGGCCATATAACCTGGCCATAAGAGACTTATGAGTGGAATATTGGTCCATACTTATACAAAATATTTTTTGAAGTAAAACTTCTATACGCACGCTTGACTTGACAGACACAACTTGTTAAGATTTTCATCATCTACATAACTAACAAAAACATAAATGTTTATTAGTGTTCCGCCCCAATACCGCCTGCTTAATACCGCACGGCAGAAGTGAAAACTTCATTGGCAATTGCAATCAAGCAATAATTATTTGGCAATAATGCAATAAGTCACGAGTTCGTCCGATCGAGCCTTTCGCCGTTCAGCAGCGAAGAGCATGCTCATGCAGCTGTCGGTATCTTTCTCGCTCGGGTACACTCGGCGGTCCCGAGTTCACCCGATCGAGCCTTTCAAAAGAATAAGAGCCTACGAAAAAATGTGTGTGCGCTGCGCCAAAAGATGTTTTCGCTTAAAAAAAAAAAACAAACATAAAACGACTATTTATAGAAAATGACGTACTTATAAGAACAAAATATACACTACTGTAAAAACTAAAAACGCTCAACTACTAATCGACGGTAAAAAAATAATAACTCACTGTAAAAAACTCAACTAATGTTGTTTTTTTTTATTTATTTATTTAAATTGTGGAAATAACGACTCGTTCTTAGTCCGAGAAATAACGACGAATGAAATTTAGTAGACGTTACAGATTATAAATTTTTTTTCAATGGGTATTGATTCCATTCGTTTTTATTTTTATTTTTGTGTTACCCAAACCCACACATGAGGAAATTATAAACCTCTGTAATATTCCATGTTAATTAAAGTCGGTTTTTCTTCTTTTGCTAGTAAAAAAATTTGCGAGTAAAAAAATTATTCGAAAAAATAATTAATAAAATACGCATTATTAGGGATAACTCAAAAAGAACTCGTCAGATCTCAATCAACTTAAAATAAAACCACATGACATGAAAAAAGTAAAAAAAAAGCGGCCAAGTGCGAGTCGGACTCGCGCGAGGGTTCCGTACAAAAATTATTCAAATATTTATATTATAATATGATGTAACTAAAAATTTATGATTTTCGCAATTTTTCCTTTATCTGTACTATAAGACGTTGCTTCGTACCAAATTTCAAGATTCTAAGTTCACGGGAAGTACCCCGTAGGTTTTGATTCAACAAAGTGATGATATAAGGGTTCCATTTTTTCCTTTTGAGGTACGGAACCCTAAATACAGTAGAATTGACCTCCGGCTTTTTTTCTAGTTGATTAATAACCAAAACCGTAAAAAAACTGTATTAATGTAGTGGAAATAACGAGTAACGACAAGTTTATTTATACTTTGAATATTTATTATTTACTAGCTTCTGCGCGCGACTTCGTCGGCGTGGACTCCGCTCCTATTGGTCTTAGCGTGATGATACATAGCCTATAGCCTTCCTCGATAAATGGGCTATCTAACACAGAAAGAATTTTTCAAATCGGACCAGTAGATCCTGAGATTAGCGCGTTCAAACAAACAAACAAACAAACTAACTAACTCTTCAGCTTTATTATATTAGTATAGATATAATCATATACTTCTTTGTCCTTGTACTGTAAATGACACATTGCAATGATATACAATTATGATACGCATTACGCGTTATGTAACGATGGAATTATATGGTATTAATGACCAAATGTGTAGGTTAAGTTCCGCTGTTATACTAAATGTACCATTAACCATAATAATGATAGAGAATTTTTTTACTGAGTAATTGCGAAGTTTATCTTTGAAGAATCATAAGTTCATCAGTTCAACTTATTGCAGTTCACTGCTGGACATAATAATAATACTTTGAAACTAGACGGGACAGCGCTACGCATGGTGATGTTGTAGTGTGTGACAAAGGACTGACCCCCTATCCTTGGCCAACGAGAATTGGCAGAAACCGGTCGTACTGAGCACCTCTGACCGGGAGACTGTATGGATGGAGAAAGAGCTGCATGGACGGTTCTACAAGGCGCTCCATGCGCCTCACGTAGACAGTAAGGCCTCCGTGTAGTGGCTGCGTTTCGGCGACCTCTTTGGGGAAACCGAAGGTTTTGTCTGTGCAATACAGGATCAGGTGGTTAAGACGAACAACTACCGGAAGCACATCCTGAAGGATGGCACTCCCTACTTCTGTCGAGCCTGTCGCCATCCCGGTGAGTCACTCAGGCATGTGCTTTCGGGTTGTTCTGTGCTTGCTAACACTGAGTACTTTCACAGACACAACCAAGCGGCCAAGATTCTCCACCAAGAGCTTGCTCTTATGTACGGTTTGCTGGAACAGAGGATGCCGTATTACCAATACACACCGGTGCCAGTACTCGAACGCGACGGAGTCCGGCTCTACTGGGACCTGCCTATCGCCACAGACAGGACGATACTGGCGAACAAGCCTGATATTGTGGTGATGGACAGGGCACGGTCGAGGGTGTTTTTGGTGGACATCACCATCCCGCATGACGAGAACCTCGTGAAAGCCGAAACTGAAAAGAAACGTAAATATCTGGATCTGGCGCACGAGATTGTCGACATGTGGGGTGTGGGGTCCGCTGAAATCATCCCTATCATAATATCTGCCAACGGTTTGATCCCGGTTAGCCTCGCTCACCATCTGAGGCAACTGGGGATCCGGGACAGTTCTTCGCGTCAGTTAGTACCTACTACTTACATTATAAATACACAAGTCTAAACTAATCAGGATAAGTCTCAGGACACAGTATAGATCGCCCAGGAGACAGGAACTTACACTACAGAGTACATAATTTAATAAAAATATATCCCACGCAGCTTTAAACTTCAGACAGTCCGCAAAATAATGTCGTTTTCTCATTAATATGTAAAAAAGATACCTTTGTTTTTTCGTTTGTTTAATAAATATGTTTGTCTATAAAATGATGTGCGGATCGCTACGGTCATTTCATTTCTTGAAATGGACCCCGAGCGAAACTAGTTGGTGACCCCTGGTATAGATAATATTATAGAATTTACTTAACAAAGCGTCTTTAAAAACCAAAAATTAGTTCTACATTGTTTGCTCTTAAAAGTTGCACATTTTTATTAATTTATATAATTTTTATTAAAGTGTAAATCATGTGCAATAATAAAATTGTAATTACTGTAAAAACAAATCCAAAGCAAGATAATGGAAGAGTTAATAGTTGTTGTCAATGTAAATACTCGTAGATCACAATAAACGATTGCTTTATGTGTCGTAATATAAATTGTATCAATTGTTGTTTGTTATAGACTATTTGTAGACTATTATAGAGAGACGAGCTCACGTGTCGCAATTGTTACCATTTATCTCTAATAGAGTGTGATATTAGCAATAAGTATTTGCACTAATAAATTGATATAAAATGAAATTCATAATATAGTCGACTTAAAAAGGAGGTCTTCATAAAAGGAGGTCTTCATATCGACTGTATTTTTTATGTGTTAGATATCTCATAACGTTTTACTAGATGTACTGATCTCGATTTTTTAATCGAAATCACAGCAAAATGCACTAGTGCATATCGTGTGGTCCCATTTTGATTTGATCGAGATATGACGAGTAAGTACCTACCTACCTACTTTTTGAGTCATATCTAATCTATACTAATATATAAAGCTGAAGAGTTTGTTTGTTTGGTTGTTTGTTTGTTTGTTTGTTTGTTTGACCGCGGTAATCTCTGGAACTACTGGGCCGATTTGAAAAATTCTTTCAGTCTTAGATAGGCCATTTATCGAGGAAGGCTATAGGCTATGTGTCATCACGCTAAGACCAATAGGAGTGGAGTCCACGCCGAAGAAGTCGCGCGCAGAAGCTAGTAATGCATATTTAATTAACTATTTTTTCAACTACCTACGCTATATTTATTACTTGTCAACATAGATTGAAGTCTTTTTTTTCGTTAACTAGGGGCCATCCATAAATTACGTCACACGAATTCCTCGATTTTTCGACCCCTCCCCCGTCCTCGTCACAGATGGTCACATTTATGAGACCCCCCCCAACCTAGTGTGACGCCACATATTTTGCAATTTTGCATGAGCAAACTGATGACAGTTTCGACATTATTTTTATTTTCATTTTAATAAAAGTCAATTCGCCTATAAAACAAATAAAACTTTAATTTTTGAAGATAGTTATTGATAGATAGGTAGTTGAAATATCATGTTTTTGTACTTACGTTTTGATATTATTATATTTGTAAATGTGACGTCACAAAATTTTGACCCCTCCCCCTTGTCACACATTGTCACACTTCGTCGACCCCCTACCCCCCTCTTAACGTGTGACGTAATTTATGGATGGCCCCCTAGCAAGCCATTATGTTCACTTCAGGAACATCGATGCATTAAACTTATACGTGACGGTATGTGAAAAAAAGTTTCACTTTTACCGTGGTTTCATAAAACCAAACAGGTTTTTTTCATTTATTGTATTGAATTGTATTGACACGTATACTTGAATGTTAACTTCTTTTATTTACCGCGTTGCCTATAAAGTTTTACTGAGCGTTCACAAACATTAAACTTTGTATATTTTTTTTTTCGGAAAATCGTGTATTATTATGATCAACATCGCTGCTGACAAAAAGGCCACGAGTAGATATCGAGGGCGCAACAGTGTCTAATTGAGCCGGCCTTGGCGACGTAAAGGTTGCCTAGTTTCGGCGACCTGCAATTGTTTTTATGACATTTTATTTTCGCGTCATTGAGCTACGAATTAACCAACTACGAAGCTACAATTATACCTATGTTGTAAGAAAGATAGATAAATACTAAGAGGGTTTCTACAAATAAGATAAGAGCCTTCTTTAATCAAGGTTCTTTATATATATGTACGAGTATGTAGGTACCTATTGTAAATGAACATGTTGTTTAAAATACTAATTAAGTACTTTAAAGTAATCTGCTGTACTGACTACTCGATTGAATGCCTGGTTATTTATTGATTCATTATTGCTAAAGTATTGATATACTACCGACCCGCTCCGGCTTCGCACGGGTGCAATGCTGATACTAATTAAAAAATATAAAATAAATATTTGCAATCTAAGCGCAAAAAATGTTTTTATTTACGACTTCGCATTAGAAAACTTTAAAACTATCAGTGTTCCTCTACTATATTACGCATGTATTATACATATAAACCTTCCTATGGAATCACTCTATTTACTAAAGAAAACCGTATCAAAGTCCGTTGCGTAGTTTTAAAGATCTAAGCATATATACAGACAGACAAACAGCGGGAAGACTTTGTTTTATAATATGTAGTGACTCGTACGAAATTTGTATAGTGATGTGCTTTAACAATGTATCTCTGTAAACGTGATTCAAAGATCCAATGGAATGTAGCCGGATATGATAAAATGGCGGATAGGAGAGCAGTACTTAATTGTGTTTGCTCGCAAACGAAAAAAAACCGACTTTAATTACATCGACAAGTAATACAACGTAGGTAGATGAAATAATTGTGTTTGCTCGCAAACGAAAAAAAAGCGACTTCAATTACATCGACAAGTAATACAACGTAATAAGACGAAAAAATAGTCAAGTAAATACGCGCTATTAAAGATTACTTAAAAAGTTGTAATCAGTTTTCGATCTAATTTAAACAAGACTACAAGATAAGTATTAGCTTTCGACTAAAGTAAGAATCATCGAAATCGGTACACCGAGTAAAAAGTTATGCGGTATAATATAACGTAGGTCGACGAAAAAGTAGTCACGTAAATACGCATTAATAGATATAACTCTAAAAGTACTTGTCAGATCTCAATTAAATTAAAATGGGACCACATGACACGCAACACCTTTCAATTAAAACAAAATTGATCGAAAAAAAAACATACGTGTCGAATTGAGAACCTCCTCCTTTTTTGGAAGTCGCTTAAAAATAGTCAAGTGAATACGCGTTCTCAAATATTACTCAAAAAGTTGTAATCAGATTTCGATGAAATTTAAATGTGACAGCATGGTAAACATTAACTTTCGATTAAATTAAAAAACCATCAAAATCGGTACACCCAGTAAAAAGATATGCGGTATAATACAACGTAGGTCGACGAAAAAATAGTCAAGTAAAAACGCATTATTAAATATAACTTGAAAAGTACTTTTGTACTCAAAATAAATTTAAATGGATACAAATGACGCACACCACCTTTCAAAGGTTCTAAAGTAACAAACATAAAAAAATACAATCGCATTGAAAGGCTCCTCCTTTATTTGGAGGTCGGTTAAAAAGTCCGTTACTAATATAAAACAATTATTTGGGTTTTTGTCTCCAAAAATTTAACTTGTGTTTCCATATTTTAAAAAAATCATAATTATAGCCGTCTACTGGAGGTGAAAGATCAGTTTTATTACAATTACTAGTTTCTGCGCGCGACTTCGTCGGCGTGGACTCCGCTCCTATTGCTCTTAGCGTGATGATATGTAGCCTATAGCCTTCCTCGATAAGTGGGCTATCTAACATTAAAAGAATTTTTCAAATCGGACCAGTAGATCCTGAGATTAGCGCGTTCAAACAAACAAACAAACAAACAAACAAACAAACTCTTCAGCTTTATTATATTAGTATAGATGTATATAACTTTTTTTTCGCTGCCTTCGTTTCAAGAAAGTTTCGTGATAAGCCAATTGTTAGTAGTAGACCTCTGTTGGGAAATCGAGGTCACAGTTATGTTATGACAGGGGTTACCAATTAGTTTCGCTCGGGGTCCGTTTGAAGAAATGAAAAGACCGTCGCGGTCCACACATCATTTTATAGAAAAAAATATTTATTAAACAAACGAAATAACAAAGGTATATTTTACATATTAGTGAGAAAATGACATTTTTTTATTGCGGACCATCTGTCTGAAGCTTGAAGTTGAGTGGGATATATATGTATTTTTATTAAATTATGTACTCTATAGTGTAAACAAGTTCCTGCGTTCTCGCGGTCCGCACAAAATGGGTCGGCGCGGCGGCGGCGCGGGTCCAGATGCGGACTGCGGTCCGCCAGTTGACGACCCCTGTGCTACGATAATGTCAAAAAAACTTGTCTCTTATTATCATTGCACGATGTTTGTATCCACAATATTAAATGTGGTGAAAATGTGGTGTAAATGTGGCTTTGTGAGATTTCATAGAAAAAAATCAATCATTTTTGAAGTAAAACTTCTTAATACGCACGCTCGACTTGGTGAGTAGGCGTATCTGTTAGTAATTATTATGAATTACTTATTAATAAATTACGCATAATTGTTACTAAATAGGTTAAGATTCATTTACATTCTACTACTCGTACCACGACTAACTTTGCATTCCTCTCATGTCAATGTTGAATACCAATCAATTAATTAAACATTATACCTACATATTTACAATTCGCAACTTAAGAACTAAATATTTACAGATAGTTATTATTATGCAATCAATTTAATTTACCGATTTATGTAATAATCATAAATCCAATAATTGCGATATGCATTTTATTCAAATTAAAATTGAACTTTAATTAGGTACCTATATTGTCATTACAACTAATTCGTAGTCCTCAATAACGTTGCAGCTTACAAGAAATATTAATTTAAAACGATAATATTATTAAAAATCTGTTAAAATACCTAAAATAAACTACCTATAATAAAATGAGAAATGAGGTTTAATTAAGTTTTACCTGCTTCCTGAACAGAAGGTTGCTTTGTCTGTAGTCTCCGTGCACTATGACAGGTTGACCGATGGGAGCATTGTATTTGGCCCAATTGTCCTTACAACCTTCCAGAATTTCGATTATGGGAGCGTGGAGATCTTTATCTATTGCTGCCAAAGAATTTCCAATCATTTTCTGCCACAATTCTTTAGTTTCATCATCTAATCCCTCTCCACTCATCTTAAATTTCAAATCAACCGTTAATTTTTCGAATTCTTCAGGATAATGTTTCGAAAAAGCAAATGAGAGTGCGTGGAATTTAGCCAAGTTTTCAATACAAGCGCTGGCCTGTGCCCAATCCAATGATTTCATTCTGTTGAAGGGTCCATAACCACTCTCAACCAGGTTCTCCATGACCACAGTCTCTTCACCTGTCTCAGCGCTGTATCCGTACAATTTTGGGAATCTAAATCTGTGTTTATCTATAACATTCATTTCGTTTTCAATATCTTTATAAATTTTAATGAGTTGAGTGTAAACAAATCTCTCCGTACTGTAGAGCCAGTCTGCATTCATTTTAATTCGCATTTTTTCTCCCACGCAAGCAACTTTTGCGAAGAGCTTGAGATCATCTCGATTCGGAGATGTCACATCGACGAGAAAAAGGACGGATGTAAAATTCGCCCCATCGCTTGTTATCGCTTTGATCTTAGTTTCACATGGTTTATAATTAATTTCGTCTAATATTTTATCCATCAACTTTTGTAACGTTCGCTCCACGTCCGCCATGTTTCGGATGTAATTTACAACTGGTTTTGAAGTGCCCATACCAACAATCAAAGCGTTTATCTCATAAAAGTTGTTTCACAACGTCACCGGCCTGATCGTACTCGTTCATAAACTGTGATCCATTACGTCATAACTGTAAAGTCGATGCTACAATGAGCACATTATTTAAATAATACTAGACTGTTGTAATGTGTGTATTTGTGTGATATGGTGTGTGTGACTGTATTATATGTATACTAGAGAACAGGCTGAGTTTGTCATTTACGTTATAACAATACGCAATAAAAATAAATTAAAAGCATTGTCCAATAATACAAAACTAAAACCAAACAACTATGCTATGCTATATATAGCTATATATAGCTATGCTGTAGTAGTACCTACGAGTACGTTTAAAAGTACAAGATCACGAACATTTAATAATTTTTGTTAGAATTTTCTTTAAGTTATAGGCCAGTAAATAAAGCATTTAACCTAGCACTAAATTTCCGATCCAATTTTAATTTTTTTTTAGGTTAAGGTCACTTCCTGACATTAAAAACACAAAATGCTGACAGATCCAGGTGGAGCTTCGATCGCAATCTGGAAGAAAAGTTTTTGGCCGATATCTCGGAAACTATCCACTTTAGGGCAAAAGTTATTTTGATCTTTTTTCTAGAAAATAAAATTTCGCATCTTTTATTTTCTGTAAACTTTTTTGTTAAACTTACTGTTTACGATTTATGGCCCATTTAATGAACCCGTTTTTCATTTTTGCCCAATAACTCTTAAAATATTAGATTAATCAATAAAATGCATCCATTCATTTTTTAAGATCACTTTATTCTCTACAACTTTTGTTTAAAACTTTTTTTCTAATATCCATACTTTTTGAGTTTAAAAACGTTTAATGTTGGACTACCGGGCGTAAAGTCGAAAATTTCAAGGTACGCATAGAA
This sequence comes from Melitaea athalia, assembly GCA_905220545.2. NCBI lineage: Eukaryota > Metazoa > Arthropoda > Insecta > Lepidoptera > Nymphalidae > Melitaea > Melitaea athalia. The sequence continues at coordinate 18,553,335 of HG992194.1, forward strand.
TAATATAATGGTACAAATTCAACAAACTAATTTAAAAAGATATCCCGATTATTCATGTAAGTACTTAAAAATTGATAGTTTATTTTCTTACCTGCAAAAGTAATTAACTTTTTTATATTTTATTTTATTATATTTCGTACAACTAAAAAATATATAGTAATTATTTTATTTTCGGATTCTAGAATAAAATGAAAGAAAACGAAAAAAGAATATTTTTTAAAAATGTATTATAAAATTATTTTATTATATTATTAAATAGTCCAGTCATTTTTGGTTTTATCTGCGGAAAAATTCCTAGTGAGCTGAATTTTTGTATACACCTTTATTACAGCGTTTTCATGAAGACGTGAAAAATCGACATTGATATCGCGGCAGCTAAAAAAGTTATAAAGGTCAAAAGTTCACGAAAATCAGTTTTTCGTGAATATCTCGCGACCTATTGCTCGGAGGTCAATACAAATTATTATAAAAATTGTTGGCAGTAAAATTATCTACAAAAAATGTTTCTTGCATTTTTCTGTAACACTAACCGTTTTCGGAGTAGAGCGCTGAGAAAGCGACTAGAATGCACTCACATACGATATTGTATACTGTACACCTTGGTGTACGCCTTGGCGTAAACTCTATTGCTTTTTATTCATTTTTTTAAGTATCTTTAAAACTTCTATCTGATACTTGGGCGTTTTGTGAACATTATATTATTGAAGGTGTTTATTTTTAATTGCTACTTGCCCTACTTGGTCTAAAGAAACCGACTCAACCCCAGTGGCAGAAGTTGATCCATGATCTTATGCTGATTATGTTTAGCAAACTACAAATTTCGAGCGATATTGTACCTATCTGTTGTTGGCAATACTCTTCGCGGTAAGAATTGACTTGTTTCGTTAACTACTACGAAACTCCAAGCATACCTAAACATAATCCGCACCAGAATTAGTGAAGCGACTCGGCTCAGAATTGGCCCTGGCCCCTGAATTCTCTATATATCCAGAGGCTTGATGCTGAGGTTTGAAACGATCTTTACAAAAAAATATAAACCAAATTCTTGTAAATCCTATTGATTTATGTAATGAACATCAAGCAGTAAAACTAGAGTTAAAAAAAAACGTAGACATGGTACTTTTTGTTACTATAAAACAAAGATAATATACAAAGTGTTTGAAAATCAGCGTGTGGCGAGCACAAAGTTGAGATATGTACAGACTGGTCTAAGGTTTTAGCTAGTCATAATAGTCTTATTATTATTAATATTTGTTTAATGAATAACTAATAGATGTTACGAAATATTGGATTTTCTAAAATAGTATATTTCTTATAGTCGATTATCGAGAAGTTAATTTTTTTGTTTGAATTTATGTCTAATTTTTTATTTCGCTATAATAAATAACTGTGAATGTAGTATTATTTGATAATAGTGTTGATTATTATAGTGTATACCCCAATCTTAAATTTCCGTTAAATAATAGTCCTTAAATAGACATACTTTTGCACACAGACTGTTATTTATACATGTATGCCTCTGAGACGTATGTTTAGGCTTTGTGTACCTCTAGAGAAGATTAGGTTTCTAGAGGGTTAATTATGTTCATTCTTTATTATGTTTTGGAAATAATTATGTCAGATATAACTCGATGAAGATAAAAAGGCCGCCCTTGTCTTAAAAAATAAAACTATCATCGTTCGTTTTTAATCTTAATATATATAAATCTCGTGTCACAATGTTTGTCCTCAATGGACTCCTAAACCACTTAACCGATTTTAATCAAATTTGCACACCGTGTGCAGTTTGATCCAACTTGAAAGATAGGCTATATTTTATTTTGGTAATTATTATATTTAAGAAAAAAAAAAGGCGGTACGAAGTTCGCCAGGTCAGCTAGTTTTCTATAGATTACAAATCTGCTCTGTTCTGGCAAGTAATAGTTAACTATGTATATTATATAAATTGACATAATGAAGTTTTCAAGGAGAAAAGTATTTGATCGTACAACTCAACCATTATAGTAAGACTGAATTTACAGTTTTTGAAGATCGTTCCTTTATTATTTATATTTTTGAAGTAAAGCTTCTTTAAGCACGCTTGACTTGGGGATTAAGCTGGTGAATGCGTGACGAGAGCGTTACGAACAGTGTGATCGGGTGAGGTGAACGGATCAAGAGAGAGAGGTGCGAGGACACATTTTCTTTCTCTCTTTCTCTCATAGCCAGTTACGTTTCGTATATCTAAGACACGGTGTAGGCCTATTGTGTAGAAGTTTTACTTCGATCGTGTGGTCTAAAGCGTACTCGTTTTTTTGTTAATGACATTTGCTTATAAGATATTTGTTGTTAAACCAAGTATGTCATCATAAAATGAAACAATAATAAAACAAGATTTTATTTAAAAAAAATAATATAATAGAACCAAAACTATCCAAAAAGACATCCAAAAATTATCAATAAGACATAATATTGCAAAGTAGGTATATATTAGAAGAAGTGTGGGTAAACACAAAAATAAAAATAATACGAATTAGAAGAAGTAGTTACGACAACAGCCAGAAGCGAACTAAGAGTTAAATCTACTCTAGCTTTTACTCTACCTTGTGTATGAAACTACTCTTTACATCAATAGTCTACATTTTGGGAGCTTACTCCTTAAGAATTGATTTTCATATAAGGCCCCCGGTATAAAAAAAATATGAGGAGCAAAATCTACTGAACGAATGACCTCGTTACGTTTTTGTTATTTGATTCGTTTATTTACCATTTGATGTGGTATTGATATTTTTCTTAGACTAGAAAGCCTTTTTTGTGCCTATTTAGACAGTCGATCTGAAGGAGTAAACTCCAGTCGTGCGTCGGAGCTGACACACACACTTTTTTTTTCAAATTACTTTCACACGATCGTTTCTTCCCAAGTTCCTAACATAGTGCTTGTATTATAGATAACACACTGATTAAACAGCTGATTGCAATAGCTACGCATTTTTGAGAATAATATAGGTAGGTACATATAAATAATGCATATTAAATAAATTTTTATGTTACCCTTCGCTTTGTTATCAATACCGAAAAATATAAATTTTTAATATGGTAATTTAAGAAAGTTTCACTAGCGAAGTGTTACGTTTATTGACTTGCCCTAATACCAGATAAAATAACTATATTTTTGAAGTTATACTTCTTTTGGCGCGTTAGGGAAAAATTATGAGAGATATAACGTCAACGAAGAAGAAGTTAGCAACGTGAAGCTAACTAGCTAATGAAGTACATATATCTTCTTACGTGCGTACACATACAAGTACACACACACTTTTTCATATATACAAGAAATAAATAGTCAATTATCTATAAGTATAATAAAAATGAATGTTGCTAAGCGCATAACTGGAGAATGGCTCGACCAATTCAGCTAATTTTTTTTTGTATGTTCCTTAAATCCAACGGAAGGTTTTTATACTAAAAAAAAACAACAGACAGAAGTAACTCTGTTCAGTCTGGGCAGCTAGTACTACAATAAATATGTTTTTTTTTTTTAATAAACTTCCACGGCCTCAAAATGCCCATGCCTTTTGTTAAACATGCATTATAATTATAATATTACAGGCGTTAAAGCTACAAATCGACAGTCCTGTGACTGCCTAGACGGACTGGCGACGACGTGGATGACGGTTTTTTTTTCAATCTATACATGCATATATTTATATTTAAAAACAGTCATACACGTATGAATATATATAAATAAAAATTATATGATGAAATTATATATGAATATACATACATAAAACGTATATAAAAGTATACCAATACATGCAACTTATACACCATATAACATTTTTTTTAATAATACTTACATGCTATATACATTTTCTTAATATATATACAATTACTACTTACTGGGTATATATACAATATATATATACAATAAATATGGTGTAGTGCTGTGTGGTTACGGCACTAAAGAATGTAGCCACCCCCTCTCTTCCCGTGGGTGTCGTAAAAGGCGACTAAGAGATAACACAGTTCCACTACCACCTTGGAACTTAAAAAGCCGACGGATGGCGGGATAACCATCCATGCTTGCTTTCAAATACACAGGCCGAAGACGGGCAGCAGCGTCTTCGGTGCGACAAAGCCAGCCCTGCGGTCACCAACCCGCCTGCCCAGCGTGGTGACTATGGGCAAAACACATGAGTTCGCGTCATAATATCAGGCGCAAACTTGTGGAGGCCTATGTCCAACAGTGGACTGTGATAGGCTGAAGTGGCGGTGGTGGTGGTGTAGTGACTTGTGGATACCCAGTGGTTTATTTATTTATACCTATTTCCTATTTAACTATAACACAATAGGTAGGTACAACAACAGTGTCCAATCGCCTTGTAGAAATTTATCGCAATTAGATATCCATATTCCAAGCATTACCGTCATTGTATAGAACTATACCTACACAGTACTTCGCATTTTTCATTGGACTAACGCTCACTGGCGGATCCAGGGGGGGGGGGGGTCACGGGGGTCATGACCCCCCCCCCCCTGGGTTGTGTCCAGGACCTAGGTGGACCACAAGATTTTTGACACAATATAGGTATTTTTAAGTACATTACCTATATAGATTAATAAAATACCTACTTTTTACCTGTATCTATCATTATAAAATTTAAATTATAACTTCTTTTTACTTGATTACGACTTTGTGACCCCCCCTGGTGCCTTGACCATGACTGTGACCCCCCCCCCCCCCCCTGGCGCCAAAGCTGGATCCGCCCTTGCTAACGCTTAATTTAAAACAGATACTAACTTGCCTAACGAACCTTGGCTGTTGGCTGCTAAACCTAAAACTTACGGTAAACAACTTAAATTTCGATTATCATTCAATACAAATCCGCCAACCCGCATTGGAGCAGCGTGGTGGATTAAGCTCTGATCCTTCTCCTACATGGCGAAGAGGCATATGCCCAGCAGTGGGATATTACAGGCTGAATCGTGATCGTTCAATACAAGCAATTGAAATAATAGAGATTCTATTATTTTCCACCTAAAATCAGCTTAAGCCCCAACTAATGTAAAAAGTAGTTTTTTTTTTCATACCTTTCAATTTCTCCTTTTTTTCATACTATTTTTTTGAAGCAAGTGGTAATTTATGTTTTAGCATATTACCATAAATATTAAATATAATATATTAAATAAATATTTATATTAAACTAGCCGACCAGTATCCACAACGTTGGGCGTTAAATAATAATTATTATTTTTGTAATGCAAATCCCACCAAAAACATTCTGTAAAAAAACTAGCCAAGTCTCGATGGAGCTGCTTGTTTATCTCTAAAAAGTAATGAAATCTAGACAAAGTCGTACCAAGTCTAAGGTTCATTACTGCGATTTCTTTATTATTATAGTTAATGTTGTGTGACTTGGCCGTTAAAGGGTACACAAGGGTACCAAACTAAGAATAATATCCCATACTGGTATTGGTAATTGGACACTAGTGTCTCATTTTAGGCGGTTGTTGATAACACATGAATTCAGCATTGACAATGCTGACTTCTGTTCTCTTATTTTTCGAGCGTTAAATCGACCACCGATCTAACATAAAATAGACGTACAGACGGACTTCTATCAATGATTAGAAGTCCGCTGGTACTGGAAATAATTTTTTATACAGTTTGTTTCAGGCTTGCCTATACAAAAGTATTATTGAAATACGCAGCTTTATCAAGCCTACAATTGACTGGTTATTCAATCAACGTTTTCAAAGTGTCAATTTTCCATCGTCAATGGTTAGCGGTTCTGGCGACATATTGGTGCAATGGTGTCATGTATCACCTGGTTTTGTAGCCTTGTGTACCCTTCAACGGCCAAGTCACACAACATTAACTATAATAATAAAGAAATCGCAGTAATGAACCTTAGACTTGGTACGACTTTGTCTAGATTTCATTACTTTTTAGAGATAAACAAGCAGCTCCATCGAGACTTGGCTAGTTTTTTTACAGAATGTTTTTGGTGGGATTTCACTTCTTTTTGTAGAAAGTAGAAACGTGAGCATATTTAGGCATATTGATTTATTTTTTAGAATTTCTTATTTGATACATTTTTTTTCTTTTTAGTAACAGTTTTTTTATTATTACAATACAAATATTTCTTTTCCTTTCTTCCGGTTCTGATTCTTGTACTTGACGTGTTGGTATCACCACCACTCTTAGTCCAATGCATTATATTTTGACCAAATTTTGAGCGAAATTAATATGTTAGTGTAATTTGTGTAATATTCGAGTAGAATTAAGTTAAGAGAGCAGGCAGAGGGGAGGCATTCGCCCAGCAGTGGGACGCTATAGGCTAGATTAAATTAGAAGATGTGATCTGATTTTTGCAATGACAGTCGATTTTTTTATGTACCAACCAGCTAGGCCTCGCGGTTTCACCCACTGTGATTTGAGGAAAAAATTAGCCTTCCTTCTTCTTAAAGCATAACCTTTCTCTTTAAATAGGCTATCCACCTCAGAGGAATTTTTCAATTCCAATCAATAGTTCTTGAGATTAGCGCGTTTAAACAAACAAACAAACAATTCAACTTTCAGGTTTACAATATTAGTATAGATTAGTACAGATTAAGATATATAAAACATATCTTTTACACTTCCGCGGCGAAAATATTTATATGATTTAAGACTTTGATTGGATTGACATAACAATCTGGAATTTTTCAAGGAGACCAATCAATTGAACTTTTTTTTGTATCTAATTCAATCAATTGAACTTTCTTTTTTTGTAATCTAATTCTTTGTACATTTATTATTTATTGTATATTTAAGTAGCTTGATATATTTTCCTTAGTTTACACTAAATAAATTTCTGAACGCTCGCATAAATAAATATTTGACAACCAATATGTATAATGTCAATCCGTTTTCATTACTGACATTACTATTAATTTTTAAAATCTATAATACGCCAATATCCGTATATTGTGGATATATGTTGTCGATTCGAAACCTTTATTTAAATACGTTCTTTTATTTAAGGGTAGAGTTTACCATATCGACGAGATGAACATTAAATGTTTGACAGTTACGAAACACGAACATTATATACATATACTTCCATACGAATTTTCATTCCCACCTTTCAACCCCTTACACCCTGTTTTTCGCATTATATTTTATGTAAAGGTGGTATATCGATCTCTTCTAATAGTTTGATTGGGCTCTTGTGTTTTTTAATCAGGGTCACCAGGTACTCCAGATCTTCGATTATCCTAGTTTTTATAGTTTTCCCTTTATGTAGCCATTAAACCCTAACTCTGTACCAAATTTCAGCTCTCTGAGTTTATGGGAAGTACTAGTTCTATTTTGATGATCATGAGTGAGTGAGTGTCGTAAATGCGAAACTTTGCTTTCGCTTAACTTCTGAACTAAATGAACTACAGACTTGAAATTTTGGATTTTAAGTATGTGATTATAGCTTACTCGATGACGAAAATTTCAGCGTTCTGGTCTTATCCAGAGGTTCTCAAATAGGGGCCTGAAAATGCGGCGAAATGGTTCGGGTAAAGGATGGTACGGCAGTGTTTGCTTCGCGCTCGACTTGGCGGGGGCACTGCCGTGCCCCCCGATATAATTATAGTAAACTTTTCATCTCACTCGAATTTCTCCGACTTGATTTACATTTATACTTTTATTTTTCACTGAAATTTTTGTTCAATCACAGTAAAATATAGCCTATATCACTCCTAAATAGTGTAGCTTTCTGTTAGTGAAAGAATTTTCATGATCGGATCAGTATTTGCGAAGATTACCCCCTACAAACAAACAAAGTTAGAAACTACCTCTTTATAATATTAGTATAAAAGTATAGATAAAATTTTTTTATTATTTTATTTTTATTATCTTACAGGTTCTGAAATGGCTACACTGATTGACATCACAAACAGGCCTGAAAATGTTTTTCTAGATGCTGCATTGCCATCTACTTCTAGAGGTAATTATAGATAGATAGATAGATAAAAACTTTATTCACAATTCCACATTACACATAGATACCTACACAATTAAAAGAGTAAAAATAAAAATAAAAAGTAACATAAAATATCTTAATAGCATTGTTAATATCACACTAGAATACAGTGTAAGTGTGCTGCAGAATCACAAAAAGGTAAGTAACTCAGTACTAAAAGATCAATCCTAGGAAAGATCGACTGATTTTCAGTTACTACCTGTTACGGTGAGAGAGCACAATGCTTGGTTTGTGATGTAATATTGTATAGGTATATATATGTCGGCGCGAGCTACTCTCCGATGCCAAAAACACGTTTCTACGAGTTTCTTCTACATATATCAACGCGATATTACAGTGTACAGTTCGTGATTAAACCTGCTTGTTACTCCATATAACACCTATTTTGGTGGTATACGACAATAGATGAAATATAAGACGAATTAATGTTCTTATAACATTCAAAAGGAACAATGCTTTTATGTCTGGTGCGGTGTCTATCTGATGGTCGCGCTACATCCATTTTATCGTTCCTAGTTGAGTCGTCTGACTACTAACATTAATATTTTTAGAGTATTGGTGTTAGAAATTGTTTTATTACAAGATAAGCAATTGAAAGGTAAAACGCTCGACAACGACGACGAAAGCGTTCGATTTCGTGTCCCACAGTTTGTTGTTAGACAAAATGTACAGGTACGGTATTAGAGGAAAACAACTCGAGTGGTTTCATAGTTACTTAAGCAAAAGAGAACAGTGTGTAGTTGTAACAAAGGTCGTCAAAAATCGAAAGCAAAATTTCTATTCAACCTATCGAGAAAATGGCTATAGAGTACCTCAGGGAAGTGTTCTGGGCCCCTATTGTTTCTCATTTACATAAATGATTTACCAGATGGATTGGATCATGAGTGTATATTATTTGCTGATGATACAACGATAAACATTAAAAGTAAAGGTCATAGACACTTGACTTTGACTTTTAAAACTTTAGAAATTAAGAACACTGCTGACCTCTGGGGTATATCTGTTAAAATTATTGGTACAATTATTGATATCATAGCACCCCACTTAGCGATTATATTTAATGAATGTATTATGAGTGGTGAGTTTCCTGATTTAATGAAGCATAGTAAAGTTATACCTTTGTTTAAGTCCGGTTGTCATACTGATCCAACGAATTACAGGCCCATTTCTATTCTACCTGCCTGTAGTAAACTGTTTGAAAAAGTGATCCTTGGTCAGCTTTTAAGTCATTTCTCAAAAAATAAACTCTTACATAATAAGCAATTTGGTTTTACTAGAGGACGCTCCACAACTGATGCCGGTGTAGAGCTTTTTACTTCGATAGTCAATGCTTGGGAGGAGTCACGTGATGCTTTAGGTGTATTCTGTGATTTATCCAAGGCATTTGACTGTGTTCATCATGACACATTAATCAGGAAACTCAGTCACTATGGCATTAAAAATACCGCACTAAAACTTCTGAGTTCTTATCTTAGTGATAGAACTCAGAGGGTTGAAGTAGATGGTACTAAGTCATCTGGGTCTCGTATACAGATGGGGGTCCCACAAGGCTCAATTCTTGGTCCATTTTTATTTTTAATATATATTAACAACCTACCATATTTAATAGAGAAGAGGCATGAGATTGTATTGTTTGCTGATGATACTTCATTAATATTTAAATTGCGTAGACAAGAAACAAACTATGACGATGTAAACAATGTTGCTTCTCAATATGTGTACGAAAATGTTATGTATGTTCATAAAAATATACACGAATTTCGCAGGAATTGCGACATGCATAGCATTAATACTAGGAACAAAAACAAACTTGTAATGCCTGTAACTCGCTTACGCCGAGTCAGTAATTCTTTCTATGGTCAATGTATATGTACGTTTGAACGTTTTCTGGGAGCCTGTTGTATACGCTTATACAACAGGCTCCCAGAAAACGTTCAAAAAGCTTCTATTGCCAAATTTAAAAAAATTGTGAAATCACGTTTGTGTACTAAAGGATATTATTCGATTAACGATTTTATAGTAGACAGTACGCCTTGGGAATGATGTGATCGCCTCCAGGCTTTTCAACCTATATAATAATTGTAAATTTCAATCTACTTTGGAAAAAAAAACATGATAAAAAAAATGATATTAGTCCCGCTGAGTTTCTTTCGCCAGTTCTTCTCAGGTCAGAGGCTTTTTCTTTCCGAACTGGTAGTAGACTCATGACGTTCAGTAAGAAATTGTAATAATTTTATTCTGAATAAAAATTTTTGAATTTGAATTTGAATTTGAATGCTCTCTCTGAATTGGTTCATTGGTTTAGCGTAAATAACTTGCTTCTCAATAGTAAAAAAACAAATTGTATTAAATTTTCTGCTCCAAATGTAAAACAGGTTGAATTGCAACCAGAACTCAATGGTGATAAACTCAACTTAATTTACTCAACTGTTTTCCTTGGAACCACCATTGATTCAAAGTTACAGTGGGGACCCCATATCTGTAAATTTGCGGATAGACTGAGTTCTGCAGCATACGCGGTGAAAAGAATACGATTATTAACGGATATTGATACAGCCCGATTAGTTTATTTCAGCTACTTCCATAGCATAATGTCCTATGGCATTTTGCTATGGGGCAATGCGGCTGATGTTAGCGTCATTTTTATTCTGCAGAAAAGGGCTATCTGTTATATTTATAAAATGGGATGTAAGGAGTCTCTGAGAGAGAAGTTTAAAGAGATTAACATCCTGACCTTTGCATCGCACATTTTTTACATCGTATATTTATGAAAATATAATGTACATACGGAAGAATAGGCATTTGTTTGTTAGTCGTAGTGATCGAAATGCCTCAAATGATGTAAAGCTCAGCAACGACCACAAATTAATTTTTCCTAAATGCCGGCTCAAAAAGAAAAGTAGTTCCTTTATAGGAATGTCTATCTTAATATATAATAAGATTCCGGCTGCGCTTCAATCTCTGCCTTTACTGAAGTTTAAAAAAATTATAAAGCGAGCATTATGCAATAAGGCCTATTATACAATTAATGAATACCTTAATGATGAAAAGGCATGGGATTGAATAAAGCTCGACCAGGCTATGTCTATGACCCGCCTTGTAATATTAGATAGAAACATTGTGAGCGGGTGGCATGGGATGGTCTCGGCACGCACGATTGGCTGTCTCGTGTTTGTCCTGATCATTTCATGGTCCACTACTGCGTTTTTATCTTGTATCTCACTTTGAATTTTTTAAAAGAGTACCAAGAGTTTTTTTTCTGCCGGCTTTTTTTCTCTCGGCCTACACTAGGGACTTTACTTATTGTAATATTTAATAAAGCCGAGGATAAAGTAGATAGGTAATGTCTACCGAGACATTAGTAATTTAATATTTTGACTAAGTTAAGGTTGCTTATAACACTGGGCACATTACGTAAGTTTGTAATGTACCTAATGTTAAGATATAAATTTTTATTCTTTATTTTATTGTTTGATTGTTTGCTGCCTTAACTTTCTATTTCTATTGCATTGTTTAGTTTTTTTTTTGTAAATGATTTTTTTTTTTTTTTTTTTTTTATTTTGACTTTCGTTAAGTGTGTACAATACCACCTTATGACGAAATAAATATTTTTGATTTTTGATTTTGATTTGACAAAATATTAAGAAGGAGACTAACTTGGTTTTAACAAAAGTGATTGACTGGCTTACTAAAAACAATTTGAAAATAAATCTCTCGAAAACAAAAATTATACAATTTCAAACTCAGCAATGTAATATTCTTAGTGCAAATATAAATCATAATAGCACGAAGATTTCAAGTGTTGAGTCAACATCTTTTTGGGGATAGAAGTAGACAAGTACTACAATTGGAAGATACATGTAAACAAAATATGTGAGAAACTTGACAAATTTGTCTACATCTTAAAACGACTCAGGAATGTGGCAACTGAGAAAGCGGCAATGCTGGCTTACCATGGTTATGTCTCATCAAATATTCGCTATGGTGTCATACTGTGGGGAAACTCTGTAGACGCAGATAAAATCTTTAAAGTTCAAAAAAAATATCTGAGATTATTATGTGGAGCTGGTTACCTGGACAGCTGTAAGCCACTTTTTAAATCGCTCCGCATTCTTTCTTTTCCTTGCTTATACATTTACGAAACAGGCGTATTTGTAAAGAAAAACATACATTTATTTAAAACTAATGATAGTGTACTTCGAACAAATTCTCGACGTAAACATGAGCTATATATACGCCAATGCAAATGTTGGCCTTATAGAAAAGGAATGTTTACTGTATGTCAATTCGAATATACCTATAATAAAATACCAGACTCATATAAGGATTTACCAATAATAGTATTCAAGAAAGTATTTTTTGAATTTCTATTAAACAAATCTATTACTAATATATAAAGCTGAAGAGTTTGTTTGTTTGATTGTTTGTTTGTTTGTTTGTTTGTTTGAACGCGGTAATCTCTGGTTCTACTGGGCCGATTTGAAAAATTCTTTCAGCGTTAGATAGCCCATTTATCGAGGAAGGCTATAGGCTATGTATCATCACGCTAAGACCAATAGGAGCGGAGTCCACGCCGACGAAGTCGCGCGCAGAAGCTAGTATAATTATAAAGCTGAAGAGTTTGTTTGTTTGTTTGTTTGTTTGTTTGAACGCGGTAATCTCTGGAACTACTGGCCCGATTTGAAAAATTCTTTCAGTGTTAGATAGCCCATTTATCGAGGAAGGCTATAGGCTATGTGTCATCACGCTAAGACCAATAGGAGTGGAGTCCACGCCGACGAAGTCGCGCGCAGAAGCTAGTTATATTATAACACTAGCTTCTGCGCGCGACTTCGTCGGCGTGGACGCCGCTCCTATTAGTCTTAGCGTAATGATATATAGCCTATAGCCTTCCTCGATAAATGGGCTATCGAACACTGAAAGAATTTTTAAAATCGGACCAGTAGATCCTGAGATTAGCGCGTTCAAACAAACAAACAAACAAACAAACAAACAAACAAACAAACAAACAAACAAACAAACAATCAAACAAACTCTTCAGCTTTATTATATTAGTATAGATTAATGACTACTTAAATGACCTTTGACATGGATTTTGTTACTAATTATTCATATACTTTTTTTATTATTATGGACATGTATAAATTTGACTGAATATGTATTAATAATATAAATTAGAATAGCTTAAAATGAATTGTTTGTGTTGGACTGATGTTTGCACACCGAGGCAGTCGGTAGAATATGTTGGATAAACTTATGTATTTGACATCTTGTATACCATATTCTGGCAAATAAATCAATAATTATTATTATTATTATTAAAAAATCAAAGTTGTAATATTAAAGATAGTAGCGTCATATTGCTGATGAAGCCTACTCTGGAGACCCTTCTTCGATATTATAATTATATCGCTCGCCTAATAAATGAAAGGCCTATTTCGAAAAACCTAATTGTTGGGAAAATGCAATAAACTTTTTGGCGGAGGAGTACTTTTTAATCTAATGTCAATAACTTTTTATGTTATAGAGAGATTTCTTCAAAATTTATTCTGTGGATAATCAAATATGTGTCTAACAATATTACAAGCTTAGATTTAAATAGTTGTAATAAATAAGTAGGTATAAAATTAAAGGATCAAACTTAACCCTTCTTAGTTAGGCCTTTTTAATACAATCATTTTATCAGATGTGTAAGACGCTTTAAGATTTATGTCCATATATTAATGAAGTATATTAAAAAAAATGTCAATTAATTCAAAATGTATCTCTTTTTCACGAAGAATTAAAAATAGCATGGTATCGTCTCTTGTCGAAGAATTCATTGTAATATGAAATCTTTGAGTAGCCGGGATCTGTAACGAACTCGCTATAGACGACGCCAAGAAAATCCTCATATCAAGAATTTCGACGCGGCTAGATGAGGACCCATAGCTCAGTTGGCAGAGCGCTGACACGGCACGTCAGAGGGCGCAGGTTCAAATCCCGCTGGGTCGAAAATTTTGATATGATTTAAAATCTTTATAATTTCCTCAGGTGTGGGTAACACAAAAATAAAAATAAAAACGAATTAAAAATAGCATGGTATCGTCTCTTGTCGAAGAATTCATTGTAATATGAAATCTTTGAGTAGCCGGGATCTGTAACGCGCCTAGATGAGGACCCATAGCTCAGTTGGCAGAGCGCTGACACGGCACGTCAGAGGGCGCAGGTTCAAATCCCGCTGGGTCGAAAATTTTGATATGATTTAAAATCTTTATAATTTCCTCAGGGTGGTAACACAAAAATAAAAATAAAAACGAATTAAAAATAGCATGGTATCGTCTCTTGTCGAAGAATTCATTGTAATATGAAATCTTTGAGTAGCCGGGATCTGTAACGAACTCGCTATAGACGCCCAAGGTTTGCTTAAAACCTAAAATCATCATATCAAGAATTTCGACGCGGCTAGATGAGGACTCATAGCTCAGTTGGCAGAGCGCTGACACGGCACGTCAGAGGGCGCAGGTTCAAATCCCGCTGGGTCGAAAATTTTGATATGATTTAAAATCTTTATATTATATATATCTATATATAATATATTTTATTTATTATATATATATATATACATATATTTAGATATATAGTATATATTTAAAGTGTGTAATATAAATAATAGTGTTACAAATAACAATAAGTAAAAGATTTAAATAGATATGTGTTAATAATAGTAGTACGTTATAGAATACATAAAATGGCTTTTCAGACATAACATATTATTTGGATAAACACAATAACAAGTTATCATAATCGATAAAACGTTATCATTAAAAATAATAACTAACCATGATGAATTACATTTGCACCTGTTCTTTATAGTGATAATTTTTATAACTAATTTTAAATGTATATTTGCATTTAATATTTCTAATTGTATTATATTTTCTATTGTATTCTATTTAAAATATATTAATAATAAAGGAAACTTTTTGTCTTACAGCCATATTAGTGGAGTAACAATTAAATTAACCACGTATTTGTAATATTCCTGTACCATAATAAAAATAATGATTTACTGAAGTAGAAACTTCCACTTCTAGAGGTAATTATAACATAATATGAATAGAGGAGACTTTTTTCCAATAGCCGTATTATCTATATATATATAAAAGAGATTTCCACCCATATATTGACTCATCACGATATCTCTATAACCATAAGGCGTAGAGACTTGAAATTTGGTAGGAATATTTCTTTCGCCAAGTAGAGGTCAGCTAAGAACGGATTTTACAAAATTCCACCCACAAGAGGGGGTTGCGGGGGTTAATAACATACACTGCTCAACAAAGTCTAGGGAACAAGCCAACTATATGACTTTATTTGTAAAATCTTCTTTAAAAAAGTACTGATCTCTTTGAGGTAAACAGGTAGGCTGAATGTTTATCAAACGTTGTTCGAATTTAAAAAAAAAAAATTAGAAACAAAAGAATTTTCGTAAAAGGCGGGAATCTTTCACTTTGATTGCTGTGTAGTGATACTGTATGAGAATTTTAAAGATAAAAATTTGTTTTATTGTTTTATGATTTTATTGAAAAACAAAATTAACTGTTGTTATTCGTAACTTTTGCGACTACGGCCATTATGTCACGACGTCATTTAACGCGGGAAGAAATGATTCGAGCTGTAGGAATGTTGGAAGCTGGGCTACCCCAACGCGAAGTTGCAGCTGCTCTGAATTCTCACGCGAGCGTTATCTGCAGACTGTGGGTACGTTACAGACTTACTGGCGATGTAGCCGAAAGGCACAGAGGCAGGTATAGGGTTACTACGGAAAGGCAAGACCGTTTTTTGCAAAATGTCGCAAGGAGGCAACCCACCATTACGGCTCGTCAGTTGGTAGAAGACCTCCAGTCGCAGCACCAGGTTGCTATCAGTGACCAGACTGCTCGGAGGAGACTCCATGAAGCTAATCTTCGTGCTCGCAGACCACTAAGAGTGCCCGCGCTGCGTCATGGAAATCGAGGACGTCGATTATTGTGGGCACGTGAACTTTTGCAGTGGACCGTAGATCAGTGGGCACATGTACTGTTCTCCGATGAATCTCGCTTCGGATTTCATCCAGATTCAAGAAGAGTGCGTGTTTGGCGGATTCCTGGTCGGCAGAGTCGGCTTCAAAACCCACAGGAGGTGCATCCCTACCAAGGTGGTACAATCATGGTGTGGGCTGGAATCCGCCTGGGTGGACGGACGGATCTCGTTTTGATCAGGGGAAATTTAAATGCAGAGCGATACTGCGAACAGGTAGTCCAATCCGTGGTTATCCCGCACCGACAAAATCTGGGCGCAGATTTTATTTTTATGCAAGATAATGCACGACCACATACTGCGAGTCAGGTGATGGATGTGTTCCGCGAGTACAACATCGAAGTGCTGGAGTGGCCTGCTCAGTCCGCGGACCTCAATCCCATTGAACACGCGTGGGATTTACTAAAGAGAAGGGCTTTTAGAAATCTCCCTCAAAATTTGAACACAGCAGATGAACTTTTTTCACATCTCTCCAGAGAATGGAGTCTTCTTCCACAAGAGACAATCGATAGTCTCATAATCAGTATGCCACGACGATGTCAAGCTGTTGTTAATGCCTTAGGGGGTCCAACTAATTATTAAAAAAGTCCCCGCATATTTGTTCTTAACTGTAATGTTTTAATTTTTAAGAAATTTTATTAAATTAAATTTCTTTGTTTAGTTCTGTAATACACTTTCTTTGTTTTTCATTAAAATTACCTCGTAATTCAAAAACTGAATCCTTTATTTATATACGCAACTAATTAAGCATTAAATTGCGCATCGATTGGTATATAAACTTTAAAACAAAAATATATAAAAATAAAAATATTCCCTAAAAACCTCCTGTTCCCTAGACTTTGTTGAGCAGTGTATATATGTATATGGCAAAACAACGTTTAGAATAGAAAGATGTTTTGTGAGATGGAATTTTCAGGACAAGATTATCATCAGATCAGAGAGTATAATTGTGAGTGTTACCAATGAACTCAAATCGCTCTTTTAGATAAGGAGGACTGGCTGGATTGAAGAGAACAGTATACAGTAGACAGAGGATGTGAGTATTCCTGCGAAAGCGGACAGGTGGCCACTTGAGTATTTCGCGAAATTCGGAGACATGGTCATATTTTCGAAGCCCAAATATGAACCTTATACATAAATTTTGAATGCGCTTAAGTTTATTAAGCAACTCTTCACTAAGATTGATGTAACAAGTGTCAGCATAATCGAGAATCGGTAAAAGAAGAGATTGTGCAAGCGTAACTTTGGTTGGTATGGGTAAGAAATTCTTAAGTCTACGAAGAGATCCAATCGAAGCAAATACTTTTCTACTTACCTCACTCACCTGAGGAGCCTAAGATAGATATTTATCAAATATAACACCAAGATCTTTAACTGTGTCACTATATTGGATACGCGTCCCATCAAGCATTATACTTGGTAAATTAGACCAATCTATTCGCGATATTAGTTTATGGCTCCCGATTATAATTGCCTGCGTTTTAGAAGGATTTACCCTTAAGCCATGTGACTTACTCCATTGTACAATTGAGTGCAAGTCATTATTTAATAGTGCAATAGCTTTAGGCAAATCTACCAGCTTAGCTTGTTTATGTACTTGCAGATCGTCAGCATACATATGGTAAGGAGAAGTTATGCTGGAAGTAATGAAACCAATGAAAATAGAAAAAAGAAGTGGAGATTACACGCCGCCTTGTGGCATACCAGACTTTATTATGCACCAGTCGAAAAAGGAATCATCAACACGTATCCTTTGGCGGCGGTTACATAGGTAACTCTGGAACCAATCTATCACTTCGGGTAAACGTTAAGAGATTGAAATGTATGTAATAACAGTTCATGGTCTACATCGTTGAAGGCATTGCTGAAATCAAGTAAAGTCAACACTGTTACACACTGGTTATCCATGCCAAGTCGAATGTCCTCAGCAATTTTGACTAAGGCAGTAGTCGTACTATGGCCAGTTCGGAAACCGGATTCAAAGGGATTAAAAAGATTCTTGCGAGATAGAAAAAGACTGAATTGGCGATTCACAATACGCTCGAAAACTTTTGAAAGGAAAGGTAGAATGGAAATAGGACGGTAATCAGAGAAACAGGATGGATTGAGTTTTTTAGGTAAAGGAGTTACTTGGGCTTCTTTCCAGGCAGTAGGAAATGACCCAGAGGAAATGGAAAAATTGAATATAGATTTGATTATAGGAATTAAGAGGTGAATGATAGGAATGACCATTTTACGACTAATGCCGTCACTACCAACAGCATCCGAATTGACATCGATAATGCCTCTCTCAACATCACTGTCAGTGATTTGACTAAAAAAGAACGAAGGATCATTAGGAGTGGCTAAAGCAAGGATTTGATTTATAGTGTTTAATTTGAAAGTATTATTAATAGTGCAGGAAGAGGAGAAATGTTAAGTTGATTTAAGTTAATATTATTCGAATTAATATTCTGACGTGCTTTTCCAACTCCAAGAGATTTAAGGAATTTCCAAACTTTACCTGAATTATCTTCTTCATGTATAGATTCATGAATGTAGCGTCGTTGTTTATCTCTACATAGTCTGTTACATTGGTTCCGTAAATATTTATATTTGGCTTTATTAACCTCTGTACTATCAGACTTATATTTAAGTTTTGCAATGTTCCTTTTACGCTGTAGAGTTTTAATATCCTCAGTAACCCAGGGAGCAGGGCAGTGCCTAAGTCGAACCGGTCTAATGGGGGCATGAATGTCGTAAAGTTGAATTAGGATTGAGTTAAAATTTGACACCCTTTCATCAACATTAGATCCAGTAATCACCTTAGTCCGATCAATTTTAGAAGTATCCTCTCTAAGACGCGTCAAATCCATACCACCAAAATTACGCTGCATAAGTATTCTCGGTTTGGCTTTTGGTGGACGAATTTTGTAAGACAAGAAAATTAAATCATGATATGAAAAAGCATCAGCAGGGCATTGACCATGCTCAGCAACGTATTCAGTGGAAGCGACAAGAATAAGATCCAAAAGAGATGGTGAACAATTTGGAATTAAATGAGTAGCAGAAAGAGGAAGTATATCCAGGTTAGCTGCCCTAGTAAACCTCCTCCTTTTTGGACGTCGGTTAATAATAAACTAATAACGCAGCTTAAGGTAGGTACTAAACGTGTCATAAAGACTTAGGATATATACACTTTGGTAGCTTTGTTGTTATAAACAAAACAAATTCTTGTTTGTTAAAAGTAAAGTATGTTTTTTCTTAAACTTTGGCTATTAAGAGTTTAGACTAGTGAGTGTTACTATTACTAATTGACTAAATAGCGAAATCTTATATGATAGGTGTACTGTAACTGTAAACAACCAAACTTGTATAGTCGCGGTTTACGTACCGGGTCCGGTGACCGGGCTCGGTAAGAATGGCCGGGCCCGGTGGGTGTCTAAAAGGGCACCGGGCCCGGTCGGTGATTTTTTTGTCAAAAGAATTCATTATGATATGAAACTTTGAATAGTGAGTGTTGTAAGGGACTAGCTATAGATGGCACCACGGTTGCTTAAAACCGAATGAAAATCATATAAAAAATTTCGATGCGGCTGGACATATAGATCCATAGCTCAACGGCTAAAGCACCGGACACGGTATGTCGGGAGGTGCGGGTTCGAATCCCGCTGGATCGAAAAATTTTGATATGATAAAAAAAAACATTTTCGAATTTCCTCATGTGTGGGTAACACAAAAATAAAAATAATACGAGTTAGGACGCTAGGCTGCGTTAAATTTATTTAATAAAGGAAAAAACATGAAAAACCGTCCTATTGCTAAACACCCAATATCCTAAATAACCCAAATAACCTAAATTCCATTGTCTCCCCAAGTAATTTTCAAAAGCCAAATCAATTTATTCAAAATATGATTTGGCTTTTGGAAATCACTTGGGGGGAATAAATAAATTTAAAAAAAAAACCTCAAGGTCATCGCTGAAGGTCATCGCTTGCTTGGCTCTAGTGATGTCGTATAGCGCTAGATGGCGCTACTACAATAAATCTGAGTGTTATCTCTATATTTAATGTTCAAACGGGGATTAACACGAACAAAAATTTAAGGTAGAATATATTACCTTGGGGCCTGACGTTTCGGCTAGCCTACACCAGCCGTGGTCGCAGGCAGACTGATCCAGCGATGTCACGACTCCGCCGTAAGGCTAGATAATTCTTCATAAGGGTAGATATTTCTTCATCCACCCTCAACTCCTGATTATTGTCCGTTGTACCGCGACACACAACACTTATTACGTCCCTATTCTGTAAGTCAACCGGAAGGTGCCTATTCTGATATTTAACCGACTGCGAACTAAAGCGAGGTTGTGTAATTTTAATCACTGGGTTCCATGTCGGGGATAGTTTGAATCCATCTTCGCGATTGAAAGTTTTATGTTTCTTGATTTCAATCGCTTCTCGCACTACTCTAGAATAAAAGTGGCTATCTGTGGAGAGGATTTCCATGCGATGAAATTCGATCCAGTGATTAATGCCCGGCTGTAATATATGTTCGGCTATTGCTGATTTATTCGCTTGTCGATTTTTTTACAGCGGCGATATGTTCTTTGACCCTTTCAGCTATAGTCCGCTTAGTCTGGCCTATGTAAGAACTGTCGCAGCTGCAATTTATCTTATGGACACCTGGTGTTTGTAATGGCAGAACATCCTTCGGTGTGCCCACTTTGTTGGAAACCTTTGCCCCCGGCGTAAAGATAGTGGGTATTGAATATTTCTTCAATAGACCGCCGATCTTATTTGTCACTCCTCTCACATAGGGCATGTAGGCCGGCGTTTAACTTCCGGATGTTTGCGTCCTTTTGTCGGTTGCCTGGTTTGTCTATTCACTTGATATCCGTTGTTCACAAGTACCTCCTGAACATGGTTCAGCTCCTGCTCCAAATGTTCAGGGTCACAGAGATCCTGAGCTCTGTTCTTTAATGAGGTTACAACGGACTGTAAGTGACGAGTGACGTGTGAGAGTTGAGGGTGGATGAAGAAATATCTACCCTTATGAAGAATTATCTAGCCTTACGGCGGAGTCGTGACATCGCTGGATCAGTCTGCCTGCGACCACGGCTGGTGTAACCTAGCCGAAACGTCAGGCCCCAAGGTAATATATTTTACCTTAAATTTTTGTTCGTGTTAATCCCCGTTTGAACATTAAATATAATAATGCAACGCGAAAGTTTAAAAGTTGTTATCTCTATACACGTACATCCAATGTACTCCGTGGTATATGGCCAGATAGATGCATCATAAACCTTCAGGCAATTATATCATTATAATAATTAATGTTCTAAAAATCTGTTGATCAGTAAGACAACGTATATTCAAATGTTTCTGAAGGTTCTATTCGCTTCATGACACTAGATTTGTTTCTTAAAATCATATTATTACTATCTTCCTTCCTTAATTTATTTCATACTTAATTTCCTACCCAAGTTTTTAAATAGCACCCCACTTAACACAGTCGTTGACAATTCCTCTGAACCTCTGAATGCTCAGTTCGTTTGGTGTCGGTATGAAATCTTTGACGTCACCATCGACTATTGGAATACTATCGCCTTCAGCTGTTATCACAGGCAATAATACTGCTCCTAGCATAATAGAATACGGCAGAACCTGGAATTAAAAACAGTAAGATCATACCCGACTCCGTATACAATTATTATATTAAACTTATAGTTCAAACCAGTGGCAAATTCGCCACCTGTAGGCTGAAAAGACCGGAGACTAGGGCAGCAAATTTTAGGGGGCGGTAAATGTTACCTAAAGTTTAATTTTAAAAAATTGTTACAAAGTTCCAAAATGAATGAGCACGCCCACAACCTTTGTACAACAACGCAAAGCTAAAACAAAAAAGGTGAGCTGAAATATATTTTTCGTTGATTCGATTATTTTATGGAATGGACGGCCTAAACACTATAGCTCACTAGGGGCACAGATAAAATTGAATAGCCTACTGGCGTCAAATTCGTAAATCCGCCATTGGTTGAAACAACTTTCAAATGAGTTTTATTTATCAGTTGTTAATGTTTATAGACCATTACTTGATAGTAGGTACTCATTACTCAATATTTTATTTTAAACTGGTGTGAACTAATCAATGTATAATAAAAAATCTCCTGCCTTTTTTATATCGCTGTAATATTTTTGTTTCGGATAGACTTGTGATGGGTCCACCGACAGCCTCTTCAGAGCTTCCTCTAACTTCGTGTAGTAGTGAGTCAATAAGTCATCGAAATGTTGCTTCCGGAACTCTTCTTCTGTACTCGAAACTATAAAGTAAATGATATCGAGGGCCGGAGTCCCCGCGTAAACTGTTTGATAGTCGATAGAAACTGCATCAATGATGGCACCCTGGAAAAAATGTTACACAAAAAAGAACAGTTTGTATCTATATTTTACCAAGTTAACATAAACCAACCCGCGGCTGAGAAGCATGGTGGATTTAGCTCTAAACCTTCTCCTACATGGGGAAAGAGTCCTTTGCCCCAGCAGTGGGATATTACAGGCTGAAGCGAAGAATCATCAAAATCGGTAAATCTAGTAAAAAGTTATGCGGTATAATAGAAAGTAAGTCGACGAAAAATAGTCAAGTAAAAATACGCATTATTAGATATATGGAATTCGAAAATTACTTGTCAAATCTCAATGAAAGTTAACTTTAAATGGAACCACATGACACACAACACCTTTCGATTTAAAAGAAATTGCGTGCGTACAAAGTGTTAGAAATGAAACTTCTTTAGCAAACTAATTGAAAAAGTAGGCAGTATCATAATGAAAAAAGTAATTGAAAAAAAAAACCAAAGTCACGCGGTGTTCCCAGGCGGTCACCCATCCAAGTACTGACGGCGCCCGACGTTGCTTAACTTCGGTGATCGGGCGAGAACCGGTGTATTCAACTTGCTATAAACCAGGCGGTCACCCATCCAAGTACTGACGCTTGACGCGTTGCCGCGTCACCTTTCGCGCAAATTTTACCCCTCATGCGCCTAAAGAAGTTTCACTTCAAAAATTCATCGAAATCGGTCCGGTATTTCCACCATGGTTCAGTCGCCTAAGGGGGCGTTCATTACGTAACGCTAATTGGGGGGAGAGGGGGTCTTGTTAAACGTTACGATGCGTTACAGGGGTGGGAGGGGGAGTTCGAACAACGCGTTACGTAACATTCTTTTTTTGTTTGATTAAAAAAACTAGGGTATTAAAATCTACTGATTTATTTATTACTACCACAGGCGCGATTAAAACAATAACAAAAGTAATTTAGCGACTTTCCGGTTAGTTTGCGCAACAAAGTTGTGACATTTGGGTAAAAATGTGGTAAAAATGGTCAGTTGGGTGTTAAGTAACGTTTATAGGGTAGGAAGGGGTACAGGAAAACGTTACGGCGCGTTACATGGGGGGAGGGGGGTCAAAAATCTTAAAAATGTGCGTTACGTAATACTTGAACGCCCCCTAATCGACTGTTAACTTAACGCTGATAAACGTATGTTCCGTAGCTGCAGAAGCAACAAAACAATTTTCGAGAACAATATACCTACTACATGATTTTATGACCCGGCGAACTTCGTACCGCATAACAGTCTATTCTTTACTTAGTTTTTTTTTTTAATACTTATCGTTCCCGAAACCCCTCCACTAACACGAAACTTTATGGTATGGTATTAAAGTTCAAATTGACTTTTAGGTATATTATTACGAATCTTTTGTATGGGAATATAGAAAATTTGTTGTTTTTAGACTTTTTCAGGGATTTTTTTAAATTTTTCCCTACGTAAGAACCATCCTCGTACTTCAAGGAATATTATAAATAATTAAAAGAAAACAAAAACCCGCCTGCATAAAAAACAACTAATAGCAAATGAACTGAAAAGCCTGGAACACGATAAAAATTCAAAATTACACAAAGCACGCACAAAGAGAACTTCGTACCGCATAACAGTCTATTCTTTACTTAGTTTTTTTTTTTTTAATACTTATCGTTCCCGAAACCCCTCCACTAACACGAAACTTTATGGTATGGTATTAAAGTTCAAATTGACTTTTAGGTATATTATTACGAATCTTTTGTATGGGAATATAGAAAATTTGTTGTTTTTAGACTTTTTCAGGGATTTTTTTAAATTTTTCCCTACGTAAGAACCATCCTCGTACTTCAAGGAATATTATAAATAATTAAAAGAAAACAAAAACCCGCCTGCATAAAAAACAACTAATAGCAAATGAACTGAAAAGCCTGGAACACGATAAAAATTCAAAATTACACAAAGCACGCACAAAGAGAAAATGATTTGACTTATCCTTTAATTTCATGTCCCCGACTGCATATTACGAGTACCTATGTACGATGTTGCATAAAATTTTGAAGGACTACCGTATTGATATTGTTAAGTGTATAGTACATAATATTTGATATTGTTTCGATTTGTTTCGCTAGCTTTGTGTACTTTTCTATTAGTTGTTTTTTATGCAGGCGGGTTTTTTGTTTTCTTTTAATTATTATTTTATTTATGTCTTTTTAGTTATACAAATTACGTAATCGGTTCAATTCATTAAATAGTTTACATCATGTGGTTGATTAAGTATTTTATTAACGACGAAAAAAATGAGGCCGTTCTAAAGTTGCCACGTATATGTATATCATTTTTATGTTTGACCGAGCATAACTTTTTACAGAGTAGTCCGAAGTTGATAATTCTTTTTTATGGGAAAGGTTACACCCCGAAATTGACCGTCAGACGTTGCCTAGGAGGCGAGGAAGAAGCTCGGCTCGCATCTTGCTTGCCTTAGGCATGGGAAAGAGCAAAGTCAACATTTTTTAAACTTTCTTATTGTATTTCTTTATTATTATTATAAGTTAATAATAATCATAATATACATTTTTGAAATCCTTGTATTAAGCCCTTCAATTTGATACCCATATTATAGTATTCTAAAAAAAAATTATTTCTTCATTAACTACAATGGCTTCGCACAGCCGCCATGTTTGTTTTTTTTAATGTCAAAACACTGTTTTTATTAATGTCAAAACACTGTTTTTTTTTTTAATGTAAAAACACTTGGGCTGCTAAGACGAATCTTACGATATCTCAATTATGCAAATCCGTTCAGCGGTTCTAGAGAAATGAGGTAATTAAGAATATTACATACATACATGCAAGATACTCGCGAAAAACATAACCCTTCCTTGGCAGTCGGGTAAAAAAGAATTAGCGAAATCAGTTCAGCCGCTCTCGAGATTTGCGCTTAGCAACATATTTAGAGATTCATTTTTATATATATAGAGATATAGGTATCTACTTATCAATCTAGCCGCGATGAGGGTTGATATCAGTTATCTTTTCAAAAAATGTAATGACAAAACTCAGAAGATTGCACGTGTGTGTGTTACATGATTCTTTATTTTATCCCTAAAGCCTTTGCCTAAAGCTTCTTAAATGTTTTATGATAACGTTATAACAACCTTTTCAAATCGATATCTTAGGAGCAATTTGTAATTTTTATTAAATTTGTATTCTATTGTTTTTGAAATCGTCATATAGAGCGGTAAAACTAATGGATTCAATTTGATAACTGCTTTAACAATACAATTTAGTTATGACTACAGCCACATTCAAATCAAAAGAAAATTTATTTATAAATAATAATAAAACATCAACAATGTTAAATACAATTAAATCGGTTCAAGTTTTTGTCATTATTTTAACTTTAATAACATAAAAATTATGTTATTAATTAATAATGGATTAAAATAATCAGATATAGATGTTTATTTTTTTATTTACTTGGTTATTCTCACCTGTTTCCTGAACAGAATGTTGCTACATCTGTAATCTCCGTGCAGTATAACAGGTTGACCAATTGGTCTGCAGTATTTAGCCGAATCGTCTGCACAATCCATCAACACTTTGATTATACGACCGTGAAGATCTTGCTCTACCGCCGCCAATGAACACTCAATCGATTTCCGCCACAAGTCTTTAGAATTCTCATCTTGGTCGTCTGCCTTCGTCCTATATTTAAAATCAACTATGTTTTTTTCGAATTCTCCAGGATGATGTACTGCATAAGCAAATGATAGTGCATGGAATTTAGCCAAATTCTCAATGGCAGCGCTAGCATGCGCCCAATCCAATGATTCGAATCTACTAAGCGGTTGATAACCACTCTTAGCTAGGTCCTCCATTAACACAGTCTCTCTACCTTTTTCAGCGTTATAGCCGTACAATTTTGGGAATCTAAATTTGTGGTCATCTGACACATTCATTTTGTTTTCAATTTCATTGTAAACTTTAAACAGTTTCGTGTAAACGAATATCTCAGTATCGTAGAGCCAGTCTCCAAACATTCTATTACGCATTTTTTCGCCCAAACAAGCAACTTTCGCAAAAATCTTCAGGTCCTCTCGATTCGGAGATGACACATTGACAAAAAAAATAACTGATGTAAAGTTCGCTCCGCCGCTTTCAATCGCTTTGATTTCGGTTTCTCGAGGTTTATAATTCATTTCGTCCAATATTTCGTCCAATAATTTACGTAAGGTTTGTTCTGCGTCCGCCATGTTTAGGATTTGATTAACAATTGGTTCGCTGGATCGAATCACCAAACTTTTATCTCATTTCGTTTCGACAATCAAACGTTTATATCTCATAGAAGCTTTTTAGCATCGTCATCGTAACTATCGTATTTGTTCATAACTTGAGTCATTTGTACATTATATGTAGTTATGAAGTCTGTATTACGATGAGTATTGAGTATCTTAACAACAATGAATTTCATAATATACTATCTCCTATCTATATAATATTATCTACTGATAAGATTTCTATTTGTTATTTATAATGTGTATTGATTACTTATATTCTAAAAAACAACTCTTCTGGTATAGTAGTGCATTTAGGACACCGGCCGTCAAAGGTTTGCTCGGAATGAATATTTGTTGGTAGGTACCTATTTGCATGAATATCTTTTACCGGTCAAGATGTCTGTGTATCTTTGTGAATTTTACCATTTTACTTAGGAGAGCACGTTAAAATTACTTACATATTAGAGAAAAAAAAGATTATTTGCGCAGAGAAATAAACCTATGATCCCTTCTTCAGAGGGATGGTACAGGCTAGCACAGGCTGGACGGTTAAGCTCTCGCTAGGGCAATCACCATTGAAAGTACGGAGATAGTTATGGCAGTGGGCCTAGATAAGGTAAAATCCTTTGATTGGGTCTGGCACAAAAAAAAATTTCAGGATCTCCCCGAGAAATTATGAACTTGAATAACCACTTTTCTTGATAGACGTAGCATCAATTTTGCTGTCCGTATGATCTGAAATCATGGCGTTAATGCTGGAGTTCGTCAAGCCTCAGTGCTCTCACCCACACTGTTTATTCTGCTTATTAACGATATATCGCAAACCAGAAATATCCGTTGTTATGCTGATGACGGTATAAATGATGCCTTTTAAACTGGCTGGTTAATATATCTCAGGTAGAAGGGGGGGACAAATTATAATTTACGTAGTACGGAGACGTAGTTTCATCGAATTTAAACCCTCATAGATACCACATGCACGTTTCTCCTTAATGAGTTTTCAGAATGTTTTATTGAACATTAATAAAAGTATTAACGCTGCTTTGGCGCATAGGTCACATCACAGCACTGGTTTTTGGCTATTGCGCTGGCGGTTGCGGGTTCGATCCCCGCACATCAAACATTTGTATTAGCCATACAGATGTTTGCCGTGGTCGAGGTGTTTGTGCAGTCCTTGTGGGTCTCCCCATCGTGCCTCGGAGAGCACGTTTATTTGACTATTTTTTAAACGACTTCCAAAAAAGGAGGAGGTTCTCAATTCGGTTGTATTTTTTTTGGAGTTTACTCCTTAAGAATCGATTTTCATATAAGGCCCCCGGTATGAAAAAAATATGAGGTGTAAAATCTGTTGAACGAATAACCTCGTTACGTTTTTTGTTGCCTTTTCAACGCCATGGCGATGGCGTTGAAAAGACAAATAAAAACGAACGTCGCAAACCACGAAAACGTCGTCGATAGACTAATAATAATAGTTTTCTAATAGCGGCATCGCGCGGTAGATGGCGTAACTTTATTCGTTTATTTACCATTTGATATGGGATTAACCTTTATCTTAAGACTAGTAAGTATTTTTTGTACCTATTTAGACAGTCGATCTGAAGGGGTAAACTCCAGTCGTGCGTCGTAGCTGACACACACATTTTTTTTTGGAGTTTTCTCCTTAAGAATCGATTTTCATATAAAGCCCCCGGTATGAAAAAAATATGAGGAGTAAAATCTAATGAACTAATTACCTCGTTACGTTTTTGTGCGCTTTCTATCTGCTACGACGTTTACGACGGTACCGGCTACGACGGTTACGACGGTATCGGTTACGACGTTTTCTAATAATTATCATCTTATAATATTATCATCTGTCGATGGCATTATTTAATTCATTTATTTACCATTTGATATGGTATTAATGCTTTTCTTAGACGATAAAGTCTTTTTTGTGCATATTTAGACGGTCGATCTGAAGAAGTAAACTCCAGTCATGCGTCGGAGCTGACACACACACTTTTTTATGTACTCAGAACTTTTGACTGGGTTGACCGATTTCGATGAATTTCGTTTTATAATAATGCGAATTTACTTTTTGACTACTTTTTCGTCGACCTAAGTTGATTAAGCCGCATAACTTTTCACTGGGTTTATCGATTTTGATGATTCTTAGTTTAATTAAAAGTTAATACTTGTCATATAGTCTTGTTTAAATTTTATTGAGATCTGATTACTACTTTTTGAGTAATCTTTGATAACGCGTATTTACTTGACTGTTTTTTGGTCTTATTACGTTGTATTACTTGTCGATGTAATTGAAGTCGGTTTTTGTCAGATCTCGATTAAATTTAAATGGAACTACATGACACGCAACACCTTTAAATTGAAACAAAATTGATCGAAATCGGTCCACCCAGTCAAAAGTTATGAGTTAATACCCATAAAAAAATACAGTCGAATTGAGAACCTCCTCCTTTTTTGGAAGTCGGTTAAAAACATCCACGACGATCGATCTAAGTTTTTGAGGTATTAAATTTGAAACTATTTTCAATTTTAATATTTTTATTTGCTTAGTTTAATTACCTGTTTAGGTTACCATAAGTTTGTTATTGTCTATTTCTCAATTCGCCGTTATGAATTGATACCTATTCATACATTTACAGATTCAGAACTGTGAAATGTCACAAACCTGTACTAGGCTAAACATTCAGAAGGCTAAACAGATGCTTATCGTTGTCTGAGCGTATATGCTTGTGTGCAGGGAGCTTCCGGGTCTCTCACGCTCAGGATCAGAAGCTACTGAGGTCTGCTGTGATGTAATTAAAAAGACCTCTCCCAAAATTATTTTTTCTCGCGATACAAATCGTTAGCATTTTAAATTCACTCCATACTCAGTGGCGAAATGGAACATAGTGGAGCGTGTTACAAAAGAATTTCTTTCACATGTACCCATATATATACATATGTCCGCCAAAGAGTAGAGCCTAGCATGGCAAAGCTGAACTCTCAACGCTCTCCTTCTTAGTATCTCAGCAGAGGATCATACTTATAAATGTTACAATAGTTGTTCTTGTTCTGATAAAACCTTATTCTATTAAACAGTTGGTGACTAAAGAATATTTCTCTTTTTATAACTTGTAATATCTTACCAGTTTAATGATCCAGTTAAGTTCTCAAACCATCCTTAGTTTTATAGTTAGTTTGGTTTAGTTAGTTACTTACTTTGTACTTAGTTTCATAATAATATATAGCACTCTTAGTCATTAATTGTAAAAACTTCTAAATGGCTTTTTGTTTTTAATTATATATCTAATTTGTTATGTATAGCTGTAAGTTTTTGTGAATAAATAAAATAAAATAAAATAGTGATTTTAAATCAAAATCAAAATAACTTTATTCAAATAAGAGCACTTTCGAATCGCATTTCACAAAAATTAAATTTTAAAGTGATTAATTAGTTTCTAAAGGTAAAGCTACCACTGTTTCGGAATGTAGATTCGGAGGTAGACAGAAGACTTCGTTCCATTTATTGTGTGTACGTGTTGAATTCTATTAAACAGATATGAAGCAATGAGATTAAGAACTTTACCTGTCATGATTTATGGATGCCAAACATGGAGTTTAACTAATTATAACATTCGCCAACTAGAAGTTTGCCAGCACAACATGGAAAGAAGCATCCTCAACATTAAAATAAAGGACAAAATAAGACTCGAAACGATAAGAAACCAAACTAAACTGACTGATATTACCGAATTTATTAAGAAATTAAAATAGAGATGGGCAGGGCATATAATTCGAAACAAAAAAGAAAAATGGTCAAGAGATATAACAGAGTGGTGTCCAAGACAGTTTAAAAGAAGGAAAGGAAGACAATGTCGCAGGTGGGAAGACGATTTTATAAGTATTGCCGGATCTGTTTGGAGACAAAAAGCACACTGTGGAAAGCTCTAGGGGAGGCCTATGCTAGAAAGCAAGACAATCTTAACGTACCGATGTCAACTAATAATTAACTAAACTGTAAAAAATTAATATTAAAAAACAAAAAAAATATGTTAAAAAATATTGTAAGATTGTTTAAATAAAGGCTATTATTACTATTATTATTCAAGTTTACTTAATAAAATCCCATGGTCTACGCAAACAGATGCCTGTAATCAACATGTGAGAATGAAAAATCAGCATTACATTTGCTTGTTATTTTAAGAAGTTGGGTAGAATTAGTTGAAGATGAATTCAGTCGAGAAGTTAAGTCAGTGGGTATTTTATCGAAAAAGGCTTCAAAGACGTTTGCCAACTTGTCAACCGCGCTTACAACAGCACCATTTATATTTAATTCAATTGGTATAGTTTACTTACTACGTTTACTTATTACATTCCATGTGTACTCAATTTTATCATCAGAATTAAAAAAAACTATTTTTGATAATTATATTTTAATTTAGCAGCCATACAAACAGCTTTAAAAATTTTAGAATATTGTTTTACATAATCCAAAAATCTATTTCCCTCATTCCATTGCTTTATACTGTACAGTTCGTACAACATATTTCTACTCTTATCCTTCCCTTCTCAACCTTCAGAGACCCATTAACTAATTTTTAAGTTTACATCGATATCTAAAGGTTTAAGTTTTACAATGTTATACAATTCATCTAAAATTAATTTGAAAACTGAATTATAAATTACATCTGGATCCTGAGCCATCATATCTACTCTACATATTTTATGCGCTACAATATCCCTAAAACAATTTGTTTTCTCTACCGTTTATATTAGTCTACTTGTAATTCTTCGAGAATTTATATTAATTTTATAATCATGAGAAAATTTTGGACCGCAGTGATTGGAAGTTAAATCAGTTATAATATATTTATGGTAAATTTCAATATTACCAATTACTTATGTTATCTATACAAGTAGAAGATGTCTTAGTGACTCGAGTTGGTTCACAAAATCTATGTGTTAAATTACATGAGTTAAACAAAATAATTAATCTACTTCTAATCATTGTGTCCTTTACAATGTCTACATTAAAATCACCACACTAAAACATATTTAGAACTTTTAAACATCTTCTTATCTTCGATAATAGTCTCAAACACCGTAAAATTACCTGCAGGGCTTTACCACACGCAAAGTATAATGTAACGCTGCAATTCCACACAAGACAACTCTACAGTTCGCTCGACAGAGAGTGCTACAATATCTTTACGTGATTTATGAGGTATATCATTACGCACCAATATCATTACGCACCAATATTAGTGAACGTCCGCGAATAGCATTCTCACTTATGAACGAACTTGACAAACTAAAATTTGGAATATTAAATATCTCACACATGATAACATGGTAGGAGACCCACAAAAACTGCACAAACACCCAGACCATGGTAAACATCTGTATAGCGAATACAAATATTTGTCATGTGCGGGGATCGAACCTGCAACTGCCAGCGCAACAGCTTAAAACCAGTTCTATGACCCTTGCGCCAACGCGTCAAAGCGAAAAGTTCATTAAATAAGGATAATTCAAAGGATTTTTACAAGCTTTTATTTAACTTGCAATGTATGTATGTATGTATGTATGTATGTAAATTTAATGTTTGTTCGGGTGAAATCTTGCAACTCAATTTTGAAGCAGATATCTTCAACCAATTGAGCTGAAATTTGGTATACGTGTTTAATTTGGATGACAATGCATGGTTTGTATGTATTTATGTATGTATATAATTATATTTGTTCGGGTGAAATCTTGCAACTCAATTTTAAAGCAGATATCTTCAACGAATTGACCTGAAATTTTGTGTATAGGTTCAATTTGGATGACAATGCATGGTTTGTATGTATGTGTGTTTGTTCGGGTGAAATCTTGCAACTCAATTTTGAAGCAGATATCTTCAACTAATTGAGCTGAAATTTTGTATATGGGTTCAATTTGGATGACAATGCAAGGTTAACTTTGTGACGTCATTCTAAATCCAATATGGCGGCATATCCAAGAGTGCAGAATAGTTATTTTTAGTGCACTTCTACAATATGGGTATCAAATGAAAGGGCTTGCTAAGAATAATTCGAATAAAGTGACGTGATAACCGACTAAAAAGTCAAAAATAAATTAAAAGTAAAAAACCTTTTTAAAAAACAAGCTTTTATTTGAATGCGCTAAAATGAAAAAAATAATTTTTTTACTTTAAAACTTTTACTATCTACTTATAAAGTCATTACACATAATCTATATGATATAAAAGCTTGTCGCCAGATTTGTTGTGATTTGTTGATTTAAATTTTCAAACTAAGAAAATACGAGTACTCATATCTCGCGACAAGCTTTTCTATCATATAGATTATGTGTAATGACTTTATAAGTAGATAGTAAAAGTTTTAAAGTAAAAAATTTATTTTTTTTCATTTTAGCGCATTCAAATAAATGCTTGTTTTTAACCGACTTCCAAAAAAGGAGGAGGTTCTCAATTCGACACGTATGTTTTTTTTTTTTTTTTATGTATGTTAGCTCAGAACTTTTGACTGGGTAGACCGATTTCGATCAATTTTGTTTTAATTGAAAGGTGTAGCGTGTCATGTGGTCCCATTTTAATTTAATTGAGATCTGACAAGTACTTTTAGAGTTATATCTAATAATGCGTATTTACGTGACTACTTTTTCGTCGACCTACGTTATATTATACCGCATAACTTTTTACTCGATGTACCGATTTCGATGATTCTTACTTTAGTCGAAAGCTAATACTTGTCTTGTAGTCTTGTTTAAATTAGATCGAAAACTGATTCATTCAGCATTGTGGTCAGCATTGTCCGAGTACGGTGTAAACAGTATCCTCATACGAGCACTACAATCTCTTTATAGAAATTCTAGTGCTTGTGTAAGGATAAACGGGGCATACACTGAATGGTTTAATATCGAAAAGGGTGTTAGACAGGGATGTGTAGCGTCACCGTGGCTGTTTAATCTATTCATGGACAATTGCTTGACAGATTTAAAAGAGAATGAAAGTGGGTTGAGAATGAATGAGTTACTCGTCAAATGTCTTCTCTATGCTGATGACCAAGTATTAATTGCGTCTTCGGCCGAGGAGTTGCAGGAGATGGTAACTGCTATGAGTGGAGCTTTTGTTAGAAAGGGAATGAAGATGAATGTAAAGAAGACGAAAGTGATGGTGTTTGAAAGAGATGAGGCAGTGACAGTTTGCAATATCTTGATTGGAGACGAACAAATTGAACAGGTGAATGAGTTTGTGTATCTGGGTTCAAAGTTTACAAGAGATGGAAAGTGTGAGAGTGATATTGAAAGAAGAGTGAATGCAGGAAACATGGTGAATGGAGCTTTGCACTCCTTTATGAGCAGCCGGAAGGTGTCTAACAAGGCTCGTTTGGCTGTACATAGGGGGGTGTTGGTTCCGACACTCATGTATGGAAGTGAAAGTTGGGTATGGCAGAAGAAACATGAAAGTAGAATAAATGCAGTTGAGATGAGAGCGTTAAGAAGTATGATAGGAGTTAAACTGAGTGACAGGATTAGAAATAGTGAGATACGGAAACGTTGTGGTCTGAAAGAAGATGTAGTGACAAAAATTGAGAAGGGTATGCTGAGATGGTTTGGCCATGTTGAGAGAATGAATGAAGAGCGATTGACGAAAAAAGTGTATAAGGCGAGTGTGAATGGGAGTGTTGGAAGGGGTAGACCTAGGCGGACATTTCAAGACCAAATCGGTGACGTCTTGAAAAAAGGCCAGGTCAAGAGTACCCTAAACCGAAGAGCATGTATGAAAGGAATAATGAAAGTGGACGAAGCGAAACAAGTATGTAAGGATCGTAGCAAGTGGAAAGAAGTGGTCTCTGCCTACCCCTACGGAAAAAGGCGTGATTATATGTATGTATGTATGTATGAAAACTGATTACAACTTTTTGAGTAATCTTTAATAGCGCGTATTTACTTGACTATTTTTTCGTCTTATTACGTTGTATTACTTGTCGATGTAATTGAAGTCGGTTTTTTTTCGTTTGCGAGCAAACACAATTATTTGAAAAGGTTTTTTACTTTTAATTTATTGATACACAGTACATAGCCCGGTAGATGCAACATAAACCTTCAGGATATGATATCATTATAATAATTAATGTTCAAAAAAATCTGTTGATCAGTAAGACAATGTATATTCAAATATTTATGAAGGTTCTATTCGCTTCATGACACCATATTTGTTTCTTAAAATCATATTATTACTATCTTCCTTCCTTAATTTACGTCATACTTAATTTCTTACAGAAGTTTTTAAATAACACCCCACTTAACACAGTCGTTGACAATTCCTCTGAACCTCTGAATGCTCAGTTCGTTTGGTGTCGGTATGAAATCTTTGACGTCACCATCGACTTTCGGAATACTATCACCTTCAGCTGTTATCATAGGCAATACTACTGCTCCTAGAATAATAGAATACGGCAGAACCTGGAAATAAAAACATTAAGATCATACCCGACTCCGCATAAAATTATTATATTAAACTTATAGTTTAAACCAGTGGCAAATTCGCCACCAGAAGGCTGAACAGGCTAAATAGACTAGGGCAGCAAATTTTAGGGGGCGGTAATGTTACCTAAAGTTTAATTTAGCCTTTTTGTGCCTATTTAAACAGTAGAGATTTGACACACACACTTTTTCTTTAATAATAATAATACCGGAAGGACATTTAACTTTCAATATTTTCTGCAGAATTTATAATTATTAATGTTTACAGAAGAACCGTACCTAAACAAGGTATTAGAAACCATTAAAAAATAGTGGAATCGGTGTCTAACCATTTTCAAATTTGATTCATTTTGATTTTATAAAGATTAAATGTTGTAATAACTATGATCAAACAACCTCGTACCTTTTTTATATCACTGTAATATTTGTCTTTTGGATAAACTTCTGATGGATCCACCGACAACCTCTTTAGAGCTTCCTCTAACTTCGTGTAGTAGTGAGCCAGTAACTCATCGAAATATTGCTTCCTGAACTCTTCGTCTGTACTCGAAACGATAAAGTAAATGATATCGAGGACCGGAGTCCCGGCGTGAACTGTTTGATAGTCGATAGAAACAGCATCAACGATGACACCCTGGAAATAATGTCACACAACAAAAACAGTTTGTATATTTTACCAAATTAATATAAACCAACCCGCGGCAGAGAAGTATGGTGAATACAGCTCTAAACCTATTCCTACATGGTGAAAGAGGCCTATGCCCAGCAGTGGGATATTACAGGCTGAAGCAAAGAATCATCAAAATCGGTAAATCCAGTGAAAAGTTATGCGGTATAATACAAAGTAGGTCGATGAAAAATAGTCAAGTAAATAGGCATTATTAGATATAAGAGTACTTGTCAAATTTTAATTAAAGTTAACTTTAAATAGAACCACATGACACGCAACAACTTTCGATTAAAAAGAAATTGCGTGTGTACAAAGTACCTACACATGTCACAACTGAAATTTTCTTTAGGCCAGTAAATAAAGCATTTAACCTCGCACTAAATTTCCGATCCAATTTCAATTTTTTTTTTTTTAGGTTAAGGGTCACTTACTGATCATAAAAACACAAAATGCTGACAGATCCAGGTGGAGCTTCGATCGCAATCTTAAAGAGAAGTTTTTGGCCGATATCTCGGAAACTTTCCACTTTAGGTCAAAATTTATTCAGAACTTTTTGTAGAAAATAAACTTTCGCATCTTTTATTTTCTGTAAACTTTTTTGTAAAACTTACCGTTTACGATTTATGGCCCATTTAATGAACCCGTTTTTCATTTTTGGCCAATAACTCTTAAAATATTGGATTAATCAATAAAACGCATCTATCCATTTTTAAGATCACTTTACTCTCTACAACTTTTGTTTAAAACTTTTTTTTTTCTAATGTCCATACTAGTGATGTGCCGGATCGTCAAAAATGTATATCCGCGGATACGGATCCGGATACAGATATTTAGTGTCAAGATCCGCGGATACGGATACGGATACGGATCTTAATATTCTCAATCAAAAGGTGTTGGCACGTGACCTTGAAACGATAGTTGACATCACGCCCGCCGCAACGACGGGCAGGACAGTTTTCGATTTGCTTTGCCACGTATTACTTTTGTTAACCGACTTCCAAAAAAGGAGGAGGTTCTTAATTCGTCTGTATTTTTTACGTATGTTACCTCAGAAATTTTTACTGGATGGACCGATTTCGATGATTCTTATATTAATCGAAACGTGGTGCATGTCATGTAGTCCCATTTAAATTTAATTAAGATCTAACAAGTACTTTTCAAGTTATATCTAATAATACGTATTTGCTGGACTATTTTTTCGTCGATCTACGTTTGTATTATACCGCATTACTGTTCACTGGGTACACCGATTTTGATGATTTTTGTTTTAATACAAAGCTATGCTTGTCTTGTAGTTCCTTTTAAATTTGATCGAGATATAATGAGTAATCTTTGATGACGCGTATTTATGTAACGGTGCGTACACGTCGTTGTCGTATTATTATTATTATTTATTTATTAGAAACTATTTCTATATTTTTTATAATTTTGATGACTTTTGTTTTAATCGAAAGCTGATACTTGTCTTATGGTCCCATTTAAATTTGATCGAGATCTAGTAACTACCTTTGTAATTGGAGTCGGTTTTTTTCGTTTGCGAGAAACAAAATTATTTAGCAACCAGGTTCAGGAAATGTCGGGCATCTAAAAAACTTAATAAACCACGATAAAATCCGAAAAAGTTCTTTCAATAAAAAAGTTATTTGTTTTTCATTTTCTTATATTTATAAAAGCAATGTCATAGCTTTCTATGTGTAATAGTGATCTCAATAAGATAGTTGATTTAGTATATTTGTGTTATATACTCGTACTATTAGTATGGTAACTTAATAAATTATATGTTTGCGATTAAATGTGCCAAATATTTGATTTTTAAGACATAAAAAATACTCCGAATGGATTTTTTTAAATTATACTACTTAATCTAAGTAATTATGCAGCATGTAATCCTGTCAATTAAATTTGAAAATTAATAAAAGATCCGTAAAAGATCCGCGAGAAAAGTGACGGATACGGATACGGATACGGACCACATTTTTCCCGCGGATATCCGCGGATACGGATACGGATACGGATATCCGGAACATCACTAGTCCATACTTTTTGAGTTATGTTCTAACTATTTCGTTAAGCGTGTAATACCACTTTATGACGAAATAAATGTTTTGATTGATTTTGATTGACAAATGAATAAATAAATAAACTTAATGTTAAATACAATGAAATCGGTTAAAGTTTTTGTCATTCTTTTAACTTAATTTTTATGTCATTATTAAATAATGAATTAAAAAAATCAGTTATAGATGTTTATGTTTTTATTTACTTAGTTTTTCTCACCTGTTTCCTGAACAGAATGTTGCTACATCTGTAATCTCCGTGCACTATAACAGGTTTACCCATTGGTCTGTAGTATTTAGCCGAATCGTCTGCACAATCCATCATGGCTTTGATTATACGACCGTGAAGATCTTGCTCTACCGCCGCCAATGAACACGCAAACGATTTCTGCCACAAGTCTTTAGAATTCTCATCTTGGCCGTCTGATATCATCCTATATTTCAAATCAACTATGAGTTTTTCGAATTCTTCAGGATGATGTACTGCATAAGCAAATGATAGTGCATGGAATTTAGCCAAATTCTCGATGGCAGCGCTAGCATGCGCCCAATCCAATGATACGAATCTACTAAGCGATTGATAACCACTCTCAGCTAGGTCCTCCATTAACACAGTCTCTCTACCTTTTTCAGCGGTATAACCGTACAATTTTGGGAATCTAAATTTGTGTTCATCTGACACATTCATTTTGTTTTCAATGTCATTGTAAACTTTAATCAGTTTCGTGTAAACGAATCTCTCAGTATCGTAGAGCCAGTCTCCAAGCATTCTATTACGCATTTTTTCTCCCACACAAGCAACTTTCGCAAAAATTTTCAGGTCCTCTCGATTCGGAGACGACACATTGACAAAAAAAATAACTGATGAAAAGTTCGCTCCGCCGCTTTCAATCGCTTTGATTTCGGTTTCTCGAGGTTTATAATTCATTTCGTCCAATATTTCGTCCAATAATTTACGTAAGGTTTGTTCTGCGTCCGCCATGTTTAGGATTTGATTAACAACTGGTTCGCTGGATCGATTCACCAAACGTTTATCTCATTTCGTTTCGACCATCAAACGTTTATCTCATAGAAGTTGTTTAGCATCGTCAACGGAACTATCGTGTTTGTTCATAACTTGCGTCATGCGTACATTATAGTTATGAAGTCTTTATTACTATGAGTACCTATTGTGTATTTTAACAACAATGAACTTCATACTATCTCCTATTTACATAATACTATCTACTGATAAGATTTATATTTGTTATTTATAATGTGTATTGATTATTTATATTCTAAAAAACCGGTCAAGTGCGAGTCGGACTCGCGCACCGAGGGTTCCGTACAAACCTGTAGGTATATAAGTAAAAGTTATGGTATTTTGCTGCTAAATGAAATCCATAACATTACAATGTGGAAAGATGGAGGAGCATAAATTTAAGACAAAGGTCTCTTTATCTTTTCAGTGATCCTTTAATTTATATAAAATAAAATAAATAAATAAAATAAAAATTGCCTTTATTTCTATTACTATTAAAATTTCAATTAATAATAGCGTAAGTATTCTTAGTTTAAACATATGTATTGTATATTAACCTATGTATATGTTGATTCTTTACTCGTATAATTAACTCGTCTATATGTTTATACCATCACTTAATTAATATTAGTAATAGTAATAGTCGCCTCTGCGGCGTAGGCCTCTCCTAAACCTTTCCATGTATCCCTATCCCGTGCTCTCCGTATACATAGCGGTCCACATCTCTGGTTGAAGATATCTCTCTACCTTTTACTTGGTCTCCCTTTTTTCTTTGACCTGTCTCTTGGTACCCATTTTGTTAAGCAATCCTTTAATTTATATTAACAAAAATAATTTATTTTATATTTTAAACAACTTTGTTGATTACAATTTTTGTCGTAAAATTGACAATTAACGTGATAATACAATGATAAGATTTCATCCCCTCGCACATATTCTCGGGTATAAATCGAAACTGTACCCCTACTTTTTGAATTTAAACTACCAGTGACCTCCCCCAACGAATTCCGAAGGAAAATTGCTGCTCCAATTTTTGTAAATTTTAGCCCGTTTTTGATCTAATTCGACTGGGCTATATAGTGTATATATGTATGTATTGATGTATGTATGTACCTATGTATTTATATATTTGTGTATATATATGAGTAAACTTATATGTATATATGTGTCACTAAATATAAGATCTATTGTTATATAGTTATTTATTTATATGTCATTTTTCTTTATTCTTCCTTTTTTTTTTAAATTTTGCGCCCTTCCCCTACTTTACATGCAAGTCCTCTGCCCAAAGATTGCCTGGATGAGATCGCTGTATTAGCGATAAGGCCGCCTGATGCAACTGATGCAAGTTGATTGTTATAAATTCTATGTATTGTTCTTTTGTGTATTGGTGTGAAAAAAGAGTTAATAAATAAATATATCGTTGCAAAGCTTTATAATTGAAAAAAAAAAGCAGAAATAAACAACATTAACGACAAATTATTACAAATTTTATTTATTTCGGTACACGTGTGAACAGCATCCGGGCGCTCGTGCGAATACTATTTCTATGGTTGCAATGTAACTACATATTATTAAGGTTTCCGTAATTTTTCCTTTACCTATGTGTGCTATAAAACGTTGCTTCATACCTGAAGATTTCAGGTCGACTGGAAGTATCCATTATTTTTTTATTCTTTTGCGACTAGTTGCGATACAAAAT
This sequence comes from Melitaea athalia, assembly GCA_905220545.2. Lineage (NCBI taxonomy): Eukaryota > Metazoa > Arthropoda > Insecta > Lepidoptera > Nymphalidae > Melitaea > Melitaea athalia. The sequence continues at coordinate 18,593,929 of HG992194.1, forward strand.
ATGCGGCTAAAATTGCTGTTTCTTTTGATTGCGTTGACATAGAAGTTTGATTTTGTTACAGCTTAAAGTTGTTATAGATTTCAGTATTTGATATAAATTTCAATTTAATACCTTTACGCGTTCATAAGAAAAGGGGTATTGATTTTAAAATTATTAAAAATTATTAAAAATATTTTTATTTATATGATTTAACTTAAAATGAATACTTTTCGCAATTTATACCTTATCTGTGCTATAAAACGTTGCTTCGTACCAAATTTCAAGTTTCTGAGTTCACGGGAAGTACCCTGTGGGTTTTGATTCCTTTGCGACTAGTTGCGATGAAAATATGCGGCTTAAATGCTGTTTCTTTTGATATCGTTGACATAGAAGTTTGATTTTGTTACAGCTTACAGGTATTATTGACCTGATTATTTGATATGAATTTCAATTTAATACCTTTACGCGTTCATGAAAAAAGGTGTAAAAATTTAAAATTATTAAAAATATTTTTATTATATGATTTAACTAAAAATTTATGATTTTCGCAATTTTCCCTTCATCTGTGTTTTAAGACGTTGCTTCGTACCAAATTTCAAGTTTCTCAGTTCACGGGAAGTACCCTGTAGGTTTTGATTCCCTTGCGAGTGTCGAAAATGTGCAGCATAAACGGCTGCATCTTTTGATTGCCTTGGCTTGGAAGTTTCATTTTTTCACAACTCTAAGGGACAGCAGATCTGAGTATTTGATATAAATTTCAGCTTGATACCTCCTCGCGTTTCTGAGAAAAAGGGTCTTGACAGACAGACGGACAACAAAGTGATCCTATAAGGGTTTCGTTTTTTCCTTTTGAGGTACGGAACCCTAAAAACAACTTTTTGGGTATAGTAGTGCATGTAAGACACCAGCCGTCATGGGTTTGCTCGTAATGAATATTTGTACCGATTTGCATGAATATCTTTTTCCGGTCAAGATGTCTGTGTATTTTTGTGAATGTTTCCATTGTACTTAGGAGAGCACGTTAAGATTACTTACATAGAGAAAAAAATTTGCGTAGAGAAAAAAGCCTATGCTCCCTTCTTCAGTGGGATGGTATAGGCTAGCACAGGCTTGACGGTTAAGCTCTCGCTGGGCAATCGCCACTTATTATTTCCTCTATAATTATTTTTTAATAATACATAAAATATATGTAATTATAAATCTAAAAAAATTGTTTGAGTTTTCGTGGTGTTCAACAATAATAACAGGAACTACGTATTGGTTCGAATTGAAAATTTCTTTTAGTAATGGATAGCCAATATATCGATGAAGGATATAATATATGCTGTCTGACATAATGCTACGACCAATAGGAACGGAGCATCTATGAAAATTTAATATATGTAGAATTATGTGAGGATTATTTTTAATCGACTTCCAAAAAAGGATTAATTTCTCAATTCTACTGCATTTTTTTAATGTATGTTACCTCAGAACTTTTTAAGGGGTAGACTGATATACATGGGAATACCATAACCTAATCCATATACCATAACCATTTGTAATGTTTCCTTATGGTGACCCAATAAAGTATTATTATTATTATTATTATAACCAAGAAAGGAGGCGTTTACTTTGCGCAGTCGGAAAGGAGTTACAATTTTGTTGTTCCATCTCGTGTTTAAACTGCGATTGTTACTATTTATTTCAAATCAATGAATATTCTGGTGAATATACGTAATATTGTTATAAATATATATTCGAAGCAATTGTAAATATGTCTACCTTTTGAAAAACATCCCGTACGGCGACTCGAGCTCCAAGGTCGTAAATGCCGCGAATAGCCCTTTTTTGCCAAATAAATACAGTCTCAATATCTATGGCATTACCCCACAGTAACAGACTATAAGACATAACACTATGGAAATAGCTAAAATATATTAAACGCGCAGTAGCAACGTCAGTCAGTTGTCTTACTTTTCTAACTGCGAATGCTGCGGAGCTGAGTCTACCGTTCAAGGATGACAAATGGGAATTCCACTAAAGTTTTGATTCCAAATGTATCCCTAAGAAAACTGCAGTATAATTGACAATAAGCCTCTCATTATTTATTTCCAAATTATAATTTGGATGCTTAACATCAGGCAACGAAAACACAACGCACTTGGTTTTTTTGGCGTTCAAAACCAAGTTGTTTGTTTTATACCAATCTTGATTTCTGGATAAGGAACTATTCACGTGACGTGAACTTTAAATAGAAGCGATGTGTCACCTGTAAAAAGCACTATATCACAAATGTCCTTTACATAAAACAGGACATAAAAAAGCAACCTAGAATCGATCCCTGTGGAACGCCCATTTTTGGCACAGATCCAGAAGACTTCGTTCCATTTATTGTGTGTGTACGTGTTGAATTCTATTAAACAGATATGAAGCAATGAGATTAAGAACTTTACCATTAACACCATGATATTCAAGTTTACTTAATAAAATCCCGTGGTCTACGCAAACAGTCACAAAATACACCAGTGGTATTTTGTGACCTCTCCCAAGCGTCATATTATATGATTGAGAAGTGTCACACCAGCATCTGTCGTAAAGCGACCCCTGGTGAAACCATATTGTTCACTGTGAAAAAATTCATTAATTTAAAATGGAAAACTTTTTTATTTTATTAGGAAACGAACAGCACAAAAGAATACAATTATTTCACAAAATAATAACAATGTAAAATAATTTGAATGCATTTCTAGCTTCCTTACTCTTATAAAACTAACTAGATAATCTTATTTACAATTACTAACAATAATTGTTTAAAACTATAATTACATCTCCCAAACTTTCTCCGTAGACTCGTCGGATGTCACGAAATTGATTTAATCAAGAATTACAAATTCATTCAAAACGAGCGAGATTGTCAGTCCACGCGTGAAGTTTCAGTAAAACCATCGTCTAAGTAGTTCTGCAGCACGTGCGATTGATGTCCTATATGAGCACTTAACGATTCAAAACTTACATTTTGCTCCACGAACGTATTGTGCACTTGGTTAGGCGGATCCACTCTAAACTGATCTAAAGTCCAGGGGTCACTCAAGTCGTTATGTCTTCGAATAGCACTATCGAACGGTGACGCCAATTCGTTCCAAGGTTGCGGCGGCGGCGTGTTCAGCATCGTGGGCACGGTGTCGACGCGCGACTGCAGGGACGACTGCGTCGGCTCCGCGTTAAACGACGGCCCTCCCCACACCAAGGATTCGATTGCAGACGTCGGAGTGTTCATGTGATTAAAACCCCATGAATTTGGAATTTCAGGCGGTGGGATATTTGGAGTGATTTCGGGGGCTTTAGGCACCGAGCGTCCGTATATATCTTGAGTTCTTCCACTTAAATGGGGACGCGAAGATAGGCTCCCCTCGGGACTGGGTAAATGGCAGTCCGGGCGCATCATAGGACTATATTTGCCAACGCCAGGGCTCTTTTTATTGTGATAACTATTTTCTACACTAGGTCTAGGAGAATATGGACTGTGATGTTGTTGTCGCGACATGGGACTATATTGGCCAGGTGTTTTATTGGGATTATTTCGAAGACTGTCACTCTTTAGACCGAGACCTGGGTCGGGACTCGTATGGGTCGAAGGGTGAGGAGAAAAAGGCGCGTGATGTTTTGTCATTGGACTATAATTACCAGTGTTCCAAGTCCCAGGTTTTTGCATATCGGTTTTTACTATTTGACTTGTGTCTGGACTCGGTTGAGCAGAATAGGGGCTAGGCTGTGATGAATACGGACTAGGTTGAGTCGAGTAAGGGCTAGGCTGCGTAGAATAAGGACTCGGCTGAGCGGGACTCGGTTGAGCAGAATATGGACTTCGTTGAGAAGAAAATTGATTATCCTGTCTGGGCATTGGACTATAGCTACCATAATTCCAATTGTTAGGATTTTTTATATCCTGTTGTTTTATTGCTAAGGTTTCTGGACTAGGTTTGTTTTCTAGAGAAGTTGTTGGACTACATTGCTCTATTACTTTGCCATGTCTAGTTTTATTTTGGCCCTCTAGCCTGTTAAGTGGACTTGCCTCAGACTTATGTGTAGGCGTACCCTTAAACTGACCTAAATTCCATGAATGATTACTTTTAATGGATTCCGGTTGAACATCGGGACTACTAGGTACTTGACTATCAGGTTTTTGGACGGGACTAAAGTGTGGACTGCCCATGTCAGTCTTTGAATCTGACCTAGGCGTAGAAGAAGAGTCAGGCTTAGATTGAGCAAGAGGACTCGCAAGATTTAGAGTAGTTGAGCCTTTTGGAAGTTGTGTACTTTCAATAACATTATCTAAATTATTTTTCAATTTTTCTACAACCTTACTAGGTGAAGACTTCAGTTGGTTTTCAGACGTTATACGTTTATCAGCCATCTTAGTGCCCGAGTCAGATAAACTTTTATTTTTATTTGCAGCCCATAGTTTATGAGAGATACAGATTAATTATATTAATGACTAGTGAATTCTTCATTCAGAATAGATATTGTTATTTTAAATTACATCGCTAGGGTGCATAATGATGTGCTTAACTGGAAGTAGAATATTAAATAGTCAATCTGAAGTAAATAAACCTACATAGCCAATTATTGCACAACCATTATTATTATTTTTTAATAAATTGATAAAATTTCTGATCTGGAAATTTAACGAAAATATTGTTTGTTGTATTGTTCATATCGCCTTAATATCTTTAAAGAATGAAATGTTTATTTAAAAAAAATTAGATATAATGAGCGTTATACAACTGGCTTAGGTTATGTGTTTCTTGTATAGTAGAATGGTCTTATGAAATGCAATAATAATAGAGATATAATGCAACACAGAATAACGATTTAAAAAGGGACAAGAATAATAAGTATATTGTGCAATCTGCACATTGCCGTGGGGCATCGGCAGAATAGAATAGTGCCCCCCTCAAGTACCAGGTGTCGTAAGAGGCGACTAAGGTACTCGGAGTGGATCCCCGTAAGACATGAGTCAGGTCCTGCAACCGAACCAGCTCCACACGTAGCGAATTGTCGTTCCTGAGGGTCCCGCTGGCAAGGTCGAGAGGGTGGTGTAGGCAGTGGGAAAACCTGCACTTCCTAAATTCAAACCCAGGCAAAGCAGATAACATCTGTGGAGAGGACACTCCGCCATCGCAATCTCAAGAGCGGTGAAACCAACACGGAGAATGGCAGTCACCAGTGATAAGTCTGCGCGAATAGGCGTAAGTGCGGGCGCTAGGGGTCATTCTCGACAGTGGGAGGGCCCATCGTAGGTCCACTGACCAGTTACCGCCCGCTCAAGCTGGGCAGCCCCCGGCCAATAAGGTACTGGTCCGTCTCAGCATTGATATGTTTCCGCAGGGTGGAGGAAACACTAGTCAAAACCTAGACAGTCAGTGCTGTAAATTTTGTCACCTGCGCAAAAACAGAATGAAAGACATAACCTTCCACACTTATCCATGCGCTTAGCGACATGGAATGTCCGCACAATGAGGACAGGCCTCCCGGAGACCTGCGGAGGTTCAGGTTGCCTGCAAGACCTGCGCAAAACTTCCGTGATTGACACTGAGTTGACGAGACTTAACATCGCCATTTCGGCTCTTCAAGAAACCAGACTCCCTGACACTGGGTCCATTAAAGAAGCCCATTACACATTTTTCTGGGTAGGAAAAGGGCAGCACGATGATCGCGAGCATGGTGTGGGATTTGCCATCCGTAACGATCTTCTTTCATCTATTGAGACGCCTCGAGGAATTTCAGAGCGCTTAATGGTAATGCGTCTCTTCAGTAACTGTGGCTATATAACGTTGATTTCCGCATATGCTCCTACATTAGGCTCGACAACTGAAGCTAAGGATCGTTTCTATGACCAACTTACACAAACCGTGAGCGCGGTGCCTGTTAGCGATCACCTTCATATCATGGGTGATTTTAATGCCAGAGTCGGTCAAGATAACATCGCATGGCCAGACTGCCTCGGTAACCACGGTGTTGGCAAAATAAACGAAAACGGTCAGCGTCTGCTCGAGTTTTGTGCCAATCACCAACTGTGTATTACTAACACATACTTCCGAGGCAAACCCACGCACAAGGTCTCGTGGAGGCACCCGCGTTCCGGACATTGGCATCAGCTGGACCTGTTTCTCGCTCGGAGAAAAGACATTCGCTTTGTCCATCATACGCGTTCATATCAAAGTGCTGATTGTGACACGGACCACTCGCTTGTAGTAACTAAATTAGCTATTGTCCGCAAAAGGATTCACTTTTCAAAGCCTCCCGGGAGAAAAAGAATTGATATCGCTCAGACCAGGATTTGTGCGAAAGTTGAATCTTTTAAAGAGCAATTACGCTCGGAGACTTCGTCTTGGGATCAAAGCGTAACACTTCAGGAAGAGTGGGAGCGAGTCAAAAAGACCCTTTCAGAAACTGCAGGCAGAGCTTTCGGATATCGGAAGGCGAGGACTGAGGACTGGTTCTTAAAAAACTTCGAGCACCTACAGCCACTTATCAACTTAAAGCGCCTTGCTGCTTTAAATCACCGCATGAGCCCGTCCCTTGCAACTCGAAATGAACTCGCAAAAGCGAAGGTGGCACTGCAACGATCCTCTCGTTTCTTTGCGAATGAGTACTGGCTTGATCTCTGCCAATATATGCAAAGGAGTGCAGATTCGGGAAATTTAGGTGGTGTCTACTCGGGTATCAAGCGGGCACTTGGCCCAATTCCTAAAAAGACTGCTTTACTAAAAGAACCCGACGGTACAATTATAAGAGACAGTAGGCGTCAGTTGCAAAGATGGGTAGAGCATTACACCGGTCTTTACTCACAACCCGTCAGCATTCAACCAGAAGCTGTAGAGTTGATTCCTAAATTTGCGACCTGGCACGAACTAGATAACGAACCCTCAGTGGAAGAACTTCACAATGCCATAAAACAACTTAAGGTCGGCAAGAGTCCTGGTGGTGATGGCATACACCCCGAGTTGCTCAAGCTCAACTTCGTTGCACCGCTCTTACATAATCTCCTGACGAAATGCTGGTCTGAGGGTATGGTTCCTCAGGACATGCGTGATGCCAACATTGTTACTCTCTACAAAGGCAAAGGTGACCGCGGCGACTGTAACTCATACCGCGGTATATCCCTTCTAAGCGTCGTTGGTAAGCTGATAGGTCGAGTAATCCTCAACAAACTACAACATCTGGCTGATCGCATTTACCCTGAGGCTCAGTGCGGATTCCGGGCCGGGCGTTCAACGATGGACTTAATTTTTACATTACGCCAGATTCAGGAGAAGTGTCGAGAGCAGCAGACTCCTCTTTTCATAGCCTTTGTGGATCTTAACAAGGCTTTTGATACCGTGAGTAGGGAGGGTCTCTACAGGGCACTCGAGTTGGTGGGCTGTCCACCAAAGCTTCTCAGTCTCATTATATCATTTCACAAGGACATGAAGGGGTCTGTGGTCTTTGATGGAAACTTGTCCGATCCTTTTGATATGCGCAGAGGCGTGCGGCAGGGCTGCGTGTTGGCACCTACCCTGTTTGGGGTTTTCTTTTCGCTTCTTTTAAAGGCTGCCTTTGGGGATGACCAGCAAGGTGTTCACCTACATACAAGAACCGATGGGATGCTCTACAACATATCCCTATTAAAATCTAGGCGAAATCGAGAGGATCTCTACACTGATTGTCTTTTATATGCGGATGACGCCGCCTTTGTCGCAACGTCTTCTCATGAGCTTCAAATAATTATGGATAAATTCTCTCATGCATGTGACCTGTTCTCTATGTCAATTAGCGCCAAAAAAACTGTGATACTCGGCCAAGGATGTGCAGAAAAACCAGTAATATTACTGAATGGCACTCCATTGAGCGTAGTTGACAGGTTTTGTTACCTTGGCTCGACCGTGACGAGCAATCTGTCACTTAACGTGGAGATCGACACACGCATCGGTAAAGCGGCGACCATGTTTGGAAAACTTCGTGCAAGGGTGTGGAATAATAACCACCTCACAGTTCGGACCAAAATAATGGTATACCAAGCGAGCATTGTCAGCATACTCTTGTACGGAGCCGAGACCTGGACTACGTACGCAAAGCATGAGCGTAAACTTAACGCTTTCCATATGCGTTGTTTACGGAGTATCTTGGGCGTTACATGGAAGGATAAGATAACGAACGAGGAAGTCCTTGCAAGAACGCAGCTTCCCAGCCTCACTGCTTTACTTAAACAGCGACGACTTCGGTGGCTGGGGCATGTATATCGCATGGACATCACTAGACTTCCTAGGCAGGTCATGCTGGGTGCTGTAGCGGATGCGAGAAGAAGTGTTGGGCGGCCCTTGCTCCGCTTTAAAGATTGCACCAAGCGTGATTTAGCTTTATTTAACATCGAGCAGGGTGAATGGGAGAAGTTGGCGAGAAACAGGGAACAGTGGAGGCTTAGGATCGGGAGGGGTATGAAGCTTCACGATGAATCATGGTTTAACAAGCTTGCCGAAGCTAGAGCCAAACGACATGAGGGCGACACTCATTCATCTAGTTCGTGTGCCGCAACATACACCTGCCCTAGTTGCGGTCGGTCTTGCCGCTCCAGAATTGGATTGCATAGTCATCAACGGAAGTGCGCTAAGAAAACATACCCTGCTTAAAACATCTGCAATAGATGTAAAGGCCATACATACATACAATAACAATGTTTAAGCCAGCAAATCCACTTATATCTAAAACGTGAAATTATTACTTAAAACATTAACAAAATATTTTATTTTATTTATTTACTAGCTGTGCCCGCGGTTTCACCCGCGTTGCTTTGAGGAAAAAAATACCCTTCCTCCTTCATAAAGCATAACCTTTCTCTTTAAATAGGCTATCCACCTCAGAGGAATTTTTCAATTCGAATCAGTAGTTCTTGAGATTAGCGCGTTCAAACAAACAAAGCAACTTTCAGGTTTATAATCCATACTAATATTTATCCATACTAATATTATATATGCGAAAGTAGCTCGCCGCGTTGGCGCAGCCACAGCACTGGTTTGTGGCCGTTGCGCTGGCGGTTGCGGGTTCGATCCCCACACACGACAACATAATATGTCTATACAGATGCTTGCCGTGGTCTGGGTATTTGTGCATTCCTTGTGGGTCTCCCCACCGTGCCTTGGAGAGCACGTTAAGCCATCGGTCCCGGTTGTTATCATGTCCACCTGATAGCGATCATTAATCATAGTCATAGCATAGATTAGTACAGATTAAGATATATCAAACATATCTTTTACACTTTCGCGATGAAAATATTAATATAATATATTGACTTTGACTGGATTGACAGAATCAATTGAACGTTTTTTTTATTCATTTGTACATTTATCATTTATTGTATATTTAAGTAGCTTGATATATTTTCCTTAGACACACTAAATAAATTTCTAAACGCATGCATAAATATTTGACAACCAATATATAATATGTCAATCCGTTTTCATTAATGACATTATTTTACATTTTTAAAATCTAGACTACGCCACTATCCTATCACTATTTTGTGGATACATGTTGTCGATTCGAAATCTTTATTTAAATACGTTGTTTAATTTTAGGGCAGATTTAACCATATCCACGGGATAAACAATAAATGTTTGACAGTTACGAAACACGAACATCAAGTATGTAACTTCCATACAAATTTTCATTCGCACTTTTCAACACCTTACACCCTCTTCTCATTAAAAAGTAGCCTATGTCTTTTCTCAGACTCTAGACTATCTGTATACCAAATTTCATTTAAATCTGTTCAGTAGTTTTGGCGTGATTGCGCGACAGACAGACAGACAGAGTTACTTTCGCATTTATAATATTAGTATGGACTTATTTGTTTCAGGAAAATATTTTCTGGTTTCCAAGCATACGATAACTTATAGCAACGCAGGTAACCCCAGTTTCTATAGGTTGAGGCGACGACATTTGTACTCATAACATCACTTTTTGTGAACAAAACTATAGCACGATTTAATTCGACGCCACCGCCGCGCCGCCGCCGTCTAGTTAGCAAACAGGAAATATTTTTTATATGGTGAAAAATTATAACTCATCTAAGTTTTGACTTTACGTGATCTTAACATAAAATAAATGGCTGTGTGTGCGCAGTGTGCGTAAAAAAATCTAGGTAGTTCCACATCTCACTTAAGCTTATATGCGACATGAAAATATATTAATTAAGACGCAATAATTACACCAATAAATACCGAACAAAAATATTAACAGTCAATTTTTATTTTGTACTAACTCTATTACTATTTATTCTCTACTGTAAAAGAATAAGCATGTCTTATCTTTATTATATAGGTGTTTGGCATGCTTAATTTTTCTCTTTTTTCGCTATTTAGCTCAAATTGCATACAGAAATAGCGTGCCGTTTTCGAGTTTAAATTTTGTTATAAATCTATGCAGTTCTTTTTGAGTTCTGTTTGTTATTACATATAGACAAACTCGATGAATTTTATAAGACTTATTTAAACAGAATTTTTTTAACTGTCTTGCTCATCTTTCAAACGAATTAACGATACCTACAATTTTTAAGAAGAAAATGCACAACTCCATCTATGACTTTTAAAAATAACAATTAACCTCGCCAACATGATCAAATTTAAATTATTTATATCCAAAAAGGGATTGATGATGATGTTTTTGAAATCTCATAGAACGCGCTGCTTTAAATTTGTCTTGAACTACTGACATTCATTTAATTACGTTTATCGGCCTAAATTACTTATACTGCGTAATTTTTATAGTGTGAAGCTAGCTTGTAGCATGGCATAGTAACAACAACATTCGTCGTTCGTATGCGTCGTTAGATTACACGTTGTTACAGAATGCGTTGAGTAATAAAAGTTCACTGCTCGTTCTGCGTAGGTGATAGCGTGATAATATGTAGCCTATAATTATGTTGATGCGACTTCTTAATAATATTCGTGCCAAATTTGAAGTGAATCCATGCAGTACTTTTTGAGTTTATCCCGGACATATATTTAAAGAAATAAAGGTTCACTGCTCGTTCCCCGTAAGTGATAGCGTGATAATATGTAGCCTATGTTCTGACCCGATTTCTTAGTAATATTCGTGCTAAATTTGAAGTAAATCCATTCAGTACTTTTTGAGTTTATCCCGGACATACGTTTGAAGAAATAAAGGTTCACTGCTCGTTCCCCGTAGGTGATAGCGTGATAATATATAGCCTATGTTCTGACCCGACTTCTTAATAATATTCGTGCCAAATTTGAAGCAAATCCATGTAGTACTTTTTGAGTTTATCCCGGACATACATACAGACAAACAGACAAACAGATAAACAGACAAACAGACAAAAATTCTAAAAACTATATTTTTGGCTTCGGTATCGATTGTAGTTCACACCCCAAGTATTCTTTTATAAAAATATTCAATGTACAGTTTTGACTTTCCTACCATTTTATTATATGTATAGATTAGATCACCAACAAAATACACACTAAAATCAGTGCAGTTACATAAATAGTACAATAAAAAAAACAAGTGGTATCTTAAAGGTGATAACAACATTGACAATATTTGGTAACAAATAACAAAAAAAATTACATTGAATTTCAAATGAAAAATAATAATATTAGATACTATATGAAATATAATAAGATATATAAAAGAAGTCGATTCAGTATATTTTTTCAGAAGGTTTTCTTAAGGACGGTAGGATTGAAATGGATCTATAATTACTGGGATTACTACGATGTCCCTTTTTAAAAAGTGGCAAAACTTTACTATATTTTAGCAAATCAGGAAAAGAACCCACTTTAATAGCATTGTTAAAAGTTGGAGCTAAAAGTACTGAACGAGGTCATCAATTATAGTACTAATTAATTTAACGGAAATTCACCACAAATCATTCGTTTTTTTTTTTAATATTAAGAGTCTTAAATGCTTTTAGAATATCTAAAGAATCAACCTGCGAGAAGGAAAAATCAGCATTACATTTGCTAACGTTATTTTTAAGAAGTTGGGTAGAATTAGTTGAAGTTCGGTATAGTTTACTTACTACGTTTCCCACAGATACTTTTAATTACATTCCATGTGTACTTAATTTTATCATCAGAATTAATAATTTTATCTTTGATATGTTTTAATTTAGCAGCCATACAAACAGCTTTAAAAATTTTAGAATATTGTTTTACGTAATCCAAAAATCTATTTCCCTGATTCCATTGCTTTATACTGTACAGTTCGTACAACATATTTCTACTCTTATCCTTCCCTTCTCAACCTTCAGAGACCCATTAACTAATTTTTAAGTTTACATCGATATCTAAAGGTTTAAGTTTTACAATGTTATACAATTCATCTAAAATTAATTTGAAAACTGAATTATAAATTACATCTGGATCCTGAGCCATCATATCTACTCTAAATAATTTATGCGCTACAATATCCCTAAAATTATATAATATTTCTAATAATTATATTATTTTTTTTTTATGTTATAATTATTTTTTGAGTCATTATTTATAATATTGTTAACGGAAAGGCTAATAAAAGTGTTTTCTTTCTTCTTTCTTTCTTTAAAACAATTTGTTTTCTCTCCTGTTATTAGTTTACTTGTAATTCTTCGAGAATTTATATTAATTTTATAATCATGAGAAAATTTTGGACCGCAGTGATTGGAAGTTAAATCAGTTATAATATATTTATCGTAAATTTCAATATTACCAATTACTTATGTTATCTATACAAGTAGATGATGTCTTAGTGACTCGAGTTGGTTCACAATATCTATGTGTTAAATTACAATTGTGTCCTTTACAATGTCTACATTAAAATCACCACACTAAAACATATTTAGAACTTTTAAACATCTTCTTATCTTCGATAATAGTCTCAAACACCGTAAAATTACCTGCAGGGCTTTACCACACGCAAAGTATAATGTAACGCTGCAATTCCACACAAGACAACTCTACAGTTCGCTCGACAGAGAGTGCTACAAAATCTTTACGTGATTTATGAGGTATATCATTACGCACCAATATTAGTGAACGTCCGCGAATAGCATTCTCTCTTATGAACGAACTTGACAAACTAAAATTTGGAATATTAAATATCTCACACATGATAACATGGTAGGAGACCCACAAAAACTGCACAAACACCCAGACCATGGTAAACATAGTCTGTATAGCGAATACAAATGTTTGTCATGTGCGGGAATCGAACCTGCAACTGCCAGCGCAACAGCCCAAAACCAGTTCTATGACCCTTGCGCCAACGCGTCAAAGCGAAAAGTTCATTAAATAACGATAATTCAAAGGATTTTTGAAACACAGTACATAGCCCGGTAGATGCAACATAAACCTTCAGGATATGATATCAACATATCATTATAATAATTAATGTTCTAAAAATCTGTTGATCAGTAAGACAATGTAGGTATATTCAAATATTTATGAAGGTTCTATTCGCTTCATGACACTATATTTGTTTCTTAAAATCTTATTATTACTATCTTCCTTTTTCTTAATTTACTTCATACTTAATTTCCTACCCAAGTTTTTAAATAGCACCCCACTTAACACAGTCGTTGACAATTCCTCTGAACCTCTGAATGCTCAGTTCGTTTGGTGTCGGTATGAAATCTTTGACGTCACCATCGACTTTCGGAATACTATCACCTTCAGCTGTTATCATAGGCAATACTACTGCTCCTAGAATAATAGAATACGGCAGAACCTGGAAATAAAAACAGTAAAATCATACCCGACTCCGTATAAAATTATCATATTAAACCTATAGTTCAAACCAGTGGCATATTCGCCACCAGTAGGCTGAAAAGGCTGGAGACTAGGGCAGCAAATTTTAGGGGACGGTTAATGTTACCTAAAGTTTAATTTTAAAAATTATTCTAAAGTTCCAAAATGAATGAGCACGCCCCAACCCCCCAACCCCCACAACCTTTGTACAACAACGCAGAACTAAAACAAAAAAAGGTGAGCTGAAATATATTTTTCGTTGATTCGATTATTTCATGGAATGGACGGCCTAAACACTATAGCTCACTAGGGGCACAGATAAAATTGAATAGCCTACTGGCGTCAAATTTGTAAATCCGCCATTGGTTGAAACAACTTTCAAATGAGTTTTATTTATCAGCTGTTAATGTTTATAGACCATTACTTGATATTACTCATTACTCAATATTTTATTATAAACTAGTGTGAACTAATCAATATATAATCAAAAATCTCGTACCTTCTTTATATCGCTGTAATATTTGTCTTTTGGATAGACTTGTGATGGCTCCACCGACAGCCTCTTCAGAGCTTCCTCTAACTTCGTGTAGTAGTGAGTCAATAACTCATCGAAATATTGCTTCCTGAACTCTTCATCAGTACTCGAAACTATAAAGTAAATGATATCGAGGACCGGAGTCCCTGAATAAACTGTTTGATAGTCGATAGAAACAGCATCAACGATAACACCCTGGAAAAGAAAGTCCCACTAAATCAATAAACAAACACCTCACACTTAACGGCCCACGGCAGGGTGAAATTTATTTATTTAATAAATAAATATTTATTAAGAACCATCAGTAGTCGCTATAGTATGACATTATAAAATAAGAAAATACATCATGACCGTATAATATATTATATAACAGTGCATGGCGCTTTAAGAGTGAAATGAAGACATGATCTAAGAAAAAAATTAAAATTGATGAAATTAATATCCCAAAAACAGTTTGTATTTTTAACCAAATTAACATAAACCAAGCAGCGTGGTGGATCAAGCTCCAATCCTACTCCCACATGGAGAAAGAGGCTTATGCCTAGCTTTTAGCAGTGGGATGTTACAGGCTGAATCGTAACATAAATCGACAATTCGGGAATATAGCATAAATGACAACTTAAAATAAACGGCATATTCAATGGCTCAGTACACTTCGGATCCGTTTTTTTTTTAACGTGTGGGAATGCTTTATGCATTTCCGGCCGCTGGGGAAGCGGCTGGTGTATGTGGGACTCCTGCCGACTCCCTGGCAGGCTACACTCGCAGGAATCCAGATGTATCTGCAAACCCTGGCGACGTGCCTCATCAGGCCCTTACCATTTGGGTGGCAGAAAGTTATTCGAAACTACCCTATGTTACATCAATATTTTAATTAGTCCTCTCTACGCAGAAAGTGCTGAGTCTTTAATCTGTGGCATATTATACTTGGTTTTTTTTTAATTTAATTATTTTAATAATGGGGTCCCAAGTAGGGTAGGGTAATGACCAGCCATCTTCTCTATTGAAATTTGGATGTTTTTTAATTTCAATAGCCTCACGGGTCATTCTGGGTTGAAATCTGTATTCTTTTGCAAGGATCTGTGGCTTAACAAATCTAATATACCTAATGACGAGCTTTGTCTAGACTATGTTACACAGATTGTGTGTTACTTACACTTAGTGTAGAGACGGTGTTTTAGATGTACCATAAACCATAAAACACATATTGTAAATATTTGTGCAATTATTATGTGAAAATTTAACTGATAAATGTATGTATGTCACTTAAAATTTCTAATGTATATCTACACTGTATGTCTTCCTAATAATCATAAATAAAAAAAATAAAAAAGATATTGTATCTGATAATGGAGACTTAAAGCCCGCTATCAAAGTAAATACAATGTACCTACCTAATAGCATAGATAATTACGATAAATTACTAGTGTTGTTGTAGGTGCCATTTCTTTTTTCACATTGATTGCGAAAACACTAGGAACACTAGGGTCATAACAGTTTCGGTTCAATATTTAACATCTATTTCAATCTATAGGTACTAATATAATAAAGCTGAAAAGTTTGTTTGTTTGTTTGTTTGAATGCGCTAATCTCAGGATCTACTTGTCCGATTTTAAAAATTATTTCAGTGTTAGATAGCTCATTTATCGAGGAAGGCTGTAGACTCTACACTACAGTGTAGAGTGTAGGCTAATATCGTCACGCTAAGACCAATAGGAGCGTAGCACCAATGAAGAATGTTTCAAAAATCGAGGTTTTTTTTCATTTGAGAGCTTCCGCTGAAGTTTCGCTTTATAACAGAATTGGTCCTATTCCACGCGAACGAAGTCGCGCGCAGAGTCTAGTACAACTATAAAAGTATATTTAAATCCCCATCATAATATGCTAAAATTCGAAGCGGTATATTCGAACAAGTATAATTTTGTACGTATGTCCTTAGGTTATAATGACAATCCTCAATTGATCCGAACATCTAAAGAGTTCGCTGGTGGAAATATTTGTTTGAAAAAAATCTTTGTTGAAAAGTTGTTCAGTTATTCAGATAAATCTGAGGTTTCAGAGAATATTTGACGTTTTCAGAGTTATACTCTATAAGACTTTTTAAGATTTTTTCAAACGTATATTTCCCCGTAGCGTAGCGGGGAGGGGGCAAGGGGGGCATGATACCCCGGGTGCTGCTCACATAGGGGCGCCAAATGGAGCGCAAAGCAAAACAAAAATTGCTAGACATATAAGGGTGGATTTAGACCAAACGAACAAAGAGCTAGAGCTAGAACAAGAGCATTCTTTCTTGATCTTAATGTGTAAACGAAAACTCGTATTCATATACTAAAAGAATTTGATACAGTTGGTATAGAATGAGCATTCGCTCGTCTGATGTAAATCGACCCTAATATGGTTTTATTTTATGGTTTCGAATGGCGGGGGAGGGGGGGGGGGCAAAAATTTATTGTGCCGCGGGCGCCAAGCGGGCGCTCGCTACGTCACTGATATTTCCACCATATTTCAGTCGACTAATCGACTGTTAACTTACACGAAAATAAAAGACATGCAGTTTGTTTTGGAAACAATTTTCGAGAACAATATACCTACCTACCTACTGCATGTCTTTTATTTTTAAACATACCTATGAATCTAGTCGCGATAAGGATTGATAGTTATCTTTTCAAAAAATAAATCATGTAATGACAAAACTCAGAAGTTTACACGTGTGTGTGTTACATAATTTTATCTCTAGGTATAGCAAATATAATACAATTAATAAATTATTTGAAGTGGTATATATAGTTCGCGTCACGTAAAAAGAACGCTGGCCTTCAAGCTGCGCAAGGCGATTTATCGGTCTATATGGTGGTATGAGGTCTGTCTATATTTTTAATGTACCTACCAATAATCATTATACGAAGCCGCGGGCGAAAGGTTAATTCAAAAATAAAACAATAGCCCTAAGTACTTTAGTGTGCGAGATTACATATATGCGCAAACAGTTTCTTTCAGCGTTCTTTTTACATGACGCGAACTATACCTACAGTCTTTTCTGGTGGAAAATCCCATTTTAATGTTGAATTGTTTTATGATAACGTTATAACAACCTCTTCAAAATGATATCTTAAAAGCAATTTGTAATCTATACTAATATTATAAAAACGTAAAGTTTCTAACTTTATTTGTTTGTGGGTAATCTTTGCAAATACTGATCTGATCATGAAAATTCTTTCACTAACAGAAAGCTACACTGGAGTGACATGGGCTATATTTTATTGTAATGGAACAAAAAGTTCAGTGAAAAATAATTAATAGTAGGTACCTATATGTAAATCAAGTGAAGAAATGTGGGTGCTAACTAAAAGATTCAGTATAGACGAACATAATGTTCCATTTCACGTCCATCACTAGCTATAAACAAGAAATAAAGCTCTAAAATAAAACTCTAAATAAAATTCTAAGCAATGAACATAATAAAACTTAGTACTAAGGACTACACAACATAATTGCATCACAAAGATAAAATTAACGCCCAACGAAGTAGGCGCGGATCGGCTAGTTTTTTAATTATTTATAGCAATTTGTATGCTATTATTAATTTTAAAATCGTCGTATGTAGCGGTAAAACTAATCGATTCAATTTGATAACTGCTTTATCAATATACTTAGTTATGACTACAGCCACATTCGAATCAAAAGAAAATTTATTTAAATAAACTAGCTGCTGTGCCCGCCACTTCATCCACGTGGAATTTAACAAAAAAAAATTGGTCAGTTCGCAGTTATTAAAAAAAATCCAAATTAAAACTAGCCTAAGTTACACCCTTTTACATCAGCTAGCTGCAGTGAAAGTCCCGTCAAAATCGGTCCAGCCGTTTCAGAGATTAGCCGGAACAAACAGACAGATAAAAATTGTAAAAAATGTGTTTTTTGGTATATATGTTACCGGAAATGTATGTAATCCGTCATTGTATACAATTCCTAGGAAATGTATGTAATTCCTAAAATCGCACGAAAATGTGTAAAATAAATTATGTTAGACACATTTCCTAGGAAATCTTTACCTACATTGTCTAAATAGCAATCGGAAATGTAAATATTTGAGTTTTTGTCACAAAATTATGCCGATAAACGGTCTACGGGTCTTAATCCAAAGACTTACCAAATAACCTTAACCTATCTAACTTCAAAATTAGACCGACGCGGGTCTATAGACTAGCCGTTTTATTACAGAAAGCATTGTTTTTATACATTTCCTAATACGATATTGGAATTATATAAATTTCCTAGGACATTTATGTATTAAATAGTTTTTGAAACAATATTGTATACATTTCCTATATAGCTTCGGAATTATATAAATAATTTCCTAGGATTTGTATAAAATTCCTGGATTTCATCCATTTCCGGTAACATATGTACCGTGTATAGATCCATAATTATGCATTTAGTAAAAAGCGGCTATTTTAATATTCATCAAATAAATGTTAAATACATTGAAATCGGTTAAAATTTATGTCTTTTATTAGTTGTTTCTATTTTATTAAATAGTGGAGTTGAAAAATCAGGTAGGCATAGATATTTATTTATTTACTTAGTTTTTCTCACCTGTTTCCTGAACAGAATATTGCTACATCTGTAATCTCCGTGCACTATAACAGGTTGACCCATTGGTCTGGAGTATTTAGCCGAATCGTCTGCACAATCCTTCATTACTTTGATTATACGAGCGCGAAGATTTTGCTCTACCGCCGCCAATAAACACGCAATCGATTTCTGCCACAAGTCCTTAAAATTCCCATCTTGGTTCTCTGAAACCTTCCGAAATTTCATATCAACTATGAGTTTTTCGAATTCTTCAGGATTATGTTTTGCATAAGCAAATGATAGTGCATGGAATTTAGCCAAATTCTCGATGGCAGCGCTAGCATGCGCCCAATCCAATGATTCGAATCTGCTAAACGGTTGGTAACCGCTCTCAACTAGGTTCTCCATTACCACAGTCTCTCTACCTTTTTCAGCGGAATAACCGTACAATTTTGGGAATCTAAATTTGTGTTCATTTGGCACATTCATTTTGTTTTCAATATCATTGTAAACTTTAATCAGTTTCGTGTAAACGAATCTTTCAGTATCGTAGAGCCAGTCTCCAATCATGCTATTACGTTGTTTTTCTTCCACGCACGCAACTTTTGCAAAAGTCTTTAGGTACTCTCGATTCAAAGACGACACATTGACAAAAAAAAGAACTGATGAAAAGTTCGCTCCACCGCTTTCAATCGCTTTGATTTCGATTTCCCGAGGTTTGTAATTCATTTCGTCCAATATTTCATCCAATAATTTTCGTAAGGTTTGTTCTGCGCCCGCCATGTTTAGGATTTGATTTCCAACTGGTTCGCCGGATCGAATCACCAAACGTTTATCTCATTTCGTTTTGACAATCAAATGTTTATCCAATAGAAGTTGCTTATCATCGTCAACGTAACTATCTTCATAACTGAACTTGCGTCATGCGTACATTATAGTTATGAAGTCTTTATTACGATATTGTGTATTTTAACAACAATGAACTTTATAATATACTATCTCCTATCTACATAATACTATCTACTGATAAGATTTATATTTGTTATTAATAATGTGTATTGATCATCTCTATTCTAAAAAACACCTGTTCTGGTATAGTAGTGCACGTAGAACACCGGCCGTCATCGGTTTGCTCGGAATGAATATTTGTACATATTTGCATGAATATCTTTTTCCGGTCAAGATGTCTGTGTATCTTTGTGAATGTTTCCATTCTACTTAGGAGAGCACGTTAAGATTACTTACAGAGAAAAAAAATTGCCTAGAGAAAAAAGCCTATGCTCCCTTCTTCGTTGGGATGGTACAGGCTGGCACAGGCTTGACGGCTAACCCCCTAATTATAAAAAATGGATCATTCAACCAGTCTTAGCTCGAATATGATTGTTTCAAACATGACATCGACAATTAGTAATAGGTACAACGTAAGTATACGAAAAAATAACTCTTAAAAACATCCCGTACGGAGCGACTCGAGCTCCAAGGTCGTAAATACCGCGAATAGCTCTTTTTTGCCAAATAAATACAGTCTCAATATCGATGGCATTACCCCACAGTAACAGACTGTAAGACATAACACTATGGAAATAGCTAAAATATATTAAACGTGCAGTAGCAACGTCAGTCAGTTGTCGTACTTTTCTAACTGCGAATGCTGCGGAGCTGAGTCTACCGTTCAAGGATGACATATGGGAATTCCACTAAAGTTTTAATTCCAAATGTATCCCTTAGAAAACTGTAGTATAATTGACAATAAGCCTCTCATTCTTTATTTCTAAATTATAATTTGGATGCTTAACATTAGGCAACGAAATTACAACGCACTTGGTTTTTTTGGCGTTCAAAACCAAGTTGTTTGTTTTAAAATTTAAACCAATCTTGATTTCGTGATAAGGAACTGTTCGCGTCATTATAATTAACTTTCCTCCTATCAACTTTAAATATAATGGTCTAAGATCCGAGAAGCTAAATCTTGCCTCATCTGTTAATTAGATGAAACAATTTTTTATAGGCTTATTTCAATATTGTGAATTTATAAAAACAACCTCTGCCACCATAAGCCTGCTGCAATTTTTTTTTTATCTTTTCCCTCTCATGTTAATTACATGTAGTAAGCTAAAACTGTTAGATAATATTTTACATTATATACCTAACCAGTGGCGTAGCTAGGTAACCGAAGGCCCTGGGGCAAAATATAAACGAGGGCCCCAACTAAACTATTTAAAATCGTTTGTTCTATATTCGTCCTGTTCCGAATTCGACATACCCCAAATTTTTCATAATACAGTCGACTTCGTGATAAACTTTAAAACCAAATACAAATTTAACTTATTTTAGTGAACCAATTAAAACTATTGTATTAAAATAAAAGAAAATATCTACCTGTTACCGTTCAAAACAGTACAGTACTGTCCTGTAACAGTATAAAGACAACGGAGGTACGTTAATATGATCCCGTTGAGTACCCTTTGGGTCAGTCAGTCAGTCAGTTCAGCCTATTGTAGTGCACTGCTGGACATAGGCCTCCCCAAGCTCACGCCAGACATCCCGATTTTCTGCAATCCTCATCCAGCCTACTCCGGTAATTACAAATTATGTAGATAGTCGATCCAACGGGCTGGAGGAAGTTCCACACTGCGTTTGTCAAGACGCGGTCTGCATTTCAGGATACGTCTGCTCCAACAGCCATCGGTTCTGCGACACAGGTGACCAGCCCACTGCCACTTTAACTTGCTAAATCCGTGGGCTATGTCACTTACTTTTGTTCTCTTGCAGATAGTCTCATTTATCCTATCCTTGAGAGAAACCCCAAGTACATTCCATTACACGTTGAGCGACTTGTGGACCAGTCTCTTTGTCAGTGTCCACGTCTCGGCTCCATATATTAACACAGGCAGGACGCATTGCTCGGAGATTTTTGTCTTCAAGTAATGCGGAATCTTCGAAGTGAAGACTTGACGAAGCCTGCCAAATACCACCCAGCCTAACCGAATCCTCCTATCGGCCTCCTTCTCATAGTTGTTGCGGCCTAGTTGGATGGTATGGCCTAGGTAAATATAATCCTGAACAACTTCGTTTGGCCTAGCTCATCCAAGGTCTCCGCAAAGATGACGATCATCATCATCATCATCATTTCAGCTCACGGACGCCCACTGCCGGGCATAAGCCTCCCCTAATGCTTTCCACGACGATCGGTCCAGCGCAGCACGCATCCAGCGGCTTCCCGCGACCCGGACCAGATCGTCGGTCCATCTCGTGGGGGGCCTGCCAACGCTGCGGCGTCCGGTACGCGGCCGCCACTCTAGAACCTTTCCGCCCCATCGGCCATCGGTTCTTCGAGCTATGTGCCCTGCCCATTGCCACTTCAGCTGTGCGATTCTTCGAGCAATGTCGGTTACCTTGGTTCTCCTACGGATCTCCTCATTTCTAACCCTATCGCGTAGGGAAATACCGAGCATTGCTCTCTCCATCGCCCGCTGAGCGACTTTGAGCCTTCTTATGAGGCCCATATTTAGCGACCACGTTTCAGATCCATAAGTCATCACTGGCAACACACACTGGTTGAAGACTTTCGTCTTCAGACACTGCGGAATATTGGACGCGAAGATTTCCCGTAGTTTCCCGAACGCTGCCCATCCGAGTTGGATTCGACGAGAGATCTCGTTCTCGAAGTTGGACTTACCTAGCTGTATTGACTGTCCTAGGTATATGTAATGGTCAACAACTTCGAGAACAGTGCTCCCGATGCGAACTGGAGTGGGTGCGACATGGACGTTCGACATAATTTTCGTCTTGTCCATGTTCAGTTTAAGACCCACTCTTTGGGAAACACTGTTGAGATGCTCGAGCATTGTGCTCAGGTCTTCGAAGGTCTCAGCCATGAGGACTACGTCATCGGCAAAACGGAGGTGGGTAAGGTACTCGCCATTGATGTTGATGCCGAATCCTTTCCAGTCCAGAAGCTTGAAAGCATCCTCCAACGCGGCGGTAAACAGCTTCGGGGATATAACATCCCCTTGCCTTACGCCTCGCTGAAGTGGTATTGGCTTCGAGTTCTGGTCCTGTAATCGGACTGACATTGTGGCGTTAGAGTATAAGTACCTCAGCACCTCGACGTATCTGCAGTCCACTTGGCACCTCTGGAGAGCCCGCAGCACAGCCCAGGTCTCAATCGAATCAAAGGCCTTCTCATAGTCCACAAACGCTAAGCACAATGGCAAGTTATACTCCTCGGTCTTCTGTATAACCTGCCGCAGCGTATGTATGTGGTCTATGGTGCTGAAGCCTTTACGAAACCCGGCTTGTTCGGGAGGCTGGAAGTCGTCAAACCTGCGTGCGAGACGGTTCGTAATGACTCTCGAAAACAGCTTGTAGACATGGCTTAGAAGCGAAATGGGCCTATAGTTTTTTAATAAGGTTTTATCGTCATTTTTAAAGAACAGCACCACCTCGCTTCTATTCCATGCCGTTGGCGTTTTGCCCTCGAGGATGACGGAATTGAAGAGCCTTTGGAGGACCTTAAGTACTGGCTTACCGCCCGCTCTCAAAAGCTCAGTTGTGATTCCGTCGTCACCCGGCGCCCTGTTGTTTTTAAGTTGTTTGAGAGCACTACTAATCTCGTACAAGATGACGATATCGTTGGCGAAACGAAGGTGAGAGATGGATTCGCCGTTGACGTTGACGCCTTGTTCCCCCCAATCGAAGGTCTTAAAGACATCCTCCAGCGCAGTGGTAAACAGGGGGTATTACATCTTCCTGTCTTACCCCACGCCGGAGGAAAATAGAGTCTTGTTCTCTGGTCTTGGATATGAACGGTCATCGTCACCGCATCGTACATACATCTTAGTACCTCGATATATCGACAGTCGATATGATATATCTGTAGAGAGGTTCGCCAGGTTTCGCCATACACAGCGGCTGATTATATTCTTCTATCTTCTGTATAATAATCTGCCGAACAGTATCAATGTGGTTTAAGGTACTGTAGCCATTTCGAAAACCAGCCTGCACCGGTGGTTGGAATTCGTCAAGTCTTCTGGCGAAACGATTCGTAACAACCCTCGAAAACAGCTTATAGACACGGCTCGGAAGTGAGATCGGTCTGTAATTCTTTAAAAGAGACTTATCGCCTCTCTTAAAGAACAGTACCACCACACTCCTGGACCACGCCTCCGGTGTGGTACCTATCGGTGGATGACGACGTTAAAGAGTCTCGCCAAGGCTTTTAGGATAGGTCGCCCTGCGGCTTCAAGGAGCTCAGTCCTAACTCCGTCATCCCCCGGAGCCCTTCCGTTTTTAAGCTGCCCGAGCGCCGCACTAATCTCATCTGCTTCAATGTCCGGGATGTCTTACGAATAATAGCTCAACAACGGTGCACACGGATCTTCAGAGTCCCAAGTCTCAGGCTTGCATGCACTCGACGAGTACAGCTGTCCATAAAATTTCTCGACCTCTTCTCGGATCTGAGGGCGAGAGCAAAAGGTCCTACCATCCGCTGTATTAAGCTTCGCAAAAAGGCTTCACCCCAATGGTCTTTGGAAAACTTTTAACCCCATATTCTGCTCAATAAGAGTAGTAATCTCTCTCGTATTTGAGCAGCGGAAGTCTCGCCGTACAATTTTCCGTATCCTCTTGGAGAGAGCCTTCTGTTCTGGTGAAGCTGCTTGAGCAACGGGCAACTCGCACCTCCGCCGCATCAGATCCACTGGTGGATCCAGGGGGGGTCACGGGGTCATGACACCCCCCCCCCCCCCTGGGCTGTGTCCAGGACCTAGGTGGACCACTAATTAAAATTATTAAACAAGATTTTTGTCACAATATAGGTATTTTTAAGTACAGTACCTACATAGATTAATAAAATACCTACTTTTTACCTGTATCTATCATTATAAAAATTAAATTATAACTTCTTTTTACTTGACCACGACTATGTGACCCCCCCCCTGGCGCCAAAGCTGGATCCGCCCTTGATCAAATCAAATCAAATCAAATCAAAATAGTTTATTTAACTGTACAGATTCACCTTACATATAAGAAACAGTGATTCCCACACTAGGCAATGCCTGTGTCGTGGGATTCAATAACAGAAACAATTACCAGACATAGTGCGGCTAAAGAAGGTTGAATAAACTTGTACTCTGAGGAGTTCTTGAGGGTTAAAATGATACACTGTCAATAGGGTTCAATATTGGTTAATTTATTTAAAGTTGAGTTCATACTTATCATTCTGGTACGAAATTTTGCTTGCGCGATCTAACTTACTAGCGACGCCATCTGTTGGCGACTAGCTTTAATTTTACATTCGACATACCGCCCACCAAGAACAAGGTTATGCCTTGTTCTTCAAATTACATTTTGTTTCATATGTTGTCTTAAGTTTACAAAGATTACTATTTAGAAGAAAAAAAAAAACATAACAATACTAACTTTACATTTAAGTTTATTCGGCGACAGGTAATATGCACAATTTTTGAGTTGGCCGTTTTATAACACCACCCTTAGTTTTTAAATCTACTACTCGGACTATATTATCTGCACCTGGATAGGTGGCGATTACTCTGCCAAAGAGCCAACGCGATGGAGGTAAACCGTCCTCCTTGACTACTACAACATCATCCAATTTTGGTTGGGGATTGTTCTTGTTCCATTTATATCTCAGCAGGAATTTGTTAAGATACTCGTTTGACCATTGCTGCCAAAATGATTGGAGCATACGTTGAGTGTATTGCCACCTTCTCAAAGAACTTACGTTCAACGACCCAACATCATGATCTGGCGCAGTTATCAATGGTTCACCAATAAGAAAGTGTCCGGGAGTTAAAATATTGCCAATCTCTGATTGGCTTGTAATTACCGACAGGGGGCGAGAATTGAGGCAAGCCTCTATCTGACTAAGGACTGTCGCCATTTCTTCGTACGTCAAAGTTGAATTTCCAATTGTCCTCTTGAGGTGATGTTTCACCGATTTGACTCCGGCTTCCCATAATCCGCCGAAGTTAGGCGAATGGGCAGGTATGAAATGCCATTCACAATCATTTGTTGCCAGCGATGCAGCGACTTCAGAGAGCATCTGTTTGCGTTCTGAGATAGCGCATTTCTTTAGTTCTCCTGATGCTCCGATAAAGTTGGTGGCGTTATCGCTCCACAGATGCGAACAACCACCTCGTCTGGCCACAAAACGTTTAAAGGCTTGTAAGAAACCTTCCGTAGTTAAGTCACTTACGACTTCTAAGTGTATGGCTTTAGTTGCCATACAGATGAATAAGGCGATGTATCCTTTGTAGGATTTGTGACCTCGACCTTTGGTTGTTCTCAGTTGGATTGGTCCCGCGTAGTCAACACCACTGTGTTTAAATGCACGTGTGGGGGTTGTTCTGACAGTGGGTACCTGTCCCATGAAAGGAGCCTTTGTGACTGCTGCGTTCTTAACACAAGTCACACATTTGCGGTAGTGTGATTTAACTAACTGTTTCGCTCCGATAATCCAATACTTAGTTTGTATATAGTTTAGTGTAAGTTGCGGTCCACCATGAAGTGTTTGGTTGTGGGCATCAGCTATGATAAGTTGGGTTAAATGAGACTGTTTCGGCATTAAAATTGGATGTTTTCTATTATAACCGAGGTCTGAAAGACCTAATCTGCCTCCTACTCTCAAGATATTATCAGGATCAATGAACGGATTTAATGAGCGAAGTTTATTGCCTTTAGGTAAGTCCCTTTTCTGTGATATTAGTTTAAGTTCTTCTGCGAAATGATTTGTTTGATCTTTAGTTATACAAAAATGAAGTGCTTCCTTCAACTCTTTAGCTGTGATATATTTTACATTATTTTTATTTTTATTTTTACAATTATTTATAAATCTCTTACAGTATGCAATTATTCTAGTCATTTTAGTAAGCGATGAATATTTATCCCATATGTCTGCTTTATGTTCCACTATAGCACAATTTGTTTTGATTTTTAATGCTTCCAAGTCTGTTACTGTAATTTTAGGTTTATTATACGTGATATTCTTATGATAGAGAAATTCCGGTCCACTGAACCAAAGTTTGGAGTTTAGTAGTTCAGATGGATGTAAACCTCGCGACGCACAGTCTGCGGGGTTTTGTTTGGATGTAACGTGTGACCAGTTTTGAGGATCGAGGTTTGTATGAATTTCTGATACACGGTTGGCCACAAACACGCTCCATTTACTTGGATGGTTGTTCAACCATGCAAGGACGACAGTTGAGTCAGTCCATGCGTGTATATTGCGTTTTTCGATATTAAAAACCGTTGCTACTTCCATTAATAATTTGCTTAACAGTACAGCTCCGCATAACTCTAACCTCGGAATGGAGACTTGTTTCACTGGAGCTACCTTTGTCTTTGCGGTGATTAAAGACAAGTTTATGTTTCTTTCAGAATCAATTACTCGTACATACACAACTGCGGCGTATGCTGACTTCGATGCATCACAGAAGCCGTGAATTTCAACTTCGTGATCATCTGTGTGAGTACCGATCCATCTTGGTATTCGGATTTCACGTAACTTTAATTGTTCTTCGCGGTAAGTTAACCACTCGTTCAAAAGATTATTTGGAACAATTTCGTCCCAGGTTAATCCTGCTAACCACAGCTTTTGGATCATAATTTTTGCTATTATTAAACTAGGTCCTACCCATCCTAATGGGTCGTAGAGACGAGATATATCCGAAATAATCATCCTTTTAGTTACAGGTTGCTGCAACGTCGGGAGATTAACTGAATAACGAAAGGTGTCGTCGCGTCGGTTCCAGGTAAGTCCCATTATTTTTATTAATTCGTCTTCCTTGATTCTTAATTCTTCCTCAATTTCTGATTCTTTTCCTTTTTCCTTATCCTTTTCCTTCCCTTTCATTAATTCTAAGAGTTCATTGCTATTGCTATTCCATTTTTGAAGTTTGAATTTTGCCTTTCCTAATAGTTCATTCATTTGTGTAAATATTTCATATCCTTGTTTGACACTTTCACAGCCACTCAGGAAGTCATCAACGTAGAAATCTTTTAGTGTTCTTTCAGCCGCCATTGGATAATCAGCACCATCATCGTGAGCTACCTGCTGCAGTGCCTTAACTGCTAGATATGGAGCAGACGCTGTGCCGAAAGTAACACGGGTAAGTTTGTAATGTTTCATTTCTAATTTAGGATTTTCTCTCCACAGAATTCTCTGGAAATCATTGTCACGATTGTCGGTCTTCACCTGACGGTACATCTTAACAATATCGGCTGACATGCAAATTGAGGGTGACCTCCAACGCATTATGATGTGCCGTAGTTCAGGCTGCAAGGTAGGTCCTATTGCCAGTTGATCATTTAATGACATATTGTTTTTTCCTTTGCAGGACGCATCGAAGACTATTCTTACTTTAGTGGTTTCTTTGTCATTACGAACCACAGCGTGGTGAGGTAAGTATATGGCTTTAGGATTATTTATTTCTTCTGTAGATATAAGTTCCATATGATTTAACTTTAGATACTCATCAATTACTTCTTGATATTTTACTCTTAGTGTTTTATTCTTGTGTAACTGACGTTCAAGTGATTTCAGACGATTTACTGCAATATCTCGAGAAGAAGTGACTTGAGGAACTTCAACTTTAAGTGGAAGGCGAACAATATATCTACCGTCGCTCTCTCTACGGGTGTTGGTT
The DNA here is from genome assembly GCA_905220545.2 of Melitaea athalia. Lineage (NCBI taxonomy): Eukaryota > Metazoa > Arthropoda > Insecta > Lepidoptera > Nymphalidae > Melitaea > Melitaea athalia. The sequence continues at coordinate 18,622,452 of HG992194.1, forward strand.
TCAAAGTGTTGTTCACAGAATTTCTCTTCATCTGTGAATAGTTTTTCTTTGGGTAGTTGAATATCTGATTCAAGTTCCCAGAATCTTTTTAAATCTGATGTGCAACGACAATGCATTACGTTTATGTTACAAGTGGGCTTGGTATTTGATTCGATTTCTCCAGAGAGAATCCAACCTAAACATGTTGCTTGGGCCAGTGGTGTACCAAGCGGTCCTCGTTTTATTCCTGCACGAAGTATTTTTGTATATACTTCAGCTCCCAAAAGAATGTCGATTCTATTGGGTGTGTGATATTCGGGATCTGCTAGCGATAATTTTTTTAGTTCTAACCACTCCATTGGTTCGACTTTCTCAGCCGGTAATGGAGACGTTATGCATTTGATAACATGTGCGCTCACTGGAATTTTTACAGTGGGATCATATAAGGATTTTAACGTTAAATCGACTGCGGCCTTTGATACCACATCCTTTCCTCCACCTAAACCTGCAATGTGATTAGTGGTAGGTCTTTTCTTTAAGTCTAGGAATTGTACTGCGGACTCCGTTATGAAAGATGACTGCGAGCCCTGATCTAATAATGCTCTTAATTTGTAATCTTCCCCATTTCTCGCTGTGACCTTGACTACCGCAGTGGCTAGCAAGACCTGCTGAAATATTTTACCTGTCGAGAAACAGGAGACCAATGATGCTGAATTGTTTGAAGTGGTAGGATCGTTTGAAGATGCGACAACACTCTTGTTTGGCATGTTGTCTCCAACATTATTGGCAGTGTTTTTACCCCCAGGATGAAGAAGTGAATGATGTTTTTGTTTACAAATGCGACACCGTGAATTGCTATGGCATTCTTTGGCAGAATGACTACCGCCCATGCAGTTGAAACAGATATTGTTGTCGTAAACAAACTTACGACGATCGTCTACTTTGGATTTATGAAACTGTTTACAATTATATAACTTATGATCATCAGAACATAATGGACAAGATACATTAGTATTAGTTACATGTAGTGCTTTCATCTTGCTACTATTAGATTGGGTTTTTGTTGATTTTGGATCAAGACACTCCACGGCGCGGAATGTTTCGGATAAAAATTCAGTAAATTGTTTATAAGTGGGAAGTTCTTCAGAAGAGATAGTTTTGGTTACATGAAACTCCCACTGACGTCTGGTCTCTGGATCCAATTTCAACGTGAGGATGTGAATCAACAATACATCCCACGACTCTGTATCGATTCCCAAACTTTGAAGTGTGGCTAAACATGTATTGGTAGTATCAACGAGGTCTCTCAAACCATCGGCCGATTCAACTTGAAGGTTTCTCTGGCTCAAAAGTCTCTTCAAAGTTTGATGACAAATGTATTTTTTATTATTATAACGTTCCTGTAATAGTTGCCAAGAACGAGTAAAATTACCATTATCTATGGGAACGTGTCTAAGCAACTGTTCAGCATCGCCTACAAGATAACTTTTTAAATAATGAAGTTTTTGTACATCATCAAAGGAAGAATTATTTATTATTAATGATGTGAACATTTGCTTGAACGTTGTCCATTCAGAATAATTCCCAGAGAAGTTAGGAATATTGATTTTAGGGTACTTTACATTACTCATAGATTTCTCACAATAAGAGTTAACATTAGTAGCACTTTCGTTAAAATTCTTTAGTGCCAACTTTAACTCCGTTTTATATGAAATATAAATGTCTTCGGTTTTGTCGTAAACATCATTTGAAATGTAACTAGAACTATTTAATTCTTTAGGATTGGCGCTACACATAAGCTCTTTATGTCCGGATAAAAATTCAAACCATAATTGGTCTAACGCCTCAAGTCGATTTTCGACATATTCTTTAATAATGCGCTCTTTAGGAGACTTTTTAAAATTAATTCTGGCTTTACTAATGCGTGAAGTTATATCTCCTTGAAAATTAATTAAAGATTCCATTATAGTAATTTAAATTAAAATTTAACAATTATAAACTTCCAAGTGACAAAACAAAAAAACTTACAAGTTACTTCTCAAAACAGAAAAAAATTACAAGTTACTTTTAGCGAAAATTTTCTAAGTGTTTTCAAAACTCTTTAAAAAAGTAAAATTGGGCATAGGTTCCCCGTACCTTCGTTTTTATTGAAATTATTCTAAGTCTTAACTAACATGCACTTAAATTTTCTAAGTCCCAAATCTTTCAAATTTCTTCTATGTGTTAAAATTAAAAACGTTTAAATTTTACAAGTCCAAATTTTTCAACTAATGATTTTACACTTTAACTTTTATCTTGATAAACTTAAGGTTGAAAACTGTATGAAAGTACTCACAGATGGATAATTCACTCACTGTACTGTAGATGATGCCAATGTGCCGACTCCTCAAGCACTGCTGATGATGAACTGCTTCCTTGGGTGGTTCCGCCCACCGTAATTCCTGAATGCGCCTTCCACTGAAGGCACCTTCTGAAGCTGGTTGATGCTTTACTCGCGTCGAACCGCTCCTGTACTTGCGTTTGCAACGGCAAACCACCGTCCGCAAGTGATGACGTCAAAAAATCGGACGAACACATCCAGCTAGAAGGACCACTATGAATAAACTTGTACTCTGAGGAGTTCTTGAGGGTTAAAATGATACACTGTCAATAGGGTTCAATATTGGTTAATTTATTTAAAGTTGAGTTCATACTTATCATTCTGGTACGAAATTTTGCTTGCGCGATCTAACTTACTAGCGACGCTATCTGTTGGCGACTAGCTTTAATTTTACATTCGACAAAGGTAATAAGTAAAATTATGTTTAATTAATGATAAATTGAATTACAATACAATATACCTATTTAATTAGCAAGTGAAATTGGGAGAAAATGACTATATTGATGACAATGGGAATAACAGTGAAGTCATAAAAATCCCAGCTTAAAATTTACAAATAACACAAATAGAACTGTTACAAAGTTACTAACTGAATTTAAACTTAAATTAAACCTAACAGTGTCAGTATTAGCGATATATCTTGAAGTGTTAGAATGTGTGTGGGTGTGTGTGTGTGTGTGTGTGTGTGTGTGGGTGGGTGTGTGTGTCTGCGCGCATGTGTGTGTGTGTATGTCTGTGTGTGCAAGTAAAGTGAACTCGAGCAGAAGGTTCAGAAGGATCAGTAGCCCCACGAGTGGTTAGTCTCTTGGGAACGGACGGCAAACAAAACTACAATCCACTACAAATACCTAGACACGAAGTATTTCCTCCGACCTGTCGTAATCCCAGGATAACAAGAGCCTATGAACCCGAGATTCAGCCTCTTTAATACAGCAGTGCCTCAAGTCACATAGTCCTGATAATCTATTGTATATGTGCGGGAGAAGAAATCCGGCAAACCTCTTAGCAAAGGCCGTGTTAACGCGAGGTTTAGATATTTTATAAATACGCTTGTGAATCATATTACTGTGATCTAAGGATCTTAAACTCTGCCTGTGGACATATGTGGCAGCACGCATTAGAAAAAGCCTCCGGACACTCAGGACTTGAGCTTCCCGGAAGAGTTCAGAAGTAGGGTACCGTCGAGACCTTCGCAAGGACACCTTCAAAACAGCTCTTTGCGCCCTTTCCAACAGTATTAAGTAAGATTTTGCAGAGCCACCCCACACAAGTATACAGTAGCTCAATATGGACTGACAAAGTGCCAGGTATACCATTCTAAGTAGTTGAGTATCGGCGGGCTCCCTTAGCAGCTTCATCGTGTATATAAGTTTACGAACCCTGCCTGCTGTCATAGAAATGTGATTTTTGAAGTTAAGATTTTCGTCTAATATGACGCCTAGATATCTAAGTGAACAGGCATTGGTTATACGTTCACATGTGCAGACCGAAATTTGAGAGTTCCCTTGAGTCACACACGATATTCTATGAACCTTAAGTTGCTTAAGGTCTTCCGGGGGCCGGGATGCAGCCGTTTTATAAAAATTAATGAATTTGGTTTTGTCGGCATTAAGAGTCAGTAAGTTGTTATTTAGCCACAGAGATATGCGGCGAAGACCTAGAACCGCCATATCACGTGCCTGCTGCCTGTCTATCAGATCCAAGGCTTCGGGAGAAAGTTTGTACTGCTTCGTTGACTTCGTCTTTAAAAAAATTTCTGGGATCCAGTATACACACCGCCTTCACCACGTTGTCGGTCATCTCGTCCACGTCGCTAGATTACTCAAAAAGTAGTGATCAGATTTCAATACATTTTAAATTGATACAAGACAAGAAAAGTAGTGATCAGATTTCAATAAATTTTAAATTGATACAAGACTAGTATCACTTTTCGAATCGAATAGGTCCCGCCTTTCATCAAGCGCGTGCTTTTGAAACACGCTGGGGACAGGGGAGCTACCTCCAAGTTTCAAACAAAGATGTTCGAGACTTGTTGGGAATTCCTGTGTAATTTTTCATATAAGGTACCATTAATTATTAATTTCGCTTTCCTGGAATCTGGTTTATTTATATTCCGAATGCTGGAGAAATTTTCATTTGGTTTTATAGTTTGTAAGTCAGAGTCCGAGGGGCCCCTGAGCTTGAGGGCCCCGGGGCACCGCCCCGCCTTGCCCCTTAGTAGCTACGCTACTGTACCTAACTGTAGTAGGCAGCCATCTCTATGATTGCTACACTTACCAGCCAGCCAGCCGCCAGCAGCCAGGTCAGTAACCTCAGTCAGCAGTAACCTGGCTGCAGGCAAGTATAGCATTCATAGAGATGGGTGCCTACTATAGTATATAATGTAAAATATTGAAGGTTTTAGCTTACTACATGTTATTAACATGAGAGGGAAAAGATTTTTTAGAAGAAAAAAAAAATTTTTTAAGTATTATTATTTGCAGCAGGCTTATGGTGGGAGGTTGTTTTTATAAATTCACAATATCGAAATCAGCCTATAAAAAATTGTTTCATCTTATTAACAGATGAGGGAAGATTTTGTTATATTCCGGATCTTAGACCATAAGTGATGTGTCATCTGCAAAAAGCACTATATCGCAAATAGCCCTAACATAAAATAGAACATAAAAAAGAAACCGAGAATCAATCCCTGTGGAATGCCCATTTTTAGCATAGATCCAGAAGACTTCGTTCCGTTTATTGATAAGTGTTGAATTCTATAAAACAGATATTATGAAGAAATGAGATTAAGAACTCTACCATTAACACCGTAATATTCAAGTTTACTTAATAAAATCCCGTGGTCCACGCAATCAGATGCCTTTGATAAGTCACAAAATACACCAATGGCAATTTGTGACCTCTCCCAAGCGTCATATATATGCTTGAGAAGTGTTACACCAGCATCTGTCGTAGAGCGACCTCTAATGAAACCATATTGTGAAAAATTCTGTTAACTTTAAAATGAAAAACTTTTTTTATTTTATTTTTTTATTGGGAAACAAACAGCACACAAGAATACAATTATTTCACAAAACAATAACAATATTTAACCCACCAAAGTTTCCACTTATATCTGAAACGAAAATATGAAATATTAAGATATATAAAAGAAGTTGATTCAATATATTATTTCGAAAAATCTGATGATCAGTAAGACAATGTATATTCAAATATTTATGAAGTTTCTATTCGCTTCGTGACACTATATTTGTTTCTTAAAATCATATTATTACTGTCTTCCTTCCTTAATTCTTTAATTTACTTCTTTCTTAAAAAGCTGAAACGACTAAACGGCACAAATATTCGTCATACTAATTCCAAGTTATATATTTGTGCCGTTTGCAGTCGAAACACTTGAACCTTGGAGTAGCAGTGCTAAAAAATTGTTAAAAAAGATAACTCCTCCCCTCGTTTCCTCCACTGGTGACAAAAGGGCTGGAGCATTTTTAGCCCAGAGCATCGGCATAGCGATTCAACGGGGAAATGCTGCCAGCATTCTTGACACCATTCCACGAGAACATGATTTGTACCATAACCATCTGTAAATATTTAGTCCTTAATTTGTGAATTATAAATATGTATAATAGTTCAATAAATACATTTTGTACCATAACCATCTGTAAATGGTTATGGTACAAAATGTATCTGAATTTAAAAAGCGTATAGTTGTGCCAAAGCCAAAAATACAATACGAAGCAGTTAACTATACATCTCTTTACTCTGATATGTCGCAAAAAAATTTCACTAACGCAAATCATGTTTTCTCTAATCTGGAACAATTCATTCAAGAAAATATAAAGACCAACAAAACACTTAAAACTAAAATTCAAAACTTACCAAAGGATGATTGGATAACACAAGAAGTGATTAATTGTATCAACATGCGAAATAAAGCATGGGTAAAATTCAAAAAGAATCCCAAGGACGATAAATTAAAGGAGCTGTTTACAATTGAACAGAATAAAGTTAACAAACTGATCAAACGACTAAGAAAACAATATTACCTCAATGCTTTTGAGAATTGCAGGAGGAAACCTAAGAAGATGTGGAACTTAATATCCAGTCTAAGCAACAACAAAGTAAAAAACTGCAATGTCCCATCTAAACTAGTAATCAATGACGATATTATAACGGACTGTACAGAAATATGTAATACGTTCAATAACTTTTTCTCAACGATTGGCTCTGTTTTGGTAAATTGTATTCCTACACACTATCACAACCCCAACACTTACCCTTTCACACAACAAAACACATCGACTACTCTTTTAAACAGATTCAAACCGTGTACCTCTTTGGAGGTCTTGAAAATTATTAATAATTTGGACAATAATTCAAGCTCTGGTATCGACCAAATAAATACTAAAACACTAAAATGTATAAAAGATTTAATAGTTGATGAATTAGTCGCTTGTATAAATAAGTGCTTAGAGGAAGGATCTTTTCCTGACAGCCTAAAAATAGCTAAAGTTAGTCCCATTTATAAGTCTGACCTAAAAACTGACCCAAGTAACTATAGGCCTATATCAGTTTTACCAGTCCTCTCTAAAATATTTAAAAAGATACTTTACACGCGAATATATCAACATCTAAATGACATTGACTTTCTCTCTAAAAAACAATATGGGTTTAGGCCGAAGTCAAATACTTTAGCAGCTACCATTGACTTAGTTAGTAATATAAAAAGTGCTATTGATAAAAAACAGGTGGCCGTAGGCATATTCATTGACATCAAAAAAGCATTTGACGCGGTGAGTCACCCACTCTTACTTAAGAAGCTTAGTTACCTTTTTAGTGACACGGCATATAATATTCTAAAGTCTTACTTAGATAATCGATATCAAATAGTCAAGATTGGCGACAGTAAAAGTACTATGGCTAAGATAACTCACGGTGTCCCGCAAGGATCCATATTAGGACCATTATTATTCTTGATTTACATTAATAGCATTAGTGAACTCGACCTAACTGGGGATATAATATTATATGCAGATGACACATGCCTTTTCTACTATGGAGATAATATAAATGAAATTATGGCAAAATCTCAAAAAGATCTTGATACCCTTGAGGAGTGGTTTAAATATAACCTTCTCACAATCAATACCAGCAAAACAGCATACATGATTTTCGCCGCTAAAAACAAAAAAATTAAGCAAAATTTAACACTTAAAATAAATAATGACATTCTAAAAATATCCGAACAAGAAAAATATCTCGGGTTAATTTTAGACCATAAGCTAACATTGAAACCCCACATAATGAAAATACGTAAAAAACTAATTTCTTTACTTGGTTGCTTAAGAAATCTATCCAAATGCATACCAGAAAAACTACGAATTGTTATATACAATACCTTAGTTAAACCACATCTAGAGTATCTTACTGAGATATGGGGATGCGCAGCTAAGAGTAACTTACAACCTTTACAAAGAACACAAAATAAACTAATAAAAGTACTGTATAAAATGGATTTCTTAACACCTACAAAAGATGTTTACAAAATAACAAAGCTTCTTAATGTAAAACAGATATATACCTACAATACATGCATGTTAGTCAGAAAAATACTCAAAGGAACACTACAAACACAGTTACGTTTTGATCTCAAAAGTCCTAGTAAATATAGTAAGCGCAGGAAAAATACCAATTTAATACAGTTACCCAGAACCAGGACAAATTACGGTAAATTAAACATAAAATATGATGGAGCTAGAATGTATAATAACTTACCCGAATGTATAACTAGCGTAAAGTCCATGGCAAAATTTAAAGAATTGCTAAAAAATTACGTTCTTAGTAACATTGAATAAACGTAATATTAACATGCCTATATTATAACAGGCTTTAAAAAAAATAAAGAAATAAATAAATAAAAAATACTGGAAAACACAAATTCGTTAATAATGTTTTATCAAGCACGCATACATAAAAACACACACACACAAATACACGCTACATACGCGCGCATGCACCAACAGACGACCGCACGCACCAACACACACACACATACATACACACACATTTACAAACACACACACACACACACACACACAAAAACGTATAGACACACGCACCGAACATCACTATACTGTTTCATTTTCTTTCTAATGTTTCTCATTTTAAGTGATGAAATTGTATGTCTTATGAGAAAATAAAGATTCTTTAAACCTAAATATTTAGTCCTTAAGTTGTGGATTGTAAATATGTATAATATTTCAATAAATAAATTTATTATTCTTCTTGCTTAATTTCCTACCCTTGGGTAGGAAACCAAGAAGTGGGGTGCTATTTTAAAAAAAACTTGTTTTTAAATAGCACCCCACTTAACACAGTCGTTGACAATTCCTTTGAACCTCTGAACGCCTTGTTCGTTGGGTGTCGGTATGAAATCTTTGACATCACCATCAACTTTTGGAATATTATCACCTTCAGCTGTTATCAGAGGCAATACTATTGCTCCTAGAATAATAGAATACGGCAGAACCTGGAATTAAAGAAAGTAAGATGTGACTACGTATTGAAAAATTATCATAATAAACTTGGTTCAAATCAGTGGCAAATTCGCCACCAGTAGGCTGAGTAGGCAGAAGCGTAGGGTAGCAAATTTTAGGGGGCAGCAAATGTTGCCAAAATTTTAAATTTCTAAAATTATTATAAAGATCCAAAATGAATGGGCACGCCCACAATTATTATACAATTAAGTATTTTGTGAATATTTTAAGTGCCTGCCTGTTACCATTTATTGATATCGAGCAAAAATAGCGAAAAATTGCGTTTTTTGTATGAGAGCCCCTTAAATATTTATTTCATTTTGTTTTTAGTATTTGTTGTTATAACGGTAAGACAAATACATAATTTGTGAAAATTTCAACGGTCTAGCTATTGTAACGATCTATACTAAGGGGTGTGGTGTGAAAGACCCCAACATATATAAATTTATAACATCCTGGTCACGGCACCATTTTGTAATGATATACTTATGCTATGGGGTCTGGTGAGAAAAGACCCCAACATATATAAATTTATAACATCCTGGTCACGGCACCAAAATTGTAATGATATCCTATGGATGACCTAAGTCCCATTATCATATCCTGGTCATGTGGACCAATTTGTAACACTATCATGGTAGTGGCGTTACAAGCTAATATTAAGCTTAAGAGGATATCAATTATCTTTGGCCTTATAATTGTGATCGTCTAGTATAAAGAAGGACTCTACGTTGTGTTTGATTTTTGTTTCAGAGTAACTTCAGTTCTTTTTATGGTATGCCGAAGGAAAGACATAGTATATGTTATTAGAAGCCTTGATTTCTATATAATCTCTAACTAACATCCTACCTAGCCATTAATTTAAAATAAAATCTCTGCACAATGACATTAAATTACTGAAATTAATTTATCCTAAAATTTAATTGAAAGATATTTACACTTACCAGTGATATAAATACTATAGATAACTAACTCCTGGAATACTATTAAAAGGAAAGAAAGATATTAACTTTATAACACCTTATTAGTAAATTAATTAGGAATTAATAAAATTTAGTAAATTAGAACCGTTAAGAATAAATAGTAATAGACTTATTTATTTAGAAATAACTATCACCTACTGTTTAACTAAATATCTGACGTCTCCTTAAGAATGTGTAAATTATAATTGCTAATATTTTTAGTGAATCTAGATAGCTAAAATAGAAATAAAATTATATAATTATATATAGGATATTCTATAATGACATTGATTAATTGAATAGTGTCTAAGTTTCTTTTACATGTATTTCTAGTTCAAACCTGATATAATAGATAGATTCTAATAACTCTAAACAAATGAAATAAATAAAAATATATAAGTAATTGAAATAAAGATTAAATACATATTATATAGTTATTAATTATCTTGAAATAATTTATTCAGTTAATAAATTATCTCAGATAATTGTGAAAAATAATGTGCAGTGTTTGTTTGTATGTGTTAATCTGTTAGGATAGGGTTTATAGGTATTAGGGAATTAAAAGGCCGGGTTCAATTGAACCCGGGGGGTCGCAACCACCAATCCCCTCCGACCCCAACCGATCCACACCGTGCTGAAGGCTCTAAATTAAATTAGGCACAACGTTGGTGCTATCCAATCAAAAGAAAGGTAGTAGGTAGGAAATGAGAGTACCCAATTTTCTACAATAAATTAGACGGAAATATATCCTGTCTAACAAATGCTTGTTTCATACCGCTGCAGCACAATCATGCAATGACTGTATTTGAGTAATCCCTTGGGATGTCATATAGACATAACCAGTGAATTACTAGAGTTGATGTAATTACCAAGCTGTAATCAGACATGGTATTAAGATGTGTTCCACGTGAACAAAAGGAGATCGTGTCTACTGATCTTTTCATTGTGTGCTTACTAGCCCATACGGGAACTTCGGTCACACAACTACTTTGAAATTCGATCACGAAACCTACTACTTTTGCCACAATTGGATTGTGTAGTGTAATTTCCCATAGGAAAGACCTACTGAGTTACGGGTCTATAGTCAGCTATATTGTCAAGCCTCGCCACCATTGTGAGATGGGTCGTCGGCGACTAGCGACTTGCGACAGCGCAACCTTTCGAATGTCCTATAAGGAAAATAAGAATAATTAAAGGTATAAGACCAACATGTAGAGTAGGTGTATTGTGTAGGTTTGTCTTTGCATGACTCACAGCATTCACATGAAACAGCATCCATTAACCAGAATAGGTTGTTCAATTGAAACATTGAACCAGTAATTAAGTTGTTAAACATTTGAATATATCAGGCTCTCTTAGGAACTGAATGGATTTATCAAAGGACATAGTAGTGTCGAGAGATAAATAAAACAATTAAAATATAACATATTCATTTACTCAATCAGAATCTCTGAGAGTATCTCATTTTCACAATGAAAAGAGAATGTATATTTAATAGGTTTTATAATCCATCAATGTTTGTATGTTTGAAAAACACAAGAGGGCTTGATTAAGGCTTGGCTTAAATCTCAGTAAATCCGCCTTAGGACTTAACAGAGACTGTCCACAAAAATTAGCAATAAATTAATTGGAAAAGTGAATATGTTTCTCTATTAGTCTAAAATAGAACTTCATACCACTGTCCAAATCTAAATTACTAACCTTTGTTGCAGTTCAAACAACGACCATACACTAGGTGTTTGGTGGAGTTTGTCCAATGTCTCTCATCAAAGATGAGGAACTCTTATCAAAGATAAGGAAACGTACGTATAGTATTTACCAAGAACATAGTTCAGTTAGGCAAATACAAACGCAGAGGTTGGTAGGAAGTACACGCAACTTTCTCTACTAGATAGGCCAAGGTTAGGATCTACCTAGCATAGATGACGCGATGAACTGTGGCTTAGACAGGCCTAGCCTTATAGGGAAACCTATAATAAAACACTGGCGAATACAAACATTTATGGATTCACCTTAACATAGTTTATATAGTTCAATGAAAGTCATCGTGAAAATGCGACACTCCAGTTTACCAAACACCTCATTTTGACACTCATTTAAGAACATAAATTCTTAGATCAATGTTCAAAATTATAATAGTTTGTGTAATGTCAAGGTTCAGTGTATAATACCTCATCTTAGAATGAATTCAAGAGCTAAAAACTTCCTTGAACGCACTCCAGACTACATACCACCTGTGTTACCTCGTTCCAACATCCATTTAGAAACTACAAGTTCTTAAATTAATGTTTGAACTACAATCTTGTATAGTGTCAAATGAAGCCAAATATACATATATATATATATATATATATATATATACATATACATACATACATATACATTCATTAGAAGTATATTTATATGTAGAGAATATTCAATAAGATACGACAACTAATCATTAGTTTGTTTATAGGTCATATTATAGAAATATCCACTACTCTATCTACGTCCAAAGTAATGACATAGTAAAATTTCATTTCATTATTTAAATACACCCTAACGAAAATCTATTTAACCCCTAATATCTAATATGATAGTTTTAACCAAGATTCATTCAATTTATACATGTACTTTAAAGTCAAACAGATGTAATTTCATTTTATTCTAACAACATCATATTGTGGTTATTTACTTAAGTTAGATTTCATTTTATCAGTTAAATTCAATATAATTATGGTCATAAGGCTTATTAATAGTATCAATGTAACCTTTCCATAATAATTTCAGTAATTAATCAATAATTAATAATATCAAATGTAAACCTAGATAATAATTCCTTTCAGTAATTAATCAATAATTAATAGTATCGATGTAAACCTAGCTAATAATTCATTAGATATCTTTTATTAAAAATCTCTGTAAAAGTTATAAAAATTAGTAACAGGACCACAACATGCAGAAAAACACACATGCAAATAAATAAAAAATTAATGCATTCGAACCAATCAGGAGCGCTTCATCACAGGTCCTTCACTGAATTTATTTAGCGGATTACAAATTAAGATTTTATAATAAAGAATTGCACTTAATAATAATCAGTAAAAAATAAATTAAAACTAATTCGCGATCTACACTGAAGTTACATTGCCACTCGGCCAGCTTACGCTAATGAAATCTCTGAACCAGATCTAAAAAATACTTTTTAGGTATTTCTATCATTAATCTGATTCAGAAGTTCCATAGCTTTGCCAGCCGAGGGCTCTCGTTACTGTACCTCGAATTCAAAATCGAATCCCGACTCTCTCCCCGAATTCAAACTCCCATCGTATTTATTCAAATCTCGCGTCTGTTTTTCCCCCACCCTAACACGTTCACCAACGCGCTCTGCAGTGATACCATACACTCGGCAATTCCCGTGTTTCACGGAAATTCGGTGATCCCCGCGGTACATTGCCGTGTTCAAAAAAAAATACGGCATTCCAATGTGTAATTGTTCTTTCCCAATAATTTAATCGATAGTTTATAAGTCATTATAGTGCAACACAAAACAAGAACAAGAAATAAAATTATTACAAAAAAAACAAGGAATAAAGTTATTACTTCCTCAATAATTTGAACTTTACTGGCTGTAAGCACTTTTATCCGATCCAAAGGAAATTGCGTAAATCAATTAAGCAAAAACACAATAAAAGATAAACAATAAAAGGGAAAAACAAATACACATTGAATAAAGCTGAAGAAAAAAAAATTGTTAGTTACGATAAATTTGTATGACGGTTGTGGAGAATAATGTATTATTCAACCGATTTCGAAAGGGAAATTATTTAACCGATCATTGTCATTTTTAACCTTACGTGTTAATGTAAAGTAAATACACGTCAATTTTGTAGTTTTTAATCCAACCAAGGTAACTTAAAACTTTGTGATGGCAACTCTGGCGTCCTGTAATTACAGCAAAAAACCCACTCATACGCCGGGTCGAACCCTTAGGCCCGGGTTCCACCGCTTAACAGAATTATGCTTTGCTTAATCGAATTTATAGTTCGATTCTAACCTTGCTTTCGTTTAATTATTATTACGAATCATTTGTATGGAAATACAGCAAAGTGCTGTTTTAAGACTCTTTCAGGCAATTTCTTTAAAAATTCTCTCCACAACAACCATCCTCATACTTCAAGGAACACAAAAAGGAACTAGCGCAATCGGTCCAGCCGCTATTCTCTAACTGTGTTTAGTTTATGTTAGTGAAATGCAATTTCCAGCTCTAAACTTTGTTAAATGCGTAAACCGACTTTACGTCGAACTAATCGCGATTATATCAATCAGTGGAAACTGGCCCTTAGAACGTTCCACCGCATCTGTCAACACAAAATTTTAAGCCTGTCTCGAATATAAAATTTATCACTCTAATATTTTAACAACTAGCTAAAAACTGTTTGAGTTCCCAACTAATAAATTTCTATTCTTAAGTACAACTTAAAATTTGAGTCCCTAATGGATTTGAACCATTTTCGTTCATTGAGTTGACTGTTTTATGTTTACTTGTCAACTCACATTTCAATTTATGCGTTTGTTATCTCAAGCATAACCAAAATTTATAGACTAATAATTTAGAACTGAATTGTGCTTATGTGTCACGTTACACTATCACGGTTATTGAGATACAGCCTGGTGACAGATAGACGGACGGACGGCCGGACTGACAACGAAGTCTTAGTAATAGGGTCCTATTTTTACCCTTTGGGTACGGAACCGGCTGAAATATATATTTTTCGTTGATTCGATTATTTTATGGAATTATGGAATGGACGGCCTAAACACTAGTTCACTAGGGACACAGATAAAGTTAAATATCCTACTGGCGGCAAATTTGTAAATCCACCACTGCACTGGTTAAAACAACTTTCAAATGAGAGTTTTATTTATCAGCTGTTAATGTTTATAGACCATTACTTGATAGTAGGTAGGTACTCATTACTCAATATTTTATTATAAACTAGTGTGAACTAATCAAAATATAATAAAAAAAATCTCCTGCCTTATTTATATCGCTGTAATATTTGTCTTTTGGATAGACTTCTGATGGGTCCACCGACAACCTCTTCAGAGCTTCCTCTAACTTCGTGTAGTAGTGAGACAATAACTCATCGAAATATTGCTTCCTGAACTCTTCGTCTGTACTCGACACTATAAAGTAAATGATGTCGCAGACCGGAGTCCCCGCGTAAACTGTTTGATAGTCGATAGAAACAGCATCAACGATGACACCCTGGAAAGAACCGTCACACTAAAAATCAATAAACAAACAAACACACTTAACGGCCCACGGCAGGATGAAATTTATTTATTTAATAAATAAATATTATATAAAAAAATAATTGTGATTGGAGATGAACAAATTGAACAGGTGAATGAGTTTTTGTATCTGGGTTCAAAGTTTACAAGAGATGGAAAGTGTGAGAGTGATATTGAAAGGAGAGTGAATGCACGAAACATGGTGAATGGAGCTTTGCACTCCTTTATGAGCAGTCGGATTGTGTCTAACAAGGCTCGTTTGGCTGTGCATGAGAGGATGTTGGGTCCGACACTGATGTACGGAAGTGAAAGTTGGGTATGGCAGAAGAAACATGAAAGAAGAATAAATGCAGTTGAGATGAGAGCGTTAAGAAGTATGATAGGAGTTAAACTGAGTGACAGGATAAGAAATAGTGAGATAAGGAAACGTTGTGGTCTGAAAGAAGATGTAGTGACAAAAATTGAGAAAGGTATGCTGAGATGGTTTCGCCATGTCGAGAAAATGAATGAAGAACGATTGACGAAAAAAGTGTATAAGGCGAGTGAGAATGGAAGTGTTGGAAGGGCTACCCCTTAGGGTAGCCCCTTGGGCTACCTAGGCAAACGTTTCAAGATCAGATCAGAGACGTCTATCGACATATCGGCCTATTTGACATATCGGCCTGTTTAAAGCATTCCAAATATCTGATGTATGCCGACGATAAAAAAGTATACATAAAAATAAACAGTTTAATGGATTGCTATCATTTGCAATCGGATCTGAACTCACTTTATGCATACTACGAGCATAACAAGATAAGTGTCAACATCGAAAAATGCCAATGCATAACATTCACGCGTAGATTGGATCCTATTAATTTCGTCTATCATTTTGATGGTAAAGTAATTGACCGAACTAACCACATAAGGGACCTTGGTGTGTATTTTGATAGTAAAATGACATATTCGCTTCACAACTCAATAATCACGCAAAAAGCTTTTAAAAATCTGGGATTCGTTCTGCGCGTATGTAGGCCTTTTGATGATATGAATGTGATTGTAACTGTTTACTTCTCGTATGTTCGAAGTATTCTCGAGTATGCGTGTCCTATCTGGTCCCCACAATATAACATTTATATAGATCGTCTAGAAAGGGTCCAAAAAAAATTTATCAAACATATTCTTTACCGAAGTCGACAACCTTCACTATCTTATTTCAAAGATTGCCATCTAAATAACCTTCTGACATTGGAGGAACGTCGCAAAATACTTAGTCTTTCTTTATTATATGACATAGTCCATGGCCGCGTTGATTGTCCTGAGCTTGTAGGTGCAATATCATACTGTACGCCCAAGCGTCGTACCCGACATACACCACTCCTATATGTTACAAAATGTAGCACCAATTACTCAGCCAATTCTGTTTTGTCTAGACTGCCGCGTCTGTTTAATGATATGCCTGGAGCTATGATATATTAAAACAATAGATACGTTACCCGCTGTCTATTTTGGCAAGAAAAAACTAAGGTAATTGCCTGAGTTTCACTTAGTCACGCACCATTCAGTGTCGTAGCTAGACGTCCTTTTGTTTAACGCATATTGTCATAAAAAGTGTTCACAAAATGCCTTCGTGTGTTTTAGACGTTGCAGGAATTATACTGGAACTGTTAGGGGAAATAAAAACATTTCATTTCATAAGTAAGTACTGTAAATTTGTTTATTCTAACCGAAAATGTAACTTTTTATATTTTAATCGGCAGTTGTTATTACGAAGTACATGAGTGAGACATGTAGTGGACTCGTGCGTCAGAGTGAAAGAGAGAACAGCTAATTGTCATTGCTAGGGGAAGTTGGGTGAAATGGAACTAGTCTTCATTCACCTTCACAAAATTATATAAAAAACTGAAATTGTTTGTTTTAAAATCATGTTACTAAATATTCATAAATCGTGGGTCGTTACGTCATTTTCAAGAAACGTAACGAAACCAGTGACTTGAACGGCGTCACCTGTTTCAAAACTAGTGATTTTTGTAACTAGCTATTTTCATGCAACGACTATGATTGTTTGCATAAATAGCTTCACCCGAAATACGTTACACTAATCACTCTTAGGTGTTTGTAGCTATACAATTCAGGCTTTAAAAATATTAAAATTTAAATGTATTTATGAGTGATTAATGTTTAATAGGAAACTATAAAAATAATAAAATTATTAATGCAGGCGTATTTAAAGTTAATTTGATTGTACATAATATATACAATTATAATTGATATGTACAGTTCATTTACACTTTTTAACCGACTTTAAAAAAGGAGGAGGTTACTAACATTTCTAAATTATCTTTTGTTTGAATCCACACAGATGGTCAGTAAGTGTGGAGAGTTGGAGACCATTACCTTTTGTTAATATATAATATATATCAGGAACTAGGAAGTAGGAACGGGACGCGTGTAAGTTGCGGAGTTAAATTTATGGTTCAGTTACAAAGTGATAATAATACACATTTTTTTATTACAAGCTTTTATTTAACTTGAAATGTATGTATGTTTGTTTGGATGAAATCTGGCAACTCAATTTTGAAGCAGATATCTTTTTGACAAGTTCTTATAGCATATAAATTATGTAATGACTTTATAAGTAGATAGTAAAAGTTTTAAAGTAAAAATTTATTATTTTCGTTCTAGCCAATGATGTTCTAGGTTCTAGCGCATTCACTTTAAGCTTGTTTTTTTAAAAGGTTTTTTACTTTTTAACCGACTTCCAAAAAAGGAGGAGGTTCTCAATTCGACTGTATTTTTTTTATGTATGTTTTGTGTTAGCTCAGAACTTTCGACTGGGTGGACCGATTTCGATCAATTTTGTTTTAATTGAAAGGTGTTGCGTGTCATATGTGGTCCCATTTTAATTTAATTGAGATCTGACAAGCACTTTTAGAGTTACATCTAATAATGCGTATTTACTTGACTACTTTTTCGTCGACCTACGTTGTATTATACCACATAACTTTTTACTCGGTGTACCAATTTTGATGATTCTTACTTTAATCGAAAGCTAATACTTGTCATGTAGTCTTGTTAAAATTATATCGAGATCTGATTACAACTTTTTGAGTAATCTTTAATAGCGCGTGTTTACTTGACTATTTTTTCGTCTTATTACGTTGTATTACTTGTCGATGTAATTGAAGTCTTTTTTTTTTCGTTTGCAAGCAAACACAATTATAATTTACTAAATGTACCAGTGAATAACTACGTGTTCAAATATTTTCAATAATAAACGAATATAAAGTATAAACTATACATGTGTACGTGTCTGTAACTCTGTATCTCTTTTTTTTTACTTAAAATTTGAAGTGAGAGCCGTTGATATTGTTTCCAAACAGAGATCACGCTATTTTATTATCTATGTCTATAGTTTTACGTATGAATATTAAACATACTATAAAACTGTTTTGTTTTTTGTCGTATACCAATTACCAAGGCATGTGCGCATTCGGATTTATTCGTGTCACTCGCTCTCGATCTCGATAGATCTACCATCTCGCTTGCTCGGTCGGCCGGTAGGCGCGATGCGAAAAAATTAAGAATAAAAAAAACCGTAACTCTCGACGCGACTCGATTGTCACTCGCTCGACTCATAGCCAAATAATGCATTTACAAAAATCACTATTTTTTTTTTGTGTGACGTGAAATAACGCACACGTCTAATTAGTCACGCACCATTCAGTGTCGTAGCTAGACGTCCTTTTGTTTAACGCATATTATCATAAAAAGTGTTCACAAAATGCCTTCGTGTGTTTTTAGACGTTGCAGGAATTATACTGGAACTGTTAGGGGAAATAAAAACATTTCATTTCATAAGTAAGTACTGTAAATTTGTTTATTCTAACCGAAAATGTAACTTTTTATATTTTAATCGGCAGTTGTTATTACGAAGTACATGAGTGAGACATGTAGTGGACTCGTGCGTCAGAGTGAAAGAGAGAACAGCTAATTGTCATTGCTAGGGGAAGTTGGCTGAAATGGAAATAGTCTTCATTCACCTTCACAAAATTATATAAAAACCTGAAATTGTTTGTTTTAAAATCATGTTACTAAATATTCATAAATTCGATTATTCAAAAGTACTTGTAATAGTTTATTTTAATAAAAAACGCTTGAATATTAATTACTTATCATTTAAAATGTTCATTAATTTAAAAACATGTTTCATGTTTCAATTTAGATTACCTAAAGATGGGTGTATAAAGGAAAAGTGGTTGCACGTAATTAGGACTCAAAGGCGTGAGATTGATTGGATGCCAACAAAATATGCAACAATCTGCTCGGAACATTTCGACGAAGGAGATATATACTTCACGAAAAATAAATTAAGAAGATTTAAAAAATCAGCGGTACCTATAATTAAGGTAGGTAAAATAAAATTACTGAAGACGGTGTAACCTTAAATATTTTTTGTTTTGATATTTTTTAACTATTTTGCGATGTTTGTGTATGTGGCTGCAAAATGGTAAAAAATTTAAAATGGCGGATCTCACGTATACAAATAGCCAGTCATGCCCTTTCAAATAATTAACATTGATATTGATTATAATTCTTTCAAAATTGATATCTAGAGTTCATTGTTATAATAAAAAAGCAAACTTGTTTTAAAATATCGCCACACTTTTTTTTTTTCAAAAAGACTGCGTAAAATGTAAAAAAAAATGTCAAATAATGAGCAAATTTCGATTATAAAAAAAAACAACAGTTTATTATTATAGGATTTTTTCTTAGGTACAAATATTTTTATTATTAGCTAAAATAAATAATAATCTACCACATTTTTAATGTTCCCTTTTTATAAATTAAAATTGTTGTTGTATTTTTAGGAAGAACAAAAAATTATATCATCACCAACAAGTTTGGAACAAGTCAATGTGTCTGACGAAGAATCTGTTTTTGATACCCCGAGAAAGACATTCTTAAAGACCAAAATAAGGAAAATTGGTCAAGATAAACGTAGACTGCAATTTAAAAATTATAATTTGACTCGAAAAATCAAAAGGCTCAAAGAAAAGTGCGATAACTTACAGCAAATTGTGTTAGAACTCCAAAAGAAAAAATATTTTACAGTAGAACAATTTAGTGAATTAAATCTTAAAGCTGAAGCCGTCGAATTTACAAATAGATTGATTAAAAAAAGCAAGTTTAAGGGATATCGTAAAAAATATACACCAGCGTTAAGGAAATTTGCAGTCACTCTCCATTATTATTCTACCGCTGCCTACAAATATGTAAGACAGGCATTCAATGGATCACTGCCACATCCTCGTGTGATTGGTAAGTGGTATGAGAACAGTTCCGGTGATCCTGGCTTCAATAAACAAGCTCTGGATATCCTAGAAAAAAAATACAAAAATAGCAATCAGAGAATATTGTGTACACTAGTTGCTGACGAGATGGCTCTTCGACACCAAACTACTTGGAATGGAAGGAAGACCGCAGGTATTGTAGACTTTGGTGCAGGTTTAGCAAACTCATGCGAAGTTGCTACTCAAGCATATGTTTTTATATTAGTCTGTATGAATGAAAGTTGGAAAATTCCTGTGGCATATTTTCTCGTAAACGGATTGTCAGCTGAAACTCGGGCAAATTTATTAAAAACATGCTTGAGTGAATGTTATAATGTAGGAGTAGACATTGTTGCTATCACATTTGATGGTTGTGCAGCAAACATAAACGCAGCCAATTTATTAGGTTGTGACTTAAAGCATCCAGCATGTCTTAAAACTACATTTAAACATCCTGAATGTGATTTAGAGGTAGCAATCATGCTCGATGCTTGTCATATGATAAAATTAGTACGAAATTCGTTTGAAGCTAAAAGGCTAATTTTTGATGAGTGTGGAAGAGAGATCCGTTGGCAGTTGATTACTAATTTAGTCAAATTACAAAAAAATGTAGGATTAAATTTTGCAAATAAAATTACTTCCCGCCATATTCATTTTAGAAATGAAATAATGAAGGTGAAATTAGCAACACAAGTTATGAGCATGAGTGTTGCAAATGCACTCAGACTATGTAATGAGATTGTGACGTCTTCTCTTTTCGTCAACACTGAAGCCACGATAGATTTTATTACTGTTTTTAACAATATATTCGATATATTAAATTCAAAATCATCAGATTTATATGGCTTAAAAAAACCACTTTCGAAAGAAAACGCCGATGAAGTTATAGCATACCTCGAAAAAGTCAAGCATTATATACTAGGTCTAAATATATTTATTAAATACAGACGTGATCTTCGCGGACGAATTACTATGAAAGTGATAAAGAAAAAAATCGTCGAATCTAAAAACAAAACAGGGTTTTTAGGCTTTCTCATATGTATAGAAAGCTTGAAACACCTATACTCCACTTTGGTTGAAGCGCAACGTTTGCAATATATTGCAACTTATAGGTTATCGCAAGATCACATCGAAATTTTATTTAGTGCTATCAGGCGTCATGGGGGTTATAATAATAATCCAAATGCCATACAGTTTAAGGGAATTTTCAAAAAAATCCTTCATCACTTGGAATTGAAGTCCTCGTTCTTGGGTAATTGCATACCACTGGAAGACGTTCCTGTATTGACTTGCTCATCTGCAGTAGATACCATAAATTATTCGCTAAGTAGGAAAGATTTCGATGAAGATTGCGATGTATTCGAAGTTGAAGAAACTAATTGCGTTATAGATAAAAATGTCGAAGTGCTGTCTACAATGTTGAATCGCGAAAGCGTCAAGAAAACAACTGAGCAGATAATCGGCTATATTTCAGGATGGGTATCAAAAAAATTAATTAAAACTATTAAATGTGAGGCTTGTACTGAATGTCTGCTCTCTAACAATAAGTTGTGGTTTCACAAATTGATCGTTTTGAAAAATATGGGAGGACTATGTTTTCCAAGCGAAGATGTGTTTAAGATTTGTATTCGATCAGAGACAATAATTAACAATCACATTAAAGAAAAGGGTCACATTATACTTCCTGACCCCAAAGACATTGAACTTATTAAAAATCGAATTTTAAAATCATTTATAAGTTGTAATGACATATTTGCATCGTTAAACTCACATTCTTTAGAGCAACATCCAACGTCAAATCATAGGCTACACCTTATTCGCGCTGTTATTGAAAAGTTTATAAATGTTCGTATACATTTCGCATACAAAAGCAATTCAGTCAATAAAACTGATTATAAAAGACAAAAAAGGAATAAATTAAGTTTATTCGAAGGTATATAGCTAACATGCTTTTTTTATTTGTAAAAAAAGTTTGTTGAAGTTAAAAGTATTTTCGAATTAATAAATATAGTACGCGCGACGTATCTTGGCGAGACTGAAGTTCGCGCAGAAGGCTTCGCAGTAACATTTTTAAGGGGGTAAACACAATCGACCG
The DNA here is from genome assembly GCA_905220545.2 of Melitaea athalia. NCBI lineage: Eukaryota > Metazoa > Arthropoda > Insecta > Lepidoptera > Nymphalidae > Melitaea > Melitaea athalia. The sequence continues at coordinate 18,644,993 of HG992194.1, forward strand.
TTTAATCAACCGAATTGCGCAATCGATTAGTTTTATTTAGGATTTATTGATTTTTGTTTATATAAGATATTAAACGTATTAGATTTACAAATATAGTTAATTTTGTCGTTAACAAACGAGATTTCGACATTAATTGAAAAAAAAACTACAAAAATTAAATTTAAGTGTGTTTTATTTAGTGTTAGTATTAAGTGTGTTTTATTTGTTTTTGCAAGTGTCAGTTGGCACTTATATTATTCGCTAAATATGCCACCAAAGCATAATAATGTTTTAATAATGTTTTTTCACGTCGATCCATGGTGTAGGCCTATTGGGGATCCCGCCATGTAAAATAATGGGAACGCATCGTACGACACAGTACCTCCGTGGTGATGTGGAAAGCTGTGTTATTTACTATTTTAACTCATGTAAGTCGATAAGACCCTGAGTAGTTAAGTGTGTGTTAATTTCGTAATATCCATCTATACTAATATTATAAAGAGGTAAAGTTTATAACTTTGTTTCTATGTAGGGGGTAATCTTCGCAAATACTGATCCGATTATGAAAATTCTTTCACTAATAGAAAGCTACACTATTCAAGAGTGACTATGCTATATTTTATGCTATATTTATGAACAAAAAATTCAATAAATAAGAAAAAGACAAATTAAAATAAAAATTGATAATGGCACTTTTTTTTCGTGAGTGTACATGCGCAAAAGTTCGCAGAGCCTATGTTCAGTCTCGCCAAGATTCGTCGCGCGTACTATAACACTAATAAATTTGAAAAAGAAAAAAATTGTTTTTTTTTACCTAATCTATAAATAAATTAATAAATTTATTAGTCTATTTTGAATTAAACTCGATTGTTCACTTTTGCCCAACCTCCTCTCGTTACGTGATTGGCTGCTGATGATACTCGACCGGTGTAACTAAGATCCTATATTCATCTCTTTCTAATAACAGATAAGGCGTATGTTGACACCTATGTTCTTTTTCATTCTCCGCTTACGAAGTAAAAAGTATTCTCTGTCCTTTTAAAATATTATTAGGTAATTTTTAATGCAATGATGTTGGCGTATGCCGCGTCTATTAGTAATAGGTCGTTGGCCTGGAGACATAGATCTATTTGTAAACTCAAAAACTCAGTTAAAAAATAGCTTAATTGAAGTTTTTAAAAAAGTAAATTAGGAACTCATAAGCAATCATTACAAGTGAAATAAATGTAAATGTAATTAGGTACATACAAAGTTATAGGTCTGCATGTTTATGTTATTGTGTTTGTTATATAACAATATAAAGTTTTATTATCTATACACATAAATAAAATTGGAGTGTCTGTTTGTAATTAAATTTAAAAATTATGTTATAATGGCTACTATTTGCATACGTTTGGACTCTCTGTACTTATTCTACGTCTTGTTGATAGTCTGTAATGTTTAATGTGATGGGTCGCGTGTTTTTTATGTTACTAATGTTACTATCCTATTAACTTTATTTTTTTTTTAGTTTTGTTTCTTACGTAATTTTAATATCGGCTTTCAATACATCCCTTTTGTGACAATACTAAGATGTATAGATAGGAAAACCTATTATTGGCCTTATTATTGTTAATATTATATTAAATTTTATACATATACGAATTGTAACGCTGTTGGTTTTCAAATAAAATAAATAAATAAAAAATAAAAAAAAAGGCCAGGTCAAGAGTACCTACCCTAAACCGAAGAGCATGTATGAAAGGAATAATGAAAGTGGACGAAGCGAAACAAGTATGTAAGGATCGTAGCAAGTGGAAAGAAGTGGTCTCTGCCTACCCTTACGGGAAACGGTAAAAAAGGGGTACAAATTTTTGGTTCACGTATTAATATATAGATATTATATCTCTATCTCTATCTCTATATATATAAAAATGAATCGCTAAATGTATTGGTAAGCGCTAATCTCGAGAGCAGGTGAACCGATTTCGCTAATTGTTTATTTATAATATTCCTTGAAGTACGAGGATGGTTCTTACGGAGAAAAATTTTGAAATTTTTAAATTTTCCCATAAAGTTTAAGCATTAGTGGAGGAGTTTCGGGAAGGATAAGTATTGAAAAAAAAAGAAAATTAAAAAATCGACTGTTAGGCGGTACGAAGTTCGCCGGGTCAGCTAGTATTTATATACATATTTTTAAACATATATAAAAAGAGTTGATATATCAGCTATCTTTCCGAATAACGAATCATGTAATGACAAAACTCAGAAGTTTACACGTGTGTGTACATGATTGTTAACAGTTTTGTGATAACTTTATAACAACCTCTTCAAAATGATATCTTATGAGCAATTGGTAATTTTCATTATAAAATAGCAATTTGTAACTCAGACGCTTAAGTTTGTAAAAAGTCACTATCTTAAACTGGGAGACGACATGCAATGAGTTTTTGTTCTAATATTTTTTTCATTCAAAGTTTCTTCTGTATATTATTAATTTTGTCAATTACAAAGGTTATAAAGGTTGTGTATTACCTATGTATGTATGCATGCATTTATATGTGTATTTTGTATAAGTAGTAGTATGTATGTATTAGCATGTAAGTTTATCACATAACTGCATCACCGCTACCCTGTCTCGAGCTTATAATAAACTAGCGACCCGCCCCGGCTTCGCACGGTTGCAAAAACTATCAGTGTTTCTCTACTATGTTATGCATGTGCTATGCAATATGCATATAAACTTTCCTCTGGAATCACTCTATTTACTAAAAACCACATCAAAATCCGTTGCGCAGTTTTAAAGATTTAAGCATACATAGGGACAGACAGACGGGAAGCGACTTTGTTTTATAATATGGTATTGATGATTTATCCTTCCTTTAATTGGGTTGTCTGGAATAAATGGCTAAATAGCCATAAGTCCACCCATTGTACTTCACAGTCTGTAACTATCTTTAAATGTGTTTAATTATGTTTAAAATGTAGTTGTGGTGTAGAATAAAGTATAAGTAAATATACCGTCGGAATCAGGAGTGAGGAAGGAGGACGGCCGGGCTGGTTTATTTACAATGTAATTTAACACAAGATGTTACACAGATTAGTTAACGGAGTTGAGACGAACTACTTAGTGAGGCCGCACACCGCCGCAACACGCTACTCTCAACATACATTTACGGCGCCACAATTATTACTGGGATACCATTTAAGCGGCGACAAATGTGTCGTGTGTGCGCACATCGTAAGCACAATTATTATAGCGTGTACCTCCCTACTATTACAATGTATTCTGTGGTAGCGTGGCACTAACAACAGAAGTCAGAATGTCGACATCATCGTCTGACGATGACGATTTTTTGATGAGGCGATTAATGAGAAAAAAAAGACGTTATTGGGTTCACCCTTTTAATCAAAATTGTAGTTTACAGAAATTTCAAAATTGCGCAAGAATTACGATCCGAAGAAGAAAAGTTCATAGAATGAATATGAAAACACATACCAATTATTATTAAATTTAGTTCAATCAAATCAAATTGTTCAATAAATTATAAATTGTTCAATTAATTAGTTCAATCAATTTATTCAAACAGGATTTTTTTCAATCTGCAATAAATTCAACATAAAATTCAACATTCTTTCATTTTCGCGCGTTTTTATTCTATGTTCGCGCCACATAAAACGAACGTGTTCGATCTTGAATTCGTGTGGCGTGGCAGACATCTTGCCACAAACTGCACCTACTACATATGTGTCCTTGATGTGCGGGTTTACATACAAATATAGGGGGGCGATTAATGTGTCGTGTTTCAAATGTGGCGCTACAATTATCGTAATACAAATGTAGCTGTGGTGTGCGGCCTCACTTAGTATTCAATGGACTCACCGAGCGGGTGCCGGGTCTATCGCATGGCAGAGGGACAAATCAGAGTCAGTGCCCGGGACTTGCGACCACGAGTGTAGGGTTAAGGAGGGCTCTCCAAAGATACGTATCAAACGCTCCCCATTCACTGCTCGAGTTGCCCACGCTGTCTAACTAAATAAGTAACAAATAATTCGTGCACACAAACTAACTATTAGAAGAGTCGAGGTTAAGCTACTAGCAGGATACACAAGTGCACAGTGCCACGCCAGAGCCAAGACTGCCTCAGCTGCGGTTACATCGGTCTTTTGTACACGACAGAATGACTCGAATAATACAGAGAGGGTAGTATTTGAATATCAACAACAATGCAAGTACCGACATACACGTCAGAAGAACTCAAATAGTTGTGATTATGACATCACTTCCGACAAATAAATAAGTTTACACGTGTGTGTGTTACATGATTTTATCGCTATAGCAAGTATAACAATTAATAAGTTGTTTGAAGTGGTACAGTCTTGCCTGGTGGACAATCCTTTCTCTCATACTTAACTGTTTTATGATAACGTTATAACAACCTCTTCAAATGAACAACTTTTTAAAAATGATCTTGTAAGCAATTTGTAATTTTCATTATACAGCTATTTGTATTCTATTATTTTTGAAATCGTTTTTTTTTTTTTTATTTGAATTCAATTTGATAACTGCTTTAACAATATAATTTAGTTATGACTACAGCCACATTCAAATCAAATTATTCAAATCAAAAGACAATCCTTACTAATATTATAAATGCGAAAGTAACTCTGTCTGTCTTTCTGTCGCGCTTTCACGCCAAAACTAGGTACTGAACCGATTTAAATTAAATTGGGTACACACATAATATGAAACCGTCCTGAAAAAAGGCCACGTCAAGAGTACCCTAAACCGAAGAGCATGTATTTTTTTTTATGTCACTAGGTTGACAAACAAGCGTACGACTCACCTGATGGTAAGACCGTAGCCTATAGACGCCTGCAACACCAGAAGCATCGCAAGCGCGTTGCCTACCTTATCCCCAATCCCCCCCAGGAGCTCTGGTCACCTTACTCACCAAACAGGAACACAATACTGCTTGAAAACAGTATTATTTAGCTGTGGTCTTCTGTAAGGTCGAGGTACTACCCCAGTCGGGCTGCTCCATATTTTGAGCAGGAAATTTCCTGCTGTGCCCTACCTCAGTTCAGTATGAAAGGAATAATGAAAGTGGACGAAGCGAAACAAGTATGTAAGGATCGTAGCAAGTGAAAAGAAGTGGTCTCTGCCTACCCCGACGGGAAAGAGGCGAGATTATATGTATGTATGTATAATATAAAACCTGAGAAAGGACATAGGCTACTTTTTAATGCGAAAAAAGCAGGGTAAGGGGTTGAAAGGTGGGGATGAAAAGTTATATGGAGGTATCGTCATTTTTAGAGATAGAAGCTTGAAACTTATTTCAGAGGCTGTTGATTCGATATAAATAAATAAGACGTTCAAAGTTTGTAAAAGTTTTACCCTCAAGGGTGTAAAATAACAATAGGGAATAGAGGATTAAAGTTTTGTATGGAAATATGGAAGGTTTATGTAAATGTTTTAAAAGTTTGCGACAAGAGACAAATGTATTAGAGCTATTCTGATGTCCAAAATAAACCAAAAGATAAATCCAAAAAATGCTGTCCAAAGTCACTATTCCATGCGGACAAAGTTACGGACACGGCTATTATAAATAATAATAAAACATCAAATAAATGTGAAATCGGTTAAAATTTCTGTCATATTTTTTGAGTTGTTTTTATTTTAATAAATAGTGGAGTCAAAAAATCGCCTATAGATATTTATTTATTTACTTAGTTTTTCTCACCTGTTTCCTGAACAGAATGTTGCTAAATTTGTAATCTCCGTGGACTATTACAGGTTGACCCATTGGTCTGGAGTATTTAGCCGAATCGTGTGCACAATCCTCCATTACTTTGATTATACGACCGTGAAGATCTTGCTCTACCGCCGCCAATAAACACCCAATCGATTTCTGCCACAAGTCCTTAAAATTCCCATTTTGGTCCTCTGAAACCTTCCTATATTTAAAATTAACTATAAGTTTTTCGAATTCTTCAGGATGATGTACTGCATAAGCAAATGATAGTGCATGGAATTTAGCCAAATTCTCGATGGCAGCGCTAGCATGCGCCCAATCCAATGATTCGAATCTACTAAGCGGTTGGTAACCATTCTCAACTAGGTCCTCCATTACCACGGTCTCTCTGCCCTTTTCAGCGTTATAACCGTACAATTTTGGGAATCTAAATTTGTGTTCATTTGGCACATTCATTTTGTTTTCAATATCATTGTAAACTTTAATCAGTTTCGTGTAAACGAATCTCTCAGTATCGTAGAGCCAGTCTCCAATCATTCTACTACGCATTTTTTCTTCCACGCACGCTACTTTCGCAAAAATCTTTAGGTCTTCTCGATTCGGAGACGATACATTGACGAAAAAAATAACTGATGTAAAGTTCACTCCGCCGCTTTCAATCGCTTTGATTTCGATTTCCCGAGATTTATAATTCATTTCGTCCAATATTTCGTCCAATAATTTACGTAAGGTTTGTTCTGCGTTCGCCATGTTTAGGATTTGATATACAACTGGATTGCCCGATCGAATCACCTGTTTCGATAATCATACGTTTATATCATAGAAGTTGTTTAGTATCGTCAACGTAACTATCGTATTTGTTCACCACTTGCGTCCATAGCCATACTACATAATATGTAGATTATAGTCATGAAGTCTGTTTTGCGATCAGTAAGTAATACGTATATTAACATCAATTAACTACATACATAACGATATATTTTTTATTAAGTATTAGGTATAATTGGATTAAGATCATTACCGATAGTGTAGTTGTGTGCCTACCAGTGATGTAACGAACATTCACATTCTCGAATATTTGGCGAATTTTTTTACTTGAACGAAGTTCCTTACAGAGCGTTGCGGAGAGTTACCATAGCTGGTTAAAAAAAAAAGTCCGTAACGTTAAAAAAAGCTTAATATTTTTATTTATAGTTTATGTATGTTTTTTTTTTTAATGTTAATAAGTCGACAAACAAGCGTACGGCTCACCTAATGGTAAGTGACTACCGTAGCCTATAGACGCCTGCAACACCAGAAGCGTCGCAAGCGCGTTGCCGACCCTATCCCCAATCCCCACCAGGAGCTCTGGTCACCTTACTCACCGTAAAGTAGTTTTTATTTTATTTTTATCGATAAAAAAATCATAATAAAAAATGTACATATACCCGAATAATTATTTTCTTAATACCTTGAATAGAACTTGAAATTAATATTTTATAATAAGGAACTTCGTTCCTATGTGGTGTCCAACGAAACCACACGGGTTTTTTTTATGATGATAGATATGGAATCATAATAATATCTACTAATAAGATTTATATTTGTTATTTACTTATATTCTTTTTTTTTATACCGTTCTGGTATATTTTTCCACTGTCTGTAGGTACTTAGAAGAGCACGCTAAGATTACTTACGCAGAGATAAAAAAAAATATTTGCGTAGAGAAAGCTCCCTCCTGCAATGGAATGGTAGAGGCTGGCACAGGCTTGACGACGTTAACGCTGGTGTTCCTTAAGGCTCGGTGCACACTGTTTATTTTGCTTATCTATACTAATATAATAAAGCTGAAGAGTTTGTTTGTTTGATTGTTTGTTTGTTTGTTTGTTTGTTTGAACGCGCTAATCTCAGGATCTACTGGACCGATTTGAAAAATTCTTTCAGTGTTAGATAGCCCATTTATCGAGGAAGGCTATAGGCTATATACCATCACGCTAAGACCAATAGGAGCGTAGCACTAATGAAGAATGTTTCAAAATCGGGTGGTCCTATTCCACGGGGACGAAGTCGCGCGCACAAGTTAGTTAATGATATGTCGCAAACCAGCAATATTCGTAGCTATACTGATGACGGTATGAATGATGCCTTTTGAACTGGCTGGTTAATATACCTCAGGTGGAAGTGGGAGGCAATTATAATGTATGTAGTATCTACGCAGACGTAGTTTCGTCGAATTAAAACCCTCGTAGACATCATAATATGCACGTTTCTCTTTAAAGAGACCCCCCATGTAGTGCCGACTTGTTTGAAATGTTTTTTATTGAACATTAATAAAAGTAAATTGGTATCCTTGGGGTAAATAACGGACGAGGTACAATTTATTTTATTTCTATTTATACTTTATTGCACACCATAAAAATATTACAAACAAAGTATGTATAAGGATAATTACAGACATTGAAATACAACGGGCGGACTTATGGCTAAGTAGGCATTTCTTCCAGACAACCCAGTACAATTTTAGGATCACTTGGAAAGCAAAAAAAGCCAGTGGCTGCAAAAAAACTATTGGAATTCTGAGCAGGATGGAGCGATTCTTCACATTGTAACATCTGTTTCTGCTTTACAAAACCAGGTCATTTGATACCTGATTTGCACCCAGTGCACCCAGATGGGCTTCTCGCTCATTATTTCGCTTACGTACAAACTGTGAAATAACATTCCTCTTGAGGTTTTCCATGAGACATATTTTCCTTAAAGGTCGGCGACCCTTGCGGAAAATTGTCTCTGAAGACTTTTTTTTAAACTAGGTATTAATAATAATTCTGAGATTTTTTATTTTCTATCAAAAACTCTGAAACGTATTAATAAATTTTTTTATTTATTATCATATCAAAATTTCGATCCAACGGGATTCGAACCCGCACCCCCGACATGCCGTGTCGGTGCTCTAGCCACGTAGTAATTAAGTATTATTAAGTCAAAGAAACGTTTTATGATTTAACTAGCTGCTGCCCGCGACGTCGTCTGCGTGCGTTCACTGCTCGTTCCCCGTAGGTGATAGCGTGATAATATGTAGCCTATGTTCTGACCCGACTTCTTAATAATATTCGTGCCAAATTTGAAGTAAATCCATGCAGTACTTTTTGAGTTTATCCCGGACATACATTTGCAGAAATAAAGGTTCACTGCTCTTTCCCCGTAGGTGATAGCGTGATAATATATAGCCTATGTTCTGACCCGACTTCTTAACAATATTCGTGCCAAATTTGAAGTAAATCCATGCAGTACTTTTTGAGTTTATCCCGGACATACATACAGACAAACAGACAAACAGACAAACAGACAAACAGACAAACAGACAAACAGACAAAAATTCTAAAAACTATATTTTTGGCTTCGGTATCGATTGTAGATCACACCCCAAGTATTCTTTTAAAAAAATATTCAATGTACAGTTTTGACTTTTCTACCATTTTATTATATGTATAGATAAGTCAAAGTAAGTGGAATATTTAGGCGATGATTTTTGCGAAACTAACTGTTTACTCAGCGCACGCAGAGGAAGCTCTCAAAAGGTAGAAGTAAAACCCCGATTTTGAAACATTCTACATTGTTGCTCCACTCCTATTGGTTTTAACGTGATGATATATAACCTATAGACTTCCTCGATAAATGGGCTATGTAACACTGAAAGAATTTTCCATATCGGACCAGTATTTTTAGAGATTAGCGCGTTCAAACAAACAAACAAACTCTTCAGCTTTATAATATTACTATAGATTTATTAAACTTTTTGTAGGTGTGGCTGCGAGAAGATATATGAAGAGTTTTTCTGAGTTATTAAAACTGCCTGAGCTGAACTTTTTGTTATTGGAAAATAGGTATGTGACGATATCTCTGATGATGATGACTTTGAGTACGCAATATTGGCTCGGGAGCCAGGTTCAAATTCGGTCAATCATTTCCTCTCAATTGAAACTTCCTAACATGAATAAGGGATTTTTTTTATGAATTTTCGTCTTTGTCAGCTGCCACTCCGTGGGTGGGTTGGGCAGCGGCAGCCTCCCAAACATCGAGAAAAAAAATTTTTTTTAGTCATTTCCTCTCACTTCAAAATTTGTCGAATTATAGTTTACCTAATATCTTGAAGGAAACATAACGTCAGCTGGCCATAACATGGTGGATTATACGTCAGCTGGCTGCTTGAACATGTAAAAAAATTTTTTTGTTTCAGTGATTTCCTCTCAACTAAAAATTTAGCTGGTGATAGTTTACATGCTACTATGAGTGAAAATTAACGTCAGCTGGCTGTATCTCGGTGGAAAGTTTGTCAGCTGGTACCTTGAAACTGTAAAAAAAAAAATTTTTTAGTCATTTCCATTGCAGCATGTAACCTATCAACAGGAAAATTTTTATTTGAGAGGAAATAACTGAAAAAAAATTTTTTTTTACATGTTCAAGCAGCCAGCTGACGTATAATCCACCATGTTATAATCAGCTGACGTTATGTTTCCTTCAAGATATTAGGTAAACTAAAATCCGACAAATTAATTTTGAAGTGAGAGGAAATGACTAAAAAAATTTTTTTCTCGATGTTTGGGAGGCTGCCACTGCCCAACCCACCCACGGAGTGACAGCTGACAAAGACGAAAATTCATAAAAAAAATCCCTTATTCATGTTACGAAGTTTCGTTTGAGAGGTTATTGGTCATGTCAACCTGTCACTGGCTCCCGGTCCATATTATGTTACATGTATAATGTATATGCCGTACATAATATATTTTGGAATTTAGAATTTTTATTGTCAGTTTTGGAACTTGGGGAGGCCTATGTCCAGCAGTGGACTGCGATAGGCTGATGTGTGTGTGTGTGTGTATGTGTATTGACAGTTTTTAAAAATTTTTTTACCAACAATTATTTAACCGACTTCAAAAAAGGAGGAGGTTACTCAATTCGACCGTATATATATATATATATATATATATTTTTAAGGTATGGGCATAACTTCGTCTTTTGTGAACCGATTTTGATAATTCTTTTTTGTTGGAAAGGAGATATCCCTAGTTTGGTACCATGATAAGGAAACTAGGATCTGATGATGGAACCCCAGATAAATCGAGGGGAACCTTCGAAAATCGTAGTGATGACTTGTGCGTTTTTTTATATTTTTTGTATACTTACGTTGTTTTACTTGTCGATGTAATTGAAGTCGGTTTTTTTTTCGTTTGCTAGCAAACACTATTATTTTTAATAAAATTTTATTGATGGTTTTTTAAAAAAAATGACTTTTTTTTTCGAAATTAATTGTTTCAATTCTAGGTAAAAGGTTCATCAAACTTTTAATAGATAATGTATCTATGTGTCACTTGCTATCGAATTAAGAACAGGTTTTTTTTTAATAAATTTCAAATTAAGTACAAACTGACTGTAGGTGTAATTATATTAACATTCGTTCTAAAAATAATGTTATCAATAAAACCTATAATAGACATGATAGAGAATTGTTGACCCAATTCAGCCGATAAATAGGAAAATAGGTACGTTTCCTTCTTCTATATAATAAAAATAAATGTTGCTAAGCGCATAACTCGAAAATGGCTCTACCGATACGGCTAATTTTTTTTGCATGTTCCTTAAATCCCACGGAAGGTTTTTATAAAAATAAAAAAAATAAAAAAAACAGACAGAACGAAGTCTGTCCGGGCAGCTAGTTATTAATAAACACCTTGATTCTACGGACTTATTTCAATTGTAATTTTGAAATTCCAGAAACTTCGGCGATGTTGCAGACGCCATGGTCACAGGTGACTCCACTGAATTAATTAATTGTGAGCGAATGAAGTCGATTCGTTACAATAGTATGTGGCCTTAAATACTCGAACTGTGTTGAAATGGTCCTTTATTATAAATAGAACACCACCCTCAAAGGCGACGTGCGAATGGCTATCCAGTATCCATTTAACATCAGACGGTACCTTGCGCTCGTTTGCCCCCTTATTATAAAAAAAAATCTAATAAGTATAAAAATTCTCGTGTCACAGTGTTAGTTACCATACTCCTCCTAAACGGCTGGACCGATCTTTATGAAATTTTGTTGGCATATCAGGTAGGTCTGAGAATCGGCCAAAATCTATTTTTCATACTCCTAAGTTATAAGGGGAGATATAGAGGGGATTAAGGGGGTTAATCTATATATATAAAAGAGATTTCCACCCATTGACTCATCACGATAAATCTGAAACCATAAGGCGTAGAGACTTGAAATTTGGTAGGAATATTCCTTTCGCCGAGTAGAGGTCAGCTAAGAACGGATTTTACAAAATTCCACCCACAAGAGGGGGGCAGGGGTTAATCTATACTAATATATAAAGCTGAAGAGTTTGTTTGTTTGGTTGTTTGTTTGTTTGTTTGTTTGTTTGTTTGTTTGTTTGTTTGTTTGTTTGAACGCGGTAATCTCTGGAACTACTGGGCCGATTTGAAAAATTCTTTCAGTGTTAGATAGCCCATTTATCGAGGAAGGCTATAGGCTATGTATCATCACGCTAAGACCAATAGGAGCGGAGTCCACGCCGACGAAGTCGCGCGCAGAAGCTAGTCTATATATATATATGTCGGAGAGTCAATGCAGATAGTTATTAATGTCGGTACCTGCATTATTATCAATATTCAACTACCCTCATTCTATTATTCGAGTCATTCCTTCGTTCATAAAAGACCGATGCGGCCGCAGCTAGGGCAGTCTTGGCTCTGGCGTGGCGCGGTGCACTTGTGTATCCTGCTAGTAGCTTAACCTCAACTCTTGTAAGGGTTAGTTTGTGTACACGAATTAATTGTTACTTTATATTGTGGGCAACTCGGGCAGTGGAGGCGAGCGTTAATGCGCATTTTAAAGACGGCCGTCTTAAACCTAGACTCGGGTCGCAACTCCCGGGCACTGCCTCTGAGTTGTCCCTCTGCCACGCGATAGACGGTACCCGCTCGGTGAGTCCATTTAATACTTAGTAGTTCGGTCATCCGTCCGTTCTTCTTCTCCTACCTACTTCTGATCTGCGACATCAGAAGTGGGATACTATTCTCGTGCCCACTAAGAGTGTTACTATAGTGAGTAATTTATTTCACGTTGAGTTATCGTGCGATCGAAGCGCAAGTCGAGTCGTCATCATTTAAACCGATTTAATAGTAGTAGTAACCTGTCTCTTCATAAACGTTTACTTGGTATGACTGAGGAACAGACTAAGTTCAAAGTTACAATATTCAATGTTGCGAGCGTAGTCGTGGTACTTAGGTTGTTTGTTAAGTTTTTGTGGTTACCCACTTGTTTGTGATAGTGTTAATATCGTTTTAGCTTGAGTATTTCCGATTACCCTCTGTAACAGATATTTTTGTGTTTTACACGATATTTTAACTATTGTTGTGTATTGAAGTGCCGAGGGAGCGTAAAGTTAGAGACGCCATCTTCCGAATAGTTAATATTAATTTTCTGATTAGTCAGTCGCCAGTTTTATCATCTATTGGCGGGATTGTTGTAATTTGCAAGTGAATAGGCAGTTATTGTTTAACTTTTCTACACGATACGTGGCGTATAGATGATTGCTGTGATAGCTTATTCAATGTAGTTAAAAACTTAAAAGTGTGTATCGTGAATGAATAACTGTAGGTTTGAAGTGAGAAATAAGTGTTTCATTGAGGGTTTTCAGTCTTTTTCTACCTTTGATTGATTTATTCAAACTGTTTAAAAGTTTTTTTAGTTGTTCTCTTTAAGGACGTTTAAATTACAGAGAGTTAATTGATAACACCTTGGCACAATCATGGGCCCATTAGGGTAGTCGTTTACAACGACTGTTAAAATTTGTTTTGTTACAAAATGAGGAGCGTAATCAAACGAAACTTGATCCGAAATATCGAGGCCCTTTTCGCGTAATAGAAGTTCTCGTAGGTAATCGGTATACCCTTAAAGTTTTAAATTGTAAACGTACCTACAAATTAGCTCACGAAAGGTTAAGAAAAACGCCAGCACGTCATGTACCAGACGATGTTGATGAAGTTTATGATCTTGTTGATAATGATGATGTTCAAGTTTAAGTAGATGGAAAGACTCGAGTGAATGACTCTATCGACCGTAATGTGTTCAACCGTACCAGTGTAGTTATTCGTAGTCGTAGCCCGGTAGAATTGTCTCTTGGGGCAACCCAGGAGTCCAGGGTGCGCGGCGTGCGTTTAACTCTGGCGGAGGTCGTGGTCGTGGTCTATTGAGAGCGTAGCGTATAGTCACAGGGATGACTGACACGGGCGATTCATTCGGTGGATATGTGTACTGAGATGTATGTGACTGACACATGTACTGTGATTGCTCTTCGTCTAGAGAACCGTGGTGTTAGAGGTCTTTACTCGAGGATTTTTGGTTGTAGCTTGTTGTAGAAGTAGACGTACGGTCTATAGTTTTGGTTGTGATGACGTCGATGGTACATGGCTGTGGTAATTGTGTGAAGTGATTAGTTATAATTGGTTTAACGACATTTATGATTCAGATTATTGTAAAGTTGTTGAAATAATAATAGAACCTATAGGTATGTTCACGATCGTTTACGAAGGATTCCTCTTACTGATGTAGCTGCTGAATTAGATTTGTTTAATGTTGTTGATGCTAATTTGGTCGTATCACATGAGGTGATGACGATATATGTTGGTCGTATCACATGAGGTGATGACGATATGTGTGGCAATAGTAGTTGTCACTAGCTGCTGAGGCAGTCGGGCCGTGAGCTACTGTCGCTCGATTTAGGTGACCTCTTTTAGTTTGGTTATCGTCACTCGATGGAGGTGGCATGAGCTGCTGTCACTCGATTTAGGTGACAGTGGCGACTTTAGTGGTTATCGTCACTCGATGGAGGTGGCATGAGCTACTGTCGCTCGATTTAGGTGACAGTAGCGACTCTTTTAGTTGGTTATCGTCACTCGATGGAGGTGGCATGAGCTGCTGTCGCTCGATTTAGGTGACAGTGGCGACTTTAGTGGTTATCGTCACTCGATGGAGGTGGCATGAGAAACATGTTTTGATTGTATTGCTCGATGGAGCCAATATCGTCACTCGATGGAGGTGGCATGGAAACATGTTTTGATTGTATTGCTCGATGGAAGCAATGTCGTCACTCGATGGAGGTGGCATGAGAAACATGTTTTGGTTGTATTGCTCGATGGAGGCAATATCGTCACTCAATGGAGGTGGCATGGAAACATGTTTTGATTGTATTGCTCGATGGAAGCAATGTCGTCACTCGATGGATGTGGCATGAGAAACATGTTTTGGTTATATTGCTTGATGGAGGCAATACATGTGGTTATCGTCACTCGATGGAGATGGCATGAGCTGCTGTCGCTCGATTTAGGTGACAGTGGCGACTAATATGTGGAAAGCAATGATGGAGTAATGTTCATACCGAAAGGATTCGTCATTTTTGATTTAATGGTAGTTTCGCGTATGGTTGTATGGTGTGTCGACAAAAAGAGGTTGTGTATTAACATGAGATTAACGATCTGAAATAAGATGAAGTAAGTGTTAGTGTTGTTGTTAAAATCAACTGTGTTATTAGATAAACTATCCCTTTATCCTCGATTAAGTGTGGGTCAGGATAGGCCGAGACGAGACTTTGATATCGCAGTACCTTTTTGCTTTTTACGGCATCACACGGGGACGTGTGACTTGTCAGGATGGCCGTGTCGGAGAGTCAATGCAGATAGTTATTAATGTCGGTACCTGCATTATTATCAATATTCAACTACCCTCATTCTATTATTCGAGTCATTCCTTCGTTCATAAAAGACCGATGCGGCCGCAGCTAGGGCAGTCTTGGCTCTGGCGTGGCGCGGTGCACTTGTGTATCCTGCTAGTAGCTTAACCTCAACTCTTGTAAGGGTTAGTTTGTGTACACGAATTAATTGTTACTTTATATTGTGGGCAACTCGGGCAGTGGAGGCGAGCGTTAATGCGCATTTTAAAGACGGCCGTCTTAAACCTAGACTCGGGTCGCAACTCCCGGGCACTGCCTCTGAGTTGTCCCTCTGCCACGCGATAGACGGTACCCGCTCGGTGAGTCCATTTAATACTTAGTAGTTCGGTCATCCGTCCGTTCTTCTCCTACCTACTTCTGATCTGCGACATATAAGAGATTTCCACCCATTGACTCATCACGATATCTCTGAAACCATAAGGCATAGAGACTTGAAATTTGGTAGCAATATTCCTTTCACCGAGTAGAGGTCAGATAAGAACGGATTTTTCGAAATTCCACCCACAAGAAGGGGTTGCGGGGGTTAATAATATATATGGCAAAAAAACGTTTGCAGGGTCAGCTAGTAATATATATAATTATATAAAAAGAGGTCCATGCGTTACAAAATTGAAAGATATGGATTATGGAATCGATTATCGAACATTTACACGAGTCACACACACAAGCGATACAGCTTACGTACGCACGGTTAGGTGCGAGAATAGTAGTCAATAAGTGTACCAATTTGATACTTTACAATTTTTTTTTTATTTCATTGTAATACGTAGGTGGTAGTACCTAAAAAAATATATTTTATTGCTGTTTATATTTTTAGTACGCTTCAGCCTGTAATATCCCACTACTGGGCATAGGCCTCTTTCCCTATGTAGGAGACTGATCAGAGCTTAATCCACCACGCTGCTTCAATGCGGGTTGGTGGATATATTCCCTACTATGAGTAATGATCGCGTTATCAGGTGTACGTGATAATAACCGTGCTCGCCGAGGCACTGTGGGGAGACCCACAAGGACTGCACAAACACCCAGACCACGGCAAACATCTATATGGCCAATACAAATGTTTGTCATGTGCGGGGATCGAACCCGCAACCGCCAGCGCAACAGCCACAAACCAGTGCTGTGACCGTTGCGCCAACGCGGCGTTTTTAGTAAATAATACCTATTTATAAATACATATACCAATAGGTACCTACCCACTTCAGTCACTGCTTATTTACTCGGTAGGTACGGAAAAACAGACAAGTATTTATAATAATCATCGAAGAGATAACGGCAGTCGACAATAAAAACAGAATGTGTATAATATGTAGGTAAGGTATCGATATAATTTCATTACAATTGTTGATGTAGATATAGATACTACAACCAAATACCTTAAAAATAATTGTATTGACGTCTGTTTCTCCTATGAAATTATTTTTTTGCCAAATGTATTTAAACTATTATTATTTATTTAAAATTGTAACTGGCTTACAATTTATGATGTTTAGATATTACCTAAGTAGTACAGATTGCAAACCGGGCCCGGTGCCCTTTTAGACACCCACCGGGCCCGGCTATTCTTACCGAGCCCGGTCACCGGACCCGGTACGTAAACCGCGACTATACAAGTTTGGTTGTTTACAGTTACAGTACACCTATCATATAAGATTTCGCTATTTAGTCAATTAGTAATAGTAACACTCACTAGTCTAAACTCTTAATAGCCAAAGTTTAAGAAAAAACATACTTTACTTTTACCAAACAAGAATTTGTTTTGTTTATAACAATTAACAAAGCTACCAAAGTTTATCTATCTATCTAAGTCTATATGACACGTTTAGTACCTTAAGCTGCGTTATTAGTTTATTATTAACCGACGTCCAAAAAGGAGGAGGTTCTCAATTTGATTGAATTTTTTTAAATGTATGTTAGATCAGAACTTTTGACTTGGTGGACCGATTTCGATGAACTTTATTTTAACTGAAAGGTGTTGCGTGTCATGTGGTCCCATTTAAATTTAATTAAAATCTGACAAGTACTTAGAGTTATCGAGTACTTGACTACTTTTTCGTCGACCGTATATCGTATCGTTATATCGTATCTCGTATTAAACCGCATAACTTTTCACTGGGTTTATCTATTTTCATGATTCTTACTTTAATCGAAGGCCAAATACTTGTCATGTAGCCTTGTTTAAATTTGATCGAGATCTGATCACTACTTTTTGAGTAATCTTTGTTAGCGCGTATTTATTTGACTATTTTTTCGTCTTATTACGTTGTATTACTTGTCGATGTAATTGAAGTCGGTTTTTTTTTTGTTTGCGAGCACACACAATTATTTAAATACTATGTTTTCAAATAGACACTATAAGGAGTAAAGAGAAAAATCTGCTTATTTAAACTTATTAAAATGAATAATTACTAATACTAATGTTACTTTTCCGTCCAAAAGTAAAAGTAATACTAGATCGTTCAATAAGTCCCGAGACTAACCTGGAAATGGCGCATTTATTAAAAACTCTTTTGATTTTTAAAAGTACTGGCTATCAATACAAGAATATGTGTCAAATTTTAAAAAATGGAACAATAAAATTATTGATTTTGAAACATTTAAGTGACGCTACGGTTGTAATTTCGATACAATGGAAAAAAACGAGTTTCGCGTGTTGATAAAACATTGTTTTTTAATGGGAAAAAATACCGTTGAAGCACAGCAATGGCTTATAAAATGTTATGCAGGATCAGCTCCCTCTAAAGCAACCATTTGTCGGTGGTATGCCGACTTCAAACGCGGTCGCATGGACACCAATGATGGGGAACGCTCAGGTCGTCCAAATGAAGCAGTGACTCAACAAATATTAACCAAGTCCTCAAAATCGTATTGGAAGATCGGAAGGTAAAAGTGCGAGAGATAGCCGAGATAGTGAAGATTTCAGCTGGTAGTGTTTTCACTATTTTACATAAAAATTTGGCCATGAAAAAGCTTTTTTCTAAGTCGGTGCCGCGTTTCGTTACAACTGATCAAAAGGAACAACGTATTGTTACGAGTACACAAAAAAGGAGCTTGCGCCATCTAGCGGGGAGCGAAGGAACTACGTTGTGTGCTGTACAAACCACTTTGTTACAAAGACAACGTGAAACATCCACTCAATACTAGATGGCGCTAGAGGACATATAGGTGAATGAACTCAGGATCGAGTACACGCACGAGGGTTCTAGAACTGTCTGGGTGTAGGCTCGGCCCGGTATAAAAAGGCCGATTGAGGCCGAGCGGAGCCAGTTCAGTTTGAGCTAACGACGAAGCGACTTCGAAGTGAATACTAGTGATCAAGAAGTGATACCAGCGGAAACCTACGACATTGGCTACGACCTCGGACATTGTTAGTGCTTACTGTGTGTACCTAGTGATTAGTGTTTGTACTTAGTGCGAAGTGTTTGTACCTAGTGCTTGTGTCGGACCTAGTGCTAGTGAATAAAGTCTCTGAAAGAGTCAGAAGGTCTTTCTCTCCAAATCATTCGAACCCTAACACGCAACAACTGGTGTCGGAAGTGAGATTTGGAGATGCCATTGACTCCAAGAGAGAACCCCAAGGAGGGGGTCAGGACAAGGGGACAACGAGCTGCGGATGCCACTGGGGGCCAAGCTCCGCCCACTGTGGGACAAGCTCCGCCCACTGGCCCCGCCTACCAGGCCACGCCCACTGGCCACGCCCCTCAGGCCCCGCCCACTGGCTCCACCCACCTTGCCACGCCCACCAGACAGGCCACGCCCACTAGTGGCACCGTAGCTTCTACAGACCCTCAAGTGGCACTTCAATTAGGAAGTTTAATTGAATTAATAGAACGCAAGTTCGAATCACAAGAACGCAAGTTCAGTGCTTTGCAAGAATCACAAGAGCAACAAAAAGACCTCCAAGAAAAAGCGCTTTTGGCTATAAAAGATGTTAGTGATACGGTGGGTAAACTTCGTAAAGATGTCGACGAAGTGCAAGAACGAGTTACTGGGTTAGGATTGGATGTCGAAAATGTGAAAACTGGCCTCACGGAATTACAGAAGAAAGTAGTACGCCTTGAAACCACGGGAGTTGTGATGTCTAGTGGAACTACCGTAGTGGCGCAAGGACCAAGAGTGAAAGTGCCGCCATACGACGGCACTACTTCATGGAACGCTTATCGTCAGCAATTCCAGACTGTTGCTACTGCCAACGGATGGACGGAAGAACAATGCCTGACCGCTCTCACTGTTGCGCTCAGAGGGCAAGCCTTGTCCGTCTTGGAAGCACTGCCACATACAGGAAATGGGTTTCAAGACCTGATGGAGGCACTTGAATCCAGATACGGGGAGCGACACCTGGAACACGTGTTTCGTGCCCAACTGCGTGACAGAGTCCAACGCTCAGGAGAAGGACTTCAACAATGGGCGCTGGAAATTGAAAAACTCGTCAGGAAGGCACACCCAGGAGCCGACACCAAGACGATAGACACGAATATTGTTCAAGCATTTGTCGACGGAATCAAGGACCTCGAGGTCAGAGCTGCAGTGAGGCTTCGTCACCATACCTCTCTAAAGGAAGCATTGGCGCATGCTTTGGAGGTCGAGGCTGTTCGCCATGACATACGACTGACCCATAAGATCCGCGAGGTCTCTGAGGAAGTCAAGGAGGTCAAGGCCCCTACGAAGAAAAGATATGGAGTCATGTGCTACAAGTGCGGCGAGAGGGACCATCTTCAGCTCAACTGCCCGCAGAAGGAGACCCAGATGGCAAGGATGAAAAGGATCGAGGAATACATAGAGGAGCTAAAGAAACAAGGGGCTTCGTCCCCTGCCCGGGATCAGGGAAACGAATAAAAGCCAGGACTAAGGGGCGAGTACTGGCTGACGCGGAGGAAGCCCCGATAACTGTTATCTCCCAGGCATGCAGCGGGAATAGTCTTGCGATTCAGGGGACTATTAACGGGACGGATTGCAAAATGACTCTAGACACAGGAGCCTCTAGAACAATAGTGAACCCAAATCTGGTAAAAGCCGCAAGGGGACACAAGAGGAGAATTAACTGTCGGCTTCTTACGGCCTCCGGTCAGCCAATACCCGTCCTAGGAGAAATGTCAGTTACGATGGATGTAGGAGGGTCCTCATACTCCCATGACGTTATCGTGGCTGAGATTATGGATGATTGCATCTTGGGTTTGGATTTCATGAAGAAACACAACTGCAGAATTAATGTCACTGACGGAGTTTTCAGGTGTGGTGAAGAAGAAATCTTCATTCTCGGAGGTGCCTGCGGGAAAGTCGCATGCATAAGGAAAGTCACTATACCTGGACGAGCGGAAGCTCAGGTGCTGGTGAAACTGCCGCCAGCTGGAAAGCAGAAGTCAAACAGATGCGTGTTGATCGAAGACACACCTAACAAGACGTCGGCACAAAAACTGGTGACGGCGAGAACCCTTGTTAGTGGAAGCAGTAACGCTGTGGTCAAGGTTGTTAATCTTGGTGATCGCGAGATCTGCTTGAACAAAGGTGACGTCATTGGAAAGTGCGAGGAAGTCGTCTGGATGAAAAAGTGTAGTTCGATAACAGGCGCGGACTCAGCAGACAGCAACAACTACGGAATAGTGACTGAGCTGCTCGACGACTGCAAGAGTAACCTAACTTATTCGCAGGGCATGAAAGCTAAGAAGTTTTTACAGCGCTACGCGAATATCTTCTCCAGTCACGATGGGGACCTTGGAAGAACGTCGGTGGTTCAACACAGGATAGATACCGGAAGCGAGAGACCAATTCGTCAACGAGCAAGACGGATACCAATCGCTAAGGAAAAAGAAGTTGAAGGCCTTTTGGAGGACATGAGAAGGAATAAGATTATTGAACCGTCTGCAAGTCCGTGGTGCTCGCCTGTTGTATTAGTGAAGAAGAAAGATGGCAGCACGAGGTTTTGTGTGGACTATAGGCGTCTCAATGATGTCTCCAAGAAGGATAGTTATCCGTTACCTCGAATCGACGACACTTTGGATACCCTGAGTGGTATGAAATGGTTTTCGACCCTAGACCTGAAATCTGGATACTGGCAGGTGGAAATTCATCCAGAAGACAAGGAGAAGACAGCTTTCTCGACCGGTAAAGGTTTATGGCAATTTAACGTCATGCCTTTCGGATTGTGCAACGCACCTGCCACATTCGAGCGACTCATGGAGTGTGTACTAGCAGGCTTAGTGGGAGAGGCTTGCTTGGTCTACTTAGATGACGTCATCATTATCGGCCGTGACTTCGAGGACCATTTGCAAAACTTGGAGCGAGTTTTCGCCAAAATAGAGGGGGCCAAATTAAAGCTGAACCCGAAAAAGTGTCGTTTATTCAGGAATAAGGTCAATTATCTCGGCCATGTTATCTCCAGTGATGGAATCCAGACAGACCCGGAAAAACTGGAAGCAGTTCAAAAATGGCCTACCCCTAAGGACAAAACCGAAGTGCGGGCATTCCTCGGCCTATGCTCATACTACAGGCGTTTTGTTAAGGGATTCTCAGAGATAGCCAAGCCATTACATCGGCTGACAGAAGATAAACGACATTTTAGTTGGGACGGGATTTGTGAAGATTCTTTTCAGAAACTGAAGAAACATCTGTGTGAAACACCAATCCTAGGCTATCCACAAACTGAAGGTCAGTTTATAGTCGACACGGATGCAAGCAACACGGCCATTGGAGGAGTGTTATCTCAAAAACAGGGTGAAAGAGAAGTTGTTATTGCATATTTCAGCAAATCTTTATCCAAGCCAGAGAGAAACTACTGTGTTACAAGGAGAGAACTCTTGGCTGTTGTAAAGACGCTACAACATTTCAACAAATATCTCATCGGCAGACAGTTTTTACTGCGAACTGATCACGCAGCCTTGAAGTGGTTACTGCAATTCAAGAACCCTGAAGGTCAAGTAGCTCGATGGATTGAACAGCTTCAGGAGTATGACTTCAAGACGGAACACCGCAGCGGAAATATGCATGGGAACGCTGACGCACTCTCACGAAGGCCGTGTTCGGAAGACTGCAAACATTGTGTTAAGCAGGAATCTAATGAAGTAGCATTAAAGCTAACGAGAACAAGTCCTTTGGGTCTCTGGGAGAATGATGCTATGAGGGAGGCTCAAGAAAGAGATGACGACCTTCGGCACATCATCGCATGGAAGAAACGGGGTGAAGTAAAACCAATCTGGAGTGAGGTTGCGCCCACTGGCGCTGTCACTAAGGCGTACTGGGCGCAATGGGACAGTCTGATACTTCAAAACGGAATACTCTACCGGAAATGGGAGAAGACTAACGGTAGAGAGTTCCATCTTCAGATAATTGTCCCAAGAGCGAGAGTACCAGATGTTCTCCGTGAAGTACATGATGGCGTATCAGGAGGTCATCTAGGTGTCAAGAGGACTTTAACAAAAGTGCGAGAACGATTCTACTGGTTGCATTGTCGAGATGATGTACAGGATTGGTGCCGCAAATGTACTACTTGCGCTGCTGTAAAAGGACCACAGACCAGGAGCCGCGGGAAGATGCGGCTGTATAACGTCGGTGCACCGTGGGAACGAATTGCAGTTGACGTAGCTGGGCCATTTCCTGTAACGGAATCGGGGAACAAGTATTTTATGGTCGTCATTGACTACTTCACCAAATGGCCCGAAGTGTTCGCCATACCGAACCAAGAAGCTACAACAGTCGCTTCTAAGCTAGTCGAAGAAGTGATATGTCGCTTTGGTGTGCCTCTAGAAATCCATTCTGATCAGGGCAGGAACTTCGAATCGCAAGTGTTCCAGGAAGTGTGCAGAATTTTGGGCATGCATAAGACGAGGACCACCGCGTACCATCCACAGTCCGATGGAATGGTTGAGAGATTTAACCAGACCCTTGAGAGACATTTGGCGAAATTGGTAGACGACAAACAAAAGGATTGGGACAAGTATATACCACTCTTCCTTCTGTCGTACCGAACCGCCGAGCATGAGAGCATAAAAGCTACCCCGGCGTATGTCAATTACGGTAGAGAACTACGAATACCAGTAGACCTATTGACAGGAGGGTCGCCGGAGGGACCAGAGACCGTACAAGACTATGTCAGCAATTTAAGGGAAAAAATGCGCTACATACACGCCTTGGTCCGGGAAAATGGGTTACAGTCAAGCGAGAACATGAAAACCAGATATGACCGGAAATCGAACACAAGAGGCTTCGAGGAAGAGTCACTAGTGTGGCTGCATAACCCAACCCGCCGGAAAGGGAAATCTCCAAAGTTGCAGACCAAGTGGGACGGTCCATACAAAGTGGTTACCCGAATGAATGATGTGACTTATAGAATTCAAAAGCAACCAAGAGGGACATTCAAAGTGGTACACATAGACCGTCTGGCGCGTTACCATGGCAGTAACAACGATGCTCGGGACGAGCATCTCTAAGAGGGGAGTAGTGTTACGAGTACACAAAAAAGGAGCTTGCGCCATCTAGCGGGGAGCGAAGGAACTACGTTGTGTGCTGTACAAACCACTTTGTTACAAAGACAACGTGAAACATCCACTCAATACTAGATGGCGCTAGAGGACATATAGGTGAATGAACTCAGGATCGAGTACACGCACGAGGGTTCTAGAACTGTCTGGGTGTAGGCTCGGCCCGGTATAAAAAGGCCGATTGAGGCCGAGCGGAGCCAGTTCAGTTTGAGCTAACGACGAAGCGACTTCGAAGTGAATACTAGTGATCAAGAAGTGATACCAGCGGAAACCTACGACATTGGCTACGACCTCGGACATTGTTAGTGCTTACTGTGTGTACCTAGTGATTAGTGTTTGTACTTAGTGCGAAGTGTTTGTACCTAGTGCTTGTGTCGGACCTAGTGCTAGTGAATAAAGTCTCTGAAAGAGTCAGAAGGTCTTTCTCTCCAAATCATTCGAACCCTAACACGCAACAGTATCAATGATTCAGAGCGATGTTTGGCGCTGATGAATCATAATAAAAAGGATTTTTTACGTCGGTATGTAACAATGGATGAAACCTGGATATACCATTTCACTCCGGAATCCAATCGGCAGGCAGCGGAGTGGAGAGCGGCTGGTGAAAGCCGCCCGAAGCGTCCAAAGACTCAGAAATCGGCCGGTAAGGTTATGGCGTCTATATTTTGGGATGCGCATGGAATACTTTTCATCGACTACCTTGAAAAGGGGCAAAATATAAATAGTGACTATTACATGTGCTTATTGGAGCGATTGAAGTACGAAATTGCGGATAAACGGCCTCACATGAACAAAAAGAAAGTGGTGTTTCACCACACAACGCGCCTTGTCACAAGTCCGTGAGAACGATGGCCAAAATTAACGAATTGGGCTTCGAATTGCTTCCTTATCCCCCTTATTCGCCAGACTTGGCCCCCAGCGATTACTGGCTGTTTGCAGACCTCAAAAAAATACTTCAGGGTAAGAAATTTGACTCAAATAGTGAAGTTATCGCAGCAACGGAGGCTTATTTTGAAGCCAAAGACAAATCGTTCTACACACATGGGATAGAAAAGTTAGAAAAGCGTTGGAGGGACTGTATCGCTCTTGGAGGAGACTATGTTGATGAATAAAAATTAATTTTATAAAAAAGACCTTTTTTAGTACTTAGTCTCGGGACTTATTGAACCACGTGTTAAATTCTGTATTAAGTGCGATTTTGAGACTTGAGTCAAGCTGATTATTGTGATAATTGTTCATAAGCCAGTTTGAAATAAATATTAACCTTGAATCATTGTGTTTTTTCATTCATATAGAGAAAATTTTCATAAAATACTTAGGTTTCATCGCTAACACATAACCCGGCTACGAATGCAACCGGGCTCGGCCGCGTTGAAAAACATTGCAATCTCTAATACGTAGTCGTTTAGTATTACAAATTAATTATCTTTTTGTAGCTTCTTCCTTTGATTTTTTTTAGCTTTTAAGTCTTTTACGATTCTCAATCGGTCATTGACAATCGTTCTAGTGAAGTCGACTCAAAGGGTCGCAGCTTCGATTCCTGCTCGGGGTAGACATTGCTATTTGTACAAATAATTTTAATGTCGTGTCTCGGAGAGCATGTAAAGCTCGATCCCGATCGATCGAGTGTCAATAATCAAGTCTTTGATCATGGAAGGAGAATTTTATTCGCCATCTCGCAGTGGAACTGTGTGGTGGATTAAGCTCTAATCCTTCTGCTGTATGTAAGAAAATACCTTCTTCCAGCATTGGGATGTCAAAGGATTCATTACTTAATCAATCAAAAATCGCCTGCCTAAACACTGTCCTTGTAGCGACGCGTTGGCGCAACGGTCACAGCACTGGTTTGTGAATGTTGCGCTGGCGGTTGCGGTTTCGATCCCCATACATGACAAAAAGTTGTATTGATCATAGAAATGTTTGCCGTGGTCTGAGTTTGTAACAAATATAAATGTTAGATACTTGAGTTCTTGGATAATTTACCTTTTACTTTAGAAAGTGTTATTGCTTTCGTGTTCTGTCAGGCGCTTAGCGAGAGTCGTGTGATTTCGTAAGCTGTATAGTGACGATAGAGTGCGTGGGGCCTGCACCGCGTACCATTATTAAGCGACAGGTGCGGTGGGCTCAATCTTTTTAGGGTTCCGTACCCAAAGGGTAAAAACGGGACCCTATTACTAAGACTTCGCTGTCCGTCCGTCCGTCTGTCTGTCACCAGACTGTATCTCAAAAAACGGCGATAGGTAGACAGTTGAAATTTTCACTAATTATGAATTTCTGTTGCCGCTATAACAATAAATACTAAAAACGAAATAAAATAAATATTTAAGGGGGGGCTCCCATACAACAAACGCTATTTTTTTTTTATTTGTGTACCTAGTACCTACTGTAGTTTACGTAGTCAATGGTACGGAACCCTTCGTGCACGAGTCTGACTCGCACTTGGCCGATTTTTTTCTACTTTTTCGGGCTCTGCCAAGTTCAGAGTGCGATTTGTTGGGTAAGTCCTGTGTGTTCAGTGTGTAAATTATATTGAATTTAATTATATGTTAGGGAATGGTTCTGATGTGCCTTGTCTCTTGTGGGCCATTTCCATGTCAACCCAGAGACATTGGGGGTTGGCAACGGAAAGGCTCACACTTGTGTGTGACCTTTCAGTGTCCTTGGGCGTGGCGGTCTGCCGTGGTCGTCGGTTGCACGATCCGGCCGGGACCCCAACTCCTACGATTTTCTAAGCATCTATTCACAACGTTTATTATACCAACATTCATTCCCAACATCTTGGCTTGAAGCCTTGAATATCCGCCCACTAGCTGGAGTCTGGAGACACAACCACGTGGCTGGGGACTGCTGCGGCCGATGCCACGCGTGTTTCGATCGTCAACCACCGATAAGTGACCTTGTTAACCTTCAGCCAGGTGTCAAGAATAATTTATATAGACTTTATCGTAAACTTATTTTACTACATCTTAGTTCATGAATATAACTTTCGGTCGGTAGTTTGTTTGTCTCATCATTTTTTCTTTAATTTTGTATACTTGTTAATCTTTTAAGAAATAGTTATCTAAATATCGTGTAACGATTAGTTCTATTCTATTATATAATAAATAATCTATACTAATATATAAAGCTGAAGAGTTTGTTTGTTTGGTTGTTTGTTTGTTTGTTTGTTTGTTTGAACGCGGTAATCTCTGGAACTACTGGGCCGATTTGAAAAATTCTTTCAGTGTTAGATAGCCCATTTATCGAGGAAGGCTATAGGCTATGTGTCATCACGCTAAGACCAATAGGAGCGGAGTCCACGCCGACAGTCGCGCGCAGAAGCTAGTTTATTATAAGATTTTCATTTTCCACCAATACATTGACTCATCACGATATCTTTGGAACTATAAGGTGTAGAGACTTGAAATTTGGTAGGAATATTCGTTTCGCCGAGTAGAGGTCAGCTAAAAACGGATTTTACGAAATTCCACTCACGAGAGGGGGTTGCGGGGGTTAATAACATATATATTGTAAAACAACGTTTGCGGGGTCAGCTAGTATAATAAATTAATGTGAATCAGTATTTTTATTTTATCCTCTAGTGAAGTTAATTCTCTTAGGTATTAGTTCGTCGGTTAAGAATTATTATTTTCTCGCATATATTTTTTTTTAACCGCGTCAAGTGTTTGTGCAGTCCTTGTGGGTCTCCCCGTCGTGCGTCCGCGTCGGTCCCGGTTGTTATCACGTACCTACACCTGATAGCGATCGTTATTCGTTACTCATAGTAGGTAAAATATCCGCCAACCCGCATCGGAGCAGCGTGATGGATTAAGCTCTAAACCTTCTACATAGGGAGAGGCTTATGCCCAGCAGTTCTATTTCAGACTTTTTTTTCAGTTAGTCCGTTTCAAGCTGCTAATAGAACAAAAGAAATAAAAGACGGTATATTTACAGTATGCTGTTCATTTTATTATCTCAGGAATTATTTTCATATTAATATAATATCATATAGTTTCATTACAACGGGTCTCAGCGGGTAATGACGAGTGCCGGCACGATGTACCTCATGTACCTGATGAGTCAACTCACAACTCCACTCATATCATACATTATTAAAACACACGAACAACTTTTCAACCTTTAACTTGATAAAAAAAAATGGCTTATTTCAATTATCAAAAGGAAACATAAATTCTACTTTAATCTTTAAATTCTGTAAAAAAAAATAATCATCAAAATGGCGTTGAAAAGCGTCGCGCTGTGTGAAATTACTTCAAGTGAATGCCGCAACAAAAACAGCCAATCAAAATTAATAAGTATCGTAAATTTTAGGTCGTTTTTTAGTGCTATTAATCTATTCTTACCATAATATATCCACGCATTGTCTTCAAACAGATAGCAACACTGTTGCGAAACGTCAAAAACCGTAACGCATTCACAACTATAGTTAAGGCATGGTGATTAGAGACCAAGAAAGCAATCGATGCATGGTTGGACAAATAATGTCCAATACTTTAATTCGCAGATTTCGTTTTTCTAGAGTGATCGATAACTTGGTCCCTAACCTTCAAGTCAGAAGGCGTATTCATAAGATGGTGTTCTAGCAACACGCTACATAGTAAATATTTTCACCACGCTCGCATACAAACATTTAACTTTTTTTTTAAATATTACCTACAAGACCATCTCTAAATTTCCATTAACTAGTGCATATACAGTATTCGTAACAAAAGCTATATTCAATATGAGAGGACAGCGATTTAAACATTTAATAGGTCCCTTGTGTTAAGAAAATTTATAGAAACCGCTTAAATATATTCAACGTAACGTAAAATCTCTAAAGTGGGATGAAACGAATACGATATGTAAACATTAAAGTAGCTAATTATAGCGAAACAAAACGTGGAACATTTCGCTGGTAACAAAACTGCGCGTTACAGTCGCTTGAACACGTCAATTCTATGTCGAATAGTAGAAAACTACTCTAATGATTGAATATGAAATGTATTAAAGCCTTTTCTCTATAGGTTTATCACAGTGGCTTATGTGCCACAGAAACCACTGCAATAAAACATAATTATTATATTGACATTAACACAACGTCTAATTTAAAAACGTAACGGCCTTTCTATTATGACAATACTACTTTAATAAATAATTTTGTAATATATTAATGAATTTGAAATATAAATATTAATTGATGATGAAATATAATTTGATGTGTCAATGCTGATATCTGCTACTCCTCTAGTCAGTTTAGAACATCTAAGTACAACACTAGATCACAATAATTAAACATTTCTTTACTACCTAATAACATTCCAGCGCTCGAGCGCTTGATATGAAAAAATTGTACTTTACTAATGATGAACAATTAATATTTAAAAATAAAACCTCTTTTTTACTTGTAATCATAACGAAAAAAAAATTACTCCTATAATTAGGGCCATAGGATGGTGAGGGTAGTTCATAATGATAATTTGAAGGTAAGAGATGCGATAAAGTATTTTTGGAATGATTTTAGAACTTATTAAACAATTCGTTGCACATTAGAAGCGACGAAGAAAAAATCGTAACTAGGAAAAATATCAAATAAACTATTCACAATACAAAACTTCAATAAATGCGTTATCTATAATTAATTATAAATTGCAACAATTATAATAATTATAATGAAACAACTTTTTCATTATGAGTGAAATTCGCGCGAACATTAGAGAATAATAAATTAGTAATAATGATGATTTTGTGATGATTCTATAATATGAATATTTATGACTCGTTACATTTCTATATGGTTAAATGAATTCTACTAATATACCACGATGATTTACTGGCAACATTGGCCAAGAGATATCACTAGTTGTACATGAGCAAAAAAGCATAACTTTTCCATACATAAGTACATATTTATCGTAAACCCCATCGATATAACGTACCAATTTGATTCTATACTAGGCGCGCGGTTCCAAATAATACTGATTAGCAATTACAAAGTAATATCGCCGTCTCGCTCGTGTGCAGTGTGCGCGAAAGAGAAGCAAACGCCGACCAACTTTATTTCGATTCAACTCGTTGGAGTCCCGCGCACCGTCACTACCGCTTCAGAGAATCCGTCCGTCATACCCACGCGTTTCATATCAAATCCCTAAAAACGTTTCATCTAAAAGCCAATATATGTAGCATTATTGTAACGGTTAATCCCGTTTAAACACTAGCAACGTATATATTATAAATAAAATGCGAGCGCCGATGTGACGGGCGGACGCTTAAGCGTTTCTTAAATATAGTATTACCAAAATTACATTATTTATAGCTTTAGATACACATATACACGTCAACTTCGAGAATTGATGTATTTTATTATTATTATTATTATTCCGCTATCATTGAAGGTACGTTACAATATATTCTTGATAACAGACACGGATCGCTCGGGCCGCGTGGACAGTGGAAGTTTAAGAACTTTAGTATTACAATTATACTAACTACAAAAGATATTAACTGGCTGAGGACAATTTTCAGAAAAGAATATCTATTATAAAATTTACAACGTACGAACAAGCTATGATTACATGAAATTTAATAATTGTAAAAGCGCGAACGTACCGTAGAAACATTTTACAGATTAAATATAGAAATACATTAAAATTTATTCAACTAACAACACCGTATGAAACGCTACGAACATGGCATCCACGCGGACCGACGAACCATAAACAACAGCGCCTAAGAAAGAGATAACAACTTTAGGACATTACCCATAAACACGTCGGTAATAATAGTTACATCATAAGTATACATTTACATAATTACTTACCTAAACAACTATAGGCTTGCGGAGACATTTCTTAGTTGAAAGGGTTTAGTGTTGCCATCGCAAAAGGTAGTCTCATGTCTCGGCAAGCGTGCATGCTAGATTAATTATTGTACCGGAGGCGGCTTGCGGCCCGTGCGCACATAAGCTAGTGTTGCCCGATGCTAAACTACGTAGCTAAAGCTAATAACTACCAATTTGGTATGAAAACTTTTTTTCTTGATACAATAACTTTTAAACATATCGAACATATTTAGAATAGGTAGTATAATTTAGAAGCTATATAGACAACTTAGACGATTCCACTGATTATTATAAGAATAGCTTTAGTACTAACATATTGGGAGACCTGATATATTATTATCGTGTTTGCCTAAACGTAATAAGGTTCACAATCGCATGATATTATATTTAGATGAGATGAATGAACTTCCGACACGAGACCTCTTCACGTACCTTATTGAGAAGGATGAGGACAAAGAAGGCACCATAGAAGACTAAGTAACACACAGACAATTTTTTTTATACAATCATTAAATTATTGCTGCTTAAATGTTTTTATACATACAGGATATTATAAATATTTGAACAATCGGTGGTAAAGTTACACATGATCCTGGGCAGTTAAAGTTACATCGGTAACTTATAAAACAAAACAAAAAAGTATTTTAACATGCAATTAAAAAGTATATAAATAATTATCGAAAATTTACATTATTATGGTATTAAATAACAAAAATGACGTGGTTACGTTAAAATGTACCGAGACCATGAAGGTTAAAGACCGAAAAAGTCCAATAACCCAATAGTTCTTTTTACCGCCACTAGCGGCGCTGGCGTCGCTATACATAAAATTAACGGTACTGTACCGTCGGTACATAAGTATCTAAAGTTAGCTACAGTTAAGTGATCACTAACGTCATACATTTAAATACCCTTGGAATGTTTCCCAGCTGTCGTTACATTTTCCCAGTCTTAAACCTCCATGATTTAAATCATGATTCATAACTATCAAAACAATTTAACAACGTATTCAATTGAATTCACATGAAAATGCAATTAAATTCGCAAATATTAAAACGATTTTAACATTTCAAAAAAAAAAATATTCAACTTGCATTCAATAATTTCAAAATAATTCTCATTTTTTAAGGAAATACGATTTCTACGTCCTTTACTTACACCGAATCGAATCGAATCGTTTATACAAGTAATAACTACTCATTATATA
Organism: Melitaea athalia; assembly: GCA_905220545.2. NCBI lineage: Eukaryota > Metazoa > Arthropoda > Insecta > Lepidoptera > Nymphalidae > Melitaea > Melitaea athalia. Next base: position 18,676,978 of record HG992194.1, read on the forward strand.
CAAAATAACCATAAACAAAAACATTTGTAAGAATAGACATCACTCATAATTTTCATAATAACCGATTTTAAAAAAAGGAGACAAATAGGCATGTATTTATTTATTTAAGCTATAAAACAATGATCGAAAACAAAACAAAATTTCAATGAATTCTTAATTGACTTTAGGATCTGTAAAACTCCAATACGTACACACATTAGATTTGTGGGTACTTACACATTTTCTTGAAAATCAAATTAACGGACACATGTAATTTTGAGTGATACCTGACCTTACTTTATATACAATGAAAATAAAATAAATAAAGAACCATCTTTTATATATCTACTCATAGAAAATATTGTAAAATCATATTTTTACGAGATATACAAAAATTGTTTTTTTTTTTTCGTTCTACCTTCAAATAAGAGCATCCGGTTAAAATTCTTTATAATATCAATGTACCGTAAACAACAAAACTAGGGACTGTACATAATGTTATATATTACAATGATTTAGGCCATATTTTTATAAAGTAACAATACATTATTATTTAGAATTATTAAGCTAATAAGTCATTTATAAATTTACTTCACGACTATTCTGTTTGAAATCGATGAGATAAATGAAGAGCATGAGTTACTCTGTTATATTTGTAGTAATGTATTTGTAGTAATGTATTTGTAGTATGTATTTGTGTAATGAAAAATAAATTTAATTTATTTAAAATATTTTTCATACTGAAGTATAGAACAATCTTACGTGTATTGCAGTTATAGGACCAAATATATTATATCAAAGAAACGTTACAAACTAAAATGTTAATTATTTTTTGTTTGGTTTTTCAAGCTCTTGGTTATTATTTTCCTGTACATTTTCAAAACAATAAAATTGTAGTAGATTTGTATAAATGACTCATTAATCTTAATTTTCAAACGCAATTATTTTTGTTTGTTCGTCGATGACTCCAAGATTAAGCTTGACAATGACTAGCGGATTCATTTGAAACCGATTACAGACGCGACAACGCGTCAAACGAATCCTTCGCTACATATCTCCAAGGCAAGATCATAATCAGACAATTTTTCGCACGCCAATATAGTCCTTACTCACTAGACAGTGTAATGGCTCGATGCGTGACAAGGGAACGCACTAAGGGCGATTAGGTCTCCGAAACAACGACCAGGCCTTTGGTCACTTTTCCTGGCGCGATATGGCCAGGGCCAGCTGCAGTTCGGCGTCCTCTTGCCGCCTCCTAGCCTCGGCCTCCACCTCGAGGCGTTTAGACTCGGCCGCCGCCCACGCTAGCTGCTGTTCTTCCGTGGGCAAAACTTCTGAACTCTTCGAATCGGTGGACTTCGACTTCTTATCCTTGTTATGCCTCGTCCTTCCAATACCTCCAATCGTATGCACCAGCGACCTCGCGTACTTGACTGGCTTCGGTGATTTTTCCTTCTTACTGGGCAAAGTGTTGGTCGGCCACGTTTCGTTTAAATTTTTACTATTGGAACTCGTATTCGCGTTCGAGTCCCAGTCCGGCGCCCAGTTGTCGGACTTGGTTGCCCAGTTGTCCGACTTGGTTGCCCAGTTGTCCGACTTGTTCGCCCAGTTGTCCGATTTGTTCGCCCAGTTATCAGTCTTCCAGTCGCTGGAGCTCTTGGCCGTATTCCCGGTCCACACGTCCTCTGGTTTGGTCCAGGCATCGTCGATGGCCCAGTTGTCTTTGGGCCAGGCGGCCCATGTTTCATTGTTGTTGGCCCTTGCCGAGAAGGGGTCGGAGGAGACAGGCGGCGCTGAAACGCGACCGCTAGCCCTTTCGGGCTTATTAAAGCCACCGCCGTTAAGGGCCGAAGACGGAGAGAAGAAATCGGTCCCAAAACCGGCGACAGACGTCGGCCGCGCGAAGGGATCTGCCTTTTTCCCGTCGACGATATCGGTGAAGGGGTCCTCTATGTTGAAGGGGTCCTCGTATCTGTAGTCCTTGAAGGGATCCTCGGTGAAATCGAAGGCGGGTTTTTTCTGGGCGAACACAAAGTGTGTGAGTGTGGGGCGTGGAGGGTGTGGGGGTAGGGGGTGGGGGGTGTACGCACAAGAGCCCGCCCGCCGTCCGCTTAGCGCTGCAATGTGGGGACAAGCACGAGCGTGTTAGCATGTTAGTGGACAAGTGTCGCATGTTACATGAACAGACCGACCACGACAACACGCCAGCGAACCTTTTACACCTTATTAGATTTATTAAGATTATATACTCCTTGGTTGGTCATTTAATTATTCATAATAAAAAATAACGAGTTAAAAGATTCTGAAGAATAAGTTCAGTTAATAATGTTTAAAATGTAAATATAGTTCATTCAATCCACTGGTGTATCGTCGTGAACGTATACGGTATAACCATATTCATAAGTTATTTACATAGAAGTATTTATTGTTCAATGAAAATTATATGAAAAAGAAATACATAAAAATAAATAAGAAATGAAAATAAATATAATTATAAAGGACAGCATGCACACATCTAAAGCATATTAGCTACAAACTAGAATTAAAATGCCCAATTTTTCATTAATACTTCCTACATTATTTCTTTAACCAAGACAAAGCTGCCTAAATGCATTATATAATATAATGTATGAAGTTTCTATTTACATAAGAAGTAAAGATCAGTCTATTATCTAAATTGGGGAAAGATTCCTTGAGGTCGAAATCGGTTTTTCAGAGGATTTTAATTTTTTTCTGGCAATTTTTTTTTAATAAAAAAAAGCATAATATTCAAGTTCATCATAGTATATTTTGAAATCCTACCAAAATTAATCTAAGTTGATGATCATCTAAAATTCTCGTGTCACAATATTAGTTACAATACTAGTCCGAAACGGCTGGACCGATTTTTATGAAATTTTGTGTGCATATCGGGTATGTCTGAGAATCGGCCAACATCTATTTTTCATATCCTTAAGTTATTACAAGGAAGAAGGGATTAAGGGGGTCAATAACATATGTGGCAAAACAACGTTTGTGGGGTCAGCTAGTAGATTTTATAACTATTTACTAAATAACCATCTATTTATGTATTTAGGAATGGAACCCTTACATTAGCCAATCTAAAGAGACGAATAACTCAATGTATTTATAAATTTTATAATAATAAATGATTAATTAACATCTATTTTGATCTACGTGTTAAAATATATACTAAAAATCCCATCATATGCACCATACAGCATGCAACATAAATACAAAAACGTGTGAAACATGCAAAAGAAAATATGAAATGATAAAAATAAAAATAATGATAAATGCAAAAGAAACGCTCGTCCCGATAAAGCTGCGCTAGGCGAGGCGAAAAAAAATATGGCGGCAACTAATATTTCAAAGAAATACTTTGAGGTATAGTTTTGGCAGACTTATTTGAAGATATCTTTAATTAGCACAAAACGAAAAAAAAAACTCAGAAAAACAATTATTAATTTATTTTTAAAGATACCCTCAAAAATTTTGTGCACAGCTGAGAATGGCATTTATGCGCGACAGAGAAAGTAAAATAATTTATAAAAACAAAAGGCACGTCGCTATAAAAATGGCTGGTACTTAAAAAAACAATTTTGACAAAATGCCATCCTCTAACTAGATACAAGACGTGCAGTCTACTTATACAGATAAATATATCACATACATTTACTTTTTACTTTCTCTGCAGCGTAAAAAATAAAAATAAAAAATAAAACAATATAATATTTAGCTTATAATCTCGCAACCGACGGCTACGCGCTTCATGCCGCTATACTAAATTGGAGAGGGGGTAAAATAACTTCGTGTAATACAAAAAAATAATCTGAAAACAATTTCCTTTAACAAAAATAATAAATATCAATAACGCTATTTAAATATTTCTAAATTTATTATCGTCGAAATCCAAAATATTTAAAAAAAAAATTAATTTTTTTTTTTTTTTTTGGTGAAACAGATTAAAATAAAGACTATAGTTTTTGCTTTAAAATTTTTTTTATAAATTTAAATTTGACACAAAAGCTGAACGTAACTTATCATCAAAAAACTTATAGATATGGCAACATTAAAACAATGTCACTGATGGTACATAGTCCTAAAAATAGTACAGATTTTTAAAATTTGACACAGCCAACAAAACTTGTACACACTATAAATAAAAAATAAATAAAATTTTAATCATTATAAAACGGCACTTTGTATAATCACCTCATGGTTCTTAATCTGAACAAAATATTGTAAATAAACGATATTATACTAATCATTTAATATTTTTAGCATCAAGTTATTTTAATATTCTGTACAGTTCAGCTTTCGTGTAACAGACTATAAAATGAAATATGTCACATTCTTAATTTAAATTGTATCAATGTTCATAATGTTCTGTATATGTGTATGTTCAGTATACAAGTGCGCTCACCTTGTGCGGCAGCATGGGTCGGGGGGGCGCGGGGCGCGGCGGGGGGGTCTTGTGCCGCTTGGCGTTGGCGTTGCTGTTGGCGTTGGCGTTGGCGCTGCTGTTGGCCGGGTTGGCGGCCACAGAGTTCCTCGTTGGCGCGTGGAGGACAGCGAACGGGTCCGACTCCCACGCTCCCTATATTTTTTTTAAAACATTATTTAAATTAATTTTCGTCCCTGTCGACAATTTTAGTCGCACTGTTAGACATAGGGTTTCTTTTCTATATGGAAAGTTATAATTATTGTGTTTTGTTTATTTTAATTATTTATTGATACCTAATGACTAGAGGACATCAACAACAAATAACAATACCAACAAAAATAAAAGCAACAAAAATATTAAAATTACATTTAGCGAATCATACATGACAATCTTACATGACAGATTTCTTTGGACGATTGTTATTACACACACTGTACACTACACTTACACACCATGGATACATAAAAGCCAACACAAATATCAGAAAGATTCGATGACGAGTTAGCTTAACAGTCACAGAACTGACTTATGCCCGTTGCCTGATGGTTGGTATTTAAATCCCCGCACATGACATACACTTGTATTTGCCATACAAATGTTTGTCGTGGTCTTGGCGCTTGTGTATTGTGGGGTGTTTCCGGACCCCAGACAAGGGAACATTTGAGTAAGTAAAATATGTAGTAAAATTAAAAAAGTGACTCACGTCATCAGCCTTTGGTGCGTCGCTGGACGCGAACGCGTCGCCCGCGAACGGGTCCGCGTTCGACGCGAACGCATCGCTCGCGAAACCGTCCTACGGAAATCATACGATAAATTATATTAACATAATTATGGCAAAATTATAACTTAAAATGTGCCAATTCTATCTACTCCAGAGTATGAAAACTGTAGATAGATAAAAATATTTAAAACCATCCATTTCAGAAGGTAAAAAAAATCTAATTCAACTGAGAATTGACATCAATATAATTTCTTACCAATTTACTTTAAAATATTGTGTAGGTAGCCTTAGGGAAAGTGTACTACTCTAGTTTTGAAAATCAATATATAATTTAATTAATATTTATATGTCGGAGAGTCAATGCAGATAGTTATTAATGTCGGTACCTACGTTGTTATTATTATTCATCTACCCGCACTCATTGTATTATTTGAGTATTTCTGACGTGTATGGCGGTACCTGCGCTGTTGTCGATATTCAACTACCCTCATTCTATTATTCGAGTCATTCCTTTGTGCATAAAAGACCGATGCGGCCGCAGCTAGGGCAGTCTTGGCTCTGGCGTGGCGCGGTGCACTTGTGTATCCTGCTAGTAGCTTAACCTCAACTCTTGTAAGGGTTAGTTTGTGTACACGAATTAATTGTTACTTTATATTGTGGGCAACTCGGGCAGTGGAGGCGAGCGTTAATGCGCATTTTAAAGACGGCCGTCTTAAACCTAGACTCGGGTCGCAACTCCCGGGCACTGACTCTGAGTTGTCCCTCCGCCACGCGATAGACACGGTTCCTGCTCGGTAAGTCCATTTAATACTTAGTAGTTCGGTCATCCGTCCGTTCTTCTCCTACCTACTTCTGATCTGCGACATCAGAAGTGGGATAAAGATCTCACTACGCCCACTTAATTTGTTGTTTGCTGTTGTTAATCGTTTTATTTTTTTAGTTCAGAGTTTTTGGTTTCTTTGAACTTTAAGTTCTGTTTTAGCGAGTGTGCAAGTAAATTGCAATATTTGGTGGCGATTAGTGGGTACATCGATAATTTAGTTCTTTTCGGTCGTTCTGTTTTATTCTTATCGGTGTACAAGTGGTTTTTGTTCAGTGTTCGATTACGTAATTCGATTCACCGGTTTATTTGTTGAATTTAGTTTTATTGTGATACGTAGGTAGTAATGACAGATTTGGAGATTCAGTTTTTGTTTCGATTCAGTCATTGTGGAGCAATTGTAATTGCTCGTTGGATAAGTTTTGTAGTGTTGTAGAAAAAGAGTTTGGTTATTGAAAGTTTTAAGTTTTTGTGATTACCCACTTATTTGTGATAAAGTGTTAATATCGTCTTAGCTTGAGTATTTCCGATTACCCTCTGTAACGAGTATTTTTGTGTAGTATCGAGGGTTTTCGGTCTTTCTCTACCTTTGATTGATTTGTTTAAACTGTTTAAAAGTTATTTAGTTTTTCTGTTTAAAAAAGTTTAAATAAAGAAGGTTAATTTATAACACCTTGGTACAATCATGGGCCCATTATGGTAGTCGTTGTAGGTAACTGTTAAAGTTTGTTTTGTTACAAAATGAGGAGCGTAATCAAACGAATCTTGATCCGAAGTAACGAGGCCCTTTTCGCGTAATAGAAGTTCTCGAAGGTAATCGGTATACCCTTAAGGCTCTAAATTGTAAACGTACCTATTTTGCTCACGAGTGGTTAAGGAAAATGCTAGCATGTCATGTACCAGACGATGTTGATGAAGTTTATGATCTTGTTGATAATGATGATGTTCAAGTTTAAGTAGATGGAAAGACTCGAGTGAATGACTCTATCGACCGTAATGTGTTCAACCGTACCAGTATAGTTATGCGTAGTCGTAGCCCGGTAGAATTGTCTCTTGGGGCAACCCAAGAGTCCAGGGTGCGCGGCGTGCGTTTAACTCTGGCGGAAGTCGTGGTCTGGTCTGTTGAGAGCGTAGCGTGTAGTCGCAGAAGTGACTGACACGGGCGATCCATTCGGTGGATATGTGTACTGAGAAGTACGTGACTGACACATGTACTGTGATTGCTATTCGTCTAGAGAGCCGTGGTGTTAGAGGTCTTTACTCGAGGATTTTTGGTTGTAACTTGTTGTAGAAGTAGACGTACGGTCTATAGTTTTGGTTGTGATGACGTCGATGGTACATGGCTGTGGTAATTATGTGAAGTGATTAGTTATAATTGGTTTAACGACATTTATGATTCAGATTATTGTAAAGTTCTTGAAATAATAATAGAACCTATAGGTATGTTCACGATCGTTTACGAAGGATTCCTCTTACTGATGTAGCTGCTGAATTAGATTTGTTTAATGTTGTTGATGCTAATTTGGTCGTATCACATGAGGTGATGACGATATATGTTGGTCGTATCACATGAGGTGATGACAATATGTGTGGCAATAGTAGTTGTCACTAGCTGCTGAGGCAGTCGGGCCATGAGCTACTGTCGCTCGATTTAGGTGACAGTAGCGACTCTTTTAGTTGGTTATAGTCACTCGATGGAGGTGACATGAGCTGCTGTCTCTCGATTGAGGTGACAGTGGCGACTCTAGTGGTTATCGTCACTCGATGGAGGTGGCGTGGAAACATGTTTTAGTTGTATTGCTCGATGGAGGCAATATCGTCACTCGATGGAAGTGACATGGAAATATGTTTTGATTGAATTGCTCAATGGAAGCAATATCGTCACTCGATGGAGGTGGCATGAGAAACATGTTTTGGTTGTATTGCTCGATGGAGGCAATATCGTCACTCGATGGAGGTGGCATGGAAACATGTTTTGATTGTATTGCTCAATGGAGGCATTATCGTCACTCGATGGAGGTGGCATGAGAAACATGTTTTGATTGTATTGCTCGATGGAGGCAATATCGTCACTCGATGGAGGTGGCATGGAAACATGTTTTGATTGTATTGCTCAATGGAGGCAATATCGTCACTCGATGGAGGTGGCATGAGAAACATGTTTTGGTTGTATTGCTCGATGGAGGCAATCTCGTCACTCGATGGAGGTGGCATGGAAACATGTTTTGATTGTATTGCTCGATGGAGGCAATACATGTGGTTATCGTCACTCGATGGAGGTGGCATGAGCTACTGTCGCTCGATTTAGGTGACACTAGCGATTCTTTTGGTTGGTTATCGTCACTCGATGGAGGTGGCATGAGCTGCTGTCGCTCGATTTAGGTGACAGTGGCGACTTAGTGGTTATCGTCACTCGATAGAGGTGGCATGAGCTACTGTCGCTCGATTTAGGTGACAGTAGCAACTCTTTTGGTTGGTTATCGTCACTCGATGGAGGTGGCATGAGCTGCTGTCACTCGATTTAGGTGACAGTGGTGACTAATATGTGGAAAGCAATAATGGAGTAATGTTTATACCAAAACGATTGGTCAATTTTGATTTAATGGTAGATTCGCGTATGGTTGTATGGTGTGTCACAAAAAGTGGTTGTACTACCGCTTTATCCTTGGTTAAGTGTGGGTCAGGATAGGCCGAGATGAGACTTTGATATCGCAGTAACTTTTTGCTTTTTACGGCATCACATGGAGTGTCAACATAAAGTGGTTGTACTATCGCTTTATCCTTGGTTAAGTGTGGGTCAGGATAGGCCGAGACGAGACTTTGATATCGCAGTACCTTTTTGCTTTTTACGGCATCACACGAGGACGTGTGACTTGTCAGGATGGCCGTGTCGGAGAGTCAATGCAGATAGTTATTAATGTCGGTACCTACGTTGTTATTATTATTCATCTACCCGCACTCATTGTATTATTTGAGTATTTCTGACGTGTATGGCGGTACCTGCGCTGTTGTCGATATTCAACTACCCTCATTCTATTATTCGAGTCATTCCTTTGTGCATAAAAGACCGATGCGGCCGCAGCTAGGGCAGTCTTGGCTCTGGCGTGGCGCGGTGCACTTGTGTATCCTGCTAGTAGCTTAACCTCAACTCTTGTAAGGGTTAGTTTGTGTACACGAATTAATTGTTACTTTATATTGTGGGCAACTCGGGCAGTGGAGGCGAGCGTTAATGCGCATTTTAAAGACGGCCGTCTTAAACCTAGACTCGGGTCGCAACTCCCGGGCACTGACTCTGAGTTGTCCCTCCGCCACGCGATAGACACGGTTCCTGCTCGGTAAGTCCATTTAATACTTAGTAGTTCGGTCATCCGTCCGTTCTTCTCCTACCTACTTCTGATCTGCGACATATATTTATATTATTTATTCATAATTTAACTAACCGACCTGGCGAACTTCGTATTGCCTTATTATTATTTTTTTTTGAATATAATAATTACATAATTATATAGAAAAAAAAATGTATCATATCTGTCAAGTTGGATCAAATTGAACACGGTGTGCAAATTTGATTAAAATCGGTTAAGTACCTTCGCGGTGTTGCTATTCGAGGAGGGTGCGAAGGGGTCGTTGGGGGGTACGTTCGTGAAGGCCGCGTCCTTGAAGGGGTCGGACGCGAAGCCGCTCGAGCCGTTCATTGCGCCGAATTCATTCTTCGAAAACGAGTCGTCCTCCTAGGAAATCAAAAAAATAATAATATGTGATTTATCCGTGTTGGCAACACATTTAGTGTATGAATATTTCAAACGATGTCAAAGTACATTATTTATTTTAATTAATGTTCTGCTACAAATCAAAACGAACTTTTTTGTTTCCTTTAAAATCGGTTGCACTAGTCTATCAAGTGCTATAATAGCTTGCGTGTTGAGCACGGCATCCAAGTGTCGCAATGAACGAGTGTGAGACCGAGTGCGATGTACTAGTGTATCGAGGTCTGTACACTAGGGTCGGTCTGCTGCTCGGAGTGCAGCGGCTGCAGCGCCTCCAGCGCCCCGTGTGTAGCGCTAGGGGCGTGTGTCACTCACCAGCGCGTCGCTGGGCGTGGTCCCGCGCACGAGCAGCGCCAGCTGCTGCTCGGAGTGCAGCGGCTGCAGCGCCAGCACGGCGGCGGCGCCCGGCCCGCCCGCCTCCAGCGCCTCCAGCGCCGCCGTCAGCGTCTGGTGCTGCTCCTCGAGGTGGTTTATTTTTATTTTAACCTGTACAAGAGAAATAATTATTAAAGTGAATATTTTAAAGTTATTTAATTTTTAAGTTAACAATGTTTGTGGTATTTTGAAATATCCGACAGGTCGACAACGTCGTGTGTGTGTGAGACCTGGCTGACGGCGAGCACGGTCCGGCTGAGCTGCGCGGTGAGGTCGTCGGCCAGCTGCTGGTGCGCGGCGGCCTCCCGCTGCAGCGCGGCCTCGCGGTCCCGCAGCGAGGCGGCCGCCGCGCGCCGCGCGCCCACCTCCGCCTCCGTCTCCGCCGCCGCCGCCTCCTGCGCCGACACCTGCGACCGCAGCTTGTCCACCTGCACAGACGGTCTGCTTAGCCTCGCGCACTACCTCACAACTTACCTGCGCAGTTTAACCACGAACGAATCGATATTCGATTTTTAACTTGTCAAAACCATACCGGAATGTCTGGCACAAATTACTTGTCAGATCTCAATTAAGTTTAAATTGGACCACATGACACGCAACAACTTTCAATTAAAACAAATTGATCGAAATCGGTCTATCCAGTCAAAAGTTCTGAGCTAACATACATTTAAAAAAAATACAGTCGAATTGACAACCTCCTCCTTTTTTAAAAAGTCAAAATTAACGTTTAAACAAAGACAGTATAAATGATTAATATTTTAGGTTTTTAAACGCATATTAAAATTTATACTATTAACATGGATACGATAATTAAAATATTAACGACATAGTTGTTCTTTAGATGTTAAAAATGTTGTACATTAAAAAATTTAAAGACGTCTACTCTACAAAAAGTACGCATAAAAAAAGTAATTTAAAAAAACTTACTTGTGATTTTAAATCATTTAATCTCTTCTGCGCCTCGCCTTTTTGGTTTTCTAACTGTTTCAACGTAGCTGTGAGAGTATCTAATTCACTCTGAAAGAATAAAAAAACAAAAATTAATCGTCCAAACGTCACCATGATATGTCTATGTTAAATAAAAACCTGTAAGATAATAAATATCCATAAAATTAAAATGTCTCTATCAATTCAATCAAACGCAACACTAAAATCTTTGTGATATTCTATTTAAGGCTTCGAAAAAATCACTTCTCCCCAGTTTATCTCGCAATATGTACCAAAAACCATGAAATATTCTCCAAACCTGCAGGCTATCCGCCTCCCCACTCTTGACGGAGACCTCCTTCTGTTTGGCCGCGAGCTCCGCTTCGAGCGCGAGTCGCTCCCTCGCCAGCGCGTCCACTTCCCGCGCGATCGCCTCCATTTCGGGTGTCGGTTGAGGTCCTAAGCTCACTGGTTCGGGTTTCTGTTAGGACACAAAAAAAGGCTATGAGAAAAAAATTATCCTGAAATTATCTTATTCTATGTCGCAGGACCGATGGCCATTGGAGCAGACGGGTCCTGGAGTGGAGACCGCGTCTTGGCAAACGCTATGTGGGACGTCCTTCGGCCCGTTGGACCAACGATCTACGTAAGATTGCCGGTGTAGGCTGGGTGAGGATTGCGGAAAAACCGGGATGTCTGGTGCGAAGTTGGGGAGGCCTATGTCCAGCAGTGGACTGCCATAGGCGGAACTTGATATCTTATTTTGAAAAAATAACCTTCATAGAATGTACGAACATAATGTTAAGTTTGGTCTACTGATAGTGAAGAAAGAACGGAGATAGTGTACTGTAAAAAGTTTTAAAATGTATATATCGGACTTTTTATTTGTATTTTTCCTATTATCTTGAATAAGGAGCGTTGAGTTTCTTAATGACCCACAATTATATCCTTTTTTATCTGACTCCACACCTTAAAAGCGTATTAACAGATCTTACAGATATACAAATAATTCTCATGCAATTTAAAAAACATTATAACAAATGTATTTACATCACGAAATAACCGTTTTCCTAAAACAGGCATTAGAACCTAAAATATCTTACTTTTCATTAAAAGAAAATTATTTTTAAAATTCTTAAATTAAACTCACAAAAATAACGAATATTCCGTCATTACATCAGATCTGTCATTCATTGAAAAAAATATGAAATTCTATAAAATTATAATATTTCTTCTAATAAAACTCAAATCGTTAAAAGGTGACGTACGAATTAAAGAAATCGTACGAAATAAGGTTTTAGAAATTAAAGAAAAACATAAAATTATGTACGGAGAACCTAGCAAAAAAATAAGTAAGCCCTACGTAGATGAAACACTAGAATATCCAGGTGAGTGTAAAGAGGTCCCTCTTTATATATACACACATATATATTTACATATTTTATTATATACTAGCTTCTGCGCGCGACTTCGTCGGCGTGGACTCCGCTCCTATTGGTCTTAGCGTGATGATATATAGCCTATAGCCTTCCTCGATAAATGGGCTATCTAACACTGAAAGAATTTTTCAAATCGGACCAGTAGATCCTGAGATTAGCGCGTTCAAACAAACAAAAAAACAAACAAACAAACTCTTCAGCTTTATTATATTAGTATAGATTACACTGAAGCTTAGGGTTTAAATTGTGTTTAAATCAAATCTAAGGTAATAGGTTTTTCCAATTACCTCCCATATTATATACCACAATACTACTAAACTAATTCGAACTGATATAAAATCATCTGAATGATCAATGATCTGAATGATCAGCCTGAAAGTGTCCCAATGCTGATTGAAAGCTTCTTTATAGGAAAAGAGTTGAAACTTAAAAATGCCACTAGTTTCTATTGTAAGTTGGCTGATTTTTTCTGCCAGTAGCAACTAATTGCAATCACATATAAAAACCGAGGGCGATGACTCTCCTCGATATACTTGATATCTGAAACTCACAAAAAAGATACCCACAAAAACATATGTATGTACTACAATCGCTATTAGGTGTTTATGATGACAAAATGGAAGGCACGGTGGGGATATTCACGAGGACATACACCAAAAACTATTCGTATAAATGCAAATATCTTCTCAATCGGGAATAGAAATCTCAATCATCAGTCTTAAAGAAACTTCTTGCACCACGACCCAAGAACAATAACCATTGTCAATGATAACAATTATTTTTCTCTGTCCATATAACAAGGTACTGATAAAGATAGATTGGAAGAAATCTCTCGAATCTGGATCAAGTACTACGATTGTCTTTCACACTTGACACAGAGGCTGACGAAATCCCTTCAGCTACCCGGAACGATCCAACGGGTGTATTCAGGCTCAGTTGTTAAGATTTTGTGCAACTTGTGCGTGTCTCCATCAGAAAAGGACCAGATTATTTGGTTGTACGCTCCGGTAAATTGACGAATACTACGTTATTCTTCTTTGCACATTGTGCATTGGAAAAGTAGCTTTAATACGTTAAATTGCTTTCAGTAATGTAAATTTATTTGGAGCATATATAGACTGGCAAACTTATGAAGTTTGAGATAGTTCCTCAATCAGACTTTTTCAGATTGGACAATATTTCCTGCTAGTTTAGGGACCCCAATAAAATATACAAATACTTAAACCTTTTCTTTTCCTTTAGACTACAAAGAATATATCGTTTGATATAATGCTAGGAAAAGAGACGGCAGTACAAGATATTGATTTGACAATATACAACACTCGATTAGAAGACGCGGGAGTGTACCAGTGCCGAATTGGTAATAGCTACAGCGGTATAAATGTGTTGGAAGTTACAGACAAAGAACCATACATTCTCGTAAGTATAACAATAACAGCACCTCGGCCTACACAAACTGAAAATAAAGAAATGTATACAAACTTTTGTAATTTCGTACTTCTTTACTTTCCCAAATTATAAATTCTTTCAAAGTCATCTATAGGACCTAGCTACGTACTGCTATAGCTGTTGAGTTTCTTGGCATTTTTTCTAAGAAGAATGCACATTTCGAATTAGTATTAGCGTCACATTTATCTAATAATTTACTGTACATTGCTGTTAAATAATTTGGTGCCTACTTAAGATATTTTGGTTTTGAGAAAAATGTATAATGTACATCAATCTTGACAGTGTTAACACAAAAAATTTACTGTTCAGATAAAATCACACGGAGAGCACCCATCACCCCCAACAAGAGTAAGCCGTGATGTAATTATCTTCACATCTTGGTCTGCTTGGAGTGAGTGCAGTCGGTGTAACTTGGTGGGCAGACGTAGACGATTTGGAATGTGTTACGTGGGACTTATTGACACTGAGAATCGCGAGGTATTTAAAATATCCGAAAATATAATTTATAACATAAAGAAAAACCTAGAGAAAAAAGAGAACCTAAAAATTATTTCCCCTTTCTTAGATCTTTGAATTATGGCGTTCACAATTTATTTTAAACGATTCCAAATTTTCATTTAAGAGTCTGTCATTGGTTAAGTTAAATAAGCTATATAAGAAGCTATATAGGATATTAACGTTGCTTATTTTATTTCTTGTTTGGTGTACAATAAAGTTTAAAATACATAAATAATAAATAAATAGGAAATTATTATCTAAATACATATAATAGTATAAATAGTTAAGATATTCGTATTTAAAAAGGTGGAATAAATAAAGTATCACAAACCATTTCGTCACTTTCAGGTGACAGCAGATTCAACACAAAACAAAACCGACAGAATGCCTGATAACCAAACTAATAAAAATAATATCTACAATGTATTCAACGGTAAACTTAATTTTATATTATTATTATTAATACATTATTATTAATAAATAAAAGTTAAAAGGTAATACAAATCACAAGTCACTTCTTAGAAACGAAACTCGTAACATTTGTAACGAATGCGTTTAAGAAATAATTTCACGGTAATTTTTTCGCATTACACTCAAGTGCGTTCGATGCACAAACGACCTACATTCGATGATAACCTTCACTAGAAAACTAATAAATAAAAATAGTTTACAGAAACTTTTATCGATACGATAAAATCTTACATAAATAAAATATGTGTATGCAGGTTTGTTTCATTGAATTTTTTTTTCTATTTTCTTGATTTCTCTATTTTTTGTGATGTTTATCTTCGTTCTTTTAGACGCCTGCAACACCAGAAGCATCGCAAGTGCGATGCCAACCCTACCCCCAATTCCTCCCAGGAGCTCTGGTCACCTTACTCACCAAAGGAACACAACAATATTTAGAGGATTTTATCGCCTCATCTGCTCACTCAATCGTGTTACCCCAATCTTGCATATCTGGTGCTTTAATGCAAATACCATGCATAATTTTAAATATTTCGTACATAAATCTGTAATTTTAAACATTATATGCTGCCCAATACTAGTAAAACGAGGATTTTCAAAAAAGCGAAAAAAAGTGCCAATTTAATTAGATTAATGAAATCGTTAATCGACCCATTTAAGCAATAAAAATATAGTTTTAAATATGTTAGTTCTTAAGTCTTTAGAAGAAGAAAATTCTTATATGTAATAAAAAATATTATCCAGCTGAAAAGTTTGTTTATTTATACGCGCTAATGTCAGGAACTACTGTCATTCCCCTCCCCCCGGATTGGGTGTAAGGTCGGCAACGTGTTTGCGATGCTTCTGGTACTGCAGGCGTCTACTCGTATAAGCTACGGTAATCGCTTACCATCAAGTGAGCCGTACGCTTGTTTGCCGATCTAGTTGTATACAAAAAAAAATTGAAATTTATTTTTGTGTTGGATAGCCCATTTACCGAACAAGGCTATAGACTACTTTCCTTAACTAACGCGTGTGAAACCGCGCGGCACAGCTAGTATGTAATAAATTTAATTTTTCAGCATTCCCAAACGGCATACCATGCAGATCTCACATGTTACCGACACCTCTACAGAACATGTCATCAATTCGATCAAGACGCAATGAGATTTTGATTGAATTATGCGAGGTACGAACTTCATCATGTGAAGCTAAATTAATTTTTCACAGACACAACTCATACGCCGAAATTAACACACCCACATAATATACAAAAACTCCAATTTTGTGAAGATCTTCAAACTTTTTTTAAGAATTAAATTTCGGCAGTTTGTGTATGTACCACAGTGTCCACAGTGGCCCTTCTCTGTTCCGTCTCAGTCAGTTAACGAGTAAAAATTTACATGAATAGGCGTGACGAAAGATTTTGAAAACCTCTTCCGTGGTGTGGGTACACAACTACTATTTACGAAAAACCTTTATTTCGGTAATAAACTTAAGTTTAAGGAAGTTTAAAACTATTTTCTAATATTTTTTCAAATAGTGCGCAAAAACGGCTGTAGGTGTCATGGCGTCGGCTCTGACGTTACGCTTAGGTAAACATGTCATTGTGTCTAAGAACAAAACACAGCGAATGAGAGTATTGACAGCGGTGTTTACCTAAGCTTGACGTCATGCGCTGTGATTCATGTTTCAATCAAAATTGTAAGTAATTATGTACAGGTGCCGTGTAAAAACGGTATATTCGAGATCCGGTCTCAGTTTGGTGAAGTTTTAGAAAGGGTTAACAACACTGCTGGAATATATTCCCTACATCAGAAGAAACCTTTGCAGCCGCCGGAAATAGTTCGTGACATTCTGTTTGTATCGCCGGGAGAAGATTTGACCATCAGATGTCCAGGGTTAATATTAAAGTTGAATAATTATTTGGTTTTGTGAGCATAAATACCTCATTTACTAGCTGCCCGGACAGACTTCGTTCTGTCAATAGTTAATAGTAATTTTTTTTTAATGTTTTCTTAGTATTAAAACCTTCACTGGGCCTTAAAGAACGTACAAAAAAATAAATTAACCGAATTTGTCGAGCCATTCCCGAATTATGCGCTTAGCAACATTCATTTTTATTTATATAGATTTATTGGCAAAAAAACATTTTATAATAAATTTAGTTCATATTTTAGAACCATTCTCCGAGATATTCCCGTAACATGGCGAAAAAACACCAAACCATTATCCTCGAAAGACTTGGTAATAATGAGCGAAGGTAAAGCGTACTTGAATGCAAGAGACCACATTATATTCAAATATATCGAATACACCGACGCTGCTGTATACAGGTAGGACAATGTGCCAAGTATGAGATGATTGCCTCCAACATTTTTATTTAAATAGGGCAGAACACTGGCCTCAATTAGTGCGACAACGCGTTTGAAATCTGGTACTTCAGGCGTCCATAAACTATGGTATAATGCCTACCATGAGGAGAATACGTACGCTTGTTTGCCATCTTTATAGTACAAAAAAAAACAAATAGGCAAATTACCTAATTATGCATGACAATGTACTATTCTAATCGCTTACATTGACTTGTTCTCTAGTTAGTATAGCTATTTGACTAAATTTTTATTGGTAATTGTTGGATTTTATTTGTTCTTGTATTATTTTTATGCAAAATTCTATCTACAAAATCATGATCATGAATCAAAGATAGTCATCTATCTTCTGTACCAAACCCTTCTAAAATCATGTACTAAAGCATATTATAACTATATAATACAAGTGTTTTATTCCTATCCAATTCTTCTAAACGGATTTATACTCCAAATGTAACGGTAGATTCACATGAAGTATAACTGAATAAAAGAAAATTTTGTTTATAAAATTTATGACAATCTACTATATATTTTTTGTCATTCTGTGTAAGTTGCTGGCAAGACGACATTTTAACTGGAGTCATAAAAGTGGTAGTGCGAAGTGACCCGGAGTACGTGTACAAGCGACGCTTCGCTCTGATCGCTACCACTGTCACATTGACGATGATGCTGAGGCTGACAACGCGGTATTTGCATCACCAACGACGGATGATGACGTATGAATAGTAAACCGTTTTAATAAAGTTGTTATAAAAAAAATATGTTATAATAAAGGTCTCGAAAGTACTAGTGTTTTTAATAAATATATTAGAAACATTCTGAATGTTTTTTTTTTTCTTATTAGAAACATTCTGAATGTTTAGTTTTCCGCCGTTAGTTAGCCACCAGCAGGTCGGGCAGGGGGGTTGGTCTAGCACGAACCTGCGGGGGGCTACCAGCAGGTCGGGCGGGGGGGTTGGTCCAGCACGCACCTGCGGGGGAGCCACCAGCAGGTCGGGCGGGGGGGTTGGTCCAGCACGCACCTGCGGGGGGGCTACCAGCAGGTCGAGCGGGGCGGTTGGTCTAGCACGCACCTGCGGGGGGGCCGCAGGCAGGTCGGGCGGGGAGGTTGGTCTAGCACGCACCTGCGGGGGGGCCGCCAGCAGGTCGGGGGCAGCGCGGCGGGCGGCGCCAGTCCGCGCAGGGCGCGCTGCACGAGGCACATGGCGGGGGGTGGGGTGAGCGCTAGTAGTGTGAGCACGCACCTGCGGGGGGGCCGCCAGCAGGTCGGGGGCAGCGCGGCGGGCGGCGCCAGTCCGCGCAGGGCGCGCTGCACGAGGCACATGGCGGGGGGTGGGGTGAGCGCTAGTAGTGTGAGCACGCACCTGCGGGGGGGCCGCCAGCAGGTCGGGCGGCAGCGCGGCGGGCGGCGCCAGTCCGCGCAGGGCGCGCTGCACGAGGCACATGGCGGGGGGTGGGGTGAGCGCTAGTAGTGTGAGCACGCACCTGCGGGGGGGCCGCCAGCAGGTCGGGGGGCAGCGCGGCGGGCGGCGCCAGTCCGCGCAGGGCGCGCTGCACGAGGCACATGGCGGGGGGTGGGGTGAGCGCTAGTAGTGTGAGCACGCACCTGCGGGGGGGCCGCCAGCAGGTCGGGCGGCAGCGCGGCGGGCGGCGCCAGTCCGCGCAGGGCGCGCTGCACGAGGCACATGGCGGGGGGTGGGGTGAGCGCTAGTAGTGTGAGCACGCACCTGCGGGGGGGCCGCCAGCAGGTCGGGCGGCAGCGCGGCGGGCGGCGCCAGTCCGCGCAGGGCGCGCTGCACGAGGCACATGGCGGGGGGTGGGGTGAGCGCTAGTAGTGTGAGCACGCACCTGCGGGGGGGCCGCCAGCAGGTCGGGCGGCAGCGCGGCGGGCGGCGCCAGTCCGCGCAGGGCGCGCTGCACGAGGCACATGGCGGGGGGTGGGGTGAGCGCTAGTAGTGTGAGCACGCACCTGCGGGGGGGCCGCCAGCAGGTCGGGCGGCAGCGCGGCGGGCGGCGCCAGTCCGCGCAGGGCGCGCTGCACGAGGCACATGGCGGGGGGTGGGGTGAGCGCTAGTAGTGTGAGCACGCACCTGCGGGGGGGCCGCCAGCAGGTCGGGCGGCAGCGCGGCGGGCGGCGCCAGTCCGCGCAGGGCGCGCTGCACGAGGCACATGGCGGGGGGTGGGGTGAGCGCTAGTAGTGTGAGCACGCACCTGCGGGGGGGCCGCCAGCAGGTCGGGCGGCAGCGCGGCGGGCGGCGCCAGTCCGCGCAGGGCGCGCTGCACGAGGCACATGGCGGGGGGTGGGGTGAGCGCTAGTAGTGTGAGCACGCACCTGCGGGGGGGCCGCCAGCAGGTCGGGCGGCAGCGCGGCGGGCGGCGCCAGTCCGCGCAGGGCGCGCTGCACGAGGCACATGGCGGGGGGTGGGGTGAGCGCTAGTAGTGTGAGCACGCACCTGCGGGGGGGGCCGCCAGCAGGTCGGGCGGCAGCGCGGCGGGCGGCGCCAGTCCGCGCAGGGCGCGCTGCACGAGGCACATGGCGGGGGGTGGGGTGAGCGCTAGTAGTGTGAGCACGCACCTGCGGGGGGGCCGCCAGCAGGTCGGGCGGCAGCGCGGCGGGCGGCGCCAGTCCGCGCAGGGCGCGCTGCACGAGGCACATGGCGGGGGGTGGGGTGAGCGCTAGTAGTGTGAGCACGCACCTGCGGGGGGGCCGCCAGCAGGTCGGGCGGCAGCGCGGCGGGCGGCGCCAGTCCGCGCAGGGCGCGCTGCACGAGGCACATGGCGGGGGGTGGGGTGAGCGCTAGTAGTGTGAGCACGCACCTGCGGGGGGGCCGCCAGCAGGTCGGGCGGCAGCGCGGCGGGCGGCGCCAGTCCGCGCAGGGCGCGCTGCACGAGGCACATGGCGGGGGGTGGGGTGAGCGCTAGTAGTGTGAGCACGCACCTGCGGGGGGGCCGCCAGCAGGTCGGGCGGCAGCGCGGCGGGCGGCGCCAGTCCGCGCAGGGCGCGCTGCACGAGGCACATGGCGGCCGCGAACTGCTGCCGCGACAGCTTGCCCGTGCTCTCCGTGTCGCACAGCGCCCTACACACACGACACGTCTTATTGAAGGAGGTCAGAACTGAATATGTCTTGTTCAAAATCTGGAGCTGCGCAGGGAAAGTACCTCACAGAAGATCACAGATAAATAGTTCTGCTTTCAACTAGTGTCGTGTTCCTGTGGTAAGGTGGCCAGAGCTCCTGGGAATAGGGGGTTTAGGGTCCGCTATGCACAGTAACCGCTCACCACCGGGTAGACCGTAAATTGTTTGCAGATATTATTCATATAAAAAAAATAAAAATAAATTTGTTTAAATTTCTTTTAAGCCCTCGTATATTGAGTGTCATTGACAGCGTTAATTAAATACTAAATTCATACTGGTTTATGTTAAAAACCACACCGGGCTCTGGTCATAATAATAAAAACGATTTATTTTTCCATCACAATAATGTCGACACAATGAATCCTTAGCCTAATCTTAAAAGAGTTCTACCCATACATTGACTCATCATAATATCTCTGGAACCACAAGGCGTAGAGATTTGAAAGGTAGAAATATTCCTTTCGCCGAGTAGAGGTCAGCTAAGAAGTGATTTTACGAAATTCCACCCCCTAGAGGGGGTTGCGGGGGTTAATAACTTATATGGCAAAACAACGTTTGCTAGTAAAGATATAATACAAAAACTGCCAAAGGGAAGGACCCCGATAAGGGGCGATTCAAGTATTACGTAACGCAAATTTTGAAGATTTTTGAACCCCCCTCTTTCCCATGTAACGCGCCGTAACATTTAACAAGACCCCCCCTCCCCCTAAATTAGCGTTACGCAATACTTGAACGCCCCCTAAGGTATAAAGTACCCTCGGGCAGTCGTCACGCCAGTCCAGTCACTCACCAGATGTGCGCGAGCGTGTTCTGCGGCAGGCCGCTGTCGAGGAACACGTCGCGGATCTCTGCGCCGGACACGAACCCGTCGCGGTCGCTGTCGGCCGCCGTGAACTGCGCGTCGTAGCGCGCGCGCTCCGAGGACGAGATCCAGGAGGACGGCGGCGCGGCGGGGGCGGCGGGGGCGGCGGGGCTCGCGGGCGCGGGGGGCTGGGGGGAGGCGTGTGGTACACTGTATAATGAGGCTGAAGAACTAGGAGTCGCTACTCTTGGATAGAACTAGATTTTTCTTTCGCATAACACAGTGAAATTTTAACTAAGGTAGGGCACAGCAGGAAATTTCCTGCTCAAAATATGGAGCAGCCCAACTGGGGTAGTACCTCGACCTTACCACACCTAAATAATACTACACAGCTAAATAATACTGTTTTCAAGCAGTGTTGTGTTCCTGTTGGTGAGTAAGGTGACCAGACCTCCTGAGGGGAATTGGGAATGAGGTCAATGCTATTGGTGGTGCAGGCGTCTATAAGCTACGGTAATCGCTTAACATCAGGTAAGCCGTACGCTTATTTGCCGACCTAGTTGTATAAAAAAAAAAAAAAATTAGCAGGATGCGTAATTACACATGTTCTATATACATATGTATTGTTATGATAGACTTATTTATTAGGGTCTGTAGATAAGCATGTAGCTGCTAGCCCAGTGCCCTCTATCTTTCTTTTTCGTTTCCCGGTTTCGTGAGTCTCGTCAATATACTAATTATATCTCCGATAAAATAGCCTTTGAAATATCATTACCACATAAATTTTACTGAGAATGAACTATTTTGACAAGTATATGATATTAGTCAATCACAAAATTCAACAATAACAAAACTTACACTGGATAGATCCAACAATCCCTCCAACAGCGAGGCATTAGACTGCGGGGGCGGCTGGGGGCGCGGGGGCGGCATGCGCGGCTGCGGCGAGGGCGGGCGGCTGGGCGGGCGCGAGGGCGGGCGGCTGGGCGGGCGCGAGGGCGGGCGGGCTGGCCGGGCGCGTAGCTCCGGCGGTAGTGTTGTTGGTACCGCGTGCTTCTCTAATGCCTTGTAGACTAGGTGCATCGCCTGCAAGAGAGAAAGAGAGAAGTGGTGATTAGAAACTTGAAGACACTTGCCAGAAAAAGTAATCTTAAAAAAAAGACCATATTTCAAGAATCAAGTAAATCTCAAGAAACGGACATAGGATATAGTTTTTAATAATATAATAAAAAAGCAACAATACTGAAAATCAATTGTGCGCAAAATAATGGACATGAAAATGTAAGTTATCTGTCTAAGTTCTTTTGAAATCTATATATGGTATAAATATCAATTGCTATTCGTTTGTCTTGCTAAAACTCGAGAATGACCTATTTGGCTCATTTTGATCTTGAAATATTTGTTGAAGTTCAGGAAAGGTTTAAACGGTGAGAAACATAGATATTAAGTAACGGAAAATACTAAAAACGACAATTTAATTTTCCAATACAAGATGTTGATATGTTTAGTCAAAAAAATTGTCACTTGGTTGTCAAATATTGAGGTACGTTCAGAAAGTGTATTGTCCATATTTTTCATAAATATATGTAGGTGATACGATGTTCACCAGGTCACCTAGTATACAATATAAATCTATATTATGTGCCTGTTAGAAAACACAGCATCGCTAATGAAGAAGCAGTGTGTAACTTACCCTAATATCTCTATAGTCTATACATTACCACCGTGTTTTTACGTCCTTGTCTATGCCTGGACAGTGTCTATGGTCTCTAGTTGTCTATGAATTGTCACTGCTAGGCGGGAACCGCGCTGTCTCGTCATTGCGTGTGTTACTCCCTAACGGTAAAGTTCTCTTAAAATTTAAAGTTGCGCGTAAAATATATTTAATTAAATATTAAATATGAGCTATAACGCTGATAATTCTCCGCATACGGAGGAAAATAGCAGAAATAGTGTTCAAAATACAAATGATGACGAAGCGAATTCGTCTTCATCTAGTTCATCTTCTCAATCTGATAGTGAAAGACCGCCATTTAAGAGACGAGGTGTAAAGGAAGACCCACGAATAGAAGCCCTAATGAATCAGGTGAGCTTTTTATCAAATATATATATGCAGAGTCTCGGTAGTTCACAAGTTAACAAAGACGTTACTGATAATGCAATTATTAGTGATAACTTTCTTACTATACCAGAGAAAACACCTGAATCATTAGATTTAGGTGATATAAGTATCAATATTGATAGAACTAAGCTAATAAAACCAGCCCTCGCGGAGAGGGTTAGTAAGATAAAATTATTACAACATTTCGGACTACCCACATGGCAAAATGTTAGATATGCTAAGACCTTACAGTCGTATATAGCTACCCCAGGTTTTATTGATCTTAAAATTAATGACGAGCTATGTCATTTAAGTAAATCAAAAGATTATTTAGCTGGTACTGAATCTATCATGGCAGCATTGTCAAATGCTATTTTTGAGAGTAATGAGTTACTGAAAGTGGGCTTACAAGCAGTGGTTGATTGGGCTGCGAAATCCCCAGAGGAATTAAATGTGACCACACTAGTACAAAAAATTAGTTCTTCTATAGGAAAAGGTAGTTGTTTTAATAAAAACTCTGAAGACATCTTACAAATTTTATGTGGAAAGAGGGCTGAGTGTATAGAAACTAGGAGGGAGAGATTAATTAAAGAAATACCAAACAAATGTATTCAGTTAGCTTTAAGAAATATTCCTCCTTCTGAAAGTGCTTTATTCGACCAACTTAAGCTTAATGCCCTCATTCAAAATTTTGGTGGTCCTACACAGTGGATGAGATCACTTTCTCTTAAAGAAAATAGATCTCACAATTTTGCGACAAAAAGGAAGGGAGCGGATCCCATCGCCTTTCCTTCCACTAGTGGAGAACCTAAAAGGTCGAGAGTAGATGTTCCTCGGAGGAACTTCAATCATAGTAATAATCTTACTAATGATTCTCACTCTCGTTTTCAAAATGCTCAAACGAAGCCCAGTGGTAAAGGTAAAGGCACAGGTAAAAGATCTTCCTTTCGTACCTTCGACAGGCAAAAACAATGACTTACAAGGTCAATTCAGGGGGGGGCAATTGAAGGACTTCAGAGATCGGTGGAACAAGCTCGGAGCAACACCCTTTCTACTGAAAGCCTTGTCAGGGTCTCGGATACCCTTCATTCGAAGACCCACGTTAGTATACCCCTCAACAAGAGTAGCTCGGAGTTACGCAACAAAAGTGTCAAGTTTAATGACCGAACAAATAGAAGAGTTAAAACGAATTGGAGTGTTAGAGAAACCTGCTACTTTGACACCCGGTTTCTTCTCTCGGATGTTTTTGATAAACAAGTGCGGTGGTGGCGTCAGACCAATATTCGACTTAAGAGAGTTGAACAAGTTTGTAGGAACCAAACATTTTCACCTCATAAACCATACCAAGGTACCAGACTTCTTACAACCCGGAGATTGGCTGGTAAAAGTCGACATATCGCAGGCATATTTCCACCTGCCAATAGCACAGTCACACCGACCTTTTCTACGAATGTTTTACAAGCAGGAAATGCTTCAAATGACCTCAATCCCGTTTGGCCTATCATCGGCTCCAAGGCTCTTCGCTTCTGTAACTTGCTGGGTCGCGGAGACCCTACGCAAGAAAGGAATGCGGGTCCTAGTGTATCTAGACGATTTTTTGCTAGCACACCAGGACTGTTCCAAACTAGCAACACAGGCCTCGGAGGCTGTGAAGCTTTTGGAGTTTTTGGGATGGCAAGTAAACCTCAAAAAATCGGTCTTGACACCAGTGAGATCACTGGAGTTTCTAGGCATACAGTGGAGTTCAGACAAGAACCTGATGAGTCTACCAATAAAGAAACAAGATTCAATTCTAAAATCACTAGAAAAAATTTTGACTCACGGAGTCTGTCGTCTCCGCCAACTTCAATGCCTTCTCGGCCAACTAAATTTTGCGTGTTATGTCATTCCACGAGGTCGACTTCACTGCCGCCGATTACAGATTCTGCTCAGACAGTTTTCAAAAAGTCTCTTGAGAATGACGGTCCCTCGGGGGGCATTACTGGACATACAGTGGTGGCTCGGAGCCCTATCATTGACAACACCAATACATGCTGCAAGTGTGTCCCACTTTCTCACCACGGACGCCTCCGACATAGGATGGGGTGCAGTTTTAGACCAAGAGGTCATTTCCGGAGTCTGGACACCCCATCAAGAATTATGGCACTGCAACAAGAAAGAAATGTTTGCGGTACTGTCAGTTATGAGGAGAAACGCCGAGAGTCTCAGAGACTCCCATGTACTCCTACAAACAGACAACAAAACTGTTATGGCGTACATCCGCAAAGAGGGCGGGACACAGTCCGTAGGTCTTTTATCATTGACATTCCAACTTCTAATGATCATAGACAGCTAGAACATAACACTATCAGCTCAGTATCTCCCCGGCAGGTACAATACGATAGCAGATCGGTTATCTCGGAGACGACCCATCCCGGAATGGCACTTAAAACCGCTGGCGACCACGGAGGTATTCGAACGCTGGGGTGTACCGAACATAGACCTCTTTGCAACGAAAAGGTCTGCTGTCGTACCAATTTATGTCACGTTAGATCCACGGGACAAGTCAGCTCTCTTCATAGACGCTTTCTCGAGGGAATGGAACTATCAACTGGCTTGGATATTTCCCCCTCCAAACTTAATACCAAGAGTTCTCACCCACCTCAACAGATCGAGGGGCACCTTTCTTCTAGTAGCCCCAGACTGGGAACAGCCGTTTTGGAGAGCGGATCTCCAAGCACGTGCACTGGACAAACCAATGAAAGTGAACCGGTTACAGGAGGTATTAGTGGACCTCACGACCGGGCGCTCACCCCCACAAGTGGACAAATTGACACTGAAAGTTTGGAGAATTGGGGGTGGAGTGACAAGTTAAAATCTTGGTCTCAAGCAGAAAGGGACCTGCTTAAGTCAAGCTGGCGTAGATCTACTTTAGATACTTATAAGCCAGCATTAAAGAGATGGATTACTTGGTGCGGAATCAAAGGGATAAATTCAAGGTCTCCTGGTCCAGAGCAGGTGGCACAATTTTTAGCGGACACTTTTATAAAGGAAGGTCTAGCGTACAGTACAATGTTAGTCCAGAAATCTGCAATTGCTACCTTCTGTGGAATGGGTGAAACAATCTCATCAAATTTTTTAATTAGACAAGTACTAAAAGCAATACATAATTCTAAACCTCCAAGCTTTAAACCTGCAGTTTGGGACGTAAAAAAAGTCATAGAATGGTTAGAACAACACCCAGGAAGTAATTCACAATTTGAAATTGCGAGGAAAACTGCTACAATTTTGCTTTTGGTCTCTGGTCGTAGGCTTCATGACCTTACACTCCTTAGAACGAAAGAACCCCATTTTCTCGACAACGGTCATGAAATTTGTCTATGGCCTGTATTCGGTGCCAAGACCGATACTGGTACCAGAAGGCAGTCTGGTTGGAAACTTCTTCCTAATGAAAATGAAAATATATGTCCCGTCAAATGGACAAGACTCTTAATAAAGTCATTTAGAGACCGTCAAAATGATAAAACAGATGGCTATTTATTCATTACCATTAAAGGTCCCCCAAGACCAGCAACTAGGACTATAATTGGTGGATGGGTTCGTTCAGTATTAAAAGATGCTGGCATAGATGCTACACCTGGCTCTTGTAGAGCTGCAGTAGCATCACTTTCCTGGCTACAAAACAGACCAATCGAAGAGATTTTATCAAGAGGTAATTGGGCATCTGTACAGACATGGAGAAACCACTATTGCCGAGAGATTGATACACAGGAACGCGACAGGAATAATACATTTTTGGAAGGGTTTAGACCTCTTTAAATTAATTTTATAAGAACTAGAAGTCATTTCTTTAGAATTTAAATGATTCAATATTATTATTTAGGATTCATTGTTATTATGATTCTTAATTTGTTTGATTCGGGTTATTAACATTAGAAGTTATCTCTAATTTAATTGATTCAGTTATAATAAATTAACTGAATGTTCCCCTTTACTTATGCTTTGTGTTTTTATTATTTAGAATACAACCATGAAGGATAATGATTGAAATATTATACTAGTTTAACTCATGAGTCTTATTTAATTTACATTCCTTTCAACATTGCGTGTGTTTTTATTAGTTCTTGTCACCAGCAGATATCAAACACGTCTTCATTAGCGATGCTGTGTTTTCTAACAGGCACATAATATAGACGTTTTACACAACAATAAAACGTTTATTATGTGCCGAAAGAAAACACAGCATCGCAGAAATAGCTTCCTGGTGAAGACAGCAATGACGAGACAGCGCGGTTCCCGCCTAGCAGTGACAATTCATAGACAACTAGAGACCATAGACACTGTCCAGGCATAGACAAGGACGTAAAAACACGGTGGTAATGTATAGACTATAGAGATATTAGGGTAAGTTACACACTGCTTCTTCATTAGCGATGCTGTGTTTTCTTTCGGCACATAATAAACGTTTTATTGTTGTGTAAAACGTCTATATTATCTTCTATATATATATAAAAGAGATTTCCACCCATTGACTCATCACGATATCTCTGGCACCATTAGGCGTAGAGACTTGAAATTTGGTAGGAATGTTCCTTTCGCCGAGTAGAGGTCAGCTAAGAACGGATTTTATGAAATTCCACCCACAAGAGGGGGTTGCGGGGGTTAATAACATATATGGCAAAACAACGTTTGCGGGGTCAGCTAGTATTATATAAAAGAGATTTACACACATATATTGACTCATCACCATATCTCTGGAACCATAGGGCGTAGAGACTTGAATTTTGGTAGGAATATTCCTTTCGCCGAGTAGAGGTCAGCTATGAACGGATTTTACGAAATTCCACCCACAAGAGGAGGTTGGGTTTATATATGGCAAAACAACGTTTGCGGGGTCAGCTAGTCAACAATATAACTTACTACAATAAACTCGTGTCTGTCGAGCATGCCGTCCTTGTCTTGGTCTGCGAGATCCCAAATCTTCCCCAAGGTTTCTAACGGAAGTTTTGACTCCATCAAGACTCCTTTCACCTAAAAAACCACCAAAATTTATATTTCACATTTTAGGATTTCAAAAATTATATGAGAACATTTGTTATAGAATTTTCTCTTTATCTTATCCATATTATTTGTTTGAAATAGCCATATTGTCATAGTAAGGATTATTTAAATATGTTTTTAATTCTCTAATATTCAAAATCTTAAAAACATCACTTAGAATTATTCTTAAATGTATTGACATAAACCTTTCCTAATCCTTCTCAAAGTTGAATATTGGCTAACCAATCTAGTAGCCCGAAACTTTTTAAGCCTCCTAATCCTCAAAGTAAACTATTGTCGACCGAATCCTAATCCTCAAAGTAAACTATTATCGACCTAATAATATATTCCAACCCACCTTGTTCCCGGGAATGAGCCCGTTGTTGGGTTGCAGGGAATCGAATAACTGGCTGTACTTGTCCCTCTCGGCGGGCTTCACGCTCCAATCGCTGAGCGGAGCTAAAGCTGGCGCGGTCGCCGGCGTCGCAGATGGAGGCGGCACTTTGGGCAGCTCGCCCTGGAATCACGGAAAACATTTCCATTAAGCTATGCCGTAGCAGGAAATATTCTACTCAAGGTATGGAGCAGTCCGACTGAGGAAGTACCTCAACCTTACAGAAGAAAAAAAAAACAAATTGTTTTACTTTCGTCTAAATTCAAAAAATATGTTTGATTCAAAAATTTCCTCCTTAAAATATGGAGCAGCCCGACTGGGGTAGTACCTCGACCTTACAAAAGACCACAGCTAAATAATACTGTTTTCAAGCAGTATTGTGTTCCTGTTGGTGAGTAAGGTGACCGGAGCTCCTGCGGGGGAATTGGGCACAGGGTCGGCAACGCGCTTGCGACGCTTCTGGTATTGCAGGCGTCTATAGGCTACGGTAGTCACTTACCATCAGGTGAGCCGTACGCTTGTTTGTCGACTTAGTAACATAAAAAAAAAGAATACATTCAAAGCTCATCTTACTTAAAAGTAAAATTGATTAGTTAAATCATGCTCCCTGCTCTTATCCCACTTACGTAGGGACGGCACAACATAAGTAATGGAACTCACATTGTTAAAGATTTGGCATGGTATAATTTACGACCGGCCGTCTGCCTGACATCAACCCTCCTGGGAATTCTTGGCTAAGAAGGATAGGTGGGAAGGATTTATTTGAGAACAGGCTCTGGGGTTAGGGATACCAGTGTCACGGATTACGCAGAGGGGGGAGGGATGACACTAGCAGCTAGAGCAGTCCGGGGTCGCATACCCGTAGCGGTTCCACCGGCGGAACCCCGCTGGAGCGAATTTTAGATATGATATTGAAAATATTTAGAATGTCTTTTAAAACCTACTTACATACATCAATAATAATTATAAAATAATAAAAACATTTCGTGACGCGTCTTATTTCTAAAATTACATGAAACATTTTTACACAATAAAAAAATCTTTATCCTCAATCACCAAAAAAAATCAATTTATAAAACAAATACATGTGACAATTCAGTAATAAATATCGTTAAAAAAACCCCTGGCTCTCGGCCAAAGCGAGACTGATTTAAATACTCGATAATGAAGTCCTTAGCCCTCCCGGAGAGCACTAAACGAAGGATTCGTTAGGTGACTATAGGGAGACGAAACGAGCCGAGGACACTCCGACTGGAGGGTGAAGCCGTTTAATGGACAATTTATTATTGGAAATATTTTAGACGACTTTGCTTATATAGTTTATTTTAAAATATAGACGGTAATTCAGACTATAATATCCGACTAAGCGTCTTTTTCTATGTTGAAGAGTTTTTTCTTTATAATTATATACTTATGTTTTATTTAAAACTAGCTGCTGTGCCCGCGACTTTTTCCGCGTGGAATTTAACAAAAAGGTAATTGTTCAGTTCGCAGTTATTAAAAAAAATCGAAAATAAAAGTAGCCTAAGTTACACCTTATTACATCAGCTATCTACCAATCAAAGTCGCGTTAAAATCGGTCCAGCCCTTTCAGAGATTAGCCGGAACAGACAGACAGACAAACAAAAATTGTAAAAAAATGTTATTTTGGTATATGTACCGTGTATAGATATTAATCAAAAAGCGGTTATTTTAATATTACAAACAGACACTCCAATTTTATTTATTTGTTTAGATATAGATAGACATAAATTCAACATGTAATATTGCGCTGCTGGGCATGGGCCTTTTTCTATATAATTCTATATAAAAGTGTTAATACTGGATAGCCATCGCCTGTTGCCTTTCGAGGGTGGTGTTTTGTATTTATAATACCGAAACATTTTACAGTTCCGAATATTTTAGGCCACATACTATGCTAACGAACCGACTTCGTTCGATCGCAATTAATTAATTCGGTAGATTCCATGGCGTCTACAATATCGGTGAAGTCTCGGGAATTACAAAATTACAGTCGCGAAAAGCCCCGTGGAATCAAGTATTTCCGTTCCGTTCCGTCTGTCCGTATATATGCTTAGATCTTCAAAACTACGCAACGGATTTTGATGCGGTTTTCTTTAGTAAATAGAGTGATTCCAGAGGAAGGTTTATATGTATAATACATGCATAATATAGTAGAGGAACACTGATAGTTTTTGCAACCTTGCGAAGCCGGGGCGGGTCGCTAGTATTAAATGAAAAAGGAAAAAATATTTACCGGCTGAAATTGTTGACGTCTATCATGTGTTACATTGATAACATTATTTTTAACGAATGTTAGTACAATTATACCTACAGTCAATTTGTACTTAATTTGCAATTTATTAAAAAAAACTTGTTTTTAATTCGATAGCGAGTCACACATACATTTTCGATTAAAAGTTTGATGAACCTTTCACCTTAAATTAAAACAATTAATTTCCTTTGTGTCTGATTAACGGTACGCTACAACGAAAAAAAATTCATTTTTTTAACAAACTGGCAATAAAAAATCTAAATACCAAAATATATTATGTACGGCATATACATATAACAGAACATTGTGTACTTAGTCATCCTCGTCAAAGAGATCGTCACATATTTTCCAATAACAAAAAGTTCAGAAATATAATTACCTATCTCAGGAACTAGTTGCTAAAAAATGTTCATGCTAAAAGCGTGTTAATCGAGGAACGCCGTAGGCTATTTAACATGAAACTACCACACATAGGCGTGTAGCCGCAGCCATGTGGATGTAATATTGAACGATGTTAGTACTCACAACTTTCGGCGGTGGAGTTTCTGAGTGTATGTTGCTCATATTGATGTCCTTCCCGGCCTGCGCCAGCGCTACCAGCTTCAGGGCGACGAACAGACCCGCCTGCAAACATATTATCGTTTTCACATACACATTTTCAAACACACACTATTACTAATAGTTCTAACAATATGTAGAATTACCCAAATTTTCTTTTACGTGCACACTTGGTCGTCTGTTTCTAAGGTAAGCAATTCAGTCTGAGCTTTAGGTAAGAGCCGAAGTACATATTACATAATTATATAACCATTGGATTAAGTTCTGACCCTTCTCTTACATGGAGAGGCATAGGTCTAGCAATGGCGTTTTATACGCTAAATCCAAATCAATCAAACATATCTCTATATATATATATAAATGAATCGCTAAATGTGTTGCTAAGCGCAAATCTCGAGAATGGCTGAACCGATTTTGCTAATTATTTTTTTATAATATTCCTTGAATTACGAGGATGGTTCTTACGGAGAGAAAAATTTTAAAAATTGCCTGAAAAAGTCTAAAAACAACACATTTCTGTATTCCCATATAAAAGATTCGTAATAATACTTAAAAGTCAATTTGAACTTTAATAGCAATCGACTGTTAGGCGGTACAAAGTTCGCCAGGTCAGCTAGTTATTTATATAAATATTACACCCCCAGCTGGTTTGAGAACTGAACCTATAATCTTAGAGTGGAAAGCAGAATCACTGCTGACTACGCCAATGGACTTGGTCAGTAAAGAGTCCAAAACCTAAGTGTTCTTGAAATAATAACGAGAAAATTGCTTTTAAGCAAATAGATATAGGTACATTGAAATTAAAGTGAAATGCATATTGCATAAGAACATCTGCAAATCTTCTTTGAGTTCTCTCTGTAAATAATATTTAAGGTACCTTATACAGGTCCTGTATATTTTACTAGCTGACCCCGCAAACGCTCTTTTGCCATATACGTTATTAATCCCCGCAACCCCCCCTTGTGGGTGGAATTTCGTAAAATCTGTTCTTAGCTGACCTCTACTCGGCGAAAGGAATATTCCTACCAAAGAAGTCTCTACGCCTTATGGTTCCACAGATATCGCTGGCCCCGGGCAATAAAGCGGTAAACGCCAGTTACGCCTTTTTTAATGTTATTTGATTTTTGGCTTCTCTGAGTATCAATCTATCACTCTTATTTTTTTCGGATTTTTCGTATTAATATTTCTTTAGAATAAATGACAATAACAGTTTTATTGCACGGAGAAAACATAACACAAAAAACCGGTGAACATCTTTACACTAAATTTTTAAACAAAGAGTAACAGTAATAAATATAACCGCGCTTTTGGAAATAAACGTATTATATCAATAAACTGTAAACACTTAATACTGAGTAATCACAAGAGATTTTATTCTGTACAATGCTATTACGCCTTTAAAATTTTTCTGAAGAAGGTGGTAATCGGCTGATACGCTCGAAATCTAAAGTAGAAATTACGTCGTATTACTTTCTTACATTCCTGAATCTCAGTGGTTGGTGTTTTTATAAAAGTTATTAATGATGTTACAATTAAAATAGTATCATCTATAAATTGTAATATACATTTTTTCAATTATTTCAATTAATATTTACACCATTAAAATTATTTTTAAAAGGTTAAATTGGTAAAAAAATTAGCTTTTATTTGACATATTGAACATATGTTTTGGATAACTGTACGCTGCACTATAAACAAATTAGCTTGTTTTATTTCTCCTGTAAAATTTGATTTTTGATATTACCGCTTTATTGCCCGGGGACAGCGATATCATGATGAGTCAATGGGTGGAAATCTCTTTTATATTATATAGATTAGCAGAATATCACAAAACATACAGATATAAAAATATATCTTAATGATAATTATATCTTATACTATTAAACGAGCAATTCTTGTATATATATATATTTTCTGAATCTCGGAATCGGCTCCAACGATTTTCGTGAAATTTAGTATGCAGGGGATTTCGGGGGCGAAAAATTGATCTAGCTAGGATTCATTTTAAAAAAATGTCGTTTTATCCCTGTTTTTAGGCAATGAAAAAATATCATTAGAATACGAAGCTTAATTTCACCATTTATTAATATAGCTGTAATAGTGTAATTAGGAAAGCGACGGATTTCAAATCGTTTTGACCCGGGTTCGAATCTCAGTCTCAAGATTATTTTTTTTCTTTTTTTTTTTAATTTCACTCGTGATTTATTATTTAAATAAAATTAAAATATAAAAATACCGAAAAAAAAAAACCAAAAAATATAATTAAAATACCGAGCTGGGCTCGGTCACCCAGGTACTTATTTTAATGATATTAGATACTCCGCAACCAGTCTTACGTTTTACAAGAGTGAAAACAAATCCAGAACATTAAAAACACAGTAAAACACAAATTGTTCTCCAATTCAGAGATTACACTATCAACCGGTAACCGAACACGGCACATCCGTAGCATTACACTGACAAAGTCAATAGCATTATCAATCGTTCATTATCACATACACACGTTCAATACTCTTCAATAATTCGAGTTGAATGAGTGAATGGTTTTTAAATATCCCCAATGAGCTGTCAAAAGTCGGACATTTTTAGGAGATTCTCCAAAATTGTAACTTATGGCGTAATTTATTCCACAAAATTGTTTCCCAAAGTTCTGTGTTTGTGTAGTGATTATAGTTTTTGAAATGTGTATAATTGTTTTGACATTGAGAAAAAAATCTGCCAACTCGAAGTGGAGCATCGTGTTCGTGGTGGATTGAGCACCGACCCATCTCCTACATGGAGAAAGAGGCCAATGTCCAACAGTGCGATATAGAAAAGAATAATCAAAATCGATACACCGAACAAAAACTTATAATTAATTAAGTAGGTCATCACATCACATCACATCAGCCTATCGCAGTCCACTGCTGAACATAGGCCTCCCCAAGTTCGCGCCAGACATCCCGGTTTTCCGCAATCCTCATCCAGCCTACACCCGCAATCTTACGTAGATCGTCGGTCCAACGGGCCGGAGGACGTCCGACACTGCGTTTGCCAAGACAACTGCTGGCTTCAAATACACAGACCGAAGACTGGCTACTGCCAATCTTCGGTCGTCTTCGGTGCGACAAAGCCAGCCCTGCAGTCACCAACCCGCCTGCCCAGCGTGGTGACTATGGGCAATACTACCATGGGATCGCGCCATTAAGTAGGTAACACACATAAAAAAATACAGTCGAATTGCGAACCCACTTATTTTTTTAAAAGTCAGTCAACAAAATATACATTCGATGGTATACTTGAAAATTACGCAAGATCTTGAAACATTATTCCAAACTCCTCCAATCACCTTAAATCACATTATTTCGTTGTAAGAAGCTCGACCTCCAGTTTCCGCCTCTTAAGTGAAAAGAAAACTAATTGGCATACATTTCGGACATTTGGGTTAAACGACGTAATGGAACTCAAATTGGGCTAAAGTAAGGATAATTCGTTTATAATTGTACAGTACACGCTTTGTGTAATTGTAACCTGTTTAAATAATTAAAAATACTAAATATCTAGTTTATTTAATAACAGTCATTTCATCGCTATCCATTCCAGCGGTTCTTTTAACTTTTTCTTGTGTTAACCCATTTATTGAGTTCTTGAAATAACTATGTTACCAATGTAGTAAAGATTTGAGTGAATGAATATGAAAAACATTTCGGATCAACATAAAAAATGTGTATAAAGAATAAAAAAAAAAATATCTACAACACACACACACACACTCACGGTCGTCTGTCTCTAAAGTAAGCAACTTAATGCTTGTGTTATAGGTAACAGCCGACTGGTATAGCTACATTTTACCAAACATAAAAATTTCAAAAGAACTACTTTTACTTGGTAAACTTCTACAATTTAAATCCACCGAAATCGATCAAGTTTTTACTACAATTTTTTTACATATAATATACATAATGTAAAACAACTATAATGCAATATCAAATACATTGGAGTAAAACAAAAAAAGAACAAGCTATAATAATTGTTTGCTCGCAAACGAAAAAAACCGACTTCAGTTACATCGACAAGTAAATACAACGTTATAAGACGAAAAAATAGTCAAGTAAATACGCGCTATTAAAGATAGATATAACTCTAAAAATACTCGTCAGATCTCAATTAAATTTAAATGGGACCACATGACACACTACACCTTTCAATTAAAACAAAATTGATCGAAATTGGTCCACCCAGTCAAAAGTTCTGAGTTAAAATTAAAAACATTTAAAAAAACAGTCGAATTGAGAACCTCCCCTTTTTTGGAAGTCGGTTAAAAACAGAATAGTGCTAACTTGCTAAGACTAGCATACGCAACCTTGCTTTACTGGGCAGTCACAGGACTGTCGAACTGTACTTTGAATGATAAATTGCCTGTAGGATAAGCACGATTATGAAGCATAATTTGAAATTAAAATAAAAAACCGACTAAGTGCGAGTCGGACTCGCGCACCGAGGGTTCCGTACAAAAATTATTAAAAATATTTTTATTATATGATGTAACTAAAAATTTGTGCTTTTCGCAATTTTTCCTTTATATGTGCTATAAGACGTTGCTTCGTACCCAATTTCAAGATTCTAAGTTCACGGGAAGCACCCTGTAGGTTTCGATTCCCTTGCGTCTTGACAGACAGACGGACAACAAAATGATCCTATAAGGGTTCCGTTTTTTCCTTTTGAGATACGGAACCCTAAAAAAAGTAATACAACAGCATTCAATTTAAAGTTTCAGGCAAATAGGTTAAAGTTGATCAAACGAGAACGCGCTGAGAAGAGTTCGAGGACATTCGGGCGGGCGTCCAACTGCGCGTAGGGAACGAGGATCAGACACATAAATCTGCCTGAACTGTACTCATGAAATAGGACAAATATGATGCCAAAAATGATTCCATAATGTAGGAGCGAAGACAGGTCAAATGTTAAAACAGGACAAAATTGTACATTTTGTTAATGACGGTGTATCTATTACGTTATTAAACCTTCTTTAATATTACATAAATGCTAACTGTGCCCGCGACTTCGTCCGCGTGGAATTTAACAAAAAAATTTATTGTTCAGTTCGCAGAGTTACAAAATAAATAAATTTCTAAAATAAAAGTAGCCTAAGTTACTCCTTATTAGGTACATCAGCTATCTGAAAGTGAAAGTCCCGTCAAAATCGGTCTAGCCGTTTTAGAGATTAGCCGGAACAAACAGACAGACAAAAACTGTATAACATGTTATTTTGGTATATGTACCGTGTATGCATCCATAATATGGATATTCGTTAAAATAACCGCTTTTTACTAAATGCATATAATGCATTTAGTAAAAAGCGGTTATTTTAATATTACAAACAGACACCCCATTTTGTATAGATGTATCGATAATTAGATATAGATGTACAGATATATAAATCCATAAAAAAAAATCTAAATTTAAAATATATTACTCAGGACGTAAAAAATATGTCTACAGCAAATATTCCAAACCTGAGCAAGAATTAGGATCGTGTGTATTATTGATCGAAATACAAAACCACATTAATTAAAGTTATGCTCAACGCTGCGGTGAAACCCGCACATTATTATACCTATGTGTTATGAGGTGCTTATTACATAGCTTAGAAATACCTGACATACACCTCAGAACTATGAGGCTTTACATTTCCAACTCATTTTTAGTTTATAAGCTTACACGGTCACAGTATTAAGACTTATTTATAAACTACCAGCTGTGCCCGCGACATCGTCCGCGTCGAATTTAACAAAAAATTAATGTTTAGCTCGCAGTTATAAAAAAAATCTAAAATTAAAGTTACCTAAGTTACACCTTATTACATCAGCTATCTGCCAGTGAGAGTCTCGTCAAAATCGGTGCAGCCGTTTCAGAGATTAGCCGGAACAAACAGAAAGACAGACAAAAATTGTAAAAAATGTTATTTTGGTATATGCACCGTGTGTAGATCCATATGCATTTAGTAAAAAAGCGGTTATTTCAATATTACAAACAGACACACCAATTTTATTTATTTGTATTGATGCTTGCAAAACAAAAAAGGTACAATTAAATCGACAAGTTTCTAATACGACGTACATCCGTCGACGGTAATCGAATAAATATTTAAAAATTAATTAAATAGTAAAATTAGTTCCTGTGGTGAGTAAGGTGACCAGCCGGGCTAGCATGCGCGCCACGACAAAAGTTTGTCTACCCCTTTTCTCGTATTATCTCTTTATGTCTACAGTAGCTAGCATGCGTGCACGTGATACTCTTCTCGTCACGACAATTGAAGAGATAACAAGAAATTTTAGTTATCGTAGTTTTGTCGAATTTTGACGTGATTTTGACGTTTTAAGAAGATAAACTACTCGTTGTCAATATTAGAAAGACTACGATAAACGAAATATATTAAAATAATAAATATTATTATAATATCTTTTGTATACCATGGCGTTTCCGTTCCGTTTTGTCTTCGGAAGAGAATTATGTCTCTCGTATTGCGCATGCTAGGGTAATCGAGAAAATACTCGATGTAGACATTATCTATCTCTCTCGTCAAGAGATTATCTCGTTGTACGCATGCTAGCCCGGCAGAGCTCCTGGGGGGATTTGGGGTAGGGTCGGCGACGCGCTTGCAATGCTTCTGTTGTTGCAGGCGTCTATAAGCTACAGTAATCGCTTACCACCAGGTAAGCCGTACGCTTGTTTGCCTTTGCCGACCTAGTTGAATAAAAATAAAAAGTATTCGATCTCGGCCGATAAAATGACGTCATATTGCATTTACTATTAGTGATTAGCGACAAAGCGACCCCCTAATGCTCTCGACCCCTCGAAACCCGCATACGAGCAACGAGCACTAGACTCTTAGCGCCCTCATTAAGAGAGCCCTTGTCCATAATAGCCTTAAGGCCTGTTCCACCAGTTGTGGAAAACGCTATTTGACGGAGGACAGTATCCGACAGTTAAAAAAAATTCATTTATTATTCTTTTTTATCATCGAATCAATAAGCAACGCAGACAATATCACGGGCATTATCTAGCCAACAACACAATGTCT
The DNA here is from genome assembly GCA_905220545.2 of Melitaea athalia. Lineage (NCBI taxonomy): Eukaryota > Metazoa > Arthropoda > Insecta > Lepidoptera > Nymphalidae > Melitaea > Melitaea athalia. Next base: position 18,715,567 of record HG992194.1, read on the forward strand.
TAAAGAAGAATGTCTATCAAGTGTAACGCAAAACAATTTGCTCTCATATCAAACGGGTGGAGTAAATATTGATCAAGAGGCATTCGAATTTGCACTAATAAAATTACTCTTACATAATACATACTTCATTCCACCGAAGCGATCGTAAAACATTTACAACACCATACCTCGCACGAAATAATTTCTTTAATGCCCTTTTACAACAGAAATGATATTCAATACTAATATTATTCAGGTTGATTTTAGGAAAGTTACCAAACATTACAATAATAAAATTATTGTTTGCAAGAAAACGAAAAGAAAAACCGACATCAATTTACATGGGCAAGTAAAACAAAGTAGGTTGTAAAAAAAATAGTCAACTAAATAGGCTTTATTAGAGATAACTCAAAGTTCTCGTCAGGTCTCGAACAAATTTAAATGAGCAACGAAACGAACGACTAGCACGTTTTCGATAAAAAAAAAATGGTTGTTTGTAAAGTTGGTTTACGGACGATAGTTAAACGTGACAACGTCATAACAAAACATCTCCTCGGAGGCATAGGCCAATCGAATGAAAGAGAGATAGATGCGGCGCAAGCGCACAATGACCGTAACGGGACAATGAGCATAACGGGACAATGAGCGTAACGCTACAATGAGTCACCCTTTTTCGTGCATGCCGCCGGCGTTCATCGATTTATTAGACATTGTCACGCCAAAAAAATTTATCAAAATCACTACACGACTACACCCAGTAAAGTTATGAGGTAGCAAACATTACAGTCGAATTAAAAACCTACACCTTTTTTCAAAGTCGGTAAAAAGTGAGCAAAAACGTTGTCGAAATAAAATTGCAATCTATCTAAAAGGAGAGACTTTTCGAAACGTACTACTAAATGTCGTGTATACACGTATTCAAGCTTAGTATGTAATTCTTCTACTGGCGCGGTGACGACGAGGTTTTTATATAATGATAATACTTTAATTAAATTTAAAAGATACATAAAGAATCCGAGTAATCGAAGTTAGTTTACAAACGAATAAAATTTTACCGTCGCTTTTTTTAACGTTCATACAAGATTTTAAGACAGACGTTGCCAAACTATCTGTGAGATTTTTATCTCGAAGATAAGCAACAGTCGGCATAATTTTATTTATATATCACTATTCGTAAATTATCGTAGTTGCCACATCTCTCATTTAGAGTATCTTAGTTAAATAATAAAAAAAGTGATACAAGAATTAAGTTTTTTTTTTTTTTAATATTATAAAGATGGCAAACAAACAAGCGACGACTGACGACGCGTTGAAAACGCGTTTATGTATGCTTGTTACACTTTCACACAAAAACTACTGGACCAATTTTAATGATACTTGGTACGTAAATAACTGAAGATCTAGGATAACACATAGGCAAACTTTTTATCCCGACATTCCTACGGGATAGGAAATTAGGCGGGTGAAGCCGCGTGACGCAGCCAATCTATACTAATGTAACAAAAGCTGAAGAGTTTGTTTGATTGTTTGTTTGTTTGAACGCGCTAATCTCAGGATCTACTGGTCCGATTTGAAAAATTCTTTCAGTGTTAGATAGCCCATTTATCGAGGAAGGCTATAGGCTATATATCATCTCGCTAAGACTAATAGGAGCGTAGCACCAATGAAGAATGTTTCAAAATCGGGGTTATTTTTGCTTTTAAGAGCTTCCGCTGCGTAAACGGTTAAAGTTTCGCACAAATCATGTATGACCTATGGTCCTATTCCACGCGGACGAAGTCGCGCGCAGAAGCTAGTAAGATATAAAATGACAAATGACTCGGTATGTATGTTTTTTGATATTTAGATCAAATACGACTGCAAATAGATAATACAAATAGAAAACTATCATGTTGAAAAGATTACACTATTTAAGAGTTGAAAAACGGTTCTGATAAGATAGGAACATGCCTATTGTACATTTCAGTACATCTAATACAATCATTTTATTCATATAAATTTATCCCAAATCATTTTAATAAATAACTGTGCCAGGCGGTTCCACTCGCTTAAACCATCCCGTAAGTATGTCGGGATAAATAGTAGCTTTCGTGTTATTCTAGAGATCCAGCTATCGTAACAAGTTTCATTAAAATCGATGTAGCAATTTTTGCGTGAAAGAATAACAAACATACATACATATTATATCGATCCTCAAAAAATTTGGTTAGGATAAGTAGGATATATTTTTCATATGAACCTCTTTCCTTATAAATATGAAATTTCGGAAAATTATTTTCAAGACCATTCTAGTCCACATTTCCACAACTACATGTTTACGACAAAATTAAAAAAAAAAACAGTCATCTTTTACTGGCAATTATTTTTAAACAGCACCGATTTAATATACTTTTTTTTTTGTATTTGCATTATATCAAGAAATAGTTTATTTTAAACTTTTTTGTAGATGGCCACTTGTAAACCACCAGATTTAACCAATCGTTCCTTAGATTTCTATATAACAACTAGCGACCCGCTCTGGCTTCACAATGCTGATACAAAATATAAAATAAATATTTGCAATCTAAGTGCAACAAAAAATGTGTTTATTTACGACATCACATTAGAAAACTTTAAAACTATCAGTGTTCCTCTACTATATTATGCATGTATTATACATATAAACCTTCCTCTGGAATCACTCTATTTACTAAAGAAAACCGCATCAAAATCCGTTGCGTAGTTTTAAAGATCTAACTATCTAAGCATATATACAGACAGACAGCGGGAAGAGACTTTGTTTTATAATATGTAGTGATAGTGATAGATTCTACAGATTTTAATTTCAACTTCATTATCAAAAGACTTATAATTCGTGAGGGTGTATTGACTCCAAGATAGTAAAAGGTCACCTACACTGACATTCTAAACATAGCTTTTGCTCACAATGTCTATTCACTGACATTTAAAGAAAATATAAGCCTTATATGGCTAGAATAACTAGCGAAAATTAATTTTTATAACTATAAGAAAGTTCAATGACTACTATCATATATGATTATAAAAAATTTGGACAGTAACTGAAATATAATAATTTAATAAATAAATTCATCACTTCAGCCTTTCGCAGTCCACTGCTGGACATAGGCCTCCAGAAGTTCGCGCCCGACATTATGGCGCGAACTCATGTGTTTTACCCATAGTCACCACGCTGGGCAGGCGGGTTGGTGACCGCAGGGCTGGCTTTGCCGCACCGAAGACGCTGCTGCCCGTCTTTGGCCTGTGTATTTCAAAGCCAGCAGTTGCATGGTTATCGTGCCATCAGTCGGCTTTATAAGTTCCAAGGCGGTAGGTAGTGGAACTGTGTTATCCCTTAGTCGCCTCTTAGGACACCCACGGGTAGAGAAGGGGTGGCTATATTCTTTACTGCTGTATTAAGCACACAGTGTTAATTTCAATCAGAATATAACTAACAAAAAATCACCATATCACAATAACTCTCTACCTATTTTTATATCATATATGATATCATGGGAATATTGGTGAACCCATTCAGGTCATCTAGATCTAAACTATAACTACAATGTCTAATAATACTTTATATTAAAGTATTACATCATTAAATATAGTAGAATACACATTATTAGGAATAACTCCAAAAGTAGAAGAAGAAGAAGAAATATGTATCATAAAAATCTGTACATCCAGTAAAAAATTATAACACATAAAAAAATACATTTGAATTGAGAACTTACACCTTTCTTGAAGTTGATTAAAATTATAACCTTATATGTATAAGAGAAATTGAATTCAGCCCTTAACACCCCAGTACTGGGTATTTGCCTCATTCTCTATGTAGGAGATTGGTCAGAGCAATCAACACAAAAAAATAACTATTTTAGAGTTCTGTCACTTACTTTGTCCAAGTACCCCTTCCCCGTGGGATCGGAGAGATCCCATATTTTGCTGAGCACCACATCACTGAGACGGGATTTTTTGAGGAATCTGGCCGCGTCCAGAGCTTGTATCGCTCCTGTGCCATTTGGGTCCACCTGCAATTGTCATTTTCACTATATTACTTTTAGGTAAATTATTTACAAATGTTTAAATAATAAAAATTGTCATCAAAAACACTTAGCTATTGTAGGAGTGCTGATCTAAAGAATATTATAAAGTACAAGTGGATAATCATAAATTGCATGATTTATAGAAAACACAATGGTAAAAAATGGGGAACATGCATTTATAATCCATTGATTTTATCTTATTTAAAAAAAAAAGAAAAATATCTCAAAAATAATAAAATTAGAATTTAATGTAAACACTCATAATTGGTATGTTATCATTAAATATAGAATATTAGATGGCGTCTGATATATTACGTCAGACTATACAATGTAATTGCACACATAATAATTGGCTGAGGATATTCGGACACTAGCGTGACTCTAGCGTTAATCTAGCGTGACTGGTAAGTTTTGAAAAAAACAAAACTAACCTAATCTAAACTCAAAATTAGACCATTTATCGGCATAATTTCGTTCCGTGGGTATTCAATGTGATTGAATTACGAAAACAGAACCACAATAGATTTGAAACTGTACTTAGTTCCAGTCATTCTAAATTCACGCTAGACTCACGCTAGTGTTCGAATATCCTTACCGATAATAATTACACATGTATGCCATATCTATATAGTAATACGTGAAGCAAAAACTTTGTAACCCGTTTTATGGAAATTGCACATACAGAAGAGTATGAAATTTCGCACACTTATAGTTTATATAGAGAAGAAGTGCAAAATTCCAATATTTTTTTTTAATTATACATAAAATATACACTAAATAATTAAAAAAACCATTACACGCACTACCACGTATTTGACACACACACGCATATTATACTACTAGCTTCTGCGCGCGACTTCGTCGGCGTGGACTCCGCTCCTATTGGTCTTAGCGTGACGATACATAGCCTATAGCCTTCCTCGATAAATGGGCTATCTAACAGTGAAGGAATTTTTCAAATCGGCCCAGTAGTTCCAGAGATTACCGCGTTCAAACAAACAAACAAACAAACTCTTCAGCTTTATATATTAGTATAGATTTTGTTGACTGTAGTCATATTGAAAAATTTACAAAAAGGTTCTTTATTTTCATAATTATTTGGTTTTCATAATTTCAATTTTTAATCATGGTCACTACCTATGGGCGACCACTTGTAATAATAATGACCAAATAGTATTTATGACAAAAATAATTATTAAAAAAGTACCTTTGTAATTAATTATAATTTAACAAATAATTTCTAACAAGTTCTACCTTGACTTTCTCATGTATACGTATCGCGGGCTTCAAGCCAGAGGGGCGTATAAACAAAATGCGTTTTTTTTTATTACGTCAATCATTTCTAAGTTTATCGATACATCACCTCCGTTTTTTTTCTTAACTGTAGGTAAATTGTTTTAGAAAATATTAATAACATAATTTCAGGCGTATAACTGAAGTCAGATATTATTTTCATCCCAGAAAGTCGTACCGCGTTATTGCTTATACGCCCCTCTGGCTTGAAGCCCGCGATATGCTAGTACAGTTTCATGTGTTTTTATTAGCATTCGTTAATACAATTATTCCCATTGAGTATTGAGAATGAAAAAGTACTTAAAAGATCCAATCCACTCATTTTATTGTATTTAAATTTTATTTAACTCAAAGACACAAGTGATACAATTTTTTTTCATATATCTATAGTTTTAAACTGATAACAAATAAATCATAGTCAACAAAAAAGAGGAAAGGATTAGGGGCCAAAGTTTTATAACCGTTTAAACATAAATTAGCCTACAGTTTTTACATTTTCTTTTTTCAATGGTAATGATTGTATAACCTGTTTAATTACAAACTTTCAACACACTTAAAAAAAATTGTATTGTAGGTACATACTTGACAGAAAACTTCAAGTGATTGTAACTCTTATAACTTATTGATTTTATAATCAAATGAGTTTACAGAATAAACTTACCGTCACCGCTTTTTGTTTACGAATCGATACGTTTATTGAACCACATACAACTGAGATACTTACCTATTTTATATCAAGTAAACTACATAAGAATAAAATCATTGTTGCATATCACTTACTTGATGATAATACGCTTCGTATATAGAACTGTGGGTCCCTGCCACCTGCAACGGTTCAATCCACATTTTGAAAAGATTTCACAAAGCCAAATTAACACAATTATTTGTTTTACACGAATTATTTCAGTCGTTATATGGGTGTGACATGTCTACACAGTTCGTGACAGTTAATGTTCGCGCAAAAACTACGGGACTTTACGCAGTAAAAAGGGGATAAAATGAAATAAAATTCAAAACTACACCACTGACAATCACTACACTATTCATTGGAAAAAATTATCAAACTAGTTATTAAGAAAACCCATAGAAACTACAAGTTATAACGGCAATGTAATCCGACCAGAGTTCGTAACACTTCGACGTCGAATATTGTAATGTTCCAATGCCTTCGGTATTAATTGGACCGCACTATATGATAAGTCAATTATTAAACTTTTTTTTAATTCGCGATTTTCTTTAATCAGCACTACACAAATAATTTAATTTGCGTTAATTCTACCTGAGTAGGAGAAGGCAAGGCAGCCATTTTTTACATCTCCTCGTCGACCAATCAATAGAGGCCATAGACAACTGAGATTTTGACATCTCACATCATCTTGTGTTGTACCTACCTAGCTTTGCTGGCTAGTGACTTTTTTAAATGCGAAAATAAAATCGATTTTGTAATCATGGTGGAAAACATTGATATATTTATGTCTATCTTTTTCTGAAATTGATTAGCCCGTTGGCGCAGTTTGTAGTGCTGTCTGTTCCTCGGGTTGCAGGCTTGATTCCCGCCTGAGTCTATAAATAATATATGTATAATTTATATATATATATATACAGGGTGGGGATGATAATACAACGATAACTTGGACAGCGTATATGTAATAATATTCCAAGCCCACATACAAAAAATCAATAAAATACATCCAGTAGTTTAGTCACAAATTATGATTTTTCATTTTTTAAAATTTCTACGTATGTATCAGACTAAAGACCTGACCTACCCTAAAACCGGCGGTTAACGACTCAAGGACAGCTATTATTATTTTTAAAATCATAGATTAAGAAATAATGGATATGGCATCGACTGCCACAAAAAGGCACAATTTTTAATCATTGCCATTTAGTGACAGTTCGCAGACCAAATAATATTATAATAACTAATGTTTAAAAAAAAATAACTTATTCAGTATCGGCTACTGATCAGTTCTGCATATTTAAAAAAAAAATTGATGGTTTGAGAAAATTTAAATCAAATAGTTTTTTATTCAATTTAATTTTAAATGCGTAACAATTTATTTTAATTTACTTTTCTAACTTACTATTTTTATTCAATCAAAATAATGAAGTTTTGTAGGTACAAGCACATAGCACTTCCACGGGATTATGCCGCGTAGAAAGAAGGCCACGCGCGAAGGCGGCGCGATGACGCGTGTAACAGGTCAGTGATCCTGTAGTTACAAAAATGATGTTATAAAATTTTATTAAATTATATTGAATTAGTTTGTATGAAAAAATATTTTTTTTTGATTTTGATGTTAGGACTTATCTGATGGTTTTGAAATACTTCTTTATACTAGTACTAACGGTGTTTTCAATTATCGTTCTATTGTCATCCACACCTTGTATATATATTATTTATATGTATATTTATAGAAATAATATTTATGTTTAGATATAACAGTCGGTTGTTACCTGTATCAAGCATTTAACAAGGGAAAAGACAACACGGTGTAAAAAAAATGCGAGCGTACAAAGTACATATGTCAGAAGTGAAACTTTTTTGTCAAACTAATTTAAAAAACTAATAAAAAAAACGAATTGAAAAAAGAACAAACTTAAAAATTACTACTAACAATATTAAAAATCACAAAACCGCTGAATAGCGCCATCTATTACGCGCAGAAACAGTCTTCGCGGAACTAGTACTTTGAAACAAACCCAACATCATACAATTCTTATTGCTTACGTAGTTCACGTTATCAACACTAGATGTAACTTTAAGTATTTGTTTATATTACAATCTGAAAACAATTAAGATGAATGTTATTTACTGTTCTTAATTAATTATTAATTGAAAATACAAAAAAAAACCAATTGAAAAAAAATTGAAAGAAAAACAAAAAGCAAACGTCACGCGGTGTTCCCATGCGATTACCCACCCAAGTACTGACCGTCCCTGACGTTGCTGCGTTAGCGGTCGCTCAAATTTTACCCCTCATGCACCTAAAGAATTTTCACTTAAAAAAAGAAAAAAGCTTTTTCGGTATATTTAAATTTGTAAACGAAAAAATCTGTTCATATCCAAACATCCTCTCAAGAACAGGGAATTAAAAGAACCCATTTGAGTAATGCATTTTTAATATTTTTTAAGCACATAATCTTTTTTTAGCACAAGTCTTGATAATAAATCAAAAATATAATAAAATTAATAATGTTAAATTTTACTTAATCAGAACAAACCTTTTCTCATATGTTAATAGTAAGCATGTATAACTTTAAACGCATTAATATAACTGTTCAATCTTAGTAAACCTCGTTTATTAATGTCATAAAATTTTAAATGTTGAAATCTCTCAATCCATTGCTGCACTCTTTCATGTCGCTGAGTTAATGGAACCAGTTGAAGAACGGATGTCACAATGGCCACTGCGCAAATATCACATAAGAGAACCTACGAAATATATGCGTATGATATAATTAAATTCATAATAAAACTTTTTTTTCCTAACTGCGCAGATATTTTTGCGGGCAATCTCTGCAGAATCTACATTCTTAGTTTTTTTTTTTTTTTTTTTTTTTATGTAACTAGTTTGGCAAACAAGCGTACGGCTCACCCGATGGCAAGACCGCAGCCTATATACGCCTGCAACACCAGAAGCATCGCAAGCGCGTTGCCGACCCTATCCCCAATCCCCCCCAGGAGCTCTGGTCACCTTACTCACCAACAGGAACACAATACTGTTTGAAAACAGTATTATTTAGCTGTGGTCTTCTGTAAGGTCGAGGTACTACCCCAGTCGGGCTGCTCCATATTTTGAGCAGGAAATTTCCTGCTGTGCCCTACCTCAGTAAAAGTAAGTGGTAACTAAACTTTAACTATAATAGATTTTTTCAAACAAGTATAATTTCTATTTGTAAAATTGACGCCGCGTTGGCGCAGCGGTCACAGCACTGGATTGCGATTGGCTGTTGCGCGGACGGTTGTGGGTTCGATCCCCGCACACGACAACATTTGTATTGGCCATACAGATGTTTGCCATGGTCTGGGTGTTTGTGCAGTCCTTGTGGGTCTCCCCACCGTGCCTTGGAGAGCACGTTAAGCCGTCGGTCCCAGTTGTTATCATGCACACCTGATAGCGATCGTTACTCATAGTAGGAATATATCCGCCAACCCGCATTGGAGCAGCGTGGTGGATTAAACTCCGATCCTTCTGCTACATGGGGAAGAGGCCCATGCCCAACAGTGGGATATTACAGGCTGAATCGTTTATCGTAATCATTTGTAAAATTCAAAAATAATCTTGAAGCTTACTTGAATAAAGTAATTTACGATTTTGATTTGAAGGGGTAAAATTAATTTTGTTTTCTATGATTTACTCTACGCAAAATATTCTTATAAGTAGGTACTTGTACTAAACCTCATTTCCTGTTAACCAATCATCTTTCAACTGGTATTCTAAGAAGTCTAAGGCGGAGTACCATTCCTCTATTGTCGTCTCGCTTACAGGCCATTGTCCAGCAAAATATTTGGACTAAAACACAATATTTATATACTTAAATACAGTAAGTTTCATAAACAAACAAAATTAATTTAGTAAATAATATTAGTGAACTGAGGTAGGGCACAGCAGGAACTGAGGTAGGGCACAGCAGGAAATTTCCTGCTCAAAATATGGAGCAGCCCGACTGGGGTAGTACCTCGACCTTACAGAAGACCACAGCTAAATAATACTGTTTTCAAGCAGTATTGTGTTCCTGTTGGTGAGTAAGGTGACCAGAGTTCCAGGGGGGGATTGGGGATAGGGTCGGCAACGCGCTTGAGACGCTTCTGGTGTTGCAGGCGTCTATAGGCTACGGTAGTCACTTACCATCAGGTGAGCCGTACGCTTGTTTGTCGACTTAGTAACATAAAAAAAAAAAAAAAAAAAGTGCGAACATTTTATTACATTCCGTAACAGAATAATTTCAAACTACAGAAGCGATTGCGTATAAAAAAATTAAATATTTCAACGAAAAAAATATTTTTCAAATAATAAACTATATCATTAGTAATATTCCGATATTTTTTGAATAACCACATTTTAAGGCTTAAAATTCTCATTTCTGTCTGTGTTTGTAGGTATATGTAAATGATTTGGGCTTTGATATTAGTTTTTAAACTAAGTAATAGTAAACTAAGTAAGAGTAGTAATTTTAACATTGATATAAATTAATAATAAATAATTGGCATAACTTTTTTACTTATGAACTGATTGACATGAAACAAACACTAAATGTTAAGCTAAGCTTAAGTACCACAATATAATAATATAAATTAGTGTGCGCAAACGCACAGACAAAAATTCTAACAATCATTGTTTTGGTTGATATTTGCGTTGATAAAGGTCCCAATAATATTTTATTTCTCATATATCTTGCATGTAGGTACAAACAGCGATCCGTTACATTTTTATTACATTATGTATTGATTATTATGAAAACCGGTCTGGTGTAATGGTGTGTGTCGTGTCGCCGGTGCGACGCCTAAACAGCGACGGTCGCATCTTAATCGAAGCTTATATTCACAATATATTAGTGAACTGAATCTAAATCGGATAAGCCGTTTCTGAGATTAGCGTGCACAAACAATACATTTACATTTTTATTATATGTATTGATTGATGGTATATACCTACCTTAAATATTACAATCAATACACTTAAAATAACATCACATAAAATTTAAACAAGTTGACTTGTAACTTACCAATATATAATTATCAATACGAAATAATGTACCGGAGTTAAAAAACAGCATTTGATTTACTTTTGCTCTCATTATGGGATTTTCAGGGTACAGGATTTGTTGTTTTGCTATCTGGCACAAATATAGAGCAATGGCATGGCTATCTAATATCTTTGTGTCACCTACTTGCATCGCTGGCACTTTTTGTAGAGGATTTATCTAAAAACAAAATAAAATGAAATAGTGGTATAATGTGTAAATATTTTAAGCCAAGTTTCTTAGCTACCATGTTAAATAAAATATCTTTAAATGAAAATCAATATATTTTTATAATCACACGTACCTTTCGATAAAATTCCTGCCTATGTTCATTTTTAAATAAATCGATTTCGTGAAATTTAATATCAATATTTAAAGCAGAAGCCGTCATCATAACAAACCTTACTGGTGGAGAAACTTCATCTCCATATAAAATTGGCTTTTCATTGTTTGTTGACCTGTACAAAAAGATTTCATAAAGCAAAACAAACCACAGAATTTTATTTTTTAGCAACAGTATGTACTCGATTTGAACTTGTTTACTATTATTCAAATCAGGATAAACTTAGTTTAACGCAATTTAAAATAATATTTTTTTTTCTTTTAATATAAAAATAATGTATAGGAAATGATCGACCTCGATTGCATACTATAATAAGCATTAGCTGTTTTTATAGGCAAATAAGACGTAGCGTTGAATCACTTAATAAAACTTTGATTTTCAAAAGAATAAAAAAATTTTTTGAAAACAGGCACTTACTTGACTCTACTAAAATTGTGAAATTGCAGCATATTGCTAATATTAATTGTGTAAAATTTTCTAAGAATCTGCATTTTGTTTTAATAAAAAAAAAACGTAAAACTCTTCACAAAAGAAACGACTGACTGACAGCGACGTAGGATTAAATGATATTTAAATACATTAAAATTCGATCGACATATCTGAATCTGTAATCAACAAAGAATACTAAAGATCAACATATCCATTTTCACTTTTCCTTCGCATTTTGAAATAAGTTATAGCAAAACAAGCTTAAATACCATTATGTACCTACGTTAAAATATAAATTATTGATAAGATCAATAACCATATATATTGAATTTGAATTACATTTCTAACAGAATTTAAGTACATATAAGTTTAAGCAGTATACTATAGTAATATACTTGGGCACCTTCTCGAATCTCGACACTGAGTGTTGTACCCTCCCATCACATTATAACAACGGTCATAGACAAACAATTTAAAATAGTTATTTCCTCGAAGAATGCAGATGGCTCTTTTATGTCTTTGCTGATTATTAGGCCTAAGATATTGGTTAGTAACTACAAATTATGGAACGCAGACAGAAGCCCCGCTTCTAGAATGATGACAGGTGGCTTTAAATGCTATGACCTATGAACATAAGGTATACAAAAGTAGACATAAATATTGATAAAGATGAGGGAAAACATTCACGAATTGTCAGTGTTTGTTGTTTTTTGAAGTAAAATTTTTTTACGCACGCTTGATTTGGGAAGCATAACATGAGCGTTACGAAAAGAGTGATCGGGCGAGATGATCGGAAGTTGAGAGGGAAATATAAGTTAGTGTAGATGGAAAGAGAGTGAGTTCCGTTTCGTATATTACTGTAGGAGCTAAAGAAATTTTACTTCAGTCCTTTGTTCTTAAGCACACTCGTTTTTCTTCTAGTAGTGGATTGCTGCCTCGTATAAACTATTGCCTATGCATAGGCATTTTATGCTAAAAAAAAGCTCGGTTCATAACCTGCCACGCTCCTCTGCCTTGCGTTTGTGGATAAGATGAAATAGACTTAATGTCGATAAATAGTAAAAAAATATAGCCACATCAAAAACTAAATTATTGAAGTAAAACTTCTTTTCGCACGCTTGACTTGGTACATAAGCTGGTGAATGCGTGACGACAGCGTTACAAAAAGTGTCATCGGGTTAGGCGAACGGAAGTTGAGAGGGAAATAATTATAAGTTAGTGAAGATAGAAAGAGAGAGAGTCACGTTTTGTATATTACTGTAGGAGCAAGAGAGAGAGGTACGAGCACTTTCTTTCTCTCATTTATGTACATACATGTATAGATGGACATGGAGCTAAAAAATTTTTACTTCAGTCGTGTGGTCTAAAGCACACTCGTAATTTTTTTTACAGAGAGAGGAAAAATTATCTTTTAAAATTATCTTACGAATTGATGTACTGCAAAAAAATGAAATTTTCATACAATACCATGTTTCTATTTCTGAACACCTTTAATTTTGTACTATATTTTGTACTATACTTAACTTTGTACTATGTAATTATGTATTATCAATACGTTTTAGGTAACCTTGGAAATCTAAAACGATTAACGTTAAACGATTACGTTAAACGATTATCTAAAATCGATATTTCTGCCTTGATCGTAAAAATCGCTTACATCTACATCTCGTTGAGGAATTCACCTGTCATGACTATTAATGTCAACTATTCGGAATTCTAAATAATTCATGAACAAATGAACAATTCATAATTAATTTGTTTTGAACTTTGGTTTTGAAGGGGAGGGATGTGACATCGTAATTGGAAGAGCAAGGTGCAAGTTCAGTAATTAACTATGTAGATTAACAAAGCTATTGTTCAAAGATCGTGAAACTTAAAAAGTGTTCGCTTATTCTCACGGACCGCGAAGAAAGTTCTTCGTGCTTAATGTGAAAGGTATTTGTTGATAACACCGTGTTATACCATGTACGTTCGTGTTGTACATTAACAATATTACGTTGCAAAAGTTCTCACTAGTATTACCGACTGTCAATCTCAGTGAAATTAAAATTGTTTACACGGATGTCGGGTTTAAAAGCAAGTGATACCATGCCGAAGATAGGGCATGTGACGGATTTACGGGAGCAGTGGCTAGTCCGCACCGACGGGGCTCTGGCTCATCATCTCCAAGACAGAGAAATTTCCTCGCATCTGTGCGAAAATAGGTATCGTAATCAACAAATCAGAGAGGACTTCCCTGTTGCACTTAACGAGCAGAGGGATATAGAGCATGAGGTGCGGCTCCGCGAGCTTGCACGACGTCGACAGGCGGAGATAGACCAGGAAATAGCGAGGGAAATGGCAGAGATAAACCTTCGTAAACAACACCGCTCGTTAAACTATGACCCACATCCGCCAAATCCCCAACCATGCTCATCTAAAGCGCCAGCGCCTCCACCGCCGGACATTGACCCAGAGGAATTAGGTCTATCGCCAACAGAAATTGAGGAAATGCGACGACGACTTGAACAGGAAGAGAGAGACGCAAAGCTAGCTAGACAACTCAGCCAGCAAAGTCAAGGTGAAGATGCATTGCTCTCTGACATGAAATGTGCAGTTGAGGCCCAGGACGGAGAGCTAGCCAGATTGCTGCAGGAACGTGAATATAAGAAACTACAGAGGGCAAAAGAAAAGGCTAGGCAGAAGGCACTCTTGAAAAAGCAGCAACGACTAGCTCAGCAGCAGCTACTTTCTTCTGAACCTCCTCGGACAACTCTATGCGACGCTTATAGTAATCCAAGAGATCTGATAAGAGACAACGGCTTAAGGCTCTGCAAGTCTGTTGACTCCGACCTTAATTATGTGGAACCATTTGAAAAAGAACACATACAATCTAAGGAGAGTGCCCTGTTATCCAAAGAAATATCAAAGCAATATTACAATCAAGAAGCTGGCACTTCGAGTCAAAATTTAAACATATTTCATAAGAATTCAAAGTCTTTTGACTCCGACCAACCTAGCAGCTCTAATTCTAATAAAACTTCACTTCAACACAGACATCCTCCGCCTCCGCCGGCGTCCGGAAAGAAGCCCAGGTTTCCCGACCCCGTTAGCATAAGGCCAGCTTCTCACTACCCAACAGATAACATACTATCAGGTACAGACCACCACAATGCATCAATGTCTCACAGTCTCAGTGAAAACAACAGCATGTACAGCTCTACATACTCTCCAGATACCCCTCAACAATGCTATGAAAGACCTGATCCGTCAAAAAGGTTATCAGTCATATCAGATATAACAGCAGAAGACCTAGCAAGGAAGAAGATCAAACAAGCTGACATGCAGAAAAAAAGGCGTGGATGCAAGATACAGTAATGCATTAGTTAGTGGGACATAAAACAGTTAATTACTCTTCTAATGTTACAGTTATCTAAGAAAGGTTTACTCAAATGGAAGTCAATTTAAATAAGTCATTCAAAATTCATCTTTAGAATTTGACATTAAAATATAAATTTCATTACATTATCTTTATTTACTTTTTATAGGTTTAAAATTTTCAATTTGAATTGTTAGCTACACTGACAGTGAAAGTTTAGTTGTTCTCATTAATTGTTTATTTCATAAAGTTTTCTCTAACACTAACTAATTAAAATAATATTAATAAATCGGCTTTATATTATTATAGTAGAGCTGGTTAATAATATCTTTGATATCATAATTAATTATAGGAATTTATTTATTTTTTATTTACTCTGTAGCAGTACCTACAGAAAAGGAACCAATGAGCCATTTTTTTTTTAATAATTATGTAAGACAATGGTATCTTATTTTTATTTTTAAGTAATAATTCTTTGGTGTCTAGGAAAAAGGAGATAAGTCGAAAAATTGGAAAAATGAGATTTGCACCTATTCATTCAAAATATTAATATGTGACATAATAAATAACAATTTTCTAACAAATCTCATGAGCCGCTTTCTTATTAATTTCCCGTTGTGAAAAGTTCAATTATATGTACTTATCTACTTTTTCTTTAACACCGAAGATTTGTTAATTTGACATTCCAAATTTGTGATTTTTCTCATTTAAACATCACTGATCTCCACAATATGCTGATTAAAGCGCAAACTGGGTGCTCTCTTTTGATTCGTATTTTACTAATAGTAAACAATCTTATACTTTTATATTAATTAATAATAAGAAATTACTTGTGTAACTTGTGTTTGTTTAAAAAAAAAGTAGATGATAAAAACACTTATTTTTGGATAATCAATCTCATGTCTGCCTAATTGTTTGAATCATAAGAAATCTCATTAAGAATCTCTGGTTTTTTTGTTTACACACTTACATGAATATTTTTTCTTTATTTTACTACAAGTCAAGTATATTATATTTTAATATAAATCTAATGGGAAAAAATGTATTGATTAAAATTTATTTTAATTTGTGTTTATTGTACTTAATTTTTTATTATGTTCTCTGTAAAGACTGATTAAAATTTTACATTGGTTGGCAGAGTATAAACCAACTGACTGTGGAGTTGACAGTATACTTATTTTACTTCTTTAACATTTTTTTAAAATAATTATATTTTTAAATTTCGGGTGCTTTTGTATTTTTCAACAAGACTGTTGAAGTTATTCCATTTAGTTACGCTGTCTCGAATTTATTACAGTAATATGAAAAGAATAGGTAAACTTAGAAAATAAGTTTATATTATAATCTATTGTAGAGTATATGTAAAATAAATGTTTTATAAAAATGTTTACGAAATGTTAAATATCAGAAGTCAGAACAAAGAGAATGTTTAAATGACATGTTTTTTACATAAACTGCAAATATCTAGACAAACAAGTTTTATATACACATATGGCTTAACCATATTTATGTATTAAAATAGGTTGAAGATGAATCATAATGATGCTGCATTTTACTGCAAGATTCCGATGGACGTACGTCACTTCGAAGACTGGATTAAGAATTAAGAAATAAAAATTAAAAAAATAAAGAAGGTACATAGCTGTTACACATAAAATAATGCGACATTATTACAATATTTTAAATAAATATACGGAAGGTAAATACATGTATAAAATAGTGACATTAAAGATGTTGGTAATGAAAATGATTGTAAAACGTTTATTTTACAGTTAATTAATTAATTATTAGCTTTAACCGCAATGTATGGCCTTTATCGTGCCTTAAGGGAACCGAACCAAACTCGAACGATGTTTAAATTAATTTTTATGAATAAAATAATTATTACGAATATTTGCTTTATTTATTAACCAACTTCAAAAAAGGAGTTATCAATTCGACTTTTTATGTATGGAAATGCAATTTCAATGTTGCGCGGGCGGTTGCGGGTTCGATCCCCGCACACGACAACATTTTTATTTGTGCAGTCCTTGTGGGTCTCCCCACCGTGCCTCGGAGCGCACGTTAAGCCGTCGGTCTCGGTTGTTATCATGTACATCTGATAGCGATCGTTACTCATAGTAGGGAATATATCCGCCAACCCGTATTGGAGAAGAGGCTTATGCCCAACAATGGGATATTAAAGGCTGAATCGTTCCAATAAAGCGCAGAACCAAAAAAATGGAAAATGGTTCCTTACTTTATAAATAGGAGTCTACTTCTAGTAGGTACGTGTAAATGAAGAGGCAATAATTGTATTCATATTAGCTAACCCAATTACATAAGTAGGTACCCAATAACGTATGCTAATGCAATTATGCATTTATAAAACTGCAAGTTAGTATACACATAAGTTTAAATTTTTTTATTCGTTCAATTAGAATCTGCCTTTTAGTATCTAGGTACCTATTATATTCATAAAATTCGTAGGTTTTAATTAAAAAAAGTTAAAGCTTAATATTTTAAAGTTAGCCGTGATGGAATTATTAAGTGATTTTTTTTTTCAAACAAACGCCCTGGTGTATTTGTGCGAATAGTCGCCTAAAACACCGACGGTTTACAAGTTCGAATCCCGCTCGGGATAGAATTAGTATTTTTTTTTTTTTATGTAACTAGGTTGGCAAACAAGCGTACGGCTCACCTGATGGTAAGACCGTAGCCTATAGACGCCTGCAACACCAGAAGCATCGCAAGCGCGTTGCCGACCCTATCCCCAATCCCCCCAGGAGCTCTGGTGGTCACCTTACTCACCAACAGGAACACACAATACTGCTTGAAAACACTATTATTTAGCTGTGGTTTTCTGTAAGTTCGAGGTACTACCCCAGTCGGGCTGCTCCATATTTTGAGCAGAAAATTTCCTGCTGTGCCCTACCTCAGTTGAATTGATGATTTGTATGAATTGAATAATTTTGATTTCTATTGAATGATTTGTATTTGTACAAATATTCCTTTCCGGTTTGGATGTCTGTCCTTGTGGGTCGTGGCACGTTAAGCCGTCGGTCCCGGTTGTTATCATAAATACCTGATAGCGATCGTTACACATAGTAGGGAACATATCCGGCAACCCGCAGCAGAGCAGCGTGGTGGATTAAGCTCAAGCCTCCAACCCTTCTCTTTCGTGGAGAAACTAGAGGTCAGCAGTGGCATGATACAGGCTGAATGCATTGCATGCAATGTTTTTCAAATCAATTATCACATCTGTTTTCGGCGGTAAAAGAAAATATCAAGAGAAACATTGATGGATTTCCGGTGTAGAACCTACATATCGTCCCAATCATAGCATAGGCCCTGGAGCATTTACATCCCGTTTGAGAAAACAGAGTGGATTTGGTAAATATCGAAATCACTTCACGACGTAGGTAAGTAAAAAATATATATATATATATATATATATATATATATATATATATATATATATATATATATATATATATATATTTCTAAACTAGCCGACCCGTGCCCACTTCGTTGGGCGTTATAATCCATTTCACATAAGAAGGGTACGGTGAAATTTGATATGTTCCAATACACTCTCACTATTTTCAGCAAATCAGATAAATATAAATGTTTTAAAATCACCAATTAATTTCTAAGGTAAATAATAATGCTTGATTAGATTGAATTGTTGACACGGCACGTCAGAGGGCGCAGGTTCAAATCCTGCTGATTTAAAATCTTTATATATTTTTATCTTTTTCCTTTTATCTTGTCACTCCTGAATAGTGTAGCTTTCTGTTAGCGAAAGAATTTTCATGATCGGATCAGTATTTGCGAAGATTACCCTGTATATACAAAGTTATAAACTTTACCTCTTTATAATATTAGTATAGATATATTTTTACTGCCCAAAGTTTTGGTATGCATTACTGCTGGGGGTCTATTAAAATTTTGGTCCTTCGACATAAGCAGTAGGTACCTATATTATCTAGAATTATACGGACAAATTTAATTACGTACCTACTTCACACTTTCTTCATAATTAATTTTATAGCTATGAAACAGTAGTTTAGTCGTAAAATTAATAATAAAGAATATGTAGATACTATAATACAATGGGAAACAGAATTACTTTCACATTTACAACAGTATTATGAGGTAAATATATTAATGACAGGTACCTAGATACCAGTAGGTACCTACTTAAACCCTAACATGATAACATCCTGAATTCCTGATGTATGTTCGGCTGTGTCTGGAACGACTGATAAAATAATGACATAATGGAATACTCTCATTATGAGAGTCTCATATGCCTACTTATCTCTAAATATGAACGTAAAATAAATAGATACTAAAGTAGGTACATACATAAGTACGACAGGCACTATTCACACAACTGATTTTTTACTTTAATTTCATAATTTGAGGTGCTATCTAAGCTAGCATTGTAAAATATCGCTTATGACACCGAAAATAATGTTGATTTCTTCTTAAAAATAATTTTCAAAATCGCTTGAGAAGTTTCAGAAATAAGCCTCTACAAACTCAAGACCCAATCTAAACCGCTTTATAATAGTAGGTACCTACTAGCTGACCCCGCAAACGTTGTTTTGCCATATATGATATTAACCCCCGCAACCCCCTCTTGTGGGTAGAATTTTGTAAAATCCGTTCTTAGCTGACCTTTACTTGGCGAAAGGAATATTCCTACCAAATTTCAAGTCTCTAGGCCTTATGGTTCCAGAGATATCGTGACGAGTCAATGGGTGGAAATCTCTTTTATATAATTAATATAGACTAGCTGACCGCGCAAACGTTGTTATGCCATATATAATATGATATTAACCCCCGTAACCCCCTCTTGTTGGTGGAATATCGTAAAATCCGTTCTTAGCTGACCTCTACTCGGTGAAAGGAATATTCCTACCAAATTTCAAGCCTTATGGTTCCAGAGATATCGTGATGAGTCAATGGGTGGAAATCTCTTATATATACATAGATTAGAATTATTAGGAAAGGTTTTTTCTGGGTTTTTTTTTCATCTATTAATTGCAAATTCCCTAAATCGCTATCGCTCATTTCAAATTTTGAAACGATAGAAACTAGAAAGCATAATTCATACAGAAAAAAACTAATGATCCAGTGTCTGCAACACTGGCGGATCCGGGGGGGGGGTCACGGGGGTCATGACCCCCCCCCTGGGCTGTGTCCAGGACCTAGGTGGACCACTAATTAAAATTGTTACCTAAACAAGATTTTTGTCACAATATAGGTATTAAGTACATTACCTACATAGATTTATAAAATACCTACTTTTTACCTGTATCTATCATTATAAAATTTAAATTATAACTTCTTTTTACTTGACCACGACTTTGTGCCCCCCCCCCCCCTGGCGCCTTGACCATGACTGTGACCCCCCCTGGCGCCAAAGCTGGATCCGCCCTTGGTCTGCAATGATGTGAAAAAAGTCTACAGCTTTATATTTTTACAAAGATATAATAATAATAATGAAATCCTTTATTATATATTATTATGACGACCGCTCTGGTATAACGGTGCATGTGCCGTGTCGGTGGCGCCTAAACAACGACAGTCGGTCGCGGATTCGATTCCCGCTCGAAGTTGATATTTGTGTTTTTACAAATATTTAGTTCCGGTATGGTTGTTAGTTGTTGTGGGTCTCCCCACCGTTCCTCAGAGAGCACGTTAAGCTGTCAGTTCATGTTCTTATCATGTATCTATAACCTGATAGCGATCGTTACTCATAGTAGGCCACTAGTAGGCAATAATTACCTATATCTGCCAACCCGCAGTAGAGCATTCTTTGACAGACAGATTACTTACGCTGACTCCGAGGTATTTCCGTCTAATAAGTAATTTTTAACCGACTTCAAAAAAGAAGGAGGTTACTCAATTCGACCGTATACATATATATATATATAATTTTTAATGTATGTTCGGGGATAACTTCGTCGTTTATGAACCGATTTTGATACTTAATTCTTTTTTGTTGGAAGGAGATATGCCAACTTAGGTACCATGATAAGGAAACCAGGATCTGATGATGGAATCCCAGAGAAATCGAAGGAAACCCTCGAAAATCGTAGTGACAACTAACGTGTGTTTGTTAATTTTTTTCGTCTACTTACGTTGTATTACTTGTCGGTGTAATTCAAGTCGGTTTTTTTTCGTTTGCTAGCAAACACAATTATGTGTTTTAACTTTATGACCTATTCATGTTAAAAGTAGATCATAAACTTCAACCGAAAATAATTCTACTTCTGCTTAGATAATTGTATGTAATTATTACAAAAAAAAAAACTTTCATTCAAAACATTCTGAATTTTGTACTTGCTATAATTGCAATTCATAATCAAATCGTTGTTATGAATTAAGTATACTCAAAAACCTTTTTAAAAATATATTTTAGAGGCAGAAAATAAAAGACAAATTTAAATCACCAATTGACTATGTTCCTTCATCACAAAGTAAACAAATACAAAAATATGCCTAATATTTCATATACAAGGTGCTTAAAGATTCACCCACACGTCATAAAAACAAAAAACAAAAATTAGCTAAAATAGCAAAAGCGTTACGTTGGGACCAAATGTTGAATTATTTAATTGAACTTTAAAAAAAAATTTCGAATCACAAATTATTGTACAATCTGTATTTATCATAATTTACAATTTAAAAAAAGAAAATATGTCAAATAAAACACATTTTGTATAAAATTTGGAAGTTTTTAAATATACTGTTTGCTAAATAATATTAATCACGTAAACATGCTCTAGGTTATTTATATTACAAAAAATGTGTACTATAGTTAAGGTAATTCAGTTTAAAAAATCATCGCAATGTTTACAGTAAAAATATGTATAGTTCAAGTGACTTTATTTTGTTTTTATTAACAAAGACATCACTACAGTGGAGTAAAAAAAAATTACCAAACTACATTTAAAATAGTTTACTCGGTAAAAAAAAACTTGGAATTAGTTTTAAATTAGGAAAGAAATATTTCTTGCATACTTTTGAACATTAGTAATAACATTTTCAGTCATATGTTTACATAAATAATGTTTAAATTAGGACATTACAATTTTCTGACTATCGTTAGTTATCTATTACAAATTATGCGACAAGACTGACAATATATCCATATTATCTAAAACTATAGCTGTATGTGCTAAAACCATTTTTGATAAAATTTTGTAACAATGGATATCATTTATCAAATTTCATTTAGTGTGCAGGTATTTTAGGACAGTTCAACATTAAATTTATAATTTGATAAGGGACTAAATAATTTATTAAATGTTATTTAGATATATTGGCGGCTTGTTTCTTAGCTTTAACTAATTCCACTAATTCCTTGTACCTTTTCATGCAATCCTTTTTAGATCTGTTTGGGATACAATCTGCGATTTTATCCCACCTCTCCGGTGTGCTCACGGGGAATGTCTTAATGGCCTGTTCTAGTAATTCTTGTTCCGTTTTTGTCCAAGGCTTCTCATCTTTCGATTCTTTTTCTTTTACATCACCATTTACTTTAGGCTTTGCTGTACCATTCACCAGTTTCGGAGCATCATTCTTTGATATACTGCTTTCATCCACAACATTAACCACCTTCTTTTTATCTTTTTCAAATTGGTCAAATGCTTCCTCGTTCGCTGCTTTTTTAAGGCTACTTTTTGAGAAATCTGAGCTTTGCAAGTCCTTTGCCTTGTTTAAAACTTCTTTTGCATTAAAACGCCTATCATCAGTAAATGTACCGTGTTGGTTTAAAAAGTTAGCAACAACTTCCCATCTCTGATTTGTACCGGCAGGAAATAAGTTGACAGCTTTAATAAGTAACTGTGTTGAATCCGCCGACCACTCCAGAGGCGCTTTTAACACGGCATTCTTCTTAGCTTTCTGTTCTTCTGCCTTCTTTGTCTCAAACAAGGCTCTACGCTCCGCTTCTAGCTTGTCTTCAGCTTCTTTAACTGCATTTACAAATGCATCACGGCCAGATGCCTCCAAATTTTTTACTAAATCCTGTAACTCTACTGTTTTTAACATTTCACAAATTTTCTCAACTGCCGCCATGTGAGAAACAGTTTCATCATCATTGGTAGCATAATAATTGTTAGCTTTGCATAGATCTCTAAATGTCTTCCTTTCTTTCCGAAGATTCTTCTTTTGTAACTCTCTTTCAGCTCTAGCAGCTTCTATTCTTGCTCTTTCAGCTTCTTCTGCCTTCTGCTTTGCCATCTGAGCTTCTTTTAATATTCTTTCTTCTTCAGCTTTTTTAGCTTGTATTGCATCCTGTAAGTAAAATGATAAACAATTTTTATTTTTATTCAACTAGGTTGGCAAATAAGCGTACAGCTCACCTGATGGTATGCAAATACCGTAGCATAAAGATACTTTTTTTTTTATCTCCCATTAGACTGCAATCTGTCTGTCTGTCAAGTTGGAATTTATTTAGTCAAGCTCGGTATGGGACCTGTGTCACATCCTACTTTACTTTTACAACTTAAGTGTGTCTTGGATAGATACTTTTAACATCAGAACCATTACAAGCGTGTTGCCGACCCTACCCTCAATCCCCCCAGGAGCTCTGGTCACCTTAGTCACCACAGGAACACAACATTGCTTGAAAGCAGTATTATTTAGCTGTGGTCTTCTGTAAGGTCGAGGTACTACTAGGTTATAAATTTATTAAATAAAGACATAAAATGATTACTGATACATGATTAATATAAAATCATACAATTAGGCTCCATACAGAAATTGAATGCATAATCCTAAATATAAAAGTTTGACTTCATCAAAACCAATGACAACTTATTTTGATATTAAAGTAATTATGCAATAGTAATAATTATATGTTACATTACCTGTCTAGCTCTCTTGGCAGCCAACTTCTTATCCTTATCTTCTTGTTTGAACCGCTGTATCCTGGGATCATTGGAGTATGCTAAGTCTACGAGGCTACGAATTCTTGCCATTTCCTCTTTTTTTAGTTTTGCACGAGCTACCTTGTTTTGTTTCTCTATCCATCTTCTCTCCTCCCTGTCTGACCCTTTCTCCTTCTCCTCTTCATCAAGATATGAAAACTCACGCCACGAATCAAACTCATACCAGAACGAATAAAACTTTTCTACAAACTCACGAGGGCTGTTGTCATCGCCTAACAACGGGACATTTCTTTTCTCTGACCACCGAGCGTTAGTTTCAAAATATTTAGTAAACGTTTCGAAGAACCCATCTTTTTTTATTTCACTCGTAGTCGGCACGGAATCGTCAAACTCAGGGTCAACGGAATCATATGATCGTCTACTTTTCGGTGTCCCAAGAATCTCGTAGGCTTTAGTTATACACGTAAAATAGTCATCGTCACTCCTGACCTCCTCGCCTAAAGCTTTGCGCTTGTCCGGATGGTGTTTTAGTACCTTCTGTCTGTAAGCTCGTTTGATGTCATCGTCTGTAGCTTCGTAGCGCAATTTCTTTATACCTAGTACAGCGTAGTGATCCTGCTTCTTCCACTCTTTAGGATCCAAACTCCGGAGGTACTCGACGTCATCTTCAAATACCACTTCCTCGGCTTTATCCTTCGATTTTGATGTGAGCAACAAAGTATCCTCGCCGTGGCATTTTATATTGTAATATCGCAGGAACGCGCCGCCCGCACACTCTACTTTCCGTTTCTTAAATAGGCACGGTATAGCCACGACCCGACAAGGGTTCCCAGATTCTCCCTCGGTCATTGTTTATACAATTTATACAACAAATATGAACTTGTTAACATAACCTATAAATAAAATTATCAGCAAACTGTCAAGTACTCGTTTTTATCACTTTGAAACTTTATATACAATATATTTAAATTATAGAAGAAACTATAAATAATAACTAAGAAGAAATGTTGACGCTATGATGAAAACATTATATTTTATAAATTGTTGAACGCGCTAGAGAAAGATTTCAATGCGACATCGACATTTTCTAAACCACAAACCACAGAGTACAGAACTACAGACACAGTTGACAGATCACACAGAGTCCACAGAACATTAAATATCTATTAACCCTTAAAGCTACGGCCTCATGCAGCCGCTCGACGCTCGTTTCCAGCGACAAATCTGGTCACGTGACCCCATTTTAAATTTCCCGCGACTCAAAAAGGTACTACCTACGTCATGCAGCCGCTCGTCGCTCGTCGCTCGTTTAACTACCGGTACGGCCTCATGCAGCCGCTCGACGCTCGTTTCCAGCGACAAATCTGGTCACGTGACCCCATTTTAAATTTCCCGCGACTCAAAAAGGTACTACGTCATGCAGCCGCTCGTCGCTCGTTTGCAGCGGCAATCTCGTCAAGTGACCTCATTTTAAATTTCCCGCGACTCAAAAAGTTGCTACCTCATGCAGTCGCTCGTCGCTCGTTTGCAGCGATAAATCTGGAAACGAGACCCTGTGTTGCTGATTTCCTAACCTTCTTCATAGCTCGTGGCAGTAGGGTTGGCAACTTTTTTTGACAAAAATAAAATAAAATGGTTTGGATAAGAAAAAATAAAGTATTTTTCAAATTTTATGTTTTTATTGCTTTAAAAACGTTATTTTGTGTGCTTTTAGCACATGCTAAATTTTTTTTGGTATATTTTAATGTTTCAAAGCTTGTTTGGAACAGGAGTTTTGGTTTTTAATTTAAATAAACAATTCGTTTTTAATTTTTATTGACGCTCTATTTCTCTCTTCTCACCACTTTATATTTATTACTGAAAAAAAACCTCTTTTAGTGAAAACTGAAGTGACGGGAACGGAGAGTAAATAAGAAATATTTTTTTTATATTTGGTAAGCTATCAGATGCACTTTTACGTATATATTGCAATTTTTCAACTGTAATTTTCACTTAAAAGTGTTTATCATCATTAGTGAATTTTCTTTGGATCTCTTTAAGTCTTATAGATTCAGAATACATATCGTCCATCTTAATATTTAATCTGTCTTGTAATTTGGCCTTTGTAATTACCATTTCAAACATAATTATTTCAAAATTTTCAAATTTAACCTCATTTTTCAGGCATGTAAAGAAAAGTATTGAAAAATAAAGTATTTTCACATACTATTTAGCAAAAGTATAAACTATAAACCAAAAATAAAGTACAAGTTATTATAAAGTACGGTTGGCAACCCTACGTGGCAGTGATACAAAGTGAAAGAAATAGGAGTGCATAAAATAATAACTTAATTTAGTGTTTGGGCCGTCATATACATAAAAGTTAAATCTCAGTTATTAATTAATAATAATATTATTTTGATAAATTAGAGACATGAGAAATCTGTTGTTTTTTTTGGGTGAATGGGGACGTCGCAGGTATGAATAGCAACGAAAGCGGGGTTAAACGGGATGAAACTGAGATCAATTAAGGGACGACTTATGTATGAATAGGTACAGATATGTAGGGTTGTCACTGAGCAGTTAAACGTTTTTTTAAGCTATTTTATAATAAATTGATATAATATAAGTTTGTTGACTTTGAAATGTTTAAATACTTCAATAATAATTTACAAAATGTTCGTTCATTACGATTTTCAATAAAAATAAATCATGGAACATATATAGGTTAAGATCCCACTGCAAATTTGTGCATGTACTCGGTTTTTCTAAAAAACAACTTTTTATGTTTATTTATGATTAGGAAAATATATATCGACCAGGCTGCCTATCAAAATGTGGCCGCTAGTATTTTTAATTAATTCTTTTAAATTGATTTTTGTTAAAAAAATATGTGCATAATGTTAATAATATACAAATATACGATGGTTCAAAGCAAAAATAACGCCATCTCTCTTTACGACGACGAAACGTACGCAAATTAAATAATTAATACGCGAAATGGTAAATCCATTTTCAACTGCCAGAAATGCTTATTTGCGGCCAGATTTAATTAGGCAGCCATATTATATAATAATAGATAGAAAAAAATTAGCTTTAATTTGATATATAAATCATAAATTTTAGTTATGCACGTATTTTTAAAAAATAATCAATTTACAAAAATTTTATTAAAAATACTAGCGGCCACATTTCGATAGGCAGCCTGGTCCATATATATTCTCCTAATCATAAATAAACATAAAAAGTTGGTTTTTAGAAAAACCGAGTACATAGAGAAATTTGCGGTGGGATCTTAGTCTAATAAGTGCATTTTATTTCAGCGACTACATTTTTAGGTATTGCAGTACTAATCATTTACATTTACTAGTATCATACTAAAATGTAAAAGTTAGTGGTTTGCTTAGTACATTAATTAATTAGATAAAACAAAATAAATAGGTAGCTAGAAATAGTTATATATTACACAAGAGCCAGCCCTGGTGAATTTCTCTATTGACCCTATTTTCGTCTCTATTAACCCCAATTTCCGGGTGAATAGGGAACATGCATATATTTTAACGTTTTTTTCATAAATTGAAATGCTAATTGCATAGTTTTATATTTTATGACCAAGATACCATAAAGACTCAATCACGTCGATCACCATACAGCAATATATCCTTTAAAAAATGCTTTAATTTTGTCTAAGAAGTTCGGATTTGTCCCTATTCACCCCATTTTACGGAACTCAATTCAAGAAAATTTTAGTTCAGTAACGGTTTTACTTTTAAGGTGCAATATTATCAATCTAGTCAACATGAATAGTTTTTGTCGCTTTAGACCTTTTAATGCACACATAAATATTTTTATTTTAAACTAGGAACAATAGGGATGAATGCCAAAAATATCGGCAATGATCATTCTGTTTTATTTCAGTATCAACCTGTTTTCTTTATTGATTTAACAATTATATGTTATAATTTTTTTTAAATAATGTCCTTACATATAAAAAATTGGAAAAACTAAAAAAGAACCAGTTAACGTCTTAAGTGTCCGACGTAAACCTCAGACATTTTTGGTGGACCAGATTCAAAATCTCGATGACCGTTGCCATCCGTTCCGACAGTGGTAAACGTCTCAAATTAACACCCACCCCCAGTAGGAATCCATCAACATCTTCGATTTGTGGTGGCGGAGGTAGTGTAGGCACTGGTTCCTCTCTAGACATTGCATCGGCAATACGGTTACAAAACTACAATGAAGAAACAAAATTATCGTTTAAACGTATATGTCCATACTTTACTAATATTAATTAAATGTTTTAAAGTATTTGCCTTGTCTGAATCCATTATTTAGAGCGATTAATTAAATAATCGTTGCAGCACCACACTTATGTCGACCTAACTATCTCGCTTACTGACTCACGATCCTTTCCCAGCGACAAAGCTCAACATTTTCAGCTTTATCGCTAACATGTCACGTGACCAGATTTGTCGCTGCAAACGAGCGACGAGCGACTGCAAAAGCCGTAGCTCAACATTTTCAGCTTTGTCGCTACATTTCCTGCGATCACATTATCCACAGAGTAAAATACTAATTATCGCTGAAAACGAGCGTCGAGCGGCTCCATGAGGCCGTACCTTTAAATGCATGATTTTTCCTTTTTAAATACAATAAATTGAAACAGGTAGATAATTAAACATAGATTAAGGGAAAAATAAAGAAAAAAATATTTTTATTCTAAAAAGTATATTTTTATAAAAAAAACTTACTGATGTAGATCTACATCACTATGCATTACGGGTACTATAAAAATGTAGCCTAAGTACTATTCTATAAACGGTTGTCTTCGAATTAGGCTTACTGCAGTGAATGAAAATCTTTGAAACAGAGTTATTTCTCTGATTTAGACACAACGGTACATTACATTTGGTACACGACCGTTGTGTGGTGCCCTTACCATTGGGCATCTTGCACCGTAATCGATTGGCAAATACAGGCCAATGTTCGAATCCATCTACGCGCACTTCTTTTGATAGGAGCGAATGTTGCGGATCTTTTTGCTTTCTTAGGAAATGTGCAATTTTAGTTGAAAACATCTGCTCATCTATCGAAAGTCGCGTTGGTCTATTGCAAGTGATGAAAATGTCGTATTTAGCTGTTCTATCACAGGTCGAATCTTATGGAGGCGATCGTGATCAGAATGGTCTCGCCGAAGATGTTTATATCGTTGAAATGTAAGTAGCTCCTAATCATCTCAAACCGATTTACCGGCATTGCGCTTTTTACAGGATCGTACCCAAACTCGGAATGCCAGTATAAGCGTACACTAGGGAAGTGCTCTACTGACATAAATAAAATAATTCCTATGAATTTTTTTAACTCCCCGACAGTAATAGTGAAAGATATTGAAGGGTTTTTTGTACTGCATATGAGTTGGTTTCATCAACAATTTTTTGAAAAAACTCAGGTGTTAAGTAGTGCAAAAAATATTTATATGGTGTATCAAGTTCATTTATAGAAGAGTCTGTTGTGCTTGGTTGGTGATTATTTTCGATTTGTCATACAACAAACTGTCTTTTTTCTAAATGAGTTTCCTTTTATCAAACTCTACATAATGTTCATGACCTTCTTGCATGGGTAATGAAATAATAATTTGACTTGATGGGCCAGGCTAATCTTGAACCAGTGGTGAATCACTAAAGTTAGGATCTTTATAATCCTCTGCATCCTCGTCTTCCAACTTTCGAATTATTTCTCTTGCATTAGCGAAAAAGGTTTCTTCATCTTCACTTTCATCTTCCAAACCATCCTCAGAAATATTTCCATCTTCTAAAGCCGTCAGAAGTTGTTCTATGTCTCTATCTGCCACTTTACAGGACATTCTGGAAAATTAATTCTAAGATTCGTATGAATAAATTACGTAGGTATCTATAACAAATAAGTCAAAAATCAAAATAATTCTAAAATTCGTATGAATAAATTACATATTATAACAAATAAGTCAGAAATAAAAAAAATATATATTATACCTACAGTAATACTATTTCTTGCCTATTTTGCATACTGATGTATTTCTACATCACAATTATACCGCTGATATTTACAAAAACTGTTATTGTATTCTAAAAAAAATAAAATGTAGTGTGTTCTGCTTACCTTTTTCCTCTCGTAAATCATTTTTAGCACGTAATAATACTATTTAGTATCCACTAAAATGATATTACAATTTACCGCCAAAGTGTGTATCTGAAAGTGTTGCGCCAAGCTGTCAAATTATGAAATTTACAAAAAGTGAACTGCCATATCATGAAAGCTTGCTTTCAAAACGTAAGATAGATGTTTTTAGCATCTTTTAAAAGTAAAAAATACTGTGTTTGAATTACCGTTTAGAAATTATGTAAGGAAGAAAACACTGATGTATATATACATCATGCATTTAAGGGTTAAGAGATCTATAAACTCTTATAAACTATAAAGTGATGAATGATAATGAACGATAGCGAACAATGGAGCGAGAGCGAGAGCAAAATGAATGGTTACAAAAGTTGACAGATAATAAATGAAAAACCACAGATTGTTTTGTTCTTACCAACATGGAGATCTCTATTCTCCATGGTTCTTACCAACATTATAAACAAAATCAGCTGACTATCAGGCGGGCGACACTCAATTTGCTATACTTTCTCTACCAACCTTAAATTTTTGTATAAATTGGCAGAATTGTACGTCAAAATGAAAAATTTTAAACGCCGGAAACGTCATAAACGTCAAGTATAGCAAATTATTTTTTCCAAATGTCACAGTTCACACATAGTACATACTAGTCTAAAACACGTGTTTTTATTTTTTAAAATATTTGTTCATTTTTTATGGATTCTTTTATATAATCTAATTTATACTATGGCTTTATAACAGGTTTGTATTTAAACATAGTCATGGTTTTCTTATGCTAGACTAATTAGTTTTGTTTCAGGAAAGAGGTTATTTATGTATGTTATGTATTTTATTTCTTTACAAAAAATAATATAAAAAGTTATGCATAGGTTTTCGTGTTAATCCAATTAGTTGTATTATGTTCTATGTACATAAACAATTATAATTTCCCGTGTTATGTCTAATAACATTTTCATAAAATTACGGATTTACAATTAAATAATGCATAGAAGAGACATAATACATGGCATATTTTTATGTTTAGTAGTTTTTGTACTTCCATTCCTTTAAAGAATTCAGAAAAGTCCATGAAACCCTATGTGCTAAATCAAAGATAATAATATTAGAGGTAAAGTTTATAACTTTGTTTGTATATACGGGGTAATCTTCGCAAATACTGATCCGATCATGAAAATTCTTTCGCTAACAGAAAGCTACACTATTCAGGAGTGACAAGATAAAAGGAAAAAGATAAAAATATATAAAGATTTTAAATCAGCAGGATTTGAACCTGCGCCCTCTGACGTGCCGTGTCAACAATTCAATCTAATCAAGCATTATTATTTGCCTTAGAAATTAATTGATGATTTTAAAACATTAATATTTATCTGATTTGCTGAAAATAGTGAGAGTGTATTGGAACATATCAAATTTCACCGTACCCTTCTTATGTGAAATGGATTATAACGCCCAACGAAGTGGGCACGGGTCGGCTAGTCAAAGATAATTATGTCATTTGCGGATTACAAAGAATCACTGGATCCAAAGTGTTTCTTAGTTAATTTCCACTTTGTCCAGATCTATAGTAACCTATAGTAAAATATTTGTGTTAAAATCTATGTGTATTACTAATAATTGTAGTGTTAATAATGTTACTTTAAAGAAAAGACTACTAAAAATTACATAATTTATGTTTATAGACCACAAATATATACTTAATGATTAATTTCATTTTTCATTAATTCTCAGATGTTAATTTGTGGGTTAAAGCAGTTCAGAGTGAAGACTTCATAAAATTGCACCAAACAAAATATTTGTGTGGGTCATACCTATGTTAAGAAAAAATACTGTAATAAATTTCCCAGCACCATTGAATGATATTCCGTTGAAAGATTTTACATCATAGAAAACCTAAAAGGTAAGACTCGAGAGGTATTAAATAATTTTGTAGTAATTTTTATGTATCATATTATAGGAATAATATAATTGTAACCGCCATATAGTATAGTAACTTGTTACCACAGCCGAAGTTTTGGATTTTTAGTTCTTTTTTGTATATGTATTTTCTTAGGTCTAATACTTTGTTTTGAGAATATTATTCCTCGCTTCTAGGGCTTTACTATAGGTTTGTATTTGACTATGAATCATTGGTCTCTTTGGTAAAACAAAGTAATTTTGTTTTTGAAAAGAAGTTCCTAATATCTATATCAACAATAATTCACAATAGAAAATTACAGTATTTTGTAGTACCTATATTTTTATTACTTATAAATATAATATATTTTTATGTTTTCATTCCTCTAGAAAATACTGGGAAACATAATATGCAATATCAAAAATATGCCATTTGTTGGCTAAAGAGGATCCCTGGAGCCAATGTATTTTTGAGCAAGTTTCCACTTGATCTAGATCGGTTAGTGTGTAAAGAATAGAACAATACAATATTTTAAAAAAATCTCCTTAAAATCTTTATTACAGTCAATAACTAACTGTAGTAATAAATTACTTAAAAATGCTATTCCAACACTAAATTTGCCACAACCGTTGGATGACAGTCTTTTGGAAGAATTTCCTCTGCAAAGTGAAAAGAAAGAAAAATCTCAAGTCTTGAAAGGTACAAAAAAATTTGCAGTAACTTTTTATATGTTTATCACAATTATAAATTACATGATTAACATAATAATAAAAATATGTATTTTATGTTGATGTTCTTGTTTAGCTATTTATCTAGCCGTATTTCTGGTTTTTAATATGTTAATTGATTTTTTTGATAAATTCTTTTTTATTTTCTAGTTTTTCAAGATATAACGAATTCGGAGAATGTGCAATGGAAGGAAAATATTTTATCTACAAGTGAGTAAACTACTTTATCATATTATATTTATTTATGTTATACGGTTAAAAGTAACAAATGTGTTTAAGAGGTACAGCATCTTGCTAGTTTATTAACCGACTTCCAAAAAAGGAGGAGGTTCTCAATTCGACACGTATGTTTTTTTTTTTTTTTTTATGTATGTTAGCTCAGAACTTTTGACTGGGTGGACCGATTTCGATCAATTTTGTTTTAATTGAAAGGTGTTGCGTGTCATGTGGTCCCATTTTAATTTAATTGAGATCTGACAAGTACTTTTAGAGCTATATCTAATAATGCGTATTTACGTGACTACTTTTTCGTCGACCTACGTTATATTATACCGCATAACTTTTTACTCGGTGTACCGATTTCGATGATTCTTACTTTAATCGAAAGCTAATACTTGTATTGTAGTCTTGTTTAAATTAGATCGAAAACTGATTACAACTTTTTGAGTAATCTTTAATAACGCGTATTTACTTGACTATTTTTTCGTCTTATTACGTTGTATTACTTGTCGATGTAATTGAAGTCGGTTTTTTTTCGTTTGCGAGCAAACACAATTATTTTTGTTCATGTAACATATTTTTAATCTATACTAATAATTAATAAATAAAGCTAAAGAGTTTGTTTGTTTGTTTGAACACGGTAATCTCTGGAACTACTGGGCCGATTTGAAAAATTCTTTCAGTGTTCGATAGCCCATTTATCGAGGAAGGCTATAGGCTATGTATCATCACGCTAAGACCAATAGGAGCGGAGTCCACGC
Organism: Melitaea athalia; assembly: GCA_905220545.2. Lineage (NCBI taxonomy): Eukaryota > Metazoa > Arthropoda > Insecta > Lepidoptera > Nymphalidae > Melitaea > Melitaea athalia. The sequence goes on from HG992194.1 coordinate 18,749,397, forward strand.
CGACGAAGTCGCGCGCAGAAGCTAGATAAAATTAAGATTTTTATTGATGACTAGCCCGTTGCCCGTTGGCGCAGTTTGTAGTGACCCTGCTTTCTGTACCGGGGGTTGTGGTTTCGATTCCCACCTCGAGTCTGGGTGTAATATATATATTTATTTATATATGTATTATTAATAAGTATGTTTATCGAAAAAATAAAATATGTAGCTATACCAGTGGGCTGTTACCTATAACACAAGCATTAAATTGCTTACTTTAGGAACAGACGACCGTGTGTGTATTGTAGGTATTTCTTTATATATTTATATTCTTTATATTTATTGTTAACTAGCTGCCCGGACAGACTTCGTTCTGTCTGTTATGTTTTTTTAACCGACTTTCAAAAAAAGAGGAGCTTCTCAATTCGACTGTATTTTTTTTTATGTATGTTAGCTCAGAACTTTTGACTGGGTGGACCGATTTCGATCAATTTTGTTTTAATTGAAAGGTGTTGCGTGTCATGTGGTCCCATTTTAATTTAATTGAGATTTGACAAGTACTTTTAGAGTTATATCTAATAATGCGTATTTACTTGACTACTTTTTCGTCGACCTACGTTGTATTAAACCGCATCACTTTTCACTGGGTTTATCGATTTTGATGATTCTTACTTTAATCGAAAGCTAATACTTGTCATGTAGTTTTGTTCAAATTTGAGCGAGATCTGATTACTCTACTTTTTGAGTACACTAAACTTACTCTACTTTTTGAGTAATCTTTGATAACGCGTATTTACTTGACTATTTTTTGGTCTTATTAGGTTGTATTATTACTTGTCGATGTAATTGAAGTCGGTTTTTTTTCGTTTGCGAGCAAACACAATTATTTTAGCATAAAAACCTTTCGTGGGATTTTTAAGGAACATACAAAAAAAATTAGCCGAATCGGTCGAGCCGTTCTCCAGTTAAGCGCTTAGCAACATTCATTTTTATTATAAAGATTAAATGAACTTAATTATAATAATAATAGTTTGCTGTTGCAAGTCTTATACATTTTTGATGTGACAAAAAGTTTTCTTGACAACAATGTGTTAAGCTGTTTCAAAAACTCTTCATCTTACTATGCACTGGAAATAAAAAAAAAATTAAGATGAGATTATATAAAAGACATACAAATGTTCACAATTGTTCTTGTACTGTATAGAAAAAGATAAATTTTTAAATATATTTTGTACTGATAGTGGCAGTACAATCTCAGTTGTAATAAATATCATATACCTAATAGATTATTGTTAGTTAAAGTTCTAAAAAATCATCTGACATAATTATATTAAAGTTATTATTTATACATTTACCTATATAATATTGGCCCTTAGATATTAGATATCTATGGCTGATTTACATATCACTGATAAAATGAGAGATATATGTAAAACACTTTCTGAGTAACAAATATCTTTAATATCTTTAACTCATATATGCAGTGCTTCACAACATATGATACAATGCAGTATAAGATTTTTTGATTTACTGTTTCTATAAAATAATTATGAATGACACCTTTAGAAAAAAAAATCATTTTCATCTTCGCAGTCGGGGGTTGTAGGACCCTATAGTCCCTCAAGGAGAGTTTAGATACGACACTGGCTCACTACTACCACACTGGAGCGCAGGCGCACGTCCGCTCCGTACCGCGTTCGTCACATGACTGCCCTCAGTCCGTAGGTGTCTGCCTTTATACACTCTTGCTCCCTCCAGTGTGATACGTGAGACAGTGTATTGTATTCATTGTATGAATACAAACACTACATTGATACAAACACTGTATCTACATACACTATATCCCTTCCCTTTTAACAAGCTTTTGTTTTATTATTAGTTTCAACTCAAAGGTTACATCTAATATTTTTTTATTTTAATTTTTTATAAATAATTTCCAATCAGATTGTTGCATTCATTAATGTTTGTTATATCTTTATTTAAATTAAATATATACTGAACATCCCCATCTTTAACCAAAATTACTGTAGTTCCTTTTTAGCAAGCGTAACAATATCAGCTGCTTCCAAATAATTATATACACAAAGATCGCTTCCATGTCTCCCATTTCGAACCGACAGATGTGCTGCCGCCTCCGAGATCCAACCTCTCGAGTGCGGAAGCTGGTTTGGGTTGAGGCGACCTAAAGTCCTTTTGCATTATCTAATACTTCTTATTTAAAGAAGTCCTGCTTCTTACATTTAAAAGAAGTCCTGCTTCTTACATTTAAAAGAAGTCCTGTTTCTTACATTTAAAAGAAGTCCTGTTTCTTACATTTAAAAGAAGTCCTGCTTCTTACATTTAAAAGAAATCCTGCTCCTTATTTAAAAGAAGTCCTACTCCTTATTTAAAAGAAGTCCTACTCCTTATTTAAAAGGTGTCCTACTCCTTATTTAAAAGGTGTCCTACTCCTTATTTAAAAGGTGTCCTACTCCTTATTTAAAAGGTGTCCTACTCCTTATTTAAAAGGTGTCCTACTCCTTATTTAAAAGGTGTCCTACTCCTTATTTAAAAGGTGTCCTACTCCTTATTTAAAAGAAGTCCTACTTCTTATTTAAAAGAAGTCCTACTTCTTATTTAAAAGAAGTGGTGCGTACTCTTAAACACACCCATCCAATTTAATAGACGCCCGAAGAAATATCTCTGATTTAATGGAAATCCGGTGTCACTACCTATCTGCCTAAATACCTAATAGACAGTGCTCTCTGGCATAACTGAAAGCCATTAAACTCATGAATTATTATTATTATCAGAATAGGCCTGTATAGGTCAGTGTGGGCCTGTTTCATCTCTATTAACAAACTATAAGTAACAAATGGCAAGTTACGACCATCCTGCTAGCACATGCCCTTGTGTGATGGTCAACCTGGAGTAAAAGAAAAGCCATAACAGTACCTTGTACTCATCAAACTCTACGCTCTAAACTTAGTTTGTTTCAAGAACTTTATTAACACAAAATTTACCTTAAAACAGATATCCATCCAGAGTTATGTACCAACATCAATCAAACTTTCAATAATCAAACTCATTTTCTACAAAACGAACAACTATGTAAGTCACCCTAAGCCAGCCAGCAATTAAAATTGCTCCACAATCCACGTGTATACCTCTTGGATCATGTCACAGTGTATCATCCTCCTGATGACTACACACTACGGTCTTTAGAGTGCTTCATCAGTTTTCTGTCACATCAACTAAGATGTTCACCATTACGATCGTCATCTACATTAAACTCAAATGGTACATGACCTTCTGGCATCTAAGGAATCTATCATGTGCGCATTTGTAAGCAAAGCTTTAATCTGAATCCTAATTGTCATTAACCCAACACACAAATACCACAGCCATGTACCATCGACGTCATCACAACAAAAACTATAGACGTACTTTACATCTAAACAAGTTACAACCAAGCTTGCAAAAACCTCGAGTAACGACCTCTAACACCACGGTTCTCTAGCCGAAGCAATCACATTGCTCTCTCACATTTCAGAACGCACATCCATCGAATGGATCACCCGTATCAGTCACCTCTGTGACTACACGCTACAGCCTCAACAGACCACGAAATTACGGTCAATAGGTCAATTCACTCGAGTCTCTCCATTTACTTAAACTTGAACATCATCATTATAAATTACATCAATATCGTCTGGTACATGACTTGCTGGCATTTTCCTCAACCTAACGTGAGCAAATTTGTAGGTACGTTTACAATTTAGAGCCTTCCTTAGAGCATCCAATTTAATGGGGTTGCATTTGTACCCAACAATTACAATAACTTTATCAAATGATCAATCAAAATAACTTCCTATACAACTTTCACATACGACTATACCACGCGACACGGACCACGCGAGTATCTGAACGATCTATTTATTTGTATTACTACCTTCATAAAATGTACGCTTATCGCACTTATTCCGAATAAACACAGAACAGAACTCTACTTTTTTTTTAAGAAGAAACATTCCTTATGATTTTGAGAGAAACCGGCCTCAGTCAAAGTTCCTAACACGACCTTGAGTCTCTCTAGCCCTGATTAAATAGCTGGAGAGGTAATCAACATCAGGATGTTCAAATCCGCTTTAAACCAAAGACGTGTTATAGACTACAAACTATATTTTCTAGCGCGTCATTATAACATCTTATAAAACTTGGCTGTAGTCTGAACGCGAAGACATTATCATTTTATTTGTCAACACTCTAGTTATCTCGCAACTTCGCAACTACTCGCAACGCGCTGTACACGAAATAATATAACAATATCTGTGAGTGAAACTATACAATTTATAAAACTATAATGCTATTCTACTCTAGCCTCGCGGTGTACATTTGTACACTTAGAATTTGAGACGCCTAGTTTGTAGAGACGTTATATTTCTAGCGTGAAGTCAGAGTCGGTACACAAAAGCTAGATGCTATAAATACATATCGTGTTATATTCTGACGCTAGTCATTTTATTAACCACCACTAATCAACACGTCATCGACGTATACGATAACATAATCATGAGCCAAGTCACCCAGAGCATTCGTTATTGCTCTTTAAAATACAGAGATCGCGTTCTTTAAACCAAAGGGGATAGTCAAGAATTCATATTGACCTCAGGGTTTATAAACACAGTTTTTCTATTAAATCTACATTAACTGGAATGCTAAATTGTTATTATATACCATTGAAAACAATTACTCATTAGGTACTGACACGATTTTATTTGTTTCATATTGCGATATAGCAATTTATTTAATGCGATAATAACCATTTCCTGAAATTTAATTTTACGAATGCCGTCTCGTGTTCAATAGAAGGTACAAACAAATACTATACACGTATAAGCGTTGAAAGTAAACGAACACGTTTAAAGCGGCTTACTTTTGCTTAAGTAATTTTTAAATTTCCATGCAACTTTACAGTTGCAAGCGTCTAATTGTATATCATTAATATACCTCTAAATTTTATAATTGCGAAATATATTCTGCCGTGTCCTTAAAATAAGTTTCAAGGTAGGTATTAAATACTTTGATACACAAATACCCACCAGGAAAATAACTCTTTATAAACAAAAGAAAGTAGGCAAGTGGATACTAGACTGTTATTGTAAGTACTCGGAGGTGTAATAATTAATTTTCAATGAATTCAAACAGGTCTTTTCGAATAAAGTTTGCCGCTATTTATCATAGTAACATTGTAAACATTATTTGGCAGCTCACGCCTATAACTTACAGTTTTTCTTTCGAAATAATGCACCATAAAATTCTACATGACGGCTTGATTGAGTGGACCTGTCCATAACAGACAACCACAGACTATGAGACAGTTCTTGAAATATGATAAAAATATTTTGACGTCATGTAATTATAATTACAATAGTATCTATGACTCCAAGATTATTTACAAGGAATTAAGTCGAAATCTTGGAATTTTATTTAAAACCCAAAAGAAAAGACAATAATTCTGTTAATCGCGTTAGTGAAATTTTAACTTTAAACCGCCTGGTTATAAAATCTAAATCAAGTTTATATCAAAAGTTACGAGCAAACATACTTGAAAAATCACAATACCTCGCTCGCCTCAGCCTGTAACACCCAAGCACAGGCCTTCTCCCCCCATGCAGGAGAAGGATCAGAGCCCAATCCACCACGCCGCTCCAATGCGGGTTGGCGGACATATTCCTTACTATAAGTAACGATCGCTATCAGGTGTATATGATAGCAACCGGGACCGACGGCTCAACGTGCCCTCCGAGGTACGGTGAAGAGACCCACTAGGACTGTACAAACACCAGACCACGGCCAACATCTGTATAGCCAATACAAATTGCTGCCATGCGCGGGGACCGAACCCACAAACCAGTGCTGTGACCGCTGTGCCAACGCGGCGTTACACATACCTACGTACCTATCTATTCAACAAACCAGCTACGTAATTTAGGTATACCAATGAATAACTAAAGATTAAATGAACTAACAAAACAACTATTAAACGAATAATTAGTATTTTAACAAAAAAAATACTTCATTAATTCGATTAAAGATTCTTCTTAAACAAAATCGATTATTATTTCAAATCGAATATTATATTATTTTGTAGAACCCGACTGAAAACACTCACGAAACACTTATTCACTTTGAATCTATAGTTATTCATTCACGACACACACTTTTAACTACATCAAATAAGTTGATATCACATTTTGATTTTGATTATCACTAATCACCTGTCTTGTAAGTACGCCACTTATCGAGTAGCAACGTTGGCTGCACAATAATTAAACAATAACTGCATCTTCACTTACCAATTATCATATTTAGAGGACAACAATCCCGAAAATACATGACAAAGATGGCGACTGACCAATCATAAAATTCTATTAACTATTCGGGAGATGTTGTCTCCTTCTTTATGTTCTTCCAGTACTTCAAAACTAATAAATAATCATGGCAAGAACACTAGAAAATTAAAAACACAAATTTAATGCTAACAGTACTTATTGTGCAACTACCCTGCAAATCAGACACAAAGATAATGCCTGACCAATGGTAAATGAATAAGTTTAGTATTACTCATTCGAAAGATAGCGCCACCATCCCCGCGTACTATTCCGGTTTTAAGCAATAAGAGCAATATGGACACCAAATCCAATAATTTAATAATTGTCAGAATTACAAATATACCAACACTATGTATAATATAAAATTTTAATAAATTTTATTTAAGGTTATTATTATTTGTATATTGAACTTCATATTGTCATCTTTTTGCTTATAATGAAGTCTACAACAAATGAACTTCAGTTTTAGTTAGAAAATGAACTATTTTGATAGCAATGTTTTAATTGAAACTCATAAATATTAACTCTCTTTTCTTTCCTTTTTTTTTTCATTGATACATATAATTATATTTTACTGACCTTTGTCCTCGTCGCCAATGTAGGACCCTATAGTCCCTCAAGGAGAGTTTAGATACGACACTGGCTCACTACTACCACACTGGAGCGCAGGCGCACGTCCGCTCCGTACCGCGTTCGTCACATGACTGCCCTCAGTCCGTAGGTGTCTGCCTTTATACACTCTTGCTCCCTCCAGTGTGATACGTGAGACAGTGTATTGTATTCATTGTAATACAAACACTACATTGATACAAACACTGTATCTACATACACTATAGGGGTAGAAGCAAGTAGTAAATAAAATTCAAATAATTTAACTTTTATACCCCGTCCGGCGACTAATGATCTTTTTGACAGCCCACGCCTATAAATTACAGTTGTTTTTTTTTCGGAATAACGTACTAAAATTCTACTGTAATGTCATACTTTATTGACGATTTGATTGGTTGAGTGAAGTACCCTGTGCATAACAAACAACCACAGACTATGAAACAGTTCTTGAAATAATAAATCGATAATAAATCGATCATAATTATGATAAAAATAATTTTACGTCATGTGATTATTGTTTCTATAAATTTAATAAAAAAAAGTAATAAAAATGGTATCTATGACTTCAAGATTGATTATTTGCATGGAATTAAGTCGAAATCTTGAAATTTAATAGCAAACCAAGAATAAAGAGCAATAACTCTGTTGATTCATTTATTTATTATTTATATATTTCATTTATAATTAAAAAAAACTAATAAACGCATAAATAAATAATATTTTTAAACTAAATGTATTTAATTAAATCGATTGAAAGTTCTTCTTAAATAAAATCGATTATTATTTCGAATCGAATAAATAACGTGTGAGGCAGTCACTAATGTCAAAATTTCTTGAAGTGTCAAAAAGATCATTAGTCGCCGGACGGGGTATAGTAAATAATTAAGTATGTAAAAAAAATACCAGTATGTATGATGCATATTTAGATATTTTACTACTATTTTTCAGGTGCTGAATACAGCTTTGTCACCTTGCCCTCTACTTCGCAGGCTCCACAAGGACTTACTTTTGAAAAAACACTAGGTAATAATTAATAAATAAAAATTTCACATTTTCAATTTTATTCAATGACATAAAACATTAACAGTAACATGTCTACTATAAGCATAGCTAACTAGCATTTAATTTGTATGAAATTTTAATTTTTTTTTTTTAATTTATCTTAACAAATTTTATCTTGTTTTTTTATGCCTTTTTTTAATAATAGATGTGTATGTCGTCAAATATATGACTAAATAAAATTTAAATGATTTAACTTTTAGTAAATAATTAAGTATGTAAAAAAAATACCAGTATTAGATGCATATTTAGATATTTTACTACTATTTTTCAGGTGCTGAATACAGCTTGTCGCCTTGCCCTCTACTTCGCAGGCTCCACAAGGACTTACTTTTGAAAAAAACTCTAGGTAATCTCTTGTATATAAAAATGAATCGCTGAATTTGTTGCTAAGCGCAAACCTCGAGAGCGGCTGAACCGATTTCGCTAATTCTTTTTTTATGATATTCCTTGAAGTACGAGGATGGTTCTTACGAAGAGAAAAATTTAAAAATTTCACTGAAAAAGTCTAAAAACAACAATTATCTATATTCCCATACAAAAGATTTGTAATAATACTTAAAAGTCAATTTCAATTTTAATACCATACCATAAAGTTTAGTGTTAGTGGAGGGGTTCCGGGAAGGATAAGTATTAAAAAAAAGTAAAAGATTAAAGAATCGACTATTAGGCGGTACGAAGTTCGCCGGGTCAGCTAGCTCAATATAAATAAAAATTTCACATTTTCAATTTTATTCAATGACATAAAACATTAACAGTAACATGTCTACTATAAGCATAGCTAACTATATAGCATTTAATTTGTATGAAATTTTAATTTTATAATAAATGATTTTTAAAAATGATAAATTAAAAAATTAATTTATCTTAACAAATTTTATCTTGTTTTTATGCCTTTTTTTAATGATAGATGTGTATGTCGTCAAATATATGACTAAATAAAATTTAAATAGACAAATATATTTTGGACTATTTTTCATTTCAGACCTACATACCTACGCAGAAGAAGTTCCTGCTGAGTCATTACACAAAAAGTAGATTAAGTTTCAAATGCTTTTGGCAAATGTAATTGATAATTTAGATAAACTTGATAGTGTTAAGTATTCAACCAATACGGGATATTACAATGAATGACATCTTTATTTATCCACTTTACGAGCGCCAGTTTGTGCTAGTTTGATCTAATCTTTAATTTTGAAATGGTTATCACAAACATATTTCAGTTCATGAAAAAGGAGGACTATTTTTAATCCTTGGCTATGTTAATGTTATAAAAATTAAAATATTGTATAGTGAGACTGTTTCACAAGTAATGCTCTTTAGTATTGTTTGTTTATTAGATATCTGTTAATATTTTTGTATTATTTTTGTAAATCTTGTTATTATTATTGTTATTACTGTATAGTGAGATGGTTTCTTATAAGTAGGTAAGATCATCTCTTCAGAATCATGTTACTTTAGTAGATATCTACCGAAATTAATAATTTCTTAACTAATATCGTTTTCTTTTAAAGGTCACTGAAAAGTGCATTAGTTTCAAGTAATAAGTTTGAAAGTATTATATTTATTTTGGTATAATTATATCTACTACAATTGACATCTTATAATTCCTTTTTCTAAGTAATTGCAGTGTTTTTAAAATATTTTCATAATAATATGATGCAAACATTATCAAATAGATAAATCTATACTAATATATAAAGCTGAAGAGTTTGTTTGTTTGTTTGTTTGAACGCGGTAATCTCTGGTTGTACTGGGCCGATTTGAAAAATTCTTTCAGTGTTAGATAGCCCATTTATCGAGGAAGGCTATAGGCTATGTGTCATCACGCTAAGACCAATAGGAGCGGAGTCCACGCCGACGAAGTCGCGCGCAGAAGCTAGTTAGTTTATAAATGGATAAACTTTTGATCTTGTTCATTTATTTGAGTTTTCAATTTAGTTTTAAGAACTATACTTCTTAAGGTAATACATTGCTTAAACAGAAGGTTATAAAAACATTTTACGGCCCCGCTTTGCCATACTTGTCTGTAAATATTTAGTTCTAAAGTTTTAATAATAATATAATTATAAAAATTGATTTACTTCTGATTTCACTTCCATAAAAGTGTTAGTAACAGTTTTATAACTTAAAAAAAAACTAATGTTAGTATGACACGCTCAATGTACATACTCCTGTAATTGTTATTTTGTGTGAATTAAAATTATTATCAAAAATCAAAACAAAGCATTGTAAATATATATAACATTAAAAAGAAATTTATTTCAAATATTGTTAATATAAATTAGTACAATTTTTTTAAATAAGTAATCCAGACAAATTAGACGTATAATGTATATTATGTAAATTTGTCCGTAGGACAGGTGTTATCTTTAAATAATTCAACGCATTTTGCAGTGAACATTGAGAGCGATGCGAAATCGTGAACATTTGATGTGTTTTAGAAGTTTATATTCTAAGATTTTATTTATTTTGGTATATTATTTAGGATCAAGTATTTTTGTAACGAAAAGAATGTGACACATGTTTTGTACAAATTACTGTATCACTTAAAGATATAAAAAAGGCTATAAGAGAAAATTTTAGCAACAAGTAATAATATGTTATAGTATACAAATAAACTGACAAACACTTCATTAAATTATAACTTATAATGTTATTGTGAAATATTGTAGATAGGATGAGGCATTTATTAAGATAATTACAGTTTTTTTTTTTTTATATGAGAAGTGTCTAATCCTTGGCCATCCTAATTTTATGAAACGAAAGTGTTTGTCTGTTATTGGTATACCGTATCCATAAAAACTGATATTTTGATATGGTCTTGAAATCATCTTATTTGTTATTTATTTATTGTGTAGTGAGATTGTTTCTTATGTAAGGCTCTTCAATTATGTTTCTTTAGTAGATATCTATCGAAATTACTATTTCTAACTGTAATGTTGTTTTCTTGTAACAATCACTGAAAAGTGCATTAGTTTCAAGTACAAAGTTTGAGAGTATTATATTTATTTTGGTAAATGTCTACTACAATACACATCTTATAATTCTTTTTTCTAAATAATTGCAGTGTTTTTAAAAAGAAAATCATAATAATATGATGCAAACATTTTCATAATATGATGCAAACATTTTCAATAGATAAATTAGTTTATCCTTTTGTTTTGAGCTTATTCATTTATTTGAGTTTTCAATTCAATTTTAAGAACAACATTTACATTTTTATTTCTTGCATTAGAAAGCCCTTTCATAGGTTACATTGCTTAAACAGAAGATTATAAAAATATAATACAGCCCCGCTTTATCATAAATTGTACCATTATTGGCTGTAAATATATAGTTCTGGAGTCTTGCATTGTAAATATGTATAATATTAAAAATAAATTTATTTCAAATATTGTTAATATAAAATTTAGAAAAGTTAGACGTATTAAATATATGTAGATTTGTCCTACAGGTGGTATCTTAAAATAAATTAACTTATTTTACAGTGAGCATTGAGAGTGAATCGAAATCGTGAACATTTGTTGTGTTTTAGAAATTTATGTACTGAGATTTTTGCCATAATTTTATTTATTTTGGTATATAGGCTAATTAATATTTTTAGAAGAGTAAAATATAAATAATAAAAATGTATTTTACAAAAAGGCCTTTTATTTAAATTAAAATGTATAAAATTATAAATATTAGAACCCTGTGGCCAAAAGTATCGATAATTTTACGACTAATTTATCGACCTTTTTCCACACTAGTATCGACTTCCGGTACGATAAAAAAATTTCACAACACTATATACCATCATTACCAATTTAACGAAAAAAAAATTTAGAGCAACCGTTAAGTTGGTACCAAATGTATAGTAAACCTTGAACCCGGAGCTCAACCGTGTCTATGAAGTGACACCTCTTTCTCTTTATATGCTCTTTGCTGACTATTATCAAACAGATATAAAAAATAAAATCACAGAGTACAATAACTATAAAAATGTCACTGTGATGAGAATAATGAGATGTTTGTTATCAGACTCATAAGTAATCAAAATATTGCGCTCCGATTACTAGGAAATTTTGTATTTTACTAATACATGTTATAAAATAAATAGTGAAAATAGTTTATTAAAATGAGTGACTTAGACGACCTCTTCAAGCCTATAGTTCTAGTGACAGGCTTTGGGCCGTTTCTAAATCACCCGGTAAATGCAAGTTGGGAGGCTGTGAAGCTGATGAATAAAGACGAGATAGAAAAGAAACATAACGTAGAGCTGGTGCAGCTGGAGATTCCCGTGACGTATGAAAACGTAGACGAGTTCGTCCCTGCTATCTGGGAAACGCACACTCCGAAGGTACATATTTTCAAAGCTTTTTTTGCATTCAGTTTGTAGTTTTGGACCATTTGAAATATCTTTTGTCAAATTAATATTATATAAACACTTTTAGTTTTAAATTAAACAAGCGTACGGCTCACCTGATGGTAAGTGACTACCGTAGACCATAGACGCCTGCAAGTCGCAAGCGCGTTGCCGACCCTATCCCCAATGGATCCCCTATGAGGAATCCCCTAGGACGGGGGTCGGCAAGCCGCGGCTCGCGAGCCACATGCGGCTCTTTGGATGTGAAGCTGCGGCTCTTTAGTTCCATACGCAAATATTATTTTTATAATTGATTTTATAAAAAAAAAAAAATTAAAAATCATTCTGAATCTATTAACGAAGATTAGGCACCAATTCTATCTCTCAGCGACTTATACTGGCTTTTTTTTCACCTCCTTCCTCGTGACACACATTATCACGGTTGTCGCAGGTTTACCACGGCTATTACACATTTGCAGGTGGAAGATATTCAACTTTCTTCTGCCTTATCATTTGCTATCGATGAGTTATGCGACATAAAAGACACGGCACAAGTTGCTCTTTTTGTTAGATATTATATCTTCTTAAGAACTTTTAGGATTGCTACCTCTTACGGCTCTAAGGACAAACTAGAGGGCAAGATATACCGAATTCCATGCAAAAATGTCTTGAAGACAATGGGATCAATTTAAATAAAATCGTTTCAATAGCAAATGGTGGAGCCAGAAGTATGACAGGAAAAATAAAGGGGCAACAACGATTCTTCAGAGAAAAATTAACCACGAAATTCTGAAGTTTCACTACATAATTAACCAAGAAGCGCTTTGTGCCCAAACATTTTCCGCCGAAATAGATGAGGTTATGAATTTACGCTTCAGCCTGTAATATCCCACTGCTAGGAATAGGCCTCTTTCCCCATGTAGAAGAAGGATCAGAGCTTAATCCACCACGCTGCTCCAATGCGGATTGGCGGATATATTCCCTACTATGAGTAACGATCGCCATCAGGTGTACATAATAACAACCGGGGGCCGACGGCTTAACGTGCTCTCCGAGGCACGGTGAGGAGGCCCACAAGGACTGCATAAACACCCAAACTACGGAAAACATCTGTATGGCCAATACAAATGTTTGTCATGTGCGGGGATCGAACCCGCAACCGCCAGCGCAACTGCCACAAACCAGTGCTGTGATCGTTGCGCCAATGCGTCGTCGCGAGGTTGGCGGAATTTAGTAATCAAAATTGTTAATAGCATCTTGTTAAAAGCACTCTACCATCGCCAGTTTAAAGAATTTTTAAACGAAATGGAGATTTAGTATTCAGACCTCCTTCTTCACAATAAAGTACGATGGCATTCCAAAGGTAAGGTTGAAAGGTTTTGCTTTGTGCTTCCAAAGGGAAATCCACAGCCTATATTTTGGTAGAAGAATTGGTTTGTTTTGAAGAAAAATTATTCCTTTTAGAAGAAGATATTCAGAGTGGTAAATTACTTCATTTTCAATTTTTAAAGAAATATTGCGATAAAACCAGTGCAACTGTTGACACGAATTACTTCAGCACACTTATAAAAAAAATTAAAGCATTAGCATTTGCTGACAGATTTAAGCAATTCAAAACAAACAAAACCACCCTAGCATTCATAGTAAATCCTCTCAACACAAATCGTAACGAAATCTAAATTGAGCCTTGCAAAAGCATCGAGAAATGCAACTGATCAATTTAAGCTTTGTGGAGTGGAAAATTTACAGAGTTGAAAAGCAAGTTAGAAGAGTTGAAGGTCCAGAAATGTATGTACGTAACGCAACAACAGTGGACAGCTCTGAAAGAAATGCCACGACTTGAGGCTCTTATATTCGACGCATGGAATATTAGTCTTCCGGATTGCTACGGTGAAATGAAGAAGTTGGCATTTGGAGTGCTGACTATCTTTGGATCCACATATTCGTGCGAGCAAGCGTTCGCTTGCATGAATAGAATTAAAAGTAAAGTAAGAAGCCAACTAACAAATGAAAATTTTGAGTCATGTTTGAAACTTAAAACAAGTTATGAGCCAAATTTATCGAAACTTTCTAAAGCCACGCAAAGCCAACGCTCCCATTGAATTTGTTTGCTCAAATATTTGTTATAGAAGTACAAGTAAAAACTTATGCGAGTACTATTTATTATTGGCAACAAAATTTTTTGTGGCTCTTTAAAAACTTTGAAATTTTGTAAATTGTAATTTTTGGCTCTCCTGACTCAAAAGGTTGCCGACCCCTGCCCTAGGAGCTCTGGTCACCTTACTCACCAACAGGAACACAATACTGCTTGAAAACAGTATTATTTTGCTGTGGTCTTCTGTAAGGTCGAGGTACTACCCCAGACGTGCTGCTCCATATTTTGAGCAGGAAATTTCCTGCTGTGCCCTACCTCAGTTAATAAATTGTATATTTAAAATATACTATCACAAATGTATATATTAAAAATAATTTTCCAGTTATTGATCCATGTTGGTGTGTCAAGCATAGCTAATAACATAACAATAGAAACACAGGCCCATCGGAAGGGCTATCAAAGGCTAGACTACTTCGATAAGTGTCCGGCAAATCATGTATGTATGGCAGAAGGTGCTATAAGGATTCATACAAAGTTGGACACGGAGAAACTATGCAATGATTTTAATGATGGAAACCCACCTAAAGATACAAGTGCTATTGTTTCAAAAGATGCTGGCAGGTATTATATTTTATGTCATTTTATTATTTGCTATCCAACATTTTACTTAGACTTTTACATTTGTATCATTAGTTCCTGAGATTAACGCGTTCAACTAAACAAACTCATAAGCAAAAAAAATAATTGTAATATTAATATATAAATAGATTTACGTTCCAAAACAATACAATAAGGTGTTTATCAAGTATTAAGATAAACACATCTTTGTATCTAAGTCTCTTATTGTTCTTATTTTATCAGTCTTAAAGACAATGTGAATCTACAACGATAGTGTGATAACGAAGTATTAACAAACTATTGATTATTTACTAGAACATATAAATCAACTAGCTGTGCCCACGACTTCATCCACGTGGAGTTTAACAAAAAAGTTATTTTTCAATTTGCACTTATAAAATAAATTTATAAAATAAAAGCAGCCTATGTTACTCCTTATTACATCAGCTATCTGTAGGCGAAAGTCCCGTCAAAATCGGTCCAGCCGTTTCAGAGAGTAGCCAGAACAAACAGACAGACAGACAAAAATTGTAATCAATGTTATTTTGGCATATGTATGTACCGTGTATTTAGTAAAAGCGGTTATTTTAATATTACAAACAGACACTCCAATTTTATTTATTTGTATAGATGTACAAGTAGCACAACAGACATTGCGTTGATTTATCAAAACTCATTACTCACTTGTGGCATCACATATTGTAGGCTTCAATTTGCTCAGATGTTTTTAATCAATTACTTAGGGAAATGTACCATTGTTTGGTTCCGTCTTATTACATACTTTTAATAACACAGAACCCCTTTTTGAAAGAGAGTTTCAGGAATTTTTGTCATAAATAATCTATCTCCATTTTTATACGCACAATTTGCATGTCAGTCAGTCAGTTCAGCCTATTGCAGTCCACTGCTGGACATAGACCTCCCCAAGTTCGCGTCACAGACATCCCGGTTTTCCGCAATTTGAATGTAATAAAATTAAATAATAATATGAATATACCTTTTGAACGTGTTCTATCGACGCGACGATTCGATTCAATATGAAAATAAATTCGGGTAACTTTTTTTTATTCTAGACCAGACCTTATTTTTAAATATAAATTAAATTATTGACGTTTGCAACACCAGAAGCATCGCAAACGCGGTTCCGAACCTACCCGCAAGTCCCCTAGGTTATCTGTTCACCTTACTCACCATAGGATAACAACACTGCTTGAAAGCAGTCTTATTTAGCTGTGATCTTCTGTAAGGTCGAGGTACTACCCCAGTCAGACTATTCCTATATTCATTCCTATATTCCTATATTCAGAATATTTCCTGCTGTGCCCTACCTCAGTTAATACAAATACTATTAAATGAATTACTATTACAATGATACTAATAAATGAATTGATTTTTTCAGATATCTATGTGAATACATATACTACACATCCCTAAGTGTGGACAACACTAGAACACTCTTCATCCACGTACCGGACACTAACGTGTATTCGTCAGAGCAGACAGCCCGAGCGCTCGAGAAGATTCTAGACCTCTGCTTAGAACAAGTGAACGCAATGGATTCTGCTAAAGAAGTAGCGGATAAACTTAAAAATACGAGTTTGAAATCGGAAAATGAAATTTAAATATAAGTAAATCAAATATTTTGTTTGTTGTTAATTAATTGTTACTGATACATTTATGTACATTCCTAGGTAAACGTTTCAAGTGGTTATTACGAGTTTTAGCATTCTTTAAGGCAAAGTGTTTGTACTTATTAGATTTCTATTTCTTACAGAAAAGTATTTTAAACAGTTATTTTTAGTATAATTATTATTTATTGTTAGTTAAAATAAGAAAGTATTTCAATGAAGTAAAATTAAATTGTACGAAAGTATATTTCAATTTTATTTGCTTAATTTCGTATTGAAACTATAGTAGATATATAGTTATAGGTATCTAATAATGCGTATTTACTTGACAATTTTTTCGTCGATCTATTGGGGGTACCGATTTTGATGATTCTTGTTTCAACCGAAAGTTGATACGTTTCGTGTGGTCCCATTTAAATTTGATCGACATCAGTCTGATGACTACTTTATGAGGAATCATAATAACAATAATCACCATAACACAATTATTCAGAAAAAGGACTAATGAAGACATTGAAAGTGTCGAGTTATATAGGGTGGAGGGGAGAAGAACCACAGAAGAACAACAGGTTCAGAAACCACGGTCATGTGTACCATATATTATACTCTTTGGTCATGTGATCTGAACGTAAGTATCCATCGAAAAGAATATAAAAATATTTGCATATAGGTGGCGCCATAGTAGCAAGTGGAAAGATTTTTAAAACAGTGCCATGAATTATTAGAGTAAGGTACGAAATTAAAAAAGGAAAGAAATACATCCGGTTTATTTCGCTTTTTGTATTCACTTGCAAAAGTTCTTTATAATTCACAATAATTTATTGACTTTCAAAGTTATCTCACAGTAATTGTTAGGTTGTAGTTGTCCCAAAAATCAACGTCAAGCCGAAAACTAGAGGCAGGGTAAGTAGCGAGTTACCAGAAAAATATAAAAAAAAAATCTTAGTCCTGTAATTTTCATGTTATAAATATAAGCCATTATAAGCCTTAAAAAAAAACGAAAAAACTGACACCTCTGATAAACTTTCAAGTAGGTACTGCGACTATACTTCATTTTTCTTAAGTTTTTTTTTTTTTATATTGTAATCCTAAATAATTATAACTACAAATAATTGTGTTTGCTCACAAAGGAAAAAAAACGACTTCAATTACATCGACAAGTAATACAACGAAAAAATAGTCAAGTAAATACGCGCTATTAATTTATGCCTTGGCGTACAGGGCACGGGAATGGATTTGAGGCGTGGCGCTCAAAAGGTTAAAGATTACTCAAAAAGTTGTAATCAGATCTCGATCAAATTTAAACAAAGACTACATGACAAGTATTAGCTTTCGATTAAAGTAAGAATCATCAAAATCGGTACACTGAGTAAAAAGTTATGAGGTACAATACAAAGTAGGTCAACGAAAAAGTAGTCAAGTAAATACGCATTATTAGATATATCTAAAAGTAATTGTTAGATCTCAATTAAATTTAAATGGGACCACAGGACACGCAACACCTTTCAATTAAAACAAAATTGATCGAAATCGGTCCACCCAGTCAAGTTCTGAGCTTACAGACGAATTGAGAACCTCCTTCTTTTTTGGAGTTGGTTAATTACAAACTAAAATTTAATCATAAGCATAACAGTCCATTTTAAATATAACTTTTTTGCTCAATCATGCACTCAAAATTATTACCTACCTAACGAAACTAGGGTCTGTACTGAAAAAAAATTTAGTACCCTATTATGATGTATTTTCTTTTTACCATCGAAAACACTGCATTTGAGATATTGCTTTTCACAAAAATTAATCTAAAAAGCTAGTTTATACAGATAAAACAAGTCTATTCAACCTATTGTTGTCTTATCGTAATTTATTTGAAGGATAAACTATATCCACAATTCCAGTGTTCATAGCTATTTTTAATTATTTAATTGATGGATTATTTAATAATCTCAATCAAATTTTTTTCATCGCCTTCACTCATATGATAAAAGTTTTATCTCAATTGATATTTTTTAACACACAGAATATGCCCTTAGACCAAATAAAGAATATATTATGAGGGTGCTCATTAGAACTAAGGTGTTTTAAATAAAACAAAGGCTAGTTATCAAACATCTTTATTGGCTAGTCCTCCTCCTCGTCGTTAGCGGCGCCGCCGCTCTGTCCCTTGCGCAGGTTCTTCCTCTTGACGCGGCCGGCGCGGCCGCCGCCGAAGGGCGACTTCAGGGAGAAGTCGATGTGCTTGCCCGAGTCCAGGCGGACGATGAACGACGGGATGTTCACTACTTGCTTGCGGACACTGGAATAGAATTATTGAAAATTATTATTAGTTATGTTTACATTTGAGTGAGTTTTTTTGTACAGGAAAAAAACGATATTTAAAAAAAAAACCTTGGGTCACTACGCCAAGCGGTAGGATTACTTTTATTGTAAGTACTGGATTGTAAACTGCGGAAATGTTTTTGTTATTATTATCTTATTCTTGAAGACAAAAAAGGTGATAAAATTAATCATTTAACCGATTCCGTGCGGAGGTCTTTTTAACAAACTTTAGTGCCTGGCGTCAAACAAACATTTCGTGATGCCTCTGGGGCACCAAGCGCCAGAGACTTTGATGATTCCCCTGGGGAATCATCCGCCATGAAATATAACTTTTAGCTTTTTCTCGTGTTTCTCTGGTTAAAAGGTCATTTGCCACTCAAATATCGAACATAAACGGTCAGTAAATTCGTTCAGTGCGTTTAAAAGTGATAATCTGTGTGTTTTTTTGGAAATGGAAGGTAAGTGACTAATTTTTATAAGGTGTTGTAAACCTTTTTGCATTATTTTATTATGGATTCATTTATTTAGGAGTGTTATTATAGAATATGTTTACATACCATTAGAGTTTGCAATGGGTGAAACTTATTTATAGCTGTGTGTTCTATATACCAGTGTTCAGGGAAACAATTTTAAATACAAAATAGCTTCAAAATGGAAAATCCGATTTTAATAAATAATAAATATTCTAGATACACGTGCCTACAGAGATATATGATTAATTATGAAATATGTTTTATTTGGATAAGGATGTTAATGTTTGTGTTTTTATTATCAAAAAATATCTATGTAGGTACATACAACTTTGTTAAAAATGTGGAAATTGGTTAAGCGTTTTAACAATCTTTTCATTTTGTTGTAGAGTTACCTAGAAAAAAAATTAAATATATTTTCCAGTCAGAAATGGAAACGCAATGCGACGACGACGTGTTTTATGAAAATTCACAAACTTATGACAATTGGAAACCTGAAGTAAATAAAGATAGTGGAACTTTAAAAAAAACAACGCAGGATTGTGCAACATGCACAGAAAAATCAACAAAAGATAATTTCACGAGGACAGAAAAGACCCTGATAGAAGTAGAAGAGCGGGTTCCGTCAATTGTGGATTTGCATGGTTGCAAATATTTTGGACAATTCGTATCGAACGAATTGCTACGATTTAGTATAGATAAAAGATATGTAATTATGCAAAAGATTATAGAAATGCTGAAACAATAATTTACCTACATTATAATAATGTAGATGAATAAGAGTAAAATGAAAGAAGGTTGTGTTTAAAAAGATTTATTAATATTTTAGTACAAGGTTAATTATTATAATAATCAATAAGACTGATTTTTCATTATGTAAGAACCTGAATTAGCCGGGTAGAGTGGCGAACAATGGCGAAAACAAAAACAACAAACCCATTTGGAAAATGAACGTTATAACAAAAGCGTTTGATTTTTTTGAGGAGCGTTCCAGGAAGTAGACTATTTAAATTAACTTTGTAACAATCAATAAAAGAATCTAAGAAAACAAAGTAGACCGTTTGTTCGATTGTGTTGTTTTATTAGTTTTCGTGTAGTAATAATTCAGAAATATATTCCAGCTCTGAAGATAAGTTCGTTAAACTTAGATATGTATAATATGATTGTGTACATTTCTAAAAAAAAAAAAGCGAAATAAAAGTACCCGATAAAAAAGGTTGACAATCCCTGAAGTCTGCGAATTCACGATATTCCTTAAAACGAACACTGTAGGCATGATATGGGTGACAAATAGAGACACTTTTGTTTACGGATTTTTTTTGACAAATGTCGTTTTATCCGAGTTTCATATGTTTCAATTTTGTATCCTCTCGGGCACCATACGCCATTCGCAAAAGATTTACATGGTGCCTGTGCGGCATCATCCGCACGGAATGGGTTAAATGTAAAAAATTTAAAACCTTTATAATTAAGTTACTACATCGGAAATATACTCATTCCATTACAATTTATTAATGTAAAAAAATTGTGCAGTTCTCAACAGTACAAAATACATGAAGGTCAAACATTGAACTAGACCAGTGTTTTTCAACCTGTGGGTCGCGACCCCCTGGGGGGTCGCGAAGCTTCTGTAGGGGGGTCGTCAGAGGTCGAGAAAACTTTAGTAAAAAAAGAATAAAGATTAAAAAGATTGATCTATTAAGTAAGAGAATTTTAACAAAAGGATAATTATACTCAAACATTTTTAACAAATTTACATAAAATAAAATCCTAAGACTCATGTTATTGCGAAGGTTGTGCTTGTTTAAGATTAACCAATTACTCCCATCGTGGATCTGTATTTGCTACACATAGAATTAAACCGTTTTCTATATTGAAGTGATTTCTTTGTTTACTTTTTATTTTAGCCATTGATGAAAATGTCAACAACTCACCTAAGTACGAGGTAGCAAATGGAATCAAACACTTCAAAGCCTCAGTTGTCAATTTCGGGTATTCTGTTTTTCTTCTTAACCAAAAGGTATCCAAATTAGCAGACTCGAATTCCGATTCCATCAGCAGATAATTCTAGCAGATATTTTTGAGCTTAGTTGGCAAATTAGCATCATTTATAGCTGCGTTTAAAAACGAATTTAAGATTTTTAAACTGAGGTAGGGCACAGCAGGAAACCTGCTCAAAATATGGAGCAGTCCGACTAGGGTAGTACCTCAACCTTGCAGAAGATCACAGCTAAATAATACTGTTTCCAAGCAATGCATAGTGTTGTGTTCCTGTTTGTGAGTAAGGTGACCAGAGCTTCCGGAGGGAATTGGGGGTAGGGTCAGCAGCGCGCTTGCGATGCTTCTGGTGTTGCAAGCGTCTATGCTTATAGACGCTTGCAACACGGTAATCGCTTACCATCAAGTGAGCTGTACGCTTGTTTGCCGACCGTATATATGTTTTTTTATGTATGTTCGGGGATAACTTCGTCGTTTATGAACCGATTTTGATAATTCTTTTTTTGTTGGAAAGGAGATATCCCAACTTAGGTACCATGATAAGGAAACCAGGATCTGATGATGGAATCCCAGAGAAATCGAGGGGAACCCTCAAAAATCGTAGTGACAACTAGTGCGTTTGTTAATTTTTTTCGTTGGCTTACATATTACTTGTCGATGTCATTGAAGTCGGTTTTTTTTTCGTTTGCGAGCAAACACAATTATGTCTTTTGCAATGATGACATTTTCATCTCGCTCTATACATATACATACATGAAAAAAAAAATGCGTGCGTACAAATTACACATGTCAGAAGTGAAACTTCTTTGGCAAACAAAATACAAAAAAAAAAACTAGTTGAAAAAAAAAACAAAAAGCCAACGTCGCGGTTTTTCCAGGTGGTCGCCCATCCAAGTACTGACCGTCATGACGCTGCCGCGTTATCGGTCGCTCAAATTTTACCCCTCATGCGCCTAAAAAAGTTTCACTTCAAAAAGCGAAGGGTCGGGGGGTCGCGAAATATTTTTTCATACTAGGGGGGTCGCATCATGAAAAAGGTTGAAAAACACTGAACTAGACTAATTATTTCCATATGTATTTATTTAGCTAACGAGTCATACGTTACCTCCTCTTAGTTCACAATAGAACTTAATTTCAAGACATTGACCTCAACAAGTGAGAGTCAAGTGGTCTATTAGAATTTATTCACAAGCCGGCCTCAGCGGCTCGCCGATATGATCACCTGTGATTTTTATGTAAAAAGTGAATGATAAACACTTGATACAGACTATCAGATAAATATATGTATTGTTACATTTCTACGTATTGTGCTGAAAGGATATATATACATATATCCTTTACAATAACATTCTATTGTTGAGGGTAACTCCTAAATATATTTTGAAGTAAAACTTCTTTACGCACAAAGCGAACGGAATTTCAGAGGGAGATATGTTAAATGGAGCTTAAGAATTTTTGCTAAGTCCTGTGGTCTAAAGCAAACTCGATTTTTTTTTAAAATCTCAATTGACATAATTTTCATATATACTATATACATATACTCATGACATTGTTTCATTTTTAACAAATTGAATTCATATATTATGTTCATCAACATAATCTACATGTCTCAAGTACATGTAATTACTTATTCGAGTTATAAACCGTTGTTTCAATAAAATATAGCCAAAGATGAAATATGAACCCATATTGAACATAAAAATAATCATACCGAATGTGCCTCTGTCTGATCAAGATGCGGGCGTGGTGGATAGACTTAGCAAGACCAGCCTTGAAGACCTGGGTCTGAAGCCTGCGCTCCAAGAAATCCTCAATCTTGAGACCGAGCACATAATCGAGCTTCATCTGCTTCTCATCCAACACTCCAATCCTCACCAGACGACGGAGAAGGGCATTGCCTATAAAATGATTTGATTTAATGTAAATGACTGCTTTGACGATAGATATTACAAATGTAATATTTTGTTCAGTTTGTAAAAAGGAATATCTACAAAACATTTCAGACAAGAGGTTGCCAGATATTTTTCATCATTTAAATAAATCTAAAAAAAATAAACAAATTTTTAGATTTTTTTTGCTATTTCGTTAACAAATTCAGTTTTAAGAGTGATTAAAATCAATATAAATGCATCATATAAACAATTAAACGCTGCGTTGGTGCCGCGGTCACAGCACTGGATTGTGATTGGCTGTTGCGGGTTCGATCCCCGTACACGACATTTGTGGCTGTTCATTAGATGTGTGGAATGAATTTATGGGGTTTTAGGGGGGAAAAGGGGGGAGGAGGGTGGGTGGATTACCCTTTGGTACTACTCCCACGATGCGAAAATCCATTAAAACGAAGATATCTATAACTAAAATTTTTATGTTAAAATCGTGTAGAAACTTACCGAATATATGTGTGGAATGAATTTATGGGGTTTTAGGGGGGAAAAGGGGGGGAGGGTGGGTGAATTACCCTCTGGTACCACTCCCACGGTGTGAAAATCCATTAAAACGAAGTAGCTATACTATATGCTAACTATATGTTATTTTTTTTTGTTTCTGTGACAAAAATATGCCGGTAAATAGTCTAATATTGAAATTAGATAGGTTAGGGTTATTTTTTTTGTTTCTGTGACAAAAATATGCCGGTAAACAGTCTAATATTGAAATTAGATAGGTAAGGGTTATTTTTTTTTTTGTTTCTGTGACAAAAATATACCGGTATACAGTCTAATATTGAAATTAGATAGGTTAGGGTTATTTTTTTTTTGTTTCTGTGACAAAAAAATATGCCGGTAAACACTCTAATATGGAAATTAGATAGGTTAGGGTTATTTTTTTTTTCTGTTACAAAAATATGCCGGTAAACAGTCTAATATGGAAATTAGATAGGTTAGGGTTATTTTTTTTTGTTTCTGTTACAAAAATATGCCGGTAAACAGTCTAATATTGAAATTAGATAGGTTAGGGTTATTTTTTTTTGTTTCTGTGACAAAAATATGCCGGTAAACAGTCTAATATTGAAATTAGATAGGTTAGGGTTATTTTTTTTTTGTTTCTGTGATAAAAATATGCCGGTAAACAGTCTAATATTGAATTTAGATAGGTTAGGGTTATTTTTTTTTTGTTTCTGTGACAAAAATATGCCGGTAAACAGTCTAATATTGAAATTAGATAGGTTAGGGTTATTTTTTTTTGTTTCTGTGACAAAAATATGCCGGTAAACAGTCTAATATTGAATTTAGATAGGTTAGGGTTATTTTTTTTTGTTTCTGTGACAAAAATATGCCGGTAAACAGTTTAATATTGAAATTAGATAGGTTAGGGTTATTTTTTTTTGTTTCTGTGACAAAAATCGGTAAACAGTTTATTATTGAAATTAGATAGGTTTTTTTAATTTGACTTCATTATGCAATTTAGTAGTATAATTTAAAATTTTCACACCGTGAGAGTGGTACCAGAGGGTAATTCATCCACACTCCCCCCCTTTTCCCCCCTAAAACCCCATAAATTCATTCCACACATATATTCGGTAAGTTTCTACACTATTTTAACATAAAAATTTTAGTTATAGATATCTTCGTTTTAATGGATTTTCGCACCGTGGGAGTGGTACCAGAGGGTAACCCCCCCTCCCCCATAAATTCATTCCACACATCTAATGAATAATTGGCCATACAGATGTTTGCCGTGGTCTGGGTGTTTGTGCAGTCCTTGTGGGTCTCCCCACCGTGCCTCAAAGAGTATGTTAAGCCGTCAGTCCCGGTTGTTCTCATGTACACCTGATAGCGATAGTTTCTCATAGGGAATATATCCGCCAACCCGCATTGGAGCAGCGTGGTGGATTGGGTTCCGATTTTTCTCCCACATGGGGAAGAGGCCTACGCCCAACAGTGGGATATTACAGGCTGAATCGTGATATCAATTAAAATATATTTATTTACAAGCCACATAAGAATAACAATAAAAAGAATGTGAACTATCTTTCATAAGACGTACCTTCGAAAAGACGTTTAGGATCCTTCTCTTCCAAAGTTAGCAGCTCACGAGCAGCCTTACGGATGCGAGCGAGCGTGTACTTGACTCTCCACACTTCGCGCTTGTTGCGGAGACCATATTCACCGATGATCTTCAATTCCTGGTCGAGACGCGCCTTCTCGAAAGGACGACGCGGCGTGACATACGTCTTCGAAAAGACCGAAGGTACGCGGTTGTTCACCATGATGGCGAGCTACATCACAAAGTACTAATAAACACGTGTTTGTAATGAATTAAATACTAAAGGATTTGTTGAGGGGGTTTGTCGCCACTAGCCGTTGCAAACGAAAATACCAGAGACCCAACATGGACCAACATCAAAATCTCTGACTTTAGCACGTTTGGGAATCATAGCACGTGGCATTAATATCGCCTTTTTGTCCACTCACGACGCCAATTTGTAAGCTGCCATGATCTACTCAAAGGCTAACTCGTAAAACATAGATCGTCACGAGCTTTTAGGTTATATGTAAAAATCGAATCTAATCTCGTAAATCAAATATAAGTTACCAAATTTAAATTAATAATACGTTAAAACTTAAATAGATAAATGCAATTCGCACTATATTTAGGAAAATTTATTAAATTTCTAAAAATTACTGAAACACGAACCTTAGACCAGCGACGCTCGCCGAAAAAGAGAATAAATCAACTGTCAAATTGGCGAAGAAAAGTAGCTGCTGTCATTTAAAATATTGTCGTAATATTTAACAGATAATGTGATCGCAGGAAATGTAGCGACAAAGCTGAAAATGTTGAGCTACGGCTTTTGCAGTCGCTCGTCGCTCGTTTGCAGCGACAAATCTGGTCACGTGACATGTTAGCGATAAAGCTGAAAATGTTGAGCTTTGTCGCTGGGAAAGGATCGTGAGTCAGTAAGCGAGATAGTTAGGTCGACATAAGTGTGGTGCTGCAACGATTATTTAATTAATCGCTCTAAATAATGGATTCAGACAAGGCAAATACTTTAAAACATTTAATTAATATTAGTAAAGTATGGACATATACGTTGAAACGATAATTTTGTTTCTTCATTGTAGTTTTGTAACCGTATTGCCGATGCAATGTCTAGAGAGGAACCAGTGCCTACACTACCTCCGCCACCACAAATCGAAGATGTTGATGGATTCCTACTGGGGGTGGGTGTTAATTTGAGACGTTTACCACTGTCGGAACGGATGGCAACGGTCATCGAGATTTTGAATCTGGTCCACCAAAAATGTCTGAGGTTTACGTCGGACACTTAAGACGTTAACTGGTTCTTTTTTCGTTTTTCCAATTTTTTATATGTAAGGACATTATTTAAAAAAAAATATAACATATAATTGTTAAATCAATAAAGAAAACAGGTTGATACTGAAATAAAACAGAATGATCATTGCCGATATTTTTGGCATTCATCCCTATTGTTCCTAGTTTAAAATAATAAATTTATTTAATTTTCTTGTTTACAAGCAAATCTCGCGACAAGCTTTTATATCATATAGATTGTGTAATGACTTTATAAGTAGATAGTAAAAGTTTTAAAGTAAAAATTTATTTTTTTCGTTTTAGCACATTCAAATAAAAGCTTGTTTTTTAAAAAGGTTTTTTACTTTTAATTTATTTTTGACTTTTTAGTCGGTTATCACGTCACTTTATTCGAATTATTCTCAGCAAGCCCTTTCATTTGATACCCATATTGTAGAAGTGCACTAAAAATAACTAGTCCGCACTCTTGGATATGCTGCCATATTGGATTTAGAATGACGTCACAAAGTTAACCATGCATTGTCATCCAAATTGAACCTGCATACAAAATTTTAGCTCAATTGGTTGCTTCAAAATTTAGTTGCAAGATTTCACCCGAACAAACATACATACATACATGCATACATACAAACCATGCATTGTCATCCAAATTGAACCTGTATACAAAATTTCAGCTCAATTGGTTGAAGATATCTGCTTCAAAATTGAGTTGCAAGATTTCACCCGAACAAACATTCATTAATGTTACATACATACATACATACATACATTGCAAGTTAAATAAAAGCTTGTAAAAATATTTATGTGTGCATTAAAATGTCTAAAGCGACAAAAACTATTCATGTTGACTAGATTGATAATATTGCACCTTAAAAGTAAAACCGTTACTGAACTAAAATTTTCTTGAATTGAGTTCCGTAAAATGGGGTGAATAGGGACAAATCCGAACTTCTTAGACAAAATTAAAGCATTTTTTTAAGGATATATTGCTGTATGGTGATCGACGTGATTGAGTCTTTATGGTATCTTGGTCATAAAATATAAAACTATGCAATTAGCATTTCAATTTATGAAAAAAACGTTAAAATATATGCATGTTCCCTATTCACCCGGAAATTGGGGTTAATAGAGACGAAAATAGGGTCAATAGAGAAATTCACCAGGGCTGGCTCTTGTGTAATATATAACAATTTCTAGCTACCTATTTATTTTGTTTTATCTAATTAATTAATGTACTAAGCAAACCACTAACTTTTACATTTTAGTATGATACTAGTAAATGTAAATGATTAGTACTGCAATACCTAAAAATGTAATCGCTGAAATAAAATGCACTTATTAGACTAAGATCCCACCGCAAATTTCTCTATGTACTCGGTTTTTCTAAAAACCAACTTTTTATGTTTATTTATGATTAGGAGAATATATATGGACCAGGCTGCCTATCGAAATGTGGCCGCTAGTATTTTTTATAAAATTTTTGTAAATTGATTATTTTTTAAAAATACGTGCATAACTAAAATTTATGATTTATATATCAAATTAAAGCTAATTTTTTTTCTATCTATTATTATATAATATGGCTGCCTAATTAAATCTGGCCGCAAATAAGCATTTCTGGCAGTTGAAAATGGATTTACCATTTCGCGTATTAATTATTTAATTTGCGTACGTTTCGTCGTCGTAAAGAGAGATGGCGTTATTTTTGCTTTGAACCATCGTATATTTGTATATTATTAACATTATGCACATATTTTTTTAACAAAAATCAATTTAAAACAATTAATTAAAAATACTAGCGGCCACATTTTGATAGGCAGCCTGGTCGATATATATTTTCCTAATCATAAATAAACATAAAAAGTTGGTTTTTAGAAAAACCGAGTACATGCACAAATTTGCAGTGGGATCTTAACCTATATATGTTCCATGATTTATTTTTATTGAAAAATCGTAATGAACGAACATTTTGTAAATTATTATTGAAGTATTTAAACATTTCAAAGTCAACAAACTTATATTATATCAATTTATTATAAAATAGCTTAAAAAAACGTTTAACTGCTCAGTGACAACCCTACATATCTGTACCTATTCATACATAAGTCGTCCCTTAATTGATCTCAGTTTCATCCCGTTTAACCCCGCTTTCGTTGCTATTCATACCTGCGACGTCCCCATTCACCCAAAAAAAACAACAGATTTCTCATGTCTCTAATTTATCAAAATAATATTATTATTAATTAATAACTGAGATTTAACTTTTATGTATATGACGGCCCAAACACTAAATTAAGTTATTATTTTATGCACTCCTATTTCTTTCACTTTGTATCACTGCCACGTAGGGTTGCCAACCGTACTTTATAATAACTTGTACTTTATTTTTGGTTTATAGTTTATACTTTTGCTAAATAGTATGTGAAAATACTTTATTTTTCAATACTTCCTTACATGCCTGAAAAATGAGGTTAAATTTGAAAATTTTGAAATAATTATGTTTGAAATGGTATTTACAAAGGCTAAATTACAAGACAGATTAAATATTAAGATGGACGATATGTATTCTGAATCTATAAGACTTAAAGAGATCCAAAGAAAATTCACTAATGATGATAAACACTTTTAAGTGAAAATTACAGTTAAAAAATTGCAATATATACGTAAAAGTGCATCTGATAGCTTACCAAATATAAAAAAATATTTCTTATTTACTCTCCGTTCCCGTCACTTCAGTTTTCACTAAAAGAGGTTTTTTTTCAGTAATAAATATAAAGTGGTGAGAAGAGAGAAATAGAGCGTCAATAAAAATTAAAAACGAATTGTTTATTTAAATTAAAAACCAAAACTCCTGTTCCAAACAAGCTTTGAAACATTAAAATATACCAAAAAAAATTTAGCATGTGCTAAAAGCACACAAAATAACGTTTTTAAAGCAATAAAAACATAAAATTTGAAAAATACTTTATTTTTTCTTATCCAAACCATTTTATTTTATTTTTGTCAAAAAAAGTTGCCAACCCTACTGCCACGAGCTATGAAGAAGGTTAGGAAATCAGCAACACAGGGTCTCGTGTCCAGATTTATCGCTGCAAACGAGCGACGAGCGACTGCATGAGGTAGCAACTTTTTGAGTCGCGGGAAATTTAAAATGAGGTCACTTGACGAGATTGCCGCTGCAAACGAGCGACGAGCGGCTGCATGACGTAGTACCTTTTTGAGTCGCGGGAAATTTAAAATGAGGTCACGTGACCAGATTTGTCGCTGGAAACGAGCGTCGAGCGGCTGCATGAGGCCGTACCGGTAGTTAAACGAGCGACGAGCGACGAGCGGCTGCATGACGTAGGTAGTACCTTTTTGAGTCGCGGGAAATTTAAAATGGGGTCACGTGACCAGATTTGTCGCTGGAAACGAGCGTCGAGCGGCTGCATGAGGCCGTAGCTATAGGGTATTCCACTATGTTTGAAAAAGTACTTCAAGAGTTCAAGATGTTGATTTTCTAATAAAAAGCCACAAAAAAAAAATTTCGGCAAAATAAACACGTTTTATCATGCCATAAAATTAAATTAAATTTTAAACCATTTTTATTACTGCGAAAACGCTACAGCCATTTTGGTGACGTAATATGGGCAATAACAAAAGTGTATGACGTATATAAGCAGTAAGAGAATAACATAACCTACAATTACTATGACAGCCATTAACAAATTAGTAATGAATGCATATTATTTCAGTTGGAACAAGATATAAAGAGTTATTATACGAAAGAACACAACTATTACTCCTTGAAGTTAAAATTGATAGATATTAGTATGTACACTAGCTGTTGACAGCACTGACAGAACTTTGTTATTGCCCGTATGACGTTACACCATGGCGGCTCGTGTTTTAGGTCACGTGATATACAGTTTAAAATATACGACTTTTAATTTCAATATAATAAATCAATAATGTGCTTTTATGATTCTAAATCAGAATACTTAGGTGTATTTCTATATACATTTTAATTTTTATCAAAATTTATAATTTATTTTTCACTACGGAAAGTACCCTATTTAACAATAATTATTATTTGTCATGTGAATTATGTACATTGCCTTAAAAAATATTTAATTATGTTTATCCTATCTACTTTTTTTAAAATTATTAATATCATACTCGTGATTTCTACATTATGATTTAATGTAAATTATGGACAAAGAGCATAATAAAGAGAATTATGGGAAAATAGTTTTTTGTTTCGTTACAACGAAACAGAATAATTAAGTATATAGAATGTCCCAGAAAGAATGGATAATCCTGGAGTGCCTAATAGTACGCCTATCAGGCTCTAATAAAAATACACAACCAAAAAAAAAAAATATTCAAGTGGTGCCAAAAATATGAGTACCTAAAAAAAAAAACCGTTTTTATTGACCTTACTGTACATTCATGTACGGCACGGTCGCAAATTAATGAAATTTGTTGTGTTTTTGGTGTTATCTTTTTCCTCAACTATACTATTAGGGCCTATCTAAACCACGTTTTTTAAACGCGCGTCAACGGCACGCTTTTATCCTACAGAGCAATTTGTTGTCGTTTGTATCGATTAAAACGCGCGGCACCGGCGCGTCTGTATCGCTACAAACGCGCGTTGACGACGCGTTTAAAAAACGTGGTTTGCATAAGCCCTTATAATGCGTATTTACTTCACTACTTTTTCGTCGACCTACGTTGTATTATACCGCATAACTTTTTACTCGGTGTACCGATTTTAATAATTTTTACTTTAATCGAAAGCTAATACTTGTCATGTAGTTTTGTTTAAATTAGATCGAGATCTGATTACAACTTTTTAGTAATCTTTAATAGCGCGTATTTACTTGACTATTTTTTGCCTTATTACGTTGTATTACTTATTTACTTGTCGATGAAATTGAAGTCGGTTTTTTTTTCGTTTGCGAACAATCACAATTATTTTTACTAAAGTTTTCTCGACCTCTGATGACTCCCCTATAGAAGCTTCGCGACCCCCCAAGGGGTCGCGACCCACAGGTTGAAAAACACTGGTCTACAGGCTGCGTTTGACTCGCGTGTGTATCGTGTCTGTTTGGCGTCTGTATCGCTACAAACGCGCGTCGACGGCGCGTTTAAAAAGCGTGGTTTGCATAGGCCCTTAGAAATGCAGTAAAAAATATGAGTAGGTAGGTATCTATTGTGCCTATTGGAAAAAAAAATATTAACTTCAATTTTTTGCATGAAATTTGATAAAGAAATAATTTTGACAAAATTTGAGCCTTTCGTGAAAAAAAAATTATGAAGACCTAAGCGGCCAACTATTTAAAAAATATGCGCAGTTAATCTGTATTAGATTACAAAATGGTATAAAACATTACCCATTATTCATTATTTTAATATGATAAGTATAGAAAGTAAGCATATGGGACATGTAATAAAAAATACAAATACTTATAAACTCTTTTATTTACATAGGTACTTAAAATGTACAGTAAATAAATTCACTTTAATATGTCTTATATTTTAAGAAACTTCTATATTTTTTCGGATTCAATCCGTACGCTTTAAGTCTTTCATCTGATATTTGACTCAAAGGATTATTTGCTTTGTCATTTTGTTTATTTTTATTAAATTTATGAAAATCTTTTTTATTATTGTTACTTTGCTGTAAATTGTTAGATTGTTTATTTTTATTTTTCTTCTTTTTCTTTTTAGGTGTACTATCTTCTGTGGCATCGAGTTTTCGCTTTAAACTATTTTCGTTACTTATATTCTTATTAGAAATATTTGTATTATCTTTGCTGCTAACATTGCTTGGAGTAACTTTATCACTAATAGTTTCAATATTGAAGGAGTCTTTAGCTTTCTTTTTTTTCTTTTTACCGTCTTTTTGTTCGTTACTCTTGTTAGAAGTGTTGTCACTTTCCTGTACCTTGACACTAGTTTCCTCATTTACATTTTCAGAATTTTTCCTATGTTTCTTTTTCAATGTCTTGTTCTCATTATTTATGACTTCAGGTTGATATTCAGATTTATCTTGGGTTTCAACTTGAGATGTATCTTCATTAATATCATTTTCAATATTTTCTTTCTTGCGTTTCTTTTTAATCTTTTTATTTTCGTTAGAATCATCTTGAGATATATCCATAGATATGTCTTTACTTGTATTGTTGTCCCCGTTTTCAATTCGTTTCTTTTTCTTCTTCTTAGGAGATTCCGTGCTATTATTCTGTGTCTCATCAATTGTTTCTTCCGGAACATCTTGTTCTTGAGTATTTTCTGTGACTTTCTGCTTCTTCTTTTTCTTCTTCTTCTTCTTCTTACTCGCTTCAATCGGGACAACTAACTCAGGTTCCCTGTAAAGTATATTGACAATATTAATTTTTTTATTTATTTAACTATCAAATAATCACAATATATAAATATTCATAATAAAAAGCAGCAAAAGAAACCACTAAGGCTTAACACAATGCTAGAAGAAACTCGTATAGCTTATACATATTTCAAAAGGTTTAAAAAACAATCTCAAAAAAAATAAATAATAATGTCTCTGTTATAAATATTACCCTAACTATAATTTTTTAAATTTATGTATATGTATTGGTAAGAATGTCTAGAAGACACCTATACTGTCTATAGTCTATACTAATAATATTGTTAAGTGTTTTGAAGAGTTTGTTTGTTTAAATGCACTAATCTCAAAAACTTTACCGGTTCAAATTGAAAAATTCCTTTTGTTTTGGTTAGTCCACTAAAAAAAGAATGATAAAGGCAATTAAAATATTTTAGTACAACACTTTCCTACAGAAGACTTATAAAACTAAAACAGGACGGAGGGATTAGGGGTAGGGACGGCAAACAAGCGTACAGTTTACCTGATATCTGACACCAGAAGCATCGCAAGCGCGTTGCCGATCCTACCCCCAATCCCCCCCAGAAGCTCTGGTCACCTTACACAGGAACACAACACTGCTTGAGAGCAGTTAGCTGTGATGTTCTGTAAGGTCGAGGTACTTCGCCGTCGGGCTGCTCCAGATTTTGAGCAGAATATTTCCTGCTGTGCCCTACCTCAGTTGAAAAAAAAGAAAATATACTTACTCAGGTAAATTTTTGAACAAGCTAGGTAATATCTTTTTCTTTAGCCTATCATCAGCCGACTTCAGCTGGTACGTCTTTATTTCACTCTTCTCTACATTCTCCGGACGATATTTTACAATTTTCTTGAGCGGCACCCATTGAGTTAGTTCTTTGTCGTCTGCTAGAAGAATCTGGAAGTTCAAAATGTTTTTTTTTTTTAAATCTAATAGTTCAATTAAAACTTTTGCAAATATCTGTATGTCTAATAACAATTATTATGTTTGCACGAAAGAGAAAAGGTTTGCATCGCCTAGTAATACAACTAAGGTAGTCATAAAATATTCAATTATATTTATGCATTATTACTCAAGGTCTCCCCACCGTACCTCGGAGAGCACGTTAAGCCATCAGTCCCGATTGTTATCATGTACACCTGATAACGACCGTTAATCATAGTAGGGAATATATCCGCCAACCCGCATTGGAGCAGCGTGGTGGATTAAGCTCTGATCCTTCTCCTACATGGGGAAAGAGGCCTATGCCCAGTAGTGGGATATTACAGGCTGAAGCGCAAGCGTAGCATTTTGGAATAAATAAACAAGGTAAAAGAACTACCTCTTCAACTGTCAAACCAAAGTCATTAGGCACGACTTCCCTATATTTGAACCTGGTGGGCAGATCCCCCCCTATCACATCCTCGCAGTCCATCTTGTAATACTCCTGCATGTATTCATCGTATGTCTTGTCGATGTCCGGTATAAACTTAGGCTTTTCCTCTGCGAGTAGTTCAGCGAGTTTAGATTTACGTTTCCTGTTCCTACGTTTCTTGCCCATGTTGCGTTTTAATTCTTCTATAAGATCTTCTTTTGCCTTCCTTGGGTCGTAGTCTGCATCCATCTGTAAATATTATTATGTTTTTTTAGGTTGTGTGTAAATTTTTTAATTAATGGTATTGTATTATTTTGATAGACTTATTAACACACATTTGGACAAACGATTGTTTCTTCATATTAGGGAAGGGTTCCTTTTTCCTATATCTATATAATAAAAATGAATGTTGCTAAGCGCATAACTGGAGAATGGCTCGACCAATTCGGCTAATTTTTTTGTATATTCCTTAATATAAAAAAAAATCATAACACACAGAATGAAGTCTGTCCGGGTAGCTTGTATAATTAATATAAATAGTACATTATAAAATTAATATTAAGCTATCTGCATTTTTTGACATACAGCTATTAATTCACGGTTATCATTTATAAGCGTTTAGTTGTCTGTTTTTGTACCTACTTCAGTCGAAAACTTTTGCCCCAAAGAAAAGAAGATAAATTATTCGTCCTTTTCAGTAAAACAATACATATTTCGAAACTAAAATCGAAATGCAAAAATTATTCCAAAAAACTTCCAAGACCAAAAACAATTTTATCAAAATTATCAAAAGAAAAATTGTACTCACATTAAAGTCTTTATCCTCACAGTGCGGTTCATCATCATTTCCATTTTCTTGATCGTATTCCTGTTCGTAGTTGTCCCAATTTTCTGTAACATCGATTTATAGAATTTACTACTACAATCTTATGTATGGCACTGTGGCGACATCTATCGAGCTACATACGAAATGACGATTCTAGATCACGCTATCGAAGTTTTCAAAGCGAATGAACTATATATACAAGAACCCGACAACAACCGTCGGGGCAGTCTGTAGCCCTACCAGACACAACACCCGTCTGGTTGGAGGATCCTTCCTTTGGGATGGTGGATGAGGAACTCAACACTCTGTTCCTCGCATCTACCCAAAGCACTGTAAATTTTGTGACTGTCTAGATTTGTGATGCTTGGACATAAGATTTTTTAAATTAATGGGACTAAACAGCAGAACGGCTCACCTGATGGTAAGCGATTACCGTAGCCTATAGACGTCTGCAACACCAGAAGCATCGCAAGCGCGTTGCCGACACTATCCCCAATTCCCCCCCAGGAGCTCTGGTCACCTTACTCACCACAGGAACACAACACTACTTGAGTGCGAAAATGTTTTTTATAATCATATCAAAATTTTCGATCCAGCGGGATTCGAACCCGCACCTCCCGACAATCCGTGTCAGGTGATCTAGCCGTTAAGCTATGGATCTATACCCAGCGGAATCGAAATTCTTGATATGATTTTATTCGGTTTTAAGCAACCGTGGTGCCATCTATAGCGAGACCTTTACAGCACTCACTATTCAAAGTTTCATATTACAATGAATTCTTTTGACAAGAGATTCCGCTGGGTATAGATCCATAGCTTAACGGCTAGAGCACCGGACACGGATTGTCGGTAGGTGCGGGTTCGAATCCCGATGGATCGAAAATTTTGATATGATAAGAAAAACATTTTCGAATTTCCTCATGTGTGGGTAATACAAAAATAAAAATAATACGAACTACTTGATTGCAGTTTTATTATGATCTTCTGCAAGGTGGACGTACTTCCCCAGATGTATTGCTTCAGATTTTGAGCAGGACATTCCGTGCTGTACCCTACCTCACTATAATTTTATCTGTAATATAGTCAATCTCAATTGAGCCGATAACTAAATCTTTACTTTTGTCTCTTATAGTATAAGAACTTGGCAACTGAATAATATTTTTAACATTATTTCTTACGAGCGGATAAAAGCTAAACAGAAGATATATTCACCAATCTCCAACTCTTCGTCCAAATCTGGGAAGACAGGTTTCTGATCGTCCGCTTCTCCGTAGTATTCCTCATCGAAGAGAGCTTTCATACGTTTATCGTGTTCTTCAGGATCGAAGTCGCCTTCGATATCTTCTTCCTAGTGAAACAATTTAATTTTAAACATTATTTAATTCTTCTGTAAGTGTAGTTGTCACATAGCTCCTAAACTACTGGACCGATTCAGTTGAAACTTTATGTACATTTCAAGGGTTCTTGGTTGAAAAACACAATTAGACAGAATAGGTGGAGTTGCAGTCGGTATACATATAAGATTGACTATCTGAGAAATTTATGAGGTTATTTAAGGTATAACGTATAAAGGTTTATTATGGTTCCATTTTCTTCTATAAAACGATTTGGCAATTTTTAGCTTACTTTATTAACTACACTACTTGCGTTATTAAGAACACTTGCCAGGAGTGATTGTTTATAACTGGATGAGCATAATAAACGAATATCTAATATAGAAAATTCTCGTGTCACAGTGTTAGGGGCCAAAATCCCCCGAAATGGCTTGACAGATTGTTATGAAAATTTTAGTGCATATTTGGTAGGTCTGAGAATTGGTCGTAAACTATTTTTTAATTATTTTTTAGAAAATTATTTCTAAACGTCGTTTTGTCATATTAATATATGACAAAAACAAATATTATTTTGTGATTTTGTTATTAATTTTGTTTGCAACCTGAAACTACATCTATATATAAAACTAAATACAAATATTTTTTATACTGTAACTACTTCACTGTTATTTAAATTATTATATAAAAAAAAAAAAAAAATTGTAATATCACATAAAAGATTTCCTCTTAAATGGTTGTTATCATTACTTGGTTGATGAGAAAGTCTAACTAGTCTAAGGCCTCATTTACGGAGAATTGTTTTTACACGCGTTCATTTTCATACATTTTGACACACGCGCGACGCCACGCCACACGCGACGCGCAACGCCCCGCGCTCCGTAAATGAGGCCTCAAAGGAAGTTGGTTACCTGGAAGGCCAGATCCTTGTTGCCGGTGACCTCCTTGATCTTGGCAATCTTCTCCTGTATTTCCTTCAACTTCAGCGCCTTCAGTCGCGCGATCTCTTCCATTTTCTTCTTTTTCTCTTGCTCCTTTCTCTCTCTTATCTCCGCTCGCTTCTTTGATCTCTTGTCGTCTTTAGGTCGTATATAGTTCATTGTGCGTGGGAAACGTTTTAACTGGAAACATTTAATTTCTTTAGAGTTAATTGGTTAACGGCCGCACTCAGACGTTTAATAATCATTAAAAGTCTCTGAGTAATCTGAGTAATCCTTAAACTATTACTAAGTACAGATTTAACAAAGTTTACTCTCAGAGCCAGTTAATGTTTCGTTATAGCTATTTTTAGTTAAATTGCATTAGGGCACAACAGGTAATTTCCTGCTCAAAATATGGTGCAGCCCGACAGGGGTAGTACCTCGACCTTACAGAAGACCACAGCTAAATAATACTGTTTTCAAGCAGTATTGTGTTCCTGTTGGTGAGTAAGGTGACCAGAGCTCCTGGGGGGATTGGGGGTAGGGTCGGCAACGCGCTTGCAATGCTTCTGGTGTTGCAGGCGTCTATCGCGGTACTCTCTGGAACTACTGAGCCGATTTGAAAAATTCTTTCAGTTTTAGATAGCCCATTTATCGAGGAAGGCTATAGGCTATGTATTATCACGCTAAGACCAATAGGAGCTGAGTCCACGCCGACGAAGTCGCGCGCAGAAGCTAGTATGTAGGATGTTACGGCCCCAGCCAGTCCAGCGGAGCCTCAGAAGTCGGGGCCCATCAGCGACCTCGAAGCGGACTGCCTGGAGTCGGGTACGAAATACCTATGGGCGATACTAATCGCTCCGCGCGAACTATTCGGATTTTAACGACCGTCAAGGATACTTACCTTCAAAGAGGGTCCTGGCGATCCGGTTCCAGAACAGTCAGGGTAGGTGTGTGTGGTTGTAGATGTGTAATGAAGGTGGTGTGTAATAAGATGGGCTGACCGTCCTAGAATGGCGAGCGACCGCGAAGAGAGTCGACAGCAACCCAGTCCCGGCCTTCACCTCACGGTTATGCAGCACCGAACGTTTTAACCACGGTTGTATTGGTCACAGTTCCTCCGAACGGAATAATTGCATCTAAGTTCGATAAGCTAGTACAGTCTTAGCCGTAATCACGATTAACTAATATTAACACGCACAAGTAACTTTAAGTACAAAGTCCATATCAAACAGAACAATTAACCGCAGTTTATTATATACACTATATTATTACTACAGACAAATTCACGCGGCCAAACAAATCACTCAATATTCGTTAAATCAATTGCCCATACAATCGAAGTAACACGCGGCGACGGCAAACAACGCGACAGAACAATTAGGACAAATTATGCGTCAATCATAAAAAAGCCCCAACAAATTATAACTTCTCTAATCAAGATGGTTGTCCACCGCGGGGTTCACAAATCGACATAACCGCGTGGTAATGCCTACACTAAGTCAAACCAAATAGTTCACGGAAGTTTCATTATTCACACAAATTATGCGCTCAAATATTCAAGATAGTTTATCGAAACTCAAACAGAAAATTTATTCGTAATTGAATCGCGCTGAAGCCCGTGACGGCTCCGTCAAACACGCGCGCCGGTTCACCAGACCGCAATCAGATTCCTACTAAACCATCGCAGTACGCCCCGCGCCGCGAGCGCAGGCACCGGTGAGGGGGGGTCTACCGGTTACGCGATATTGATCTATAATTCCAGCGCCGTACGATTGATTCCGGCCTGAACATAGGATATGTGGGGCACTCACAAATTGGTCATCAGGCTCCTCGAAGCGGAAGTTGTAGGCGCGCTCGAAGGCGCCCTGCTCCTCCACCAGCCTCTCGTCCTGCTCCAGATCCTCATCATCTCGCACCTGCTCCGCGGCGTCACCCGCATCTCCAACCTCTAGGTACCTGTCGAAGAGACATTCGCAACGGCTATATTTTAATAATACGTTATAACGTTACGCTACTTAGGTTATTTTATCCGCTATCTAATATAACGAACACCTGTGTCAATGTTATATTTGGTTGATGTCTATGGTTCTTAACTAACTTCAAAAAAAGAGGAGGTTCTTAATTTGACTGTACTTTTACCCGACTGACAAGGAAGGAAATTGAAGGATAAGTCAAATCATTCTCTCTTTGTGCATGTCTCCAACTGCATGTTATGTACAATGTTGCATAAAATTACCAAGGACTACCGTATTGATATTTTTAAGTGTACAGTACATAATGTTTGATATTGTTTCGGTTTATTTCGCTGGCTTTGTGTCATTATTGAATTTTAATCTTGTTCCAGCCTTTTCTATTAGTTGTTCTTCACGCAAGTGGGTTTTTTCTTTTTAAATTATTATAGCTATACATACAGGTTTTGATGATTAATTTTTTAATCAAAGCTTGTCATGTAATCCCATTTTTTTATTCATGTTTGATAACAAAAACAATTATTAATAAACAATTATATATAATTAATAATGAATCCTTGAAATGTTTGAATAATTCTTTATTTTTCTGTTCACTACTGTCAAGATTTTTTTTCAATATGCCTTTTAAGTAACATGTATACAGCAACTTCAATCATAATCTTAATCTTCAATCATATAGTAGATAATAAAATAATATAAAATTACCCCTTATTCAAAATGTAGTCTCTCAAGAAAGCTTCTCCATCATTCAACTTGGGGTCCGACCACAGCGCCCTGAGCGGTGCTAAATCCTTCTCCACATCATCATCGATGTGATCGGCTTTACCTATCAGAAACTCCTTTAACTTTTCATCCTAAAAAAATAAATAAAACTGTTTATAGTGCACGATAAAAGCTAAAAACACAAAAAAGAAATTTAATAAAAAAAATATAATTGCTAGCAAATGAAAAAAAATTGTCTTAAAAAATTGACAATTAACATATAATATGTATATGTAAGTGTAAGTAGCATATGTAATGTATACAACATAGGTCATTAAAAAAATAGTCAGTAAAATATGCACTGTTATGGATAAATCTAAAACTACTCGACACATCTTGATCATATTTAAACGTAGTCCACATGACAAGTGCCAGTTTTCAATTAAAAAAGAATCATCAAAATCGGTACACGAAGTAAAAAGTTATGAAGCAATGCACATAAAGAAATAAAAAATACATTCAAATTGAGAACCTGGAGCTTTTTTGAAGTTTGTAAAAAAATAAAGTCGTACACAAACTCCGTCAACAATTACGGTCTTATCGCTAGAAGACCAATCTTTTTCAGGCCTACATGACTACAATTTGAACAGCGAATCCAGCTTATTAAGGGCAGTACATTAAAAAAAAAATTGCAACAATGTGCTAAATAATAAAAACTATAATTTCTTGTAAAAATAAGAAACTAGTGATTTTCGTGCAATATGGTTGGTAGTTTTATCTTAGCAATAATTAATGAGTACCAATATAATCATTATTCAAAAAATGACAACTTTTCTTTAAACCAAAACCAAATCAAATAAACAAATCGATGAATGGTGTCATTAGTACCTTTTTATTTTCTTTATGTTTTTCATCATCATCATTATCTATCTCGGCTTTCTTCTCGATACTAAATATATTTGGATCGTCGTCGTCATCATCACTGTCTCCAAATGTTAGCTTCTTTGTTTCTGGTTCTTGTTCTGTAATTATAGATGAGAATATAACAAAGTTATAGGAGCTTTATGATGTTTAGAGACAATGGTACCTATGAATAATTTATTTTTTAGGGGATTTATTGCATTTTTTATTGTAAACTCCCGCCGTCTTATTACAAAAAGTGGTTTAACTAAAAAAACTAATTTAAACTTCTATAAACTACGGTCTAAACAAAAGTGGTATTACAATTAATCG
Source organism: Melitaea athalia (assembly GCA_905220545.2). Classification (NCBI taxonomy): domain Eukaryota; kingdom Metazoa; phylum Arthropoda; class Insecta; order Lepidoptera; family Nymphalidae; genus Melitaea; species Melitaea athalia. Next base: position 18,790,869 of record HG992194.1, read on the forward strand.
TCTTTGAAAATCATGGTTTGCTGGTTTTCCGATAAACCATAGACTATATCATGGTCTAACGCTAAACCTCGGCGACCCCTAGTTTAACGATGGTCTAAAATTCTAAATCCAAAGAGTATATAACCACTACCTACGTTTTAAATCAAAAATAAATCACTAAATCTGATCTGACAGTTTCTCTTTTAGGTTAGCTTAGGTTATATCATGATATATCATCTTATTCATTGTGTTGTGTTGTTTTAACTCGAAAATGGATATTAACATGGTCGATTTGATTGATATTGACGATATTGAAACCGCCGAGTTGTTGGAAATGCCACGCCGACACAACAGAAATCGTGTGTCTGATGAAGATTTCGGGCAAAAGTATAGGTTTATTAAACGTTATGCTATGATAATTGTGGACCTAATAAAAGAAAATTTCCCTAAAGATGCTAGAGGATCCCTGTTTCCAGAAATACCATCGTGTTGCGCATTACGAAGTTGGGCTCGACATGAAGTAGATTCAAAGCTTGTATTGCATTTATCAAAATATTGTTAGCAATTTATACTAAACTAGCTGACCCCGCAAACGTTGTTTTGCCATATATGTTATTAACCCCCACAACCCTCTCCTGCCTGTGGGTGGAATTTCGTAAAATCCGTTCTTAGCTGACCTCTACTCGGCGAAAGGAATATTCCTACCAAATTTCAAGTCTCTACGCCTTATGGTTCCAGAGATATCGTGATGAGTCAATGGGTGGAAATCTCTTTTATATAATTATTATATATTATGTCCAAACTAAAATTTTGTTTTAGTTTTAATAAATCCAAGATGATACAGCCGATTTGCACGGAGTCTCACAACGTTGGAAAGTTTTCTAACCTCCTGGTACAGAATGTTTATGTCTGATGCGATTACTACACAATAAAATAAATAAATAATAACAACCCTAGCTTAGCATGGAATATGGCTGTAGTGGAAAAGTATAATTATAGACCAGGAGCTGGTGACAGGTGACGTTCCACGATTTTGTCGTGCATGCCTTTTTAAGGCTTGATAACTAACCCTAAAAATCCTAAAATATACTAAACCTCGTTTTTTGTTTATTTAAACAATTTTCATGAAGCTACATGCATGCCATTTCGCATTTCGGCTTAAAATAGTATCTACTAACACTGTTGGCGTGCAACCCTTACAACCCAACACAAAACTACACACAAGTAGACGAAGTACTACACACTACAAAACAAGTAATTGTAAGTTGCGTCGTTAACAAACACGATACAAAGCGGCATGCAAGAAGAAGTCACGGCGTTTTTCAGTTTTTTGTTTCAATTGAAAAATTGATGTTTATTCAATTTTTCCACAATTTTGGTATGTTGGGCTGTAGCTACATGCATGCCATTTACGTTCATGACTTGAAATAATGTAAATTCATGAAATACAAAACGGACTGAAAAAACAAGTCACCTAGCACAGTGTTTTTTGCAACTTTCGCCATGCATGCCTCTATTTTGCAACATCCTGGTGTGCATGCCAAATTTCCTACTAATAAATAATGATAGGCTGAAGTGGAAATAATGATACAAATTAAGTATACTTTATATTTAATACAATTTCAATACTTATAATTAATACAATTTCAATACTTATAATAATATTTTATACTGCCGCTCCGGGCTCTCAACAGAACACTCTAGGGGTAGGACAGACCTAGACCACGTGGATAGTGGGGTGCTCCGATTCGGGTTTGGGTATTTTTCGGATTTCTATATCTATATAGTGCAGTGCTGGGGGTGGGAGTGGTACCAGAGGGTAAGCCCCCCCCCCAAACATCAAATATCTATGCCCAGTTCTACGGTTAGGAGTGATACCAGAACGTAACCCACCCACCCCCCTCTTACCCTCTCCCCTAAAAACCCCTTAAATCGATGCCCCATGCCCTATAGGCTTACCGGATCTTTTGTAAATTTTCTTTAAAAATATTTAAATAACGATGAAAGTCACAAAAGACACAAGTGACCTGTGACGTTTGTTCTTTGTTTCTATGTGAATAGTCATGCTTATTTATGTGAGTAAGAAATACTAAAATATGTTATTATTGTTACAGGTAGTTGGCGATGCAGATTTAAAAATCATGGACATTGTTACTAGTTGGCGTTGGAGTGTTCATGACTCACGAATATTTAGAGAAAGTCATTTGAAGCAGCGATTTGAGGCTGGTGCATTCTCAGGCATATTGCTAGGAGACAGTGGCTATGCTTGCACACCATATTTGTTTACTCCATTGCTGAATACTACACGTTTGCCCAATTTGAAAACAGTAAGGGACAAAAATTAAATTTTCGGAATAATCAATCGAATCATGTTCACACGACTCCATTGGAATGAAAAATGCTAAAAATCGATTTCGAAAAATTTGTCCCTTACTGTGTTCTGGAATTTAGGAATTTTTGGTTTGGTCACTTGTGTCGCAGGACCGATGGCCGTTAGAGCAGACGTGTTCTGGAGTGGACGTCTTGGTAAACCCAGTGTGAGATGTCCTCCGGCCCGTTGGGCCGACGATCTACGTAAGATTGCCAGAGTAGGCTGGATAAGGATTGCGGAAAACCGGGATGTCTGGCGCGAACTTGGGGAGGCCTATGTCCAGCAGTAGACTGCAATAGGCTAAAATGTGTGTGTGTGTGTGTGTGTGTGTTTTGGAATTGGACAGCCGTACAACACCTCAAGAGGAACGATAGAACAATGCTCACATCAGCACCAGAAATACAGTGGAAAGATGTTTTGGGATGTGGAAGCAGAGGTTTCGCTGTTTATTAAGAGGCCTTTACTGCAACATTGAAACTGCCAAAGGAAAGATTTTAGCATGTGCTGTATTGCACAATATTGCAATAGATATGAAGGAAGATGTGTTTTATAGTGGGCTCGATGTCAATGAAGCTAACACACAAATGTCTGTGCCAGTAGTTTTACCAGTGGAAAAAAATATACGTGGAAATATTAAAAGACGGATTCATTGAAAGACACTTTTATTTAAAATACTATATTTTAAACCTTAAATAATTACTTTTCTTGTAACATTTTGTTCTTAGATTTTAAACTTCACTGTGGGATCTGAAAATAAATATTAGATCATTAAATATAATGCGAAAATTCTTTTATAATTGTAGATTAGATTTTTTTTATGTTATATTGAACAAATATTAATTATTCATAAAATTTCTGGTATACGACAGTGTATTTTTAATATATTGTGAAGTAAAATCTCCCCTAATATATGTAAGCCTTTGCACAGACGTGGGACGTTTACAGATTGACTTTCATCATCATATCATCATAATTTTGGTTAAGATTTTGATGATAATATTAAATAGTAAATATAAATAAGAACATGATTGTACGTAAAGTTTATTTCTTTCTGATTTAAAAAAAAAATGTTTGTATACTTTTTTATGTTAATAAGTCGACAAACAAGCGTACGGCTCACCTGATGGTAAGTGACTACCGTAGCCTATAGACGCCTGCAACACCAGAAGCGTCGCAAGCGCGTTGCCGACCCTATCCCCAATCCCCCCCAGGAGCTCTGGTCACCTTACTCACCAACAGGAACACAATACTGCTTGAAAACAGTATTATTTAGCTGTGGTCTACTGTAAGGTCGAGGTACTACTCCCGTCGGGCTGCTCCATATTTTCAGCAGGAAATTTCCTGCTGTGCCCTACCTCAGTAAAGGATTATTGGAATCATTTGGAATTATTGGAATCATCCATTATTGGAATACAAAATATATAGATTTAAAATTAAGAAAATATGAATGATAAAATAACATTTCACTCACCATTTAATATTTACTAAGTACTACGTTTCTTTTTTTCTAATAATTTTATTTTCAGTTCCAGTTGTTTTTTTTTTAATTTAGCAATTTCTAAATTGCACTGGTGCTCCACTTTTAGCATATCTAATTGTGTATTTTTAAAGTCAGTGTTGGACTTTAATATTTTTTCTTGAATTGTTTCTTTTCTGTAAAATATTTACTCTTTATATTTTATACTAAGCAAATCGTAAGAAAATATTCTAATATATATTAAAGAGGATAAGTTTTCTTACATGCTTTGGGGACCCTTTTTACCCGACTGCTTTCTACGAATATTATCTTCTTTTCTAGGAGAACTAGTTCCAGTAGTTAGTACTTTTGAGGTACCTGAAAGTATTTTAATTACATATAGATGAATTATATAAATCCTTTTAATATAATTAATGTAATATAATTTTTTAATATAAACATTATTATTTTTACCTTGGTCCATCATAACTTCTACCACCTCATCACGGAATTCAGGAGGTGGTTCAATTATAAGAGAAAAGTCTGTACTAGGTCCAGCTTTTGGTTCAATATCTTCTGGGGGATTTAATCCAACCTACAAGTATTGATTATTATTAAATAAACTGTATATCAATTTAATCAGTGTTTTATAATAATAAATAAAGAATATTATTATGCTTATCACAGTTTTTATTGCATCACTGTCACAGTCTATGTATTCCACAACAAAATCGTGTGGAACAATATTCATAATAGCCAAATCTTCTTGAGGAGGCGACTTTGGCTTTTCACCACCCCCTGTCTTCATCTGATCTTGCCCATGTGTGGATAAGTTAGCTTTAGCCGCAATCTTCATTCTCTTCCATGCCAATTTAACTTCTCTATCAGACCTATTTTTTCCCATTCGTTCATTCATTCTGAAATATATCATTAACATGTTAATTTTCATTGTTAACAGATCACTTATTAATAAAATAAACTAAAAACTTACTTCTTTGCTATATTCTTCCACTCTTGAGCCTTTTTAATATTGGTAGATGTTTTCGTAGACTTGTCCTCGATTATGTGGCGTGATTGTGCAATCATCTTACGTAGTATACCCTGGTACATTTAAAATTTTGGTTAGCTTAAAATCAATTAAAGATACATTTCAAGTTCATCTAAGTAATTTATGTTTACTTACTTTTTCCTCGGAACTCCAATTCTCCGATCGTTTTTTTTTCGTTGCTCCATCAAAAACTATTGATATAAATTATTAAATAAAGTATAAATTATTAAAAAAACTATCAATGTATAAAGAATTTTGTTCAAATTTCAATGGTTTTTGTTTAATATTATGGCTTCATATAAGACGCGCGAATGTTGTTTCGATACACATACCTACTTAGATGTAGTTTAGGAAATTAATACAACATTAAGTAATATGCTTAAACTTAAACAAAACTGTAATTGACGAAATAACTAAATAATGTTTATATCTATGCAAAATAACCAGGTCTCAATATTTTAAACACTCCTAAACATCATCGAATCATTAGCGTATTATCAAAACTTTCTTCTCTGGGCAAACGGATCGTTGCAATAGAATGATATCATGGTGAACTAATGATATTGTATTCATCTTTCGTTGATTTTTAAACAATGGTTTAAATGATGGTACTTATGTATCTTCTAATAGACCACGGTTCTTTTAAAGTTTTGTAATACAAACAAATTTAGACCATGGTTCTGCAGATAAGCCTGGAGTTGATAGTATAGGTTTAAACCAAGGTTTATTTAGTTTTCTGTAATAAGACGGCCGATATTTAGCATTGTTACAGGGGCTATAGTCGCGGGTGACTCAAGGTAAGGGCTGAAAGTTCCATAGGATAAAGTGTTAGTGAGTGTGTAAGTGTTACTTATGCTATATACACGGATATTAAAATATTAATTGTTTTAAGTTTTACCCATTAATACTTTTATGTTATAGACCGAGGTAGGTTGTTTAAACTTTGTTTTTTTTTTCTGTGTATTTTAAGGTTGATTGGTAGATAAGGCCATATCGAAATAGGTCTACATTTTGCGCAACACATTATAATCAATTGTGTAATAATGTTAAAATAAATAATATACATTGAAAATTTCAAATTAAATAATATTACTTATTAAAAAATTATTATATTACATGTTTTTTTGTAACCACATAACTGAAAAACATGAGAAATGTTTTGTAAAAATAATATTTCATAGAAATTGCAGTCGTGGATAGTGACAGTACTACTATTTGACTATTTGACAGGTATCTGTCGAATTCCACTATATTCAAGTGATATTTCTATTCGCAAACATGAATTTAAATTTTGTCATTTTTTTTTTCTAAACCTTCCTTCCATTTACAATCAGCCCCTTAGCTTTTATTAAATTTGTTGAACTTTTCCAGGACTTTTCGGAATCAGCACATCCAACGATGTGACAACCCTCAATAATTTAACTTCAAATGGAAGCTAGTCTTGATATTTTAAGTCTAAATAGTCATTTATTAATAAAGGAGAAATATGTTCTTAAGGCTTATTTTATTTCCTGCCGTTAAAGTCTATTCATAATTTGTTTGCAGAATAAACTTTCTATACTAATATTATAAAGAGGTAGAGTTTATAACTTTGTTTGTTTGTAGCGGGTAATCTTTGAAAATACTGATCCGATCATGAACATTATTTCACTAACAGAAAGCTACACTATTCAGGAGGGACATGGGCTATATTTTATTGTTATTGAACAAAAAAATCTTACTATAAAAAAAGAAAACTTTACTATATATTTGCATCACAAATATAATTAACGCCCAACGAAGTGGGCACGGGTCGGGACGCACGGGAATGAATGACATATAATTTAAAGCGTTAAAACTAAGTACAATATTAAAATGTATCACCTTTTTCCTTTTCTATTTTATCATCGAAACACTTAAAGTTCGGGTCGTATATCCTAGGATCTTTAGTTTTCAACAGTGACAGAGTTTTGAGGAACTGTTTCTCCACCTCTTCGGAAACCTCCGGAGGCACATCGCTTTCGTCTTCACTATCAGTTGAGTCGTCTCCGTCCGTGTTTAATGCCTTTGAGCCATATTTTTGTTCCACTAGAGATTGTAAAAAAAGTTATTTTTTAATTATATCTACTTAAACAGTGTAATAATATTACATATTTTAATTATGAATTAAATAATTACAAAACAGTCATAGCTTTCAAGTTTAACATTTTTCTGTATAAATTAAAAAATAAAAATACATACATTTGTGTAATTCTTCTTTTTCTCGCCAAGCGTCGTATCTTTTGGCGTATTCATTTTCTGTTATGATCTCTACCTCTTCATCTGAATCATCGTCAAAAAGTTTCGCTTTAGACATATTCACTTATTTAATATAAAGGATTGTAATAATAACCAAATTAATAACGTAAATAAAGCAGCATGGTTTTTCGCATTCGGTCTATAAAAGTATAAATTCCTTATTTTCCTTAAGCAATGTCACAGCCATGGAGAATAGCAAAGAATATTACAATGTACTCTGTGCAAAGAATATACTACTCTCTACCGCAACTCTACCGAGAGAGTGGAGAATAGAGAGGGGCACAGCTTAATGTCACACAACTGTCACACTATGCTGTCACAATGCTGTCACAGATGATGAGATGACAGTCTATGTCACAGAGTACATTGAATATATTATGTATATGGGTCTATGTCTATGTCTAATGTTTGTACCGTTTGTACCACAGAACACACGGTGCGTTTTCCAACTACAGAGCATAATGCGACTCAGTAGCGCACAATACTAAACTACTGAGCCACCACTGAGTTGGTATCCATTGCAAGCACGCACACGGAAGCCCTACTTTTGAGAGCGCTCGTTGTGTGAAGCGTTGCCGTAGCTTTGGAACTTTCAACGTTGAGCATTGAGCATTATACCGCATAATGCGCTTTAGTGCTGCTATTGGAAAACGCACACGGTTTGTACTAGATGATAATCCAAGAGTTGCAATCACAGAGTACATTGTAATAGTAGGTTGCAATAAAAATAAAGCAATGGCGATTATTTTATTAATTGTAGCCATTGCCCATTGCAGTACTATTTCCACCTAAAAAATAATATTCGATAAATTAATATTTATCATTGAAGTCATAGTACAAAACTATAAATATTATCGCCACAGCTTTTAGACAAATTACTCGTGAAGAAGATAATTTTATCTGAATCAGTTGAATGTTTTCATAAATGCCTAAATGGCAACATTAACATAACCTGCAAAGAGTATATAACCACTACGTTTTAAGAGACGGGAGTCCCATACAAATAGCGTAAAATCTAATAAGTATGAAATGGAAGCGAAAAGTCTTGCCAATATGAAGCCGCAAACGTCATCTTCATGACATACGTAATGCCAATATCAAGAACAAAATAAATAGGGATTTCACAGAAATTATCGATATCGATATTTGTCGATACGAGTGTGTGACCCTTATGACAATTTTTGTTAATAGTTCAGGTAGGTTAATAATTTAAAAAAAAAAAACAAAGTATCTATACTCAGAGTTTTATTTTGTTCAAACTTTAACAAAAAAAAGTGTCCTGTTTTGTCCTGGAGTGGAGACCGCGTCTTGGCAAACGCAGTGTGGGACGTCCTCCGGCCCGTTGGACCGACGATCTTCGTAAGATTGCCGGTGTAGGCTGGATGAGGATTGCGGCTGTAGTAATTATGATCATTTAAAACATCTTCTCTTTTGTCACATTTAGCCACATATTGGATGTGTAATGGAAAACTATGGAACATTTCATCTATTAATGGATTTTTAGCAATATCAATATGTGGAACAGCATTTGTCTTTAACTGTGTTTTCCTTTTCTTGAAATATTTTGTATGAAAATGCTTTCCGCAAATATATTTTAATTGATTCAATTTTTCTATAGGCACGTTTATCAAGTTTTCGTTACTAGTCGCCTTTACCCATTGTTTGCAGCTAAAAAGAAAACTATGTTAAAATTTGTAATAGATACCTGATGATAATTAATAAAAATACAATTATCTCAGAGGGAATTGCAAAGAGTACATATCTTTGACCAGAATCGTTAGATTGTTTTAGGTATACTTAGTCTGAGTTATCAGATTGGTATAAAGAGTAGTAAATATTAATAATACATTTTCACCTCTCATCTGTTCTTCACTTCAAATCAAAATTATCGATAAAACATACACAACACTATTCTTTGCATATCAATTAGGTTATACATTATTTTACTCGAAAAACCAACTGTTTGATGAAAATTATGATGACAGTTATTTTACGCGGTAATAAATTATATTCTGCACTTACCGATTTTCGTCTAGAGGAAATCTTGCCATGAATATTCTTTTTTGGCCGTCCATTCGACATGTTTTTGCACCATATATTTCGCACTTTTTCTTTTGGAACCCACTCATTTTTGCCTTGGACGATCACTATACCCAAATATACGCCAAATATATAGCAAATACCTAATTAGATGGTTAAATTTTTTATATAAAGAGCACAGATCCGACTTCTCAGCTACCACAGTTCGGGCAAAAACAAAAAAGAAATGTCAAGTCAAATGACACGATTATGGCGGCCAAAGATGGCGGCGAAGTATAATCCGCCTAAATTCGAATGCCGTCAATTCATAGATATAATAAAAAGAGGATAGGCCATATAGTCACGTGATCTGAAGCCAAATGCTTCTCCAATATGGCGCAACTCCGCCCACAGCGAATAGTGTTGTAGTTGTACCCATTTGGTCGATAGTATCCGTATCGATGTAATGCTATTCTAGTATAATTTACAGATATTTTTCACAGTAAACACCCTCGACCAGTGTTGGTTTTACATCTATAGAAATAAAAATGAAGTGTCTTTTTGTATGTAATTTAAGAGAACTATCATGTTCACTATTGGCACTATTAAAAATTTTGTCATTTTCAAAATGTTCCATTAAAAATTTATAAAATATACAGTCTGTCGTAAATAGTGGATAATCAGTTAACTGGGGATAGCCCTAATGTCGAACTTCAAGAAAATGTACTTTTGTCAAGGTTGCCAACACTGTGAAAATTGTGAATATTTTCGTTTAAAAAAAAATCTATCGCGATTAGTATTTTTGTCGTAATTTTTACAAATAAGGGTATTATAAAGTACTTTTTTTTTACTCGGGAATACTTGTATTATCTGATGAAATTACCATTTCAGGCATCATTAATTCTAAACTTATGAAAATTAACGTTAGAAGTTATTTTTATTCGTTACTTTTTGTCAACTTTTAACCATTAATTGTGAAAAAAAAAATGTACTGCACTATAATTGCCCATTAGGTATTTAAAGTTTGTGTACTTTACAAAACGTACAACAATTAGTGCTTGACAAGCAAAATCTTTGTAGGAGCGAAATAACTAATCACGGTCGGTAAGTTTGTTTTGTGTCACTTAAATGTTAGGATAAAGTATTTGTAGTTGTGATGTACAATAAAGTATAAATAAATAAATAAATAAATAAAGAAAAAACAAAGGTTTTTATAGTAAAAATGCATTTATTACATAAAATGTTTACGTTGTTTACGTTGCAAATGTTACATAAAATGTTTTAAATGTCCTCCATTGGCAGCAATGCAGGCTCGGCATCGCCTTATAAATGAACTTTTGGTACGGCGTGCATAGCCTAATACTTCAATTTCACGAGCGGCTAATTGCACACGTGTGCGCAATTCTTCGATTGTCGACACTGCTTTATTATAAAATTTTTCTTTAATGCATCCACAATAAAAAAAGTCCAAGGGGTTCAAGTCAGGCGATCATGGTGAAGTAAACTAAAAAAAAACAGAAAATTTATATTAATATTTAAAAGCACACTCTTCCTCTCTCTTATTCTAAAAGGAGGCAGGTGTTCCAGTAGGAATCAGCAAGTCTACAGTTAAACAGTCTACATTACTCGGAAATCTAAACAATGCACTGCATATATCATTGATTAAAAAAATTTAAAGTTATAGTTGAGACTATAAGGAACATCTATAAGAATATTACTTTTATATCGTTGTATTGTCGTAACTATAGTTAATCAGAAAAATATTATAGAGTATGTATCGATAAATCGAAACTTGCATAACAATTGCATAATAGATGCCCATCACTACGTTTGTATGTAAACATTCCAAACATAACTGTTTTATTATTTAAGTGTTAGTAATAGAAATGACAATGTATAAAAGCGAAAAACATAATCTTCAATCCCTAATAAGGAGCTAAAACTTAACTTACACGAAAAATATACACGGATATAAGAAAAAACTACAACTAACCTTAAAAAATGATAATCCTCCGTCATTCTCTCTAGATTGTCAATTGAATCCACTGATGCAACACTTTATCATGTTAATTTTGCTCAAATATCCTTCATATATTTACAAAATCACCAAAACACACACAGTTTAACAGAATTAATAACAACTTTAGTCCAAAAAACGTTTTTATGACAGACGAATTACCTTTAGGAATGTCGACTAAAAATGGCGTTTTGGCTTCAAGGCGGAGTTTGATGATGTCATGAAAACTGACAACGAAAAATTTGAAACAATGAAATTATCTCTATACTCATTTTAATATGTAAATTACTACGTATTAGAATGAGACAGATATACTTTTGTTATTGAGGTATATATTAACATGGTATACGTATAGCAAAAAATTGTATATGCAATTAACTTCCTATCCTCTTTTTATTATATCTATGCGTCAATTACACACTGCTTTGTAGATGTCAGGCGGGCGACACTCAATTTGCTATACTTTCTCTACCAACCTTAAATTTTTGTATAAATTGGCAGAATTGTACGTCAAAATGAAAAATTTTAAACGCCGGAAACGTCATAAACGTCAAGTATAGCAAATTATTTTTTCCAAATGTCACAGTTCACACATAGTACATACTAGTCTAAAACACGTGTTTTTATTTTTTAAAATATTTGTTCATTTTTTATGGATTCTTTTATATAATCTAATTTATACTATGGCTTTATAACAGGTTTGTATTTAAACATAGTCATGGTTTTCTTATGCTAGACTAATTAGTTTTGTTTCAGGAAAGAGGTTATTTATGTATGTTATGTATTTTATTTCTTTACAAAAAATAATATAAAAAGTTATGCATAGGTTTTCGTGTTAATCCAATTAGTTGTATTATGTTCTATGTACATAAACAATTATAATTTCCCGTGTTATGTCTAATAACATTTTCATAAAATTACGGATTTACAATTAAATAATGCATAGAAGAGACATAATACATGGCATATTTTTATGTTTAGTAGTTTTTGTACTTCCATTCCTTTAAAGAATTCAGAAAAGTCCATGAAACCCTATGTGCTAAATCAAAGATAATAATATTAGAGGTAAAGTTTATAACTTTGTTTGTATATACGGGGTAATCTTCGCAAATACTGATCCGATCATGAAAATTCTTTCGCTAACAGAAAGCTACACTATTCAGGAGTGACAAGATAAAAGGAAAAAGATAAAAATATATAAAGATTTTAAATCAGCAGGATTTGAACCTGCGCCCTCTGACGTGCCGTGTCAACAATTCAATCTAATCAAGCATTATTATTTGCCTTAGAAATTAATTGATGATTTTAAAACATTAATATTTATCTGATTTGCTGAAAATAGTGAGAGTGTATTGGAACATATCAAATTTCACCGTACCCTTCTTATGTGAAATGGATTATAACGCCCAACGAAGTGGGCACGGGTCGGCTAGTCAAAGATAATTATGTCATTTGCGGATTACAAAGAATCACTGGATCCAAAGTGTTTCTTAGTTAATTTCCACTTTGTCCAGATCTATAGTAACCTATAGTAAAATATTTGTGTTAAAATCTATGTGTATTACTAATAATTGTAGTGTTAATAATGTTACTTTAAAGAAAAGACTACTAAAAATTACATAATTTATGTTTATAGACCACAAATATATACTTAATGATTAATTTCATTTTTCATTAATTCTCAGATGTTAATTTGTGGGTTAAAGCAGTTCAGAGTGAAGACTTCATAAAATTGCACCAAACAAAATATTTGTGTGGGTCATACCTATGTTAAGAAAAAATACTGTAATAAATTTCCCAGCACCATTGAATGATATTCCGTTGAAAGATTTTACATCATAGAAAACCTAAAAGGTAAGACTCGAGAGGTATTAAATAATTTTGTAGTAATTTTTATGTATCATATTATAGGAATAATATAATTGTAACCGCCATATAGTATAGTAACTTGTTACCACAGCCGAAGTTTTGGATTTTTAGTTCTTTTTTGTATATGTATTTTCTTAGGTCTAATACTTTGTTTTGAGAATATTATTCCTCGCTTCTAGGGCTTTACTATAGGTTTGTATTTGACTATGAATCATTGGTCTCTTTGGTAAAACAAAGTAATTTTGTTTTTGAAAAGAAGTTCCTAATATCTATATCAACAATAATTCACAATAGAAAATTACAGTATTTTGTAGTACCTATATTTTTATTACTTATAAATATAATATATTTTTATGTTTTCATTCCTCTAGAAAATACTGGGAAACATAATATGCAATATCAAAAATATGCCATTTGTTGGCTAAAGAGGATCCCTGGAGCCAATGTATTTTTGAGCAAGTTTCCACTTGATCTAGATCGGTTAGTGTGTAAAGAATAGAACAATACAATATTTTAAAAAAATCTCCTTAAAATCTTTATTACAGTCAATAACTAACTGTAGTAATAAATTACTTAAAAATGCTATTCCAACACTAAATTTGCCACAACCGTTGGATGACAGTCTTTTGGAAGAATTTCCTCTGCAAAGTGAAAAGAAAGAAAAATCTCAAGTCTTGAAAGGTACAAAAAAATTTGCAGTAACTTTTTATATGTTTATCACAATTATAAATTACATGATTAACATAATAATAAAAATATGTATTTTATGTTGATGTTCTTGTTTAGCTATTTATCTAGCCGTATTTCTGGTTTTTAATATGTTAATTGATTTTTTTGATAAATTCTTTTTTATTTTCTAGTTTTTCAAGATATAACGAATTCGGAGAATGTGCAATGGAAGGAAAATATTTTATCTACAAGTGAGTAAACTACTTTATCATATTATATTTATTTATGTTATACGGTTAAAAGTAACAAATGTGTTTAAGAGGTACAGCATCTTGCTAGTTTATTAACCGACTTCCAAAAAAGGAGGAGGTTCTCAATTCGACACGTATGTTTTTTTTTTTTTTTTTATGTATGTTAGCTCAGAACTTTTGACTGGGTGGACCGATTTCGATCAATTTTGTTTTAATTGAAAGGTGTTGCGTGTCATGTGGTCCCATTTTAATTTAATTGAGATCTGACAAGTACTTTTAGAGCTATATCTAATAATGCGTATTTACGTGACTACTTTTTCGTCGACCTACGTTATATTATACCGCATAACTTTTTACTCGGTGTACCGATTTCGATGATTCTTACTTTAATCGAAAGCTAATACTTGTATTGTAGTCTTGTTTAAATTAGATCGAAAACTGATTACAACTTTTTGAGTAATCTTTAATAACGCGTATTTACTTGACTATTTTTTCGTCTTATTACGTTGTATTACTTGTCGATGTAATTGAAGTCGGTTTTTTTTCGTTTGCGAGCAAACACAATTATTTTTGTTCATGTAACATATTTTTAATCTATACTAATAATTAATAAATAAAGCTAAAGAGTTTGTTTGTTTGTTTGAACACGGTAATCTCTGGAACTACTGGGCCGATTTGAAAAATTCTTTCAGTGTTCGATAGCCCATTTATCGAGGAAGGCTATAGGCTATGTATCATCACGCTAAGACCAATAGGAGCGGAGTCCACGCCGACGAAGTCGCGCGCAGAAGCTAGATAAAATTAAGATTTTTATTGATGACTAGCCCGTTGCCCGTTGGCGCAGTTTGTAGTGACCCTGCTTTCTGTACCGGGGGTTGTGGTTTCGATTCCCACCTCGAGTCTGGGTGTAATATATATATTTATTTATATATGTATTATTAATAAGTATGTTTATCGAAAAAATAAAATATGTAGCTATACCAGTGGGCTGTTACCTATAACACAAGCATTAAATTGCTTACTTTAGGAACAGACGACCGTGTGTGTATTGTAGGTATTTCTTTATATATTTATATTCTTTATATTTATTGTTAACTAGCTGCCCGGACAGACTTCGTTCTGTCTGTTATGTTTTTTTAACCGACTTTCAAAAAAAGAGGAGCTTCTCAATTCGACTGTATTTTTTTTTATGTATGTTAGCTCAGAACTTTTGACTGGGTGGACCGATTTCGATCAATTTTGTTTTAATTGAAAGGTGTTGCGTGTCATGTGGTCCCATTTTAATTTAATTGAGATTTGACAAGTACTTTTAGAGTTATATCTAATAATGCGTATTTACTTGACTACTTTTTCGTCGACCTACGTTGTATTAAACCGCATCACTTTTCACTGGGTTTATCGATTTTGATGATTCTTACTTTAATCGAAAGCTAATACTTGTCATGTAGTTTTGTTCAAATTTGAGCGAGATCTGATTACTCTACTTTTTGAGTACACTAAACTTACTCTACTTTTTGAGTAATCTTTGATAACGCGTATTTACTTGACTATTTTTTGGTCTTATTAGGTTGTATTATTACTTGTCGATGTAATTGAAGTCGGTTTTTTTTCGTTTGCGAGCAAACACAATTATTTTAGCATAAAAACCTTTCGTGGGATTTTTAAGGAACATACAAAAAAAATTAGCCGAATCGGTCGAGCCGTTCTCCAGTTAAGCGCTTAGCAACATTCATTTTTATTATAAAGATTAAATGAACTTAATTATAATAATAATAGTTTGCTGTTGCAAGTCTTATACATTTTTGATGTGACAAAAAGTTTTCTTGACAACAATGTGTTAAGCTGTTTCAAAAACTCTTCATCTTACTATGCACTGGAAATAAAAAAAAAATTAAGATGAGATTATATAAAAGACATACAAATGTTCACAATTGTTCTTGTACTGTATAGAAAAAGATAAATTTTTAAATATATTTTGTACTGATAGTGGCAGTACAATCTCAGTTGTAATAAATATCATATACCTAATAGATTATTGTTAGTTAAAGTTCTAAAAAATCATCTGACATAATTATATTAAAGTTATTATTTATACATTTACCTATATAATATTGGCCCTTAGATATTAGATATCTATGGCTGATTTACATATCACTGATAAAATGAGAGATATATGTAAAACACTTTCTGAGTAACAAATATCTTTAATATCTTTAACTCATATATGCAGTGCTTCACAACATATGATACAATGCAGTATAAGATTTTTTGATTTACTGTTTCTATAAAATAATTATGAATGACACCTTTAGAAAAAAAAATCATTTTCATCTTCGCAGTCGGGGGTTGTAGGACCCTATAGTCCCTCAAGGAGAGTTTAGATACGACACTGGCTCACTACTACCACACTGGAGCGCAGGCGCACGTCCGCTCCGTACCGCGTTCGTCACATGACTGCCCTCAGTCCGTAGGTGTCTGCCTTTATACACTCTTGCTCCCTCCAGTGTGATACGTGAGACAGTGTATTGTATTCATTGTATGAATACAAACACTACATTGATACAAACACTGTATCTACATACACTATATCCCTTCCCTTTTAACAAGCTTTTGTTTTATTATTAGTTTCAACTCAAAGGTTACATCTAATATTTTTTTATTTTAATTTTTTATAAATAATTTCCAATCAGATTGTTGCATTCATTAATGTTTGTTATATCTTTATTTAAATTAAATATATACTGAACATCCCCATCTTTAACCAAAATTACTGTAGTTCCTTTTTAGCAAGCGTAACAATATCAGCTGCTTCCAAATAATTATATACACAAAGATCGCTTCCATGTCTCCCATTTCGAACCGACAGATGTGCTGCCGCCTCCGAGATCCAACCTCTCGAGTGCGGAAGCTGGTTTGGGTTGAGGCGACCTAAAGTCCTTTTGCATTATCTAATACTTCTTATTTAAAGAAGTCCTGCTTCTTACATTTAAAAGAAGTCCTGCTTCTTACATTTAAAAGAAGTCCTGTTTCTTACATTTAAAAGAAGTCCTGTTTCTTACATTTAAAAGAAGTCCTGCTTCTTACATTTAAAAGAAATCCTGCTCCTTATTTAAAAGAAGTCCTACTCCTTATTTAAAAGAAGTCCTACTCCTTATTTAAAAGGTGTCCTACTCCTTATTTAAAAGGTGTCCTACTCCTTATTTAAAAGGTGTCCTACTCCTTATTTAAAAGGTGTCCTACTCCTTATTTAAAAGGTGTCCTACTCCTTATTTAAAAGGTGTCCTACTCCTTATTTAAAAGGTGTCCTACTCCTTATTTAAAAGAAGTCCTACTTCTTATTTAAAAGAAGTCCTACTTCTTATTTAAAAGAAGTGGTGCGTACTCTTAAACACACCCATCCAATTTAATAGACGCCCGAAGAAATATCTCTGATTTAATGGAAATCCGGTGTCACTACCTATCTGCCTAAATACCTAATAGACAGTGCTCTCTGGCATAACTGAAAGCCATTAAACTCATGAATTATTATTATTATCAGAATAGGCCTGTATAGGTCAGTGTGGGCCTGTTTCATCTCTATTAACAAACTATAAGTAACAAATGGCAAGTTACGACCATCCTGCTAGCACATGCCCTTGTGTGATGGTCAACCTGGAGTAAAAGAAAAGCCATAACAGTACCTTGTACTCATCAAACTCTACGCTCTAAACTTAGTTTGTTTCAAGAACTTTATTAACACAAAATTTACCTTAAAACAGATATCCATCCAGAGTTATGTACCAACATCAATCAAACTTTCAATAATCAAACTCATTTTCTACAAAACGAACAACTATGTAAGTCACCCTAAGCCAGCCAGCAATTAAAATTGCTCCACAATCCACGTGTATACCTCTTGGATCATGTCACAGTGTATCATCCTCCTGATGACTACACACTACGGTCTTTAGAGTGCTTCATCAGTTTTCTGTCACATCAACTAAGATGTTCACCATTACGATCGTCATCTACATTAAACTCAAATGGTACATGACCTTCTGGCATCTAAGGAATCTATCATGTGCGCATTTGTAAGCAAAGCTTTAATCTGAATCCTAATTGTCATTAACCCAACACACAAATACCACAGCCATGTACCATCGACGTCATCACAACAAAAACTATAGACGTACTTTACATCTAAACAAGTTACAACCAAGCTTGCAAAAACCTCGAGTAACGACCTCTAACACCACGGTTCTCTAGCCGAAGCAATCACATTGCTCTCTCACATTTCAGAACGCACATCCATCGAATGGATCACCCGTATCAGTCACCTCTGTGACTACACGCTACAGCCTCAACAGACCACGAAATTACGGTCAATAGGTCAATTCACTCGAGTCTCTCCATTTACTTAAACTTGAACATCATCATTATAAATTACATCAATATCGTCTGGTACATGACTTGCTGGCATTTTCCTCAACCTAACGTGAGCAAATTTGTAGGTACGTTTACAATTTAGAGCCTTCCTTAGAGCATCCAATTTAATGGGGTTGCATTTGTACCCAACAATTACAATAACTTTATCAAATGATCAATCAAAATAACTTCCTATACAACTTTCACATACGACTATACCACGCGACACGGACCACGCGAGTATCTGAACGATCTATTTATTTGTATTACTACCTTCATAAAATGTACGCTTATCGCACTTATTCCGAATAAACACAGAACAGAACTCTACTTTTTTTTTAAGAAGAAACATTCCTTATGATTTTGAGAGAAACCGGCCTCAGTCAAAGTTCCTAACACGACCTTGAGTCTCTCTAGCCCTGATTAAATAGCTGGAGAGGTAATCAACATCAGGATGTTCAAATCCGCTTTAAACCAAAGACGTGTTATAGACTACAAACTATATTTTCTAGCGCGTCATTATAACATCTTATAAAACTTGGCTGTAGTCTGAACGCGAAGACATTATCATTTTATTTGTCAACACTCTAGTTATCTCGCAACTTCGCAACTACTCGCAACGCGCTGTACACGAAATAATATAACAATATCTGTGAGTGAAACTATACAATTTATAAAACTATAATGCTATTCTACTCTAGCCTCGCGGTGTACATTTGTACACTTAGAATTTGAGACGCCTAGTTTGTAGAGACGTTATATTTCTAGCGTGAAGTCAGAGTCGGTACACAAAAGCTAGATGCTATAAATACATATCGTGTTATATTCTGACGCTAGTCATTTTATTAACCACCACTAATCAACACGTCATCGACGTATACGATAACATAATCATGAGCCAAGTCACCCAGAGCATTCGTTATTGCTCTTTAAAATACAGAGATCGCGTTCTTTAAACCAAAGGGGATAGTCAAGAATTCATATTGACCTCAGGGTTTATAAACACAGTTTTTCTATTAAATCTACATTAACTGGAATGCTAAATTGTTATTATATACCATTGAAAACAATTACTCATTAGGTACTGACACGATTTTATTTGTTTCATATTGCGATATAGCAATTTATTTAATGCGATAATAACCATTTCCTGAAATTTAATTTTACGAATGCCGTCTCGTGTTCAATAGAAGGTACAAACAAATACTATACACGTATAAGCGTTGAAAGTAAACGAACACGTTTAAAGCGGCTTACTTTTGCTTAAGTAATTTTTAAATTTCCATGCAACTTTACAGTTGCAAGCGTCTAATTGTATATCATTAATATACCTCTAAATTTTATAATTGCGAAATATATTCTGCCGTGTCCTTAAAATAAGTTTCAAGGTAGGTATTAAATACTTTGATACACAAATACCCACCAGGAAAATAACTCTTTATAAACAAAAGAAAGTAGGCAAGTGGATACTAGACTGTTATTGTAAGTACTCGGAGGTGTAATAATTAATTTTCAATGAATTCAAACAGGTCTTTTCGAATAAAGTTTGCCGCTATTTATCATAGTAACATTGTAAACATTATTTGGCAGCTCACGCCTATAACTTACAGTTTTTCTTTCGAAATAATGCACCATAAAATTCTACATGACGGCTTGATTGAGTGGACCTGTCCATAACAGACAACCACAGACTATGAGACAGTTCTTGAAATATGATAAAAATATTTTGACGTCATGTAATTATAATTACAATAGTATCTATGACTCCAAGATTATTTACAAGGAATTAAGTCGAAATCTTGGAATTTTATTTAAAACCCAAAAGAAAAGACAATAATTCTGTTAATCGCGTTAGTGAAATTTTAACTTTAAACCGCCTGGTTATAAAATCTAAATCAAGTTTATATCAAAAGTTACGAGCAAACATACTTGAAAAATCACAATACCTCGCTCGCCTCAGCCTGTAACACCCAAGCACAGGCCTTCTCCCCCCATGCAGGAGAAGGATCAGAGCCCAATCCACCACGCCGCTCCAATGCGGGTTGGCGGACATATTCCTTACTATAAGTAACGATCGCTATCAGGTGTATATGATAGCAACCGGGACCGACGGCTCAACGTGCCCTCCGAGGTACGGTGAAGAGACCCACTAGGACTGTACAAACACCAGACCACGGCCAACATCTGTATAGCCAATACAAATTGCTGCCATGCGCGGGGACCGAACCCACAAACCAGTGCTGTGACCGCTGTGCCAACGCGGCGTTACACATACCTACGTACCTATCTATTCAACAAACCAGCTACGTAATTTAGGTATACCAATGAATAACTAAAGATTAAATGAACTAACAAAACAACTATTAAACGAATAATTAGTATTTTAACAAAAAAAATACTTCATTAATTCGATTAAAGATTCTTCTTAAACAAAATCGATTATTATTTCAAATCGAATATTATATTATTTTGTAGAACCCGACTGAAAACACTCACGAAACACTTATTCACTTTGAATCTATAGTTATTCATTCACGACACACACTTTTAACTACATCAAATAAGTTGATATCACATTTTGATTTTGATTATCACTAATCACCTGTCTTGTAAGTACGCCACTTATCGAGTAGCAACGTTGGCTGCACAATAATTAAACAATAACTGCATCTTCACTTACCAATTATCATATTTAGAGGACAACAATCCCGAAAATACATGACAAAGATGGCGACTGACCAATCATAAAATTCTATTAACTATTCGGGAGATGTTGTCTCCTTCTTTATGTTCTTCCAGTACTTCAAAACTAATAAATAATCATGGCAAGAACACTAGAAAATTAAAAACACAAATTTAATGCTAACAGTACTTATTGTGCAACTACCCTGCAAATCAGACACAAAGATAATGCCTGACCAATGGTAAATGAATAAGTTTAGTATTACTCATTCGAAAGATAGCGCCACCATCCCCGCGTACTATTCCGGTTTTAAGCAATAAGAGCAATATGGACACCAAATCCAATAATTTAATAATTGTCAGAATTACAAATATACCAACACTATGTATAATATAAAATTTTAATAAATTTTATTTAAGGTTATTATTATTTGTATATTGAACTTCATATTGTCATCTTTTTGCTTATAATGAAGTCTACAACAAATGAACTTCAGTTTTAGTTAGAAAATGAACTATTTTGATAGCAATGTTTTAATTGAAACTCATAAATATTAACTCTCTTTTCTTTCCTTTTTTTTTTCATTGATACATATAATTATATTTTACTGACCTTTGTCCTCGTCGCCAATGTAGGACCCTATAGTCCCTCAAGGAGAGTTTAGATACGACACTGGCTCACTACTACCACACTGGAGCGCAGGCGCACGTCCGCTCCGTACCGCGTTCGTCACATGACTGCCCTCAGTCCGTAGGTGTCTGCCTTTATACACTCTTGCTCCCTCCAGTGTGATACGTGAGACAGTGTATTGTATTCATTGTAATACAAACACTACATTGATACAAACACTGTATCTACATACACTATAGGGGTAGAAGCAAGTAGTAAATAAAATTCAAATAATTTAACTTTTATACCCCGTCCGGCGACTAATGATCTTTTTGACAGCCCACGCCTATAAATTACAGTTGTTTTTTTTTCGGAATAACGTACTAAAATTCTACTGTAATGTCATACTTTATTGACGATTTGATTGGTTGAGTGAAGTACCCTGTGCATAACAAACAACCACAGACTATGAAACAGTTCTTGAAATAATAAATCGATAATAAATCGATCATAATTATGATAAAAATAATTTTACGTCATGTGATTATTGTTTCTATAAATTTAATAAAAAAAAGTAATAAAAATGGTATCTATGACTTCAAGATTGATTATTTGCATGGAATTAAGTCGAAATCTTGAAATTTAATAGCAAACCAAGAATAAAGAGCAATAACTCTGTTGATTCATTTATTTATTATTTATATATTTCATTTATAATTAAAAAAAACTAATAAACGCATAAATAAATAATATTTTTAAACTAAATGTATTTAATTAAATCGATTGAAAGTTCTTCTTAAATAAAATCGATTATTATTTCGAATCGAATAAATAACGTGTGAGGCAGTCACTAATGTCAAAATTTCTTGAAGTGTCAAAAAGATCATTAGTCGCCGGACGGGGTATAGTAAATAATTAAGTATGTAAAAAAAATACCAGTATGTATGATGCATATTTAGATATTTTACTACTATTTTTCAGGTGCTGAATACAGCTTTGTCACCTTGCCCTCTACTTCGCAGGCTCCACAAGGACTTACTTTTGAAAAAACACTAGGTAATAATTAATAAATAAAAATTTCACATTTTCAATTTTATTCAATGACATAAAACATTAACAGTAACATGTCTACTATAAGCATAGCTAACTAGCATTTAATTTGTATGAAATTTTAATTTTTTTTTTTTAATTTATCTTAACAAATTTTATCTTGTTTTTTTATGCCTTTTTTTAATAATAGATGTGTATGTCGTCAAATATATGACTAAATAAAATTTAAATGATTTAACTTTTAGTAAATAATTAAGTATGTAAAAAAAATACCAGTATTAGATGCATATTTAGATATTTTACTACTATTTTTCAGGTGCTGAATACAGCTTGTCGCCTTGCCCTCTACTTCGCAGGCTCCACAAGGACTTACTTTTGAAAAAAACTCTAGGTAATCTCTTGTATATAAAAATGAATCGCTGAATTTGTTGCTAAGCGCAAACCTCGAGAGCGGCTGAACCGATTTCGCTAATTCTTTTTTTATGATATTCCTTGAAGTACGAGGATGGTTCTTACGAAGAGAAAAATTTAAAAATTTCACTGAAAAAGTCTAAAAACAACAATTATCTATATTCCCATACAAAAGATTTGTAATAATACTTAAAAGTCAATTTCAATTTTAATACCATACCATAAAGTTTAGTGTTAGTGGAGGGGTTCCGGGAAGGATAAGTATTAAAAAAAAGTAAAAGATTAAAGAATCGACTATTAGGCGGTACGAAGTTCGCCGGGTCAGCTAGCTCAATATAAATAAAAATTTCACATTTTCAATTTTATTCAATGACATAAAACATTAACAGTAACATGTCTACTATAAGCATAGCTAACTATATAGCATTTAATTTGTATGAAATTTTAATTTTATAATAAATGATTTTTAAAAATGATAAATTAAAAAATTAATTTATCTTAACAAATTTTATCTTGTTTTTATGCCTTTTTTTAATGATAGATGTGTATGTCGTCAAATATATGACTAAATAAAATTTAAATAGACAAATATATTTTGGACTATTTTTCATTTCAGACCTACATACCTACGCAGAAGAAGTTCCTGCTGAGTCATTACACAAAAAGTAGATTAAGTTTCAAATGCTTTTGGCAAATGTAATTGATAATTTAGATAAACTTGATAGTGTTAAGTATTCAACCAATACGGGATATTACAATGAATGACATCTTTATTTATCCACTTTACGAGCGCCAGTTTGTGCTAGTTTGATCTAATCTTTAATTTTGAAATGGTTATCACAAACATATTTCAGTTCATGAAAAAGGAGGACTATTTTTAATCCTTGGCTATGTTAATGTTATAAAAATTAAAATATTGTATAGTGAGACTGTTTCACAAGTAATGCTCTTTAGTATTGTTTGTTTATTAGATATCTGTTAATATTTTTGTATTATTTTTGTAAATCTTGTTATTATTATTGTTATTACTGTATAGTGAGATGGTTTCTTATAAGTAGGTAAGATCATCTCTTCAGAATCATGTTACTTTAGTAGATATCTACCGAAATTAATAATTTCTTAACTAATATCGTTTTCTTTTAAAGGTCACTGAAAAGTGCATTAGTTTCAAGTAATAAGTTTGAAAGTATTATATTTATTTTGGTATAATTATATCTACTACAATTGACATCTTATAATTCCTTTTTCTAAGTAATTGCAGTGTTTTTAAAATATTTTCATAATAATATGATGCAAACATTATCAAATAGATAAATCTATACTAATATATAAAGCTGAAGAGTTTGTTTGTTTGTTTGTTTGAACGCGGTAATCTCTGGTTGTACTGGGCCGATTTGAAAAATTCTTTCAGTGTTAGATAGCCCATTTATCGAGGAAGGCTATAGGCTATGTGTCATCACGCTAAGACCAATAGGAGCGGAGTCCACGCCGACGAAGTCGCGCGCAGAAGCTAGTTAGTTTATAAATGGATAAACTTTTGATCTTGTTCATTTATTTGAGTTTTCAATTTAGTTTTAAGAACTATACTTCTTAAGGTAATACATTGCTTAAACAGAAGGTTATAAAAACATTTTACGGCCCCGCTTTGCCATACTTGTCTGTAAATATTTAGTTCTAAAGTTTTAATAATAATATAATTATAAAAATTGATTTACTTCTGATTTCACTTCCATAAAAGTGTTAGTAACAGTTTTATAACTTAAAAAAAAACTAATGTTAGTATGACACGCTCAATGTACATACTCCTGTAATTGTTATTTTGTGTGAATTAAAATTATTATCAAAAATCAAAACAAAGCATTGTAAATATATATAACATTAAAAAGAAATTTATTTCAAATATTGTTAATATAAATTAGTACAATTTTTTTAAATAAGTAATCCAGACAAATTAGACGTATAATGTATATTATGTAAATTTGTCCGTAGGACAGGTGTTATCTTTAAATAATTCAACGCATTTTGCAGTGAACATTGAGAGCGATGCGAAATCGTGAACATTTGATGTGTTTTAGAAGTTTATATTCTAAGATTTTATTTATTTTGGTATATTATTTAGGATCAAGTATTTTTGTAACGAAAAGAATGTGACACATGTTTTGTACAAATTACTGTATCACTTAAAGATATAAAAAAGGCTATAAGAGAAAATTTTAGCAACAAGTAATAATATGTTATAGTATACAAATAAACTGACAAACACTTCATTAAATTATAACTTATAATGTTATTGTGAAATATTGTAGATAGGATGAGGCATTTATTAAGATAATTACAGTTTTTTTTTTTTTATATGAGAAGTGTCTAATCCTTGGCCATCCTAATTTTATGAAACGAAAGTGTTTGTCTGTTATTGGTATACCGTATCCATAAAAACTGATATTTTGATATGGTCTTGAAATCATCTTATTTGTTATTTATTTATTGTGTAGTGAGATTGTTTCTTATGTAAGGCTCTTCAATTATGTTTCTTTAGTAGATATCTATCGAAATTACTATTTCTAACTGTAATGTTGTTTTCTTGTAACAATCACTGAAAAGTGCATTAGTTTCAAGTACAAAGTTTGAGAGTATTATATTTATTTTGGTAAATGTCTACTACAATACACATCTTATAATTCTTTTTTCTAAATAATTGCAGTGTTTTTAAAAAGAAAATCATAATAATATGATGCAAACATTTTCATAATATGATGCAAACATTTTCAATAGATAAATTAGTTTATCCTTTTGTTTTGAGCTTATTCATTTATTTGAGTTTTCAATTCAATTTTAAGAACAACATTTACATTTTTATTTCTTGCATTAGAAAGCCCTTTCATAGGTTACATTGCTTAAACAGAAGATTATAAAAATATAATACAGCCCCGCTTTATCATAAATTGTACCATTATTGGCTGTAAATATATAGTTCTGGAGTCTTGCATTGTAAATATGTATAATATTAAAAATAAATTTATTTCAAATATTGTTAATATAAAATTTAGAAAAGTTAGACGTATTAAATATATGTAGATTTGTCCTACAGGTGGTATCTTAAAATAAATTAACTTATTTTACAGTGAGCATTGAGAGTGAATCGAAATCGTGAACATTTGTTGTGTTTTAGAAATTTATGTACTGAGATTTTTGCCATAATTTTATTTATTTTGGTATATAGGCTAATTAATATTTTTAGAAGAGTAAAATATAAATAATAAAAATGTATTTTACAAAAAGGCCTTTTATTTAAATTAAAATGTATAAAATTATAAATATTAGAACCCTGTGGCCAAAAGTATCGATAATTTTACGACTAATTTATCGACCTTTTTCCACACTAGTATCGACTTCCGGTACGATAAAAAAATTTCACAACACTATATACCATCATTACCAATTTAACGAAAAAAAAATTTAGAGCAACCGTTAAGTTGGTACCAAATGTATAGTAAACCTTGAACCCGGAGCTCAACCGTGTCTATGAAGTGACACCTCTTTCTCTTTATATGCTCTTTGGTAGATGTCGATGTTTTTTCAAACTTAGACGGGTTCAAAATTCGCTCCCGTTTCATACAATCGTTTTTTTACCTTGAAGTTGCGCCAGGCTGATAACCTGTCTTGCTGCCGGTTGATGTGTGTTATCAAATAATATTTTAAATTTTTAAATAAACTTTAATAATTGAATACATGTTACAAGTTTAAGTTAATAATTAAATTAAATCATGACTACTAATCCGCGTAAAGGTACCGAACCGGGACCTATGGAAGAAAGTGATCAACTGACTATAAGGCCATTGTAAATACTACTATTTATTTCACTTTTGTTTACTCCATTGTTTTATTTTTATTTTAGAATATTGAATTAAAGATGATAATGTTTATAAATTTCTAGTTTTATTTTTTGTAAATTATGCGTACTTTACGAGTTTTTGAATAATTATAACCTACATTACAAAAAAAAAAAATAGAAATGAAATTGATTGCTTTCGATTGATCGACTTTTAATTAAAAAAAAGCTAAATAATTTAGGTAACGAAATAAAATTAAATACAATTTATTACCTCACGTATAAGTATTTTAAATTTTATAATTTTCTCAATATACTTATTAATTTTTATTTTTAATTTTTTCAGAGGTGCTGGTCAGGAAGTAGGCAGATCATGCATCATGTTAGAGTTTAAAGGAAAAAAAATTATGGTCAGTGATATGCATTAAAATGTTTTTAACAACATGTTTTACAGGTGGATAAAGCTACGGATAGCTTCGTCAGAACGAATAATAAAATTCGACAGATAAAAGTTAAAGATATTCCTTTGTTTTTCATAACCAAGCTCTTCTTTATCTCTCATATGTTTCTATTCTATAGAATTAAAAAATTGTAGTGGTTAAAATCTACATCATGGACCGTTGACCGTTTATTGGCATAATTTCATTACAAAAAAAAAAATAACCCTAACCTATCTAACTTCAAAATTTATAATGTGACAGTAAATAAGTAAAAATAAAAATATATTTAAGTAAACAAAAAAAAAAAAAAACTGCAACCTGAGAATAATATAATATACCTACTGAAAAAATATGAACATCTAAATCAATGGTCCTTAAAGTAGATTTTAGCCGTTGTAGTTTATTCGGACCTGTTTTATTTTCTGCTGAAAAAGTCAAGTAAACAATCTGTAACAATTTTAATATTGAACATAACATTTAATGTAACTGCTAGTTTATAGAGGCTAGCTGATAGAGACCGGACGGCAAAAGCGAGTGATCGGGGCTTGTGGTGAACCCTGGGGGAGGCTTACGTCCAGCTATGCACTTGGCCTTATTGTACAAAATATATGAAAGAAACTTACCTAATGTTATGTGTATTATTATTATTCACAATATAGATGAAATGAATGGAAATATTCATTTTATTTCCATTTAATATTCTTTATTTAATTTGATTTCTGCTACAACTACTACAAGTACTTTATTTGTATGTTTTCAGCTGGACTGTGGTATTCACCCCGGCCTGTCGGGGATGGATGCGCTCCCATTCGTAGATTTAATAGAAGCAGATGAAGTTGATTTATTATTAATTTCACAGTAAGTTTAATTTTTTTATTTTTTACCTTAATATATTTTAATTTGGTTTTGTGAATTAAGGAATTAAAAATAAAAAAAATATATATTTTAACAAAAAAATTATTGACACTTATTTAATAAAAAAAATAAAATAGAAAAATGCAAATCAATAGTGTCCTTATAAAATGGCCACAAATATTTGACAACTTAAAAAAAAATTAAAAATAAAAACAGTAAAAGTTTAACCTCTCGCCATATAGGAGAAGGATCGGAGCTTAATTTATCTTTTTCCTACTATGAGTAATGATCACAGTAGGGCGCTTGAGCCATAGAGAAGTGTTTTATTTTTAAATGTTAAATTAGAAAGAACTATAGGTTCATAATGCTTATTAAAATTAAATGTTATTTATGTTAATGAGCGCATCTGATTAAAGACAGTAATATATGCACTGAAGCAAAATGCACGGCTTTGACCTAATTTATTTAGCGTGGCGCTGTGTGTGCGATGTTGTTTTGCTGAACAACACCTAAATGCTTGGTAATTGGCCAAACAGTCACTATCAGATATCTATATTATAACAACGGGGACCAACAGCTTAATGTACTCTCTGATGCTCAGTGACCAAGACAAGGACAGAGTCATACCGGAAAGAAATATTTGTACAAATACAAATTTCTAATAATATAATCCCAAGAGGGAATCGAACCCGCAACCATCAGTGCTTTGGTGCCAACATGGCAGATGCTTTACTGCACCAGAATGGCCTCAAGCTTTAAATAGATTATGTAAATAATTCTTATGTTTACCAATTAAATAATTGACAATTTCCATTATTCCACAGTTTCCACTTAGACCACAGCGGAGCTTTGCCATGGTTCTTAACAAAGACATCCTTCAAGGGCAGAGTGTTTATGACTCACGCCACAAAAGCCATCTACAGGTGGCTTGTGTCCGATTACATTAAAGTTAGGTATGTATGTAAGGGTTATAATATCTATTGTGTTATACATGGTGTCAGAATTATGAAATGTTCTCTCTTGCAAATTATTATATATTAATAGTGCAGTTTGCAGTGACCCTGTTTTCTGCTCGGGGCTGTAGGTTCCATTTCTATCCAGAGCTAGGATGTAATAAATATTTATATTACACTATAATACAGGCACTATGTGGCTTACCTATAGCAAAAAAAATAACGAGTGTTCTGTAGACTACATAACTGAAGTAAAACTTCTTTAGCTCCATCTAACTTATATCTTCCTCTCAACTTCCGTTCTCCTCACCTGATCACACTTTTCGTAACGCTCTCGTCACGCATCCACCAGCTTACTCCCCAAGTCAAGCGTGCGTAAAGAAGTTTTACTATAAAAAAAAAAAAAAAAATTGGTTGTTTGTAAAGTTGGTTTACGGATGATAGTTTAACGTGACAAAGTCAAATGAGCGCGTAACGCAATGAGTCATCCTTTTTCGTGTATGCCGCCGGCGTTCATCGATTTATTAGACGTTGTCACGTAAAAAAAAACCGTAGGAACAGATTATAACGTGCCAAAAAAAAAGTGAACGTGATAATGTGGTGCGTGCCCCCAGCAACATCTCGACGGAGCAGATGCTGTACACGGAGTCGGACCTGGAGGGCTCCATGGACCGCATCGAGACCGTCAACTTCCACGAGGAGCGCGACGTGCGCGGCGTGCGCTTCTGGGCCTACAACGCCGGCCACGTGCTCGGCGCCGCCATGTTCATGATCGAGATCGCCGGCGTCAAGGTTACTAACGATTCTTAAACAT
The DNA here is from genome assembly GCA_905220545.2 of Melitaea athalia. Classification (NCBI taxonomy): domain Eukaryota; kingdom Metazoa; phylum Arthropoda; class Insecta; order Lepidoptera; family Nymphalidae; genus Melitaea; species Melitaea athalia. Next base: position 18,820,873 of record HG992194.1, read on the forward strand.
AGTTTAATTGTTATAGAACAATTTTATTTTTGTCATTAATTTAATTGTAGGATATGACATTTTGACGATTTTGTTGTTAATTGTATTATATGATGAGTTTTAAATATTATCCGAGCGTCAGTTTTGCGAACGTCGTGCGCATCTGTAATTGCGGGTACACGACTTATTTATTTTGCTGTGTATCATGCGTTGATGAGCCTAATAAATAAAATAAAATAAAAAATAAAATAATTTGAAATATGACAAGATAGATACACTTTTTGGAGTTTACTCCTGAATCGATTTTCATACAAGGCCCCCAGTATGAAAAAAATGTGAGGAGTAAAATCTACTGAACGAATGACCTCGTTACGTTTTTTTAACGCCATCTATCTGAATCCAATAGGGTTCCGGGAGATGGTGTTATTTGATTCGTGTATTTACCATTTGATATGGTTATTCATCTTTTTCGTAAACTAACCGTTTTTGTGCCTATTTAGACAGTCGATCTGAAGGAGTAAACTCCAGTCGTGCGTCGGAGATGACACACACACACTTTTTTTTTAATATTACTAGGTAGGCAAACAAGCGTACTCACCTGATAGTAAACGATTACCGTAGCTTATAGACACCTGCAACACCAGAAGCATTGCAAGCGCGCCGCCGACCCTACCCCCAATCCCCCCAGGACCTCTGGTCACCTTACTCAAACAGGAACACAAAACTGCTTGCAAACAGTATTATTTAGCTGTGGTCTTCTGTAAGGTCGAGGTACTAACCCAGTCGGGCAGCTCCATATTTTGAGCAGGAAATTTCTTGCTGAGCCCTACCTTCAATTACATTATTTTATTGTGACCTATTAGTAGTAGAATCGCTTTTGACAAGAAGGTAGATAAATTAAAAGATCAAACACGGCGCTATCAAGCCGGCGTTAAGGTAACTCACACACCTCCAATTGCATCTACTGACCTCCACTCACCTCCCATCTCCACTCAACTCCTACCTAGATTCACCTCCACTGACCTTCATTCACTTCCACCTTTAAAGTAGCACTTTTATTTACTGTTCTTATGAAAAACTTCAAAAAACAATACTTCAAATTAAAAGCAATCTTGTCTATTTTTATAAAAATTTTCTTCATCTATGTATGATGGAATTACCCTGTAAACTTTACGGAGTAATTCAGTTCAGTTCATATCAAAGTAGTATAATTATGTATAAATTATCCTATAGGTTTTGTATACTGGTGACTTCTCTCGACAAGAAGACAGACATTTGATGGCAGCGGAAATTCCTACAGTGCATCCCGATGTACTTATTACTGTAAGTTTTGTTTTAAATAATTTATTCCACGAACCTAATCAAACAATCAATCACCATAAACATGATACAAAATTAATTTTTGCCTTAAATAAGAATCTACAATCAATTGTTTTCAAAATTCAATCAATCAATCAAAAGTGATTCAATCTATCAATCAATCAATCAAAGTGATTTAATCTATCAATCAATGAGTCAAAAGTGATTCTCTATTGAGATGATACTAAAATTTTCCCATAATAAAATCTCTCGAGGACTGCATGTTATTTCAAAACGAGTTAATAATAGGCATGACGACGGTATAAAAATATCGTCAATTTAATGATTTTAGGGAAACAATCGGAAACAAATAAAAAAAATTAAAAAGACTGGTTTAGTTTTATTTAAAATAATCAGATTATTATGATTTTCAATAAAATAAAACATTAAAATTCTGCGATCGGCCATTTTGATTGAAACACTAATCAGATCGCATGACGTCAAGCTTAGGTAAATACCGCTGTCAATACTCTCTTTCACTGTGTTTTGTTCTTAGATGGTTCTTAGACACAATGACATGTTTACCTAAGCGTAACGTCAGAGCCGACGCCATGACAACTGCAGCCGTTTTGGTGCACTATTTGAAAAAATACTATAAAAATAGTTTTAAACTTCCTTAAACTTAAGTTTATTACCGAAATAAATGTTTTTTAAATAATAAATGTGTTATGTGTTTTTCGTGTAACACACGTTACGGAAGAGGTTTTCAAAATCTTTCGTCACACCTATTATGTTGTTATAATTATACCGGGTGAAGAAAAAGTATGGAAACCCCGGAAAATTCGGAAAATCGCACGGGTTAGTTGTGAAACAAAGGTCATACCCTAAGTAACTTTTAACGAGGAATCCAACGGTTACCTCTGATTTGAACTTAAACTTCATTTTCAATGTTATTTTAAGGTCAACCTCATTTTTTTAAATTGTAACCCCTATTTTTTATACCGGAATCGAAAAGATCGAAAAATTTTACGTCCGGACAACTTACAAATGTTTAGGTATGAGGTTAACGTAACCTCTAAAGGTCAAATAGAGGTCAAAGTATTACCTTAAAAATCTCGATAGTTTAAAAATGAAATGAGGTCTTAAAATGAACTTAAATTAAATTTAAGAACTAAAATTAAGTTCAAGGTCAAATCAAAGGTCACCATTGGATTTCTCGTTGAAAATTACTTAGGATATGACCTTTGTTTCACAACCAACCCGTGCGGTTTTCTGATTTTTCTGGGGTTTCCATACTTTTTCCTCACCCGGTATAATATGAAACATTGTAAGAAAAATATGTAATGCTGGTAAACATATCTTGGGAAGTGCCGGAGTCGGTTAGTCTAGACTTCTCCAGATGTCTGACGGCCTTATGAGATCTCTATTTTGCTACGGTTTGGCCTTGAGATTTCTGGTCGCCTGGCAATTCTAATTTGTAGTATGAACCAGCATAATCATGATACAAAAGATGATCTCCAGAAAGTCTAAACTAATTCGGTCTCATCAAATCTTATGACCGTATGGCATATGTATTTTGCTACGGTTTGTCCTCGTAATATGCATCAGCATGAACGTAGTACAAAACTCGAGGAAAGTTCGCGTTACTCCTGTCTTCTGGCATCATATATCCATGTTAATGTGATGTTGTTCGGCCAGGAATCGACGTACGGCACTCACATCCACGAGAAGCGGGAAGAGCGCGAGTCACGCTTCACAGGGCTGGTGTCGGACATCGTGCAGCGCGGCGGCCGCTGCCTCATCCCCGTGTTCGCGCTGGGCCGCGCGCAGGAGCTGCTGCTCATACTGGGTGAGCTACACGCACGCACACGCACGCGCACGCACACACACGCTTCACAGGGCTGGTGTCGGACATCGTGCAGCGCGGCGGCCGCTGCCTCATCCCCGTGTTCGCGCTGGGCCGCGCGCAGGAGCTGCTGCTCATACTGGGTGAGCTACACGCACGCACACGCACGCGCACGCACACACACGCTTCACAGGGCTGGTGTCGGACATCGTGCAGCGCGGCGGCCGCTGCCTCATCCCCGTGTTCGCGCTGGGCCGCGCGCAGGAGCTGCTGCTCATACTGGGTGAGCTACACGCACGCACACGCACGTGCACGCACACACACGCTTCACAGGGCTGGTGTCGGACATCGTGCAGCGCGGCGGCCGCTGCCTCATCCCCGTGTTCGCGCTGGGCCGCGCGCAGGAGCTGCTGCTCATACTGGGTGAGCTACACGCACGCACACGCACGCGCACGCACACACACGCTTCACAGGGCTGGTGTCGGACATCGTGCAGCGCGGCGGCCGCTGCCTCATCCCCGTGTTCGCGCTGGGCCGCGCGCAGGAGCTGCTGCTCATACTGGGTGAGCTACACGCACGCACACGCACGCGCACGCACACACACGCTTCACAGGGCTGGTGTCGGACATCGTGCAGCGCGGCGGCCGCTGCCTCATCCCCGTGTTCGCAGGAGCTGCTGCTCATACTGGGTGAGCTACACGCACGCACACGCACGCGCACGCACACACACGCTTCACAGGGCTGGTGTCGGACATCGTGCAGCGCGGCGGCCGCTGCCTCATCCCCGTGTTCGCGCTGGGCCGCGCGCAGGAGCTGCTGCTCATACTGGGTGAGCTACACGCACGCACACGCACGCGCACGCACACACACGCTTCACAGGGCTGGTGTCGGACATCGTGCAGCGCGGCGGCCGCTGCCTCATCCCCGTGTTCGCGCTGGGCCGCGCGCAGGAGCTGCTGCTCATACTGGGTGAGCTACACGCACGCACACGCACGCGCACGCACACACACGCTTCACAGGGCTGGTGTCGGACATCGTGCAGCGCGGCGGCCGCTGCCTCATCCCCGTGTTCGCGCTGGGCCGCGCGCAGGAGCTGCTGCTCATACTGGGTGAGCTACACGCACGCACACGCACGCGCACGCACACACACGCTTCACAGGGCTGGTGTCGGACATCGTGCAGCGCGGCGGCCGCTGCCTCATCCCCGTGTTCGCAGGAGCTGCTGCTCATACTGGGTGAGCTACACGCACGCACACGCACGCGCACGCACACACACGCTTCACAGGGCTGGTGTCGGACATCGTGCAGCGCGGCGGCCGCTGCCTCATCCCCGTGTTCGCGCTGGGCCGCGCGCAGGAGCTGCTGCTCATACTGGGTGAGCTACACGCACGCACACGCACGCGCACGCACACACACGCTTCACAGGGCTGGTGTCGGACATCGTGCAGCGCGGCGGCCGCTGCCTCATCCCCGTGTTCGCAGGAGCTGCTGCTCATACTGGGTGAGCTACACGCACGCACACGCACGCGCACGCACACACACGCTTCACAGGGCTGGTGTCGGACATCGTGCAGCGCGGCGGCCGCTGCCTCATCCCCGTGTTCGCGCTGGGCCGCGCGCAGGAGCTGCTGCTCATACTGGGTGAGCTACACGCACGCACACGCACGCGCACGCACACACACGCTTCACAGGGCTGGTGTCGGACATCGTGCAGCGCGGCGGCCGCTGCCTCATCCCCGTGTTCGCAGGAGCTGCTGCTCATACTGGGTGAGCTACACGCACGCACACGCACGCGCACGCACACACACGCTTCACAGGGCTGGTGTCGGACATCGTGCAGCGCGGCGGCCGCTGCCTCATCCCCGTGTTCGCGCTGGGCCGCGCGCAGGAGCTGCTGCTCATACTGGGTGAGCTACACGCACGCACACGCACGCGCACGCACACACACGCTTCACAGGGCTGGTGTCGGACATCGTGCAGCGCGGCGGCCGCTGCCTCATCCCCGTGTTCGCAGGAGCTGCTGCTCATACTGGGTGAGCTACACGCACGCACACGCACGCGCACGCACACACACGCTTCACAGGGCTGGTGTCGGACATCGTGCAGCGCGGCGGCCGCTGCCTCATCCCCGTGTTCGCGCTGGGCCGCGCGCAGGAGCTGCTGCTCATACTGGGTGAGCTACACGCACGCACACGCACGCGCACGCACACACACGCTTCACAGGGCTGGTGTCGGACATCGTGCAGCGCGGCGGCCGCTGCCTCATCCCCGTGTTCGCGCTGGGCCGCGCGCAGGAGCTGCTGCTCATACTGGGTGAGCTACACGCACGCACACGCACGCGCACGCACACACACGCTTCACAGGGCTGGTGTCGGACATCGTGCAGCGCGGCGGCCGCTGCCTCATCCCCGTGTTCGCGCTGGGCCGCGCGCAGGAGCTGCTGCTCATACTGGGTGAGCTACACGCACGCACACGCACGCGCACGCACACACACGCTTCACAGGGCTGGTGTCGGACATCGTGCAGCGCGGCGGCCGCTGCCTCATCCCCGTGTTCGCGCTGGGCCGCGCGCAGGAGCTGCTGCTCATACTGGGTGAGCTACACGCACGCGCACGCACGCGCACGCACACACACGCTTCACAGGGCTGGTGTCGGACATCGTGCAGCGCGGCGGCCGCTGCCTCATCCCCGTGTTCGCGCTGGGCCGCGCGCAGGAGCTGCTGCTCATACTGGGTGAGCTACACGCACGCACACGCACGCGCACGCACACACACGCTTCACAGGGCTGGTGTCGGACATCGTGCAGCGCGGCGGCCGCTGCCTCATCCCCGTGTTCGCGCTGGGCCGCGCGCAGGAGCTGCTGCTCATACTGGGTGAGCTACACGCACGCACACGCACGCGCACGCACACACACGCTTCACAGGGCTGGTGTCGGACATCGTGCAGCGCGGCGGCCGCTGCCTCATCCCCGTGTTCGCGCTGGGCCGCGCGCAGGAGCTGCTGCTCATACTGGGTGAGCTACACGCACGCACACGCACGCGCACGCACACACACGCTTCACAGGGCTGGTGTCGGACATCGTGCAGCGCGGCGGCCGCTGCCTCATCCCCGTGTTCGCAGGAGCTGCTGCTCATACTGGGTGAGCTACACGCACGCACACGCACGCGCACGCACACACACGCTTCACAGGGCTGGTGTCGGACATCGTGCAGCGCGGCGGCCGCTGCCTCATCCCCGTGTTCGCGCTGGGCCGCGCGCAGGAGCTGCTGCTCATACTGGGTGAGCTACACGCACGCACACGCACGCGCACGCACACACACGCTTCACAGGGCTGGTGTCGGACATCGTGCAGCGCGGCGGCCGCTGCCTCATCCCCGTGTTCGCGCTGGGCCGCGCGCAGGAGCTGCTGCTCATACTGGGTGAGCTACACGCACGCACACGCACGCGCACGCACACACACGCTTCACAGGGCTGGTGTCGGACATCGTGCAGCGCGGCGGCCGCTGCCTCATCCCCGTGTTCGCGCTGGGCCGCGCGCAGGAGCTGCTGCTCATACTGGGTGAGCTACACGCACGCACACGCACGCGCACGCACACACACGCTTCACAGGGCTGGTGTCGGACATCGTGCAGCGCGGCGGCCGCTGCCTCATCCCCGTGTTCGCGCTGGGCCGCGCGCAGGAGCTGCTGCTCATACTGGGTGAGCTACACGCACGCACACGCACGCGTATGCACTCGAACACGCACACGCGAGCGCAAACACACGCACAGACATACACACGCAGACACACACACATAGACACACACACACACAGAGACACTCACACATAGACACACACATACACACAGAGAGAGAGAGAGAGAAACGCGCACGCACACACAATCACACACACTCGCACACACAGACGCACGCGCGCGCGCGCACACATACAATCACACACTACACACACAAAACTCACATTCTGAAACACATGCACACGCACGCTGTGTGCACGCATCACACTCATCACATTCACATACGTATAAACGTGCCCATGCAGTTCTTTTCTTTCTTATTTGATTCCTACAATTTTATCATTTTATAATAATTCGAAGCACTATTTAGCAAGGCAATAGCATTTGATTCGTTTCTGTTTTTCAGACGAGTACTGGTCTCTCCACCCCGAACTGCAGGACATTCCTATCTACTACGCGTCGTCTCTCGCTAAGAAATGTATGGCTGTGTACCAGACTTACGTGAACGCTATGAACGACCGCATCCGGCGGCAGATAGCCGTCAACAACCCGTTCGTGTTCCGGCATATATCCAACTTGAAGGTAAGTCGTATAAATGCACTCACACACTGACTCATTCACATGCGTAGACACGTATACACGCACACAAATTACGTGAAGTGCGTGAGAACTTATGTTTATACTAAGGGAACATGCGTACATACGGCGCGCAGGAGCTAGTGTGCGTACTGGGGTAACACACACATAACCACATACTTACGCATACACGTACGTATGCATACATAATACGCATGCATAATGCAAATAATAATAATTAATAACAAAAATTGAAATCTTTATTTAAAATAAATAATACATTGAAATGTTAACTCTTTATAGCGTTCTCTTCACCGACCGAAAATACGTCTATTTCAGGCTTAACCTTATCATAAAGGTGTGGGAACGCGCCTTCCGCATTATACTTCTTCCTGACGAACTCGTAAAGTGTTAAATCGAACATTTCTTCAAATTCATTTCTTGTCATAAATATGTCCGCGTACAAAAACGAGTAACCCCCAACATCGCGAGTAAACTTTTCCATATCCCGCATTGCACTCACAGGGTTATAGGGTTTCTTGTCTTTAACTTTTCCCGGGACGCCGTAAACGCCCAAATCGTTGTACATTGCGTAATTTGTCTTCGGTACCAAGTATTTGCTCTGAGGCCGCCCTAACTGACCGGACAATGAACCGTGATCGATGATTTTACACGGATATACCAGTAATGGAAACTTCTCGAACAGTTTGCTGGCGATGGCGATTTGCTTTTCCAATTCCTGTATCGGTAATACAATGTCTTGGAACACTTGCTTCGTGAAAGTGTAAGCTCGAACGCCTGGCGTTGTGGTGAATTTTAAGAATGCGGGCTTAGGAGGTAATAACCACCCGAAGAAGAATCGGAACAGTGGATTGTTTCCGAAAGATATCATATCTTCAACGACCCAAAATATAGGTCTGTTATGGCGTAGCAGATAGTCCCTCAATGGGATAATTTCAACGCCCTCGCCCTTATCGAGGAAAGATTCGACATGTTTGTAAAACCATGGCTTGTACCACCTCGAGCAATGGTTTACTGTGATATTTCTGTCATAATCTGAATAATCTCCTGTCATGATAACTGCCTTGTCTTTGCTGAATATGGTACCCTCTATGTAGTCGGGGTGGTAGCTCGGATTAGCCTCATTGGCTCCCGACAGATCTCGTAGCATATCGCAGTATTTCTTTTGGCCCTCGACTGGGATGTAATTTATTTTGATGTAAGGTTTAATTTTGACAATTTTCAATGTCAAAGCGACGAGGAAGCCCAAGCTCCCGTGCGACCAGGGCAGGGCTCTGTAGAGGTCGGAGTGTTCGTTTTCCGCTGTTGCGGTTACTAAGGACCCGTCGCCTAGAACTACCTCGTAGCTTGTTATAGTTTCGTGGTAGAGGCCCGCTTTATGAGAGTGGGTTGACATGCCCGTTCCGAAAGCGAGACCTGTAATAAGCGATTTAGTAATTTAACTTTTTTAGATACTTGGTATTTTTTTGGGTGTTGCTTGCTGGGTGGTACTATACAAGTATGTCTTCAATAATATTTACTGAATTATTATTTTCTTATTTGACCATAAAAATTGTAGCGTGTAAATAAAAATTCGGTTAAGATTAAAAAATACTGACTTCTGTTCTAATTAAAAAAAAATGTAACTAAACAAAAAAAAAAAAAAAATTGCGTGCGTACAAAGTAAACATGTCAGAAGTGAAACTTCTTTGGCAAACTAATTAAAAAAATGAATTAAAAGAACAAATTTAAAATACAAAAAAAAACTAATTGAAAAAAAGCCAACGTCACGCGGTGTTCCCAGGCCACCTTCCTCTCAAATCACCTTTCTCTCAAATTTTACCCTCATGCACCTAAAGAAGTTTCACTTAAAAATAATAATAATAATAAGACTCGTGCCTAGAGAACAGCTTTGGTTTTTTCGACTGTTGAAAAAACTTTATCATGATCAAATATATATAACATAGAAGAAATATGATTCTAATTTTGTTGTATTCGAATTCTAAATAAATCTAACAAACTTACCTCCCAAAGTAGCATCAGTTAGCTCAATAGTAACAGCCAGCGAGTACCCTCTCGGTATCAAGTACTCGGTGATGTCTCCTATCGTCACCATGGGTTCAACTCTCACCGTCATAGCTTTCTCATCAAGTTCTAAAATGTCATAGAGCGGTATGGCAACTTTATGGTGTAAGTGCTTTTGGAAGAAAGTGGTAGAAAGTGAGAGCCAGTTGGGTCGAGATGTGCATAAGAGTCGGCGATTTTTTGGTGGGATTTTGTTCCATTTCTGGACCTGTAATGGGAAACTGAATTTTTAATAATGTCACAATTAACCACTGTAAGAGGTCGAATGTTTTATAGCAGTAGTAATTTATTATCGTTTCTAGTTTTTGTAAGAGTACAACAAGCTTCTGGGAATGACATGGTTATGGGCCCAATAGTTTTGGAGTTTACTCCTTAAGAATCGATTTTTATTTAACGGAACCATATTGTGTTACGATAGATGGCGTTATTCGATTCGTTTATTTGGTATTAATCTTTTTCTTAGACTATAAAGTCTTTTTTGTGCATATTTAGACTCTTCTAGATCTGAAGGAGTAAACTCCAGTCGTGCATCGGAGCTGACACACACTTTTTTCAGTCTAGTTTAGACGTTTCGTAAGATTCAATATAACTTTTTTTAACTGTTTACGATAATACTTTTTGATTCCTATAAAGAACAAGATATTAATGTTTGCCAATTTAATTTATATTATTAACGAAATTATTACAAGCGAGGGAAAGAAATCTATTATACAGTTGATGGGACGGAAGTTATCAATATTTCTGTGATATTGAGAGTTTTTGGAGTCCTATTACATGTTATGGTACTAAGACAGTGTATTTGAAGACAGATCGGCGCAATGGTCATTATAACTGGCCGATAGGGTCAGCATCGTTCGTCAACAATGAATTAATGAAATATTTTTATATAAGCCCTAAAGATGTTTGTGTAATCTTATCGTTTGCGTGTAGTGTTGTGTATGAACGAAGACGCACCGGATTTGATTTACAACTACTGGAGACAGTTATATGTGGAGTATTTTTGAAGTAAAACTTCTTTACGCACGCTTGACTTGGGGAGTAGTGTTGTCTAAAGCACATTCGTTTTTTTTCTACTCACTGCTGATTGAATCTTCCTCACGGCGCTGTCATGTCTCTCCGGGTCACTGTTAAGCCTCCGTATGTACGCTCTGAGACGCAGGAACAAGGTGAACAGAAAGCTGGCGGGCAGACAGAACGCGCACACTACAAACTCGCGATGATCTTCTAGCCATTGTATTAGACGATTCTTTAGTTTTGTCGGAATCATTTTCGAACAATCCAAAACTTAGTTTAATCTGTAAATAATATTCTAATTATTACAAAATTCATTTAAATTTTAGTTTATATGAATTTTATGTGTTCATCTATACATATAATAAAATGGTCGGAAAGTCAATGTATGTCCGGGATAAACTCAAAAAGTACTGCATGGATTTACTTCAAATTTGGCACGAATATTATTAAGAAGTCGGGTCAGAACATAGGCTACATATTATCACGCTATCACCCACGGGGAACGAGCAGTGAACGCACGCAGACGACGTCGCGGGCAGCAGCTAGTTATAGATAAAGCAAAAAAATATAATTTTCTGGTATTCATTTAATGCTCATAAATTGATGTAAACGGCAAATAGATTAGTTTAACTTGTTCAAATATAATAATATTAAACTTTTGACGTCAATTAACTGAGTTAGGGCACAGTAGGGAATATCCTGCTCAAAATTTGGAGCAGCTCAACTGGGGAAGTACCTCGACCTTACAGAACATCACAGCTAAATACGAGTAATACAGCTACATAATACACTACACTGTAGTGACTACAGTGTAGTGTTCCTGTGGTGAGTAAGGTAACTAGACCTCTTGGGGATAGGGTCACCAAAGCACTTGCGATGTTTCTGGTGTTGCGAGCGTATATACTGTGCTGTGTGGTTACGGCACTAAAGAATGTAGCCACCCCCTCTCTTCCCGTGGGTGTCGTAAGAGGCGACTAAGGGATAACATAGTTCTACTACCACCTTGGAACTTAAAAAGCCGACGGATGGCGGGATAACCATCCATGCTGGCTTTGAAATACACAGGCCGAAGACGGGCAGCAGCGTCTTCGGTGCGACAAAGCCAGCCCTGCGGTCACCAACCCGCCTGCCCAGCGTGGTGACTATGGGCAAAACACATGAGTTCGCGTCATAATGTCGGGCGCGAACTTGTGGAGGCCTATGTCGAACAGTGGACTGTGATAGGCTGTAGTGGTGGTGGTGGAGCGTATATAAACTACGGTAATAGCGTACCATCAGTCTGGTGAGCCGTACGCTTTCTTGCCGATCTAGTTATATAAAAAAAAAATTATTTCAAAACCAAGCCAATTTTATAAAAAATAATAAACAATAACAAAACAAAAAGGATAAAACTTCCAACTTTTATTTACTAACCTAAAAACATCGGCTCACCTTGCCCTTACATTGGAACGAAATGAAATCAAATCGTTTGTGATAAATAATTCATTGAGATAGCGGCAAGATAGGACACAGCTGCGCAAAAATCGTATAACTGCTTATCTACTAATTATGTCGTTAAGTAATTATCAAATTACTTTTACAAAGTTTATAACCAGATTCCGGAATATCGATCCGGGATATCTTAATCTGATATTGACATATGAGGTATATAGGCTGGCTAAAAAATAAAATAAGCGTTGGTTAAAGTCTCAAATTACATTAAATCATATGCAATGATTGGTTTTTTATCTTTAGCCACTAGTCACTTTTAAAATATTAAAATTTTAATAGAAATTAAAAGCGAAATTGTGTGTTTTATATTAAAATTATATACTATCATTTTTGTGATATTTTATAGTTAGCAATTCTTTAAAAAAAATTGTGATCAAATATTCTACGTAAAATGAAACGTCGCTGCTCTTAAAACGTTCATTGACCCTGACCTAGTGTTAAGTAATCATCGAATCATCGATAGTTTTATTATCGATATCAAACTATGAAAACTATTCGGGTTTATTTAGGTTGTTCGATATCATAATCGATAGTCAGCAAGAATGAATACCCCATATATCCTTACACTTTAAATCTAATTCTACTTATTCAATTAATATATTTTTTTCAATAATATCGATATTTTGTATAGTATATGAAACTTTCACTCAACTAAATTGATCAGCGGGATTTCGCAGTTACCCCAATAGGTAGTCTTTGAGTGTGAAGTGATTCTTTAATTATTTATTTTTATACCTATCGAAAAATTATCGATATTTAAATATACGCAGTCAACACTAACCTGACCTTACATTTTTGTTTCAAGGTTATAACAATTGTATGATTAGGAAGATTAATGTTAAATGTATTTCTGTGAAATATCGAGGGTTAAGCTACTTGTTCCTTAAATATTTGTAACGAAAATATGTCTATTATAAATACATATGTATACTATGATACAATAAAATTATACTATAAATAATATACTACATAAAGTAAATTTTTATCAAGCTATATTAAAAAAAACGAATTAAAGAGTTATATGTTTTATTGGAGATTTATAAGACTTTACGAATTAGAAACAAAAGTAAAAGGTGACAATGTTTTTAAATTTTAAGGGTCTACCCTTTTCTTTCCAATTAAGGATTGACTTAAGAACAACATACACTCACTAACACTCAGATCTAGATAAAATCGAATACCTCTTTGTCTACATAATTAAGTAAATCAATAAAAGTCTCAAAACATTATTTTTCTGAAACACAAATTTCTTTTTCATTTTATACTTACTGTGGGTGGGAGGTGGGTTAGGAGAGTCTCTTAGTATGATAGTGCCTCGGTTTAGAACGACGTTGAAGGTGCGTGTGTGCGTGCGTGCGTTGTGTGTTAGCTTTTGTGAATTGTGTGATAGACATAATGCTTTGTCTGTAAAATAACGTACTATGTACTTGTAAGTTAACTAAAGTAAATAATATATTAAGTTCGCTTTCAATTCACGACTGTAACTGTTAAAAGTAAAGTTTAAACAAATTGGCATTTCAAAAATTTCTAAATTGCAATATTTTTTAACCAGGGTATAGATCACTTTGAAGACATAGGTCCATGTGTGATCATGGCGTCGCCGGGTATGATGCAGTCTGGTCTATCCAGGGAGCTCTTCGAGTCCTGGTGTACGGACCCCAAGAATGGAGTTATTATAGCTGGTACGTTGTCTTATTGTCTATTTATTGTTAGAAATTATAGCGTAAAATAACAAACATTTGGAAAAAGGAGAAGCCTGTGAATGCCCCAGGAGTCTTCTGAGCTTCTGGAAGGAGCTGGGCTGGCTGAACTGGAAAGTCGAGCCCACATCCAATACCAATACCGTGTAACTATACTAACAATGTGAGGTTAACGGTATATAAGGTGACAAGTATATTTTTTTATACCAACAGGTTATTGTGTGGAGGGAACGTTAGCCAAGACAATCCTGTCGGAGCCCGAAGAGATCACGTCGATGTCGGGTCAGAAGCTTCCGCTCAAGATGTCGGTGGACTACATCTCGTTCTCGGCGCACACGGACTACCAACAGACTTCTGAGTTCATTAACATCCTGAAACCACCTCATGTCGTGAGTGATTTATAAATGTTATTATGGAAATTTCCTGCTCAAAATATGGCGCAGCCCGACTGGGGTAGTACCTCGACCTTACAGAAGACCACAGCTAAATAATACTGTTTTCCAGCAGTATTGTGTTCCTGTTGGTGAGTAAGGTGACCAGAGCTCCTGGAGGGGGGGGGGAATTGGAGATAGGGTCGGCAACGCGCTTGCGACGCTTCTGGTGTTGCAGGCGTCTATAGGCTACGGTAGTCACTTACCATCAGGTGAGCCGTACGCTTGTTTGTCGACTTACTAACTTAAAAAAAAAGTTATACTGCTATTATGTTTCAAAAATTTTCCAATTTCTCAGTCCATAGAGAAAATATAATGTGACATGTTAAAGTATGCCATATGACAGATTTGAATCAGAGGAAAAACACCCAAAAAGTACTACTACTACATTGTAAACAGTTCTCATTCCAAAATTCCGTCTACTTAAAATAGTATTTAAACAAACTAAAATTTAAAAAAGGGCTAGGATTTTTGACGTATAACGTGATCTATAACACTTACAGAACCCCCCATTTGAAAGATGTTCGATTGTTCCCCATTTTTTTCCATTTCTATAAATGGAAAAAAATGGGAAAAGTCATCAGAAAGTCATTTTGATTTTAGCACAGTAATACTTTGGCTTTTTATGCTCCACATAAAAATGTTATGTATGTAATTTTAATTATTATTAATTTATTAAATGCTTTTAATAAATCACAATACTCCGAACGCATTCTGAAATTTCTCTTAAGGATCGTATGCATGAAAGGTCATTTCAGCATCTGATGTAGATCGATCTCTACCGAAGCCATATTGTTCATTATGAAAAAATCCATTAATATTAAAATGAGAAAGAAGTAGAGGATAAAGTGTGACATCAAGTAAGAGCTCTGGTCTCCACTATAAGTGGTGTCAAAGGAAAGTTTCAGTCGCCTGCTAAGTTTTATTTCAGGGTCGCCTATTAATCACGTGATGTTTTGTAGCAACTTTCTAACCTCGTATGTGATATGTGGTGAGGAAGGTACTCCTCACCCATTTTATTCTTAAATACAGGAATAATTTAATTAAATTTTAGTAAAGTAAGCATCGTGTTACAAATTTGCAGGGTATTGTTTGGGGACTAACCCAAACAATACCCTGCTAATAAAAAGACTACTCGAATCCTGTGATCAACTGAAGCGACATCTATCTCGCCACATACGAACTAAAAAGCTGACGTATCCTACATAGCGATATTAAAGTTATCCGAGCGATTGAACATTGAACATATAATATACAAGAACCCGACGACAACCGTCGGACGGTAGTCCACCAGATGCTACACCAGTCTGGTCGGAGGATCCTCTCTTTTCAATGGTGGATGAGGAACTTTACACCCCTGTTCCTTACACCCCCAAACAACGATAAATGATTATACGTGGTATCATTTTAGAACCATCCAACTCTTTCTGATATTTCTTGATTTTTTCCAAACCCCGTCGCTCCTTTCGAACCTCTCGTGATTAATGGACGGCCCCTAAGAGATCTGGTCTCCACCTCAAGAGAGGTCATAGACGACTACAAAGTCGTCTACAAAGTTTTCGATAGACGATCCGAGTTGAGATCTCAAGTAATGCGTTCCACGTCCAGGTGTTGGTGCACGGCGAACAGAACGAGATGTCGCGGCTGAAGGCGGCGCTGCAGCGCGAGCACCGCAGCCGCCTGCAGCTGCACACGCCGCGCAACACGCAGCTGCTGTCGCTCACCTTCCGCGGCGACCGCACCGCCAAGGTACTGAGTGCAGGTGTGAGGCGAACAGAACGAGATGTCGCGGCTGAAGGCGGCGCTGCAGCGCGAGCACCGCGGCCGCCTGCAGCTGCACACGCCGCGCAACACGCAGCTGCTGTCGCTCACCTTCCGCGGCGACCGCACCGCCAAGGTACTGAGTGCAGGTGTGAGGCGAACAGAACGAGATGTCGCGGCTGAAGGCGGCGCTGCAGCGCGAGCACCGCGGCCGCCTGCAGCTGCACACGCCGCGCAACACGCAGCTGCTGTCGCTCACCTTCCGCGGCGACCGCACCGCCAAGGTACTGAGTGCAGGTGTGAGGCGAACAGAACGAGATGTCGCGGCTGAAGGCGGCGCTGCAGCGCGAGCACCGCGGCCGCCTGCAGCTGCACACGCCGCGCAACACGCAGCTGCTGTCGCTCACCTTCCGCGGCGACCGCACCGCCAAGGTACTGAGTGCAGGTGTGAGGCGAACAGAACGAGATGTCGCGGCTGAAGGCGGCGCTGCAGCGCGAGCACCGCGGCCGCCTGCAGCTGCACACGCCGCGCAACACGCAGCTGCTGTCGCTCACCTTCCGCGGCGACCGCACCGCCAAGGTACTGAGTGCAGGTGTGAGGCGAACAGAACGAGATGTCGCGGCTGAAGGCGGCGCTGCAGCGCGAGCACCGCGGCCGCCTGCAGCTGCACACGCCGCGCAACACGCAGCTGCTGTCGCTCACCTTCCGCGGCGACCGCACCGCCAAGGTACTGAGTGCAGGTGTGAGGCGAACAGAACGAGATGTCGCGGCTGAAGGCGGCGCTGCAGCGCGAGCACCGCGGCCGCCTGCAGCTGCACACGCCGCGCAACACGCAGCTGCTGTCGCTCACCTTCCGCGGCGACCGCACCGCCAAGGTACTGAGTGCAGGTGTGAGGCGAACAGAACGAGATGTCGCGGCTGAAGGCGGCGCTGCAGCGCGAGCACCGCGGCCGCCTGCAGCTGCACACGCCGCGCAACACGCAGCTGCTGTCGCTCACCTTCCGCGGCGACCGCACCGCCAAGGTACTGAGTGCAGGTGTGAGGCGAACAGAACGAGATGTCGCGGCTGAAGGCGGCGCTGCAGCGCGAGCACCGCGGCCGCCTGCAGCTGCACACGCCGCGCAACACGCAGCTGCTGTCGCTCACCTTCCGCGGCGACCGCACCGCCAAGGTACTGAGTGCAGGTGTGAGGCGAACAGAACGAGATGTCGCGGCTGAAGGCGGCGCTGCAGCGCGAGCACCGCGGCCGCCTGCAGCTGCACACGCCGCGCAACACGCAGCTGCTGTCGCTCACCTTCCGCGGCGACCGCACCGCCAAGGTACTCATGTTCATTCCGAGCGGGAATCGAACCCGGAATCGCCAGTGTTTGAGCGCAACATGGCACACGCACCACTACACCAGAGCTGTGTCGAAACATGTTGAAGACAGATATCATGCTATAACAAAACAAATATATTTAATTTGCAGGTGATGGGATCGCTGGCTATGGAGCCGCCGGTCCCGGGACGACCGCTGCAGGGTATCTTGGTGAAGAGGAACTTCAATTACCACCTTTTGGCTCCTTCAGATCTTAACAGTAAGTTGAAACACAGAAATAACACCAAACATCTTTAGTCGAAGATGTGTAATTCTGTAAAATTTTGGTACTATTGTATAAGTTTTTGGTGGTGGTTCGTAATATAAATAAACGCTTCACATTCAATAGTCTCAGTACGATTTTTTCCAGTGTCGGGGGTTCAGAAATACACAATACTTAAACACAAATGCCCAGACCACGAGAAACGTCTGTATGGCCAGTACAGTCCTATGATCGCTGCGCCAACTTGTTGTTGTCACACGTAGGGCACAGCAGGAAATATCCTGCTCAAAAACTGGAGCAGCCCGAATGGGGAAGTACCTCGACCTTACAGAAGATCACAGCTAAATAATACTTTTTAAGCAGTGTTTTGTTCCTGTGGTGAGTAAGGTAGATAGAATTCTTGGCGGAGGATCGTGGATAGGCCGGCTACGCGCTGGCAACGCATCTGTCTTTTTAGGCGTCTATAGGCTACGGTAACCGCTCTCCATATGTACAGAGTATATACATACATACTCGTACATTAAATTTATTATATTCAATGTATATTTTAATGTTATAAAACTTCTACACAGCATTTCACATGCATCGTGTATTCTGTTGAGCATTAATAAATCAGTGTAATAATAGTCTTTGAAATTTTTAATCACTCAACCTTGATCCATATGTCGCTGGTTTATATCCGGCTCGAAGGACCAAAAATTATTTTTATTATTTTACAGTGATTTATTCATGCTAAACAGAATACACGATGCATGTGAAATGCTATGTAGAAGTTTTATAACATTAAAATATATATTGAATATAAGAAATTGAATGTACGAGTATGTAAGTCTATACTCTGTATACGGACTGTACGCTTGTTTGCCATCTTAATAGTCGATAGAAGGTCAGAGACATGTAGCGACACGGCCGTGTTCCAGAGTACACGGAGCTGTCGCAGTCGTCGGTGCAGCAGCGCGTGTGCGCGCACTTCCCGGGCGGGCTGGCGCAGCTGAGGCACGCCGTGCTGCGCGTGGCGGCGCCCGTCGTCTTCCTGAGCGAGGCGCGCTGGCGCCTGTGCGGCTGCCTCGACCTCGCGCTCGACCTGCCGCTCGTGACGCTCGAGGTGACCACCGCGGAACTTGGAAGCCGACCGATGGCGGGATAACCATCCAACTGCTGGCACAAATACACAGGCCGAAGACGGGCAGCAGCGTCTTCGGTGCGACGGCGCCAGCCCTGCGGTCACCGACCCGCTTGCCCAGCGTGGTGACTATGGTCAACACACATGAGTTCACGCCATTTTTGGCGCGAAATTGTGGAGGACTATGTCCAGCAGTGAACTGCGATAGGCTGAAGTGAAAGTTATTGTCTATTCCTACGCGTACATTTGGGCTCAAGTTGTAACCAGTGGAGCGCCTGTGATTACTTTCCTATGAGACGAAGTTCAGCACGATTTCTAGCACTATACTCAATGAATGCGAAAGAGAAACATCGACACAAGCCAACGCGTGAAACAAAAGATTTCGTAGGAGAAATTAGCTTATTCTAGAGCACCGCTCACGCGCGACGTTGCTAAACCGCGGTTTAGGCCACCTGCCTATGCGCTGTCCGTTCCTATGTATAACAAACGTGACGGCTTTGTCAGTTATTTCGCAGGTGTCGCAGGTCAGACATTTTGTTCGTTTACATCAGCCCCCCTGCCGCAGTAGGTAGTACAGTGTGGTGCACAGTGTGTGATACAGCCGATCCCCCGCAGTGGCAGGCGCAGCCGGTGGCGGACATGTTCGCGGACGCGGTGCTGGCGGCGCTGCTGGGCGCGTCCGCCTCCGCGCCCGCGCACCTCCCGCTCGCGCCCAAGCTCGACCGCATGCACTTTAAGGTACGGCTTCATGTTATACAGCTGCCCACCTGATGGCCAGCGGATACCGGAGCCTGTAACACCAGGGGCATTGCAAGCGCGTAGCCTTCCCTAACCCCCGAATATAATACACATTATTGAAATAACTCAAAAACTGCTCATCAGATCTCACTCAAATTTAAATGGGACTGCATGATAGGCACCAGCTTTCAATAAAAAATTGGTTGTCTGTAAAGTTGGTTTACGGACGATAGTTTAACGTGACAACGTCATAACAAAACATCTCGGACGCAGGCCAATCGAGTTCAAATTCAAATTCAAATTCAAAAATTTTTATTCAGCATAAAATTATTACAATTTCTTACTGAACGTCATGAGTCTACTACCAGTTCGGAAAGAAAAAGCCTCTGACCTGAGAAGAACTGGCGAAAGAAACTCAGCGGGACTAATGTGTAATGTAAAGTGGAAGATAGATGTGGCGCAAGCGTACAATGAGCGTAACGCTACATTGAGTCATCCTTTTTCGTGCATGTAATCGACGTTCATCGATTTATTAAACGTTGTCACGTCAAAAGAGAATTATAAAAATCGGTACACCCATAAAGTTACACACATTAAAAAATAGTCTAATATTGACAACTTCCTAAAACAAACCAACAATAAAGTGAATTTGATTTCGAATTTGCTATATACAAATAACGTTACTTCTGAAGTTCCAATTCGACTTTTTTTTTTCATTCTGCAAAATTCAGAAAATAAGCACTCCTCAAATCAATTTGTAGAAATAAAACGTTATTGTATGATGTTCCAGGAGTGCGTGATCGAGATGTTCCAGGAGATGTTCGGCGAGGACGCCGTGCCCAAGATGTTCAAGGGTGAAAAGTTGTATTTGGAGGTGGCGGGCAAGAAAGCCCACGTGGATCTTCTGGCTATAGTGAGTCTTCTTAGTTGCTAGTATGGCATGTTCTGCGTAACAAGTTGTGTGATGTTCTATGTTGAACAGACTTGGGGAGTAACTTTCTAGTAGTGTAGATCGCAATTTAAGATGTTCAAGGATGATAAAATATACGTGGTTGTGTTGGACAAGCGAGCTCATGTGGACCTGCCGGACATTGTTAGTATCTCTAGTTACTGTGACATGTTCTGGGCAACAAGCTGTATAATGGTCTATGTGGAGCAGGATTGAGGGGAGTAATCCTGTTCAGTAATATGGATCACGATTCAGCCTATAATATCCCACTGTTGGGCATAGGCCTCTTTCCCATGTAGGAGAAGGATAATATGGATAGTTAATATGGATATCGATGATGAATTAAAAATTGTAGGTGTTTTTCTAGATATCATTTCTGCTTAATATGATAATGATGTTCTAACGCTACAAAAAAATGCTACTGAGCTAGAGTTAGATAAGTATTCGGCTGCCCAATTTCAAAACACAGTAAGGGCCAATTTTTCGAAATCGATTTTTTAGCATTTTTCGTTCCAATGGAGTCGTGTACACATGATTCGATTGATATATACCAAAAATTAATTTTTGTCCCTTACTGTGCTTTGAAATTGGGCAGCCATGATGCTCCAATGTATAAACCTGTGATAATTCATTTCATCACGTGGCATATCTCTAGCTACTAAACACCTGCATTTTTGCCTCCCCAATTTTTTAAACTTGACAGGAGAACTAGTTTTCGAATATTCGAATAAAATAATACTAATATACCGCTCCACAAATAAATGTTCTCTCATTAACTTCATAAACTACTAAAACAGGACAAATCCGGGTAATTCCCGGCCGCTGCTGGAGTATGTTACTTATATATGTGTATATTAATGACAATGATCGTCAACGAACAGGAGGTGACATGTCCCGAAGACGAAGGGTTAGAGCGAAGCGCGCAGGCGGCGCTCAGTAAACTGTACGCGGCGCTGGCCCCCGTGCGGCCGCCGCCCACACCTACCGGCGAGCCCGTGTCGGAACCTGCACCTGTACCTCCACCTGTACTCGCACCTGCACCTGCACCCGTACCTGCACCTGTACCCGCACCCGTACCCGCACCTGTACCTGCACCCGAGACCGCCTGACCGCAGGCGACCGTGTGGGACCAGCCCGAGTGACCGTGATGAACTGTATTCAGAACTATTAAGTGATGTGTTGGAGCATGGACTATTTTTTTTATAAAAGATTAATGTTGAAGCACTTTAGGACTTAACCTTAAAGTTTGGGTGAATGAGACGAGATGGGAGGTTGTCGTAATACTTAAAATGTGTAAATGTTATTTTTGTAAGTGTAATAAATTATGTTTAAAAATGGTTTTAGTTTTATTTGCGATTTTTTTGAGATTATTATTTTGTGAAATTTTCTACATCTTTCAGTTCCATATTACTAGGTTCGAAGTAAATCATTTTTGAAGTGAAAATTCTTTAGGCGCATCAGGGGTAAAATTTGAGCGACCGGTAACGCGGCAGCGCCAGGGACGGTCTGTACTTGGATGGGTGACCGCCTGGGAACACCGCGTGACGTTGGCTTTTTGTTTTATTTTCAAATAATTTTTTTTTTGTTATTTTAAAATAGTTTTTTTAATTACTTTTTTTGATTTAGTTTTTTTATATAGTTTGCCAAAGAAGTTTGACTCTGACATGTGTACTTTGTATGCACGCAATTCTTTTTTTTAAATGATATTTTTGTAAACATTCAATTAAATGGTAAAGATATAATGTGGTATTGAGCAAGAAGAAAAAAAAAAAACAAATTATACAAAAAAACAATTTATTTACAACTATGTATAATTAACAGTCTTACGTAGTAGTATTTGAATACACAAACAACTGTAATATTCAGTTCATTCATTTCAATTAGTTATTTAGAATCGACAATCACTTAGGAGCTAAAGAATTTAAGGTTACAGTTCACATTAATACTAAGTTCTTTTTTTATGAAAAACTTCAAGGGGTATTGATATGTGGTAACCCAATTTTTTTTTAGTGACGAGTGTTGCCATTTAAATTTTTTGTAATAAACTTAGGTTACTGCAGTACAATGTCAGATTATATTGTCGAAGACTTTGCAAATTAAACACATTTTAATTGTTCAATTGGATTAATGCCATCAGTGTAAGATTCAATTTTGATTAGCTGACAATGGCTGACATCATCTTCCCAAAATAACTTCCTGCACTTTTATACTGTTTCCACAAGAAAGGTTCCAGGGCGTAGTGCAGCACAGTATCGTCTAATTTTACGACTAGTTCAGTAAACAAGTTTACAACCGAACCGATGGTAGTACCTTAGCCTATAGACACCTGCAACATCAGATAATCACCAGAAGCTCCGGCCACCTCACTCACCACAGGAACACAAAACCATTCGCGAGTAATATTATTCCGCTCCGTTTTATCTCTCTCCGTTTATTTTTCTTCCGTGAGGTCGAGGTTCCCCACATTTCCAGCAGGACACTCCCTGCTGCGCCCTGCCTCACTATGACGTGATGCAGTAGGACGCGCGTCCTCACCTCACCAGCCGCTAGTTCTTGGAGTACCGCTTCCAGAAGCGCTTGACGTCGTCGTGCGCGGCGCGCGTGAGCACGAGCGTGCGCGCGCGCTCGCTGCTCCACGTGAGGTAGCCGGCGCGCGCCGCGTACTCGCGCAGCACGGCGTACTCCGCCTGCGGAGGGGGGAGGGGGGGTTAGAACCACCTTAGGGATCGTGAGGCTCATTTACGGAGACGCGGGGCGTCGTGCGTAGCGTGAGGCGTGGCGGAACGCACTAAATTCAAATGTAGGGCGTTGGATGAGTGCATTTACGGAGAAGCGATTTTACACGCGTTCATTTTCATACATTTTGACACACGCGCGACGCTACGCCACACGCTATGCGCAACGCCCCGGGTCTCCGTAAATGAGGCCTTAGGCTAGAAAGGGTAACGGTTCCGAAAAACATCACGAAATATCACCAGATAAACAACCAGCAGCCTGCAACCTTAGTAGCAGAGGGTGTGACGTAGGCATTGAGTGTGTGACCAAGGCGGTCAGACGTAGCTATAGGCGGTGTGACGTAATTGTGTAAATAGTGTGACGTACCTATCAGATGACAAATTAAATCATGTAAACACCATCAATTAGCGTACCACTTGAACTTTGTTGTTATCGATATATGCCTAATAAAAAACAATATAATTTATTCGTACATCTACCGAATCCATCTTACTTTACATTCGATTTGCAAAATTTAACTTAAATCGCAGCCACTAACGTAATATTCCACTTACTCATTCAAACTAACTTTCCACTTTTATACGTAATAAAACTCACCTGAGACAGAAACTGGTTGTAGACGATGCCCTCGGTGTAGGTGAACCGGTTTCTCTCACTCTCCCATAACTGTATCTGGTCAACGACGGTGGGCGGCAGTACTGATGTCGTGCGGATGCCGCCCGTCTCTGACTTCAGCATCTGTTGACGTACGTTTTTAAATTTCGTTTTCATTTGATTAGGTGGAAAAAATTATAAAATATTTAAAATTTGTTAGGAATAATGGTATTATTATGTAGGCAGTGTGACGTAGATGTAGGTGGTGTGACGTATGTGTAGGTGATGTGACGTTGGTTTAAGTGGTGCGCGACGTAGATGTAGGTGTGACGTAGATGTAGGTGGTGTGACGTATGTGTAGGTGATGTGACGTTGGTTTAAGTGGTGCGCGACGTAGATGTAGGTGTGACGTAGATGTAAGTGATTTGATGTAGGTACAGGTGGTGTAATGTAGGTGTAGATGTGTGACGTAGGTGCAAGTGATGTGATATAAATGCAGGTGATGGGATATAAGTGCAGGTGATGTGATATAAGTGCAGATGATGTGATATAAGTGCAGGTGATGTGATATAAGTGCAGATGATGTGATATAAGTGCAGGTGATGTGAAATAAGTGCAGATGATGTGATATAAGTGCAGGTGATGTGATAAAAGTGCAGGTGGTGTGATTCAGGTGCAGGTGGTGTGATTTAGGAGTAGGCGGCGTGACGTAGGTGCAGGGAGTGTGACATAGGTGCAGGGAGTGTGACGTAGGTGCAGGTAGTGTGACGTAGGTGTAGGTGGCGTGAGGTAGGTACCTGCGGGTGCGAGTGCTGCTCGAGGTAGCGAATGATCTGCTGCGCAGAGATGCCACCGCGCAGCGCCGCGCGGACTGACTCCCGCGTGAGCACTCCTACCACCACATCTGGGAACCTACACAACATATGTTTTTGATCCTTTAAAGGTGGTAAACAAGCATAATTATTTTCCACCTGATGGTAAGTGATTACCCCAAGAGCTTTGGCCACCTTACTTACCATAAGGACACAACACTACTGAGAGCAGAATTTTATTTAGCTGTGATCTTCTGTGAGGTTGCGGTACTTTCCGTCTACCTGCTTCAGATTTTGAGTAGGATACTTCATACTTTGGGCGGGGTAGTGCCGTGTCCTACCTCTACATGAACAGTACCTGTAGATGAGCTCGGTGAAGAGGCCCAGCAGCGCCACCTGCAGGCTGGTCTGCGTGTAGGCGTACACGCGGTAGTTGGTCTCCACTATGATGTATCCGGGCGAGGCGGTCTCCAGGGGCGCTAGGCCGTCCTTCACACACGTGATGTTCAGAGCTAGGCGGGTCGGGTAGAAGCGTCCGGCCTTACGCTGTGAAGAAACATTATAGGTTTATTTTATTTTTGTGTTACCCACACATTAGGGAATTCTAAACATTTTAATATCATATCAAAAATCGATTCAGCGGGGATCGAACCTGCATCTCCGACTGACCGTGAGCCATGGAACGATGTATACCCATTAGGTCGAAATTTTTGATATGATATTAAAAATGATAGGTTTAGTTTGGAATTAGATTGACTTTGATAATATTAGAGAATGGAATTTCATTAACAGGTTTCACGATTCAGCCTGTAACATCCCACAGCTGGGCATTAGAGAAAGAGGCCTTTCTTCAGGTAAGAGACGGATTGGAGCTTAATCTACTACGCTGCTCTACAGATTTACAGGATTATTTGTAGTGAAGTTTTAAACTTTTTAAATATTTCTGATTAGGACTCTTTTTGGGAACACGACACTTGACAAATTGAGATAGCTAACTAAAAGATAGATAGTCATAATAGAAGACCATTTTACGTAAACATTTGTCAATTTTTGTCACTTGTCAGAAAGTCAAAGTAGTATGTAAACACAATCCCATTAATAATAATATGATATATAAAGTTAAATATAAATTTGATTTTAACGAGAAATGAAAGAACATCTCATTCAGCCACTTAATATTTTTGGTGCTACACCCTCTTGTGCAGCTGTAATACATCATGCCTCTTTAGGCGCCTAAGATGTTTTTGGCTTTTCAGCTGGGCTGCCAATTGATTAGGATGTAGGGCAAGCCGTTGTTGATATATTTTTGAGGCAGCTCTAATTTTCTCCTTCACTGTGGTCATTTGCAAGGCGGCATGGATTTCACCGTTTGTAATGAACCAGGGAACATTGGAAATGGTGCGCAAGATGATATTTTGTAATCTTTGTATCATAGCAATATTTGAGTTACTGGCACTTCCCCAGATCGGTATCCCATACGTCCACACTGGTTTTAGGAGCATTTTGTAAATTAGGAGTTTATTGTCCATTGACAATTTGCTGTTTCGTCCTAGCAGCCAGAGCATGGTTTTATATTTTATGTTCAGCTCATCTCTTTTGGATTTAACATGATTTGTCCAGGTTAGTCTGCGGTCCAAATGGAGGCCAAGGTATTTAACTGTCTGAGTGGGGAAGTATGTTATCTCCGAGGTGTACTGGAGGACAATCTCCTTTGTTCAAAGTGAACGTAATGTGAGTCGATTTGGATGCACTTGCTTTAATTTTCCATTTATTCAGCCACTTATTTATTTCATATAGCCCTTTCTGGAGCGTGTGACATGCAATAGCCGGATTTTTACTGCTAGCTAATAGTGCAGTATCATCAGCGAAGGTAGCTGTGGTGACTCCCGTTACTAGTGGCAGATCTGCCGTGAAGATTGTGTACAACGCTGGGCCCAACACCGATCCCTGCGGGACACCCGCTTTGATATCATGGTAGACTGACGTTTCTCCTGATTCCTGAACCTGGAAAATCCTGTCCGATAGGTATGATTGCATCAACATGTAGTAGCTATGTGGAAGATATTTCTTGATTTTATAGAGAAGTCCTTCATGCCATACTTTGTCGAATGCCTGCTGTATATCGAGAAATGCCGAAGAACAGTACTCCTTTTTTTCTAGGGATTCTCTTATTGTATAGGCCACCCGATGGACTTGTTCGACTGTTGAGTGAGATTCTCGAAACCCAAATTGATGGTCAGGTAGTATTTTGTTCTCAGAATAGGCAGTATTCTTTGCAATACTATTTTTTCGAAGACCTTGGACAGAATTGGTAGGAGACTGATCGGACGATAGGATTCAACTTCATTCGGTGGTTTACCTACCTTGTGGATCATTATTATTTTTGAGACTTTCCAGAGGGCAGGGAAGTATTGCACTCTCAAAATTCCGTTATATAGGATAGTCAAGTAAACTACTGCCTTTTTCGGTAGTTGCTGTAGTATTTCTTTTGTTATCAGGTCGTATCCAGGAGCCTTTCGGTCTTTCAGGCCATTTATCGTTCGCCACACATCAATTAACACACTTAATATAATCATTAACTTCTTACCTTCCTCTGGTAGACGAGACCAAATTCTCTTAAATGTTGCAAGAACACCAGCATGTTGTTGCTCATACCCTCGGTACTGTAATCCTGAAAAATTTTATTTATTAGTAATTTTTATTTATTTAAACAAACTAATTTTTTTTAAAAATAAATACATACATATCTCCAGTGGCAGTGGATTTCTAATTTAATTTATTTTAATAATCTAAAATTTAAACTGTCATATTCTCCTATACTGGTGTAATCATTTTTAAATGACAATCTTAATGTAAACAGTAATAAAACCTACATCCAAACAAAGTTCACAAGCCCTAGACTTGAAATTAAGTTGTCATAAACTAATAAATAATTACATATTCTTTGTGCTAGATAATTATAACACTATGATGACTTTCACAAATTGTATCATCCTAAAGTTTTTGTCAATGCAATGGGCATGACGAAAAATTTTGAAAACCTCTTCCATAATGTGGGTACACATTTACTATTTACAAAAATACCTATATTTCGGTAATAAACTTAAGTTTAAGGAATTTTAAAACTATTTTTCTAATGTTTTCAATGAGAGCGGCAAAATGGCTGCAGGTGTCATGGCGTCGGCTTGACGTCACAGAATAATGTGGGCGGTGTGGGCCTTACTTTTTACTTTACTCTTTGGAGCGCGCCTGACGTATTATGTTATGTTGTGACGTCGTGCGCTGTAATTTGTGTTTCAATCAAAATGGCCGATTGCAGTATTTTACTGTTTTATTTTATTGAAAATCACAATAATCTTATTATATTCCATAAAACTAAACCAGTATTTTGAATTTTTTAAATATGAGTGTTCCCCTAAAATTATTAAATTGACGATTATTTGATACTGTCGTCATGCCCATTACTACCAGGAAGTACTGATAGTACTGGCAGTGCAGGTACTACTGGTAATACTGGCGGTGCGGGTAGAACTGACAGTGCAGGTAAATTATGTAGTGCAGTTAGGTTATGCTGTAGTAGTATCTATACATATAATAAAATGATAGGAAAGTCAATGTATGTCCGGGATAAACTCAAAAAGTACTGCATGGATTTACTTCAAATTTGGTACGAATATTATTAAGAAGTCGGGTCAGAACATAGGCTACATATTATCACGCTATCACCTACGGGGAACGAGCAGTGAACGCACGCAGACGACGTCGCGGGCAGCAGCTAGTTTTATAATAAAACACATTTTTTAAATAGTAACTGCTCAGTTTCTTGACAATTCTTCTCTGCAGAATCTACATTCCAATCGGTGGTAGGTTTACTTTTATTTAATTAATCAAAACTTATATAATTTAGAGCCTACTTGAATATAGTAACTTTTGGTAGTACACAGGTAATGCAGGTACCACTAGTACCACAATACTGGTAGTACAGGTAGGTTAGACAGTACAGTACCTTTCCGAGCGTGCTGAAACTAAGCTGGTAAAGGAAGGCGAGGCACTCGGCAGCGCTGAGGCTTCGCTTCTCCGCCGTGTGTAAGTAGTGTTGTAGGAACAGCCACACCTGGGAAACGGACCTTGTATTAGTACATTTTACCTGAAATTGTTCATCAGTGGGGCACTTAGAGGTACTAAAGTGTGGTTGTTTTGTTGACCTCTTTCACTTTTGTAGGCTCGGCAAAAAACATTTTAATGGACAATAAAGAACTTTTCTTCCTCCTTAACTTTTATCTTTCTTACAGTAGTTACAGTACAATATGATAGATGGAATTGCGTAAGTAGTAAAACATTCATTTATGCTTATCTTATATTATTATATCTATCTTACTTCAATAATTAAAATAATTACACAAGAAAAAGATTTTTTTATAAGTAAAAAAAAATTCAAACATGAAACATATATGATATAATTGATTATTAAATTGTGATTACGAGTGTTCTAAGAGGTAGGTAGATTTTTAGAAATACCTGTTTAGCGGTGCTGAGCAGAAGGAACTGGAATCCTGCCCTTGTTATCACCGCTGTACCATCTTCTGCATCTCTAAAATGAAATATAGTATTACAGTTAAATGTGTTAGAAATATTACAACGCTGTTGTAAGCAGTAACTATATATAGCCTATAGATAGATTGCAACACCAGAAGCATCACAAGCACATTGCTGAGCCTACCCTCAACTCTTCCCACGACCTGTCACAGCACTACATATGAGAAGTATTTTTTAGCAGTGATCTTCTGTAAAGGGCCCCGTAAACGATCAAATAATTTGTCACACGTGTTTGTCAAATTTTTTGAGCTAGTTTGATGCGTTTGTTATATGAAAACATGAAGTTTGACAAACAAATTTGGCAATTTGTTTGACAAATTATTTGATCGTTTACAGGGCCCTTAAGGTACAGCCAGCCGTACTTCCCCAGACGAGTTACTCCAGATTTTGAGGAGGATATTGGCTGCTGTGCCCGCCTCCACAAGTGTTCCGAGTCCGGTCCGCCAGTACCTGGTCATGAGCCCCGCGTGCAGCAGGATGCGCACGGCGTCCGCGCTGATGCCCTCGGTCTGCGCCGAGCCCACCATGTAGTGCAGCACACACTCCCACCGCTCCAGTGCGTACGCGTCTAAGAAAGCGATGTCGCGCGCCTTGCCGTCCGGCTCCAGCGATGACGACATACTCCACGGCCGACCGCTGGGGACAATCACTCTCGTTAACACCTAACTCAATGTCCAGTTAAAGGCATATTGTTGTAATCAGTCACTGAATTAAGAGGCTATAGGTTTAAACAGCTAATTCAGATAGCATAGGTTGGATAAGATTTGCAGCTAGGTTGTGTCATTAACTGATTGCTCGCTTTTTAGTTAACTTCTAGATATTTTTTGCTACAAAACATAGTTGAGAATCTATACTAATATAATAAAGCTGAAGAGTTTGTTTGATTGTTTGTTTGTTTGTTTGAACGCGCTAATCTCAGGATCTACTGGTCCGATTTGAAAAATTCTTTCAGTGTTAGATAGCCCATTTATTGAGGAAGGCTATAGGCTATATATCATCACGCTAAGACTAATAGGAGCGGAGTCCACGCCGACGAAGTCGCGCGCAGAAGCTAGTAAACATATATATAGAATGCTATCTATCAAACTTACATAAATGTACACACACATAGATAGATAAGCTTACCTTTCTTGCTTTCATACATAGTTCTCAGCAGAACGCCAAAAAATGCTTCCCTATCAGTTAAAAATATAAAATAGTCTAACTGACCAAATTTAGTCAAATAAATCAAATAACTTGGTGGTTTGCTGATCAGTCTAAGTTCACTTACCCTCCAAGTAAGGCCACTTTGAGGTTCTTCTTAAAGGACTGAGACAGCAACCAGCCAGGTAGACCACCAGGTATGGGAGCTTCTTGCCATACTGACAGTTCTGATAATGCTTCACATGCTTTACTTTGCTCTCTGAAAATGATAAATATATTGTCCTTTTTAAACTGACTTTAACTGAGGTGGGGCACAGCAGGAAATTTCCTGCTTAAAATATGGAGCAGCCCGACTAAAGTACCTCGACCTTACAGAAGATCACAGCTAAATAGCACTGCTTTCAAGCAGTATTGTGTTCCTGTTGGTGAGTAAGGTGACCAGAGAATTACTAAATTGATTATAAAGTAACTTAACTCTTGACACCAATTCAAGAGAGCAAATCTCATTGAAACTACATCAGATTATAAGTTAAACCTGCACACTCATATCTATGAAAATTACTCACAATTTTGTGCAGCTGATGACGATTAGATAAAATTAAAGCCAGAACAAAAACACAGAAAGACAAACAAACAAAACACAATCTTAACAGAAACTAACACTACACAATAGTTTTATTACATATCATTACAATTTTATATAATTTCATTTATAGTTCATAGTTGACGCCGCGTTGGCGCAGCGGTCACAGCAATGGATTGCGATTGTCTGTTGCGCGAGCGGTTGCGGGTTCGATCCCCGCACACGACAACATTTGTATTGGCCATACAGATGTTTGCCGTGGTCTGGGTGTTTGTGCAGTCCTTGTGGGTCTCCCCACCGTGCCTCGGAGAGCACGTTAAGCCGTCGGTCCCGGTTGTTATCATGTACACCTGATAGCGATTGTTGCTCATAGTAGGAAATATATATTTGGGTTGTCTGGAAGAAATGGCTAAATAGCCATAAGTCCGCCCATTGTACTTCACAGTCTGTAAATGATATTTGTAGTTGTGATGTACAATAAAGTATAAATAAATAAATAAAATAAATAGTTACTGGTCTCTTTCAATAATATTTAATAAAAAAATAATTTGTATAAGCTTTAAAAGAATCTAACTTGGCGTGTGTCTGTGTCACCCACGATGCGACAACTGCCTGCGGTACTGGCTGTTCAACAAACAGTAGTCGGATTACAAAATGCCTCGCCAGTTCTGGTAGTTCTCTATAACAATGAAAAATTAATTTATGTCAATGTAGAACTCATACAAATACTCATAATAAAAAGGTTAAAAAGTATGATTAAGTACTTCTAGTTCAAATGTGAACAGGAAATAGTTGCAAGCATTCTACTAATAACGAAATGAATTAACTAAGATATAACTCAATTTCTTACCCAAATTTTTATATTTATTTACTTTAATTTATAGTGTTATCTTATATTTTGCTAATGTAATCATAATAGTTGGTATGAAGTTTCATATAAATCTGCTTTTGAGCAGAAGTGTATTTCTAGTAAAATAATCAATTTGTAATATAAATTATTTAACCGACTTCAAAAAAGGAGGTTACTCAATTCGACCATATATATATATATATATATATATATATATATATATATATATATATATATATATATATATATATATTTATGTACATATGGGGGGATAACTTTGTCGTTTTTGAACCGATTTTGATAATTCTTTTTTTGTTGGAAAGGAGTTATCCCAACTTAGGTACCATGATAAGGAAACCAGGATCTGATGATGGAATCCTAGAGAAATTGATAGGAACCCTCGAAAATCGTTGTGACGACTAGTGCGTTTGTTAATTAATTTATTCCTATTTATGACTTGTCGATTTAATTGAAGTCGGTTTTTTTTCGTTTGTTAGCAAACGCAATTATAGTTTCTTTTGACATACCAGTTCGGGAGTTAGCATTACGTTTTTATTTCAGGCTAGGGCTATACTATCTTTAAAAAATTAAAAAGTTATAATATTTTTGTTTCTTAGATACCACATAATGACATAACCTATAATATTTATTATACAAACAATTCAAATTCAGGTTTTGTGGTCTTGTTTTGTTGTATTGATAAATGTTTTTCGTATAAACTTACCGGTAAACAGCTAAACATATCGTTGGATAATTGTACAAAGTTTCTAAGAACTGTGGAGACCGACTTTTTAAATATTCATGAAGATCTTTACACTGTAATGTTGGCGATGGGTTCAAATTTGACGAAGACTTTGAACTTTTCGAAGACTCTGACATATTTACTTTTTATGAAGAACAAAAAACAAAAACAAAAAGCACTTATCTTTATTTATTGTTACATATAAACATTTTACTTTTATGTTTAACTTCTGTTATGTTCTGTTAGCAAAACAAAATTACACTCAACCACTCAACCTAGAGTCAAAATTGACATTTGAGTTTTGACTCTTTTGACAATAAAAAAGCAATAAACTGGAGAGTGGAGAGGACATCAGTGTCCCCAACTCTTGAACAAACTTTTCCCTAAAGCTTTTAACAAATTAAGTATATAAATTAAAAACAAAACCCGAAAAATCTAAAATTGAAATTAATTAAAAAAGAGTCAGATTATTTTTTTATTCGTTTTTATTTTTCAAAGGTGTTTAAAATAGAAAATATATTTTTTTGTTTTTTTTTAAACGTCCTTTAATAAATATTATATTTTATACAAGTATTCATATTATGTAAGTATTTATATATAAATCGCTTCAGCCTTTATCCCACAGCTGGGCATAGGCCTCTTTCCCCATGTAGGAGAAGAATCAGAACTTAATTCACTACGCTGCTCCAATGCGGGTTGGCGGATATATTCCCTACTATGGGTAACGATCGCTATCAGGTGTACATGATAACAACCGGGACCGACGGCTTAACGTGCTCTCCGAGGCATGGCGGGGAGACCCACAAGGACTGCACAAACACCCAGACCACGACAAACATCTATATGACTAATACAACTGTTTGTCATGTGCGGGGATCGAACCCGCAACCGCCAGTGCAACAGTCACAAACCAGTTCTGTGATTATTGCACCAACGCGTCGTCGCGATATAAGTAAATATATTTACTTATATCTTTTATTAGTTTTTTTTATATTAAATATATTGTTCTGATGAATTAAAAATTCCCAAAGAAATGTCCTTAAAAAAATGACGTATTCCCTAAAACTTTCCCACTGTTTGCAAAATATGCCTAAATTTAGGGGAAAATTCCCTAAGTTGGTATTACTGGAGGACATTGACAATAGTAAATTAATGTTGTTGATTTCTTTGATTTCTTTCTCGGACTAAGAATCCTGATTCTTAGTCCGAGATTTCTTTCAAAAGAAAAATAAACACCACAGATAACTAAGCTATAAATATATTCTATAGACAATAAAGTTTTATTTCATTTTCTAAAATGTTGCAGAGGTTTTCATTAATTTTACAAATTAGAATTTTATAATTGAGGGGTATAAAATCAAAGGCAGCTAAATCCACTTTTTGTAATTTTTGAGTTGTGAATGCCATTGTATGCGTCTAACAAATTGCTACTAGTTTCGACAATCTTTATGTATCAAAGGCAGCTAAATCGCTCACAAATCTCATTGGAAAAATCTATTTAATAACAAAGGTAGCTAAATCCCGGTTAGTAAGAATCAAACACAGCTAAAGTTGCAAACGACCAATGAGAGAGCTTCATTGTCCTTCATTCAAAATGGCCGTCCGCATACTATCGAGCTCGAACGTGTCTTATTAAATTAATTCAAATTCATTGTTATTTTGTAAGGTTGAATAGAAAAACGTAGTGAAACACTTAATTAAAAGTATAATGGAGGTGCCTGTAACAGAAGCGTTACCGGGTAAGTCCAGAAAACGTCCAAAATTACCAGAGAAATGGAAAGCAAATTTGGCAAAAAAAGAGAGGTTAGTACTCACTAGTGATGTGCTTCAATATTATTATTTTCGATATTTTCGAAGATAGTATTACCCGTTTGGTGCAGTTAACTGTTTTAAAAACCTATTTAGAGGCAAAAAATTCCACCCATGTCCAAGTTAATTATGTAAGCTAGTAAAATCGAACGAGCAAAATTTAAGTAGATCAATACAATATATTACCTCATACTGCGAAAAAAAACTGTATAAAAACTTAAACTTTATAAAAATTTATGAGTACCTACCGATTATATAAAAAAATATCTGGGTATCACGATTCACGATTCAGCCTGTAATATCCCACTGTTGGGCATAGGCCTCTTCCCCATGTAGAATCGGAGCTTAATCCACCACGCTGCTCCAATGCGGGTTGGCGGATATATTCCATACTATGAGTAACGATCGCTATCAGGTGTACATGATAACAACCGGGACCGACGGCTTAACGTGCTCTCCGAGGCACGGTGGGGAGACCCACAAGGACTGCAAAAACACCCAGACCACCGCAAACATCTGTATGGCCAATACAAACAAATGTTGTCGTGTGCGGGAATCGAACCCGCAACCGCCCGCGCAACAGCCAATCGCAATCCAGCGCTGTGACCGCTGCGCCGACGCGGCGTCTCGTATCTGGGTATACACTATGTTATTCTGTAATTTATTATTTTTTTTTACATGTAATTTCACTAATATCAAGAAATTAATCGAATCTAATCTATATTTAGCTACATTACTGGACCATTGGGAAGCCCAGAGTATATCTGAATCATATTAACTATAGTGCTGACTCAAAGTATTTTTTACAGGTACTCGTCGCACAGTTTACCGGAACCGATTACCTGTAATCACGACACAAAAACATACCAGTGTAAGAAATTAAAAGTACGAGATCTACAAAAATTCCATGACAGGTTCTACGCAACACCATTGAAAGCTAAACAGGATGCATTAATACTAAAATGCTGTACTATAAAAAAAACATGTCGCAGACGGCCTACAAAAAATGTCAGGAAATGCCGAGAATATACCATTAAGTATGCTATATATGCCCAAAAAAAAATTGTGCCAGTTTGCCAACAAGTGTTTTTGAATACACTTGGAATAAAAAAATATCGTGTGCAGTTTGTGATGCAGAATTTCTTTACCACAGGAAAAATTCCTGACGAAAAAAGGGGTGGCGACCGCAAGACCCAGAAGTATGCCGCTAAAAGACAATCTGTCCGTGAATTTATAAAATCGTTGAAATGTGTCGAATCACATTATTGCCGAAGTTCGACGCAACAGCGTAAATATCTCCCAAGCGAGCTCAACATCAATAAATTGTATAAGTTATACAAGTCTCAAAACCCTGACAGTACTGTGAAATCTTCGTACTTCAGGTTTATCTTTAACGCAGATTTTAACCTGAGTTTCGGAACACCAAGAACCGATGTCTGTTCGAAATGTATTGAATTGAGTGAAAAAATTAAAACTGAAAATGATCCATCGGTAAAAGTTAACCTGATGACAGAAAAAAGAATACACAAACTTAAGGCACGCGCATTCTTTAACATGCTCAGAGAGAAAAAGGAAGGAATGGCAACGTTTTCTTTTGATTGCCAAAAGAACTTAGTTCTGCCTAAAGTGCCTGATCAAAGTTGTTACTATAGCAGACAACTATACCTGTATAACTTTGCAATGATTCGAGGATCTTCCAAAGATCCGTTAAATAAAGATACGTCGTTTACCTATACATGGACCGAGAATGAATTTGCAAAAAGTGCTAATGAAATAGCTTCCGCCGTTTACGACCGATTAAATAAAAGCGATTTCACAAACGTCACTCACATCCGTCTGATAGCAGACGGATGTGCCGGTCAGAATAAAAATAGCTCAATGCTAGCTATGTGCTGTCGATGGCTATTGGATAACAAATCTATTAACAAAATTGAGCTGGTATTCCCAGTTACCGGGCTTTCATACATGCCTGCCGATAGAGTTTTTGGGAACATCGAAAAAGAAATACGGAAAAAAGAAGTTATCACGTCGCCTTCGGAATACATTGACATTATTGGCAAATACGCCACAATTACGGAACTGACAAACGTACCCATTTACGACTGGAAAAAATGCGTACTGCAAGTTTTGAAAACAACTGCTCAGTTTCATTTCAAAATATCGCAGTGCAAACGATTCATCTTAAAGAGGTCTAAAACCCGAGCAAATGTGTTAGTGCGTGGGGAAGTTTTCTACAACTCTGATACTGGAGTATCAAAGACCATCTGCAAAGCTGGCAAAACAACCGAGATGATAAAACCATCTACTATTGCGAAAGGCGTGGTAGTGAAAAGCCTTAAATTACGAGATGTTAAGCAGCTATTAACAAAGCATTATGGCGAAAATTGGGCAGAACTGCAACAATTGCAGTTCTACACAAACGTGTTGAGTGTTCAAATCGATGAAGACGAAGAACCCACCGAAGAAGTTGATTGCGAGATGGGCTCTCAAGACGAAGAGTGTGGTATACGGGTGTAAGTCAAAGATAAGGCAAAACTTTACTGAAACAAAGTTTTTCATGAATAAAAAATTGTAATTTCATAATAAAAATGTGTTTGTTTATTGTTTTACTTCGCTTTAATGTCATAACCACTTTATTTCTTATAATAATACAACGACTTTAATAATAGAGTTAGTGACGTAATTAAACATAATTATAAATAAACTTGTTTTATCTTTATGTTTAATACATCACTATCTTTGTCACGTGACTGGATTATTATTAGAAACAAACCCAGCCATATCCACTTATGTCATAATCAAACGTAGCTAAATCCAAAAGTTGGTAACAAATACAGCTAACTCCATTTTAATTTATTCAATAGAAAAATATCCCGTAGCTATGGTCTTTCAGTGTGCTATTCATCACGTTCTAATTTCCCCACTACTTATTTTGAGTTTTGTTCATACGTTGTTGCCAGTTTGTGGTAAAAATAAAGCTTTTTTTTTTGTTTGTGAAAAATTATCAAACATGGATTTAGCTGCCTTTGTTTTTATACCCCTCAATTATACTATTTATTATTAACAAGTCAAAACACAAGAAATATTCTGTCTCGTTTAAAATACATTTTTTAAATTGAAATTTAGTTTGGCAGTAAGACAAGCGTCGAAATTTATTGTTAGATTATAAATTAAGAGAATGATTGTTTGTAAAAAGATTTCAATTTTTATTACTTTTATTTATTTTACTATGTCTAAAACTCATTTACTCATTGGATTAATTGCAAATTAATTTGTTTAAATTATAGAATACATTTTTAAAGTATCTAAATTTAAATAAAAATCTGTTATTATTGTATTACAACTTAATAAAGCTTTATTTTTAATTTTGATGAAAATATTTTACTAATTTTAAAAATCATAATATCAGTTTCTTTTGAAGTTTGAGAATGTAATTCAATTGGAATTTATATTAGAATCAATGATATAAGACTGAATGAGTCAATAGCTAGACTTATGCTTAACGTAAAATGATTAATGTGAGAGAGATAGCTTTCAACTACAACTATCTCCTTCTTTGAGAATGATTTCATTGAAGACGTACTTTATTATATTAAAACTGAGAGAGACAGATTTAAATGTACATTTCGTTTTTTGTCTCTCTTTGTCCATAAGTAAACCATAATAACTACATATAAGTTTTAATTTTATTTCAATAAAATCCTATATTATTTTTATTATCTACTTTGTTAAGGATTAAATCAATTTTTTACATGTTTTCATTACTTTCAAACTAAATTTTATGAAAAAAAGAGTCAGTATGAGAGTATATATCAGATACATTTGTAATTAATTAATTATATACCTACCTAAATATAAACTTGTAAGTTGTTTCTTAAAAAGATTACCTTAAAGATTGGGAGATAGAAAATATAAATAAATATATTATTTCTATAAATGACAGCAATTAAGTATGTATTAATTTGTAAAATTAGAAATGAAATATCAAACGTACCAGATTTTTGTCAAATAATCTATTAAAAATTAAGTTTTTCTTAAAAAACGAGTACACTGAGGTGATATCAATAGGTATATATTAAAACTGTGTCTTTAAATTTTCATAAAAAGTTCGTCAAAGTTATAAGGTTCAAATTCGTAGTACAACATTAAATAACATAGTGCCTGTATAAGCCTACGCCAATGGGATTTTATAATCTCTTTTGTCCCATACAAAAGAAAAAAGTGTACTCACACATGTTTACTCTTATCGCACACGGCCACACTTCTGTGTACAGACGGACACTCACTAGCGCTCGGCGGCGAGTTCAGCGCATTCATTCTCGTCGGCAGATGGCGGATGCAGTAGACGCCTTTCATCCGTCAGTCGCGCATAGACAACTCGAACGAGACGTCGAGTACAGTGCTATACTTCGTTTCGCTCAGCACCATTTTGTGTATAACATTTCGAACGGGACATTGTGTGTATGTGCTCCGTGAATAATTGTAAACCACGAACAGAGTGTACGACACAGTTCAGTGTTTCACTTTCGACATGCCCGCGGAGGGATCGATGCGATATCTCTAGTGCTCGTAGAAACCGCGCCTCCGTCATGAGCGAGTGATCGTCTACGTAAAAAAAGTCGACACAGGAAACATGTCTGGGCGGACCGCCGACGCGGATGCGAGCGAAGGGTTCGAGTTCGAAATTCGAAAGCGGTCATGTCATCGCCTCTCGGATTTCGTATAAGTCACCGTCCAATGTCAAAAGCGTGCACTCACCGCGAGCGGCGAGCGTCCGGAGCCAGCGGACAATGCAGTCGGTGGTAGTGTGGTGGGCGGTGGTGTCGGCGGCCTGGGCGCTGGCGGGCGCCTGCTCCAGCTCCATCTCCAAGCGGCCGGCGCGCCCGCAGCGCCCGCAGCGCCCGCCGCAGCCGCAGCCGCGCCTCAACGTCACCTTCCCCATCTTCAAGTGCGAGCCCGACTACTCGGAGTACTACTGCCTCAACGGCGGCTCGTGCTTCACGGTCGTCATCTCGGACAGCCCGATCTACAACTGCGAGTGCCGCAGCGGGTTCGTGGGCCCGCGCTGCGAGTTCAAGGACCTGGACGACTCGTACCTGCTGACGAGCCGGCAGCTCATGATGGAGACGGCGTCCATCGCGGGCGGCGCGACGGTGGCGGTGTTCCTCGCGATTCTAGTCTGCTTCGGCGCGTGGGTGCGCCTGCACCGGCGCGCCAAGGCGCCGCCGTCCGCCGAGCGCGGCGCGGTGCAGCTGGTGGCCGTGGCGGCGCCGCGCGGCCGCGTGCAGCTGTGCGCCGCGCCGCCCTAGTGCAGTGCCAGACTGTTCTGTGTACATAGTTAGTTAAGTTATGTGGAGAGACCGGGAGATATAAAAATTTATGTGATAATTA
Organism: Melitaea athalia; assembly: GCA_905220545.2. Taxonomy (NCBI): domain Eukaryota; kingdom Metazoa; phylum Arthropoda; class Insecta; order Lepidoptera; family Nymphalidae; genus Melitaea; species Melitaea athalia. The sequence continues at coordinate 18,860,436 of HG992194.1, forward strand.
TTTTACGAAGCTCATAATTTATTTTGAATTAATTTCTTTTGTAAATACCGGATCTGAGCCGTTCTGAAGTGTTGTCCTTCAAATTTCAGTCCCTCCCTCGGAGTTTGTGAAATGTAACATGTATTATTTTGTTCGTAATCAGTGTATCGGACTTGTGAGATTAGCGATGACCGTGTACCTAATGCTACTCGCGCTTCATGTAGAGCTGTTATGTTGTGTATTGTTGGCACTGTGTCGCAGTATGTGGGGCCTCTGTCCCTCTGATACAAATAACTTATCTCATTTTCTGTTTGTTACATTTTAAATTCTTATTGGGTTTTAAATTGAAAAACTGACAACGTAGTCTGTCATATTTGTATCGGAGGGCCAAATGTCTGCCGCTGGTGCCTCTGGTTCCACTGCATGTTATTGTTTTGTAATGTAGAAAATGTTTAGTATGTGGGCTCTCTGTGTGCCCGAGTTACCGTGCCTTGCACTGCAATGGGTGGCCGTCCGTCACTCGCTGCAGTGCAGGGCGCTGTGACTAGAGGCTGGACTATGTGTATATTAAGGGCCGAGTGCATGTGCAGTCCTCGTGGCTCGGTCCGGCCGCAGGGCGTACTGTGTAGATAGTTGTGAATCAATGTTAATTGTATTTATAGTTCTACAAAGATAGAATTGTGATGAAGTTGGTTGCTTGTGAGGCAGTAGCGAGTAGCTCAGTTCCTATCACCGCGGCCCCGGGCTCGCAGCCCGCACATTCCACCGCGCGGAGAGAATATTTTACTGGTGTCAGTATTATTTTGTAATACGAGTGTTAAGCCGGCAGCTTTACTTTATTTTTTAATTTATACCCGATATCCCGCTGGGATAGCGCTGTATTATATTCGTTTAAAGGCTGAGATGTGCCCTTAATGAGAAGGCTTCTTGTAAATATAGCCCGTGTAGGTATTTATTAGATATTTATAAACGTTTATTTATTGACTGCTTTGTTTAGTTAAAACTCGATGATCGACCGCATCCAATTCGCCTAATAACTATTAACGGTTGCAATTAAACCTTGCTAAGCACGGCCTCGCCTATCGTTGTATCCCTATTGTAATCTCATTGTGAATCTCGTTTATTGTAAAAATCGTAAAACATTGGATGGTGTATAAAGTCACTCTTGCGGTTGACTGCCGCCCTACCATTACAAGACACTTCCACTAGACAGTTCATCTCGATGTTCTCAAGTCAATGTTTTACCCTCTTTCCCTCTATCGCCACTTATCTTATAGCTGCATCAAAATCGTCGATCGCTCTAGGCGGCACACACTGTAGGGGTGACACAAAAAAAATAGCAAATCGTTTTATGAAATGCGTTCTTTCACGTGCCTTTGGGGACTGACGACCTGGTTCTGTTTTATTCTAGACCGTTTACCATTCCTATGGATATTTAATGTATTTGACGTATGTGTTGCCAGCTCCTCAGTTCCCAAATCGAGAGACTTGTATCGAATGAGTGTTGTGAGTCCTGTTGTATCGATTCATATTATGAGATCGTTTATATGAACATTCCAAAGTATATGTAAAATATTACCTACATCGCTAATAATTTTGAAATATCTGTTAAGATGCTACATTGTTAATTATACAGTTTTCTATTGATCATTTGTTAAAAGAAAATTATACGAAACTAAATCCTTAAAAATGTTTTTCATTCGTCTCGCCTGCCTTAAAACCGCCACCTACACTATCGCCATGTATTCCACGAATGGAGAATATGCATTGAATTCTACAATTTATCGAATCTTCTCGGATCGCATATTTGATGATCGTCAGGTAAACTGAGTTCACGGAGTTGCGTACACATTGTTCGATAATTACTTTAATCTTGACCCCCTTTTGCATAAAGACCGAAAGATTCCTAGCTTTTTGCTAATTGAACTACATCGGCTAAACAAGTTTCTATCAATAAAGTAAGTTGTGTAAATATTTTAATGAGAAGTTGGGCAAACCGAGCACGTCAGCCGTCACGTACAGACGGTAGCCACCCACGACCCATACATACTTATTGTTTTTCGTATAATTGTGCAATACACCTAAATTTTTAATTGATTTTAAGTTGTCAACTTTTACACCTAATTTAATAATATAAAATATCTCTATATCTTAATATATATAAATCTCGTGTCACAATGTTTGTCCTCAATGGACCTCTAAACCACTTAACCGATTTTAATGAAATTTGCACACGGTGTGCAGTTTGAGCCAACTTGAAAGATAGGCTATATTTTATTTTGATATAGGTAATTATTATATTTAAGAAAAAAAAAATAAAGCGGTACGAAGTTCGCCAGGTCAGCTAGTAGGTATATAAAAATGAATCGCTGAATGTGTTGCTAAGTGCAAATCTTGAGAACGGCTGAACCGATTTTGCTAATTCTTTTTTTATAATATTTCTTGAAATACGAGGATGGTTCTTACGGAGAGAAAAATTTAAAAAATTGCCTGAAAAAGTCCAAAAACAACACTTGTCTATATTCCCATACAAAAGATTCGTAATAATACTTAAAAATCAATTTGAACTTTAATACCATACCATAAAGTTTAAGTGTTAGTGGAAGGGTTTCGGGAAGGATAAGTATTAAAAAAAATAGAAAATTAAAGAAATGACTGTTAGGCGGTACGAAGTACGCCGGGTCAGCTAGTATAAAATATATTTAAATTCCTTTTTTCTATAGATTGGTATAATGTACTTTTTTATCGTATTAACGACTAGCATCCAGCCCCGGCTTCGCACGGGTATTTAACAAAAATTTCAAAATATTTTTTTTTCCTAATTTTTTTGAAAATGTAACATAGCTTATATCACCGCACCCGCAGTGCAGCTTCCCAACAGTGAAAGAATTTATCAAATCGGTTCAGTAGTTTCGGAGCCTATTTGCAAACAAACAATCAATTAATCTTTTCTTTCATTCAATCATCTCTTTATAATATTAACTAGCCGACCCGTGCCCACTTCGTTGGGCGTTATAATCCATTTCACATAAGAAGGGTACGGTGAAATTTGATATGTTCCAATACACTCTCACTATTTTCAGCAAATCAGATAAATATAAATGTTTTAAAATCACCGATTAATTTCTAAGGCAAATAATAAAATGCTTGATTAGATTGAATTGTTGACACAGCACGTCAGAGGGCGCAGGTTCAAATCCTGCTTATTTAAAATCTTTATATATTTTTATCTTTTTCCTTTTATCTTGTCACTCCTGAATAGTGTAGCTTTCTGTTAGCGAAAGAATTTTCATGATCGGATCAGTATTTGCGAAGATTACCCCGTATATACAAAGTTATAAACTTTACCTCTTTATAATATTAGTATAGATTAGTATACTGTATAGATAGTATAGAAAGAGCAGGTTCATCAAATGTACATATAATAATTAATAGTGTAAGTTTGATTGAGAAATGAGTCCTGTCAACAGATTAACCGATCGTAAAATTGCAAATAGCTCTCACGCAAAATAATGAATGACGACATTTCTCTTTTGTAAATGAAATTATGAATGAAATTGAGTGAATGTGTAACAGTTTTTTTTACGCCCATTTAAACAATTGGGATTAAAACAGTACAGTGCGTTATACATCGCACTACAAAGGACCTAGAAAAAAGGCAACGGACGACCCATTGAGGCTCTGGGAGCATATTTTTATGAATAGATAGGCAAGAGCGTGAGGCAGACCGGTCCGCCACCGGCGTCGCATGCATAGAGTTCATTGAATGAGTGCCCGTTCGTTTGTTGACATTCCCCGAAAACCTGCCCCGCCCGGAATAGCTGTGTATCACGAGTTCCCGATGGATGGACAACGACCGAAATAGACGCCGCTCCAAAGTAGATTAAAGCCGTTTTCGGAGTTCAATACTTACGAAGGAACTTACCCATTTTGTTGGAATTAGGCAGGATGTCGACGCGTCATGAATAGGGATTAAAGAAATATGTTTACGGCACCGCCGGGCTGTTTAAAAAATAGCTGTTATTTCAAAAAATCCGTTTTAATGCTTTGACCAATTTCGAGGCTCGTAATCTCTCTTTGTTCTGCTTGGTTTGTCGGCGGGCATGCGGAATATTCGTTGTGGTACACGTTGTTACACAATGTGTAGTAATTTTACGACATTCCAGTTATCTTTGCAACGATCGATGTAATCACGTAGCGAATAAAAAATGTTAGTAATATACCTACTACTTATTAGATAATGATATTTGTTGAATAAAGGTGTTCTGAGTCATCAATTCGGTATTGCGATATCATACGGGTTAACTACGCATCATAAAAAGCAGTTAATTAATTTCAATTACTTATTTTGTCTTTTTACTCTTAACGCCGCCGCCGTGTCCTTTGCCTAAATATAATTTTCATTATTTATACTTTTTGCCTTATTTTAATTATCTGTTTGTTTTTAAGAACTTTTTAATATCAGAACTATACCTGTTGTGTAAAAAAAATATATATTTGTTAAATTTTTTTCATAGTAATGATAGTAATTTCATAATTTTTTATTAAAAATTGTAACAACGATAAGCCATTTTATTAGAGCGGTGTTATCGTAAGATATAAAATACTAAGTTATTTGATTACGTTCACGAGCAAAACTGTGAATGAACACATCAATTCAAGGCGAAACGAGACAATTGTCGGAGACATCCAGCGTCAACCTTCCATCACCAGCGAAGCGTGACCTCCCTCGCCTCCCTCGGCGACAAACGAACAGGGTAAAAACGCGGTTGGTGTTAGAAAGCTAGAGATCTGCTACCTGGCCGAGATTTTAGACGGAGCGTCGCTCGGCCCACACTTGCTTCCTTTATGGGCATCGACCAGTGGTCATTGCGTCCAATTAACATGCCTACGTGCCCGTCCCACTTTGTCATTATGCTCTGCGAAAATCTTCCTACTACGCTATCAGGGTTCGAGGCGTGAGTGCTATTGTGCACCGTGTTACGTTACTTCAATGGTGATTGTCGTTTGGTGAAATCGGAGCGGAGAATCCATTATGTCGGCCTCTGTTACGAAGCACTGCCTCCGGTTTGCGGATGTTTTATTAAATTATGCCACTTGGTTAATTTTCGACATGATTTCATCATTAGGACAAACGTTGCCGACACCGCCTGGAAAATAGAGCAAAATTGTTTTTTCCGACCACTTGAATTAAGCGAAGGTTACCAAATCATACGAATAATTTGTACAGAAATTTGAATATTCTAACGGCGACTATCTTAAAACTGATCACTTGCTAAACATAGAGCGCTATGAGGGCTAACATAAACTGCAACCATCACCTGGGCAAATTGAATTGGGTCATTAATAAAACAAGTTATTCGAGCGCGCAACGCAAGTATGAATAGTGGAAAATATAAGGATAATGGAACATAACATTTTATCGAAGCAACAATGGCGAGTGCGAACCAGTCGAGTCAGTTTTTCGTCTGAGCACCTGTGACGGGCTGTCACACACCTCGGCAGGCTGTATGGAAGCCCATCGTCCGCACGAGTGCCTCTTCCTGTGACAGATGGCAGCACGTGCACGGGCGTGCGCGCATAAAAAGATCGCAATATAGATCATCCGAAAACGAGTGCACTTCTGTGCCACATTGTTTTGTGTTAATTGGTTGGCTACTTTTAAAACCCTTAAAAACAGGGGTACGCTTGCGTTGGGTGGCTTTGTTTGACGGTGTTAATGTAAAGCTTGATCTTTTTTTTAAATATACAATTAAGTATATAGTTTTTAGTTAAGTTTAATTAATTTTCTTTCCTTATTTAAAGATCTATTTGTAATCGTATATTATGTGCCTATGTAATGAAGTCAATGGGTTGCTGTAGGTTTTTGTTAAATAACTTTTAAAACATTTTAGACCCATTATATGATATAGTGTTACTTTGTTTGTTAATAGTCATTTAAAATATCTAAGAGCTAGATTAGAGATTATTAGATCTCTATTTTACTATCCTAAGGGAAGAAAGCAATGAATGTTGTTTTAATAAGGTCTACTATTTCGATCAGCTTCAATCATTCGTGTCTCAATGTACGGTCTGTGTCTTTTTATTCTTTGCTCTGTACCAGTTTTTAGGTCCTTAACGAGTCAGGTTTGAGGGTGGGCTGAAAAAATAGGAACGCACGTGTCATCTGCCTTTTATCTCGTCATTGTTTACAAAGTACCCTTCATCTGGCGTGCGGTATTATCTTAAATATTAATTAGCCGATAAGTAGTGATGCAACGGAAGTGTCTTAACGGAACCAGAAACGGAAACAGATGTCAAAAGTAAATTTTAGCAGAAACGGAAACGGAAACGCATGCAGAAACGAAAGTGTAAATAATATGAAAAAAATTTAATAAATTTACAAATATATTTCTTTATTAAGTATTAAATACACACCAAGCCTAGATAAGAAATAGATATATTAGAAATCTACAATAGAAAACAATATTGCAACTTAAAATTATTTTAATCTTCAAATTTAGTAGTGGTAAGTGAAACTTTCAACTCTCAACCGTCGTAAACTTCCGTTTACATCTCCGTTATAAAAGTTGCGGAAACAGAAGCAGAAACGAATGTTGAATAGCGTGCGGAACTTCCGCACTTGCGGAAACAGAAACAGAGATCTGTTGCATCACTACCGATAAGTATAGGTGCATAATTATATTACCCAATTAGTTAAGACTTTGAACCAAACTTTGAACCTATTAATAACGTTATCCCAAATAGGTACCTATAATAGGGAAATGTTCCTTCAGTTTGAAATCCATCCAATTCTTTCTTTCAATATGTCATATTTAATTGTTTTAAGTGCTATAAATACCTGTGTGATTATTTTAACGTACCTATCTGCTTGATAAAAATGTTATCGCTGTACAAAATTTACGAATTCATAACTCGCATTTTTTGTAAGTGAATCTGTATTGTTATGAAAGGTCAAAAATTAGACCGATGCGAAATTTCATGAGACGATTACGCGACAATTTGCACGCTTAATCAAATTCGGCATTAAATAAGTAACTAGGTATTTTTTTTGTCTAAATCTATTATTCTTTTGTTTTGCGCTTGCAAATGTAGGCCCTCATTTTATTTTTTAAAATACGCACATGGCCGTTTGTTAACTTAATATTTGTTTAAATGTAATAGCAGACTGATATTCGTATTTTTTTTCTTAGAGTGGATTGTACCCATAGCAATGGCGTATAATATACTGCACAGTCAACTAATGTGCCAACAGGCCAGTAAACTGTAGTTGTATGATTTTTTCCTCTGCTTGATTGTAAAAGGATATGTCATATAAACATTCTAACTAAATCGAATACATGTTAGATACGATATATATACAAAAAAATAAAATTGGAGTGTCTGTTTGTAATATTAAATTAAGTGCTTTTTACTTAATGCATATGGATGTATCATCATCATCATCATCATCATCTCAGCTCACGGACACCCACCGCTGGGCATAAGCCTCCCCTAATGCTTTCCACGACGATCGGTCCTGCGCAGCACGCATCCAGCGGCTTCCCGCGACCCGGACCAGATCGTCGGTCCATCTCGTGGGGGGCCTGCCAACGCTGCGGCGTCCGGTACGCGGCCGCCACTCCAGAACCTTTCCGCCCCATCGGCCATCGGTTCTTCGAGCTATGTGCCCTGCCCATTGCCACTTCAGCTGTGCGATTCTTCGAGCAATGTCGGTTACCCTGGTTCTCCAACGGATCTCCTCATTTCTAACCCTATCGCTTAGGGAAATACCGAGCATTGCTCTCTCCATCGCCCGCTGAGCGACTTTGAGCCTTCTTATGAGGCTCATATTTAGCGACCACGTCTCGGATCCATAAGTCATCACTGGCAACACACACTGGTTGAAGACTTTCGTCTTCAGACACTGCGGGATATTGGACGCGAAGATTTCCCGTAGTTTCCCGAACGCTGCCCATCCGAGTTGGATTCGACGAGAGATCTCGTTCTCGAAGTTGGACTTACCTAGCTCTATTGACTGTCCTAGGTATATGTAATGGTCAACAACTTCGAGATGGATATGGATATATACATATGGATATGGTATACATGGTACATATACCAAAATAACATTTAAACGGAAGTTACTTAAGCTTTTAGAAATTTATTTATTTTATAACTCTGCGAACTGAACAATGACTTTTTTGTTTAAATTCCACCCAGACGAATTCGCGGGCACAGCTAGTTAGATATAAGATATGGTTGCGCATGCGCACATGCAAATTATATCCAAGACGATCTATGAATGGTGGTATTTTGTAAATTTATTCATCAATTAAATATTTTTGTCGCAGTGACGCAACCGACGGCCGCTTTACGACCGAGTAACAACTCGCCCACGTGTCGTATGATGAATGGGCGACTTATCGTTTGATGAACAAACATAATTGTCGTTAATATATGTTATAGCGCCATATTTTTTTTAGATCGTATTGATTGAGACGAAACGAGATAATGGATTATAAAATTTTTAAAGTTTTTCATATATATGGGTATGACGGTAGGTGTGCGCGTCACTACGTTTTATAATAATTATGTAATATGTCTATACTTTTAAAAGTATAACTAGCGACACCTAGTGGTTTTATCAACGTATCTTAGTAAGGGATCATTCTTCTACTTTAATCTCCAGATACGAGACAAGATGTTACAAATTTTAGCCTCACTGATATATGATGATATATTTGATAAACAATCAAAAAATGCGTGCGTACAAAGTGCACATGTCAGAAACACAGAAGTGAATCTTCTTTAGCAAACGAATTAAAATAAAACTAATTCAAAAAAAACGAATTTAAAATACAAAAAAGAAACTAAATGAAAAAAAAGCCAACCAAGTTACCGGTCGCTCAAATTTTACCCCTCGTGCGCTTAGAAGTTTCACTTCAAAAGTCTTACTGAAATCATTATGACGTTATTATGAGACCATATAATTTGCAGTATACAGAACGTATGAAAAATGGCCATTATGCAATTTATTGACCAACCCCAATTTACCTTTGTGTCAAAAATGAACGAAAATAAAAGCGCCCCAGGAATACTAGCTGATTTGTATTCTGTTATTGCACGTAAGAAGTTATACTTCATTGGCTAGCTAATTTCACGTTGCTAATTTCTTCTTCGTTGACTAGCTACCTTCAGGGTGTCGATTTTTTTACCGGTGTGCGCGCGCATCTTAAAAATTTACTCTCATAATTTTTCCCTAACGCGCCAAAAGAAGTATAAGTTCAATAAATAAATATATGCCACAAATAAAAAAGTCACTCCTCATGCTGTTTGCGAGTCCATCGTCCGCACGAGTGCTTCTTCCTGTAAATAGTGGATCAAAACTGCTCATTTGACATACAAAATCATAGGATCGATATCAAAATTCTCATAGTATCTAGAATAAAAAACTAGTAAGTTTTTCTCGAACTGAAAACGACTTAAGAACTGTCTTACTGAGACTTCACTTGAGAGAAGAACTTTCAATAAGGCCCGCTGCATGCACGAAAAAGGATGACTCATTGTCCCGTTACGCTCATCGTACGCTTGCGCCGTATCTATCTCTCTTCCACTCAATTGGCCTATGCGTCCGAGCCTCCGAGGAGATGTTTAGCTATGACGTTGTCACGTAAACCAACTTTACAGACAACTAATTTTTTGGAAATCATTTTGCGTTTGTATACGTAACACTCCATATTAATTGTTAGTGACGTTATGACACTCTTCGTGACTCACGACACTATCAAAATCGGTTCTTTTGAAGGTTCGCTTTGGCGGAAGGATGTACAGCAATATGATTTAAGGTCAGTGCTTTGATAGCGTGTAAGGTGCCTATAGAGGCGGTTCTATTGATTTTAATTTATTCAAATATCGTCTTATCGCAAAATTGTGCGAAAAGACTTGGCAGCGCGTTTTCATTATGATTCTGAATCAAATATTATGTTTAATATTTTTTTACTTATTATTAATACTTAGCTTGTTTTAGGACATAGAAGGAAATATCCTGCTCAAAATCTGGAGCCACCCAAATAAAGTAGTACCTCGACCTTACAGAAGATCACATCTAAATAATACTGCTTTCAAGTATTATTTATGTCTTTATGTATCTTTGTTTCGTATAGATTTACATATTATAGAATCTTCATTTCTTATCTTCGACCCCCATATAAGAATGAAAGGTGACTTTAAATTTAGGAATGGAAAATTAATTAAATGGAGATTCAATCGGACACTTCTGTGATCGTATTGTCCTATCTTTTCATATGTACCTATGGGGTTATTTTTACTTAGGTAGGGCACACTAGCACACCAGGAAATATCCTACTCAAAATTTGGAGCACACCGATTAAATAATAATGATTGTAGGCAGTTTTGTTTCTGTGGTGAGTAAGGTGACAAGAGCTCTTTAGGGGATTGGGGGTAGGGTTGGCAACGCGCTTGAAATGCTTCTGGTGTTGCAGGCGTCTATAGGCTACGGTAGTCGCTTACCATCAGGTGAGCCGTACGCTTGTTTGTCGACCTAGTTGTATAATTTTTATAAAGCTTTACCTATAATGGTTATGGATGGAAGCAGGTTAAAGGTCAAATTAATGATAAGTTGATTCTAAGTTCTAACGTTGACTTTGGTAAAATATTATACAAAATAACAAAAAAAAAAAAAACAAATACAGAACTTACTAAGAAAAATTATTTTTGATACTACTAACACTATTTTCCTAGTTCTAAGCCTACTGGTGTGTGTCTTACTCATATATGTAGTTGCACTTATTCGCTTGGAATATAGGCGTGTGACAATTACATAGTATTCGCGTGTTGAAACCTAAGTCCAATACGTTTTATGACCAATTACGTACAATGTAACATTGCTAAGAGATTAGATATAGCCGAGCCCGTCACGTGACTCATTACTGTCAAGTAAGGAAGGCTTGATTCACTTTTCACCGACAACAACTAAAGAGGGTAATGAGGAGGAAGAGAAAGTTGTTATATCGACGTATGTCTTTGTATTAATCTTATCATTTGAATTAAATATCTAATTTTATCTTTATGTTATCGTTTAATGACATAAATGAAAGTAATATTATGAATTATGATGTTGTAAGAAAGTATTGTGTACGAAATAGCTTCCAAAAAGTATTATTATAAATTACAGAATAATGAAGTTAAGGATATTTATTAAATCTTAAATTTTCTAACTATTAAAAATATTTTATTCTTTACAGTACCTACTTGTTTTAACGTTGCTTTTAAATTTCCTTGTATGACTTTTGTACCTATACATAATAGGTACTAGCTGTGCCCAGCGGCTTAACACGCGTCAATCTGTAAAAAAAATAGCTTATAGCCTTCCTTAGAAAATAGACTACCCAACACAAAAATAACTTATCAATTTGAACCAGTACTTCCTGGTATTAGCGCATTTAAGCAAAAAAAAAAAAAACTAACAGACAAACTATTCAGCTATATAATATTAGGACAGACTTAAAAGAAAATAATTAAGACATTTACAAAGTATTATACATCATACCACAATTAAACTGGGATCAATAAATTGAGACAAAATTCACTTGATTTGCAATACAAATGAAATGGAGTCAAATTAAAGCTTTTGTTTAAGTTATCGATAAGGTTGAGCAGTTCTGAGTCGATTAACATACTCGTATCTATGTATATAGGTGATAAACTCCTTATATTATTATGCGGGTACTATGTTTTTGGGCACATGGCACAAAAATTAGTTGACAGTTTGAAATTAGTTATTCAGTCCTATTACATAAGTATTATTCCTGCTCAAAATATTGGGTCGGCCGGATGGGGGTAGTACCTCGACCTTACAGAAGACCACAGTTAAATAATACTGTTTTCAAGCAGTATTGTGTTCCTGTTGGTGAGTAAGGTGACCGGAGCTCCTGGTTGAATTGAGGATAGAGTTCGAAACGCACTTGCGATGCTTCTGGTGTTGCAGACGTCTAAAAGTAAAAATAAAGTCTCTACTTTTTCGTCGACCACCGTTGTATTATACCGCATAACTTTTTACTGGGTGTACCGATTTTGATGATTCTTACTTTATTCGAAAGCTAATACTTGTCATGTAGTCTTTTTTAAATTTGATCGCGATCTGATTTCTACTTTTTGAGTAATCTTTAATAGCGCGTATTTACTTGACTATTTTTGCATCTTATTACGTTGTATTACTTGCCGATGTCATTGAAGTCGGTTTTTTTTTCGTTTGCGCGTAAACACACTTATTGATTCTGTTTTAAAATATCGGCTAAAGTTTATGCAAACTTTGTGCCATTAATTTGTATGCATATAAACATTATAATTATGTTTAATAATTAAATTAAATAAATCTAACAAAAGTTTAACTCTTGGAAATAAATCGTGTAGATTTTAATATCCCTTTTAGTATATTGAGGTAGGGCATAGGATATAGATATATCTTGCTTGAAATCTAGAACAATTGAACTACGAGAGTATATCTATACTAATATTATAAAGCTGAAAAGTTTGTTTATTTGTTTAAAATCTCAGTAACTGTTGATTCGAATTGAAAAATTCTTTTTATTTTGGATAGTTTACGGATAAGTGCTATAGGCTATTATGATATAATAGCCTAAAGCCCTCATCGGTTTTAAAGCGTGTCAAACTGCGGGGCACAGCTAGTTAGTAATATACTTTTCTTAGTGTTTATTGTTGCTAGTGCACAATAAGCAATGGATATAAACATATCTATTCTACGCTTGTTGTAAATGTTTTCTGTTTGTGCTGTCAATTGTTGTTTATTTGTTAAAGGTCGATGCATTGTTTAGAATGTACTAGAAGGAGTTCAACAGATTGTTATTATAACTATTCATAAACAAATGTTATACTCTTCAGCCCGTTTCCTATCCTTCTCCTACAGGCCTCTTTCCCTGTGCAGGAGAAGGATCAGAGCACAGACCACATAAATCCTCCGTGGATCAGAGCTTAATCCAACAAATTTTGATATCGCAAGGTAACCCATTTACGGGTGATATCCAGGACGCCCGAGTAGGCAGTCCTAGACCGTATGTCGGACTCAGCACTTGCACTACCGCACTAAACCCCTGCGGGAGCATTCAGCCGCTTTAATCAAATTTTATATTATATGCTTATTCATTACGTCTGAGGCATTAGTTTTTAACTTGATTCAAACAACGCAGCTTTAGTCATAGTGGATACAAATAAACCAATCAATAACAATACTGTTCCTGGGGATTGTCGAGGGTAGGGTCGGCAATGCGCTTGCGATGTTCTTGGTGTTGAAGGCGTCTATAGGCAACGATTACCGCTTACCATCAGATGGGAAGTACACTTGTTTGCCCGCCCTAGTTGTGTAAAAAAATCAGCCAAACACCATCCAAGTACTGACCGCAAGAAACGTTGCCGCGTCACACATTCTCTCAAATTTTACCTCTCATGCGCCTCCTTTAGGCGTCTAGTTTCATTTCAGTAAGTAAATTAGGAAATACTACGAAGTAACAACTATATAGTCATGTAGGTTCATAGACCGATAGTGAAAATTATAAAAAACTAGCTGACCCGGCGAACTTCGTACCGCCTAACAGCAAATTCTTTAATTTTTTTTTAATACTTATTTTCCGGAACCCCTCCACTAACACTTAAACTTTATGGTATAGTATTAAAGTTCAAATTGACTTTTAAGTATTATGTATTTTGTATGGGAAAGTGTTGTTTTTAGACTTTTCAGGCAATTTTTTTCAAATTTTTCTCTCCGTAAGAACCATCCTCGTACTTCAAGGAATATTATAAAAAAAGAATTACCGAAATCGGTTCAAAAGCTCTCGAGATTTGCGCTTGGCAACAAATTCAGCGATTCATTTATATACTATATACTAGCTGACCTGGCGAACTTCGTACCGCCTTTTTTTTTCTTAAATATAATAATTACATATACCAAAATAAAATATAGCCTATCTTTCAAGTTGAATCAAACTGCACACGGTGTGCAAATTTGATTAAAATCGGTTAAGTGGTTTAGGAGTCCATTGAGGACAAACATTGTGATACGAGATTTATATACATGTATATGTATGATGTATATTAAGATAGAGAAGAGATATATAGAGATTAAAACGTAGGTACAAGCGATTCCAGCACAACTACGTTTTGTATCAACTAACATTTTCCTCCTTAACTACAGTCGCCGGATAGCTGAGAAAACACTGAAACACCACAAGCTAACTTCACCCTCATTTCAATACACATAGAGTTCATTATGTAGAGCTTAATATCAAGTAACTGTTCACCAAATTACTACGCACGTATCTTACGATGGTCTTGCAGTGGTTTCTGACACTACAGTTATCGGCACGAATATTGAGCTATGTCCCTTAATTTCACTGCAAAATTATATGGACATCGATATTTTTTTCAAGGGCCTTTAGTAGGATTTTCTCCTGTGTGGTGGGGTCCGGAAACACAAATACACATACACAAACGCACAGACATGACAAACATCTATTTGGCCAATACAAATGTCTGTCGTGAGCGGGATTCGAACCAGCGCGCGACCGCCAGCGCAACAGCCTGTGCCGTGGCCGTTGCGTCAACACTTTGTCAAGAATGCAGACATTCAATGAGTACTGAAAAAATACGTTATTTTTTTTTAGAAAGAAAGAAACAAAAACGTTATTTTGTGTTTGCGACCCCTACACATTGTGCAGTGATCCCCACTTTGTCGCTGAGCGCTCAATTTTTGTGCTGATTCGATGTCTATAATATGTTAGTAATCAAATTTCACGTAATCAAGTTGGTGACTTTTTCACGTTTTTAATTATAGGAGACGCCAGTAAATTAAATGTCGGATCACTTGACCCTGAATATTAATTTAATTTATTTATTTCCTACTAGCGACCCACCCCGGCCTGTTGAGCACCGCTACCGTTACGCCAGATAGCTTTCAGCCTGTGCAACAAACAAGCCTTTAGTTGTGAATGTGTTATGTCAATTGTCATTGAAAAAATTATTTGACCTCCGACGTAATGGTCTAAGAGACGTGGAAGATCGACCTCCACCGATCTGATAACTCGATGAGACATATTTTTTATCAAATATAATTTATAAACAAATATGCCTATGATAACTTGCCTATCGAAAAGTTGTCATAGCTATTTTTAATTCTCTTAATTTTCATTAAATTTTTTTCATCACCTTCACTCATAGAGTTTTATCTCAATTGATAGTTATTGAATATATATTTATAAAATATATATTGAACACACATAATATGCCTAGGTAGGCTTGCCTACTTATTTCTGTTCATGGCTACCTGGCAAGTAGATGTGAACAACTGAACAGGTAGGTCAATATAGGTACATAGGTAACTACATCGATCTGTTAACCAATCGAAATGATATCATAGGTAAGATATTGTAATTACAAAACCAATCATATAGGCTTGCCTGCAAAAAAAAAAACCCAAAAAAATAGCTATGAACACTTTTCGATAGGCAAGTTAGCATAGGCTTATTTGTTTATAAATTATATTTGATAAAAATATGTCTCATCGAGGTATAAGATCGGTGAAGGTCGATGTTCCACGTCTCCTCTACTATAAGAAGAGTGGTGTTATGAGGTTTACACCAATGTATGTCTGTCTGTCAGTGGCTTCGTAGCTCTCGAATGGATTTACCAAAAAGATGTTAGGGCATTTTCAACATAAGATGGTACTATTTTTAATTTATTATGAATTTCGATTTAAAAGTTATTATAAAATATTAAAAAGAAAATCCATTGTAGACAGAGCCTTCGACTCACATCTATATTTAACGATCGTGATTTCTTTAAAACCCGACGTAATCCTAACACGGCGGTTGGAAAACACGCAGGCAACACGAGTCCGTTTAGAAACTGAGCAAACAGACGATGAGATGGATCTCACGGCGACTGGGAGCGCAAACGTCGGCGGCGTGGGAGCCTCGGCCGTACATGGTGTGCTGACGTCACTGGCTGAACGTACGTAACGACGTATTTTGGATTTTTTTTTAACTGTCTACGGTTTATATGCACCCTTGTTGCAGGGTTAAGGACTTTCTACGTTTCTTTATACGTTGATTTTTTTAGGGTAGTTAAAAATTTTAAATTTAATTTTGGAATTATTTTGTGTCTCTTTATGAAAATTGCGTTGACAGTGTTTGGAAATGGTAAGCTGACGTCACCGTCTGAACTACCTCATAGCCTCATACGTATGGTGGTACTCATGTTGTATTTCGGAGATTTTGTCGCTCGTCAACAATACATGTCAACCCTTTTTTCTCTTTTTTATAAAATGGCAAAAAAATACACTTAAAGAAAAACAGTTTTCGATGTTACAGAAGAACACAACGTTAAGAAAAAATGTAAAGAACCTTGTTTTGTAAAATATATGACAAACTTTCAGAGGATTCGTAGATTATTTGAGGGTAGTTTAAAAAAAATGGAAATTTGAACTTTGATTTATTTATTTTTGACGTTGATATAATGTTTGAAAACAGTATGTTGAGGTCATTGTACGTTTTTGGAGGGTTGCACAATGATTCAACTATTAACGAAATTGTTCAAGATTTTAAAACTATGGAAATGTTACGAAAATCCCCGTTATTTGTGAATGAGGCGTATGAACTGCATGTAAATTTATAAATTGTGACTCGTTGACGAAGGAATTCGGATATCACTACATATAATTATATATTATCTGATCCTATGGCATATTTTTTGGACCGAAATATTTGAGTGTTCCGCAAAGTCATTGTAATGTGTGGCAAAAACCTATTCTAAAAATCAGTATCAGCACAAATATCGCGCATCAAAAATTCGTCTTGTATTTAGGAGATCGCAGTCAAATAACTACTCGCTGGTATTGTCGTGTTCCGGTGGTGAGTAAGTTCGGAACTCTTGAGAATGCTTGGAGTTGACACAGGCAGTAGGGTTGCAACGAGATTGATAGATTTTTCTAGAAGACAGTACGCCTTGGGAATGATGTGATCGCCTCCAGGCTATTTCAACCTATAAAATTATTGTTAATTTCAATCTGATTTGAAAAAAAAAACATTAAGATAGAAAAAAAATGATAGTTCCGCTGAGTTTCTTTCGTCAGTTCTTCTCAGGTCAGAGGCTTCTTTTTTCCGAACTGGTAGTAGACTCATGACGTTCAGTAAGAAATTGTAATAATTTTATTCTGAATAAAATATTTTAATTTTGATTTGATTGTGATGATCCTGGTGTTGCAGTTACCAATTATACAGGTTGCAGTAACCGCTTTCCATCAGGTGCAACGTAAGCAAATTTCTTTTCCCAAATTCCGAGGATTGAGACTGACATTTTAAGGGCTCCTCTAAATTCCGAACACAACTACTCACGTAGTTTTCTTGTGTCAAAAACTCGTCGCGTGAATCATTGTAGACACGGAGTTGTATAATTCAGCAGCATCCTACTTACGACAATTGGTGTAATGGCGGCGCTTCCCGCGCAAAAGTGACGCGCGGTGACAAATCGACGGTGCCGTAGAATAACGTTACATGTGAATATAGTACGAAATCAATTTTATTTAATAATTTACTTCAGGAGTCGAAGATCTATCTATAGATGCAAAAAAAATAATTTTACGACCAATAGTTTCTGAGATTCTGAGGCGAACAACGTCCCATGTGTTTGTGTCTCCGTATTATAACGAACTAGATGCATATGTGACGGAGCTCGCGGCCGGGGGTAGCACGCGTTGGCCGTGCCAAAGTCACTTGTTACGTTGTTGAGTGGAAAACGAGCTTGTGCGCACGAGTTACCGCATTCGCCGATGATAAAGTTATTTTTCTTAAATAGTATTCATAATTAGTACTAAAACATGTCCAAATATAATAACAGATCTAATAAAATCCTTGATTTGGTGAAAAACAACTGTAAAAATTCGGAAGAAGAATTTGATAGTGGAAAGATATCTGGTTATAACAAGGAAATTTCGAATTATCACGGTAAGTTAATCTTATTCCTTATTAATATGTATCACAAAATTGCATTTTAACGATTGTTTTATATTCTATGGTGGTTTATTTTAATTTACATAACTAACGCCAAACTTCGCGTTTCATATTCATATGTGACGTTATTTAATGGAGATTAGTCTTTACATTGTTTCTTACAAAAATGCTCTTGCAAATTAAATTAAATTGTAAAAGACATCTTTGACTACTAATGGAAAACTTAATTTGTTGATATTAAAGTATGAGTTACAAGTAGTGATATGTCGTTTTATCACGGACATATTCTGACGTTTTTGAGTTATATGTGAAGATAGAACGTTCTTTTGCGGAAATCTTAATGACATATGTGAAGACAGAACGTTCTTTTGCGGAAATCCTGATGTAATATGTGAAGATAGAACGTTCTTTTGCGGAAAACTGATGTAATATGTAACATTGGTACGTTTTTTCTTCCAGAAAAATACTGTAATTTGGTTTAAATTGCTTTTTTCTTAATTAAATTATCAATTTATTCGTATTTAAATAAAATTGTTTTCTTTTATTTTTGTAATTTTTATATTTTATATTATTTTTTTAGTTTCAAAGACACCTGTAAGCCCATCATCATCACCATTACATCCGGGTTCAGAAAACATTGATTTAGAGCTAAAAGACGTATTAGTCAGTCAGTTCAGCCTATTGTAGTTCACTGCTGGACATACCCTCCCCAAGTTTGCGCCAGACATCCCGGTTTTCCGCAATCCTCCATGAAGACTACACCCGCAATCTTACGTAGATCGTCGGTCCAACGGGCCATAGGACGTCCCACACTGCGTTTGCCAAGACGCGGTCTCCACTCCAGGACCCGTCTGCTCCAACAGCCATCGACCTGATCCTGCGACACAGATGACCAGCCCACTGCCACTTAAACTTGCTAATTCTGTGGGCTATGTCGATTACTTTCGCTCACGGATAGTCTCATTTCTAATCCTATCTTTGAAAGACACCCCAAGCACGTTGAGCGACTTTAAACTAGTAGATCAGTCCATCAGTGTTCATGTCTCGGCTCTGTATGTCAACACAACCAGGACGCATTGCTCGAAGACTTTTGTCTTCAAGCATTGTGGAATCTTCGAAGGCAAGACTCGACGAAGTCTGCAAAACGCCGCCCAGCCCAAACAAACCATCCTATCAGCCTCCTTCTCGAGTTGTTTCGACCTGGTTGAATGGTGTGGCCAAGGTAGACATAATCCTGAACAACTTCGAAAAGGATACCGTCAACCGATACCGGTCTCGGTATCACTTGGTTGTTAAACATAACTTTCGTTTTATCTAAGTTCATACCGAGACCGACTCGTCGGGAGGACTCGTTTAGGCCGGCCAGCATTCGGCCTAGCTCATCCGACGTCTCCACAAAGATTACGAAATCGTCGGTAAAACGAAGGTGCGAGATGAATTCGCCGTTGACGTTGATGCCTCGTTCCTCTCAATCCAAGGTCTTAAAGACATCCTCCAGCGCAGTGGTAAACAGTTTCGGTGATATTACATCTCCCTGTCTTACCCCACGCCGCGCCGGAGGAAAATGATCAGCCTGCTCCGGTGGATGGAATTCGTCGAGTCTTCTGGCGAGACGATTCGTAACAACCCTTGAAAACAGCTTTTAGACGTGGCTCAAAAGTGAGATTGGTCTGTGATTCTTCAACAATGACTTGTCGCCTCTCTTAAAGAAGCACCATCATACTCCTGGACAACGCCTCCGGCGTGGTACCTCGGTGGGTGACGGCGTTAAAAAGTTTATATTTCTATTCTGCTCAATCAGAGATCTCTCTCGTATTTGAGCAGCGGAGGTCTCGGCGTACAAGTTTCCGTATCCTCTTAGACTAAGCTTTCTGTTCTGGCGAAGCTGCTTGGGCAGCGGGCAACTCGCACCTGCGCCGCATCAGAGCCAAGGCTTCGGGAGAAAGTTTAGACTGCTTCTTTGACTACCTCGGCGGAAAGTGTTTGCGACCCAGTGTACACACCATCTTCACCATGTTGTCGGTCATCTCGTCCACGTCGCCAGCGAATAGAATCGGTTTCGGAGTTCCAGTTGGAACTGCTCAGAGCCACATAGTATTTGGAGCAGCGTAGGTTGGAGAGTAGATTTCATCAAGCGGGTATTCAGAGTGCCCCGTAATAGCCGGTGGTCGCTGCTGGTGTTAACCGGTACTAATTATAATAAATACAAAGAAAGAACAAAATGTGATGTTGGAGACTGATAATTTTAGTATTTTAAGTGAGTTTAAGAAACGTTGATTGATTTAAAGAAGTGAAGATATTTTTTATGTTTAATTATTATAAATTTGGTACTTTTAAAATAAAGGACTGATTTTGTTTTTAAAATGTTTTATTTTTAATCGATTTTATACAAAAAAATAATAAATACTATTTATGACACGCTACTTATGAAAATGACTGCTCAAAATAAATCTGGAATATGCATATAGGACGAAATAACTAGCTTAAGTTTCATAAAAAAACGTTCCATTTGCATCTGGATCCTTAGAGCCTCCGGTGAATAACGTCACATGTGTAAATGTGACAGCAACAAGTCCATTATAAAACGTTATATATAAACATCGACCCTACTATCTTTCTAAATAAAACTGTTTCAAAATAATTAATAATACTGATAGATAATCACAGGCTTAATGTAAATTTTTCCAAAGTATAAAAGCGCCAGGTTTTTCCGTTTCCGAAATATAACAATTGAAAACTTTGAACGGCTCTACTGTAAAATGACTATTTTGCAGATAGTACGTTATTCTACGGCACCGTCGAAATGTTCGTCGAGACAGTGCCCCAACGAATTCATTAATTATTATAAATGAAATAAATAGTTATTTGATGTTATCTTATATTGAAATAAATATAATTTATCTCAGAAACTTATTATTTTAGTATTTATTGAATTATAAATTACTAGGAAGTGGGAAGCAATATTAAAAAATGTGATTTTATTTTTTTTCCGCTGTGTTAAAAAAAAAATTAAAAGAAAAGGCAATAGCCTCAATGTTTTTTTTATATTTTCATTTGTGGTAAAGAACTGAAGATTTTCATTATTTTTTTATATTTTAATTAATGAATGGTATAATAACGAAATATAGGTATAAACAATTGTTGATTTAGTAAATGTGGACCATAGATGACTTCACTTCCTCTAGACAAGGAAGCGCGTAGGAGTACCGAGTTTTCCTAGTTTCATAGGGTCTCCATCTGTCTTTTAGGTCACGGATAATTCAATTGAGAACCCTCAACAAGAAACTTCTGACTGGTAAATAAGTTTTTGTTACAAAATAAAAAAAGTAATAAAATCGGCACATAAAAGTATGCTTATAAATTCTCGAGTATTTTACAAAGTATGTTAGGAAAAAAAAATTGTTTTTAGTCATTAAAAAAATATATATTTTTTGGAAATAAAAAACTAAGTTGACAGATTATGTGATATTTAATCAAAGAGATTTAATACTTGTTTTTGAGACATTATTATATCTGTAGTCCGTTATGGACTGTAGTTTTAACGATTTAATAGTATTGTATATAGCTGTATAGATCACCGTATTACTTATACTGGTCGTAATAGTTATAGCCTTGATAGTAAAACTTGTAATAAAAACAAACGACTGCAAGTTATACTGACCGGTCCGATATAATGTATATGTTATGTATGTATTTAAAACTGTATTTATATGTGACTAATATTTTATTTATTTTACGTTGTTTATTAATATCTGTACAAATCTTTGTTACGATTTTACTACCATTGTTTATAGAGTCTCAGAAATGCGTCCTGACTGTTTTGATATACGCGAGAGGTGGATACTGACGGAGGGATTAGTCCACGAGTTCAAAGTTGTTCAAAGTGAAATAGACTGGGCTATTCTTGGGGTCTTTCTCGAAGATTGAATTAGAAATGAGACTATCCGCGAGAGAATCAAAGTAACTGACATAGAATAAGCAAGTTGAAGTGGCAGTGGAATGGTTGTCGTCAGAGTATCACATCACTTCACAATTCAGTCTGTCGCAGTCCATTGTTGGACATAGGTCCACATAAGTTCGCGCCAAAAATGGCGCAAACTCATGTCTTTTGCCCATAGTCACCACGCTGGGCAGGTGAGTTGGTGACCGCTTCGCAAGACGATTGTAATGCTTCTGATTTTGCAAGTTTCCTTGAAAAACAAATCGTTTTCTCGATATAGGAATTGGTTTTAACCGATATAATAATATTTTCGTACACCCAGCGTTCGACATGTATTTAAAAAAAGATAAATTCTCACGTCGGTCACGGTGTATTTAAATTAAATAATAAGCTGTCAGCTCGTGCTCATTTTTAGGGTTCCGTACCCAAAAGGGTAAAAACGGGACCCTATTACTAAGACTTCGCTGTCCGTCCGTCCGTCCGTCCGTCTGTCACCAGGATGTATCTCAAGAACGGCTATAGCTAGAGAGTTGAAATTTTCACAAATTATGTATTTGTGTTGCCGCTATAACAACAAATACTAAAAATAAAATAAAATAAATATTTAAGGGGGGCTCCCATACAACAAACGCGATTTTCTTGCCCTTTTTTGCTCGATATTAATAATGGCAACAGGTAGGCACTTGAAATATTCACAAAATACTCAGTTGTATTTTTACTTTAATAATAAATAATAAAATTAAAATAAAATTAATATTTAAGGGGGGCTCCCATACAAAAAACGTCATTTTTGCCTATTTTTGCTCTCATACAATAAAAGTGATTTTTAGCCGCTTTTTGCCCGTTATTACAATCAATGTACCTAGTCAATGGTACGGAACCCTTCGTGCCCGAGTCCGACTCGCACTTGGCCGATTTTTACATTTCGCGCATGCTAATGAGGTGGGGGTCCGGGCTAGCTAACCCCCCCCCCCCTGCATAGACACATGAACAGGTGTGGGACTTATGCTAATTGGTTATCCAGCCCGATTACATGTCTGAGTTTTATTAGTTAATTGAAAACAAAACTGATTTCAAATTATAATTATTGAGTTTCTATAAGAGTACCTAATAGATTAAATAAGAACTTTCAATAGTTGTCAGAGCTTAGATATAAAATAAAAAGTAAAATAACAAAGAAATAAAAGGAAAGTTTTTATTTATTTTAATTACAAAATATCACTTAATTTGTAACAAAATTATATTAGACATATTTTTATATTCTTTTGATGAAAAATTATGCTACGTCAAATTGTGACGATGTAGTAATTAAAATATGATTCAGACAAAACCGCGAGATCTAGTCAGTACAGTTAATGTTGTTTATATTTTTTTTTATAAAATAAGTGAATCGCAAACCATTTCCTGGTTGTGCTAGTTATATCGTTTTTCTGCCGTCTATTAACTATATTTTTGTATGACGCTATTTTGGCACCATTAAAAGCCATCAAACCAAATGATGTTTTAATCTTCTATATATTAATACGTGAAGCAAAAACTTTGCACCCCTTTTAAGGAAAATTGCGCAGACGAAGGAGTATGAAATTTCGTACACTTATAGTTTACATAGAGTAGGAGTGCAGAATGATAATATTTTTTTAAATTATGCATAAAAATACGTTAAATCAATAGAAAAAAAAAAACATTACACACACTACCATGTATTTGACCCGCACGTATATAGGTACACTCTTTTGTTTATTACCTATTATAGAAGTATAGTCTTTAACAACAGAATCTTAATAATATTCAAACTTATAATTTAAATTAATTAAGGTAGAATTTCGACCACTGGGCGATCACTAATTTTAATAATGTTTTAATAAACTTAAAATAATTGTTATCAATTGTCTTGTTTTGTAGTTTAACTAAACAATAAGTTATTATTACGTTAAGAAATTGTAAAAGTATTCGGTCCAAAACAAAGAATTTATTTATTTATTTATTTATTTAAAGCTAGCTTTCAATTACTAAACAACTTTTCTTAAACCTTTCTTTAACCGTCTTCTGACAATATCATCACATATTTTATAGTTTAGGATAACATATGTACAATTGTACCTAATCATGGTCATAGTACCCAGGGCGTCTGTCTTGCGTCAAAGCTCACCCGCGAACCTACGCAATAAAGGTCGAACGGCTATGGTGATTATATTTGCTGGTCCAAGTGGATTTGTGCAAGGTAAGAATATTTCATTACTAGCTTCTGCGCGCGACTTCGTCGGCGTGGACTCCTATCCTATTGGTCTTAGTGTGATGACACATAGCCTATAGCCTTCCTCGATAAATGGGCTATCTAACACTGAAAGAATCTTTCAAATCGGCCCAGTAGATCCTGAGATTACCGCATTCAAACAAACAAACAAACAAACAAACTTTTCAGCTTTATATATTAGTATAGATAATAGTGGAACGTAATCAAAACTTTAGATTGTGATATCGGGTGATAAATATGAAAATAAATTAATTGTTAAAGTCGAGAAGCGCTGGATCAATTCGACTATTTTTTTTTATATAACTAGGTTGTCAAACAAGCGAACGGCTCACCTGATGGTAAGCGACCGTAGCTTATAGACGCCTGCACCACCATAAGCATTGACCTCATCCCCAATTCCCCTCCAGGAGCTCTGGTCACCTTACTCACCAACAGGAACATAACACTGCTTGAAAGCAGTATTATTTAGCTGTGATCTTCTGTAAGGTTGAGGTACTTTCCCAGTCGGACTGCTCCAGATTTTGAGCAGGAAATTTCCTGCTGTGCCCTACCTTCGTTAAGTGTGTTCTAATACTTCATAGAAGGTACATAGAAAAAACTAAAGGATTTGTGCATAAAATGTAACGATTGTTCAAACTTCACGCGTTTGATCCACAATTCGCATTACAGGACAATGTCTATCGGGATTAACAATAATTGTGTTTGCTCGCAAACGAAAAGAAACCGACTTAAATTACGTCGACAAGTAATACAACGTAAATAGACGAAAAAATAGTCAAGTGAATAAGTATTATCAAAGGTTACCTACTCCAAAAGTACATGACAAGCACTATCTTTCGATTATAAAAAGAATAATCAAAATCAGTCGACCCAATAAAAAGTTATGAGGTGTAATACAACGATGGTCGACGGAAAAATGGTCAAGTAAATACATGTGTCATAGTTCTATAAACTTTAAATTTATATGATGATTAATATGTATGCTGCGTTTCTTCTTTTAGCTTGTAGCATATCTTCACATACACGGATAACTCAGTTAGTCAGTCAGTTCAGCCTGTCCACTGCTGGACATAGGCCTCCCCAAGTTTGCGCCAGACATCCCGGTTTTCCGCAACCCTCATCCAGCCTACACCGGCAATCTTACGTAGATCGTCGGTCCAGCGGGCCGGAGGACGTCCCACACTGCGTTTGCCAACACGCGGTCTCTACTTCAGGACACGTCTTCTCCAGCTGCCATCGGTCCTGCGACACAAGTGACCAGTCCACTGCCTCTTCAACTTGTTAATTATGTGGGCTATGTCGGTTACTTTCGTTCTCTCGCGGATAGTCTCATCCTATCTTTGAGAGAAATTCCAAGCATAGCCCATAATATAAATGGAGACCTAAAATAATTAAAATGTACGATGAAAAGCATAGACCTAGGTTGGAAAAGTCTTTTTCAGTAAATACCTGTTTACTAATTTTAAATGATACCTATATATATAATATAAATAATTTTTCGTTACTCAGCCAGTATTAGACCGAATTAATAATGATACCAAAATATATTTATTCTTTATGTCCATTTTCATTAAAAATCACATAACAGAAATTAACGTAATTTAATACGCAAAACCTTGATGTACGAAGGATTACCTGTTTCCGAATAAAACCCGATATCGTGAACAGATCTCACCTGAATCATAGAACACAATGTAAAACTTCGTCACAGACGAAATCTAGACGTGGCGACACAATGAGGAGTCTATTTAGAAATCCCGTTCACACGCCAAAAATATGTGGAACAATGCGATTTGAATAAAAATAAAGGGAACAATTGGCGGCCTTCCAACCGCAGGTGTCGGGCCGTAAAAAAAAAGTGTCATTTTCGCATGAAAAAAAAGATTCATTGACGACTTTAGACAATTGTGAACGAAAAAAAATTGTGATATTTGTGTGAACGTCAATTCTTTGATGATTTAGTGAATGGGAAGGCAGTGGTCATTTAAATCGCACCTCGGTTTACGGTGTTCCGTCAGATTGTCGGTCCCTTTCAGTTTTGTTTGACAAATGTTTGTCAGAAACTAACTGATTACTTATTGATTGTCTTCAATTCAAGCTGCGAATAATAGTCCTGTGATTGTATTAGCATAACATAATTGTTTACATGTAATGCTAACTTAATCTTTTGTGTTGATCTAAATGAAAGATTTTTAAAATTTAATCTATACTGATATATAAAGCTGAAGAGTTTATTTGTTTGTTTGTTTGAACGCGGTAATCTCTGGAACTACTGGGCCGATTTGAAAAATTCTTTCACTGTTAGATAGCCCATTTATCGAGGAAGGCTATAGGCTATGTATCGTCACGCTAAGACCAATAGGAGCGGAGTCCACCCCGACGAAGTCGCGCGCAGAAGCTAGTGACATTATAGACACAACATTGACATTATAGTATTAAAAATAATTTTACACATGTGTGTGTAAGTTAAACATATTTACTTATTTAAGTATAATACAATTTTTGTAAGCATAATCACATAATATAAAAAATACACATTTTTCGGTAAACCGTTCAATAGTTAAATTAAAAAAAAAAAACTATTGTTCCACAGTAAGTCTTAAGACTTAACTTAAAGCCGAGCTTCGAAGGTTCAAATGAATGGTGTCTCAGAGATAAGGTGTTTGTGAATGCTAATGCCTTTATTATTTTCTCACGGTGCGCGTACGTTCCTATTCGAGAGTAGCCGATCCTACCAACGCCTAAACAAACAGTATTGATACATTCTTATGTACGTTTTAATTAATTTTCATTGCTCAAAGACCAATTATAGGTATTATTTCATTTTATGACATTTATAAGTACTTGTAAATCATTATTAAACATGTAATTTAGGCTAATTTAGTAAGTAGTGCTATAGGTAGTCTATTCAAAACACATGGTTATGGTAAAGGTCATTAGACTTCAAATATTTGAATTTTATATTTGGGAATAATAGAAACAAAAAAAAAAAACTAAAAGCTTCAATATTATGCCAAATGCAATACATTTCATGTTTACCATAATATTACACATTTTTATCATTATTATTTATAAGCACGTTGAATTAAAATATATTTTTAATGAAAGATCATAGCAGCTGATATGACTGCAATAAAAAATGCAAATAATACAAAAAAAAAATCAAGACTGCATCCACAACACTGGCCAGCATACATTTAGGAAGTATAAACTCCTTAGAAAGAATTATAGTTCCTGTTAATTAATCTGTATATTATCTATACTAATATTATAAAGAGGTAAAGCTTATAACTTTGTTTGTATATACGGGGTAATCTTCGCAAATACTGATCCGATCATGAAAATTCTTTCGCTAACAGAAAGCTACACTATTCAGGAGTGACAAGATAAAAGGAAAAAGATAAAAATATATAAAGATTTTAAATCAGCAGGATTTGAACCTGCGCCCTCTGACGTGCCGTGTCAACAATTCAATCTAATCAAGCATTATTATTTGCCTTAGAAATTAATTGGTGATTTTAAAACATTTATATTTATCTGATTTGCTGAAAATAGTGAGAGTGTATTGGAACATATAAAATTTCACCGTACCCTTCTTATGTGAAATGGATTATAACGCCCAACGAAGTGGGAAAGGGTCGGCTAGTTATAAATATAGGTATACATTTTTATGTAGAGTTAAAGCAAATTTCTAAAGCGGAAATACAAAATAGATAAACGTTTGTCACTTTCCTTATTGAGTTACCTGTAAAATGTATCTTAATATCTGTAGGCGCCACCACAGACAATGTCGGATGTTATTGAAAGCATAGATTATACAGTTTTTGTGACATCTGTTCGTGATAACAATATGGAAATAAACCGAACTGAAACATCATTCTGTTTCTTTAAATTTTAAGTAAAACTCCTTTACGCACGTTTGACTTGGAAAGTAAGCTGCTTTAGTAAGCTGGTTAATGCGTGATGAGAGCGTTACGAAAAGTGTGATCGAGCGAAGCGGACGCAAGTTGAGAGGAGATATAAGCTAGTGAAGATAGAAAGAGAGAGAGAGTTACGTTTCGTAAGTTTTACTTCAGTCGTGTGGTCTAAAGCACAATCTCTTTTTCAAGATATAGTTTTTATTTATTTATTAAATCTAGTAAGTAAGGCAGTAGTAAGGATCAAAGGATGGAAAGTTTTTATTTTGTTTAATAAAATAATTGTGTTTGCTCGCAAACGAAAAAAACCGACTTCAATTACATCGACAAGTAATACAACGTAATAAGACCAAAAAATAGTCAAGTAAATACGCGCTATTAAAGATTACTCAAAAAGTTGTAATCGGTTTTCGATCTAATTTAAACAAAACTACAAGACAAGTATTAGCTTTCGATTAAAGTAAGAATCATCGAAATCGGTACACCGAGTAAAAAGTTATGCGGTATAATATAACGTAGGTCGACGAAAAAGTAGTCATGTAAATACGCATTATTAGATATAACTCTAAAAGTACTTGTCAGATCTCAATTAAATTTAAATGGGACCACATGACACGAAACACCTTTCAATTAAAACAAAATTGATCGAAATCGGTCCACCCAGTCAAAAGTTCTGAGCTAACATACATAAAAAAAAAAAACATACGTGTCGAATTGAGAACCTCGGACCTCCTCCTTTTTTGGAAGTCGGTTAAAAATATAAATATAGTATTATAAATATTTGCAGAGCAAAAATTAGAATGTATTTATTCATAATTTATTCCGGATTATGTATAGTATAAGCCCTTTGTAGTTTAAATACATGACCTCGAAGTAGATTGATCATATCCGTATGTAACGGTCACAAAAATACTGGAAATGTTTTTCCATTGAATGGGAAATTCGATTTTCTAGGCAAAAAGACAAAAAAGTCTTATCTTAAGTCTTAAGTCTTGGAATTATAGAGTATTATACATCCAAATGACAGTGCAACATATTAATAACTAGCTTCTGCGCGCGACTTCGTCGGCGTTTACTCCGCTCCTATTGGTCTTAGCGTAATGATATAGTATAGTGATAGCGTATGCTCCTATTGGTATTAGCCTATAGCCTTCCTCGATAAATGGGCTATCTAACACTGAAAGAATTTTTCAAATCGGCCCAGTAGTTCCAGAGATTACCGAGTTCAAACAAACAAACAAACAAACAAACAATCAAACAAACAAACTCTTCAGCTTTTTATATTAGTATAGATAGATTAAATACTAGCTGTACTCTGCGCGCCTTGCTACGCTTTTTTTTGGTCGTACCAACAAATCCGTTCTTAGCTGACCTCTACTCGGCGAAAGGAATATTACTACCAAATTTCAAGTCTCTACGCCTTATGGTTCCAGAGATATCGTGATGAGTCAATATATGGGTGGAAATCTCTTTTATATATATATATATATATATATATATATAATCCAGACTGCTTATTTCAAGCAAAATTTATTAAAGTGTCATATTGTGATGTAGGAAAACATATCAGACCTAAAAGGAAATTTGGCACGAATAAAATAGGACTCAAGTACTACTCTAGTGCGTAAACACGGTATATAATATCTTTGAATTGAGATTGAAACTTGAACTAATGGATTCAAGTGTTATTTATTCATTCACGATCGATTCAGCCTGTAACTACTGAGGATCGACCTCTTTCTCCGCGTAGGAGAAGGATTGGAGCTTAATCCTCGTCGCTGCTTTTCTATTCCCTGATATGACCGATAGCTTAACGTGTTCTCCGAGGCACGGTGGGGAGAGAAAGAAATATGTATAAATACAAATATCCATTCAAAGCGGGAGTCCAACCCGCAAACCGCCGGTGTGTAGGCCTAGACACGGCACACGCACCACTACACCACACCACCACACCAGACAGATTGTTAATTTAGTTATATTCATTCATCTCGAAATGACAGCTTTTTTTTTAAATTAACGAATGAATTACTTTGCAAAGTACTAGCTTTACAGATGCGGCTTCGACCGCTTGGAATACACGATTCTGTTCTGTTCTCATATACCTTAAAATATAGCCTATGTCGTACTCGTAATGATAACGTAGCATGCTCCTGGTAAAACAATTTTTAAAGTCAGTCCAATATTCTTTAAGTTTATATATTATCTAATCTTTTCTGTTACCTAACAGCAGGCTAGGGTACGTTCCTTACCTCTTTTCCCTACTTGACGAAAGTTTTTCCTATCTCTCTCTGTAGCCAGTACGTAACGTGTTTAGAACTTTGAATATGCAAGTCTTCTTGGTGAACTTAAGTTGATTATTCATTTATTAATTCAATAAAAATATTGTCAAACTAGCATCCCGCCCCGGCTTCGTACGGGTATTTAACAACAATTTCAAAATATTTTTTCCCCTATTTTTTTGTAAATATAATATGTTATATAGCCTATATCACCCGCGGATAGTGTAGCTTGAAATAATTTTTCAAATCGGTTCAGTAGTTTCGGAGCGTATTCAATGCAAACAAACCATCAATTCTTTCCTCTTTATAATATTAATATAGATTTAAAAGTTTATTTAATAAAAGTCGATTCATTAAAGAATCAGTCGTAATCTGACTTCTGAGTAAATTTTATCGAATTTCCCAATAAAAAGATGATGCACAAATATAATAGAAATAGGTGTGATTAATAACATTTCTGTGCCAATCTTGTGATTTCACACCGAGCGCTGTGACCAATCTGATAGGTGAAACATTGCTTGTGACGAATTCATTTATTGTTATGACTTTCCAATATTTTACACTCTGAAATGGTTTACAATAAGGAAGTGATACATTTATGTATTTGAAACAAGTTAGTTTCATTACTTAAGTAGAGTAAGTTAGATTTATCACGAAATTTCCACTAGGGACGCTGAACCTTACAGAAGATCACAGCTAAATAGCTTACATTACTTTCTTAAGGCTTTGAAATACACAGGCCGAAGACGGGCAGCAGCGTCTTCGGTGCGACAAAGCCAGCCCTGCGGTCACCAATCCGCCTGCCCAGCGTGGTGACTATGAGCAAAACACACATTGAAAATTCACACCATTTTTGGCGCGAACTTGTGGAGGGCTATGTCCAGCAGTGGACTGCGATAGGCTGAAGTGAGTGAGTGATTTTCTTAAGTAGTGTGTGGTGAGTAAGTTAGTCAAAGCCCTTGAAGATTGTCGAAGGTAGAGTCGCCAACTTACTTGCAATGTTTCTGGTATTGCAGGCGACCACATGTTAAGATAATATCTTCTTGCCTAACAGATAAAACCTCTTTGATAACCTGGTGGCAAAAACTATTTCACATTACAAAAAAAATATAATAATTTGTATTAATATCTAAATAGCGTTATATAGTGAGAAATTTGCCTCCGTTTTCGTATTTTTTAAAAATATTTTTTGTGATTATATAAACGGTAATCTTATGAATTTTTCTAGGTTAAATTATTATTTTAATAAAAAAAATATATTTTATAAGTATATTAAACACTTATTTTTCTATATAATGAATAATAAAAGATAATTGCCAAAAAAAAAGATATTTGCAAAAAGTGTAATTTAAATATTTAAATTTTTTATTTTTTTACAAAGACAAAAGTATTAAGATTAAAATAGTCCTGTTAAGTTTCTAGTATTCAATTAGTAGATACCTATTCAAGTTAGCGGATTTTTTTAAAACTGACTTTAAAGGAAAGGATGAGTTTATCAATTCGATTGTATTTTTTTGTGTGTTATATATTATATCATAACACGTGGTTCAATAAGTCCCGAGACTAAGTACTAAAAAAGGTCTTTTTTATAAAATTAATTTTTATTCATCAACATAGTCTCCTCCAAGAGCGATACAGTCCCTCCAACGCTTTTCTAACTTTTCTATCCCATGTGTGTAGAACGATTTGTCTTTGGCTTCAAAGTAAGCCTCCGTTGCTGCGATAACTTCACTATTTGAGTCAAATTTCTTACCCTGAAGCATTTTTTTGAGGTCTGCAAACAGCCAGTAATCGCTTGGGGCCAAGTCTGGCGAATAAGGGGGATGAGGAAGCAATTCGAAGGCCAATTCGTTAATTTTGGTCATCGTTCTCACGGACTTGTGACAAGGCGCGTTGTCCTGGTGAAACACCACTTTCTTTTTGTTCATGTGAGGCCGTTTATCCGCAATTTCGTACTTCAATCGCTCCAATAAGCACATGTAATAGTCACTATTTATATTTTGCCCCTTTTCAAGGTAGTCGATGAAAAGTATTCCATGCGCATCCCAAAATATAGACGCCATAACCTTACCGGCCGATTTCTGAGTCTTTGGACGCTTCGGGCGGCTTTCACCAGCCGCTCTCCACTCCGCTTCCTGCCGATTGGATTCCGGAGTGAAATGGTATATCCAGGTTTCATCCATTGTTACATACCGACGTAAAAAATCCTTTTTATTATGATTCATCAGCGCCAAACATCGCTCTGAATCATTGATACGTTGTTCCTTTTGATCAGTTGTAAGCAAACGCGGCACCCACTTAGAAAAAAGCTTTTTCATGGCCAAATTTTTATGTAAAATAGTGAAAACACTACCAGCTGAAATCTTCACTATCTCGGCTATCTCTCGCACTTTTACCTTCCGATCTTCCAATACGATTTTGAGGACTTGGTTAATATTTTGTTGAGTCACTGCTTCATTTGGACGACCTGAGCGTTCCCCATCATTGGTGTCCATGCGACCGCGTTTGAAGTCGGCATACCACCGACAAATGGTTGCTTTAGAGGGAGCTGATCCTGCATAACATTTTATAAGCCATCGCTGTGCTTCAACGGTATTTTTTCCCATTAAAAAACAATGTTTTATCAACACGCGAAACTCGTTTTTTTCCATTGTATCGAAATTACAACCGTAGCGTCACTTAAATGTTTCAAAATCAATAATTTTATTGATCCATTTTTAAAAATTTGACACATATTCTTGTATTGATAGCCAGTACTTTTTAAAAATCAAAAGAGTTTTTAATATATGCGCCATTTCCAGGTTAGTCTCGGGACTTATTGAACGATCTAGTAACTTTTTTACTTTTTTTACCGATTTTAATGATTCTTTTTTTTAATCGAAAGTTGGTGCTAATCATGTGGTCCTGTTTAAATTTGTTCGAGACCTCACGAGTACTTTTTGAGCTATCTCTAATAATGCATATTTTATTGATTGTTTTTTGACTGCCTACATTGTATTACTTGTCGATGTTAATTAAGGTAGGGTATAGCAGGAAATATTCCGCTCATATCTAGAGCATTCCGATTGGGGAAGTGCCTCGACCTTACAGAAGATCACAACTAAATAACACTGCTTTCAAGCAGTGTTGTGTTCCTGTGGTAAGGTGACCAGAGCTCCTGGGCGGATTGGGGATAGGGTCGGCAACGCGCTTGCGATGCTTCTGGTGTTGCAGGCGTCTATACGCTACGGTAATCGCTTACTATCAGGTGAACCGTACACTTGTTTTTTTTTGTTTGCGAGCACAATTATTTGTAAAACGAATTATGTTGTAGTTTAATTTAAGATTATACGAATATAACTAGTAATAGTTTTTACTTATTATAAGTAAAAAAAGTATTAATTATAATAAACTACAAAGAGCATTTACGTATCTCGGACATATAACATCGTTACAAATGATTTATGATTTCGTTGCAAAGTTTTTATATAGAGATAAGTTTAGCGCTCCGTTCGGTAACGCACCGTAGATTTTGTGATGTATTAGCAAAGTTATCGCAACTACAAAATGTTTTCTTTTTTATAGTTTTAATTATTTACCATGAATAATAAAGTAGATATGATGTATATATTTGTTTGGTGATTATAATTAAATTTTATTGTAAATATTTTTTTATCATTAGGTACATAGTATAAAACAAAGTCGCTTCCCGCTGTCTGTACATGCTTAGATCTTTAAAACTACACAACGGTTTTTGATACGGTTTTCGTTACTAAATAGAGTTATTCCAGAGAAAGGTTTATATGTATAATACATGGGCATAGCGTGGTATAGCATGGGCTTTGAAAATTCATCTTTGTTTACTTTAAAAAATAATTTAAATGTGTTACAATTACAATAATGTAAAGAAAACTTATTAAATCTCCGCGCGGGACGTCGTTAAAACACTCACCTCTCTATTGTGAAGTTTTGTAACGATTCAATAGAAAAGTTTCTTTTTTTAATGATACATAACTTACGTAAACATACGTAATAATAATTGTGAATTTATTTTATCTGTAAGTTAATAAATTAAATTATTTAAATTTGAATTATTTTTTGGCTTTCAATAGAACCAAGATGGCGTAGATGATTTTGCTAATGTCACGTAGAATGCCAAGACATGAAAGATATTGATCGTTCAGTTCGAGACTACAACGTCCATATAATTTTCAAGACCGTGAAAATATTAGGTTTTTGAAGTAAAATTGCTTTACACGTACGCTTGACTTGGGGAGTAAGCTGGCGAATGCGTGACAAGAGCGTTACTAAAAGTGTGATCGGGCGAGGCGAACGGAAGTTCAGAGGGAGATATAAATATTTTTAATGTCATATCAAAAATTCGCTCCAGCGGGGTTTTTATAGTAAACCCTTATTAAGTAACACTTAAATAGTCTAATATTTATCACCGATTTCACAAAAACTACATTTCATATAAGCTGACTTTAGGTAAATAAAATTCAAATGATAATTTCTAAATCTCGAAATTCAGGCTACAAAGTTTTCTCTGTGAGATTAGCGAAATTATCTTTACTCCTTTGGCAACCTTTGACGGCCATTAAATTTAAAAAAAACTTAAAAAAGCTACTGATTATTTTACAATTTAAATAACTTGAAACAATATCTGATATTGTTTTCTAATGTTTACGCGAATTTTACTCATTGAAATGAAACAACTTTTTCGGATTTTACCGCGACAATATCTGATGATGCAAATTTAAAAATAAATATTAGGTAAATTTACCTCATTTCAGTTCATTACATCATCCTTGGCGCCGTTTATTTTGATGCACATACTACGTGCGCCAGTAAGTCATTCCCCCAGGTGTGAATAATGCAGATAAGAGCATTACTAATAGACAAACACGGTTTGCGTCAAGATTCCTCGTACTATTAGAGAAGTACTATTGTTAGGGGCAGCACCCTTTACTGAACAGTAAAAGTGGTGTTTATTTGTTTTAATAAGTACTTAGTTTTTTTTATACCATAGGGTAACCCTTTTTCAATTGGTAATTTTGTGTAAATAAATAAATGATTTTTCGTAGTTGTATTTTAGAGTTCATACTTTGAGACTTTGAGAGTCTTTACTGCTATTCATATTTGTTTACAACAATAGGTATTATTTCAATTAACAGGAAATAGTTGTTATAATATTAATTAATGTTTAAAATAATTAAATTGAGAAAACAGTTAATACGTCACAGCTTGGTTTTCTGGTTATTATTAATTTCAATTGATCTATTTCGTCATAATAAATTTTATTATTAAGGAAAATTTTACTTTTTATTACGACATTCTTCAAATGAAGTGACTGTCAGCTTGTTAACGGTTAACTTGTTTAACGGCTTCAAATCTTCTAGAAAATGGATGTGCTGTACCCTCACTCATTGCTAGCTTGTATCCAAACGATTTGATAAAGTCGTCAGATGCGCATTTGTTGCCATTTTCTATTAAGTAGTTAATTGTTTTCTTACTCTATCTCGAGGAAAATAACACGCCACAAATAAACACCAAACGTACATACATATGCTTCAAAGACATAACTCCTTTCCGTCAATTTCGTAAACGTGACAATACTTTGAAAATGTGTCAAATATGTTCTAGGAAAGTTGTCATTAATTTATAACAATTAATGGCTTTTAATGGTGACAAAATAGCACGGATATTTTGCCAATGTTACGTAGAATGGCAAAGACTAAGCAAAAAAAAAAATTATCAGTAAGGAAACAAAAGTTTATCTCAAAAATTTTCCACTGACGTCACGACAGAGGCGCCGGCGCGTGTCCACCTGAGTGATTGTATGATTGGTCCTGATAGGATGATGGGATGATTGTCGCGCAGCATCCTGCTCGCCACTTGTCTCTGCCATTCATAACTAAAATTGATCCGTTTTTATGTTTCATTCAAATTACCCGTGACTCAATAGGTCAGTATAATTTTGTTTATTTCCTTGATCCTTTTCTTAGTAATTTATCCGCCAATTCAAATAATATTGCTGTTATGTAGTGGTATCTTACTGTAGTGGGGATAGTAGTTTCCTTCATCGACAGCAGGAGTAGGGTCGGCAACGGACTAGTTATACTCCTAATTTTGAAGGAGTTCATAAGCTGGTAGGACACGGCAGAAAATTTTCTGCTCAAATATGGAGCAGGCGGACTGGGGTAGTACCTCGACCTTACAAAAGACTACAGCTAAATAACACTACTCTAAAGCAGTGCTGTGTTTCTGTTGGTGAGTAAGGTGACCAGAGCTCCTGCGGGGATAGGGTTGGCAACGCGCTTGCGATGCTTTTGGTGTTGCAGACGTCTATAAGCTACGGTAATCGCTTGCCATCAGGTGAGCCGTACGCTTGTTTGCCAACCTAGTAAGTAGTACATTAAAAAAAGCTATGGTAACTGCTTCCCACCAGGCGGATGGTACGCTTGTTCCATAGTACTATAAAAAAACAATAACATACAGAAAATTACTATTGATTGGTATATGTTAATGGCGATGGCTCTATTACTTACTTAGCGCGGTAGCGAGTTATTTTAAAGCACATCCTGTTTTTAATAAACAAGCTTTGAAATGTTATATAATTGTGTTTGCTCGCAAACGAAAAAAAACCGACTTCAATTACATCGACAAGTAATACAACGTAATAAGATGAATAAATAGTCAAGTAAATACGCGCTATTAAAGATTACTCAAAAAGTTGTAATCAGTTTTCGATCTTATTTAAACAAGACTACAAGACAAGTATTAGCTTTCGATTAAAGTAAGAATCATCGAAATCGGTACACCGAGTAAAAAGTTATGCGGTATAATACAACGTAGGTCGACGAAAAAGTAATCAAGTAAATACGCATTATTAGATATAACTCTAAAAGTACTTGTCAGATCTCAATTAAATTAAAATGGGACCACATGACACGCAGCACCTTTCAATTAAAACAAAATTGATCGAAATCGGTCCACCCAGTCAAAAGTTCTGAGCTAACATACAAAAAAAAAAAAAAAACATACGTGTCGAATTGAGAACCTCCTCCTTTTTTGGAAGTCGGTTATAAAAGGTAAACTTTCGTATTCTGAAATTATTACAAAAATAAATACTTTTTCATAACAATATTTAGTACTATTATAACAAGTTGCATAAGTCAACTACAGTAGGTACATTTTCTAAGTACTTTGGAATAATTCGCTACAATAATTCTTACCAGTATTAAGAGACTTCGAAACACTTAATTGTGCTGCTCGATACTATAGTTACTAGGCCAGTAGCGCTCACACAGTATGTCATTAAAATATTACGTTAAAAGTAATGCAATTTTAAACTCATAAAGTTATTTTGATATCACGTTTTGAATGGAGCAGATGTTATGATATTTTGCTATGATGCTTTGATGGATTAAAATAGGTTAATGATGTTAACAGGGCTGCCAGTAAATGATTTTTAGAGATATACTTGTGTAATAGTAAACAAAAAATGAATTCTTTACACTGAATAGGCCTTAATAAGATTTACTCATATGTTTGATTTCTATCACACACAATATAAGTCCTGAAATTGTTGTCGTTGATTTCGTAGTTTCCTTTTGTATTATTGAGTATAAAGTGCTAAAGTTTGATGTTATTCATCTGCGCTACTAGTATTCGGTATTCCATAATTACAGTTAAAAACTTGATGGTTAAATTTATACCCAGCAACTTAATTTTTAATAAACATAGTTTTTTTGGAAATATACAACTAGATTGGCAAACAAGCGTACGGCTCACCTGTTGGTAAGTGATTACCGTAGCTTATAGACGCCTGCAACACCAGAAGCATCGCAAGCGTGTTGCTGACCCAAATCCTAATTCCCCCTAGGAGCATGGTTTTTTTATATATGTTTTATATATGTATAGGATTAAATAATTCTCCTAAAAATAATTTTGTTTTATTATATGTTTCAAATATGTGATTTTAATGGCTCAACTTAAGTTTCCTTCGTGAGAAGTAAGTCATCTAAACGATTACCGTACCGTAGAAACTCTACCAAATTCACCGATGAGAACATCCCTAACCTTTAACATCTTTGTTCTACTTACGCTTATTATAATATAGGAATAAAAATTCTACTTCAAAGGGTGTTATTTCGAATCATTCTTGCCCTATATTTCGATAACATTCACCACATTACACTAGTACGCCTAGTTGTAATTATTTCGCAAGACAGATGCGGGTTCGAGTCTCGTCATTATCGTACTGTGCACTTAGTACGCTATTAAATAATTTTATACCATCTTACCTCGCAAACTCCGTAATATCATATATTATTTCTAGTTAATAAGAATTTCGAAATAAAAGTCAATATACATTTGACGCCGCGTTGGCGCAGCGGTCACAGCACTGCTGACTGCATGTGGCTGTTGCGCGGGCGGTTGCGGGTTCGATCCCCGCACACGACAGCATTTGTATTGGCCATACAGATGTCTGCCGTGGTCTGGGTGTTTGTGCAGTCCTTGTGGGTCTCCCAGCCGTGCCTCGGAGAGCACGTTAAGCCGTCGGTCCCGGTTGTTATCATGTACACCTGTGACCTGATAGCGATCGTTACTCATAGTAGGGAATATATCCGCCAACCCGCATTGGAACAGCGTGGTGGATTAAGCTCCGATCCTTCTCCTACATGGGGAAGAGGCCTATGCCCAATGAGATATTACAGGCTGAATCGTGATCGATCGATACATTTGACAACTATTTTTGAAGTAAAACTTCTTTACGCACACTCACGCAAGCTAGTCAGTCCAGGATTTTTTTAGGCAACCCTTTTTTAATATTTATCTAATATAATAAATGTATTATAAACTATGTTTCATTCTTTTATCAGCTCGGTGAAGATCGACTTGGGTTCGAATCTTCTACCACATGTTTCATTATAATGAGTGAAATTCGCGTAAACATTAGAAAACAATATATTTATCACTATTATTTTTTTAAACTGCATACCTATTCAAGTTATTACCAAATAAAACTACTTTTAGATGATTTGATAGTATAAATTTGTTTCTATGTTCTTTAAAACTACATTCTCGATCTTTTTACTTCAAATAATTTAAAACTAGCAGACTCTGCCCGTCCATATTTTTTACACGATAAGTAATCACCAACATATCATATACTAAAACCTTCTCCGAAACACACTGCATTTTATGGTATAAGTATTATTCCGATCCGTTCAATAGTTTTCACAGTATAACCGAACAAAAAAACCGGCTCTCCATTTATTAGTATAGATTTAAAAATAAATATCGATACATTTCAAATGAATTTTCCAAGTTATATCTTGCGCAACCTGCGATAACTATTCGATGAATCACTAAGGTCGTCCTTGTCGGATTCCAATGCACATTTTCACTGTTTAAAAAGTTACGCACAACGAGGCGCGGATTCGATATCCGGGCTAGAGGTTATTATGAATGACATGAGTCATAGTATCGTGAAATTTTTCGCGCCTTTTTCATTCCATTCGTAATTCTTTCGACTATCAAGACGATGTGTGTGTTGAGTCATTACCGAACGTCCTTGCGGGTGCAACTCGCGTACATAGCCAGGGTTCCATATTTGTATGCGTTGATTACTATTTGTTACTTTTTCACATTGAGTCTATTCGAACTTGTAGCGTGACTATTCAAACAACATGACATATTGTGTTGATATTTATTTATAAATAAATAAAACTAGAGTGTCTTCACTGGCAAATAGCTGATGTAATAAGGAGTACCTTAGGCTACTTTTATTTTAGTTTTTCTTTTTTTATAACTGTGAACTAAAAAATAACCTTTTTGTTAAATTCCACGCAGACGAAGTCGCGGGCACAGCAGCTAGTTTATTACTAATAAATAAAATTGGAGTGTCTGTTTTTAATATTAAAATAAACGCTTTTTACTCAATGCATATGGATCTTTACACGGTACCTACATATACCAAAACAACATTTTTTACAATTTTTGTCTGTCTGTCTGTCAGCAGTCTGTTTGTTCCGGCTAATCTCTGAAACGGCTGGATCGATTTTGACGGGACGTTCACTGGCAGATAGCCGATGTAATAAGGCGTACCTTAGGCTACTTTTATTTTAGTTTTTCTTTTTTTATAACTGCGAACTGAACAATAACTTTTTGTTAAATTCCAAGCGGACGAAGTCGCGGGCACAGCAGCTAGTTTATAAACAAGTAAAACTTGACTGACCATATTGTTTTAACGTAATTAAAACAACACAAATAATAGGTACATACAGTACCTCTGTATAGGTAATGCATATTTGAGTAATAGGATTTATTTACTACAAATTAAATAATTTTTTTAGTAGTAAATATATTTCTGTTTATTTATATTCTTTATTGTACACCACATAGAGTAATTTAACACAGAATTGTAAAGTAAAAAAAAATATAATGCACAATGAGGCGGCCTTATCGCTCGGTAGCGATTTCTTCCAGGCAACCTTAGGGTTAGGATTAAGAGAAAGAAAAGAAATAAGTAGGTGGTGTATAATAAACGTACATCAAACAGAATAAGATAAAAATAAAATACAATTAAATTAAATACAATAAACTATTAAATATTCCTATAGGTATAAATATACACGTACATAACAATAATAT
This sequence comes from Melitaea athalia, assembly GCA_905220545.2. NCBI lineage: Eukaryota > Metazoa > Arthropoda > Insecta > Lepidoptera > Nymphalidae > Melitaea > Melitaea athalia. The sequence goes on from HG992194.1 coordinate 18,901,463, forward strand.
AAGTAAATATACACACATATAATACATACATATATATATACATACACATATACATACATATATACATATCCATATATAAAATTATGTCATATTAAGAGACAGATAATGGTCTTTTACAAGTTTTTTAAATGAAGCAATACTTTGAGCTTTGCGAATGTGTAATGGTAAAGTATTCCACAAAATAATAGCCTGGACAACAAATGAGCCTCGATAATATTTGGTCTTATGTACAGGCATTCTAAGCGTAAGATTTTGAGACGAACGAAGTACCTTACTGTGATCTCCAACGAATTCAAATTTGTTCTTCAAGTATAAAGGACTAGTTGGTTTAAATAGTACACAGTACAGAAGTGAGAGAATATGTACATTCCGGCGAAGACGGATAGGAAGCCACTTAAGCTTAGAGCGGAACTCAGAAATGTGATCAAATTTGCGCAATCCAAATATGAATCGGATTGCAACATTTTGAAGCCGTTCAAGTTTATTGAGTAGATCTTCAGTTAGGTTGGTAAAGCTTGCGTCAGCATAATCAAGGACGGGCAGTAGTAGGGATTGTGCTAACATAGTTTTAGTGGAAATGGGAAGAAATGACTGCAAACGTCTCAAAGAGCTTATGGCCGCAAATGTCTTTTTACTCAATTCTTTTATATGATTGCTCCATGACAAGGTTGGGTCTAGGTAAATGCCTAAATCCCTTACAGAGGTGCAGTAAGGTATTATAGAAGAAGCATACGTTACAGGAGGAAGGCTACCCCAATCAACTCTCGACATGAAATGCGGACTACCAATGACAATGACTTGTGACTTGCTAGGATTAACTTTGAGTCCATATGATTTACTCCATTGGTATATAGTTGCCAAGTCATTGTTAGTGGCAACCACAGCAGAGGATAGATTTTCGAGACTTGACTGAGTATAAATTTGCAAATCGTCAGCATACATGTGGTAGAGAGAAGTAATTTTATGGGATATGGAGTTTATGAAGATTGAGAACAGTAATGGAGACAACACGCCACCCTGGGGAACGCCAGCTCGGACTTCACACCAAGAAGATAACGAATCTTCGATTTTTATTCTCTGCCGGCGCCCACCGAGGTAACTCTGAAACCAACTCATTACGGATGGAGATATGTTAAAAGTACGTAGAAGGCTTAGCAATATCTCATGATCGACAACATTAAAAGCATTGCTGAAGTCGAGCAGAGTAAGAACTGTCAGTTGTTTGTTGTCCATACCCCAGCGAATGTCATCAGTAACTTTGACCAGTGCAGTGACCGTACTATGACCAGGACGGAAACCGGATTGAAAGGGATTTAAAAGAGAATGTTTAGTAAGGTAGGAGTTTATTTGATTATAGACTAATTTTTCAAGGACTTTTGAAAGAAATGGAAGTATGGATATAGGTCGAAAGTCAGAGAAATTAGATGGATTAGATTTTTTAGGAATAGGAGTAACTTGTGCACTCTTCCAAGCGTTAGGAAATTGACCAGAAGAAATGGATTCGTTCAGGATATGAGTTAAGATAGGCAGAAGGATATCAAGGATAGGTAAGATCATATTACGGCCAGTGCCATCGGTACCAACGGCATTCGATGAGATTGAATATATGTACCTTTTAACATCACATTCCGTGAATGAGGAAAAATTAAACGGTTGAAAATCAGGAGTTGGAATTGACGAAAGAGATCTTAGAGTGAGTTTTTTCTCACTGTCCTCTATTAGACTAGAAGATGAAAAGTGCTTATTAAGAAGTTCGATATCTGTTTAATGTACATTAAGGTAAGGTTCACTTTACTTATACTTAGATCCAGTCCAAAACAAGCAGACTGATAAAATATTAGTAAAATACTCGAAGATAAGGTCTAAAGCTTGTCTTTAAGAAATTTTTAAGTTTTTAAGTTGAACGCACTAGTCATAATTAGATCCGTAATAATTACAGCTTATAATTAGTTGAAGTCAAATTACCATCCAATTAACATGGAAGTACTGTAATTGTTAAATTTTGTCTCCACACAATTCTGTCTGTCATTATGAGCTATAAAAATATATTTTTAAGTAAAGACAACGTATTTATTTCCGAAATATTGAACGCTCATTAAACATTCAATAGTTATAAGGTATTTGGAGTACGAGTATACATAAAACTTAAAGTTAGATATAACAAAAATAAACAACTTTTAATATAAATGTGACTGTAAGTTTGTTTGTTACGCTTTCACGCAAAAACTTCTCAACCGATCATCACATCATGAAACTTTGTACACATATTCTTGGAGGTACCTATTAGACGTAACATAGGATACTTTTTATCAAAAAAAAAAAAATCAATGTGAACGAATCGGCGGGTAAAAGCTAGTATAAATTATTTTTAAGGCCTTTTCCGTTTGTTGCTAATAAATTTTATTTTGCACATTAATTTCTGATAGACTATCAGGGACTCTACCTACGGGAGGTTAAAGTCTAAGTTCATAGGACCTATTTATTCTTCTTCTAAATCTCTATTCTTCTCTTTTGTTTCAGGTTTCGAGACAACTCTTCGAGACTTTCAGGTACAAAGATCTGACAAGTGAAATATGGTAGTGAAACATAAAAAATATGAATCAGAGATTTTTATCTCTTAGATATCTGACGCCGCGTTGGCGCAGCGGTCGCAGCAATGGATTGCGATTGGCTGTTGCGCGAGCGGTTGCGGGTTCGATCCCCGCACACGACAACATTTGTATTGGCCATACAGATGTTTGCCGTGGTCTGGGTGTTTGTGCAGTCCTTGTGGGTCTCCCCACCGTGCCTCGGAGAGCACGTTAAGCCGTCGGTCCCGGTTGTTATCATGTACACCTGATAGCGATCGTTACTCATAGTAGGAAATATATTATATTTGGGTTGTCTGGAAGAAATGGCTAAATAGCCATAAGTCCGCCCATTGTACTTCACAGTCTGTAAATGACTAAATGATATTTGTAGTTGTGATGTACAATAAAGTATAAATAAATAAATAAATAAATATCGCTATACATGGAAATCAACAACACCAAAGCTATGAAACTACCTCTTCGTAACTTACATTGTCTCCGTTGGTGACAGTTTGATGGGTTTTTCTTTACTACAATCTGAATGAAGACATCGCTTTATAAGTTCACAATTTCCTAGTAACCATCCATAGTTCCACCATAGTTCAACCATAGTTCTTCTATAACGTATTTTGCTAGAGTTCATCATCAGATCATTTGAACATTTTTATTGAAGCACCTAAATACACTTTTTTTTTGTTTTGGGTTTGCGGGGGTTAATAACATATATGGCAAAACAATGTTTGCGGGGTCAGCTAGTTTGTCTACTAAGAAACAAGCTTTAAATGAAAAGTACTGTTCGGAACCCTTGCTTTTTTCAAGTAATTTATAAAAATTGGTTGTCTGTAAAGTTGTACGGACGATAGCTTAACGTGACAACGTCATAACAAAACACTCTTCGGACGCATAGGACTATCGAGTCGAAGAGAGATACGGACGGGACGGGACAATTAACGTAATGCTACAACAAGTCATCCTTTTTCGTGCATGCCGCCGCCGTTCATCGATTTATTAGACGTTGTCACGTCAATATTATAAAGTACTAGCGACCCGCCCCGGCTTCGCACGGTTGCAAAAACTATCAGTGTTCCTCTACTATATTGTGCATGTATTATACATATAAACCTTCCTCTGGAATCACTCTATTTACTAAAGGAAACCACATCAAAATCCGTTGCGTAGTTTTGAAGATCTAAGATATATAGGGACAGACAGACAGCGGGAAGCGACTTTGTTTTATACTATGTAGTGATAAATAAACAGGATTAATAACGGATGATAAAATTAATTGAGTTAATTAATAGTATGCTACGGAGCGAGTGAGACAGGAATCGATATACGAGTACGACCCTTCGTAACCCGATCCTTGCGGTCGTAACGTACGGTACACGTAGAGCAGCGGTGGAAGAACGCCACGGGTCTTGGTGATTGCTTTTAAGTATTTGTTGTCATTTTGAATTGTTTATAAGATTTAACACTTACAATAAGAAAGCTTTCGAAAATTATAACTATTTTTTGTAATGAACATTTTAATAATATAGGTAGAGCGTAGTGATTACAATTTAACTGAGGTTGGGCACAGCAGGAAATTTCCTGCTCAAAATATGGAGTCGACGTACTGGGGTAGTACGTCGACTTTACAGAAGATCACAGCTAAATAATACAGCTTTCAAGCAGTATTATGTTCCTCTTGGTAAGCAGCGTAGGTCGGAGAGTAGATTTCATTAAGCGGGCCCGCTCTTTTCAGAGGCATAATTATATTCAGAGTGCCCCGTAATAGCCGGTGGTCGCTTCCGGTGTTAAACCTATTAACCACTGAGACATCTCTGAATATATGTCTTTTATCCGCTATGATGAAATCTATCTCGTTCCTCGTCACTCGTGTCCTCGTCAGTACAGAAGATCACACTTAAATAATACTGTTTTCAAGCAGTGTTGTGTTCCTGTTGGTGAGTAAGGTGACCAGAGCTCTTAGGGGGAATAGGGGATAGGGTAGGTAGCGCGCTTGTGATGCTTCAGGTGTTGCAGGCGTCTATAAGCTACGGTCTACGCTAAGGTGAGCCGTACGCTTGTTTATCGACGTACTTATATATTTAAAAAAATCGATAGGTGAGAGAGAGATTATATGCGAGGGAAGGTCAATGAGGTGAACCAAACCTACCGATTACCGAGTACCGATTTAGCGTTATAATGTCTTGGTTTAATTAAAAATTCTTCATTTTGTAATATTATTAATAAGCTCGTTCGCTCGCTTCAGCCTATCGCAGTCCACTGCTGGACATAGGCCTCCACAAGTTCGCGCCAAAAATGGCGTGAACTCATGGTTGTTGCCCATAGTCACCACACTGGGCAGGCGGGTTGGTGACCGTATTATCTACTAAATATTAACTAATTAATTAATAACGAATTAATTAATCACTAAGCTATCATCATTATTTAGAAAAATACCTGGCTGTTAGTAAATTACTTGTAAATAGCGAAAGACGTTTGACGGTTTGAAGTTTCGGCTTTGAAACTATTTCATGTATCTTCTGGAGCATGGCTGATGATAGAGTTTACAATCCCTATACTAGATACAGTATACACTGCTAAGTATCGTATGGCAAGTTGTGCAGCAAGACTGGTCTGAACAGTATGGACACCGTAGTAAGGCCTAGAAATAAGTAGACTACAGCTCTCCACTGTGGTTGCGTTTTGTACCTAAACGAGAAAACCAAAAACTATCAAATAATTTGCCAAACACGTAAAATTTGACAAATTTTATTTGATCGTTTACGGGGCCCTTAACGCCTGTATTTGCTATCGCCTATTTGTTGGAGAGCGTCTTTATATGTCAAAGAAAATTGATTATTATCGAAAACTTAATTGATTTCCATTTTTTATCTGTATCTCGAAAATTTATATTATCAGCTAGCTACACTGGTTAATAGGTAATATTAGGTAAGATAAGTCTAGTTACCTAAATTTTCCGAATTAGAATTTGCGATATTTCACTCAAAAATGATATACTATATGTGCGTAGTCTTATTCCTAGAATTTATTTATGGAAAAAATGCATTAACGTCATAAAGACAAATACAGACCAATTTTTCATACACAACTAGATCAGCAAACAAGCGTACGATCTACCTGATGGTAAGCGATTACCGTAGCTTATAGACGACTGCAACACATTAGATAGAGTTCCTGGGAGCTCTGGTCACCTTACTCACCAACAGGAACACAACGCTGCTTGAAAGCAGTATTATTTAGCTGTGGTCTTCTGTAAGGTCGAGGTACTACACCAGTCGGGCTGCTCCATATTTCGAGCAGGAAGTTTCCTGCTGTGCCCTACCTCAGTTAAGCTAATGAGATCTATAAGATTTTTTCCATAGAGTTCGAACTTTACGCCCATTCTCTTTGGTATTATAACTTAAGTTGAAACAGATAACAAAAATATTTCAAGACTTTATTTCAAGACCAAATGTTAACACAATCATCGTAAAGTTGCATTGTTTTTAGGATACATTAAATTCTCGTGATTTCGACGAATGTGCATTCTTTAAAACGTTTCGTAATTGTTAATTAGTGTGAAACTCGCTTCATATATTTTAGTATTTTTTTTAATGTTATAGTTCCGTATCAAGCCGTGTCAATTGCTTAGTGCCTACCGAATAATAACACGAGTAGGAAGAATAAATATTTCTATAACGGCAATTTTATAAATCACTACATATTATAAAACAAAGTCGCTTCCCGTTGTCTGTCTGTCTGTCTGTATGTATGCTTAAATTTTTAAAACTACGCAACGGATTTTGATGCGGTTTTCTTTAGTAGATAGAGTGATTCAAGAGGAAGGTTTTTATGTATAAAGCACGCATAATATAGTAGAGGAACTCTGGTAGTTTTTGCAACAGTGCGAAGCCGGGGCGGGTCGCTAGTACAGTATAAAGAGCTCGATGAAACGAACCCACAATTGCCCTAGGAGCTTTGGATACTTTACTTACCACGGTAACACAACACTGCCTGAAAGCAGTGATTTTAGCTGTGGTCTTGTGCAAGGTCGAGGTACTTCCCCAGTCGGGCTGTTCCAGATTTTGAGCGGAATATCTCCTACTGTGGCATACCTCAGTTAAATACATATTTTTGAAATGTGTAATGACCCGTACTTCAGTTAAACTTTCACACGGACAATATGTTACCTTAGGTTAGTGAAATGTAATATCATCCCCTACGATATTCCACGGGCTGCAATCAATTTCACGGAGTTAATGAGATATGCCACAGTTTTAGACGCTAGCGGACAATTTAGCCAGCCCCTCGCGTGAAGCGTGAACTGGACAGGTGGCGTTACGCTGCGCGCGCGCACCTGATCGACGTGGTTATTGATTTACTAGCCGATCATAGGATTTCTGTTTTATATATGTATTATTACGATTGTTTTGGTATAGTGTTGTGAGGGTTGATAGTAAACTTTATTGCCCTAGTGATCTAGTGAATATGATTATGATTTTTTATTTATTTATTTATTTATTAACACTTTATTGTACACCACAACTACATTTTAAATATTAAACACATTTAAAGACATTTACAGACTGTGAAGTACCTACAATGGGCGGACTTATGGCTATTTAGCCATTTCTTCCATACATTTAAGAAACTCAGATCTTTGTGGAACAGTAAAAGGTTTATATATTTCCTAAATGACCCCGCAAACGTTGTTTTGCTATGTATGTTATTAACCCCCTTAATCCCCCCTTATAATTTAGGGGTATGAATAATAGATGTTGGCTGATTCTCACACCTACCGATATTTACACAAAATTTCATAAAAATCGGTCCAGCCATTTCGGAGGAGACCACTGTGACACGAGAATTTTATATTAGACTTTTCTGAATGTCGTCACTATCATCGTCAAAATAAACATGCGTAGATCAAGTGAGTTTCCTGTAACACGATGTATATGAATTATATTTTAATATCGTAGTTTTTATTCTATTTTAAATTAAAAACACAGCAATGTAAAAAAGTTCTTTGAATGTTTACGTCAATAAAAGCATATTAAAAGTGTAAATATTATAACAATTATAAACTCGACGTCATTTAGTTTCCGAACCTGGCACAACCCCGACCTACCCCAACATTCACACAAATAACCTTGAAAAACAACCCCTGAAATTTTAATATCAATTAACCCTTCTAAATATGTCACGCGTTATTATGTCATTAGGGAGTTATTAGTGATGATTAATAGCGGAGTGGTTTCAACCCTTTCGAGGGGTTGTTAAAGAGGCTAGTTTTGTAACGTTGTAATTATTCATTTATAGGGAAATTGTTGTTTATGATAAAAAAATACTGTTGTTTTTAATTTTTTTCTGTTATAGGTAGGTACCTAATTATTTATTTTTGCTATCCTTCAAGAGTTAGCAAGATGTGGCGCTCGTTTAATTAAATAAAGCTTTAATAATAAAATATTAATTGATATTATTTGATGTCAGGTTCTATAGAAGTATGAATGGATGTAAGACCTCAAATACTTATTATTTTTAAAACAATAGATGAAGACAAGTCTCGGATTGGTATCTACGGCGCAACCGTGCAAGACCAGACGGTGTAGTCGATCCTCGATTATTGATAACAAAATTAATAATTAATTATTTAAATTAATTACAATATGATAGGATTTAGCCTGTAACATTCTATTATTGGGCATAGGCCTCTTTCTCCGTGTAGGAGAAGGATCGGAGCTTACTGAGCCGCATTTAACTAATTATGAGGTATTTTATTAAGTTGTTCACGGCAAAAGTGTAAAAGTACTATGTTGTGTGTATTCTATAGTCAATTTAAACTATTTGTTGTTGTCTCTTGTATGTGTTCAAATAAATGTTTTTACTTTACTTATTTTTCTTTCAAATAGCAATGTACTTTTTTTATATATAATTAAGTCGGCAAACAAGCGTACGGCTCACCTGATGGTAAGCAAATACCGTAGCTTATAGACGTCTGCAACACCAGAAGCATCGCAAACGCGTTGCCGACCCTATCCCCAATTCCCCCCAGGAGCTCTGGTCACCTTACTCACCAACACGAACACAACACTGCTTGAAAGCAGTATTATTTAGCTGTGGTCTTCTGTAAGGTCGAGGTACTACCCCAGTCGGGCTACTTCATTTTTTGAGCAAGAAATTTCGTACTGTGAATACTAATAAAGTAGCTTCCACCCCTTTGTTCAAGAAATTGCCCCTTTTCGAAACATTCAAATCCGTCCCTGTCACAGGTCAAGTTGCCGTCACAACTTTCGTACATTTCCGTACAGCCTTTCGCGTGTTATTGTTACATCGTTCCCACAAAACGGACAGTTTATTGAATCACAGGACACGATAACTGCGGCGCTGGTTGACATAATGGTAAGAATTCCCCGTTGATTATGGGAAGCGTTCGCCTACAATGAATATGAAATTACTGTTCTTGATACTAACTGATATTCCATGGCTTCCTGATTATTAATCAATTACTTTATTAATAAGAATAGGATTTTATTCAATCTATATCCAACACCGGTCACATGCCACATGGACCAATATGCTTGTGCGGTTTTTAGCTGGTTCAATTCCCGCTCCCGTGCTGTGTGGCTAAGGTGTGCTGTGTGGCTACGGCACTAAAGAATGTAGCCACCCCTCTCTTCCCGTGGGTGTCGTAAGAGGCGACTAAGGGATAACACAGTTCCACTACCACCTTGGAACTTAAAAAGCCGACGGATGGCGGGATAACCATCCATGCTGGCTTTGAAATACACAGGCCAAAGACGGGCAGCAGCGTCTTCGGTGCGACGGCGCCAGCCCTGCGGTCACCAACCCGCCTGCCCAGCGTGGTGACTATGGGCAAAACACATGAGTTCGCGTCATAATGTCGGGCGCGAACTTGTGGAGGCCTATGTCCAACAGTGGACTGTGATAGGCTGTAGTGTGGGATTCCCGCTCGGGAAGTATATTTGTATTTCTACAACTATTTCCAATTTAGATGTCTGTCCTTGTACGTCTCCCCAGTGTTCTTTGGAGAGCACGTGGATCTGTCAGTCTCCGTTGTTATCATTTGACTCTTGAAAGCGATCGTTACTCATAGTAGGGGCACAGTAGTAAATGGTACTACGTAGTAGGGGTTAGTTCTTGTATGTAAGAAGGAAGGAAATAAAAATCATTTTATGAAAAACATTTTATTCTCTTGTTACAAATAACTTAAAAACTTGACGTACATTCATTGTTTCCGTTAAAAAAATATTTTTTTAACCGCAACACGTGAAACATTTTTTTGTGTTCGGGCAATCTACAGGTTAATTTTGTTTAATTCCATTTTACAAATTAGACACAACAACCAAAAATAACATAAACATTCATAAAATGTATTATTTAAAAAAACAAAATTTTACTTTTGGTTTCATACACCTTATTTAATATTATTTGTGAATTCTATTTAGGAGTTTACAAAACTTTTAGCTTATAAATTTTCTATTTCGTACTAATGGTAATAATTAAAATTTGTTTATTAAATTATTTAAAACAATTTAAACCAAATCAATGTCACTTCTCAAAATTATTTCTATTATGAAGGTGAGAAATTACTTCAAACGGATTTATTAAAATGGATTTTACACCTTCACGGATTTAAAGTCAATAAATAAGCTAAAAAAAAATTGTCATATTGTATGTTGATAGATATAAATAATACCGATACCTGTACACTCGGTAATTCCTATAAAAACCGGTTCGACTGAGACCTATTAATAATTCAACATCTTCATCTCGCTGACGTACAGGTGTTTACAATGATAAAACTCATAAAACTCAAGTTTGCACGTAAGACAACCTTAGGACCTAATGTTATACAATATGTACAATTTGAACACACATTTTCATACAAAAATGTATTAAAATACAATCAAATTTTGTACTGATCTCTTTAAATTATACACTATTCGAATCTAATTACAAAACCTTACGACTACGTGGCAAAGTGGGATATGTCCTAAATAATAAGTTTTTCAAACAAGATATGATTACAAGCATAGATATGTCAATTTAGCGAGCTTTATATATTTATTATCTGTATATTAAAGCTGATTCACTCGACCACCGAGGTCGGAATAACCCCCTCTGCAAAATATTTAATGTTTGCAAAAAAAAAAGGTCCTTGATTCATCAAAGAAAAGGTGCCCGCGATGAATACGTGACACCCATCGACGGATTAAGTGTGAAATTATAGCGAAACAAATCTATCCGATCCCATATTTAAGGCCCTTTGTGAAATGGCATTACGTCCGCCAGTTTGTCACAACATTATTAGAGACGCGGTCGGCGGTGCCGTCAGCTGCTTACGTTACATACGTTCATACCCTTTATCCAAGGAAGACATATTCTTACATACATTATAATACTATGGCGTGTAGGGGCTACAAAAACTATCGAAAATTCAGTCTTTCGCTCGGAGGTTGGAGGTGTCACTTGGAGGATTGTGAAGGCACAATTAGAAGCCAGGATCACGAAATGATGCAGTTCTTGTCGTGCTGGGCGTTCTTTCTTTGTCTTTCTCGTTTCGCACACGCCACTGCGTCGTTTGGTACATAGGATATCCTGACTCCTCCGTAAGCTCGTCTCGTGGGCAGTGTGTACGATTCCGTCGAAGAAGAAGACGAGGAACACGTACTGCAATAGCTGCTGGCGTCGTCATCTTTAGACTTCTCTTTACGTATCGGCTCGTCAGGTTCAAAGGCTTCGTTGTCGTCACCGCAGAACCTGACCGTTCTACCTCCTCTTGGTTTTCTTTGTGCACCTTTTTCGTCTACAAGCATGAGTTCAGGCATCGAGGTAGAATGACCAGGTGTAACTACAGTCTGCGCTTCTACTGGATGAGGAGGTTTCCAATGAGCGTCGGGAGAATCCTTAGTTTCTTCTGAAGTTGGTGTCGGTTGTATTTGGTGTTCGGTCATAGATTGTTCTATTCTTAAATCTGTTAATGCTCTGTCTAAGCTAAGGCAAGCGTGTGGCGGTGGTGGTGGGTGAGGCGGAGGTGACTCCGGAGCTAGAGACGCACTGGGCTCGGAATCTGCATCTATATGAGGAGAAGGTTCTCTTTGTGGAGATCTCGTTGGGGATTTCGGCGAAGGTATTCTTCTCGGTCGCGGCACCCTCGGCGGTCTAGGTCCTGGTCCTGAAGAATCTGATGGCGTAGGAGGTTCCCCTTTCGAACATGCTATAGAGCAAAAGATGGCACCTTTCCGTGGTAAAAATGGCCGACCTAACAGGCTGGCTCGACATGTGTGGCAAGCGAAGCATCGTTCTGTGGCATGCCAGTGCTGACCTTCGTGAGACATCTGACCCTGATCGACGCCGATGGGTTCACCGCAGGCGTCACAATACTCCGCGAAGCAGTTGTCGAAACATGGCAAACAATATGGTCTAGCTTCCCTCATAATGTACCGTTGGCCGCCGAGTTGTCGCGAACACTCTGCGCAGGCGAAGTGTTTCATGTGCCACGCTCTGCCCTCTGCTTCTGTGCACTCGTCAGCAAGAATGATCTGTGAAAACAATATTTTCATTAATAACTTATAAGTTCCTCTAATGAATTGGCATGTGACATTTAACTACAATCTGATTTAATTTAATCTTAATTACGATTTTAAATTCATTGTGAATTTTTTACGCAATGTTTAGAAACAATTTAATTTTTTCATACACAATTAAGCATCAGATAATGAAAGAGTTTTGGGTCAGCTAACAAAAAAGATTGCATAAATTAGTTAGAAGATATAGCATTATACGATATAACGTGCTCTTTAAATAATGTTAATTATTATAATCACGAGTACTATAAATTAGGTCGAAGACCTCCTGAAACCGTATTCGGTCGCCGATTAATTAAATTATATTTTGCCTAATGAATTATTATAGAAAATTGTTTTATGTCAACGGGTCTTTAATAATATTGGCAATTAACTAATGATTTATATTACTAATTGTAATTATCGAACAAACGATCTCCTAAACAAAAAAAAAAAACCGTTTATTTCTTAATGTCCGCTAACAAGCGAAGGTAATTGCATCTGTCGATTTTTGTTTTATAAATCATTTGAGGCACGGTCGACAAAGCTATCGTCTCATTTGAATCTCGGCCGCGGGTGCCACTTCGCTCAGCCTAATTAATCCATATTCGTCCCAGCTCCGATGCCTTTTAATTAATTACTCGGCTAAACAAGTTTAATTGGGCTTTATATGCTATCACAGCGCGGTTCAGTGCTCGACCCCAGGAAAGTGGTCTGACAATGGTGTTCCCACGGCGCGGTTACATTTTGTTCGTTCATTAGTGGACTACATCGTTATTAATATTTTAAAACGGTATCTGGGTAACGCCGGCCGGTTGGCGACCGGCGGCGCCAAGTTTCGACCGACTCGTCGTTTTAGACTGCAATGTCGATACTGCTTTAATATATTTAGTTAAATATAACTGACTGGTATTTGGTGATGAATTTATCCTAATTAAATTAGTTTCTTTATGAAATTAGAATCAATTCTTTTAATTTATTAGTTGTAATACAAGATAATTTAAAGTTCTTATAAATGGATCAATATTTTACAAGCAAAGATAATTTCGAAGTAATCATCCTTTTTAGCGAATTTATTTTAAGTCTTAAACTAAACAGGCAACATTGAAAGTGATTTATTTCAAAGAAAAGTTACAGTAGTAGTAGCACAAATCTAGGCAGGCATTGTTTTACATAACCCGCGTCGAATAAAGTGAATTTTGCAACATTAAGAATTCCCTAGGTTAGTCTTAGGTCATCAGGCTCTCACTAGATTGAATTGCTCGCCCTGGGAGCCGCCTTATCTGCCTCATTATCACGACCTCAGCTACAGTATTATTGTCTTACGTTGAATTTCAACAATTCCTTTAACTATAATTTTCTTCTGCAACATGTGTCTTAATATGTACATGATTGGCATAGTCGCCATTTTGTGCATAACTCTTGTTATTTGAAAATGAAAACAATTGATTCAAAATAATGTGGAGACATCATAAATATAGGATAACAATTATTTTTCGTAGTTATGAAAATAGTACGTACAAAATGATTATTATGAACTAGATTTGTGACAAAAGAAGGTCTAGCACAATATGACATGAGATTATGACAGCTACAGAATTGTTTTTCAGAAATACTCTACTTCTAAAAGTATTAAGCGGGGATGGATGTATATTAATAGAGCTAAAAAAGCGAATAAAACTCGATGTATAATAAATTTCGTTTAAATATTTTCATAACGCAATGAAACAATGCCTATAAAAATAATAGGAAACGTCAACCGATTTCGTAATAAAAATATATCAAGATTACAATCACATAAAACATTTTATGCCACGTTAAGGAATTTTAAATATTTAACTCATTTGGCTTTGTCAATTATAACGAGTGACCTGGATTGTGTCATTCATTGTCGAGGATGTTTCCTAAACACGGGACAGGTGTCATGGCCGCGTGACATAACTCTCTTAATACGTGTATAACACATACATACACATATACATACATTCATACATACGCACATTGACACAAATGTGGAATTTCATTAAATCATACTTAGACAATTTTGTCACTCGATTGCATTTTCATCTAATTACTAGTCGTAGAGCTCGTGATAGTTTTTTTTAAACTTATCTTGAATAGAAAATTCTTTTTATACTTTTAATAAAGTACTCACTAAGTCCATGGCTTTATTAAATAAGTATTACAATAAATATGAAAAAATACTGTTATGTTTTCTGTTATATTTTCACGGCTAGTTCGTTACGGCAATTTTACTTGCCGTAGAGACGGCTTGGATGATTTATTATAAAAGACACACTGGTAAACCATTTCAATAACTCTTAAAATTAGGTTCTGTTCGACATTTTCACTTAAAATATATCTTTCTTCGATATACACGTAGAATTTATGTAATATATTTAAGTATTTAAATATCGAAATTGTTAAAATGACGCGTCCTTTAAGCGAACGTAAATATCCCACTTTTTGGGTACAGTTGTATTTAGTTTACGGATTTAATGTACATATGTACATGTACAATATATACAGGGTGTCCCGCGATAAAGTGCAACCCCGAATGGGGGTGAAACTAGACCATAAATTATCGACAAAAAACAGAAAAAAATAAAAAAAACTTTTTTATTTTTTTATTGACGAATTAAGATTTTTATATTCATATACAGGATATGTATTCTGGTTCTGTATCTGCAACACTTCACACACACTTCAGCCTATGTGACAAAGAAGGTGTATTTGCAAAGTTTAAGTTTAATCTGACAATTCTTTTCACTGAGCGGTCTGTCTTAACTGCTTCCTTAATCAAATTGTGTAGCACGTAGGTCCATAAGAAATTCATTATCTTTATTCCCATTCCTGAACACGAAACTTATCTTTTTAATACAGTTGCTCAAAAAGTGGCGTATTGCAGGGACGTAGTGTTCGGGAAGTGGGCTATTACACACGCGTGCTTTTTTTTACCTTTCCCGCACTCGTGCGTTCTCTTTCCCAACTGTCAAAATAATGTCTATTAAAAAGAAAAACCAACCATGAAGTTTTTACTAAAAAAATTCATAGAAGTTTTATGATTCATGCAAATACGTATATTTCTTAAAAGAAGCTACTAATTTGTTTCAATATCAGATTTAATGATTTGATTGAATGAGTTTGGTTAGGTTTCATTTCATTTCATCTCATTAAATTTCATTTTCATTTCATATCAATAAAAAACTTCTACTGAAGACTTGGCTGTATGGGCATAGTTTCCCTTTGCCTACCAGAATGGGTGAAGAAAAAAAAAACTCTGCTTATATTCTACGGTTGGCGCTATTTTTCAGAAATTTTCTTTGCGAGTTTATTTTATTAAATTGTTTCATTTTTTCGCAACTGTATTAAAAATAGTCGTTCAGTACACGTGCGGAACCGTCATTGCAACTTGTTCCGACTGTCAACCCTCGCCTTTGGCTGCGCCTCGGCTCGGGTAGACATTTGTCGGAACTCTTTGCAATGACAGCCTTTCCGCACTTGTAATGAAATATACTACGAGTATAAAAATACAGAATTTCTTGTAATGCATAAGTTTATAAAATTTTATTACGTTTTGTGTTAATTGTAATTGTAACTTAATTATGAGAATGCATTATTTAATATTGAGAGTAACTGTTGTTAAAAAAAAACACAATTTGGCGCGTTTTAGATTTAATTAAATGAATTTAAATTGTCATTAAATACTAAGTATTTTTTTTAAAGAGTTCTGCAGAGTTCTTTGCATATTCTTCTCTACAGAATTTACATTCCGAATACGTGGTAGCTTAACTTTTGACTATAGTAAACTAATTAAAAGAAATAAAATTTTAATTTGTAAAACGACAAAAGTGCTTTTAACGTCTACTTGAAAAACTAATTTTTGATTTTCATTTTGACTAAAGCATTAAACCATTTGTCACGGTAAGTACTTCGTTCTCATCCCATTTTATGCAATCACGTCAGTCGTCAGATTCACTGTTTCCGGATAATGCTATCATATATGACGGTATTACATATAATGACATTCAATAGAAATTTTTTTGATACATTTTACTCGCATCTTTATTCCACTTTATCTATTAGTTATTACTTTAATTTTTTACATTTATTTATTTATCTAAAAATATACCTAGATAGAGTTGAAACAGACCCAACTACCTGTAAAACACATCAGCATAGGTCTTAAATTCAGTCTAAAGAAACGCAACATTATCGAGGGCACAGTTTCCACAGATCTATGGTACACTGTAATAAGAAGTCATATTAAAAGGAAAATTGGTTTATTCTGCACGAGGTAATGCATCAATGAAAGATATACTGTTATTTATAGAATTACACTGCTAATAAATCTTTATGACGTCGCGAATAAGGAAAATGTGTAATGTAAATTGTTATTTTATTATTATTATATAATATTAATTGTTTATTCGTGTTAATTGTTAATTATATTAACAATAATAAGACGGATAATTAGGTTCTATACCTATTTTGATGACATCGATTTTGTTGGGTTTTGTATTAAATATGTAGTAGTAGTAGATGATAAAAATGGTTAGGTTTTTCTAGGAACAAAATTTTACAGCATACATTTTAGTTGAGTCCTTAAAAGAGTATAACAATGTGTTCACTATAAGTCGTCGATGAAATAAGTAGGTACAGACAGTTTTATTATATTCAAAACTATGCATATTTGTTGGACTATCAAATTAAGACAGTCAAAATATTTTAATTAATAAAATATGCAAAGACATCGCAAAAACATAAGAAAACCGACTTCTTTTTGAGGTGGAGCGTAGCAGGAAATGTCCTGCTTCTGGAGTAGCTCAACTAGTCAGCTGAAGTACCTTGACCGCACAGAAGATCACAGCTAAATAATACTGCTAAGTTAAGTTAAAGTAGTGTTGTGTTTCTGTGGTGAGTGAGGTGACCAGAGGTTCTGAACAAAACTGAAGGTAGGGTCGGCATCGCGCTTGCAAATTTAGTTTTGCATGGGTCCATAGTCTACGTCAAATGCTTATCACCATGTGGGCCGTATACTTGTTTGTCACCCTGGTCGTATAAAAATGCTATATATGTAATAAACAAGACAATCCAAAAATTCCGACGTCAGTAGCTAAAAATATTCGTCAAAGATGTAGCGAAAGACTGCAGTGCCGCATTTCCGCTGGCTAACCTTGCCGCGTTATGGCATTATAATGATATGGGGGTACACTGAGGAACGAAAATAAATACACAAGTTCTAAATTTTTAAATTGAATTTTGGATACAAATGTGTGTGTATTAAAAGAAAAGTCATAGTTTTAAGAGTTCTGAAATGGCATTTAAAGTTCATCTTATGTGGTAAAGGAGGTCCTGAAATCTAAATCTATGACTCTGAGTACTGAAATCTATCTAGACCTGTATGACTGAGGAGAGGCTCTTATTATAAGCAACTCTTATATGCATAGGTGTTTATAGAATTTTGTCGACTTTACATGTACCTTTTTTAAGGCGGCATTTCTAAGATACAATAAGATTCTAAGATAAGTAATGAGACGTGTGTAGCACTTCTGCTTTCACTATAACGTTAGTATACATAAGTATGATTAAGTGTTACTGAAGAAAAGTTGAAGTGTCAGTGGGCTGGTCATCTGTGTCGCAGGACCGATGGCCGTTGGAGCAGACGTGTCCTGGAGTGGAGACCGCGTCTTGGCAAATGCAGTGTGGGACGTCCTCCGGCCCTCTGGACCGACGATCTACGTAAGATTGCCGGCGTAGGCTGGATGAGGATTGCGGAAAACTGGGATGTCTGGCGCGAACTTGGGGAGGCCTATGTCCAGCATGGACTGGTGATAGGCTGAAGTAAATCTACGTTTGGAAAGTAATAAAATATGTAACTAAAAAAACATTTATATATTACTCAGTTCGAGTGTACCTACTGACGCTCTGCTGCAGTACGTCTCTCCTTGACATTTCGGTGAAAAATTAGCGAAAATCGTAACATTGTACTTTGGAAGCGTGAAATGTTTTTACGAGGAAAAAAAACAAGTTTGCTTTAGACCACACGATTTAAGATATACACTCTCAACTTCCATTCGCCTTGCCCGATCACACTTTTCGTAACGCTCTCGTCACGCATTCACCAGCTTACTCCCAAGTCAGTTCAGTTAATGGTAAATTGTACCCCATTATCTCTCTGTCGATTCTTACAGTAAGTAACACTCTTTATGAAATATATTCCACAGTTAGATATCTCAGACTCAATTAAAATATTATTTTATTTATTTGATACTTTATTGCACAATACATAAATGATTGTACAAAAGGCGGGCTTAATGCTAAAAGCATTCTCTACCAGCCAACCTTAGGACGTACAAGAGCGGACGTTTGTAGGTGTGCAAAAAAAAAAAAAAATTAGCATACCTATCGAAATATGAGTATAGATATAAACATACATAGATACGCATATCCATACATACATAGAAACATACTTACATACATACATATATACATACATACATATATACATACACACAAAATACTTAATACATAATAATCTGACGACAATAAAACCAAATAATGTTAAATTTTAGCTAAGAAGAACTTTTCTTTATATATATATTAATATATATATATTATTTTATATATATATATTAATATATATATATTATTCTTTATATATAATGGGAACGTCATATTTTCAATAACATATTATTAAAACAGCATTGTTGAATGACGACTGTTAGCAAAGAATTCACGTTATTATGTGAATGTAACGGTTGAAAGATTTTTGAAAAAAACCGATTCGCAAACGATACGCCAAATACTATTAACACATAGAATTTTTGGGTACTATATTATTAGATACTAGCTGACCCCGCAAACGTTGTTTTGCCATATATGTTATTAACCCCCGCAACCCCCTCTTGTGGGTGGAATTTCGTAAAATCCGTTCTTAGCTGACTTCTACTCGGCGAAAGGAATATTCCTACCAAATTTCAAGTCTCTACGCCTTATGGTTCCAGAGATATCGTGTTGAGTCAATGGGTGGAAATCTCTTTTATATATATATATAGATTATTTAAACTTGAACGCTTGTGCTATTGATCCCGAAAGCTGGGAGGATTTCGCATTAAATAGGTCATCTTGGTGATCTACTATCAATAAATTATAAAATTAAATCATTTGAAGAAAATCGTCTTCTAGCGCTAGATGCAAAACGCCATGTTAATAAAAAGAGACCTAAACCCTCCTATACTTACACATACAACTTTGCGGGTCAGTTTTACTATACTTGCTCTAGGACATTTAAAACTAAATGCGGATTACTAGCCATATTAGGGCCCATCAGAGAAATAAGTCATGACTCACTGGGTCGCTGTCATCGAAATCGAAGAGGAGGACTATATATTATTTAAACTATAAACAAGAGGAATACCAGTCTAATGTCTGCCAGATGGTAAGCACATACTACACTAGGAGCATCTCAAGTGCCGAACCTCTCTCTGACCCTCCGAAAGAGTTCTTTTTTTTTAAATATATAGACTAGCCGGCGCTTGACTGCGATCTCACCATATGGTAAGTGAAGATGCAGCCTAAGATGGTACGCGCTTGCCTAGAAGATGCCTATTCACTCTAGATTTTCTGACTTTACTAACTACATGAACTTAACACCATTTGAATGCGCTACTTGGCTGTGATCTTTTGTAAGGCTGAGGCACTTGGGATTAGGCTACTCTATATTTTGAGTAATATATTACATGCTGTGTCCTACCGCAGTTAAAAGTTTGTATACATTATGAAAATAAAACTATATATGTCAATCGCATAGGAAAAATCTGAAAAATTTGGTGCGGTTACCCCCCTGGCAACATTGTCTGAATCTAAATAAGGATTTTTTAATTGGTTTACACACCTAAACATACGAGAAAAGTTGTGTATTTTTTCTATAGCAGGGATTAACATTTTAACCTTATTGAATTATATTGAATTTAAACGTAAACATTTTTGTCACATTGACATTAATAGATGTAGACCAAGTTTAATATACCGAATAATATATTTCTTATTATATAAAGAAATGTACAAAAATGTTATTAAATTGATATGTCAGTCAATAGAGTCACGAGCTCGCGAGAGCGTCGCGTGCCGTGCGATTATAAAGCAACCTTATCGCAATCGACACGCGATGACGGGGCGATCTGTCACGGCTCGGGAAATATTCATAATATATCGTAAAAATTAAACATGGGAACCATTTTGGGAACCTTTTTATTTTATATATATGAAACGGGAGAAATTAATTTTAATTTATTCACAGCGCAGGGGTTCCGTCCGCGAGCTTCGATGCTATAGTTTGATTGAGCAACTTTTCTTTTTTTATTACAGCTTTAATTTTAATCTATACTAATATATAAAGCTGAAGAGTTTGTTTGTTTGTTTGTTTGTTTGTTTGTTTGTTTGTTTGTTTGTTTGTTTGTTTGTTTGTTTGTTTGAACGCGGTAATCTCTGGAACTACTGGGCCGATTTGAAAAATTCTTTGAGTGTTAGATAGCCCATTTATAGAGGAAGGCTATAGGCTATGTATCATCACGCTAAGACCAATAGGAGCGGAGTCCACGCCGACGAAGTCGCGCGCAGAAGCTAGTGCTTTATGAATCGTATTTAAAATACAGGATTTCTAAGGCAAAGGTATTTTTTTTTGTTTAATATAGAGTTGAAGTTACAAAGGTGATAAAAAAGTTACTGAAACTTTTCCTGTTCTAGGAGGAGATACTGTCTTTATTCATAAAACCTTCTTATTGAAAAACCTTTATAATAACATCTATACAGAGAAATAGGTCTTTACCCAGTTGTGGGATAGCACAGGCGGTATAGACCAATCAATCAATCAAAAGGTAAGTTTTGGTTGTATGTTTTCTGGTAGTTAGTCTTAGAACTAAATAAGTCATGGGTGCCAAAGTGCTTTGAACTGTATTAAAGTTTCTTATGTCTGATTTTTTTTTATATATAATTAGATAGGCTTGCGTTTGACCACTATTCCACCTGATCTTAAGTGAGAATGCCGTCTACGATGGAGCACGCTTGCCTAGAAGTAGCCTATTCACTCGCGTCTTGAAGATACCCAGATTGTATCTTTCCGGAAACACAGATGCCGGCAGAGAGTTCCACTCCTTGGCCGTACGCCGATTATATGAAAAGAAAAATTGTGTTGCTTTTGTAAGGATTAAATTATAATGGAAGTTGTAAGGTATAATGGAAGTTATATAGCAAAATATTGAGCAAAGAAACGTACCAAAGTACAAAAATAGGATTGACTCGTATAAAATTAAATCGCATTATATCTTATTGTATTTGCTAAATTAAAAGTTATTATCAGTTTTTATATGTTAAAAAGTTTGTGTAGAGCTATAAATAACCTAAGAACTGTAAGATAGACTTAAAATTTATATTAATGTATATTTTTATCAAAAGTGCTCTTAGATTCATTACTAAAATTACGAATAATTATATATAATAAAATTCATCTAAATTAGTAGAACCAAAATTGTTGTAAAAATGTATTCTTATAAAATTAATTGTAATTATTGTAATACAGTTTTTCATCGGAACTAAAAAAAAGTCGCTAAAATGTATTTATGTTAGTTCGTTGGCTTAATTTGATGTACTAGACCGCGGTCGTTGACTCCTACTTATTATTTATTAGAACCATAAAATATATTTTACAAAAAAAAACACTAATTTACAGAAATATAACAGCGATCAATCAAGCTCAGTGAAAGCTATAAAATTCTTCAAAAGTATAGGCATTGTTTCGCTAATCCGCAGAGCCAATCAAAATTAATAATCTAGTACGAGGTCTAGACCTAAATCTAGATCTGAATTACTACTAATAGGCCAATTTTCAACGCACGAAAAGTCTCTTCCATTACCGATTTATTTGTAACGAAACGTTTTCACTACCCTTTTTAGATAAGCATATTCAAATGAAGCAATTGAAACGTAGATGATTATTTTATTACACCCGGGTAGGTTTAAAAAAGAATTTTGAATGAAATCTATACTATATTAATATTATAAAGCTGAAGAGTTTGTTTGTTTGAACGCTCTAATCTCAGGATCTACTGGTCCGAATTGAAAAATTCTTTCAGTGTTGGATAGCCCATTTATCGAGGAAGGCTATAGGCTATAAATCATCAAGCTAAGACCAATAGCATCGTAGCGCCAATGAAGAATGTTTCAAAATCGTTTTTTTCCTTTTGGGGGCTTCCGCTGCGAAAACGGTTAAAGATTCGCACAAATCATGTACGACAGAATTGATCCTATTCCACGCCGACGAAGTCGCGCGCAGAAGCTAGTTCTAAATATAATCATGCAGGCTTTTGATGTTAAGCACGCGATTAGAAAAGTTAGCGCGGCGTTAACTCAGATTTAAGCAATAATTGGTCTATCCACGAGTCCTACCTATCCATCATTTTATCCCCACTTGCAAATATATAATAGTTTATTTGTAGACATATTCATTTACACATTGTAACCCAGAAAAATACATATGTGCAATTATCTTATCTACATTCTAACTTATAGAAACTAATAATTTAAATACCACTTCTTTGTGATAGCAGCCAGTTACAGACCGTATATCTTTCTGTCTGCTGACTTCTGAAACTTCTGGTAATAGTATGGGATAACTAGGATTTTCCTAAATCCGTACTACGCAAAGAAATAAAAATTCTTATTACTTCTAGTTTGTAGTATAGCAAGTAGTGATATTGTCGTTTTGCGATACAAATTTTTATTTTATTTTAGCGTGTAATGTAGTTTTGCGACGTAATTAGAGCTAAATTTGTCTAGTTCTGTGTTTTTTACGATCTCAATAAAATAATTTGAATATATAATTATATTGTATGCATATCTTATCGACTGGAATCCTTTGTGTT
Organism: Melitaea athalia; assembly: GCA_905220545.2. Classification (NCBI taxonomy): domain Eukaryota; kingdom Metazoa; phylum Arthropoda; class Insecta; order Lepidoptera; family Nymphalidae; genus Melitaea; species Melitaea athalia. The sequence goes on from HG992194.1 coordinate 18,924,530, forward strand.
AAAATTTTTCAAGGAAAACTGGTCAATTTAAAAAACAACTCGCTCGCGTGGACTCCTTTCATGTTAAGAGTTGTAACGTTAACTTTTGCATTTGAAATCTGATGGTCTAAGATCCGGGATATAACAAAATTTTCCCTCATCTGTTAATTAGATGAAACAATTTTTTATAGGCTGATTTCAATATTGTGAATTTATAAAAACAGCCTCTGCCACCATAGGCCTGCTACATTTTTTTAAAATCTTTTCCCTCTCATGTTAATTACATGTAATAAGCTAAAACCGTTAATATTTTACATTATATACCTGACTGTAGTAGGCACCCATCTCTATGATTGCTATACTTACCTGCAGCCAAGTTACTGCTGACTGAGGTTACTGACCTAAATTCACAATATTGAAATCAGCCTATAAAAAATTGTTTCATCTAATTAACAGATGAGGGAATATTTAGCTATCTCGGATCTTAGACCATAAAGTCAGATCTGAGACTAGAGAGATTGAAGGACAAATATTTTTTATATACACTACACAACTCGCCTGATTTCACTTGTCACATCGATTCACATCGATGTATAATATAGCTATTTATTCGCATCTATTGATCGTAACGAAATATATTATCGCATACTTTTGTTAATAAATAAACTTTACGCAAGAAGAGTTTACAAATTAATACAGATATAGTGATTTTAATAAAACAAACAAACAATTTAAAGTATAATATAATTATATATTAATTAATTTAAATCGTTAAAACAGACAGCGATATTAACATAATTTCTTGGAATGTAAATTTTAAGATTGTTATTTAGATTACAATAACAATTTTTGATGTGTATTTTTTATTATTTATTACATAATTAAACTTTGTTTATCGTTATAAAATAATTATCAGTGATTTATAATAAAAAAATCGTTTTAATAATTAAGTTTATGTACTATTTGTTTTCATGACTTACGAAAACAATATTATAAAAATGTTGTTTGTTAAACGGGTTAATAATAATACATTATAGTAATATAAGTTTCAGAATTTTAGTAAAGTCTACCCACTAATTGTAATAACACAAATGTTATTTTATTTGAAACATACAATAGGAGGTTCCTAATTTGGCTGATGTTGTCGTGCATTTGAAATATAAATTTTGTGAAGTTAATTTTCTTCTTTTGCCTTCTTTTACCCTTAATTTATATACCTGTATACTTATATATAAATTTGATCTATTTCCTAATTTTTACACCCACAAACAAGCGTTCTCAGACTAGTAGAGAATGCTTTCAAAGGTAATACCCTAGCGTAAATAAATAAATTAGCCAACAATTTTGTTAAATGTTTTTTTAATTAAAATTGTTATTGTTGACTGTTACAAGTACTTTAAAAAAATATATAGATTTAGAGAAAAGTAATTAGAATTAATTGTTAATCGATACTAATATATAAAGCTGAAGAATTTGTTTGTTTGTTTGTATGAAGTTATGAACGCGCTAATCTCAGGAACTACTGGTTCGATTTTAAAAATTCTTTCAGTGTTAGATAGCCTATTTATCGAGTAAGGCTATAGGCTATATATCATCACGCTAAGACCAATATGAGCGGAGCACCAATGAAGAATGTTTCAAAATCGAGGGATTTTTTCCTTTTGAGAGCTTCCGCTGCGTGCGCTGCGTATACAGTTAAAGTTTCGAAAAAAATCATGTATGACAGAATTGTGCCTATTCCACGCGGAGGAAGTCGCCAGCAGAAGCTAGTTATGTTTATAAAATCACTTCGAACAATCCACTGGACTACCGATATCGTGTTTTAATAAAATGACTTCCCTTCACTTACCTGTCTGCATAATATTAATTAGAGCGAAGTTTGTGTAAAATTTCTTCCGGGAAATTAATCGCTCGTTAGGGGTGCTAAATACCGTGACAGTCCTAACAAGACATTACAAACGATTTGATATTATCGTAATATCGCCTGTTTCATTCACAACTTATTTAGACATCCATCTTTAGTTTTAGAACAAGTCACAGACATTTATGGGTATCGGTAAGTCGTAGTGTGATTTTTTATAGCCTTATAATGTTCCATAAAAAGAGGCTTTAAAATAATAAATGGTTAAATAATAATTAAAATCTTTTTTGATATTTATAGTTTCCGTAAATATAGAAAAAACTATGGCGTAAATAAATTTCACATATTTAAAGTACTTTTAATAATAATTAGTAATAGCGTTTCACACCCTAGTTTAATAACTTGTACAAGATAAAAAAAATATTGTAAGATCGTGTAAAAATTAAAAATTACCGTTTAGCTTCTTGAAATAACTTAAGCTTTCATTTTATCAAAAAAATACCCGACACTTATCAACTACCTACAAATTAGGCACCATCAATTACGGCGCGACCAAATTTATGTCTAGAAAGCCTTTTTTTAAAGGGGGTAAACCCCTTTCGGCCTAAATTCTTATCGTTTCCGGTGGGGGGCTGTTACCTCCCCGCGGCCACTTACCAGACCCTCCTGGGACCATTTTGATAAGGCAGTTTGATTTATTGACTCGCAACTGTTCGGGTTAACGAACTATTTCTTAGAATTCACGCATGAAATGGAATATCGTTCGTGAAAAATGTACTCGTTAGTCTTTTCACAGATATTGGTAAGTTTGAGATGATTATAGTTACATTAGTTTGTTTACTAGCGTCGGGTCAATGACCCAATAGCTACTAAGCTAAATACTAGTAGAGCAATGAATCTTTTTTTTTATATCAACAGGGACGTACAAAGTACACATGTCGGAAGTAAAACTTCTTTGGCAAACTAATTTAAAAAAAAAACTAATTAAAAAAAACTAAAATAAATTAAGAAAAAAACGAAATTAAAATACAAAAAAATAATAGAAAAAAAAAACAAAAAGCCAACGTCACGCGATGTTCCCAGGCGGTCACCCATCCAAGTACTGACCGTCATGACGCTGCCGCGTTACCAGTCGCTCAAATTTTACCCCTCATGCGACTAAAGAAGTTTCACTTCAAAAACCGACCCACTCTGGGATTGGCGGGAATAATTGTAACATTAATTGAAGTTTTTTTTTTTGAGAAAAAAAAGTAAAAAAAATGGCGAACTTCGAAAAAAAGACTATTAAAAAAAGTGATAATTTCATAGATTTGATCATTACAACATTTTTTTGTAACAACACCCCCTTGGACAACTTGACCCTTTGGACAACCCCTTACCAAACAAAACGCATACTTTAAATATTTGAATATACGAGTATGCTATACACTCTATACTCGTATATGGCGACGGGTCGATTCAGTGGTTACAGAAACTGTTGTACTAGAGTGTACAGCTTTTACGAGAAATATTTAAAATAAGAACGAGAAATATTTATTAAAGGCTTTCCAGTATACGCACTCTTTAATTTGGACATTTTTTTCGAAAACTGAAAACAACTAATAGATGAATTTACAATTATAATCAAGTGTACACCGATAACCCTTCTCCTACACGAGGAAAGAGGCCTGTGCCCAGAAGTGGGATATTACAGGCTGAATCGAGATCATGACCGTGATACGCCGATTGTTTTGACCAAGAAATCATTACATTTTGTTCCTTGATGCTATACGTGCACGTGAAAGAAATCAACAAGTTATATATCCTTTAAATCTTTAATATACTATGCAGTGTTCAGAAATAGTTACAATCGATTTACGTGATAAACTAACAAGATAATATTCCTCATAAACACGTTCGCCATGTCGAGACTTATCGAGTGGCTCCACATTGTATTCTAAAGGGTGTAATTGTTGATCGGTTGATATCCGGCGGCGGAACTGCGATATCATCACGGAACCACCGTTTAATAGGGGTCCGTAGGATCTTTTATGCATGGAATTGTGCAAATGATAAGGTTATTTTTTAACCAATATGGTTTATCGGTTGTATGTTATTGTGGTACGTAAATGAAATTGATGTTGTATGGATAATGAAAATTGTTACATATGTGTTAGTAGTTATGTGTAGTTTAAACTATAGTTTGAATAGTGCATTTCTTATATTACTGTATTAAGTATTTAAGATAAAGTACAAAAATTTTAATTTTAGCCGACAAAATCGAACCTCAATATAGCAGGAAAGATGAGATGTAATGGAAGAGTTTATTATTAACACCTAACTTCGCAATAATTTCATTACTGACCCAAAAATCCTTGCTCATACATTTTCAAAAAATAATTATACTAATTGTTAATTTGAGCGAAATAAATATTCAAATATCGTATAGTTCTCATCAATATTTATATTATTCCTACAAATATACTTGATAGCTTAGTTTTAAAGATACTTTTACAACAGTAATTATATGAATCACTTACCTCATCACAAGCTGAACACCTTGGCTTCAGCGTTTCTGCGTGGTGCCGCCCACAATACAGACGGCCCTCCTTCCAGAAGTAGACCAGGTCCACGAGTAGCTCCTGGCAGGTGTTGCAGACGAAGCAGGCGGGGTGCCACCGCGCGGAGGGACCAGCCCTCGCCGCTGACACGCACATGTCACCAATTGACATGGTTTCCTCACACTGGTGGAAGAAAAAACCATAATCAGAATTTGTACGATATAAAAAACATTGGTTTTGAGTTTTGTATCAATCTAGAAAAACCGTGGATGTGTCTCATGTAAATGAATGATCTTGTTTTGATGTAGGTAACAAATATTAATTTGATGTAGGTATGAAACCTTTAATTTTACCAAAAAGTCTAAATAATGATTAATATACGTAGATATCCTGTAATTGGCAAATTCTAACAAATAGGTAAATAAAAGAACTACTTTTCGACTTAGCAATATTAGTTAATATATTATGAAGTTTTGTTAAATATTATTTTTCGAATGCAGGAAAATTTAATTCGTTTTTGGGCAAATAAGGTAAAGCAATTGACCAATTTACCCCGTATCTCTTACGAGGACAAACCCAAACTAATGGGTATCTCCCAGTGTTCTAATCTGAGTGTTATGAAAACTGAATTTATATGAATCGTATAAGAATACATAAAAATTATTTTTATTATTTTTATCCTTCTATGGAGAAAATAGCGTAATGTCTTGAAATATTAAAGTTATATTACTCAGAAGTGTCTAAAAATATATATATTTATATACATTTTAATATAAAGTCTATTAACGATTACAATAATCGATAACAATAAATTATTTTAGGAAAAGTAATAGACTGGTGTTTTGGAAATTCTGTATTTTCAGCTGAATTTACAATCCCATTTGGCGGTAGCTGTACTGATCATACGCCGCGTTGGCGCAGCGGTCACAGCATTGGATTGCAAACGACTGTTGCGCGGGCGGTTGCGGGTTCGATCCCCGCACACGACAACATTTGTATTGGGCCATACAGATCTTTGCCGTGGTCTGGGTGTTTGTGCAGTCCTTGTGGGTCTCCCCACCGTGCCTCGGAGAGCACGTTAAGCCGTCGGTCCCGGTTGTTATCATGAACACCTGATAGCGATCGTTACTCATAGTAGGGAATATATCCGCCAACCCGCATTGGAGCAGCGTGGTGGATTAAGCTCCGATCCTTCTCCTACACGGGGAAGAGGCCTATGCCCAACAGTGGGATATTACAGGCTGAATCGTGATCGTACTGACCATAAATAGAGAATTAAGTGTGAAATAAATATTTAAAGGCTTTTGACACCAATTTGAATAAATCAGAATTTTGAATTTTTTCTTCATCAATGACAATATATTTAGATATCCCGTTGATAGCGACATTTAACAATTGATTTAATCAAAAATATATTAAAGTACATATTTAGGATTTGAAATGTGTGAACTAAAAATCGTTTATTTGTGCGGTGAGCCTAGTACCAGAACGTTGATGCACTATTTGGATAAGATCGTTAACAATGACTGACCTCGCTCCTAATCTAGTGACGAACGGACCTACATCCTGACTATTACGATCATTCGTGCATTTTTAATTTATGTACTATGATAGTTTTTGACAATTTAAAATATGTCACAGTAGGTACTTTAATTGCTGCATTCGAAAAATTTAATTATGAGTTTTGGTATTCATTAAGATACTAATTATTATTTAATGATTACGCGAATTTAACTCATTATAATGAAACAACTTTGGAGGACTTTAACCATGGTCCTCCCGTGTCCACGGTTGCTGTAAAGTACCCGAAAAAAAAATCTAATAAACCGCGATAAAATCCAAAAAAAAAAACTGTTACATTATAATAATATACTATTTCAGAAGTTAATAAATCTAATATCGTTCATTGGATTACTCGTCAAGTTTTAAAACCAGTACATTCGTATCAAAAATTCTCTGCCAACTCGTAGTAGAGTCATAGTAAGCTATATCTAAACCTTTCTTCTAGAACTAAGCCCTGCAGTGCTAAAATAAATTAGGCAGTTTACAAATAGTTCCAATACAGAACACTACAATATCAGTATCAGTTACTTCTATTATAATTAAAATGATACTTCTTTAGAATCGTTGGTTCGTGGAACTTCTTTAGGTGGATGAGGGTAAAATTTGAGAGAAAGTGTGACGCGGCAATGTCGGGCGCGGTCAGTACTTGGATGGGTGACCGCCTGGGAACTCCGCGTGACGTTGGCTTTTTATTTTTTTTCAATTAGTTTGCCAGGGAAGTTTTACTTCTCACATGACGTGTACTTTGTGCGCACACAATTTTTATTACAAAATAATTCGCTCCACGCATCTTTCTATATCAAACAACCTAAGCTGTATGTTCTCCGTTTGTTAGTATTTTATTGATAAGATACATTAGGTATGCTGGTATGCAACGCCTCCAGCCTGCAGATGATAAAAGTTATATCCTGGTGTTTAGCACCAGATCCCGGACTAGTTCTTATGTGACATAATTGATGATCGTAAACGAGTCCACGGGTACCGTCATTAATTATTTACAAGCTTGCTCCTGGAGAATCAATCCTAGGAATTAAACACGGAAGTACCTATAACTTCTTTAACTTCTAATACATTTAAATTCTTTTGAACGTAGATGTTTAGTATAATTAATTAGTTGAAATCTTCAGATATGTTTGTATGTTAATAAGTATAACATGTGCACGTGATAATTGCAGAAAATTTAGATGTCTAAGTCCGCATAAATTACGTGTTTTTGTGATTGTGTAGGTATATTTTCATTAGCAATAGATACATAAAATGATAAAAATATGTCTTATACTTAGTTAAATAAAATACATTGGTTATGTTTTAAAATGCTACCGACAAGTGAACTAATTGTATCTATCAGTTTAAAAACTTGTCAAAAAGTTCACTCATTGGTTATAAAATGGACCGCATAAAAAATCCTTTAATTTGAAGAATTCCTTACAGCCTGGTTATACGAATTAGTTACGTTAAGCAACTTCACAAAATGACAAATCTAACTCAATTATATTACTGTGAAAAAATGTTTATTTAGCAGCGACAATATACATTGCTGAATTTGACAAATATTATTGATACACCCCATAGACCTTACCGAGAAATCGGGATCTATTTATCCGTTTTAACCAAAAATCACGTAGAGTTTTTTTTTTATATAATTATATTTTGCGAGCGGACACGTAAATTCTCGGAAGAGTCTGATTGTGTGGCTGTTCTGAATTCGTGACGTGGACCGCCGCCGCGCCGTCGGAGCTCGGTTCTGTTTCACGGTTATGTTACGCGGTTGAGAGTCTCTATGACATTCCGAGGACAGATATTGAACTGAGGTGATCGTTTCTTTAAATTGTTCGAGATTACTCAATCGAAATACATTTCGTTTTTATGCTGTCGCGGAACTTAAAAATCTCTCGAATATTTGGTCGAAGTATCCTGTGATATTGTAGAGTTCGCTGACTTATTTAGTTTTTCAGATGAGGTTTAGTGCTTTCATAATGAAATAGCATGGCTAAATATATTTTTTTATGTAGCTAGGTTGGCAAACAAGCGTACGGCTCACCTGATGGTAAGACCGTAGCCTATAGACGCCTGCAAAACCAGAAGCATCGCAAGCGCGTTGCCGACCCTATCCCCAATCCCCCCCAGGAGCGATTATTGTGTGGTAATATTATTAAGATGTCATTAGTGTATTTTGTTTAGTTATAGTCATCGATAAATTAGATTTAACATTAGTTTTGAATTTGAAATTATCAAGAATTATTGTTGAAAATCTGAATTAAAAATTTACTATATACTACTGATCTATATTATCTATATTAATATTATAAAGAGGTAAATTTTTTAAATTTATTTGTTTGTAGGGTGTAATCTTTGCACTGATCCGATTATGAAAATCCTATCACTAACTTCTGTTAGTGATAGGATTTAGCTTATGACATAGCTATATTAGCTATGTCACTTCTTAATAGTGTAGCTTTCTAGCTACACTATTAAGAAGTGACATAGCCTATATTTTATTGTTATTGAACAAAAAATTAAGTGAAAAATATTAGTATACATAATTATGTAAATCAAATCGGAGAAATGCGAGCGAGATGAAAACTTTTCAATATATTTGCATCACAAAAATAAATAATTAATGCCTAACGAAGTGGGCACGGGTCGGCTAGTTGTTATTATATAGAAAAAGAAAAACAGAATCATTAAAAGTATATAAAGTTTTATTTATTAACGATTTTGAAATGAATTTATTCAAATACAAATCAACCTGATCATAAAAACATGACATTCTTGTACAACAATGCAATAACAAAACGCTTGAACATAAATCAAATTATAACATTTTCTGTAACAAATCCTGACCGCGTGGAATGTTATGAATGTCAGCAACAATTTTTTCGTCGTAGAATTAGTGAGCTCGCAATGTACGGAATGTGACGTTGAGTTAAATGTTAGACATAGCTTTTTTTTACTGTTACTTCAAGGTTGAAATGTTACGATTGTTAACGTAACTTGTAAATAGCACGTAATAAATTCAATAAACTTAGTTATATAGGTAGTAGTTAGTGTTTGATTTCTGAGCTTTAAGGTAAACGAATTTCAAAACGGATCCGGCTGACTTAGGAAGCTAATAATAATATGGCCTAGATAAGAATTTTCCGGGAACTATTTTGCGATTTACCTTTAACGTACTAAAGTATATAGTAAAATAATTTTTATCCAGCAGTTGGGTGAGGGTATGTCTAGTTCGGGGTGCATGTCGGTCACCTCCTCGTGGTGCACCCTGGACAACGGGACGGGCAGCAGTATCGCAGTCGCGGTACTGCTGCTCGTCGCGGCTAACGACTGACTCGAGGGGTGCGCTCCGGGTACTGCTCGACCCGTGAGCGCACTAGAGGGACGGGGTGGGTGGGTTCGCTTGCCCGCCCTGTAGCGCGAAAGCGCGGTTTGCCGGCCGGGTTGTGCTGGCTCCCTGGAGCTTTGCTCGGTTGCCGGTGCAATCCGGCAGACGTGATGTGTGAGGGCCGGGCTGTGCTGGCTCCCTGGAGCTTTTAGCTCGGTTGTTGGTGCAGTCCGGCGGACCCGTGAGGTGGCTGCCGGGTCATGCTGGGCTCCCTGGAGCTTTGCTCGGTTGCTCGGTGCGATCCGGCGTTGGAGGTCGGGCGGGCCTAACCCCCAACGCCAAGATGCCAGGCGATGAAGGCCAGGCCTGCCTGGCTTGGAGGGGGGACGCTCCTGGACATGTGTCCCCATTCTGCAGACGGTAGACTGGTCCGGTTGAGCGTCCCTACGTGGGGTGGCCGGCTGGGGGTTGGGGGATCCTCGGCTGGCTTGAGACCCCACGCGTCGTCGGGAGGGGTGGTCTTGTGGGTGTCACCCCTTTAGGTGCTGGGGCCAAGTTGGGAGTAACGATCGCTATTAGGTGTAGGTACATGACAACAATCGTAACCGATGGGTCATCGTGCTTTTCGATGCACGGTGGGGAGATCAACAAGGAGAGATATCAAGACCGAAAAGATTAATTTGTATAAATACAACTAATAATCCATCCCGCAAACCGTCGGTGTTTCAAGCGACTACACCAGAGAATTATTGAATTATTTTTCATTTTTATTAATTTTTTTATTAATCGGGTAGTTACTAAATATATATTAATAATACAGTTTGTTTGCACACAACTGAAACCAGGTAGTTAGGTAAATTCAGTTTAAAATCGATGAAAAGTTATTTCGTTTTATCTAAAAAATGAACTTCAACACATATTTCAAGATCAAAATTAGCTAAATCGGTCAAGCCATTCTCGAGTTTTAGCGAGACTAACGAAGATTTATATATATAGATATATATATAGATTTAAGTGTGTTCGTCAAAATATGGACAGTTGTGCGTCATTTCGTAAAAGCACTTGATCAAACAGTTTTTGAGCGTGTAGAAACTAAAATTTTGCTAAATACAATAGTCTACGTTTTAACGTCAATAAAGATAATACCTGTATCTAGTTTAGGTCATAAAAGATAAATATGTCTAACTTAAACTTCATAAGTATTTAAATCCCTGAGAACTGTCAGCGTGCTTGTAAATATTAAATATGTAATTCTGAGAACTCACTGGTAGTCAATAGTAATCAATTAGGATACAGTGGAAATGCATCGATCTAAAGGTTGTTGGTGTAATTCCTTACCTTTCAGCTATCCTTATCTATACTAATATAATAAAGCTGAAGAGTTTGTTTGTTTGTTTGTTTGTTTGTTTGTTTGTTTGTTTGTTTGTTTGTTTGCTTGAACGCGCTAATCTCAGGATCTACTGGTCCGATTTGAAAAATTCTTTCAGTGTTAGATAGCCCATTTATCGAAGAAGGCTATAGGCTATCTATCATCACGCTAAGACCAATAGGAGCGTAGAACCAATGAAGAATGTTTCAAAATCGGGGTTTTTTTTCCTTTTGAGAGCTTTCTAGAGAATTGGTCCTATTCCACGGGTACGAAGTCGCGCGCAGAAGCTAGTATACATATACTAGCTGTGCTTTTTATAATAACAGATCATATTAAATGATTTGTTTATAACTTTACTCAATACATTGTAGTTCAAGTTCTGTGTATAGACGTAATTTGGTTAGTCTTTCATCCAAAACTTTCTTTTTTTTCTCTCTAAGTATTCGCTTCTAATATATTAAAAATTCCTTTGTGGTCGATTTACATCAGACGAGCGAATGCTCATTCTATCCCCACTATATCAAATTCTTTTAGTGTAAACAGGCGTAGAGCATTCTTTCGTTTTTATATATTATACTAGCTTCTGCGCGCGACTTCGTCGGCGTGGACTCCGCTCCTATTGGTCTTAGCGTCATGATAGCCTAAAGCCTTCCTCGATAAATGGGCTATCTAACAGTGAAAGAATTTTTTAAATCGGCCCAGTAGTTCCAGAGATTACCGCGTTCAAACAAACAAACAAACAAACAATCAAACAAACAAACTCTTCAGCTTTATATATTAGTATAGATGAATACGAGTTTTCGTTGTCACATAAATATCAAGAAAGAATGCTCTTGTTCCAGCTCTAGCTCTTTGTTCGTTTGGTCTAAACCCAGCCTTACAGATCTAACCACGTAAATTTATTAACTGACGTAGAGCACAGTAGGAAATATCCTGCTTAAAATATGGAGCAGCCCGAGTGGCAAAATACCTTGATTTTAGAGAAGATTACAGCTAAATAATACTTCTTTCAAGCAATGTTGTATTTCTGTGATGAGTAAAGTGACTAGAACTCCTAGGGGCATGGGGGTAGGGTCGGAAACACACTTGTGATGCTTCTGGTGTTGCAGGCGTAATTACCTAAGCTACGGTAATTGCTTACCATCACTCTGGTTAGCTTATTCACCACAGGAACACGACACTGCTTGAAAGCATTTAGTTGTGATCTTCTGTGAGGAGTATATTTCCTGCTATGCTCTCAGTTACAGTTATACTTATAAAATGTAATAATATAAAATGAGAATAAATGTCTTGATAAAGGAACTGTTTTATTGAATAGATTGAATCAAATTAGTATTCTTCAAGTTATATTTGCAATCTAATATAACCAGGCTCATTAGAAGGCGTATAAATCTCAAGCGATTCCGGGAAATAGAGACGCCATCACGATATCCGATAGGAAACCATGAATGTTATTAATATAAGTAAACGTTGTAATTGCCAGTCGTGGCACGGTTACTATGGATTTATTCAAGCCTGTACTTCCACGTTGAGCGTCTGGCGGCCCAGACTCTTGTGACTCACGCCTGCTTTTGATTGGTACAAGTTGTGCACTACTGGCGGGACAATGTTTTGGTTTAATGCTGGACTAAATGGTTGGACAAATGCAGACCAAATTATCATAGATTTCATAGCCTCTCATATCTCGGTATGTTTGGTCGGTTTATGAGATTTTTTGAAGTGAAACTTCTTTAGGCGCATGAGGGTAAAATTTGAGGTTGGGTGACCGCCTGGGAACACCGTGTGGCGTTGGGTTTTTGTTTTATTTTAATTATTTTTTTCAATGAGTTTGCCAAAGAAGTCCCACTTCTGACATGTGAACTTTGTACGCACGCAATTTTTGTTCCATATTAGGGTTGTTCTTTCATTGTTTTTTTTTCTTTAAATACATTCAATATTCCGTCAAAATGAAAACTTGTTTCAGAGGAACACAGCATACCGTAATTAAAATCCTTATAGCTTATATAGATTTGTCGTAGTCGATAGAATACCGGTCGCTCAGTAGTCTATATTTATAGTAGTATTTTTGTGGTCTGTGTTGTTCTGTTGTCTTTCTGTCCTAATCCGTCGTATATGACTACATATACATTGATTTTGGGTCTAAGTTTTTAATGTTATGAATTATTTTTGGATGGTATTTAAGTATGAACGTACTTTTGAAGTCTTTAACTTCTTGCATTAATTTATAGATTATGTTAAGAAAGTGTAAACGAAGTTGATTGATCATCCAGATACGCCAATACAAAAAATTTAAGCGATTTTATTTTTGAATAGGCCTGTTTTAACCAAGAAGGTTGTTCATATTTAAATAAAGCCAATAAAGTATGATATAAAACAACAAAAAAAATTGTTTCATAAAAATCTCTATCGTTTGTGTTTAACACCACACCCCACACGAGTTCATACGTTATTGTTAAATGCAGACCTATAGATTTTAATCAGACATCTCAGGTTTATTCTTCACTGTTGCTTTTCAATACATCTTCTTTATATTTTTTATTTTTTTGAGGCTTTATTTGAGTTTACATACGCTAGAATGAAATATGCAGTTCTGCAAAAATACTATGCAATTAAATTTTATGTTTGATTTTATTTAATGTTCTATATCTTACATTGCTAATTTTGTTTTAATTTGTTCGTTTGTTCATTGTTCTTTCTTTTTACTCGTACTTTTGCCGTAAATTTTTAATCGTGGGTTGTTTGAGAACGGGTACAAGTACAATGAATGAGTTCATAGGAATATTTTGCATGACTTAGATAAATTTATCGAATAGTTAGACTTTGGACGCAACAATGATTTTTAAGTTTGCGTGAATAATTAGTTTTCGGAAACGTACGTCACTATGTCTCGACGAGTTCAGTTGAAAAATGATTTTAGTATGAATTCCTGCACTTATCAATTTTAGTCATCCTGGGTCGGAGCTGACTAACACAGGTTGTTTGACTTTCACTGCCGTTGATGTACGTGACAGACGCGGCGGGATCAGCTGAGCGGAAACGGACGTGACGTCACGGGATGTTATCGTAGGTTGCTGGACTATTTCGATTCGTACGACGGTAGTGTTTTAATCGACGTAGGTTCAATGAGAGTTTTCTTATTATTGTTCGCTTGTCACTGAGCATGCTTGAGTACGATTTGTACGGAGGTTACCAAGTCCATTTGTAATTCATATCTTATATCTGTTTTTGCATGGTTAAAAATAATATAGTTACTGAGAATATCATACTGAGAGCGTCGTAAATTAATTGAGGGATACTACAATTTGTTCAATAATTTTGTCAGTCAGTTTGTTTTGTCAAAAACGTATATTATTTATGACTGCGTTTGGTATTATCCGTGTTTTCGAGACCACACTCGAGACGCGAGTGATCGCCATCAGGATCGATGAAAAAACCCATCAAATGTAAAATTGGATTGTCGGCGTTAATCTGTCGAAAACTATGGCAAGGCAAACACTGATAGCTACAGCCACGCCTCACGGGATAACGACTGCTACATGAAAAGGACCGACAGCATCCATCGGTACTAAATTATTGGAGTTCGCAACGTGTCTTCATGTTAATAGAAGTAGATTGTTACGGAGACAAAAAGTAGTGTTAGGATTTCGGCGATCGACAAACAGAGCGGTGGGCTAATGACAGGGTATGGTTTTTGATGATATGTAGATAATTTAAGCGCAAATATTGGAGTTCCTCGGAGGACCACCTACGTGGCGGGGCTTAATTGGTGTGTTTCGAACATTTGTTTTAACACTACGCATTAATGTTCTTGAGCATTGATATGTTAGTGATTTTAATAAATCATGTATTGTTATTTTGTAGTATATTGTGTTGTATGTTATTACGTCATTAAAAAATTAACATGGCGGCGGTTGTCAAGTGTCACATTTTTTGGTACAGATTGTATAATTGATGGTACGCTATTTCTAAAATAATCTTAAATAGAGTTTTAGTTAGATTTAAAACTTAACCAACTCGGGAAAATGAAAAAAATAATGAAAAAATTCGTGTTTTTTTTTTTCAAAGTTATCCGTCTTGTCAACTAATTTATTTACCAAATAGTCAATAACAGGCGGTCCATACAGCGGAGACATTCCCACACCAGCACAAAACGTACTTCACGCCACTTTCCAGACACTTGTATTATTTTTTTTTCGTCTTACTAAGATACCTGCTGCGTTCGAGAATTCGATGCGATCTATGACGACGGTACTTTTCGATTCATCATCCAATACTTTTACAGTATCATTCATTATTATACGTAAAGGAACAAAACAAGTAATGGATAGCTACAGAAGTGTTATGATGGTTGGATGGTCGTCGGTGAGGACAATCGGGTGTGATGAGGCGGATCGGAGCGTGATCACGTATCTCGAGTTGGGAAGCTCTAGCGAAACAATTGAAGGTTGACAAATATGTGAATAGGGGACACGCTGGCTCCATTGAAAGGTTGATTTACTCCGAAATGTATACGAATTTCTCTATTCATGTGTTGGAATTTTCGTATAACACAAGTAACAGCATATTCAAAATGGACCATACTTAATTAGGTAAGTTAACATTTCGATTTTTAGGTCAAAGTATTAAAAACCTTCCGTGGGCCTTAAGGAACATACAAAAAAATAAATTAGCCGAATTGGTCGAGTCATTCTCGAGTTATGCACTTAGTAACATTCATTTTTATTTATATAGATAATTTACGTAAATATATTCTTAAATAAAAAGCTTTATATTTAAAATAATAATGTTTAGGTATAATTTGTTCCATTAAGTGTCATCAACATTTGACTAATTAAATGTTTAGACCGTACTAATTGGACGAATAATTAAAATTTTACTTCGACAATTAAACATTGTGTCTTCAGCTTTGATCCTTTGTAATTTTATATTCACATTTGAATTTATTATTAATTGTTTTTTGTAATATATTAATATCAACAATGAATTCATTTTAAATTTAAACTAGAAATACGGGTGATTTCGTTTGTAATTTTAGGAAGAATTTAATAATCTATACTAATAATATAAAGTTGAAAAGTTTGTTTGTTCATTTAAACGCGCTAATTCTAGGAATTACTGGTTCCAATTGAAATAATTGTGTTTGCTCGCAAACGAAAAAAAACCGACTTCAATTACATCGACAAGTAATACCTACAACGTAATAAGACAAAAAAATAGTCAAGTAAATACGTGCTATTAAAGATTACTCAAAAAGTTGTGATCAGATCTCGATATAATTTAAACAAGACTACATGACAAGTATTAGCTTTCGATTAAAGTAAGAATCATCAAAATCAGTACACCGAGTAAAAAGCTATGCGGTATAATACAACGTAGGTCGACCAAAAAGTAGTCAAGTAAATACGCATTATTAGATATAACTTTTTGGACGTTAACGTTTTTGGAAGTCGGTTAAAAAATCATTTTGTATTAGGTAGTCCATTTACCGAGGAAGGCTTTTTTTCTCAGATTAACGCGGGCGAAACCACGGGGCACAGTTAGTGTACTATAAGTCAACATAAAGTATTAGTTGACAAGTGATTTGTATTTTTATTGTGATTATTTAACTGACAACGCGTTGGCACAAAGTCTAAGCACTGTATGTTGAGCTGTCGCGGGTTCGATCCACGTTCATGACAAACATTTGTATTGGCTGTATAGATATTTGTCGTGGTCTGGGCATTTGTGGTTGTATTGTGGCCGTTGAGTGTGAAGCGTTTGTTTACTTATTATTAAAAAAATTACGAATAAATCAATAATGTCTCCATGACAAAATTATGTAAGTTTTGTACGTATAATATATTGTTAAATAAATAAATAATTAATTAATACAGATTATTTCACAAGACAATTTATTTATATTTCAAAAATACGTAATTTGACATTTATATGTACCTGCTTATCTATTTTTTTTGTATAAAGTCATTTTTTTAAATATAATATAACTGACTTATTTATGTTTAATTTCTTAGATAACGAGACGGATGTAATCGTTTGTACCACAGACAACAGAAATACTAGTTTGTACGTACGTACAGACACCTCATTGCAAATTTTTAAATGTATTAGAGAATATTTGAGATGTAGAACTGAATGTACTAGACGTAGACGTTGTTCACAGAATGATGGCAACGGTAAATTCTTCACAATTAGATTTCTCAGCGAAATTTCTCATATTTTTATACAAAGGAGATATTATGAAAAAATTTCGAACAAGATTCCTCTGAGATATAATCAATTATTCTCGAATAAAATTATTTTAAATACATTTTTACTTACATTTGTTATCTTGAATTATCGAGGTACTTATTTATTTATTTATTTTATACTTTATTGTACATCACAACTACAAATATCATTTACAGACTGTGAAGTACAATGGGCGGACTTATGGCTATTTAGCTATTTCTTCCAGACAACCCAAATATATATTTCCTACTATGAGTAACGATCGCTATCAGGTGTACATGATAACAACCGGGACCGACGGCTTAACGTGCTCTCCGAGGCACGGTGGGGAGACCCACAAGGACTGCACAAACACCCAGACCACGGCAAACATCTGTATGGCCAATACAAATGTTGTCGTGTGCGAGGATCGAACCCGCAACCGCTCGCGCAACAGCCAATCGCAATCCATTGCTGTGACCGCTGCGCCAACGCGGCGCCTACGCGCGCGCGGTACCTAATGGGTACATAGTTTTTTATTTACTAGCACGTTGGCGCAGTTTCTGCAGTGGCCCTGCTTTCTGCTCCGCGGGTTCCGGGTTCGATTCCCGTCTGAGTCTGGGTGAAATATATGTATTTATCTATGTTTTATTACCATATATATTTAGCTATTATTTAATATATTTATAAACGATGTCATATCCTGTTTTCGTACGTCAAAAATACTCTTATATGCAGACGATATGAAAATACTATGTAAAATATGTTCATACGAGGATACTATTGCCCTGCAGGGCGATCTGGATCGATTCCGAATTTACTGTACAAAGAACAAACTGGACCTGAACGTCTCAAAATGCTATGTTTGTACTTTTACACGCAAGCCCAACCCAATAACTTACCAATACACATTATCTGGAATCGCAATAACTAGAGTAAACACTATCAGGGATCTTGGGGTAACATTCGACTCAAAGCTTTTGTTTGATGCACACGTTTCAAACGTAGTTAGTAAGGCAAATAAGGCACTAGGATTCATCATTAGAATATCGAAAGATTTTAAAAATATTAAAACGATCAAAATTTTATATTGCGCTTTTGTCCGTAGTCATCTCGAATATGCTTCTCAGGTGTGGAACCCCAATTATAATATCTATATCTCACGTTTAGAAAACATTCAAAAAAAGTTCTTAAGGTTTATACAATATCGTTCTAAAACATATTTGCCGGATTATTTCAGTCGATGCCGAAAGTTTCATCTACTCCCTTTGCAACAGCGTAGAATGATAGCGGATATTTCCTTTATATTTAATATTGCAAATGGGTTGACGGATGTACCCGAGCTGTTGAACAAAATTGGACTGTGCGTACCATCAGCTCAGTTACGAAAACATGACCTTCTTTACACTCCTGCCACCCGTACTATCTATAGGCAGAATTCATACATGATCAGAGCTTGTCGTTTGTTCAATGCGGTGTGCCGGAGGGTCGATATTGATCTCTTTAGCATGAGTGTGACAAGACTAAAAAGAGCGTTGTGTAACGATTTTTTCGCACATCAAAGCTAGTCGATTATTTCAAGATTGGTGTGTTCTTGGCTTTTCTATAGAATTATTTGCATATTGTTTTTTGATCTTATACTAACTCAAATTTATTTCATATATCTATTAATACTAACAGTGAAAACTTGTAATTGGCCATAATTTAATCATTTTTTTTTTATAATTGTAACTAGCTGTAAGTTTTCTAAATTTGAAAATAAAATAAAATAAAATAAAATAACAGTCAGCTGTTACCTGTAACACAAGCATTAAGTTACTTACCATAGGAACAGACGACCGTGTGTGTATGTTATAAGATATTTATTTATTATTTACTAGCTTCTGCACGCGACTTCGTCCGCGTGGAATAGGATCAATTCTGTCTGAATAAAAGGAAAAAAGAACCGATTTTGAAACATTCTTCATTGGTGCTACGCTCCTGTTGGTCTTAGCGTGATGATATATAGCCTATAGCCTTCCTCGATAAATGGGCTATCTAATGCTGAAAGAATTTTTCAAATCGGACTAGAGATTAAACAAACAATCAAACAAACTCTTCAGCTTTATAATATTAGTATAGATTATTAACTTTATATATTTAAAACTTACAATTTTTTGAAAGCCATAAATAAAATTAGCGCAATGAATACATTTCCTAGTTCCATATGACGAATATATTTATTTTAATTGTTATTTTAACAACTCTATTTTACGGTCTGTTTTTTTCCGTAGAGTCAAAGACCAGATAATGTCTATTATGAAAATGCAAAATAATCATAATATGATCATTGTTATCGAGTACTTGACGACAGTTTACTAATTTTTGTAACTTTTAATTTATTTCCATCTCACAGTTTATTGTCTATTCTTGATTTAAATTTAAAAAAAAATCTAGAATTTGCTAATCGAATTAATTGTATTATACAAAAGAATATACTCGTATTTATTATGAGATATATAACCTGTAGTCTGTGATATAAGACCTTTTTTGTGAGCAAGCACTGGCTGTAATGGAACATTCCGACCCCCGTACGGTGGGATTCCTGTGTTGCCAGAAACACACACAGCACAACACACACACAAAGGTATATATCTAAAGGTATATATCGAGTATATGTCTAAGACAAATATAGCTCACAGAATCATTTTGTTTTGCAACAGTCTAGTTGTTAGTGTGTGGAGGCTGTTTATATGTAGGTTGTAGCATGTATTAAAACTATTGACATAGAGAAAGTCTAGTTTTCATTTTGACATTTATATTAATACTAGCTTCTGCGCGCGACTTCGTCGCCGTGGACTCCCCTCCTATTGGTCTTAGCGTGATGACACATAGCCTATAGCCTTCCTCGATAAATGGGCTATCTAATACTGAAAGAATTTTTCAAATCGGCCCAGTAGTTCCAGAGATTACCGCGTTCAAACAAACAAACAAACAAACAAACAAACAAACAAACAAACTCTTCAGCTTTATATATTAGTATAGATACGAATATAAAGATCAAAATTATTAAAAAGAAATTATTAGCCTAAGCTTATTATTCAGTGCAGGATTACATCAACGATAAAGTTGTGACGACTTAGTGATGCTGTATATCATGCAAGATATTACCAATTTTGTATTGACACACAGTGTATTTTTTTAAAGAGTAATTGCCGAGTTTCTTGCCGGTTCTTCTCTGCCGAAATTGACGGTAGATTAACTTTTAAAGATAATTAAAATTTTAATTTGTAACATGACGATTCGAAAGTGCTTTTGAAGCATATTTGAATAAAACTGTTTCGATTTTGATGTGATTAGTTACATACTCATTGTCACACTATGTAACGTGAGAGCGCCACAGACATTAATGTCAGACACTTAGCCATAGATCAAATTAATGTTATCTTCAATCATAGTTGTTGAGAGGTATTCAGCGAATTATCTGGGAAATAATGATTTTTACAAGCAAAACTATTTTTAGTATTTATTTCCTTGTACAGATACTAGCTTTTATCCATGACTTTCGTTCCCAGTTTTTATCATGTACATCTTATAGCTATCGTTATTCATAGTGGGGAACATATCCGCTAACCCGCATTGGAGCAGCGTGGTGGATTAAGTTCTGATCCTTCTCCTGCATGGGGAAAGAGGCCTATGCCCAGCAGTGGGATATTACAGGCTGAAGCGATCCGTGACTTTGAACTTATAAACTATATTTAGGTCTATTACTATAGTTGTTTATATATATTTTTTTAATATTTGGATTGCTATCGCTACATGGTATAATATAAAGTGTTAAGTTGAACTTCAAGTCATAAAATTGCAAAAACAGAATTAAAAAAAAACATACATTCATAGGCAAGAAATTTTAAATATATTTTAGTTTCTTTTCCTTGTACTTATATATTAATGTGTATATTAATTAAGTATAAAAATAATAGCTTATTTTGATCAAACACTGTAATTTTTTGCATATGTATAAATACATTAAGTACGTAATATAACTTTTATCATAGAGATTTAAATACCAGTAGACATACCTATTTAAATTTTTCACGACACAGTAATTTTGCGCATATGAGGTCAAAATCACAATCAAAATAAATTTATTCAAATAGGCATCAAAAGCACTTTCGATTTGTCATCTATCTATACATATAATAAAATGGTAGAAAAGTCAAAACTGTACATTGAATATTTTTTTAAAAGAATACTTGGGGTGTGATCTACAATCGATACCGAAGCCAAAAATATAGTTTTTAGAATTTTTATCTGTTTGTCTGTTTGTCTGTATGTATGTCCGGGATAAACTCAAAAACTACTGCATGGATTTACTTCAAATTTGGCACGAATATTATTAAGAAGTCGGGTCAGAACATAGGCTACATATTATCACGCTATCACCTACGGGGAACGAGCAGTGAACGCACGCAGATGACGTCGCGGGCAGCAGCTAGTCTTACATATTATAATTATGCTAGCTTTAAGTGATAATTATTTTTCAAAGTGAAGCTACCACCGATTCGGAATGCGGCTTCTGCAGAGAAGAATCGGCAAGAAACTCCGCAGTACCTACTCTTTTGAAAGTAATACGTAAACTGTGTTTTAATA
Organism: Melitaea athalia; assembly: GCA_905220545.2. Lineage (NCBI taxonomy): Eukaryota > Metazoa > Arthropoda > Insecta > Lepidoptera > Nymphalidae > Melitaea > Melitaea athalia. The sequence goes on from HG992194.1 coordinate 18,946,006, forward strand.
CAAAATTAATGATATCTTGCATGAAATATATTTAAATGCATTAACTAAAACTTTAGTAACATTCAATTGTTATCCTAAGGGTTTAGTTATGTACCTACAGACATTTTTTATATATATACCAAATGTTTGTCGTTTGATCCGTCTGTTCCCAATACAATGTTTACACTCCGATGTCAGTGATTGAGTATTTTCGTCGAAGCAAACAACCCGATTGGATCCGAAGTGTCTCGACCAGACACAATTACTTTTATTGTTGAATTTATTTGTGTGAATAAAATTTCAGCAAATATTGTGTGTCTGCTCTTATTGACGGAAACGTTCGTTAAATAACTTAAAACATTCATGCTAATACTGTTATTTCAAAATATCGATTAACTAGCTTCTGCGCGCGACTTCGTCGGCGTGGACTCCGCTCCTATTGGTCTTAGCGTGATGATATATAGCCTATAGCCTTCCTCGATAAATGGGCTATCTAACACTGAAAGAATTTTTCAAATCGGACCAGTAGATCCTGAGATTAGCGCGTTCAAACAAACAAACAAACAAACAATCAAACAAACAAACTCTTCAGCTTTATTATATTCTAGTATAGATTTATAGCAATGAAGACGTATTGACGCTGTAGTCACCACCATTGGTCATAGTTCTATGGGTCGAGAGTTCGGTGTCAATTATATTAACTGAGGTAGTAACACACAGGAAATTTCCTGCTCAAAATCTGGTGCAGCTCGACTGGGGAAGTACCTCGACCTTACAGAAGACCACAGCTAAATAATACTGTTTTCAAGCAGTGTTGTGTTTCTGTTGGTGAGTAAGGTGACCAGAGCTCCTGGGGGGAATTGGGGATAGGGTCGGCAACGCGCTTGCGATGCTTCTGGTGTTGCAGGCGTCTATAGGCTACAGTAATCGCTTACCATTAAGTGAGCCGTACGCTTGTTTTCCGGCCTAGATGTATGTAAAATAAATATATAGATATCATGACAAATGTTTGTATAAAACTTTTTGTTTAATCTTGTGTCTGTCTGCGCACTTCAATACAGAATTCTCATTAAATTAGGGGCATGTTAGGGGCTGTTAAGAAAGCTTCTATTTATTGTAATATTTTACTCTTTATAATAAGATCTAGTACCAGCTTTATTTCTTTATTTTAATTATTATTTCTAAACAAAAATTATAATACTTAACTTATAAAATATATACTACCAATACATATATAAAAAACACATTCCTAAAAAATCCAAGTCGGGGGTCGCGTGTGAACGGAGCGCCATGAAATCGAGCCACTAAACTTTTTAAAAAAGTGCTGTCTGACCACTCGACGAGGAATTTAGACCTCACGACACGTAGACGACATATCGTTACTGAGTTTTATTAAAATGTTACAAAATTGTCTGTATATGTAAATAAATATGACGAGATAGAAGGTATGTATATTCTAGAGCTATCTAGAATATTGATGATTGATGCAAACGCTTAGTATAGAAAGTTAGTGTAGAGACTATAGTAGGCTCAAAAAAAAGTGTCTCAGCTCCAACGCACGACTGGAGTTTACTCCTTTAGATCGACTACAACTGTCTAAATAGGCATAAAAAAGGCTTACTAGTCTTAGAAAAAGATTAATACCATATCAAATGGTAAATAAACGAATCAAATAACGTCATAGGGTTACGATAGATGGCGCACAAAAACGTAACGAAGTCATTCGTTCAGTAGATTTTTCTCCTCATATTATTTTCATACCGAGGGCCTTATATGAAAATCAATTCTTAAGGAGTAAACTCCAAAAAATTAAGTTTTTTTAGTATTGTGATACGTCTTAAGTGTCTTCGTGCCGGGCTAGCATGCGTACAACGAGATAATCTCTTGACGAGAGAGATAGATAATGTCTACATCGAGTATTTTCTCGATTACCTTAGCATGCGCAATACGAGAGACATAATTCTCTTCCGAAGACTTCACCTTGTCGAGTAGAGAAACTCGTGCTGCCCTTACAAAAAAAATAAACAATATTTTTACAATGCAACAATGATAAATTCTAAATTTTCACTACGTTTAATCTACATTGGCCGCGTTATATTAAGCGTCCACATCGTGTTATCTCTTCAATTGTCGTGACGAGAAGAGTATTACGTGCACGCATGTTAGCTACTGTAGACATAAAGAGATAATACGAGAAAAGGGGTAGACAAACTTTTGTCTTGGCGCGCATGCTAGCCCGGCAGGTGTTTTATTTACGAAAATAAATATTAAAGAAAATAGTACATAATGTATAAAGTTATTTTTAAATAAAATGACTATAACATAATTAAAAAGACAATACTTCACGTTATTTTTTTTCGTCACGCTCCTAACAAAAAATTGTTACGATCTACGCCTCAAATGGATTGACGTCGGATTCGTTCAGACAACTCTATACCGATTCGAATATTTTTTATCTTTCTTTTTTTTATTCCCTTTTTTTCTTTCAAACAATGGTCGGTAAACGATAATTAAAAGTGTAGACTTTATCGCCTTTCGATCTGACTTTTTCACTCGAAACTCATCACAACATTCTAATGTTTATTGCTATTAAATTAAGAATCGAAATCCCTTGAAAAGATCGTGAGGATTTTTTTGTTGTCTAATCCAATTGGATCCTATGAAGCTCACTAATTGATTGGTTTTCTGTTGATTCGGTTTCGTCATTACGTAAACAAAACACTGATTTTTAGTTTTAATTGTTATTTAGTAAGTTTTGGTAATATTTACTGTATGATGAAAGTGTAGGTATGAAAAGATAATGTTTAAGGAACAGAACTGGTACATTATTTTAAAATAATTTACATAGTTTGGAAATTTATTATATTTCATCATCTCCCTGCCCTTATCCTATTTATATAGGGTCGGCACAACATGTTCTCCTCTTCCTCAGACTCATGTTGTAAGTGATTTGGCATGTTATTTTTTACGACCGGCCGCCTGCCTGACATCAACCCTCCTTGGGAATAAATTTATTATATTTATAGTATACTAGCTTCTGCGCGCGACTTCGTCGGCGTGGACTCCGCTCCTATTGATCTTAGCGTGATGATACATAGCCTATAGCCTTCCTCGATAAATGGGCTATCTAACACTGAAAGAATTTTTCAAATCGGCCCAGTAGTTCCAGAGATTACCGCGTTCAAACAAACAAACAAACAAACAAACAAACTCTTCAGCTTTATATATTAGTATAGATATATTTAATTTGATATTTATGATGTTATATCCTTCTTTTTTAATACTTCTACTATATTTTGATGACTTGTTGCAACTGTAAAACTGTTATATATAATGTCTTCCAAGGCGAGTGATGTATGCACTATGCACTAGTAACTGGCATACATACCGGACTATGTACATGAACATGATTATTGTAATATTTTGTATGTTATGCTGTTGGTGTGTCAGTAAATAAATAAAATAAAAAATAAAATAAAATAAATTTCATAGACATTAAAAAAGATGTGAAAGGTGAAGTGAACGTTGTAGAGCCAAATTTTCTCATATCTAAATATGATATGGCTTAGGCCTCAGACATTTTAATTTTATTTTGTTTCATTAAAGAACGATCAAAACGCTGAATTTTTTCAAGTTAGCTGTTCGCATGTTAGGAAGCTAAAATATGATATCCAATATAATAAAACTGTTCAAGGTCATAACCCTAACCATAACCATAGGGTACAGATTAAAATTCTTTGAAGTTTTTGCGATGTGTCTAATTCAGACAAGGTTAGGTTTGGGTAGACTACCAACATATCAGGAACGGGTATCCATAGTCGCATAACATGTACTATTTGTAAACCATGTTGAATAAAACTATTAACGGCCAGTATATTGCTTACTAGAATCTGTGTGTCTTTGAATTTCCTTACTAGAGATAGAATTTTGTCATAAGCTCTATATAAATTGTGTCAAATCTGTCGCTGGTAGGCAAAACGAGAGATAGATATTTGAAAACGACCGAAGAAGAACTGAAACACGAATAATAAAACTTAAAAGTTTGTAAACCTGCAAGATAATAAATTTGTAAAACGAATGGTTAAAAATTTATATCATACGATATAAAGATAATTTCGAGATGAAATGTCAGCAATACCCAATAATAAATATCTTTTAAAGAATCCTTATCTTAAAGAGTTCAGATCGGAGCAGTGGGTGTGGCCAAACATTAGAACTTATTAAAAGGCATCCTTTTCGTTAAGCGCCGGCTAAAACGCACTCCGTGTTACTGACATTTTATTTGTAAGAAGATTTATACCCTGCCGGGAATGTTCGGAATTTGTTTCGACCTTGATTTTTAACAAAAAGTTAATTGATTTCTTATATGTATCAGATTATTATCTGACCTCGAGGCGAAGGCAGAAACTAAAGGCGCTTAAGGTATAAATGAGATAAAAGTTGTAAGAGGCAAATATATTGTTCTTTATTGATGAGAAGTAGATCATAGGGAAGAGATTTTAATTGGATTCCTGGAAATATGAAAGGCTTGCGAAATGTGGATTATTATTATGGAAAATCAAACGATCATATTGACTTTGTGACTTTTAACGGTACTCGCGATTGTGACTCCGATTGCTGGATTGTATAAGCTAATTTAGAAATAATAGTTTATTTTGTTTCTTATAAAAAAGTCAGGCTAGAAAATAACACGCTATGACTGTCAATAGTGCAAGTGACGCGAGTTTTAGTTGAAAATAAGAAACAAATCTTGGTAAAATTTATGTATGTAATAGTATTGAAAATTGTTAGCGGACAACATTTTTTTCAAGATTAAATACGTTTATTAAATGCGCCATACACTAACTTTTTTGGATCTCTTTCCTTAATTTATCAAGGTGTGTCATCATAACGTTACTGAAGCTCAAATCTTCAGTAAGCTAAACAAAAATAGTAAAACGGTGATGAAATTTTTATCAACTTTTTCCTCAAGTCTTTCTTCAAGTTTTTATCATCTTTGCCACTTTTTGTCATATTTCGGATCTATTCTGTCTAAAAATCAATCGGTATTCAAGAAGATGGATCTGGAATACCTTAGTTGGAAAACTATTTAGTATTGTTTGAAACATTTATGTTTTCTATTGTTTAATATTTGTTAAAGGCAAATATGTTTTAATATATTTTAATGTTAGTGATAATGTAGACGAAGGCGCGTTTAAAACAGATTTCCAAATACCGCGCGAGGCCGTGGGAGCTTCAGTACCCCGTTAGCCTTATCGAAACTGATAATGTTGTTTGCGATGTCTTCTAGGGTTTTCCTTTTGTTTCTACAATGATCGTCATGTCACATGGAATACCCACGGTTTTGACGCACGAGTCTCGCTTGATTTGAACGTGTTTAAACCTAGACTTCCTCTGCGGTTTCACTCGTCATGTCCTAGCGTTATGATCTATAGTACTTATTCTCTATAGATAATAATCTAATATTAAATAATAATCTAATTGTTAGATAATATAATACCAAGAAATAGCAGAAGTAAATTAGTTGATATTCAAATACGAGTATGACAGCAGACCAATTCCAAAGATGATGATGTGATATACAATAGATATATATATGTATATTTGTTACTTACTCATTTAGGCATATTTGTGGGTCTCTCTACCATAGTTCCTTCTCTTACTTAGACTTCAGTCCTGATTGTTCTATAAGTGTCTTATTACGATCATTAATAGCTCTTTCGTTTGGTAGGAAAATGATCCGACACATACTAGAGCAGTGTGTTGAATTAACAGATACCATTTTACTAGGTCTGGTTGTTTTTGCAGTCCTTGTGGGTCTCCCCACCGTGCTTCGGAGAGCACGTTAAGCCGTTCGGTCCCGGTTGTTAGTATGTACACCTGATAGCGATCGTTACTCATAGTAGGGATTACGGGAATATCCACCAACCCACATCTGAGCAGCGTGGTGGATTGAGCTCTGATCCTTCTCCTACATGGGGAAAGAGGCATATGCCTAGCAGTGAGATATTAGAGGCTAAAGCGATTTTACTAGATCAAGTATGAGTTTTTACCAAGCAGTGCAATATTTAATAATGGATTCAGTTTAATTCAATGCAGATATAAGGTTTGTCAGATTTTCTTAAACTCTCATACACAAATGTTCGTCTAATATAAAAAAAAGAAAAAAGAAATATTTTAACAACAACAAAAAAAGTGATGCCACAATTAATAAAGTAATAATTCAAATGATACCACACATTTTCATTCAGTAAACGAAAAAACTTACAATTGGTCTAGTCATTCATGGCTAACAATGGGTAACCATAGCAACGGAGCGAGCACCGTCTGTCCGTGCCGCCGACGCACAGTAATCTCCTAAACTTCGCATTCCTCACATAAACCTTGGTGTGAAAAAATATTTTCAAAACGATTTACCGTGTACGGGTTCAGTATATTTGACTACAATCTTAGAATACTGGAGCAACTGTCCTACTTAAAGTTTTGGAGCTTTTTCTGAGAAGTTAGTTAAAAAAAATTTACAATGATTATTTAGATATGGATCTTAAAATAGTAACTTGCAAGAAAATTACAAATTCTGAAATGTTTTAAAAATGTCAATATGCGTCATTTTAAACTAGATGAGAACAAAAATAGTAGTTTAAGGCTATCTCAAAGGCGTTGAACGATTAACGCATCTACCTAAAAGTTATGAAACACTATGTAATGACGGGCTTCAATAAGAGCGTCAATATTTACCCCCAAATAAACCACCGAACCCTAAAGCTGGCCGCGATACAATAATGCTTACCTATGAATAATAAGATCAAATAAAAAAATCCTTCGAATTCGAAGCACAATCGTGTAAGTATGTAGTAGACAAACCATTATGTTCATACAATGCAATAGTTTCGTATAATTCGTCCCGTTCTGACGTCGCGCCTTCACAAAGACATTTTTTTTCTCTCGTTTCATTCAAACGAATTAACATTTAATATTATTGAAACTCCGGACAGTCGACTGACTACGAAACTGGATGTGAGGACGTTTCAAGATACCTTATTTGATATAACTGTAAAACATATTAAAAAATTAAACCCGACTGCTAAAATATACGTTATAATACTTAAAAAAATATTTATTTAAACCGATAATCCATCAGCAGACAGAGTGAATACTAATAAGTAAATTACTATAATTGAGCTACGCGCCAGTACAGCGATACGGTGTACTCATATTCCTGAATTATTATTTAAAATTGAATACGTAGGTGATTAGCAATCAGAAGCGGGAGACTGCCATAGCAACGCCTCAGCGTGCTCCGACCTTCACCTTGGCATAACGGCTTCGTCTGGTAGGGAACAAGTTACCGAGTGACTTCCGAGACGCTATAGACCACGTATGATGTAGCCTTACACCGGTTCCAAGGAAACTTTTGCGCGGTCGACTATTTCCTTTATCTAAACCTCAATGTCAATGTATAAGGAACGTAATGAATCTATGAATTAAACAAAAGTAACATGGTGAGTAGCGTAAACGGCAAGGGGGTACTACAGGGTAAGTTTCTGGGCCATCTACTTCATAAGGTGACCCTTCGAAGGGCGGCCTTTATTCTGTCGGGCGTTGTTTACACGACTTCTTGTTCATCGAGAGGGGTAATCGAATCACTATTCAAATGCCGCGGAGGGGAAATCGTTCGGAAAGCTATAAGGGTTTTTTATGTTCGAGTGCGAGTAATTACGGTGTTACCTTGGGTTGATTTATTAATGTATAATGGAAGGTTATTGAATTAGATACCTTATTTGCAATTCAAATGAGAGTAAGCTGTATCTATTTTAAATTATCAGAGGATTAAAAAGTATTATCTCGTGATCGGGTCAGCTTAATATTTCTTTGAAATTCGACGGATAGGTAACGTTTAAAAAGGTGAATATTAAACATTAGAAACGAGGCAGTAGATGACGTTGATATCCACTTGAAATGACATCGAGTAGACGTGTAGTTTTAGCGAGGGGACAATGAACCGTAAAGGGTGGTTTTTCAATGAATATTCTATGCACATTAGCATAATCGCATGACAACCTGTGAACGACGCGCGGGCGTGTCTCCAACTGAAGAAACTAATAAAAATGCGCCTAACATAAAAAATAAATGAAAAAACGTACAAAACGCTTATTGTGACGAAGTGTTATTGGAATAGATTGTATAATGCCAATGGATCCATAATGTTATGACGAGCATTTAGTGTTTAGTCACTTTTTTTATCGTATTTGTTGAAACCATGTTCAATAACAGCCTGTTGTTATTTAACATGACATTTCAGTCTTGCCATCAATAATTTTTGATACTTATCATTCACGATTAGGCTATATATCTAATTATAAAATAGTGATTTTAATTTAAATGAAGCAGGGCACATTAGGGAATATCCTGCTCAAAATCCGAAGCGGAGCAACACGAAGTAACTAGACCTTACAGAAGATCACAGCTAAATAATACTGCTTTCAAGTAGTGTTGTGTTCCTGTGGTGATGGTGACCAGACCTCCTAGGGGGGATTAGGGTCGGCAACGCGTTTGCGATGCTTCTCGTATTGCAGGCGTCTACTTTCTATTTCTGTCAAACTGATTTTCTTCTCTTCTATGATACGTACGTACGTATATGCTAAGATATTACTGAAATGTTTAGCAAACAAAACACAACACACAACGCTAAATTACATTAATTTAAATGAAGCTGGGTAAGATTTGTGCATGTTTATGAAGAAGGCTTCCCCGCCCATAATAGTTTTTATTCTAAAATACCAAACAGTTAAAATATATTAACTGCGTAGAAGCCGCTTGTACAATATGAACATAGTATAAAACATTAATACGTTAATTTGTTTGTTTCTGATATTCTTTATCGAAGTGTAGTTATGGTTATTCGAAGGAATCGTATTTTAATTTAATGTTATAATTAAGGTAGTTTGCTTCTGCACTGTTTGGGTCGATAAGATATAAGTTTTATCACATTATTTTTATTTTATTGCCTCAGTTTTAGGTGGTCTGACTTATTAAAGATTAGGGTTATGTAGTATTTAAATTACTTGATTTAAAATTTGTTCTTTATTTTCTTTTAATGTGTAAATGTACTTGTTAATCTATGGTCTGGAATGTCAAAGTGACATTTTTCTTATATTATAAAACTGAAGAGTTTGTTCTATGAGTTTGTTTGTTTGATTAATGGAGGTAATCTCAGTATTTACTGGTTCGAATTGAAAAAGTAATTTTGTGTTGAATAGTCCATTTGCCGAGAAAGGCTATAGGCTATATTATATTTAAATGTATTTTGCTCAAGTTATGGTGGGAGAAAACGCAGGGCACACCTAGTGTTACTATTAAACTTCATTATTTCATGTGAAAAAATTATAATTATAAATTTAATTTAAACTGTTCTATGGATTTTGTAAGTCTGTCTATGTTTTTAAACAACTTGTAAATATAATGTAAATTAACTCCGTGGTTTTTAAAATATATATGGATAGTACCTATTAGATCTGACTTTATTCAAAACAGAAGAAATTGTAGCAGGTACGTTTCTTACAATAGTTTCTTAATTTTTCACTTCTTTAGTTGAAGTAGATGTTACGCATTTTACTCCGACTAACCTAAACACATGTGATTCCGTATTTAATCTAAAAAAATATTTCTTCTAAATGACAAAATCTTAAGTGAGATAAATATAGTATACGGAACCTGCCTTCGAAGTCTCTCATTTAGAATTTCATTTATCTTTTTACAAGGCTCGATGAGGCCACACACACCTCTGCAAATTCTCCGAGGTCCTTAACTCCATAACATTGTTTCGTCAGGGCGCATTAGGACTGCCACGTCTTTATTTACATTTTTGTTATAACTTAAAAATGAAAATTTATCGCTATAAAAACATTCTTTGGTCATCCACACTCGGGGCCCCATTTTTAGTGCATTATGTTTTTTTTTTATAAATTTTCCATTAAAGAGGTATTTCAAACCAATATCCTAACTGTACGTTGTCAAAGTGACATTTTTCGGACGGAGATGTCATTTAAATTATCATTGAGTGTGATCGTTGTAAATTTTTGTGTATAAATAAGTATATTTCAACAATACTTTATGTAACTTAAATGGAACAATCTGTTAGTAACAAAAGGTTTCGAAATCTGCGAGAAAGTGAATTAAATGAATTTCATAAAGGTTCATATTTAAATAAAGTTAACACCCAATCGAATAATTTGAATCAAAGAGCCTGCAACAGGGGTTATGTTACAAGTAACGCAAAATGTAACAGCATTGGTAACATTATTTATAGTTATAATGCAACTGTACAAGGAAAAAAGGATTACTTAAATAGTTATATAGGTAACCATGCCTTACTTGCAACCAATTTAGAATGCACACATTCTCTTGAGAGTTACGTAACTAAATATATAGAAAACGAAAGTGTTCAGTCCAAGAGTGTGACAAAACAGACCAATAGTGATAAAATAAATTATGAAATCATGAATCATGAATATAGAAATAAATTTACTAACAATATGTACGACAAAACTCATACATTACCAAGCTACGAAGAGATATTGACATCAAATGAAAAGGTATGTCATGACAAAACGACATATTGTCGTCCAGTGATCAATTACTATAATGAACAATTCATCTACAAAACAATGGAAAGAAACGCTAGACTGAAGCGATTAGTACGAAAGCTGGCGATTGCTAGACAAAAAGAAAGAGAAACGGTTAGCTGGAATAATTTCATTAATGACATTAAAAACAAACATGAATTTAACCTTGAAAAATCAAAACCAACAGACGACCCTGAAGGGTATATTACCCCTGAAATTATTAAAGATTATTACAATACTAAGTTCCCATGTGTACAGTCCAGACCTTGTAAACATTTGTTACAAGAATTCTATGGAATAAATGACGAGTCTCTGTCTAACACGTATTATCGACAGTTTAACGAAGATGATGTTAAGCATGATTTTAGAAAATATTTACCACATGAAAGGAATCCGTACTGTTATCCCACTTCTTCACAAGGGAGATTGATAATTATGGAAAGGGAGAGAAGATTGAAACAGTCTCTAAAACAGTGGCCTTACAACTTAAGTGACAAAAATATAAACATTAGACAAGAAATAGGTAAGAGACACTTTGATAAAGCAGAGAGTACTAAAATACGCATCGGAAATTCAATTCGTAGTTTTATTAATTCTCATAACAGAGCTACGAGTTTCGATAAACAAGCTTCAGTTCAAGCTGATTTAAGTTATTATCCTGATGTTGCTATAAATAAACACCAAGACAAAGCGATAAACAATATAGACAGCGGTTTAGAAAATCAAAAGGAGACTTCTAAGGATGTCAATATGTTACAAGAAACGTATCAAGTACCTAACAATAATCTAAAGAAAATATCATTAGTAAATATAGACACTAAACTAGAAACACTCATTGATTCAATAAACACGTTTATTGATGAAATAAAATCAAATAAATCAAAGAGAAAAACATTTAAAGATGGTTGTTGGAAATGTAAAAATATTAATAAAAGTCAAAATACAAATGTAAAAGAAAATGACTCGATCAATAAGTCGAAAACCGTGAAAATAGTTGATAAACATGATACATCTGAAAATACATACTGCGTTTCTAACTTGAATAATCACCAATGGTCTACAAAACTAAACGAAATCCTTCAAGGAGAAGTGCAAAATTCAAAGAGCTTGCAAATAAGTAACACGTGTACAAATAAGCCGTGTTCGGTACAAATCAGTTTCGAAATTCCAACAAAAGATTGTTCAACTGAAGTAACGAAATCGCTTTCCAAACAAAATACTTCTGACAATAAAGAAAGCATTATTGAAGAGATATCGACGCCGGAGTACTTGCCTCTACAACGAATGACGATCGCCGTGAATACAGACCCGCTAAGTTTTTTAGGTCTTTTACATATTTCGACAGACGCTTTCAAACGCTTATTATCCTACGTCCCAAATTTTGACTACTATTCATATTTGTCACTACTTCAATTTCCTTCGTTGCAGAGAAAGATTGAACCACACTTCGTTTGTAATATCTGCGGCGCGGATTTCAATAAACCGTCTAAACTAAGTGATCACATCCGAGATCACGATCTGGGAAAGACGAAGTGAGTAAATGTTTATTCATAGATTAAGTAGGTCTTTATCTCATGCCTAGCGGTTAATACTTTCATTTGTCATCTTTACAAAAGTAAAAGAGATTACAAATATAGATTTACTTTCCATTAAGCAAAGAACTGAACTAGATATACTTTAGTGACGACGCGTTGGCGCAACGGTCACAGCATATTAAGCTTTGATCCTTCTCCTACACGAGGAAGAGGCCTATGCCCAGCAGTGGAATATTACAGGCTGAAGCGTTTAATGCAACATTATAAAAAAAATGAAAAACGTAAACTATATTTGTACTTTATTTTCGCAGAGATTGCTGCGTCTGTCGCCACGTCTTAGACTCGACCAAGAAGATATCTAGCCTATTCAGATGTCGGTACTGCGGTCAACTGTTCGCCCGAGCTTACTGCTGTGAACTGCACCAGGAATCGTGCGCTAGAAGACTCGGAAGACGCCATGATGTGTCTTCAAGTCTTATGTTATTAAGATGACATATTGTAACAATTGACAACAGTTTTTTTAAGTTTTTGCTGCTTGTTTATTTGAAGAAAAAAAAATTGTTAAAATGTTTTCAACCTTTACTTTATCTGTACTTTGCTAAAGAGTAGGCTTCTTTAAGGAGTAGAGTCATAATTATCCCGTTGTATATAAAATTGAAAATTTAATATAAGACCTTTATGATTATTTTGACTTTATTTTCAATAGAATATCAAGATGCATCCAATTTACGATATTAAATTATTTCGTCGGGGATGTGTTAAAAATGTAAAGTTTTTATCAAGACGTAATAAATGATTTTGTAAAACGTTTTACCTTTAATAAATAATTTAATAAAGTCCAAACGGATGAAACACATTATGGATATTAATTGGGTATAAAGCGATCTCGATTTATAATAAAGTTCTTAATTTCGATATGGTCATATAAAATACGATTTTTAACGTCCTTGTAATCGGTACGATAATTTAGTTTTAAAATACAATGTAATTCCACGTTATTGTTTGTTTATATTATTAAAAGATTGTATCAAATGAACTTGTTTACTGATTCGTAATTGTTTTGATGGTTTTGAAGACTTTAATTAGATCTGTTTTTATTATTAAAAACGTAATTTTGTCAAGGTTTTTTGCATCCTTTGAAACAGTTAATTACGTTGTCAGTATTCATTTGTGGATATTTTGTCGTATTACAATATATATACGACTAGCCCGTTGGTGCAATTCGTAGTGGACCTGCATTATGCTCCGAGAATTGTGTTCGATTGCCACCTATGTATTGTTATATATGTATTATTTCCGTGTATATTTATCAAACAAAAATACATTTAGCTTTACTAGTCGGCTGTTACCTATGACATAAGCATTAAGTTTCTTACCTTAGGAACAGACGACAGTGTGCGAATGTTTTAAAAGAAAACTATTAAAACTATATATTTTTCTTGTGAAATAAGTAGTTGACACATACAGTTAGTATCACATATGTTTTAGACGTTGATTTTTGTTATATTTACATGTATGTATATTAACGCGTAAGCAGTAATTACATATTAAAATATCCCTAAAAATGAATGAATTGTGATTATTCTTTTTATTGTGTTATTCCATATTATGCATAGGCATTCAATACGTTACCAAATATTAGCAAGTTTATTTTAGGCGTTCTATAAACTCATTGAATTAGGCTTTAGCGGTAAATATAGTGAGTGTGTTTTCTTTTAAAGTTTACGCTAACTTTTACATTACGCGATCTTCTTTGATTGTTGACTTTGTTTGAATTGGAGACTTAATTCTTTGTTTAATTATTTGTTTTAGGATGGAAGGCGATATCAAATATCCCAGACGGAACTGTGTCCTAAATTATTAATTAGTATTAAAAAAATAATCAGTTTAGTTTTTTAAATAGCTAAATTGTTACTCGATCGAACAGTAAGTTATTTTAATACTATGTATTGTTATGGGCTTAAAAATAAAATAAATATTGTGAAATTTCACCTTTAAGTAAAAAACTTCACAGACACAGAACAGCATAATTTTAATGACAGTATATTTTTTAGAAATACGTCGGTATGTTGTTTTTTAATTTTATAATTAAGGAAGCCTACTGATATTAAGGTATTGTTTCGCTACGGCCTGTTTGATTTTGCCTTATGTTATATACATTAGCATATAATTCAGGGTTCAATTTACAAATGGTAAATCATCATAAAAATAAATGACAATATTATTTCTTACAAAGGAACCAAATCTTTTGAACAACATTTTAAAGTTGAATTTGATTTAAACTGACATTGATAAATTATTATTTATTACTAGCTGCTGTGCCCGCGACTTCGTCCGCGTGGAATTTACCGAAAAAGTTATTGTTCAGTTCTAAAGAAAAAAAAAATTAAAATAAAAGTAGCCTAAGTCGATCCAGCCATTTCAGAAATTAGCCGGAACAAACAGACAGACAGACAGACAGACAAAAATTGTAAAAAATGTTATTTTGGTATATGTACCGTGTACCAATCCATATGCATTAAGTAAAAAGCGTTTATTTTAATATTAAAAACAGACACTCCAATTTTATTTATTAGTATAGAAGTATAGATATAGGCATAAGTATGTCAGTAATAATAAATAAATATTTACTTTCGGACATGAGATACAGTTCCGGGGGATGTCCCTTTAAGTCCACAGGACAAAGGGACGAAGGTAGAACCTACGTCCTTTGTGGTCGCCGCTCCATCCATCATACTTGTTTGCCAGATTTCGGGCGGCCATTATTGTGAAATGGGCGTAAAATTCTGTCGATACATCTCAATGGGTACCCCCATTAGGGGTAATTAAGCCGGGTAAGGTTTAGATGTAATGGTATTACGATGATACAATTGTCAATTTATTTATTTATTTATTTATTTAACAATTTATTATACGTACAAAACTTAAATAATAAATTTGTCATGGAGACTCACGTATAATGGGTGTGCTTATAAGAGATAATAGATTTCTTCCCTATAAGAGATTTCTTCCAGCACACCCAAAAATCATTATGTCGTTCGTTTGTACCCTGCTTATTTTGCTTGCATTTGTTTTTAAATTCGTTCGATATTTTGTTAGTTTTGTTTTAAGCGTTTCACAGTCATTTTTTAAATTCAATAAAGGAGGAGGTTTCTCAATTCGACCGTGTATAAGTATATATCAATAAATATAGCATACGCACGGTCGTCTGCTTTTAAGGTAGACAACTTAATGCCTAGTAGGTAGGGATTCCTAGTACATTTTTTTCACCTGATTAGTATCAAGCTAATTTTCCGGGAGTAGCTTCCTTTTGATGAGACGAACAAAAAATTTCTCTACGAAAACTCGATTGTGGTAGCTAATAGAGTAATGACCTCGTAAGGTCATCAAAAATTATTCCTAACCAGCTGATTTTTTTCCTTTAGTTACTTAATATCTATATAATTTAACAGTAATATTGTCCTACAAATTGCGTGGTACGTTATCCCGGTCCTACGCTCACTGCTGCTCTATCTCCTGCTAACTCTATTAGCTACCACAATCGAGAGTTTTCGTAGAGGAATTTTTTGTTCGTCTCATCAAAATGAAGCTACTCCCGGAAAATTTGCTTGATACTAATCAGGTGAAAAAAATGTAGGTACTAGGGATCCCTACCTATAGTGTTTTAGGCAACGAGCGACTTACGAGCATACATATTATATACGTAATACGAACTGATCGTCAGTTAAGAAATAATCGCACATTTCCTGATTCACGTGATTGTCAATCCGTTAAATTAACTCGAATTGCAAGTAAAGTTGTTTGTTTAGGTGAAATTGTAAGTAAGTATAGTAAGTACGGGTATTGTGCGAGCGACGGACGTGGGAAGATGAAACGATAAAAATAATGTAAAAGATGAATTGATTTCTATGTTTGCTTTATCGTAGTTTCTCTTTTAATGTTCGCTTTGCGTTTTTAGATTGAATTTAGTTTTGATTTTTCTAAAAAAGTCTTTAAAATCAAACCTCTTTAATTAGCTCAGAAACTGCAAATGAAGAAACCATGTGTATGATATGATGGATGTATTGTTTCCATTAAAGAATTAATTAATTATTGTAAAGGAAAAAAAAAAAAAACGTCAGCGTCGGACCATGTTCTAGTTTTACTACGCAGTCACAGGACTGTGGATGTAAAATCTACTTTTGTAGTTGTAATCTACTTGTACTTTTAATGTAAAATCGGCTGTGGTTATGATAATAAATAATAATGCATGTATGTTTAACAAAAGGCATGGGCATTTTGAGCCCGTGGATGTTTATTTAAATTAAAAAAAACCTCTTTAGTTGTAACTGGCTGTTAATATTTTTTAATTTTTTTAATATGGTTCGATAAAAAAAAAAAAACACCTGAACGTCAAGTAGCGACATCTATTATGATTTGTGGTTAATTCCTTTGAATGTTTTTTTTTTGTCACGAAGCATAATATGCTATGTACCTAATACGTAGCTAAGGGGATATTTATTAACTTTCCCGTTTGTTGTTGTCAAGTTCCCGATGATTTGGTCACGGTTCAAGGCGATCTTGGTAAATATTTATTTTTATAGTAATGGTTATTTTTATTCGACTTTAAAAATTCGGTAATTATTGAGTTGTTCCTAATATTGCGTACCTTTTTCGAAGTACCTTGACCTTACAGAAGATCATAGCTAAATGATACTGCTTTAAAACAGTGTTGTGTTCCTGTTGGTGAGTAAGGTGACTAGAGCTCCTGGGGGGATTGGAAGTAGGTTCGGCAACGCGCTTGCGATGCTTCTGGTGTTGCAGGCGTCTATAGGCTACGGTAATTGCTTACCATCAGGTGAGCAGTATGCTTGTTTGCCGAACTAGCTGTATAAAAAAAAAGAATCGAGTGTGCCACACCACACGACTGAAGTTAATCTTCTGCACAATAGGCCTGCTCTGAGTCTTAGATGTACGAAACGTAACTGGCTATGAGAGAAAGAGAGAAAGAAAATGTGTGCTTGCACCTCTCTCTCTCTTACTCCGTCCGCATCGCCCGATCACACTTTTCGTAACGCTCTCGTCACGCATTCATCAGCTTACTCTCCAAGTCAAGCGTGCGTAAAGAAGTTTTACTTCAAAAACCTATTTAGGTAATCGTCTTCGACAATGTTGATTATCTTTTCATTTTACTACTTGTCGATATAATTGAAGTCAGTTTTTTTTTGTTTGAGAACAAACACAATTATACGTCTAAATAGTTTTAATGCGAATAAATAACCCTAATACTATTCCGATTTATATATTTCACGGTAATTCAACGTGAAATTTGCACTAAATATACGCTAATGTGGCAAATTGTTGTTGTACATTTTTGCTATTCGGGGAGGCCTTGAGTCCGGTTTACCGTGTTTGGATTAAGATTATCTTGCAAATAAGTTACGAATATATTTTAACAGCGTAGACTAAGTCTAGGACCTATATCTCCTCAATTATTGAACTAAAACGTTTAAATTTATTTTAGAGAATAGAAATATCTCATATATCTCAACTGAGGTAGGGCACAGCAGGAAATCTCCTGTTCAAAATATGGAGCAGCCCGATTGGGGTAGTACCTCGACGTTACAGAAGATCGCAGCTAAATAACACTGCTTGCAAGCAGTATTGTGTTCCTGTAGGTGAGTACGGTGACAAGAGCTCCTGGGGGGGATTGGGGATAGGGTCGGCAACGCGCTTGCGACGCTTCTGGTGTTGCAGGCGTCTATAGGCTACGGTAATCGCTTACCATCAGGTGAGCCGTACGCTTGTTTGCCGACTTACTTACATAAAAAAAAATATAGCTGTTTGACTACTAATTGCGTTCTTTCAAATTTGGGCTTCGGTAGGTATAACAGATCATGTTCCGTATAAAAAAACCTAGACCTTTTCTACATTTGACTTGTTTTATATAGACAAGCTACTTTGATAGACTCGTTCAGCATGATACCTTTCGTGAGCATGTAATCACGGCTATAATTTACAATGAAAAACATTCTACGAGAAAAATACTTCGTTTCCATATGCGGTTCTTTTGTTGCGGCAAGTTAATGCGGCAGTTAGTATTAATATTTTACATTATCGACGTGTTTTAGAGCTAAGAAAATAGCATTGGACCGTTATGTAGAAGTACGTTGCCAGAGTAGCTCGTAGATATATTAAGACAAAGAAATTATCTAAAAAGTGCTAGGATTTTACCTACAGAACACCACATTCCAAGCAACGAAGTTAAGATTCGAACACTTTGTATGGTAAAAAAGAATAATATATGAACATTTTTTATCGAACAGATATCCGTCGAACAGCGTTATCCAGTACCAGTGAATCAGGCCCTTAGAGTACCACCAGAGGCCGTGTAGATCAGGCATGAAATTAAAATGTTATAATATAACTCGGTATGATACCTTCTAAACTGTTAACCGACCGAAAAAAGAGAAGGCCATGGTATTGAACGTTAAATTATGTTGTATCTGTGTGTAGGGACGTACTTTTCACAAATAACAATGGTTTTGGAAATGCTTATTTATATGACAGGGTATTGTTTAAATAAATAGGTATAGTAAGTTTGACTATCTGTATAAAGTCGTAAAATATTATTAAATCAA
The DNA here is from genome assembly GCA_905220545.2 of Melitaea athalia. Lineage (NCBI taxonomy): Eukaryota > Metazoa > Arthropoda > Insecta > Lepidoptera > Nymphalidae > Melitaea > Melitaea athalia. The sequence goes on from HG992194.1 coordinate 18,964,765, forward strand.
TATTTTAATTAAATATTTAAGGAGAAGAAGAAATATACTTTATTGTGCATACAATAGGCATACTAAAAAAAACAAAATAATATTATGCACAAAAGCGGTCTTATCGCTAGGTAAGCGATTTCTCCCAGACAACCTAGGGATAGAGCCGTAGAGGAGATTTTAAAACAATACAGAGTAGGGTCATCAAAAGGCAAAACAATGTAAATCCTACAATCTAAATAATACATAAGATAAACATAATAATTAATTTAAATAATCGAAAGATTAATTTCCCTTATCTAAATAATTGTTATTAATTAATCTTGAATCAAAATGCATAAATACTGACTCACGCATCCACAATTTACATACGAAAAAAAAAAAAAAAAAAACTATCACTGTCAAGTCAATACACCTGCATAATCAAAAAATAAAAATAGAAAAAAAAAAACAAAGAGGTTCTTTGACTTATTAATGAAAAACAGGAGTTTCTTTTACACGAAAAAAAAAATAATATTTGTCATTCTAATCTCCGAAATAAGGCACGATACATATAGATTGCGTTGTCGCAATCAAATCAAAGTTTACGTTGTTTGGAACCTGTTAAAGTTAATCTTATATATATATAGTTTACAGATAGGCTTATCGTCAGAAGATAAAACAGGTCTTTAAGGCTTCTTAAACTTAAACTAAGAAATAGTCTTTAGATTCATATTTTGCGTACAAAAACATTTACGGTTTAAATGTGAAAAAAAATATAATATTAATCTGTTTATTAATGTTATTGGGCGTAACTTCAAAAATTTTGAATCATCATTGTATTGTAATAAATAGTTGATGTAAAGCTTACACTGATTCACAATTTAGATTCTGATGATATACATCAAAACTTTTTGCAAAAAAAAACTCCTTTTTAAAAACATGGAGGTACACACCCAACTCTAAGTAAATTGACGCTGAAACGCGTTCCGTGTGAAAGCGTTTTAGGGTGCACCTTGCGGCACGTGACAGTCTTATCAATTGTTTGTCCACCCTCGTTATCAGTCCCGGGGCTCCGATGACACCCCACGTACAAATTCATTGATAACTTTTTTGTGTGGTTGATATTAGCACGCGCCGGCTGATACCTCGAGCATCTGATAATGATTGCTTTTAGGGAAGTCATTGTATTCTACACTTCAGCCTGTAATATCTCACTGCTGGCCTCTTTACCCATTTAGGAGAAGGATCAGAGCTTAATCCACCATGCTGCTTCAATGCAGGTTGGCGGATATATTCTTTACTATGAGTAACAATCGCTATCAGGTGTACATGATAACAATCGGGACCGAGGGCTTAACGGTCACTTAAACGTGAGGAGACACACAAGGACTGCACAAAAACACCCAGACCACGGCAAACATCTGTATGGCCAATACAAATGTTTGTCATGTGCGGGGATCGAACCCGCAACCGCCAGCGCAACAGTCACAAACCAGTGCTGTGACTGTTGATTCAACGCGGTGTCATTGTATTCTTTTATAATCATAATATATTATGTATAATATATCATAATATGTATGTGTATGTACGTATATGTTCATAAATGTGTATAGATATAAAGAAATAAGTAAAACTTTATTATCAACAGTCTTCATTCATTTACATCTGTGTCAAGGATTTGGAAACAAGCACAAGGTCACGGCATACATCTGTATGACCTATAAAATTATTTACCGTTAACGGAAATGGAACCAGCGTAATAAGTGATGTGTTCGGGAACTAGAAGATGATCCTGGTAAGTTATAATCATGTGGATATTCACAACTATGTGTCCATGTGGGTGCCTAGAAAAGTATGCAGGTAAAGCCGTTAGTCTGGTTGTTATTATAAAGATATAACTGAGGTAGGGCACAGCAGGAAATATCCTGTTTAAAATCTGGTGCAGCCCGACTGGGGTAGTACCTCGACCTTACAGAAGACCACAGCTAAATAATACTGTTTTCAAGCAGTGTTGTGTTCCTGTGGTAATAAAGATGACCAGAGCTCCTGAGTGGAATTAGGGGTAGGCTTGCTACGCTTCTGGTGTTGCAGGCGTCTATAGGCTACGGTAATCGCTTACCATCAGGTGAGTCGTACGCTTCTTTGCCGACCTAATTGTATAAAAATAAAGACTTGATAATGATTGTTTGAAGTTGAACTTCTCACATATTATCAGATTATAAGACTGGTGCTATAAAGAACAGGCAAGAGACTGAAAAGTTCCCAACACGTCATTTAATTAATATATCTACACTTACTGATTTTACCAACTATAATAAGAGAAATATTTTATATAAAAACATGCTAAATAAGTAAGATCTGAATAAGACTAAAAGGATGTCAGCTATATCGTTTCCGTCGGTGTAGTGACGTTGCACCGGAACTGACTCAGGACTCGAACCCACTTAGCGGTACGAATTAGCCACTTGACATCTTGAAACATCTTCATGTAAAAATAGAATATAGGTATAATTATAATAGCTTTGTACTTAAAATAGATATTTTTATTTGTTTTACTAGCTGACCCCTCAAATGTTTTATTGCCATATAATTATGTTATTATTTATTAACCCTTTAATTCCCCCTCCCCCTTATAACTTAAGGGTGTGAAAAATAGATGTTGGCTGATTCTCAGACCAACAAAATTTCAAAAAATCGGTCCAGTCGTTTCGGAGGAGTCTTGTAACTAACATTGTGACACGAGAATTTAAATATTATAAAAAAATATATATTAATATTCATAAATCAAAAACTTATATTAAATGTAACGTTTAATGAATAAATAATTTCATATTGCTTTCTCTGATTCAAATCTTCAATTCTATTCAAGGTATTTCAAATTAAGATGTAGCGAGGGAGACAGATATGACATCAGAGGTTAGTGACGGTTAGTCACACTTGCCAATTGTCTAGCTCGGAAGTGAACCTGTATCCTCCGAGTAACGGATGCCGATGCAAATGAACCCGCGTCGCAGTGATCACGTCACTAACACATGTTCTGAGACCATGATGAGAATATAATCACAAATATAATAATACTAGCCGTTCCTCGCCGTTTCACTAGCGTTAATTTGAGCGTACTAAAATTTTATAAAGCCTATATATAGCCTTACTCGGTAAATGTACTATCTAACACAAACATAATTTTTTAATTCGAGCCAGTAGTTAGTTCTTGACATTAGTGCATTTAAACAAATAAACAAACTCTTCAGCTTTATAATCTATACTAATATAATAAAGCTGAAGAGCTTGTTTGTTTGATTGTTTGTTTGTTTGTTTGAACGCGCTAATCTCAGGATCTACTGGTCCGATTTGAAAAATTTTTCAGTGTTAGATAGCCCATTTATTGAGGAAGGCTATAGGCTATATATCATCACGCTAAGACCAATAGGAGCGGAGGCCACGCCGACGAAGTCGCGCGCAGAAGCTAGTATTAGTATATAGACTTTTATGTCTGTTTATAGTGCATATGTTTTAAACTATTACTCGGTTTCAGACATTAAATCAGCGTTTAAATCTTAAAAAATTGTACAATAAAACGATCCTCAGATCTCTTTGTCTTGATAAAAAAGGCACGGAAATTCATTGAGCAGTTTTTAGAGTTTGTCACGAATAGACAGAGAGACAAACGCGGCTGGCAGCTTTATAATATGTTACAGAGCTATCTGTGACGTTTAACGATATCTAAAAGATAATTTTTCACTATTAGACTACACTTTAGTTTTTACATACCTACTTCCTACAAACTGAAAACCAAAAGTTGTAGTTTATTAGTTGAGGTGAAATAGACTCTTAGATCATACTTTACTTATTCATAGGGCCTATCTAGAACTTATGTGTCAGATAAGCTTAAATAAGCAACTAGAGAAACAGACCTTTTACGTTGAACCCGTAACATCCCACTGTTGGGCATAGGCCTCTTTCTCCATGTAGGAAAAGGGCCGGAGCTTAACCCACCACGCTGTTCCACTGCGGCTTGGAGTAAGACGTTTATTTACCCAATATCTGTTTTACAGCAAAGTTACTTCAGATTTGGGAACTACAAGCAATTAATATAAATCCATACGGAATCTTTAACGGAATACAAATTACGTGTTGAATGAAAGCTGTGAACAATAGCAGATTGTCAATACATAATTATTATTGTATTGTTCAAAATTTAATTTAAAACGTTGTCTTCGGAAGTCGTTTATATTTGTATAGCTCATTTTACTTTATATCATACTAGCTTCTGCGCGCGACTTCGTCGGCGTGGACCGCTCCTATTGGTCTTAGCTTGATGACACATAGCCTATAGCTTTCCTCGATAAATGGGCTATCTAACACTGAAAGAATTTTTCAAATCAGCCCAGTAGTTCCGGAGATTACCGCGTACAAACAAACAAACAAACAAACAACCAAACAAACAAACTCTTCAGCTTTATATATTAGTATAGATTATATCATTTGTGATATCTCAGACAACTTGGTAAACATCGTACATCACATCAACCAGGAGTCCAAACTGAAATACATTAGAAAAAGGACACCATAATTCGTCACAGAAACTTTTCAATGCGCTAGCGCAAAATTTGATTCTTGGTCATAAGTCATAACAAATATTATGTAAAGGCTATAACCTATATTTTTGTGACAAGAGCGTTTAAAATAGATATTTATAGCGATATGAATAACAAATATTAATGAATAGACTATGAAAGATGGCGATGTGATTAATAGTACTGTCAGCAGTACCTACTTGAAATTAATTAAGGCTGGTTTGTTGACTCCTATGGTTTCTTTCATGTAAAAGAAAAAAAAAAAAACAACTAGATTGAAGCTAAACAACCTTTAAATTTTTCAACTAATACAGTTATTTCAAATTAAATTGTATTAAAATTACATAATTTTTCAAGAATTTCATTTCGTGATTAATGTCATAATGACTTCAAGGTTTGAAGTAATCTTAGATCTGAAACAACATTTTTGTACGCAACTGAAAAATTTCTCTTCAGTGTTTAAGTTATAAATTTTTAAATTAGCCTTTGAACGAGGAGGTCACTTGTTGATTTATGAACATCGCGGCGGTAAACTTATTTGAAAAATTCATTAATTTCGGAAAATGAAAATAGTCTATCGTCAAGGAAAATTTTAAAATAGACGTTTTATTCTCTTTGATTTGTGTCTAAATTACTTTTGTTTGTCATTGTTATAATTTAACTATGTAGTTAGACAGGTTATAAAAATATTTATTACTTATTAGGTATATTATATAACTTAGTACCTGGGTGACCGAGCCCTGCTCGGTATTTTCATTTTATTTTTTGCTTTTTTTTTCTCTGTATTTTTATATTTTAATTTTATTTAAATAATAAATCACGAGTGAAATTAAAAAAAAAAAAGAAAAAAAAAGTAATCTGGAGACTGAGATTCGAACCCGGGTCAAAACGATTTGAAATCCGTCGCTTTCCTAATTACGCTGTAACAGCTATATTAGTAATGGTGAAATTAAGCTTCGTATTCTAATGATATTTTTTCATTGCCTAAAAACAGGGATAAAACGACATTTTTTTTGAATGAATCCTAGCTAGATCAATCTTTCGCCCCCGAAATCCCCTGCATACTAAATTTCACGAAAATCGTTGGAGCCGATTCCGAGATTCAGAAAATATATATATATATACAAGAATTGCTCGTTTAATAGTATAAGATAAAGCTCGAATTGATAATTTGTGTATTAAATGAATAAAAAAAATGCACTTTAGTCTAGGGGAGGTAGACAAGAGCATGGAATTTTTTCCAGTGTCAAAACATCAGAATAATATTTTGACACATCGATAAATTTTGTCACATTCATAAATTTTGTCACATCCATATAAATGAACTCGTCAAACCCTAAACGTCCAGTAACGTTTGCCGACTACGTGTGACCATGTCGGCGTTCGAAGACACTAAATCTCAGAACAGATATGTATAATCTGTAGTTTTTAAGTAACAAATGCTTCGACAGTATATTTCGCGAGGCGAGAACTGTCGGGCTACGTTTAGTGGTATCGGTGCGTTATCGTAAATTAAATGGAGTAATCTCGGATCTCCCGACCATCTGACCACCGGAATCGCTTGATAAGATGGCGCCTGGCCCCTGAGTGTGATTTACACATGATTTACAGGGATACAGAGAACGTGGAATGGTCATTTCTTTATATAAAAAAGAAGTTTATTTGGATTGAAAATAACATTTATATTTGGAGATAATAAATAATATATTACAAAAAAAATATTCTTTACTTGACTGAGCTTATACTCAGTTCACGAGTATATAAGTACCTACTATTTTTTATATTGTTAGTACCTTTTTCAGGCTCATGACAGAAACCTCTTTATTTATAAGTAGGTTTATTACCCTTTTATCTCTTTAAACAAGTAGGTACCTTTGAAATCAAGTGTTGAGTAAAAAAAATTAAAAAAAAATATATGTTGGTTAATATTTCATAAATTTTTGCCAAGGGATATAGCTGAATTTATTCTTTTTAATTATTTCTTTTTGACATATATTTTTTATATAAAACAGTGCCACTTTACACCATGAACTAAGCGAAAAGGTAGAGCAAGAGTGGAAGGTTGAGGCGAGGAACAACCGCATACCAATCATTTATAACTTTTTTTTTGCTAAAGAACAAATACACATATTTCCAGAGTGAAATATCTCTTCCAGTGTCGACAGTTCCGTGTCGCCATACCGCTGGCGCCTCGGCGTTTGGGCGTTCAGATGACCACTGAGGCTTTTTTACTTTTTTACGCCAGCGCAGGTCCGAGCGCGATACTAAGCGACAATCATTGTATTGTGTTCCGAGAATAACATCGATTTAAGATTATTTGGATGCGTCATATTGATATATTTGTTCTTTTTTATCAAACCGTTGTTTATGGAAGTCAATTTGGAGTGTTGGCTTTTCCTTTTTTTAAAGGATTTATTTTTGTTTAAGGTTGAGTTTGAATTTTTTCAAAGGTTTAAATATCATATGAGTTAAGTCACTTAAACATATCATTTTAAAAGCTTTTTAAAGCTAGTTTTTGTTTGTAGATATTCTAGATTTTTTAAACTGCACTAAAAAAGGAATTCGTAATAAAAATCTGAATTATTATACAAATAATAACGTGATATACAAAATACATATCACAAGTTTCTATAAAATAAAATTCGTCGGTAACGAACATATACCGTATCCAAAACTCCTCCATCCTACATCGAAGTGTCTATCGGAATGTAACACCCTCGATTAAAACAAACAAAAACAAAACACCAGCCCCTATCAGATCGGCAGATAATGGATTGACCCATTTAGAGTGTGAATCACTCATTATAACGAGACCGAAAACATTTTCAGTCGGGAAAAATCCCTTTCAATATAAAAAGTAGGGAATGTAGAGTTTGTCGACGGCAAAATTAAGTCGGTCGTCCTTAATTCTTATATAAAGTATAATATAAGTTATTCAGTTCGGTGATAATGATATTTCACGTCTGTGGTTTTGAAAATGGGGTCATTATTTTTTATGTTTCATACTTTTAAGAATTTAGTTTTTTTTTTTTAAAGAACAAAATGGCCAACGTAAAGATCTAAAACATAGAAATAGTTTTAAAAGATAACATTTATGTAGTTATCTATTTCATCTTCTAAGTATATAAAAATGAATTTCCGAAATTTATGTACATGCATTAAATCCTAACGACAGAACCCTCATACTTTTTTATGTTCGTTATTGTCAGGTAAAAGCTTGTATAAAAGATAATTAAAAAAAATATATAATCAACTATTTGGATTTTACAAAATAAAATGGCAAAAGAAGTTTGTCGAGTCAGCTAGTTTTGACATAAATAATAGCCTATAACAAAATCAAAATAACTTTATTCAAATAGGCATTAAAAGCAATTTCGTATCTTTTAAATTAAAAATTTATTATCATTAAAATTGAAGCTACCACCGATTCAGAATGCAAACAAGAACTGGCAAGAAATTCCGCTGTTATTATTTAAACAAAAACTGGCTTTTAATACAAAATTTGTATGTAAAATCTTGCATGAAAAACATCGTCACTCAATCCACACATCTTTATCATTTATGTAGTCCTGCACCGAATAATAAGTTTTAGCTTATATCAATTAGTCAAACACAATAATCTCTATACAAAAAATGAATCGCTGAATGTGTAGCTAAGTGCAAATCTCGAGAGTGGCTGAACCGATTTTGCTAACTCTTTTTTCATAATATTCCTTGAAGTACGAGGATGGTTCTTACGGAGACAAAATTTTAAAAAATTGCCTGAAAAAGTCTAAAAACAACACTTTTCTATATTCCCATACAAAAGATTCGTAATAATACTTAAAACTCAATTTGAACTTTAATACCAATCGACTGTTAGGCGGTACGAAGTTCTCCGGGTCAGCTAGTTTATTAAAAAGATATAAGCATCCTTTTGTCATGTTTATAAACATTTTGAAAACAAAGGAACGGAGTACCAGAACACTTTCTTATGTAACATTCGATAATTTAAACAAATTGCCCTTAAATTATTATCAAAAATAACGATTTCCTTATAACGTATCCCGAAAAACATCGCGTTTTTAGTTTTGATGTTGTAAACAAAACGATTACAGACTGATTCGAGGAATCGGGATGATTACTCTCCGTGTTATATGTGAATAAATGAATAATATTAAATATAATACTATTATGTAATATACGTAAACATGCAAAGATAAATGCAGCGCTGGAACGCAAAGGGATGGAACTAAAACTCGATCGCGTTCGTACTTAATCTAATGAACAATTTAGAAATTATTTAATGTGAATTTTTTTTTTTTATGTAACTAGGTCGGCAAACAAGCGTACGGCTCACCTGATGGTAAGACCGTAGCCTATAGACGCCTGCAACACCAGAAGCATCGCAAGCGCGTTGCCGACCCTATCCCCAATCCCCCCCAGGAGCTCTGGTCACCTTACTCACCAACAGGAACACAATACTGCTTGAAAACAGTATTTTTTAGCTGTGGTCTTCTGTAAGGTCGAGGTACTACCCCAGTCGGGCTGCTCCATATTTTGAGCAGGAAATTCCCTACCTCAGTTATTAACTTATTACTTACCAATTTTATATTGAAATACCGTTTTTTTAAAGAGTAATTGCGTAGTTTCTTGCCAATTCTTCTCTACGGAATCTACATTCCGAATCGGTGGTAGCTTTATTTTTATTCATAACTAGCTGCTGCCCGCGACGTCGTCTGCGTGCGTTCACTGCTCGATCCCCGTAGGTGATAGCGTGATAATATGTAGCCTATGTTCTGACCCGACTTCTTAATAATATTCGTGCCAAATTTGAAGTAAATCCATGCAGTACTTTTTGAGTTTATCCCGGACATACATTTGAAGAAATAAAGGTTCACTGCTCGTTCCCCGTAGGTGATAGCGTGATAATATATAGCCTATGTTCTGACCCGACTTCATAACAATATTCGTGCCAAATTTGAAGTAAATCCATGCAGTACTTTTTGAGTTTACCCCGGACATACATACAGACAAACAGACAAACAGACAAACAGACAAAAATTCTAAAAACTATATTTTTGGCTTCGGTATCGATTGTAGATCACACCCCAAGTATTCTTTTAAAAAAATATTCAATGTACAGTTTTGACTTTTCTACCATTTTATTATATGTATAGATTGATAATTTAATTTGTATAGTGAAGATTCGAAGAAGATTTTGAAGTCTATTTGAATAAAGTTATTTTTAATTGTATTAGTTGTTTTGATAATTAGGTTTTAAAATACTTTCGAATAGTAACTTTTAAAATGTATTATAGTTATTGTAAAACTACTATTAGATCCTCAACGTGGACACTGCTGAGAAGAACCAGAAAGAAACTCACCAGGTCACAACGTTTTTAAATTTTATTATTGAATTGTAATTAATTAATCGGTCAGTTTTATTTACAGCAAAAACTTCGATCTAACATAAAGCTTTAATATGTTGTTTTAAAGCCTATAAACTTTGACAATAGTTTATAGGAAATAAGATCAAAATAAGACCAAACTAATTAAGTGCGCAAGTTATCATGGCGATGTCAATATGGAGATAAAATCACTGAGGATATCTGTAGTTATAAAATAATTTTGTTATATCATTTAGAATTATTAAAACATTAAGACTGTATTACTATTACCAACGAGAACTAAAATCATTGATTGTAGGCCGATTACGGCAGTGGCGAGTCGCCAGTCGCGAGCATGTCGACCGCCAATTTGATAATCTACCCACAAATCCGCCGCACTAAGCGTCCGTTGACGTGACTCGTGGTCACCGCACCAAAAGCCTGAACATTAACAAGCATTAATGAGCTTAAATTATAAGAATTGCGCCGTAAATTTCTCAACATATCGGGAATTTACCAAATTCTTAACCAATTAGTCGAAATATTACACGAAAATGAAATCCAATTAAATACACGTAATGGCTCATTAAATGAATGCTATGAAATTCGAAATGTTTTCGCTATTTCCAAAATTACTTGCTTTATAGTTTTTATTATTATAATAATTAGTTCTCGGAAGTTACAGCTTCGATAGCTCGCTTCGTTTCTTAAACGTTTTAATAATATGAGTTTATTTTTTTATGGGCAAAACACATAATTTTTGGCGCGGACTTGGGGAGGCCTATGTCCAACAGTGGACTTTTTTTCTGATTTTGTAGTGGAGTGTATACTTCCGACCTACAAATGCTTGCTTGAAATTCTTAACTAACTGTTTTAAATACCTCAAAATAACCTATTTGTTTGCCACATACAATCCTTGTCACTTGGACATATATATATTGGAAGATTTTTCAGACTTAAGGATAATGAATTATCTGTTATCATTCATTCAGGTTTCCGTACGGGAAAGAATGTAACCTGTCATTGGTCTGATATGTCATTACCTTCCATGTTAAAGTGACATGTTTAGAAATGACAAAAAACGACTTCAATTACATCGACCATTACAAAACAACGTAGGTCAACGAAACAATAGTCAAGCAAATAAGCATTATTAGAGATAACTCAAAAAATAAATCATACCTCGATCACATTTAAATGGTACCGCACGACAAGAACTAAGTAATTAATAAAATAATGTACCTAAAATACAATCGAATTGAGAACCTCCTTCTATTTTGAATACGCTTAAAATACTCTCACAAGTGCAGAATTATTATTAGAATAGGGACTATGGAATGTGGATACTACTGGTGATGAAGACGATCCCGGACTAACTTTCGATTAAGAAAAGAATTAAAAAAAATACAATCGAATTGAGAAGCTCCACCTATTTTTGAAGTCGTTTAAAATACTGTCACAAGTGCAGAATCATTTAAAAGAAGAAAAGAAGTGGTGATGATCCCCCGATCATCTGTGACCACGACCGCTCTGTCAGGAACGCTCCACTGGAAGAAGTGCAATTCCAAGTATTTCGTAAACCCCAGCCCGCTGCAGACGATTCCCGATCATTTCACAGTCGATTAGACGGTGATTACGATTGCGCCACTTCGCACCTGCGCGTCACGCGCGAGCTGATCCACTGACCCTTTTATATCACTCCAGACTTGTTTCTAAGTGGAAATCAATTGGAATATTGTGCTTTATTCATTCAAAACTCATTACAATTCTTTCGCTTATTTATTAAAATACCATGGATCGTCTTAGTCAAGGCACTTTTACGTTTAGGATGGTTTTCATTTCTAGTTTTTTTTCTTCGAACACATGTCCTTACTTTATACATAAGAGCATATTACGTTCAAAAGAAATAGGTAATACTATGTAACGCGAAAACACATTTCCAAATTGCACAATTGCATATGGCAGTCTAAGCGTTACAATCTTCTCCTACATGGAGAAAGAGGCCTATGCCTAGTAGTGGGATGTTACAGCCTAAATGCGATCTTTACTAGTCTAAGGTCTTGAAAAATACTTTGACTTTAATGTATTACTAACTGAGCCTCGCGATTTTACTCGCGTAATTACTAACGCTGTGGAAACATTAGGATGAAATATAGCATATGTCTTGCTCTGGATCTCCAGCTATCTGCGTATCAAGTTTTATTACAGCCAGTTCAGTAGTTTTTGCGTGAAAGAATAACAAACCATCAATCCAACGTCACAAACTTTCCCATTTTTCTATACTAATATTATAAAGAGGAAAGAATTATAAAGATTTGAATAGGCTCCGAAACTACAAAACCGATTTAAAAAATTTTTTTCACTGTTGGGAAGCTGGGTGTCGTAAGAGGCAACTAAGGGATAACACAGTTCCACTACCACCTTGGAACTTAAAAAGCCGACGGATGGCGGGATAACCATCCATGCTGGCTTTGAACTACACAGACCAAAGACGGGCAGCAGCGTCTTCGGTGCGACAAAGCCAGCCCTGCGGTCACCAACCCGCCTGCCCAGCGTGGTGATTATGGGCAAAACACATGAGTTCGCGACTCGCGTCATAATGTCAGGCGCGAACTTGTGGAGGCCTATGTCCAACAGTGGGATGTGATAGGCTGTAGTGGTAGTGGTTGGGAAGCTACACTATCCCAGGGTGACATAAGCTATATTATATTTAAAAAAAATTGAGGAAAAAAATATTTTGAAATATTTGTTAAATAACCGTGCGAAGCCCGGGCGGGATGCTAGTTATATGATAAATATTATAAAGCTGAAAAGTTTGTTGATTTAAACGCGCTAATCTCACGAAGTACTGATTAGAATTGAAATTTTTTTTTTGTCTTAAATATTATCTTTCTCAAATTAAGGCGTGTAAAACCGCGGACACAGTTAGTTTATTATATAAGTATTATAAGCCTTATTAGTGCAAGAAATTGATTCATAAATATAACAGGTAGGTACTACAATTTGATTATATTTCTAGGAAAGTACCGTAATGCGTGACCTAGGATGGAACATAATCTTAATCTATAAACAGGATGTAACAAATCGCGTCGACAGTATCCTAGGCAGGACCTAGGTGTAATATTGCTAGACCACCCAGGTAGTGACTATTGAGCCAGACTAAACTAGTTAGTAGAGATTAAAATTTAAGAAGAACAATTATTTTTGTGTTGGATAGCCAAGGCTAGAGGATTTTTTTATTCCAATTAACGCATGTAAAACCGCAGAGCATAGTTAGTGATATAATGAAAGTGTAAATAGGATTTTTCTAGTCATAAATGTGAAACTTACCTTCGGTCTTGGAGAATACATTCCGCTCAAAAATATATCGTTATTTTTGTTCATATTTATTAGTTATATTTGTATCAAATTCAATGTCTACATTATTTTATTATGTATAACTGAGGTAGGGCACACCAGGAAATTTCCTACTCAAAATATGGAACACCCCGACTAGGGTAGTACCTCGACCTTACATAAGATAAATAATAATGTTTTCAAGCAGTATTGTGTTCCTGTTGGTGAGTAAGGTGACCAGAGCTCCAGGGGAGAATTGGGGAGAAAGTCGGCAACGCCTTTGCGATGTTTCTGGTGTTGCAGACGTCTATAAGCTACGGTAATAGCTTACCATCAGGTGAGCCGTACGTTTGTTTGCCGACCTAGTTGTATAAAAAAAACTATTCTATAACAATTTTAAAAGTAAACCATTTTATTTGGTTATCCAAATAAATATCGTAAATGCAATTTGTATTGAACGTCGGCACGTGCAAAAAATATCACCTTTGATCCAGAAGACTTACCTGCAACAAAAAAATATGTTATTAGACGATATGAAAGGCGAAGTCTGACCCCAGATGGTATCAGGAGCTTAAATTAATTCGAAAGGTGCGTATCGATTGAAAGGGAATCGAGAACTGTATCATTTGCAGTTTGAAATGAGAAGAATTTTGATCCTTGAGACTTTGACATAGGGATTGCTTTTTTTTTAAATTTTGTGAGCCAAAGTCCAAGGTGTTTCAAGTTTGGCACAAGTTGTTGCAAAAAGTTTCTAACTGTCGATTAGCCGGTGGTGCCATCTGGTGTTACGGTTCCATGGGTATTTACTGTGATGTATTCATGTTGTTATGTTTATATTTCCTATTTATATGTGGACACATGTCATCAGTTAGGTAGTGCAGTAGTACGGTGGTTTTAGCTTTAATGTACTTGCTATGTTCTGTGGGGTATTTTAAGAGTATTAAAATTCCATATTGCGTAGACAGAGTTTTAAGGTAGACAATTTTTAAGGTAGGAATATACAAAAACTTACTCCAAATTAAGCCGTAGTTTACCTATAAGGTACTTTTGGGAATATAAAATACTCCCGTTACACATAAGATAGCTTTTAGCCGTGTTAACATCGCTAACAAATTAAACGAAAAATTTGTCTTGAGAGTCCACTGTGTAAGGGAAACGTCTTAAGAAAAAGTGAAAATATAATATGTAGGTATATGTTCCAGAGAAAATATTGCAACTATTTTTTTATATTTTGTTAACTACCGTTTAAACATTAGCTATTTTTCACTCAGTAATACCAAAAAATTCTACTGATGAGATCATTTTAAAAATTGGCCTTGTAGTTATTGACTTTCTACATTACAAAAAAAAAAATGTTTTCTCTTTTTAATAGATATTAATACAAAGTTCGTTTAATACGAAAAATGTAAACGGTAATCTTCAACTTTAGGAAAAACTTTTCTAATACAATTTTAGCAAGGACTGCGGAACAATTTGACAGACATGAGAAACAAAGTTGTCAGCCAGGTTACTTTTTTTTCGAGAATAAGGTATGTTACACACGTGTTATGGAAGATATACTTTTATCACACAAAATTGAATAAATTCGATCGATATGCTTATGTAGTATATTCTAAATGAAATGCTGAAAATATCATCAGCTCATTATCTTTCATAATACATAAGTTCTATTGTTTTTTATTATACGATTCAGCCTGTAACATCTCACTGCTGGGCATAGGCAACGTTCTCCATGTAGGAGAAGGATCGGAGATTAATTAACCAAGCTGCTCCACTGCGAGTTGTCGGATATATTCCCTACTATGAGTAACGATCGCTATGAGGTTTTTATGATAACAACCGGGACTGACACTGCGAGGTACGGCGGGGAGTCCCACAAGGACAGACAACCAGACCGGAAAGAAAATATTTGTACAAATTCGCCGGTGGTTGAGCGATGTCTGCTATGCTGCTAAAGTATACATGTCAGAAGTGAAACTTCTTTGGCAAACTAATTGAAAAAGTAGGTGGTATCATAATTAAAAAAACTAATTGAAAAAAAAATCCAACGTCACGAGGTGTTCCCAGGTGGTCACCCATCCAAGTACTGACCGCGTGACGCGTAGCCGCGTTAGCGTTCGCTCAAATTTTACCCCTAATGCACCTAAAGAAGTTTCACTTCAAAAAAAAAATCATTACTATAAATAGTTATTACAGTGAAGTGTGAGTCTAATCCAGTGGCGCGTGGCAGCAGGACGAGGAACATGGCGTGTTTGGCTTTTCGTCGTTTGATTAGATCGCTTCGAGCCGACGTGTTGTGTTCTTGCCAAGCATTGGTGTATTGAACAATTGTCCTTTGGACTTTTAAGGGATAATTAATCTTTATCCCTCTTATATCCCCTTTGGCTAACAGTGGCCTTAGATCTTGGGTATATTTGTTGTATGTAAATAATAATTCACAAGTCAAATTTCTAATTACATTTTGATAAATGTAATAATTTTATTATTGTTTAATTGGAAGAAAAAAAAAAAAGAAATTATTATACTTTGTGCGATAAAAATACAAAGTGGTCTTCAAGGAAATTTTGTTACGATAATTTAAAAACTTAATTTCAATGAAATATACATTAAAATTATAAAACAAAATATTTTTCTCTTATAATTTTTAACATTATTTTAGATTACCCATTACAAACCCTACAAAATGTCCACAAACAACTGATTCATAATATAAATGACCAACATTTCTAGCTTGAGTGTCCACAAACATAGACCGTACTATAGAGGTCAATTTCCGTGACCCAAAAGGTGAATCGTAGAGCTGTGGCGACCTATAAAGTCGCCCTGCGGAGTCATAACGCCCTTCAGGGCTACTCTACATCAGGACACTGTATATGCCATTTATTTATTTTTTTGAATCTTTTTTTATATCTTACTAGCTGACCCGGCGAACTTCGTACCGCCTAACAGTCGATTCTTTAATTGTTTACTTTTTTTAATACTTATCCTTCTCGGAACCCCTCCACTAACACTAAAACCTTATGTTATGGTATTAAAGTTCAAATTGACTTTTAATTATTATTTCGAATATTTTGTATGGGAATATAGAAAAGTGTTGTTTTTAGAGTTTTTCAGGGATTTTTTTTTAATTTTTCTCTCCGTAACAACCACCATCGTACTTCAAGAAATATTATAAAAAAAGAATTAGCGAAATCGGTTCAGCCGCTCTCGAGATTTGCGCTTAGCAACACATTCAGCGATTCATTTTTATATATATATAGAGATAACTTACACACACGGTCGTTTGTTTTCATGGTAAGCAACTTAATTTGTTTATTTTATATCTGGAGTTTTTTATTGATTACTTTTTTTTTACGTTTCGAACGTCTCAGATAAGAAGACGATGTCATCAGGATCTCAAACTACAAAAAATGTTTTTAAAAGATAATTTTTGAAGTTATACTTCTTTTGGCGTGTTAGGGAGAACGAATGAGAGCAAATTTTAAAGACGCGACCGCACACCGTCACGAAAAATACAGACACCCTGAAGTTAGCTAGTCAACAAACAAAGAGTTAGCAACGTGAAGTTAGCTAGTCAATGAAGTATAACTTCTTACGTGCATACATAAGTAGGTACACACACTTTTTTTATTAATTTATAGAAATTTGGCCTTATCGACAATATTTTAATTGAGGATATTAACTGAGGTAGGGCACAACAGGAAATTTCCTGCTCAAAATTGGAGCAGCCCGACTGGGGTAGTACCTCGACCTTACAGAAGACCACAGCTAAATAATACTGTTTTCAAGCAGTATTGTGTTCCTGTTGGTGAGTAAGGTGACCAGAGCTCCTGGGGGGGGGGGGGGGATTGGGGATAGGTTCGGCAACGCGCTTGCGATGCTTTTGCTACGGTCTTACCATCAGGTGAGCCGTACGCTTGTTTGCCAACCTAGTTACATAAAAAAAAACTTTTGTAGGAGAGAAGAAGGAGCTTTGATTCAAATAAATAAAAATAATCGTATAAAATATGTCATATACCACATGAATTAACGTAAACATAACCTTTATCTCATTTTCCTTAATAGGCCTTCAAGTAAATAGCTGTAGGCTATCTCTCTCACATCTCATACACTAGAGCGGGATGAAAATACATCAAGAGAGAATTACGATCAAATTGAGGCAAATAGTAATAAATTACTTATATATTTGACATCATTTAATGTTACGATCCGTCGTAAAGATGAGGTCGATGGCTTTTTTTGCTCTACATTTTACTAGACTGTTAAAAAGGGATGTACTGTGTTTTCAGGTTTTTTTTTAATATAACTCTTTGCTTGGATTTAGCTGCGAGTTTTATCCTATATGGAGACAGAGTTTTATGACCAGAAGTAGGATGGTACAGGCTGGATTAACCAATTGTTTTATTTATGTTTTCAATCAACTTCCAAAGAGAAGAAAGTTAGCAATTCGGTTGTATCTTTTTTTAATGTGTGTCACCTTAAACCGAAGCTTAATCCACCACGCTGCTCCACTGCAGGTTGGCGCATGGTAGGTGATTATGGTGTCTCTATCCAGAACTTTAATTTCTATTTAAATTTTACACGTAGGACTGTTCGTAATACAGAACTATGCCTGTGGGATCAGTCAGGATATCTATAGGAAATCTCAGCTTCGGACTCAAATGACAAATTCATTGATCTCTAATATAAACTTAGTCCTGAGATCAATATAATTAAATAATATCCACTGCACGGACCACTCAATCATCCAAAAAAAACCTTGATATTAAAAAAATCCAAATAATTCAACAAATATTGCGTTACAAGGACCTCTCCTAACGTTATCAAAACAATTATTCACATATCAACGCACGCGATCCTTTCGTGGACGGTAAAAACGTAAATTTTCCGATCGTAATCTTTATAAATTATTTCAACTATTTATTCTATAAACCATTTAATAACTTTGACATGTAGTATTGATAAGTATAATCGTTTTGATTACAGAGAAATTAAGTAATAAAACTATGAACGTTATAATTTAAATGGGCCTATTGTTTCGATATAAAATTTTCTATTTAACAATCTTAATTAATTTTATGGAGAGGTCTTATTTGTTAATTTTACTCTTACTTCGCCACTAAAAGCTATATAACTCAGAAGTTACTTAAGACATAAAATATTACGCTATAATTAATTGAAGCTCAGCTAAAATTATAACCTATTATATATTATCTCATCTGAAAACCGCAAGAGTCTAATTAGAAGGTGCAAAAAGATTAAAAAAAAATCCAAAAAAAGTTAAACGATTCGTCTAAGTAGCTCTACATTAGTCTCTACTTTATAATTCTCAAATCATTATATGAACAAGCTTACACTAAACCTATCAATAAACAAACTATAGAATTTCACACATCAACAACGCGGCCAACTTGCCCCCATAATTGGCACAAGACCACTCAAGAGCAGTACAAACTCACAAAACCGGAAAAACATTATGGCGATCTAATTCTGTTTATATTTGTGCCATGCGGAAGTCGAAAGCTGCTAGCTTTTTGCACTGCTCCAAACTGCCACGTGTCGACTCGTGAATCAGGGATAAAAACCCTGATCCTTGCGGCACACCTGCTTGAAAATCCAAGATATTGCACCTGGTGCGACCAAAAATGATCTCTATTTCCCAGGATGTAGAGGCGATGTAGGGTGAAGAGTTTAATTGTAAGGTAAGAGCGTTTTCGGCAGGAAGAGGGTGTCTATTGAATTATATTTAGTCGTGGTTCCCTTTGGGCTGATTGAATGTACGATATGCGACAAGGTGCGCGGACACGCTCCGGTCTGTGATATACCTTTATACCTTGAGGGATTTGGAGTATTGTAGGCTGATGCGTGTGCCTCATGTTATTATAAATATTTTTTTACCTAATAATCTTACGCTTGACCAAAATCAGCAAAGCTGTGTATGCCTTTGACTGTCACCTTAACTCTATTAAGGGTATCCAAGTTATATGAACCAATTATAACAAATGACAAAGATGTGATACTCAGTTAATTCTCAGCTTTTTACACAGGGTATATATTATATAATTTAGCCATATTATTTTTTGTTTTAGTTAAGTTTTTTTTATTTCCTCTATTACATAGTAACAAATTTATTATAATAAATTGTTTATTTTTTATAGAGTAATAACAATTAGTTTTCTTCGTAAGTACTGCGTGTCAAAGGAAAATAAAGGAATATTATTAATTGTTACCTTTTAATTCATATAATTAGGTGAAAGACTAACTATGTGTTCCGACTTCGCCCGCGCAGAATCAAAGAAGTGTCCTTAATATTTGTTAAGACAATTATTATGTACATACATGCTATGTATTTACATATATTATAACATACATGTAAATTACATACAGTCAGATTACAGACAGTTTACATACTGTCATCATGCATAAGATTAAAAAAAACAAGTTTGATTTAAACCACACAACTGAAGTAGGTAAAACTTATTTAGCTCCATCTAACTTATATCTGCCTCTTATTTTCCATTAGCATCGCCCCATCACACTTTTCGTAACGTTCTAGTCACGCGTTCACCAGCTTTCTCCCCAAGTCAAGCGTGCGTAAAGAAGTTTTACTTCAAAAAAGAAAAAAGAAAAAAAATCTAGAGTTTTAGTCTAACTCCCAAAAAATTAGTTTTGCAAGTGTAAAAGTCCGACTTTCAAAAGGTTCCGTGCCATACAAAAATAATGTTATGATATTATATTGATCACTACTTTGAAATGGCCCGTATCCTATATAAAGTTAGGGATCGTTTTTTCTTTGATATACTCAAAAACATAATCGAAAAACATACTTTAAACTGTATTATATAAAAGAGGTTATATAACTATATAGTAACTCTTTTCCTTAAAAAACAACATTCCTAAAAAATGATTCAAATGCATGCTAGCATTATATTTGCTACGTCCGCAGTTTCAGCACTGTCATAACACGATTCAGCCTGTATCCCACTGCTGGGCATAGACTTTTTACCCCGCGTAGGACAATGATACTTCATAGCAAACTTTCTACGCAAACATTCCATATCCAAGCACGTGCTATCTACCGCGTGTTATTATCCTCATTTATCTAAATTTAATCTCCAGTAACACGCCGTCTTCCCCTCGACCGAACCAAACACTACAATTTTAAGTCTTGCCCCAATTAAATTAAGGATTAAAACCTTTTTTGATATCAGCAAGACATCTTTAACTAAGTGCAACCCCCCAAAATCCAAAACACACCTTATTTACGCACAAAAATCACGCTTATAGCTCTTATGATTATTTAAATAAGGGCGATGGTTGATCGTTTTCTTTGTTTCAAAAGTGTATTACTAAGTTTGTAATGTGTTGCTACGGGGTGCGCACAAAAAAGGCAGTTTTCCTTCGTCCCTGCGCGCGCGCAACAGATGGCGTACAGGGGCATTGACTCCTTAAACATAACTTTTTTTTCTTTAAATCGCGACCCCTAAATGCGGTTAGGAAATTATAATGCGGCCTCGTTTAATTTGGCGCAAGTAATGGATCTGCGGCTCGGCGTTATTTGAAGGTACACTTTATATGATGAAAAATGCTTTTATGTCTTGTTCTTAAATGTCTACTTAGTGTAGTTAGTGCTCAAAGCGCTTTCGGTTCTGTGAAGCCGGCACGAGATTGATCCTTTGATCGGCGCTCGTAAAAAATTTAAATTATTTACATATTTGTTTAATTATCAATGAAACACAATATATACAAAACAAGCAGCAAAAGAAAAACACGTAGTCTCTACGAGAAACTCGTGTAGTTTTTACGTTTCATAAAATGAAAAAAAATGTCAGTAACAGTAAAAAAAAATTTATACATTAAAAATATTTTATTTTTTTTTAATGGTAACATATATTATACAAAGGAATGGAAATATGTACGATAACGTAATCTATTACGCATTATTGCTCTAGCAACGATGGTAGTCATGTAACTTACGTAAAAACTTGGAGAATTTTTCGATAAAGGGATTTTTGTTATTTAAAGAGTTTTAGTCATAAAAACAGTATGTTTTTTATTTAGACTATCAAAATATTCATTTTATGTCCGTGTCGATTATTCTGTGGATTTAAATGATAATTTTGCCTGCATTGCGCAAGCACTGCACCCAATATTATGGGTATTTAACCGCATTGCGTTAATTTTGTTAGGTTTAAGTTTTTTTTTTAAACTAAAACTTCTTTACCCACGCTTGACTTGGCGAATAGCTCTCTAATCTGATAAACAATAGTCAATTAAGAATGAAATATGATTTTTACACTCTTTTTATTAGCTTCACCTGTATGTTTGTAAGTTTGTAACCGACTCCTTTGGACTTCATTTTGACCCACTTCTAACGTTCAGATTTCATTCAAACTTGGCAGACTTATCGAGTACCGATGACAATACACTAATTTGATAAAATTATTCAATTATCCTAACGGCTTGGCGCAATAATCAAGGCTTTTCTCGCTATCCTTTGGACTTTTCTAACGTTCAGATTCTCTACTTTTTAGTTTGGTTTATTTATAGAAGCGTGTATTTTAGTTTTTTTTTTAACTAAGTATTATTGATATCAGAATTTGTTGCTTTCGTTTTCCATATCTCTTTTTATGCAGACGATGTTTTGTTTTCTTGTTTGGGAGTCTAATTTGTGTGCCTCTATGAGATGCACGCTACCGTTTATACGTATTTTTGCAAATTTTTTAAATCTTAACATTTCGTGGCAACAGCAATCATGTTATTATGCAGAAAACGAACAGACAGATACGTAGTTAGGAGACTCGAAATTCTTATATGTTGTTAAGATGGAGAGTGACCACAATGTTTTGAAAATAAGTAGAGATATCCTAGATTTAGAGATTTTTATCAATATATATTTTTAATATACATAAGTTATATATTTTGTAGCGGGCGTACCTATATTAAACTATAAATAAAGAGATATTTCTTATAGCGTATCTCTAAGTAAAAAAAGAGGGTGCTTTAGACCACACGACTGAAGTAAAACTTTCTATCTTCACTGACTTATATCTCACTCTCAACTTCCGTCCACCTCGCCCGATCACACTTTTCGTAACGCTCTCGTCACGCACTCACCAGTTTACTCTCCAAGTCAAGCGTGCGTAAAGCAGTTTACTATATAGTTGTAGCCGCGACTTTCGCTATAACTGAATTTTGGAATAAAAATTATTCATGCTATTTAAAGAATATTTAATGTAAATAATTAAGCTGTTTTGTTTTAAAAGATATAATAAATGTTATTTTTTATATCAAAATTTAAGTTTTAGAGCAATTTTTTTTTGTATTACTATAAATAAATAAATAGAAATAAATGCCTTCACACTCAATGGGCCCCTAGTAGGATTTTATACTGTGTCAGGGGTCTGAAAACACACACAATAAACAAGCACAAACGCACAGACCACGACAAACATTTATATGGAACCCGCGACAGCAAGCACAACAGCCAGAGCTGTGACCGCTGCGCCAACGCGGCGTCAAATGTTTTTAATGTCAATTGCTAGACTGTTGTTAGAGGATGCCTGAGCAGTGCAAACTTAGCACCTCATCGATGGAATTTTGGGTTGAAAATGACCTTAATCGATAGGTCTACGTTAGGTCCGTATAGGTCCACTAAATTTTTCGTTAGGTCCGCTATAGTTTTTTAATAAATATTTTTTTAAATTTAGGTAAAAAAAAATGCAATTTTAGCACCCCACCCAAGGATTTTTAAAATCAAAATGACCTTAATCGATAGGTCTACGTTAGGTCCGTATAGGACCACAATAATTTTTGTTAGGTCCCCTATAGTTTTTTAGCTGCTAAAATACAAATTTTTTTTTCAAAATTTTAAAAATTATTTATAAAAAAACTAAAGAGAACTTAACGAAAAATTTCGTGGACCTATACGGACCTAACGTAGACTTATCGATTAAGGTAATTTTGATTTCAAAAATCCTTAGATGGGATGCTAAAATTGCATATTTTATTCATCAAATTAAAAAAAAATATTTATTAAATAACTATAGGGGACCTAACAAAAATTATTGTGGACCTATACGGACCTAACGTAGACCTATCGATTAAGGACATTTTGATTTTAAAAATCCTTGGATGGGGTGCTAAAATTGCTTTTTCTTTACCTAAATTAAAAAAAATTATTTATTAAAAAACTATAGCGGATCTAACGAAAAATTTACTGGACCTATACTGACCTAACGTAGAACTATCGATTAAGGTAATTTTAATTTCAAAAATCCTTAGATGGGGTGCTAAAATTGCATATTTTTTTTTACCAAAATTAAAAAAAAATTATTTATTAAAAAACTATAGGGGACCTAACAAAAATTATTGTGGACCTATACGGACCTAACGTAGACCTATCGATTAAGGTCATTTTGGTTTTAAAAATCTTTGGATGGGGTGCTAAAATTGCATTGTTTTTAACCTAAATTTAAAAAATTATTTATTAAAAACTATACCGGACCTAACGAAAAATTTAGTGGACCTATACGGACCTAACGTAGACCTATCGATTAAGGTCATTTTCGACCCAAAATTCCATCGATGAGGTGCTAAGTTTGCACTGCTGGATGCCTGTTTATATTTACACGCTAACTTCTTCCCGCAGCTTCATCCGCGTGGGTGTCAGTTTGTCTAAAAAGAAAGTGTGGAGATATTCCAAAAATTAAATTTATAAACATTCCGTAGTTTCAAGTTTTTTAAAGTCATTGGATCCTTATTCTATTTCTAAGTACAGGATTTTTCTCAAAGAATCATAATTATTATGTCTTGTGTGTTTTATGTCTTCTCTTTACAAAACATTATAAAAGTAGTTTTTTTTTCCTTTTCGGTATTTCTTTACGTAAATTGTTACGACACTTTACACAACTTACGCACACGACAACATTTGTTTTGGTCATACAGATGTTTGCCGTGGTCTGGGTGTTTGTGCAGTCCTTGTGGGTCTCCCCACCGTGCCTCGGAGAGCACGTTAAGCAGTCCGTCCCGGTTGTTATTATGTACACCTGATAGCGATCGTTACTCATAGTAGGGAATATATCCGCCAACCCGCATTTGAGCAGCGTGGTGGATTAAGCTGTGATCCTTCTCCTACATGGGGAAAGAGGCCTATGCCTAACAGTGGGATATTACAGGCTGAAGCGAGCGAACACAACTTACGAGCAGACTGATTTTTCCGTTATTGATTTATTCTAAAAGTACTCAATAAACTAATTTTGATAAGCTATTACCAGCAGAAATTTTTACACCTTAATAACTTACAAGGGTAAAAATTATCAAAATGAAGTACCTGGTAGAAACATTATAATCTTTTAATCACATATTCTTATAATCGCATTGTAGAACAATTTGAGTCACCATTGGCCATATATGTTAACGCGAGAAAAAACAAAAGAAATATTTAGTGAAATAAAATAAATATACCTATATTCGAGACACAAAAATCATGGCAACATTGATACAATTATTAAACTCGGAATTGTTATGCGCGGGTAACACTTATGTAAGGCACGCGATCGGCGAACGAAATTATAGAATCGCGAATCGATTGAACTAAGTTCGGTATTTTACTCATTACTTTCAAAGTTTCATACATTATTCGGAGTTTGATTTTGATGTGCAAATGTGATATGCATTAAAATTGATTAACATTTCAATTCGTTTTATTTTTTATTTTTGTGTTACACATGAGGATGAATTAAAGATAGCATGGTATCGTCTCTTGTCAAAAAAATTCATTAGGTATATTATGAAATCTTTGAGTAGCGGGGTCTGTAAAGAATATCGCTATAGACGGCTCCAAGGTTTTCTTAAAAACCAAAATCATCATATCAAGAATTTCGACCCAGCTTGATGTGGATCCATAGCTCAGTTGGCAGAGCGCTGACACTGCACGTCAGAAGGCGCGGTTTCAAATCCCGCTGGATCGAAAAATTTTGATATGATTTTAAAAAATGTTTATAACATTTTAATTTCATTATGGGTTCGTGAAATATCAACAAGTATATATATATCTTGGATGAATATAAACTGTGATTGTGACAGCGATTTTACTTCTGTATTTCGATGTACAAAGTAGTCTATACATTTTTTTAAATAGAATATACATATAATCAATCTAGTAGTTTTATCGTAAAAGAGTTGCGAATATCCATCAATCCACACTTTTCCATCTACTATACTCGTGGTATTTACGCGTACCTATGTCCAGTTGACATAAGTTTTTTTTTAATACGACAAGACATGTTTGTTAATAACTAGCATCCCGCCCGGCTTCGCACGGGTGTTTGACAAAAATTTCAAAATAAATTTTTCCCCTAATTTTAAAAAAATATAATATAGCCTATGTCACCCGCGGATAGTGTTCAGTAGTTTCGGAGCCTATTCAATGCAAACAAACAAACAATCAAATCTTTCCTCTTTATAATATTAGTATAGGTAAATACGTCTGTATTGAGATATTAAAACATAAAAGAAGTGTTTGATTTTTGAGTTTTTAACAGCTTTTCAATTACTATAATCTACATAGTCAAGTACAGTACAGTTATAGGCCTACATACATGTACGATTATCAAAAGTAAGATTGGGTTAAGAACTGCGTCGGCTAATATTGTAAAGGTTTTAATCCAAAGTGTGGTATACTTGAGGTGTGCCTCCAGTATTTGTTCGCTACCATCTGGCAGACAGTGGAGCCAGCTGCGGCAGCTGCGGGCTTTTTGTGGGCACGAGCCTCAAGTTGAGTGAATTTGCATGTCTACTGAAATTGCGGCTCTCTCGTTTATCACTTACGGCCGTTTTCCACAATCTATCTATCTCTGGTTTTGCCTAGTAGCAGTTTTTGACATAATTTGTATGGAACTTACGTCAAAAGTCTCTAGTAAGCGGATCAGATATAGATAGAGTATAATGAAACAAGTTTGTAACGTTAGGACGTCTGACACTTCAGTCCTTCCGTGACCATGGTTGCTGTAAAAATTATTTATTTCATGTAGGCCAACCTGTGGCTCTTATGAATATCCTTAAAGTATCCGAAACGTCGGAAAATTAAAAAACGTAAACTGCGATAAAATCCGATAAAGTTGTTTCATTATAATGACTGAAATTCGCGTAAATTTTACAAAACAATATAGATAGATTATAGAAACTGCCCGTTACTGTGTTGGGACTTGTGCAAATTGATTTTTACTTGTCGTTTGTTAGTTGTATACAGGTGTGGATAGACATTTTTCTATGTATGTGTGTAGAATAGTTGGTTATTGAACAAATACACTGCATGATATTTTCGTCTACAAATATTTTTTTTTTAGTAATCAATCTGTGGTGATTGTTATAAATATGTTTTGTTATAGTTTTCTTAAGTTATAACTAGTAAGTTGCTACATTGTTAAATTATTTCTATATTATTATGACTCAATTAAAACAGTATTATATCGCACCGTTTAAAACACCCATTTTTAAAATCAGTATCATGAACTCATTGAATAGCCATCGATCTACCATTTTGAAGAATTGTGAAAGTAGAATCATGCCGAAGGTGGTAACGTTAATTTATTTAGAATATATGTAATTTTTTGTAGATTGTAGAAATCAGTGATATAGAACTATTTTCCTAGGAAAATAGAATTTTTGAAAAAGTCCGTTTTGCATGTGTGCCATGTTTAAAAAAAATGTTTTTTTATTTGTTTACTAAGAATCACTTCTTTTATCTTTAATATGTCCTAAGATTTAAGAATCATTATACAACTTAATATATCTATTTATTATCTTGAGTACTTAATATATTTTATAATTGTTTTTACATACGCAGTAATCGAAACTTCAAAATAATGCTCAATCATAAATTCCTTAAAATAGCCAGTTAATAAGAACGTCAACACAGCTTTATATATCTGTAACTTGTTGATAGTGATAAAACAATACAGAGAAAAAATCTACTTTTATTAATAAAAGCGACGTATCAAAATGCTTGACCATACGATGATGCCGAGGTAATGAACCATAAACAAACAAACAAAAACAACGAGATCACTGAAATGTGTCGCGACGCGTGCGCGGAATATCACATCTGCCGTAACCTGACACGCTCCTTAACATATGAATTATGCTCCGAAAAAAATCTTCAAAAACAACCAAACAAAATTCAATCTTACCCCTGAATATCAAAACTCATAATCGACAACCCTTATTAGCACACACTCTTAGCAAACCAATCTAAAAGGAATCTTAAGCGTAAATTTTTAAGGTTGATTATTTTTTGTGTGGTGACACTGTTGGTCTAGAATACAAGTCATCTGGTAAAGGACATGTGTAGGCATATTTCGGCAAGGCACACCAGATGGCTGAGCTAGTTGATTTCGAGATGGTATGATTTTTTCCATCAATATACCGGTGGGTGTACTGTTACTGTGGAGATAGATGCATTGTTGGTGCCATACGTATTACCTTACGTTTAGTATTGTTTTTTTTTTTTATACAGTTAGGAACAACATGTGCTACTGAGTTGCATATTTTACAATTAGAGCGATACCTTTATCTGTAGATATTAAAAATAGTTTAAGCATGGTGTAGTTTCTTTTGAGCATAGCGATAACTTATGAAACAAATTATTTGCAGACTAAAAATAAAACAATTAAATAAAGAAAAGTACCTGCCATCTATCCTAAAGATATGTACCAACATTTGCAGAAACCTAGGGCACGAAATGAAGTCCAAAATTTTCAACTGATTTATAGTGAGAGTGACCACTTTAGAGGGAATCTTTAAATATTTATCTGCATAATTGACAATCTTATCAATCAATTATATTATGCAGCCTAGGTAGATTACAGGCTGTATAATGTTACGGCGTGTCTTATAAAAGCAATCGTAAAAGAAATCCGATGTGATAGGAAACAAACTAGTCTAGTCTAACCCAAGTATGCAATGGCTGAACAACCTATCATTCCTCTTATACCACCTGTTTACAACATATAGGCACAAGTACAAGAACTAGGGTTTACTAATTTAAAAACGACATAAAGATATGAAAATAATATGTGGAGTGAAAATAAACCATCTCTTGCAAGAAAGACATGAGAGTATTTTCAAATTTCATGGTGACCGTTCTTATGGAGTAAAATCTGCTGCACATACACTTCATTGTCATGTTTCTATAGCGGTTGGAACTTGTCGGGACTTGTTCAAATTGGCCGATAATCCGTGTAGCACGTGTATAACTGTACGAGATATCAACAACGATGTGTAGTCAATACACGTAGCGAACTTTGGGTTGCTTGGCTTCCGCTTGACGCGTCGTTTCGTTAACTACCGACCCACTGTGACAGATGGGTGAAATAATTATCAGAACTGTCTTTGTTGTTGTAAATAGTTTAGCTATAATATATTCTATATATCTTTAATTATATATCCACATATATGTTTGTATAAAAGGCAATGTCCCGACTGATATAGTATACATATCAATGTCCAACCTAAACCACTATGACAGAACTTTGAAATTTGTTACATATGAATAGAATTAGGATATAGTTTTCAAATATTTACGCGAATTTCACTCATTATAATTAAACAACTTTTTTCGGAATTTTTCGCGGTTTATTAGGTTTTTTAGACGCCCGACGTTTCGGATACTTTACAGCAACCATGGTCACGGAAAATTCCAATAAACTGCGACAAAACACTACGGATTGTTTCATAACAATTAGGATATCGATTTTAAACTGTAAGTGTAATTTACGTCAAGATTTTTCGAAATTCATCACTTATAGCAATGCAATAGGGGATGAAAATATATATGATAGCATGGAAACTTCCAACAGAGAAAAGTCGGAACAATTAATGTAATCTAATGTTTCAGAAGAAGAGTCTCCTTTTGATCTTGACTTGCCACTAGTATCAAAATCTACTAGCGAAAAAATCATCAAAATTTTTAATAACTTATCGTCAAAAGTGAAGTTACATCTATTACAAATGCAGATTTTGCTGTTACTCTTTAAAAAAAATCTTACGTAAAATAAAGCGTTACTAAATCCACACATCTTCATCATTTATGTAATCCTGCACCGATTAATAAGCTTCTTCTAATTACTAAGAATCTTCTATACTTTGATCTGCTACGACAACATTCTTGATTACCTATAGCAAAATACTAAACTTAATATAATTATCTTTTTTATTTATCTCATTTAGTTAGAAGGATATCTAAACGTCTAGGATGAATTTATCGACACAAGTATTCGTGCCAACACGAAGTGAATCAACTTGGAAGATTTGGCTCAAATCCTGTTCTTTAAGCGGGATTGGAACATTTATGGTTTTATGGGCTATTAAAGTTTAATACTGCACATTTTATTGCGAATTAGTTTTCCACAAATTATGCAGTAACGAAATTAACAACCTTTTTCATTTCACATTTGGCATTAGAAAAATCTCATAAGATAAATCAAAAAGTAATATTAAGGAAAAATTTATCTATACTAATATAATAAAACTAAAAGAGTTTGTTTGCTTCAACGCGCCAATCTGAGGAGTTACTGGTCCGAATTGAAAAATACTTTTTGTTTTGGATAATCTATTTACCGACGAAGACTATTTTGTTAATTCAGGTTAACGTCGGTGAAATCACGGGGCACAGGTCGTCTGATATACTGACAAAACCTTTGGTGGAATCATTATATATTTCAACTAACAAAGACTATATGAAACTATTTTGAAAGTATTAGAAAACATATTGTGATATTAATGTACATAATTTAATGCGAATCGTAGAGAGCGATAATAACTTCCCAATCACATATCACAATAAGGATTAGTCTGTGATTACGCGTGGGAGATATGAGATGAACTAAGAAATAGTCATAGTTAAATGATATTCATTTCGATACAAATAACTCATTTGGTGTGGCCCCAATAGTCATAGTATACAAGAGGAAAACATTTAGGCAACTTAGCTGATGTACTTATTTATTTATTTATACTTTATTGTACACCACAACTACATTTTAACATTAAACACATTTAAAGATATTTACAGACTGTGAAGTACAATGGGCGGTCTTATGGCTATTTAGCCATTTCTTCCAGACAACCCATTCTTCCAAACCATTACCATAATTTCAGAGGAACTGGTTTTGAACCCATACTTCAAAACCAGTTCCTCTGAAATTATTGTATCAATGTTATATTCCAGTAATTAGGTGACAAAACATCAAACTACGACTTGAACTAGCAGTTTATTAGCCTAAGTGTTAAAAATTGTGAAATTGGAAGATAATCTGAACTCGAATTCTGAAATATTTTGTTATATCTGAATACTTAGTGATGTGTTCAGTCGAAACTATTATCTGCACAAAGAATACTTTTTCATTTACCAATTTAGCCAACCTTTAATTAGGGAGCGCAGTAAAGACGTACCCGTAACATTCAAGGGAGTTACCTCCTCAAGATATGCTTCATTCTCTATAATCATAAAAATCCTTGATCGATAAACATTATAGTTAAAGGTACATTCATTCAGTTACAATTTAATTCAATTATGCGGGCGCATATGCTAATGTGAGGTGCCCTGTGGGAAGGGGAGGGGGGCGCAGGGGGGGTGTACCGACGAGACGTCGTCTGCGCATCCCGCCGCGTGGCTCTCTTTGATCGCACGCGCTACATGGTTTTAGAATTGTTTTTGAGACTTGAAATTGTTTAGACCGATACATGAATAATTTGATTTTTATTAAATTGTACGTATTAAGGTTTAAATTTTAAACTAAATTAAAACTACTGATAATTTTTTTACTGTATGAATGATATGAATAAGGATATATGACATATTTTAATGTATAAATTAATGATTAATATTGTTTGCTTTCCAAGACTTGCTTGGTACCCACTATTACATACTCGTATTATCATTCAGTGCAAGGGCTCGTACGATTTGTTTGTAACTTTTCTTTTAATCGATGAACTACACATCGAAATACCTAATACTGCTTTAAAGCTGTGTTGTGCTGTGTTGTGCTGTGTTGTGTGTCTGGTGTGGAGATCGGGGGTGGGGTCGGCAACGCGCTAGCGATGTTTCTGGTGTTGCAGGCGTCTGTAAGCTACGGTAATCGCTTACCATCAGGTGAAACATACGCTTATTTGCCGATCTAGTTGTTTAACAAAACTCTTTTGTATATTTTATTTATTTTATTCTTTGTATTTTGTAACATTTACGCAAATAGATGTATACATGTTTTAGAATAACACCTTCCTGTTGTATCTATCTATAAGTACGAAACAAGCTTTGTTAAATTAAAGCTCTTGAAAATTCAATGGTGCATTATTTGATATTTTGCTTTTGGACTTGTAATTGAAATAGTTACCCTAATAAAATTTACTTTTATTAAAATTAACAAATTTGATTTATTACATAGCACGAAAAACAAATCTTTAGATTCAAAATATTTTTGTAATTTAATGAATTATTACATAAGTCATCATTAAATATTAATTTATGTCGTGTCTAACAGTTTCAACAGTCTGTGCAGTCTGTTGGGGGCAGTGGTTATTCGCGGACTATTTGCAAGCGCCGCTCGAGTCGACGCGTTGAGATGGATCTGTACAGAATCACGGATGAAATTAACGCAGAACTTCAACGTTAACTGTAATACGTCTAACAAAACGTTTAGATCTTAGCACGTTTGAAACAATTATGGAAGATATTCTTTTAAATATAAGGAAAGGAAATAGACAGTTAACCGTGTCAACTGCTAATGCCTAATAAAAGAAATAATGATTGATTGATTGGTAGGTATATAAGGCTACTTTATTAATTTTCAAAGAATAGAAGTTAAAGCTTTAGAGTAAGATTAAATGTTTGATTAAGTTAATTAATTACCTACATTAATTATAAAATTTCAATAACGATAATAAAATAAAGATACAAACGAAAATACTGTAGTACACTTAGAGGAAGATGTACAAAGGCGGTCTTATCGCTGAAAGAGCGATTTCTTCCAGAAAACCTTATGGTATAGGACAGGGCATAGAAAAGCGGTTAGGAAGTGTAAAAATTATTATTATACATAATAATAATTTTATAATAATAATTATAATAATCATCTTTATTGCACACCATTAAAAGATAAAAACGAAAATAGTAGAATTAGAGGAAGATGTCTTATCGCTAAAAGAGCGATTTCTTCCAGACAACCTTTGGGTATAGGACAGGGCATAGAAAAGCGGTTAGTAAGTGTACAAATTATTGTTATATAAAATAGAATAAATTAAAATATAATATAAAATTATAAATATATATGATAATTAGACATATTCAAATTGACTAGACGATATCAAAAGAAATGGCGGATGTAATAAATAATAATTTTATTGTGGTAAATATCATAACATTATTTGGTTCATTTAACACCTTGACAACTCATGACGACTTGGCAAACTTGCAAGATTGACAAAAATAATAATATATGTCAAGGACAACAGACCAGACTTTGACGATGTCAAAAGTCTTCTTTTAATTACTTAATACCAGACACAAGGTCCTTTCCCGTCTTCTTCTTAATCTGTCTTACCATAAGAAAATGATTTTCGATTCTTTTGGTCGTTTGTGGTCATAGCAGGAGCGAAACTGTTCTACACCATAGTGTTTTTGTTGAGGTAGGACCAGAAATATCCTACTCAAAATCTGGATCAGACTGACTGGGAATCTACCTCAACCTTACAGAGCAATTCAGCCAGTAACATCCCAATGCTGGGCCTCTTTCTGCATTTAGTAGAAGTTGAAGAACTTACAGACAATAATACTGCTCCTCAAGCAGTTTTGTGTTCCTGTGGTGACTGTGGTAGACAGAGCTCCAAGGTAGAGTTCAGTGCAAGCAGAATGTAAAGTAATGTCATACTTTCTTTTGTAAGAATTGAAATCGCGTTAACTGGACCTTGTCATTGTCATAATCCAGTCCAATCCAGTGGATCAAGTCATACTCGTGCATGCATTCAGCCTGTATCTGCTGGGCATAGGTCTCTTTCTCCACGTAAGAGAAGGAATAGTCAGAGGAGAAGCCATACTCGTAAATAAATATAAAGCATAATCAATTAAAAAGTAATTTAACGTGACAAATGTTAAAACATCAGTCGTTTAACTTCATCAAATAGCAATTCCAACTGAAGTGTTAAGATTTTCGTCGAGATACGCGCGGTGACAGTTTTCCTGACTCATTACCGTGCAAGCAATACACAGTAAAACTACGCGAGCGAAAAACACCCTTGATACACTTATTTTGGTACCATTATTGCGTAATCGAATATTTTAAATGATTTTCGCGGTCGATTGTAACGAAAATTAATTTCTCCTTAATCGTGTGAAAAGATTGTTATCGTATTTTAAACTGCGGTTATAAAATGAAATGTTAACAAATTGCTACGTCTAAATTAATATTATCATGTCCAGCGAAGCGGCGAGCGAGAGGTGAGCAAGTGGTTTGCGACTTATTGCGAATCGCTGCTTCCCTTGACAATTCAAAAAGTTCCAAATACAAGTTTATTTATACTAAGCCTGTAGACACATCGACTTGAAACCTTTGTACCCCAAATTGGTTCGCGAACTGTAATTAGATATACATATACTACCTACTAATATTTAATATACAATAAAAAATATAGCTCGTTAAACTGCTTGCGATTTTCGAAGCTCAGAATTTCTTCTAAAACATGGCGCCTAAGACTCCCTTCAAGACTGATTATAAAGTGCATTTTTAAGTATTTGAAAATTTAGGATTACTAATCCAGAATGAGTTATTTTGACTGGACAATTTCGGCTAAGTTCAATTCGGTATATTTTTTCAATATTCACGTGTTTTTTAAATAATTTAAATAATTTTATCGTATTAACAAATAAGTTTAAATATGACAAATGTTTCGCTTGCGTTTTATTTAGTCCCGCTGGTGTATCGCTAATGTACTCGCCGATGGATTTATTGGACGATATCGTGACACCGGACAGACGGAAAGACGTACGCGCGTACCTATATATCGTCTCAAGTCGAGCATTCATTAGATCGAGAATTTTTCTAAATATGGAAGAGTTTTGCTCCGTTTTGAAAATGTCGTCACGATAAATTGTCGTATCGTTGAACAGAAGTTCTCGTAAGTTACCTTAGTAATATAAACACCTATTAAGTTTGTTGTAAATACGCAACGTATCAGTGTTGTAATTATAATAAAAACTCTATAACAGTCAACCATAATTAACGCGCAAACTATATCAACTCATGTATGACCTATAATGAAGTTATATGTGAAGCAATACAATCACGTTCAAATTCAAATTCAAATAATTTATTCATTTTAGGCTGATACAGCACTTGTGAACGTCAATGAAGCTACGCCATCGGTTCGCAAATCCTACGGCGGGAGACCTTGTAACGAGAAGAACCGGCAAGAAACTCGTCAAGGGCTATTTTTTTCTCCCTGTCATATTTCATACAGAGTCGTCAAATTGAAAAATGACTTTGACTTAATAAATTATGTAAGGTCACTTTCCATCACAAATTTATCTTAAATTTATAAACAAAATAAAATACCCGGTAATCATAGCAGTAAATAATTTTCAATTACTTAAGAACTAGACACCTCCTAAAAGGTAGTTTCTTTAAAATGCGCTCCAAACAAATAGACAAGTAACTGTTTAGACGTGGCGAATAAAATACTTAAATAAATGCCTAACAAAACGTTGGCGAGTGCGTAACTTCGTCGTCAATAAAACGTTCCTATCTACGATTAATAAGTACGTTTCATAATAAATCAGTTCATAACATCACTACATAGTATAAAACAAAGTCGCTTTCTCTGTCCCTATGTCCCTATGTCCCTATGTCCCTATGTATGCTTAGATCTTTAAAACTACGCAACGGATTTTAATGCGGTTTTTTTAAAAAGATAGAGTGATTCAAGAGGAAGGTTTATGTATATAATTTAGTATAGTTTTATGTAAATTAGCAGAAATACGGCGATAAATGTTGAAGAAGTCGCACAAAATCGGGCCAACTGGGAGCTTTCCACGCAAACGCCGCGTAAACTAGCAAAGATACAGTGAAGTAATGTACTAGCGAATTCTAAATCTATAAAAATGCTACAAAAAAGTCCGCGATAGCATATCTCTATCTCTTACGGTTGACTTACAATAACCACTTTTATGTTCAAATTTTTAATTAAAAACATTACGTTATTTTCCAAGCTATTTTCTTTAGTTCAGTATTAATCCTTATCCAAACAAATATTTTAGTTAGCTTAGGAATTTAATGCAGATTAAAATTGCCCTTTACACTATATCAATCAGATGAATAGGTTTTCAGATATCGTCGTTAGAAGTAATTAACAGCGAAACATTTAACCCTTTAACCGCCATCGTCGTAATATTACGTGTTGTAAGAGTAGTACCTCAGCCGCCACGTCGGAATATTACGTAAAGATCCTGTCATTTAAAAATGTCATCATTGCACCCGTGCGAAGCCGGGGCGGGTCGCTAGTATTATATAAATGAACTAAACTAAAATAAAACGGTATGTTACCCCTATAGAAGGGTTCAGTAGATTCTTAATTTGGCATGCCGCTCAACGGAAGATAGGGTTACATATCAGATAATAGAACTCGTGTATATATTTACCCTGAAATAATAAAAAAGTTACTCATGCTTCATCGTATCATTTATTGTTATTTGAGGAACTAAGTATCATATGACGTAAATTTTAATAATATACAAACTATCTTTACGACTAGATACAAACAGAGTCCAAGAAAGTGCATCTTAAACGGTTCGTCGCGGGTTCGAATTCCTGCCAATCATTTTTGATGTTTACTTTTTAGTTGAATTTAATATGTACCATAGCGAAGTTTTTAGCGAAGATATTCCTTACATTATATTATATGAGAAACTATATTTATTTCCTTTTTATATTTATTTTAATAAACTACTTTTACTATAGTACCGTATAATTCTTATGGTAATAAAAAATTTAAGAGTTAAAAATACTAAATTGAATCTCTCAGAATAAGGAATACGAATTGAACAAAAATAGCTTTGAGACAACAAAGAGGGAAGTTTCAAGAAATAGAAATAAACAAAGACTTTAGTTTTCAATCACTGGAAATAAAAGGACATATAAAAATTTTTGTACTTCAAAAAATATGGCCTTAAACGAAAATAAATGTAAAGACGGGCGTCGTCACGGGCGCAACGCAGCTAAAGTTAGATGTCTGCGGTATTTATAGCTCTCGCGATTATAATTAGACCTCATCATCTGTCCGGAATGTCGCGGTGGAAATAGAAATAGCGCCAAATAGAACGATTTACTTTATCTAACCAAAAACCATTAAATATATTAGATATAAGCATTTTTGTATTCGGTAAGTGGTCACCGGAGCCTACAGAAGTACAGACGTCTGCAATACCAGAAGTTCGCAAGCAAGTTGCCGACCTTGCTGACTTAACCTTATATAGGTTTACGGCTTTATAAATAAAGAATAAAAAAAAAGTTGCCGACCTTCTCAGGCCCTCTCTAGGAGTTCTGACCACCATACTCATCATAGGAATACAATATTTACTACTTGAGCCTGTATTACGAGTATTTAGCTGTGATCTTCTGTAAGGTTAAGGTTATGTCCCGGATTGGTTACTTCAAATTTTGAAAGGTATTTATCCTTCTATAAGCTTCAGCCTGTAATATCCTACTGCTAGGCATAGGCCTCTTTCCCCGTGTCGGAGAAGGATCAGAGCCTAATCCACCACACTGCTTCAATGCGGGTTGGCAGATATATTTCCTAGTATTAGTAACGATCGCTATTAAGTATACATTAATTCTTCTATGCCCTACTTCAATGCATTTCATCCTAAATCCTACCCCATAATTCATTGTGGCGTACAAATTAGACACTAATGACTCTAGGTGTCCTAAGTAAGCGATGAGATGAGAAGCGACCCAACATGTTGTACTAGTACTTAACATGACGTGAGTAAACGCGGCAAAGTAACACAGCTAATATGTCTGACTTTGATGCACTAGCGTTTCGTCGCGTGGCATTTCTGTGGGTACCGCTCTCGTAGGAAACCAAAGCGACGAAAAAACGATAAGAATGCGATTTGATATATCACGTCAAATATATTCATATAACATATATAAGCTGTGCTACGCTTATGCTGTGCTATTATGCCTAATTTCTAAGGGCTTAATAGCGTAAGGGATTCATGCGTAGTCAGGTTGACACGAATTTTAATAATTGGATTTATAGTTTCATTTGAGTGGCTTTAGCATTGCTGAGTTTCATGCAGTAAATGTAGCTATTATTGTTATAAAATATTACAATATTAAAAGACGTACAGTTGAGTTTCCTACCGGTTCTTCTCAGCATAATCTGCATTCTGAATTGTGTGGTATATTAGTATGTCTATATTACTGTGTTTATGACTGAAAATTGATTTTAAAGCATACTTAAAAAGTGTGTGATGATATGTACCTATGCGTAAGAAGTTATACTTCATTGGCTGGTCAACTTATGTTGCTAACTTCTTCTTTATTGACTAGCTAAGTTCAAAGTGTCGCATCGGGTTTTTTATACATCAATGGTCGCATCATAAAAATTTATACTCATAATTTGTCTCTAACGCGCCAAAAGAAGATAACTTCAATAAAATGAATTTTGCTCTATTGCGTTCCATTAACAATAACATATTGTTTCAAAACACCTACATCAACAGATTAAATTTTAAGTCTAGATTCTTTGATTAGAACAATAAAAATAAATGAAATATGTAATTTTAAGATAATAACATAGATCATTCATCACTGTCATAGTATATCTCAAACAATAAAGTTTATCATGAATGTATTAAAGAAATAAAAAAAAAGTTTCAGTCGTCTGTCATTTATATGTCTAGACTCTAGACCTAGTCTGTCGACTCATCGCCATCGCCCGTTCGTAGACTCCGGACATTTGGGTGCTCTCCAAAGAAAAGCCAACGAATTTCCTACTACGGTTGTCTTGATTCTCATATCGATGTTTTTAGCTACGAAAAATATTAGTCTAGAGTTCTAGTCATAGTGGTATCCTATACAGATGCCCTGATTCTAGTTTAAAGTACCCCACTTAACCGATCACCATGAAACTTTGTATACATCTTCTTGGAGGTATTAGAAAGTAACATAGGATACTTTTTATTTAAAAAATTAATCCGAGCGAAGCCGCGGGTAAAAGCTACTATGTACTTATTTTACACACGACCATTTTCACTGTTTCTTATTAAAATGTTTTTTTCTAGTGCATATTTTTATAGCTGTGTATTATAGGCAGTAAATAATATAGCCACCCCCTCTCTTCCCGTGGGTGTCGTAAGAGGCGACTAAGGGATAACACAGTTCCACTACCACCTTGGAACTTAAAAAGTCGACCGATGGCGGGATAACTATCCAACTGCTGACTTTCAAATAGACAGGCTGAAGACGGGCAGCAGCATCTTCGGTGTGACAAAGCCAGCCCTGCGGTCACCAACCCACCTGCCCAGCGTGGTGGCTATGGGCAAAACACGTGAGGTTGCACCATTTTTGGCGCGAACTTGGGGAGGCTTGTGTCCAGCAGTGGACTGTGATAGGCTGCAGTGATGATATTACGATGTAAAAGGTTTTTTCTAGTGCATATTTTTATAATTCTTTTACAGGATTCTATCGATATTTTCACATCACTAGAGCGAAGGCTCTATTGTGGAGCTTACAAGGAAGATTCAGACTGATTAAGTGCGTGGATTCCTGCCAAATATTTTCATTACTGTGCACTAACAGCGACGGTTCAACGACCTGATACAGGGCGCCCTTCACGGACATGAATAGTATGTTGAAAGTGATATAAATTGGACATTACTGTTGTATTGGAACAATTATTTATAACTAAATATCGATAGATCGAGATGTTCTGCATGGTTATAATACATAGGTACATACTTTTAACACTTTTTTATACCGCTAGGATGAAAAATAAACGTAGGTTTCCTAATGGTAAGCGATTACTGTAGCCTATGTACGTATTACAAGCGTGTTGCCGACCTTACCTCTGCTATCAAAAGAGAGCTCTTACTGCATCACTTATCACAGGCACATAATATTATTTCAGAGAACTATATTACTTGGTTTAATCTCGTATTAAGATTGAAGTATCACTCAGTCGAGCTGATATGTAACAACAATGTGTCAGAAAAAATTATCGTACGACCCAACATACCACTTCCATAAAGATTTATTATCTTAGTGTACCATTTTTGTATGATGTTCGTAGAACTATTTATGACAATGTTTTTTACTATGACGGTATGTCTTCCATCGTAACTTTACTAGCGAGACCTCTCAGTTATGCCTGCTCATTTAAAGATTATTTAACATTACTGCTGATCTCGACTTTGTTGGTAACGAAACTGAGAAACATTTATAATTTGGTACAAAATTCGGATATGTGAAACCATCATCGTACATTGAAGAAATGTGACAGTTTAAGTTCCAACTACGCATATAACTTACTAGCTTCTGCGCGCGACTTCGTCCCCGTGGAATAAAAGGAAAAAAAACCCCGATTTTGAAACATTCTTCATTGGTGCTACGCTCCTATTGGTCCTCGCGTGATGATATATAGCCTATAGCCTTCCTCGATAAATGGGCTATCTAACACTGAAAGAATTTTTCAAATCGGACCAGTAGATCCTGAGATTAGCGCGTTCAAACAAACAAACAAACAATCAAACAAACAAACTCTTCAGCTTTATTATATTAGTATAGATTGTAAAAATTTTAACCATTCAGCAAATTTTTTTTTTAAATAGAGCACAGCACGATATATCCTGGGGAGAGTCGGGGTTAGGGTTAGGGGATGGAAACGCGCTTGCGATGCTTTTGGAGTTGCAGGCGTCTATAAGTTCCGGTAATCGCTTACCATCAGGTGAGCCGTACGCTTGTTTGCCGACCTAGGCGTATAAAAAACTGTTCCAAAGAAATACAGATGAAAGAACTCTACTAGATCACAATATAAAAGTCCTGTTTGTAACTATAAGATTGGCAAACTACTCATTTCATCGATTTATTAGACATTGTCAGGTCAAAAAAAAAAAAAAATTAAAAGAGAACATTTTTGAAAATAGGCTAATTTTTGTCGTATCTCTGTTATGGTTTCTATAATATATAATATTATTTTAACGAAGACATGCGTATAGCTCTGTCACTTGTATCGAGGCGGGAACTAGAGTTAGCACAGATAAAAAATACATCGTAATTATTTCTAAATTTTAATTACAATTTTGTATTTAACAATATTGTAACACCTAAACTTGATATTTTTAACCGCTTCTAAGAAAGGAGATTATATATTCGACTGTATTTTTTAATAAAGATGTTGTATGTGTACCTAAGTCTACTTTTTAATGAAAAGGTCTAAATACATACATAACAATCAATATTTCCGTATACATATATACATAAGTCAGCGAGGATTTATATTCATACGATTACATAATGAACGCTAGATCATCTTATGGTAATATTCTTAAATATTTATGGCGGTTGAGCGTCTGCCAAGTTATGGAGAGCTTATTCCTTATGTAACATTTAACGCATACTAATATTGTTACTACTTAAATAGTTCCGTCTGTTTGTCTATTGTATTTGGATTAGCGTTATTATTTTAATCTAATTCTTGAAAATTTTAACCCTAGCTAGTACCACTAAATTAATTTTAACCGAGGTAGAGCACAGCAGGAAATTACCTGCTCAAAATCTGGAGCAGTCCGACTGGGGAAGTACCTCGACCATACAGAAGATCACAGCTAAATAATAACGCTTTCAAGTATTGTTGTGTTCCTGTGATGAGCAAGGTGACCAGAGCTCCTGCGGGAATTGGGGGTAGGGTCGGCAACGCGCTTGCTATGCTTCTGGTCATCTGGTGTTGCAGGCGTCTATAAGCTACGGTAGTCGCTTACCATCAGGTGAGCCGTAGTTACGCTTGTTTGTCTATTTAGTGCTTAGTTGTATAAAAAAAATGAATTAGCCCATTAGAGCTGTCGAAAGTGTCCCTGCTAACACTCCAGGTTGTGGGTATAATTCCCGCTCCGAGTCTGGATGTTATATTTATACGTATTTTGTATGTTTTTAGGGTTCCGTACCCAAAGGGTAAAAACGGGACCCTATTACTAAGACTTCGCTGTCCGTCCGTCCGTCCGTCCGTCTGTCACCAGGCTGTATCTCAAGAACAGCTATAGCTAGAGAGTTGAAATTTTCACAAATTATGTATTTCTGTTGCCGCTATAACAACAAATACTAAAAACAAAATAAAATAAATATTTAAGGGGGGCTCCCATACAACAAACGCGATTTTCTTGCCCTTTTTTGCTCGATATTAATAATGGCAACAGGTAGGCAATTGAAATATTCACAAAATACTCAGTTGTATTTTTACTTTAATAATAAATAATAAAATTAAAATGAAATTAATATTTAAGGGGGGCTCCCATACAAAAAACGTCATTTTTGCCTATTTTTGCTCTCATACAATAAAAGCGATTTTTAGCCGCTTTTTGCCCGTTATTACAATCAATGTACCTAGTCAATGGTACGGAACCCTTCGTGCGCGAGTCCGACTCGCACTTGGCCGATTTTTTTTAAATAACACAAATGAGTTAGGTTTGGTTGTTACCTTTAATACAGACTTCATAAGTTAAGTTATTATGTTATTAGTTAGGAACGTAAACTGCTTGTCCTTTCAAAGTATTTATTATTTATTTATTCATAATTAAAAACTTATTTC
Organism: Melitaea athalia; assembly: GCA_905220545.2. NCBI lineage: Eukaryota > Metazoa > Arthropoda > Insecta > Lepidoptera > Nymphalidae > Melitaea > Melitaea athalia. Next base: position 19,006,865 of record HG992194.1, read on the forward strand.
GCATCCGTAATAAAATATATGTGATATAAAACTTTCTGCATGTTTCGGAATAGAGTTTCACACAAGTAGGAAGTTTCACAACTTGTTAAAATACAGTTAGTAGATTACAATCTTAATACTTATGATGAATAATGATTTAACTGAGGTAGGGCACAGCAGGAAATTTCCTGCTCAAAATATGCAGCAGCCCGACTGGGGTAGTACCTCGAACTTACAGAAGATCACAGCTAAATAATACTGCTTTCAAGCAGTGTTGTGTTCCTGTTGGTGAGTAAGGTGACCAGAGCTCCTGGGGGGGATTGGGGATAGGGTCGGCAACGCGCTTGCGATGCTTCTGGTGTTGCAGGCGTCTATAGGCTACAGTCTTACCATCAGGTGAGCCGTACGCTTGTTTGCCAACCTAGTTACATAAAAAAAAAAAAACAATAAGAAAAGTCATTTATAACCGTATTGTGTGAAACTGTGTACTACATCATAGGTATACCTACCAATTCAAAATGACATAAAAGCACTTTTAAATTGTCATTTAATATTAAAAACCGAACTGTTCTGACTTATTTCTACAGTATAGTGTACAAGTCGTTTAGCACATTACGTCATTATCGAGAGCAATCACGGTAAACCACAAGTTTTATAAAAAAAATATCCGTGTCACTGAGAAACAGCCGAGTTGAACGTCCGCTGGTGGGCGTTCAGTTTGGATCGGCGAAATTTTCTTACTTATTGCATGCGATTTTAAAAATTTCTTAAATTTAAGTCTATTATAAGCTCTTGATTGTGATTTATGTTCGATATTACGATTATTTCATTGACTGTGTTCTTTATTGGGTTGTTATTCGTGAATGATGTTACTTGTAGAATAGAATTTGAGATTATTTACTTTTGTTTCTGCCTACGTATAGACACGATATGTGTTTAGATATACTTGGATATTGTATGTATTTATATATATGTTTGGTAATGAAATAAGATTAAAGAAACAGGCTCTAAATCAGCACTTTATGATCCCTAGGATAAAAATTAACCGTGTGCAATAAAGCAGATGAAGCGCATGGTGTTTATTCTGGTTTTAAAATGTGTTACTAACTATTTATTTATAAGAAAAACTGAAATAAATTTGGATAAAGGTTTATTTTAGCCATAAAAACGTTTTTTTTAATCGTTAAACAAGCGTACCGCCCACCTGATGGCAAGCGATTACCGTAGCCTAAAGACGCCTGCAAGACCAGAAGCATTGCAAGCGCGCCGCCGACCCTATCCCCGATTCCCCCAAGAGCTCTGGTCACCTTACTCACCACAGGAACACATCACTACTTCAAAGCAGTATTACTTAGCTGTGATCTTCTGTAACGTCGAGGTACTTCCCCAGTCGGGCTGCTCCAGATTTCAGTAGGATATTTCCTGTGTGTCCTACTTCAATTAAAGTTATTATTTTTTACAAAATTTGAACCCGCTTTTACAAAATCTCTTTTTTCTTTAAATTAACTAAGAACTGACTCTTGTCTATGAATACCTGATAAAAAAAAAAAAAACTTAAAACATTATTTATGGTGATAAAATTAAATACACCATAAGTCAAGCTGTCACTAAATAAATAAATTAAACACCTTTCGCGCCTTAGAGGTAAACCAAAAACCGAACCCTTAAAAACAATTAATTAATGATTCTTAAGACACGTTCTCATCAACCCTTTATAATGGGGGTGCTTAAATATTCATAAAATAATAGGAGCTTCCCTTTTGTGTCTTCAGAATCTGACATATTATATGTAATAATATTAGAAAATTGTTTATATGTTTGTTTAAAACATTAATGTTAGGAGACTATGTTTTTAAAACACGTTACAGGCTAGCAAAAAAGGGAAATAACGAAAGTTAACGACACATTAAATATTCAAAGACAATTCCATCCATTAAAATTTCGTTATCTAAGAAACTTATAAAACTGTCGCTAAACATAAAACCAACAAAGGTTTTATACCATGATTACTTTTTCATAGGCCATAAACAAAGACGGCGTCTTTTATTTAAAAAAAAATAATAAAAAAAAACAATAAAAAAGCGCGCGCATATGCAGCGCGCTGTTTAAATTTCGAATCGGATGCGAAAAAAATTGAACGCAATGTGCATGTAGCACGCGCGACGCCATATGCGAGGCACAGATAAAAAATATTTTTTCATTATGTCAAAAGCGTAGTAATTTTTTTTAACTCATCAAACACCCAACGGAGATAAGAGGGAAAAAATTGTAACATAAGCATAATATTAGTTGACGGCAGTAAGTTAAATAAAAACTTAACACAAAAACTGCTCATTTTGAGGTTAAATAGACGCTTTTGAAGGCGCTTGCGCAGGGCTGTCGATATAGGCTATGACTCGGTGCAATGTTATTATTCTATGTTATCAATTCTATACTTGTTATTTGTTTTAGTAGTTATATAGTATTTTTATTCATTAACTAAATACAAATTATGTTAAACAGCTTTGGGACGCAAATATATAGATGAGAAATGAAAACGTCTGCGATTTAAAAAAAAATGATGAGAGGAGCTCCAATTAATTGATTATTATTTACTAAAACCCTTCTTAGGTCATTCCATAAAGTTATTAACGTAATCAGAAAGGTTTTCTTTTGTTGTTGTCATAGTAATAAAAAAAACATTCACTTCTATTAGATGATGTACCTAATTTTATTTCGAAGTTATAATTAGGTAGTCTACCGATGAAAAATATTTAAAAACATATTTTTTCCATCATTTCTTGTCATGCTATGGCGATTTCTAAACAGTTTTTATTTTTAATTAAGGACAAAATCATTTTTTATTATTTTTCATATTTTTTATTATTAAAAATATCTTAATCAAATAGGCTTCCAAAGCACCTTCTAATCGTCAGCTTACAAATTAAAATCTTAATTATCGTTAAAAGTGAAGTTACCACCGATTCAGAATGTGGCTTCTGCAGAGAGGAGTCGGTAATAAGCTCCGCAGTAACAAATTTAGTTAAACCTATATTTTATTATTATTTTAAGACAATTTCGCGTCAGCCCTGGCTACCGCGCGAGCGCACGACATCTGTCGCTCAGTGAAATTTGTTCGTCACTAGCGCGGATTGAACTCGTGTCATTTATTATGAGATAATAATTATTAATAATTACATTTATATATAGATAAGAAGATTTTAATACGCTTACGCTTCAGCCTGTAATATCCCACTGTTGGTCATAGGCCTCTTTCCCCATGTAGGAGAAGGATCAGAGTTTAATCCGCCACGCCGCTCCAATGCGGGTTGGCGGATATATTCCCTACTATGAGTAACAATCGCTATCAGGTGTAGGTACATGATAACAACCTTGACCGACGGCTTAACGTGCTCTCCGAGGCACGGTGGGGAGACCCACAACGACATAAATGCAAACCGGAAAGGAATATTAGTCAATACAAAATATCCATCCTGAGTGAGAATCGAACCAGCGAAACGACTGTTTGTAGGCAAAGACACGGCACACGCACCACTTAACCAGTGCGTTTTATTTTTCTGTGTACCTATACTTTGTCAACGCATCGCCTCAAAAACTATCGAAATAAATGAATTCATTCTACGACACAGGACACAGTACCTTTTATCCCAAAACCCAGTCCAGTTCTCTTGAGAGAGGTACGTTTCAGCCTGTAATATCCCACTGCTGGACATAGGCCTCTTCCAACGTGTAGAAGAAGGGTCAGAGCTTAATCCAGCACGTTGCTCCAATGCGGGTTGGCGGATGAACGAGCAATGACGTATATGTATCTTTTAGTAGACGAAATACAGGCGAAACTGCGGTTTGGAGTTAGTAATACGTAAATAATGAATCGATTCATCACAATCGCTACAGCAGGTGGCGATCATTTGAATAATAAAAAATGTAGTTGTACGTTCTAAGCAAAAAATACTAAACCCTTAGAAAATTTTGGTATTTATGAAAAAAATAAACGTTTGGTAGTTTTTATTATTGATACCGTCTGTGGTACTTATAATTATGAAAGCATTATTAAGTATAATACCAGCTTTTTCCAAGTTATAGGTAAGTATACAAAAAATAAGTTAAATAAGAGCAGGTTGGCAAACAAGCGTACGGCTCACCTGATGGTAAGACCGTAGCCTATAGACGCCTGCAAAACCAGAAGCATCGCAAACGCGTTGCCGACCCTATCCCCAATCCCCCTCAGGAGCTCTGGTCACCTTACTCACCAATAGGAACACAATACTGCTTGAAAACAGTATTATTTAGCTGTGGTCTTCTGTAAGGTCGAGGTACTACCCCAGTTGGGCTGCTCCATATTTTGAGCAGGAAATTTCCTGCTGTGCCCTACCTCAGTTCAGTTTGTTTCAATAGTTGTGGATAACGCCATTTTCACTATTGAATTCCACTGTATTTATGTATATTCTATTCGCAAACCTTACCTCCTACATGGGGAAAGAGGCCTATGCTCAGCTGTGGGATATTACAGGCTGAATCGTAGTTATAGACTATTCTATCTCCTGATGTTAAAGTCTATTCATAACTTATTTGCAAGATAAACTCTATCCACAATTGGTAAAACAAGCAATAAATTCAGTAAATCTATCTTGTGTTTGCTCTATGTATTACATCGGTAGGGCTCATTATCAGTGGATAGTACACGGAATCAGTTTTATTTTATTTTTTGGAGTTTACTCTTTATGAATCGATTTCCATATAAGGCCCCCGGTATGAAAAAAATATGAGGTGTAAAATCTACTGAACGAATGACCTCGTTACTTTTCTCGTAACGCCATCTATAGACGACAACGTTTTCTAATAGCGTTATTTGATTCGTTTATTTACCATTTGATTTGGTATTAATCTTTTTCTTAGACTAGTAAGCCTTTTTTGTGCCTATTTAGACAGTCGATCTGGAGGAGTAAACTCCAGTCGTGCGTCGGAGCTCAAACACACAATATTTTAATTAAACCTAAATACGAATTAGCGTGAAAAACTATTAATTTCGTCTAGCAACACAATATACAGATAAAAATCACTTTATCCATACAAAGTTGACAAAAGCTACGTTTCACACTGCAGTGAGCGCTGCGTCGCGTTTGTGGAACTGTTCTAAATATAGCAGTCCATTCATAACGTTTCAGTTATCAATGGACATACAGACACGTGACTTTAATCCATCTATATCTATGCTAATTTTATAAGTAAAATTTTCCGTAGATTTCTCCATATCTGAAATTATTTCACTAGTAAAGCTTATTACTGACTAGCTTTGCCCAATACTTCGTCCGCGTGCAATAGTGACTTTGGACAGCATTTTTTGGATATATACTTTTGGTTTATTTTGGATTATAAGCGCTGTCGCTTGGCTATTTTACATGTTCAACGTGATTCATTAAATTCGCATAACTTTTTTATTTATGAACCGTTTGACATGAAACAAAGACTATATGTTAAGTGAAGCTTACCACAATAAAATAAATGAAAACCACATCTAAATCGGATAAGCAGTTTCTGAGATTAGCGTGCACAAACGCACAGACAAACAGACAAAAATTCTAACAATCATTGTTTTGGGTGCTATTTGCGTTGATAAAGGTCCTAATTATATTTATTCACATATATCTTCCATGTACTTACAGACAGCGATCCGATAAATTTTATTATAATATGATGATGATAATGAGTGATTATGATGAATTTCAATTCTGTAATCTAATAATAAAAAAAAATTAAAGTGTTGCTGCCATACTTTAATGTAAATACTTAATTAAAAAATCGACGATAAACTGTTACGCAGTTTGGCGAGTTAAAAAATTGTACGTGTTCGGTCCAAAATAAAGAATTTATTTATTTAGAGAATCTTCAGCAAAGTGTTGTGAAAGCCAACAAAGGTTTCTGAGTTGTTACGACCAAAAAAAAAAGCGTAGCAACGCGCGAAGGGTATATATAGCTAGTTACATAGAATTGATTAAATATTTTGTAACTTTTAAGTGTTTTTATTCAGAAGAAATTACGTTTAAGTATAGATTTGTAGTGTTTGATGAGGCTTTTACGTAAAATATAATTAAACATTTCAATTGAAACCTGTTATTCTTAAATTTGATATTTTCGTCTAAAAAAGTAAAAAGACAATGACCGCTTAATTACATAGTTATTGTTCCGAGAAATTATTTAATATTTAAATATTTCATACAATTGATAGTTGAGATAAAACATTATGTTTTGCGTCATTATTGTATAAATTCATAGCAGTTGACGTTAATTTCGTAGAAAATGATTTAAATGTTCATTTAGGTTTCGCACGCGTTTCCGATAAATTAAACGGTCGAACAGAAGCCGGCGAACGCCATTGAGGTACGGCATTACGCACGCAATTAAAATTTAAAAGACAGGTAAGTGATTACTCTGGGTAATCGTAAAAAAATGCCACGTAGGCCTTGTCCGGAACGTGATGCGAGCACAATAACTATGCCGTGTTCGCTTTTACGACGCACATTATTCTATGAATAATAACACTACCTGCCGAGTTCCCACGCCCAAATAGTAGATAAAAAATCAAAAAATGAAGAACAAAAATGATTTTCACACCTTCGCGGAAAGGTCTTAGGTTGCTTTTATTACGAATGTAAAATAATAATGGACGCATCAACTTTCTTTACTTTTGTTGTTTACTTTTACTAATAAAACGCATAGCGTCATCTCTTGTGGAAATGTTGAAGCTTCTATCAGCGCCATCTTTTCAGGTTATTAAGAACTATGTAGAACCTACCAAATAGGTACCATCTCACTGAGCGCCATCTAGTACTTTATTTTAAAACTACGTAGGTTTCAATTTATGTTAACTTATTATGTTTCGGAAGATGGCAGTAGCCTACATGTATATTAAGTTTTAGATTAAAGATAGGTAGGTAGGTAAGTAGGTAGGTATATTAAGTTTTAGATTAAAGACAGGTAGGTAGGTAGGTCCCTACTTAAAGTTTTATGATAAAAGCAACGGATAATTATAATAATACGTAGGTACTTACCTTAAAATAATAAATATATTTCTCTGAAGATTTATAAAGACTTTATTTTTATTCTTTTTCTATTTAATACACATCTTTAACTGTCAAGAGTTGCAGGGAAAATAAATTTAAACAAATCTTCTGCAACGTACTTATACCAACTCAGTAGATATTATGATGTATCTGATCATACTTTAATTTAATATTTGCGGTTTCACACGTTTTCTATTAAATTGCAACAAAAGAAAGTAACTATTTACTAAACACTAGATTTAGATTTATTACTTAAGAAGAGGTAAATAACACATCAGTTATGAGTTATGACAGAAATAAATACTAAAAGAATAAGTAAAAGCTGTTTTCGATAAACTATTCCTACTGTGTCGTTTCCACATATATACAAACTTTTTATATACATAAGAATAATAATCAAACCTCATTTGTTTTTAAATTTTTTTTGATAGATATCAAGAATTTATATTTTAAATTTTTCTTTTATTTTACAATTTATTGATTCTACGTAATTTATACAATATATTGCTACGTTAACATTGTTTTTGATTTTATTATTTCTTTAATAAAAAGTCGTTGGAGATATCAAAGATTCTATAATTACCTACTTCATCTTTTAAATAGCTAATTCGCTAAACTGTTTAGTGTTTAGTTTAGTTTTTTTTTGTAAATGGCATTTTTATTTTTCGTTTTTGACTTTCGTTAAGTGTGAGGCTCACCTTATGACGAAATAAATGTTTTCATTTCATTTCATTTCAAACTTCGCTAAGCTAATTATCTAAATTAAACTTGACAATATTTCTGTGGTCTGTGCTTGATGTACAATATTATATAAATTGAATACAGGCTTAAAAAATTGTAGGTAGGTATACATTTTTTGACCAAAAAAAAACTTCTATTAACTATTGTACGTACATAAATACTGTTATTAAAATATTGCTTGATAGGTAACTTTCACTTTATTTTATTCCCCTCCAGTCATAAATCTCGGATTGCAATAAACAACTCAACAGCGCCATCTGCCACAGACGCGTACATATTATTTGTAACGATAAATCAGAAAAGTGACAACAGATGGCGCTCAAAGTTTTGTAATAATTCAGTGCGGGATGGTTTTGTTTATGAGTTTTCCTGTTAATACAGCAGGTGCTATCGTAAGTTATTTGAGTTTAAGAGTTTTTCTCGAGCATTCGAGAAATCTTTGGATTTCCTAAAATATTTATAAAAAGGTTTTTTTTTAAATCCCATTTCATTTTGATATAAAAATTTCAATATATAATAATAAGGCACGAAAAACTTTTATAATATACGTTTATAAACAATAAATATTTCTTTAAGAAGTTATATTACTTTTTTATTAGTTAGAACCTTAAATTTTGTCATTTGTGTGTTTTTTTAAATATTGTTTTAATATTTAAATCTAATATTCAATCTTAATAAAAATTAATAGTACCTATTCATCAAATTGGATTTAAAGGCGATCTTTTTCTTATATAATAAGTACTAATAAACATACTAAAACAATAATAATACATAATACATACTAATAATATACACACAAAAATATATATTATAATTATATAAAGTAGGTACACTCAAGCCATCCAGTTTCGCATACACAAAGGAATCTTTAAAACATTGTTATATTCATTAGGGTACATACTTTATGTATCTAATCTACCCCTAATATTTTTTAGTATTTTTTTATTGTACACAATTGCCCTCTTTATATTTAAACTTTAACTGTTTCTTAAGTAAGTGAATATTGTTATTCTTACTATATAACACATAAAATTCTTAAACCTGAATATTTATCAATGTTATACCTACTTTCTAAATGTTCCAGTCTAAAGTTTCGGTGCAAAAATTTACGATACATATTTTCGTATAAAATTACACGGTATTAAAAAGTAATTACATTTTATGGGACGGCAGTTAACGAAGGCGGTGTTTTAATGGGAAATTTTATGGCTCATTCAAACCATACGCGTCGAAAAACATTGCCAATGTATGGGGCGGTATTGCATGTTTCAGGTGCACTGTTATTGTATGGATGTACCTATTAGGGTTATTTTATTAATTCTCTATTACTCTTCTATAACGTTACGAATTTTTATCAATCGTCTACATTTTGTTAAGATGTTAGGACGATTTCATAAAATGCAGTAAGGTTTAATGTATAATGTTACATAGGTACATAGATACATACGACTATATCGACTTAATTTATAGTAGATACATGTAGAAACTTCTAAAGAAAAACCATCGATAATTACTATATTACTAAAGGGTTTTGACACGCTTTTTTTATTAGCTTCACCTGTATGTTTGTATGTCTCCTTTGGACTTCATTTTGACTCATTTCAAACGTTCAGATTTCATTTAAACTCAGTAGACTTATCGAGGGCCGATTACGATACACTAATTTGATAAGTTTTTTCCTTTTATTTTGATTTATTTATAAAAGCGTGCTTTTTTAACTATTATTTATTTTTATTCAATTTACAGGCTTACTAAACTCACGGCAGGAGAAAAATGAATGACATTTAACATGACTAAGACATAGAGTGGTAAACCTAAATCTCAGTTTGCGTAGTATTCTTTATGTCAAAATGTAAAACTGCCTTTTACAATTAAAAAAATATGTAATAATTAAATGACAAAAAAATATATATTTTGTTTCTTGTACACCAAAAATTTTAGTACAGAAATTAACCAACGAAAGGCAGTGAAAAAGATTATCTGTCACAAAAAAAAAAAAAAACAAAAGCGCGGCATCTTCCAGACAGCCTAACGGCATTATATCATTATATATAGAGAAAATCGTAAAGTTTCAACAGTAAGCATATGTACAACTTATTGTTTTAATTTCTTAATGTAAACTGCACCAGCTGTGTCTACGAGAGAGTCTGTTTTATAGCGAACTAACGACCCTTGTATGAGTTGTATGATACCACCCCTTCACATTGTAAACCAACTCTATTTTCTTTTGCATACTTATTTATTAGATCGCGAAATTAAATTACCAATAACTATGAGTTTTATTTATATTAATATTTTTTCTATGTGTTTTTTGCAACTGTTGTTGCTTTCAAAGTTAAAAATGTTGAAATAAAATGAACACTACACAAATTAATATTCGTGAAAAGCAAATATCTGTCCGAGAGGGAATCGAACCTGTGACCAACAGACCAGTTATCAGAAATATTGTCGATAAAAACTTCCGCTTATCATATTATCTCTGAGCTAAAGTACGGTTATCTAAAGTACGAACTACAGTTTAAAAAAAGCTTGTGATTTCTTTAGAGATAATTTATATATACATACCTACTTCATAATAAGAGGTTCTTTTGATTGAGAGTTCAACTTTTTAAGTATTTAAAGCAGTGAACTGCAACGCAGCGCGCTTTCTTAAGCATTTAATGAATCTGCGTGTCCATCACACGACACCTACATACATGTAACGATATTTACTGTAAAATAAGAATAATTTAGGGTGTGTTAGGGCACAGCAGGAAATGTCCTACTCAAAATATGGAGCAGCGCGACTGGGGTACTACCTCGACCTTACAGAAGATCACAGCTAAACAATACTGCTTTCAAGCAGTGTTGTGTTCCTGTTGGTGAGTAAGGTGACCAGAGCTCCTGGGGGGATTGGGGCTAGGGCCGGCAACGTGGTTGCCATGCTTCTGGTGTTGCAGGCGTCTAGCTACGGTAATCGCTTACCATCAGATGAGCCGTACGCTTTTTGCCGACCTAATTATATATAAAAAAAGTTCGGTCGAATTTAGATCCTCTCCTTTTTTTAAAGTTGATTAAGAAATATGCAAGAGAAAGAATCGTACAACCCGTGACATTGGACTATCAAGACCAAGAGCCTACAAGTCAGTCGACCGCAGCCCCGGGGGATGTTCCAGTACATTAAGCGCTAATTGTGGGGTCGCAATTATAATGACAATCATAACTGCGCCCGCCGCGGCGCGATCGTCTAGAAAATTATTCCAGAATGACTTCACTGGATGACATTGTTTAAGTTTTACGTCAGTTTTACCAATCGTTGAGGACTTGTATATTACGCCTTTGATTTTTTCGTTATAAATAATTTTTATGATTTATTTTGAATGCATGAAAGTTTTAATTATCGTTTCTGAATTTAATTAATTATATTGATTTGTGTACTAAATAGGTTCCTATGGTATGATTTTGTTTGAGTTTTTGCGATAGCTTGCTGCTTGATGCTTTAGCTCTGGACCGGGATCGCTGGAGACTCGTGGTGTCGGAGGCCAAGATCCACTACGGGTCGCTGAGCCGGAGGAGTAAGTAAGTAAGTTTTGCGATAGCTTATAGCTAAAATGTATAAAATATACCTTAATTTTGGTAAAAGAAAAAGCCATATCATTTTTAAATATGTTAACAGTATTCATTCCCTAATTTCTTCTTTTGTAATATTTAATATTATTATTCATTTCACATTTTAATAAAATTATATAAACGTTGATTTAAAAAATAAAGTTTAAAAATAAAGAAGGCTGTGAAGCTCAATAGGATCATTAAAATAAATGAAAATTAACAAAACTGTTTGAATAATTAATAGGAATAATAATAGAAATGAGGGGTCAGCGTTTTTGAGAAAAACTTTGATAATAAAAGGTTATTGAGACGTCGGTATTAACTGCAAAGGTATAAGAAAAGACAGCGCAAACTTAAGACAACATTGTCTTAACTTGAAGTAAACAGCAATTATTATTTATAAAATGAATTTATTTCGTAATTCAACAAAGAACTCAAACTATAAAGACACGATACTCGTAGTAGAATTAGTATTGATTACATTTTAATGTTATTATTTTTAACTTCTCAAGTGCCTTTGAAAACAATCTTTTAGAAGGTGAGGAGAAACAAAAGTCCAATTAATTATCTTCTTAGATATAAAGATTTATTTTCGTTTGAGAACCTAGCAAAAATATATTTTAAAGTGACTTTATTTTACGTGACGTCGGTAAAATCATCTTTGTTCTTTTGACACCATGGAAAGCCATTTAACAAAATAAATTGAAGTTGAAGACAATGAAATTTAAAATTGAGATTTTCAAAGATTGTTCTCTATAGACGAAACAAAAATAAGTATATTATACAGATGAAATCAAACTAGTGCCTATAATATTACTGCAATAAAATTACCGCTTAAGACTGTCTTTGTTCTTATCATTTGTCTTGTCTGCAGTCTGCATTTGTATAAGAAAATTTATTTTAATTCTTACTGTCTGGAAATTTTATAACGACTTTAAGACCGAGGGTTAAGTTTTGAATCAAATTAATTTGCATGGCTGCAAATTAAAATTCTTAACCATCGGGGAGAGGAAATGCATTGTAGGCGATTACAAATTTGTACTTGGCGATGATTCCAAATGTTAGAGTGAATGTTTGTTTGTTGTACTTACTTCAAAGTTTAAAACGCCTTTGTCCCATTTTTATCTATCTTGTTTTCTTTTAAGTATATGCATTAAAACTAAATAAGAACCATTACTTTTAATTACTCTCTTGATGCATTTACAGCTTTATTAATTTTAAACTTCTTAATTAAACTGAATATTTTTTATAGCTTTGACTTGACTTTTGACTTCACAGTTTTTTATACTTGATAATATAATTCTGTTAATAAAATCTCGTTGAAAATTCGCCCAGAAACTATAGAATCGATGTTTTTTTAGTCAGAGATATTCAAATATGTACAAAACAAAACTTTTTTATATCAAAATGAATAACATTACTAAGAATATTAATATCTATAACACAATTAAAATAGTGATATTTTGTAGTTATTCCAAAATTAATTTTCCTTTTTAAATGGACATTATAAGCAAAAAAAATTACTCAATATTGCTTACAAAAACATTCGATTACGGTCGAGAGGCTGGGGACAGCTCCGCGGGGTTCCCGTTATATATCGCTGAGATCAAGAAAATGGTTTTAATTCCGCTGCTAATAAATCATAGTATGGCACCGGTGTCGAAGTACGAGGGTACGTTGATAAGTGGAGCGGGAAGCGAGAGCGATAAGGTTATGTCAGTTTAGTAAGTTTTTGTTTGTTTTTTTTTTACAGAGCTATAACTTTAAGATTTGTTGCAAAAAACAACATTAAAGTGTCCTGTGGTTGCTTTTGGATTTGTTTTTATTTTTGTAAGTTAAACTGTTTTATATAACATTAAAAAAAAAAAAAAACAAAATAGGTCATATTTTTTATAGTTTAATCCAATGACGTTGATTACCAAAATCGTTTGTTACACTATAAAACAAAACTTTGAATATAGGTCTTGTAAGCTAATGATTTCAAGTACTGTAAGTGGTGTGTCAATAAACACGCAAAAGGTGTGGTGGAAAAAATGCTTTTTTTAACTACTAAAGCTACTTTATTACATAAATGAAACAAAACTGATTCAAATTCACCGAATAATTACATTAATAATAATAAATAATACCTGGATTACATCGAGACTGAATGTTTAACGTCTAGAATTGTACCATAGTGCTGGGATAAATATTATTACTATGTTCATATATGCTTTAGATACCTTTATATTTAAATTCGCCTCTCTTAGTCGTACTTTTATACATGTTTATTACACTTAATTATATCAAAATGTATCCTGCATGCGTCTACTTCCGTGGTAACCTGTAGCTATTATGGCGGCACAAGATACAAGCGTAGCTTATTTTGGGTCCCACTATCAAATACTGTATATTCTATACAAATGTACTTTACTTGAATAAATAAGTAAATAAAATAAATAAATAAATAAAATTATTTTGTTACTATATTATATCATAATTTTAAATTGAACTTTAAGAGATAGCGTTATAACAATAAAATCGCTCTCTCCCGCTTCAGTCGCACCCTTACTTGTATCAAGATAAAGAGAGGTGCTAACATCTGTTTTATAAAGATCGGATTAGCTCTCTCGCATTCAGATGAGATGGTATTAAGCCATTTTTACACTTCATTGCTTCCATTACTTACCTTGAGTTTTTGTTTTCATTTTCAGTGACAGTCTTATTTAGAGGGAATTTATTTCGTTTTTATGTTAATGGCTTTAGGCTTATTTCATTTGCTATCATTTATTTCTTAAGTGTACCTAATAATTTTTTTTTTGAGTTTTTATTTCTAAAGTCTAACTTTATTCCTTGACAAATATAGTTTTAAAACTAAATTTTTTACTAGATTTAGTGTTGTTACAGTCTTACTTTTTATGGCTTTTATATTTGATTTTTAAAAAACGTAAATTGTAAGTTCTTAGCCGATTATTTTAAGCAAAATCTACATTTGAATAAGCGTAGCTTCACAGTTTGTAACGTGACGATTTGAAAGTGCTTTAGATGCTTTTTTGAATTAATATTATTGATTTGGATAACAATTTATGCATTGATAATAGAGATTTTGTAAAAACTTTAAAAAAGTTTTCGCGACTTTTCAAAGTAGGTTTTACAGACAGACAAGGCTCCTATATTGTTTCCAATCATGATAATCTTTTCAAAATCAAAATAAAAAATTTGTAATTATTCAAATAGACCCCGCGAGCACTTTCGAATCGTCATTTTACAAATTAACATTTTAAAGTGTTGATTATTTTTGTAAAAGTAAAGCTACCACTGATTCGGAATGTATATTCTGCAGAGAAGAATCGGCGAGAAACTCCGCAGTTTTAAAATAAGTTAATCACGATATATCGGAATATTGAATGGTAAATTAATTAACAACAAATAACTGTAAAAGACAGCAATTACGAAGTCGTCTAGGGACTAATCGACGATTACTCGCTAGCGGTTAGAGATTCCTAGATTGTTATCTAATTACGAGGACCACTTCCTAATTAAATGTTATTATCGAAGATCTTACTGCTGACAAATGAATAATTGCTTCTCTCGAAAGCGATCAAAGAGAAATTAATTTTCATCTCAATTGATAATTTGTTGTTAAGAATGTATCCGCAAAAAATTGTTATAAAGGTGATAAAAAGTAATAAAATAATTAGTTTAAAAAAAATGGTGTATACATTTTTTTGTCAATTTTATGTCGTCTATAAAATAAACGATCGACACCACGTTGGCGCAACGGTCACAGCACTGCCTTGCCCTTGTGCCTTTTGAGTTTTGCGCTGGCGGTTGCGGGTTCGATATTAATTACATTTAACTGATAATAATATTTACCTACATTTAACTGAGGTAGGGCACAGTAGGAAATATCCTAATCAAAACCGAAGCAGCCCGACTAGAGAAGTACCATGACCTTACAGAAGATCACAGCTAAATAATTCTGCTTTCAAGCAGTGCTGTGTTAATGTTGGTTAGTAAGGTGACCAGAGCCCCTGGGAGGAATTGGGGATAGGGTCGGCAACGCGCTTGCGGTTTCTGGTGTTGCAGGAGTCTATAAGCTACGGTAATCGTATACGATGGTAATCATCAGGTGTGCCGTACGTTAGTTTGCCGACCTAGTTGTATATACATAAAAAAATAACAATCAATCCTGAAGGCTGGGGGGTTATGTAATTATGCATATTTATTTATGCATGTCTTATTTAGATTTGCAGCAAAAATACAGTTATATCTGATGACTGTGTAAAGCATATATATTTAATTGTTTACGACTGATTCAGCCTGTAACATCCCACTGTTGGGCATTGGCCTCTTTCTCCACGTAGGAGAAGGATTGGAGCTTCCACACGCTACTCAACTACGAGTTGACGGATATGTTGCTCCACTTATTTGTTCATAAATGCTTCTTACAGTAATCATATAAATTAAATAGTAATTATTTACCTCCGTTTAAACTAGTTTATACACAATCCTTCATACGCAGGTATCTACATAATCAAAAGAAACTAGCGTCTGACATACAGGCTAGGCCTATTTCAGATGCTAGTACGCATAGAATAATTACAAATGTGTAATTTTATATTTTTTGAAGTCTGAATGATCTGATGTATACAACCTCGTTTTTGTTTAATTCAAAAATTAACATAAAGATTATTATTTTTAATTATTTGGCTAGGTGCCGCTTTTTAGAGATACCTATTATACCCGATAATACTTTGTGTAAACCTTTCTTTCCTTGCTATACAATATACACTATTAGGTATGTATTTATGTTTGTACGTATGTCACAGTTATTTAGCTATTTTTTCCGCTACCATGTCTTGCAGTGTCTCCCCTGCTATAATTATGACACTCTCTCATGACCATGGACTGGATGAGATTTCTTCTTGGAATAAGTCCATCTTTGTCATTAACCATACATGTAATTTTCTCTATTCTTTTTTAGTGTACCTATATAATAATATTTACTTTTTTGGTGTACAATAAAGTGCATTGTGAATTTGTGATTATGATTATGAATGTATGCACTTACCCTGTCGCAAGGAGCCGGCGCGTGGAGCTGGCGCGCCTGGCCTCTGCCTAGTGCCTCTCGCTTCCTCTGCGCGCTGAACAGCCTTAACTCTTTGCGTTCCTCATCAGACAATGCGTGGCAGTAGCGGACCTGGAATAATACAGATATTACTATAAGTTTTTGGCTGAATTAGGGCACATCAGGAAATATCCTACTCAAAATCTAGAGCAGCCCGACCGGGGACGACCCTACTACTTAGATACTTCTCGACCTTTTAGAAGATCACAGCTAAATAATACTGCTTTTAATAAGTGTTGTGTTCCTGTGGTATGTAGGGTGACTTGTAGTAAATTAAGACATTTAACAAATGAATACTTTAATAATAAATTACAATTCACTGTAAAAATTCTTTTACCTTAATGCGATATGAGAATTCTGAGAAGAAAAATTATTGAAAGCTTGAAATGACGACAAATGTCTTGACATTAATGTTGTGTCTGTGGTGGTGGGTTAAGATGCGTCACCATTACCTGACCGTGGGATGTCTGCAGTAATCCATCATAATATACAATAACGGTGTAATAACGTTTCACTTTCAATAATAATGTGAATAAAACTCTTTCGTTACAATTTTTTATAAAGCCATAGCTCCACTTCTTGGTGGCGTATCTAATAGGTGAAGCCTAAAACAGATTTTAGGGTCATAAGCACCTAATTTCGTTTAGCGTTTTGAATTATTGCCGACAAAATAGGCAATAAAACAAAAAAATATATGGAGAGCCGGTTTTTTTGTTCGGTTATACTGCGAAAACTACTGAACCGATCGGAATATTACTTATACCATAAGATTATTAAGAGAAGTACAGTGTTTCGGAAAAGGTTATATTATATGATATGTTGGTGATAACTTGTCGTGTAAAAAAATATGGACGAACAGAGCTCGCTAGTAAAACAAATATTTTACGTAGTACAAATGGCATGGGCAATAAAAAGCCCGTGGATGTTGTTATATAATTAAAAAAATATTTCTAGTGTTGGTACACTACTAACATTGCATCGGTTATAGTTTTGATAAAGGTAGATTTAAAAAAATAATTGAATATTCATTTTACCGAGAACATACCATTTTTAACTAACGGCCGTTTTCAACAATCTATCTATCTCTGGTTTTGCCTACTAGCTACTACTAGTAGGATGACCTTACGAGGTCATCAAGTTGATGACCTCGTAAGGTCATCAAAAAAAAATTTTTTTTCTGTTTTTTTTTTTTGCTTTTAGTTAGTGATTATCTATATAATTTAATACGAGTAATAGTGTCCTACAAATTGCGTGGTACGTTATCCCGGTCCTACGCTCACTGCTGCTCTATCTCCTGCTAACTCTATTACCTACCACAATCGAGAGTTTTCGAAGAGGAATTTTTTGTTCGCCTCATCAAAATGTAGCCACTGCCAATAAATTAGCTTGATACTGATCAGGTGAAAAAAATGTACTAGGGATCCCTACCTATATAGAGCTTACGTCAAAATACTATCTCTAGTAAGCAAATTCAGATTGAATATTAAAACTAGGCGCTTATAACTTAAACTTAATATACAGTTGATTCGGAATGTAGGTTCCATTAAGAAGAACCGGCAGGAAAATAACAGGTCTAAGTTACCTTACTAAAGCCTACCTCATTGTCCTGCGGAGGTAGCTGCTGCAGCAGTTGCTTGAGGCGGTACCGCTCGCCCACGCTGTTCACGTAGGGAACCTTGTCTTCTGGCAGCGCGGAGAAGTACAGGTGCACCTGGAAACATGGGAGTGAGAGATTAGGGGGAGTTGTATAAGGGAATAATTAATTAATCTTATACGATTTCACGATTCTGTTTGTAACATTCCACTACTGGGTATAGACGTCTTTCTCCGTGTAGGAGAAGAATTTGACCTTAATTCACCACGCTGCTCCAATGCGGGTTGGCGGATAGCCGGATATATTCCCTATCATGAGTAACGAACGCTATCAGGTTTGTAGAATAACAACCGGGACTGACAGCTTACCGTGCTCTCCGGGGCACGATGTTGCAACCCAATTATACTAGATACTTAAATTATAAATACTTGACAAAGAAAGCTTTGGCAGGAAAATAGCCAGCCCTTCAATCCATAGTACAGCGTGGTGTATTAAGATCTAACAATTTTTCGATATAAAAAGATCAAACTTAGTTATAAACGAAGAAATGAAAGTACGTGAAATTGATTATAATAATTGGAATATCGTGGAAAAATTAACTTAAAGTCGACATTTTAAAAGTGAACTTAAAACATTTGAAGTGCATTTCCCACAAACATGATAATGTGATGGTATTGTTTGATTTGTTTGTAAGTGTGCTCGCGTATGTATGTGTGTGTTATGTATGTGTTATCACATGGCGTTACACTCTTACGTAATTAGCATTACGATGCACTTGCGCAAGTTGCATTTGATGTTTATTGTTTAGAGAATTTGCTAAATCATTATATTTTGTTAGTTCTAAGAGTTATGATTATAATTATTTGTATGTTAATTGTTTAATGTACTTAGGCATAACCATCGTTAAGCAATGATACTTTTATAATTATGAGTGTTTAGTTCAATGCACAGAATTGAGTGATATCTTTCATTTTTTTCGACAAAAATTCATTTTTAACCGACTTCAAAAAAGGAGGAGGTTACTCAATTAGACCGTATATATATATGTTTTTTTATGTATGTACGGGGATAACTTCGTTGTTTATGAACCGATTTTGATAATTCTTTTTTTGTTGGAAAGGGGATATTCCAACTTAGGTACCATGATAAGGAAACCAGGATCTGATGATGGGATTCCAGTGAAAACGAGGGAAACCCTCGAAAATCATAGTGACGGCTATTGCGTTTGTAAATTTTTTTCGTCTACTTATAATACGTTGTATTAGTTTTCGATGTAATTGAAGTCGGTTTTTTTTTCGTTTGCGAGCAAACACAGTTATTGAGTGATTAGGTATTATTTGCAATATAGATTCTTAATGGTATGCAGTATATGAAGTTTAGTGCCTCCTACTTGTACCTTGTGTATTGACTGTCTATTTGTGTATAATTTAGAAGTTTTATAGAGTACATATGACTTAATAAACATCTTTGATATACACACACGGCTTGCGTTATGGTAGCAGTCAACTGTTATAAATAAAAAAATATTCGATAAACATACATATAAATAACTAGCTTCAGCACGCGACTTCGTCGGCGTGGACTCCGCTCCTATTGGTCTTAGCGTGATGATACATAGCCTATAGCCTTCCTCGATAAATGGGCTATCTAACACTGAAAGAATTTTTCAAATCGGCCCAGTAGTTCCAGAGATTACCGCGTTCAAACAAACAAACAAACAAACAAACAAACAACCAAACAAACAAACTCTTCAGCTTTATATATTAGTATAGATATGTATCTAGATAAATATATATATTACACCAAGACTAGAGGTGGGAATCGAACCCACATCTACAACAAACTGCGCCAATAACGGGCTAGTCAAATGTCTCTAGCTTGTCTTACTCGGACTATTTTTATGTAATATCACGTAAAGGAAATATTTAATTCCATCACAAGTAAGTCCACCGTCGTATTGCATTTACAAGTCTTAACACGTACAGTTTTCATTAGATGCCTTCATTAGTGAGGCGGAGTCGGGACGTTATTGTTCCTATTTATTTCCCTTATACGTAGGATTAGTTGATAAATGTTATATCATTTTCTTCATATTTTGATAAACTAGTTAATACGCGTGGTTTTACTTATTTGAAGTTTGGGCTTATTTATAGTTTAGCTTGGCTTGGGCTTATTTACCTTTTTAACGACTTCGCTATGTGCTTACGGCAGTAAAGAATATAGCCACCCCTCTCTTCTCGTAGGTATCGTAAGAGGCGACTAAGGGATAATAAAGTTACACTACCACCTTGGAACTTATAAAGCCGACCGATGGCGGGATAACCATCCAACTGCTAACTTTGAAATACACAGGCCGAAGACGGGCAGCAGCGTCTTCGGTGCGACAAAGCCAGCCCTGTGGTAACCAACCCGCCTACCCAGCGTGGTGACTAAGGGCAAAACACATGATTTCGCGCCATAATGTCGGACGCGAACTTGTGGAGGTCTGTGTCCAGCAGTGGACTGCGATTGGCTAAAGTGAAGAAGCAGAAAGTTCTTAACTATTCCCAATAATGTGTATTGTTCTGTACTTTTCAATGTGAATGTGGTTTTTGAGAGCAAACACAATTATGAAATGAAACAGTTATGATAATAGCTAATGTATAATGTGGCTAGACGTGTACCCAAGTTTACTCGCCGTAAGTTTTGGTATATATTACCAAAGTAATTACTCGTATTTCTGTTCGCTGTAGAGCTATCAGTAGTATGATATTGTATGGGCTATAAATTTACCAAACATACATACTTAAACGCATGAAAATCAGCTTGGCAGATTCTCATATCCGCAAAATAAAATATATTAAATTAAGTGCCTTTTAAAGTGCTAACTCCTATGTTATGTTAGGGTCAAATAGTTGTTTTTATATGACAACACAGATCAGAGTTGCAGGTTCAAATATATACAGCTCATTGTTTTTCAAATGTCTGTTTGTCATTCATCTCACCCGTCCGTGGGGAGAGCGTGAGGAGACATACTGGTGGTATTCTCAGGCGTATCCATATTTAACAGTTTTGGTGGAAAGATGGATGGGACTTCAGATCCTTTGCTTAACAATTTATTTTAGCTGAGGAGGTTTTTGCCTAGCGTTGGGATGTATAGATGATCTTAAAAATGTTTAATTAAATTTGTTATAAACGAAGATTTATTTTAGACAAGTTATAGACAATTTTTTTTCTTCATTTTTTTTCTTTATGTCTTATTTTATAAATATTGTTTAATTTTTTCAATTTCTACTTGACCAACACATCACCATTGTTAAGTTATTGCTACACGTGGAAAATTGTAAATGGCCTTCTGTTATTATAATTTACATTATTGTTAATGTTAGCTGTAAGTTTCCCAAATAAAATAAAATAAAAATTTAACTGTATCTATAAAAGGGGTATAAAGCGAAGTAATGAGTTTTTTCATATTCCACTAAAATTAATACTGTGATATTTTTGTTTTTAGTCGCGTTCACTTATCGTATATTTTATGTGTCGTGTTCCTATGGTGAGTAAGATGACCAGAGCCCTGGGGGAGATTGGGGGTATGGTTAGCGACGCGCTTGCGATGCTTCTGGTATTGCAGACGTCTATGAGCCACGGTAATCGCTTACCATCAGGTGAGCCGTACGATTATAGCCGACCTAGTTATATCTACATAAAAATACTTAAAAAAATACATTTACGAGTATAGGTACTAATATTATAAAGAGGTAAATTTTTTAACTTTGTTTGTTTATAGGGTGTAATCTTCGCAAATACTGATCCGATCATGAAAATTCTTTCGAAAGCTACACTATTCAGGAGTGATATAGGCTATATTTTATTGTTGTTGAACAAAAAAGTTCAGTGAAAAATAATAATACATATATGTAAATCAAGTCGGAGATGTGCAAGCGAGATGAAAACTTTACTATAATATATTTGTATCACAAAAATAATTAACGCCCAACAAAGTGGGCACGGGTCGGCTAGTGTATTAATAAAAGTACAGTAAGTTTAGTTTGTTGTAGCCGCTGTTTTATGCCTAATTTAATATTCATAGCAGTCATCGATATGCTTCAGATTAAAAAGACGAATCAACATAAATTATACAAAAAGAAAATACATAAAAACGGCCCGGCCGCCTAACGTATGGGTTGCTATTTCAATTAGTGCTACAATTTTTTATCCCATAAAGTGTGGTCATCATAAATCTATGTGCTCGTTCTGATAAAGGCGGTTACAGACGGCATTTTTTATATGAATAGGTCTGCAAGAATTCTCTACAATATTGATAATAAATACAAATAGCGAAAAGCCCATAGAAAACGAGATATTTGCAAAAAATTTAAAAAATCGACGTTTGTGACCTTTGACCACTGACTTTTAAAAATTACGGACATCCCATTATATGTGTATTTTGAGAACAGTTTAAAGGATGCCAAAATACAAATTTTTACGTGGTAATATACTTGGTATGTGGATTTCCCCAGATATTAACCTAATTTGACCTAAGATGACTGGACTATGAATTTATCACTTGTTACTCATTTTGTTTAAAACTAGAATCAAACGCCATTTCATTGTTATTTATTATTTACATGTGCAAGTTTAAATTTTACGACTAATATACTATATTATATAAATTAAAAGAAAAAATTCAAATAAAAAAAAAATTCAGAAGTTTTTATTCGAATTCATTAAAATAGTTTTGGTATAATTTTACTTCAATTGCAGTCTAATAATTTTGTATATTTTGTTGCACTCAAAACTGCGTGTCGCGTTAGTCCATTTGTAGGCAGCCTTATATCTAACAGTATACCATATGTTTATTGCAACGCGACGCCGCGACACGAGGACACAAGAAAGACAGAAAGACTTAATACAAGTACCTATTCATTTCCGTAATACAGATAACTTCTCCAGGCTATATTAGGTACTAAAATATACATACATACTAATACGTTTAGGAGTTATTTGTAGAGTCTGACTCATTAGACTTACAGATATAGTTCATTGAACATTTTTATTAGACTTTAAAAAAATGATGATTTTCTCAACTCGACTGTATTTTTATACCTCAGAACTTATTACTGGGTGGACCGATTATAATGATTTTTTTGAAGTTAAACTTCTTTAGGCGCATGAGGGGTTAAATTCGAGTGACCGGTAACGCGGCAGCGTCAGGGACGGTCAGTACTTGGATGGGTGACCGCCTGGGAACACCGCGTGACGTTGGCTTTTTGTTTTTTTTGTCAATTTGTTTTTTATGAATTTTTAATTCCTTTTTCGAATTAGTTTTTTTTTAATTTAGTTTGCCAAAGAAGTTTTACTTCTGACAATTAATTTTTTTTAATTCGAAAACCGGTGCTTGTCTGTGGTTCTATTTATACATGTGGTTATAATTTAAGAGGAAAGGATAGCGAAGAGACTTTTGAAAAATAGGTATTTGAATAAATTATTCCTATTTCACTGACTATTGCTGTTAGCCGCTACCGCGCCTCCCGCAAACCCCGCACTGCTTTGTGTGAGTGGCGTGGTGTTAGTGTGCGTGTGCATTTCACCCGCGCTTCTTATTTTTCTGTATTTTACTTGTTTCATTTGATTAGCCCGTTGGCGCAGTTTGTGGTGGCCCTACTTTCTGTTCCGCGGGTTGCGGTTCGTTTCCTGCCCGAGTCTGGGTGTAATATTTGTATTTATATACATATTTATATGTGTATTATTTCTATGTATATTTATAAAAAATATACATATATACATATAGTTATAACAGTCGGCTGTTACCTGTAACACAAACATTAAGTCGCTTAATAATAATAATAATAATAAACATCTTTATTGCAACTAAAACTAGTTTACATAGCAAACCTTAATATTAAAATAATACATTTAGTGCAATGGGCGGTCTTATCACTAAATAGCGATCTCTTCCAGACTACCCAACAGAAAGGAGCTAGCATTGTAACGGGCTTGCGCATCGGTAATAAAGTTCACAAAAAAAAAAAGCATATTATTCAAATTCATACATACAAATATATAATAAATATATTATATATAAATATATATATATATATACATATATATATATATACACATATATATACACAACTACATACATACACATATAAATACACATACAAAAGCGAATGAATAAACGTACGCAAAAGATATGTTATTTAAGTCATAGTTAGGTAGAAGTGCTTTACGCGGTTTTTAAAAACAAAGATAGAAGGAGATTGACGAATTACCAAAGGTAGTGCATTCCATAATTCAACAGCCTTTGACGTGAAAGATTTAGCATACGAACTCGAGTTACGAATTGGCACACTCAATTCGCTTACCATAGGAACAGACGACCGCATATTTACATATTTATTTATTTTTATTTATTTAATTTTTTCTGCTTCGTTCTTCTGTAACTCGGCTTACTTTTATTGGATTTCGTAAACTACTTAGTACCTATTATTTTGAATTATTGTTTGTTAATTCATTGGATTGTTATCTACATAACTGTATTTTGGTAAGTAATTATTGAAATACTTAGGTATTTTATTTATGAATTAGGTATGTAATTACATGGTTGAGGTGTATGTAAGAATGGGTGTTGAGATACATACATATAGTGTACATGATAAATGTATTGTAGCCATACATACATAGTAATTAATATGTTTGTCTTAGTATAATAATAATAATATACTTTGTTGTACATTTAGATAAAGAACAAAATTTACATTACAAGCAATTATAGTCACAAATTGTACAACCAGGCGATCTTATTGCTAAAAAGCAATCTCTTCCAGAAAACCTGATAATGAAAGGGATCTGAAATGACGCTTTTCAGATGGGCAGGTGGTATATAAATATAAATACATAAACAAAAAAAGAATATATAACAATCATACATAGGTACATACACACATACGTACGCAACAAAATAAGTATAATAATAATAATAATAGTATACATAATAAGTTGTAATGTCTCATGTTTGTCGCGGTTATACGTAACACATAATTGGGACGATATAAAATGTTTAAAAATAGTAATAAAAAAAAAAACAAATGAGATGCTGGTGACATATACAAAGAGAGACTGATTGACTAATCCTCCAATTTTATGCTTCCGACAGATTATTATGTGGGTACGGTGTCGCATAAACTTTCAAGGGACTACCGTATTGATATTTTTAAGTGTACAGTACATAATGTTTGATATTGTTCCAATTTATAAATTACTAGCTTCTGCGTGCGACTTCGTCGGCGTGGACTCCACTTCTATTGGTCTAAGCATAATGATACATAGCCTATAGCCTTCCTCGATAAATGGGCTATCTAACACTGAAAGAATTTTTCAAATCGGACCAGTAGATCCTGAGATTAGCGCGTTCAAACAAACAAACTCTTCCGCTTTATAATATTAGTATAGATTATTTTATTGATGTCTTTTTAGTTAGGCAAATTACGTAATAATACCTAATAATAAGCGCTTTATTTGCGAAACACACTGAAATACAAACGAAGAACATAAGATAAAAATTAGTACATTACAAAAAAAAAACATCAAAATAAATGTGGAAGAACAAACTATAAATAAAAAGAAATAATAATAATAAAAAAAAATTGAAACAACTGAACTCAGAACTAACAATAAAGACATTTAAAATAATAGTCACTAATAAAGGTGGCAGTGTGTCTCACAAAAAGATAAGTCCTCGGCTTCAGTTAGGGATAAAACCTAACACAGATTTTCAGGACCACCTATTGATTTTTAATTTCATTATTTTGTGGTTGATTAAGAATTTTTAACCGATGAAAAAAAACAGAGGAGGTTCTAAAGTCGCCACGTATATTTTTTTTAACGTTTGACCATGCTTAACTCATTACAGAGTAGTCCGAATTTATTTAAAAAAAAAAATATTGGAAAGGCTACGAAGTTACTGCTATTTTATTTTGTGGAGCCCTAAAGGAATCATTTAACAAAAAATTGGTAATTGTGTTTGCTCGCAAACGAAAAAAAAACCGACTTCAATTACATCGACAAGTAATACAAGTTAATACAACGTAATAAGACGAAACAATAGTCAAGTAAATACGCGCTATTAAAGATTACTCAAAAAGTTGTAATCAGATCTCGATCTAATTTAAACAAGACTACATGACAAGTATTAGCTTTCGATTAAAATAAGAATCATAAAAATCGGTACACCGAGTAAAAAGTTACGCGGTATACTACAGTGGTAGTCAAGTAAATACGCATTATTAGATATAACTCTAAAAGTACTTGTGAGATCTCAATTAAATTAAAATGGGACCATATGACACGCAACACCTTTCAATTAGAACAAAATTGATCGAAATCGGTCCACCCAGTCAAAAGTTCTGAGAACATACATTAAACAAAAATACAGTCGAATTGAGAACCTCCTCCTTTTTTAAAAGTCGGTTAAAATGAAAGATGCTTTCTGGAATTTAATAGAACCAATATTAGAAAATTTTTACTATGATTGCCTTAAGGGAAAGGAAAGGAAATAATTAAATAACTCTTTACCTACTTGAACTGAATAAAATAATGCTTCTTATTTTGAAATTTTGTAGCTTTATTTAGTTAACCTACTTTTCCTAGTGTCTGTCCGTCAGTCGTTCTAGAGTATCCTTCGTTTGCCTCAGTAATAAGACTACCGTTAGCCAAAATTATGGTCAAACCAAAAACATAAACAACATAATTATTTAAATTATTTACCATAATTATCATTTTTATTTGTTAGAGAAACCCTAGCCCTACCCTACCCCTACCCTTAGCCCAGGTTTGCACAATGTTACAATGAAAACCGCATCCAAATAAGGTTTTATTGTAGTTTATGAAAAGAGAGATTATTTAATTTTGTTCATACGAATTTTTGAAAATATCGACAAAATAATACATCACTAGTGTATCTATATAATTATCGACTATGAGGCATCACTTCGCTGGCGTGTATACGTACTGCTTTGACCCTTCCCTCCCTCAGACCTATCCCACAAACAGCAAGAAAGGGACAACTGCAGCTCAGACCGTTTTAGGTAGATAATTATTGACCAAAACATCATTTCGTAGTCGACTGTTTTCTCCCCGAAACATGCCAATTTATTTTTTATTTTTTTAACGTAAATAAACAAAGCCTTCAGCTATGCCGCTCCGTTTTCTTTTTTTTGTAAACATGAATTATTATTTTTTTATGAGTGTCTGAAAACGTAGAAAAAATTAGGCAATATTTCGAGTTTTTGAAGACTCCTACTACCTAATATAATAAGAATATGAAAAAAAAAACAAAACGTAGGGGCATGGTCATGGCAGGTAAAAGTTTTATTTTACAAAAATATTTGATCTAGTGTCATTACCCAGGGAGAAAACAGTCGAATACGTTTGTATGGAGAAAGAGCCGGTATCCTTTCCTCTTAAGCGAGAATGATATGACGTACAGTTTTAGAGTTATCTCTTATAATGTGTATTGTTACGTATCCATTTGTCTATGAAAATTGAAGAAACTTTTTTATTTGAGAAAAAGCATAATTACATATATTTTTGTTAGGATTAACTCTTGCAAGATTTCCAATAATTGTCCAACATTGTCCGTAACTATAGAATTTACTGAAACTTTATTAATTCGTATTTTTCCTTTTTTACATCTTTATATTCAGCCATACATTATACTCACAGATTGAGCAATTTTAAAACAGTCCCTTTGAAAAAAATTCAGGTGAAAGAAACAACACACACTTCATTCAAACAAAAATATTATATTTTAAAGTATAGGTACACAAAAAATATTTTAAAACATTGACTCGCCGCCGCAAAGCTATTATTTCGTATTTGAATAATTTCGTCGAAATTCGTCGCAAGGGTAGGGTTGCCAACCAAATTTTTAAAAATTTACAAAGCTTTTAAGACCCTGATATTTCGGGCAAATTGACTTTCACCAGGATACTCTTGAAATTTTTATTATTATTATTAGTAGCTTTGTGTTTCGTGTCCTCTCCTTTTGATTGGTTTTCTTTCAATACGAAAATATTTCTAGACAGCTACAAATCCCTTATACCCGGGTAAATTAGGTCATATCCGGGTGCGGTAGCAGCCCTACGCCAGGGTACTGAGTGCAGCGGTTAAGACGGGAGCGCCCGGGGAGACGTTTTAATTTTTTGCTTCGTTGCCTGCGGGAACTTGGCCTTTATATTTTTACCTTAATTATAAATACCCGAAGAGTTTCGTCTTCGAGACGTTAAATATAATGGCAGTGGTGTTAGATATTTATTTCTTTGGCGGTGTTCTATGTAGCGGTAAAATTGTGGTTTAAGTTAGAGTAAGTATTATTATTAACGAAAACATTTTACACAGTACTAGATTGACCCCGCAGTTTCACTAGCGTTTATTTGAAGAAATACTGTATTAAAATGTTATATAGCCTTGGTTAACGGATTATCCAACACTAAAATAATTTTTAAATTGAAACCAGTAGATACTTCTGTAATGATCGCGTACAAACAAACAAACACATTCTTCAGCTTTATGATATTAGATATTATACTGAAACGTTAAACTATTTGTTTTTATATGTTGTGGAAGTTTAATAATAATGAATATATGTTAGTTTAATAATTTGAAAATAGTTTTAAAACAGTGTAACTAAAGATTAACAGTATATTTATACTTTGATCTGTAATCGTCACTGGATTTATGAGTTGTAGTGTCATGTTTTATGGCCTATAAACTTCTTTTACAATTAGGCTTTCGAAGGCAAAATCATTTTTGAAAATTCTTTCAAATAATCCGGTAATACGTTCAAATGAACATCGAATATAAACAAACTTACTACATTAATTTCATTTTATTTAATGACAATTTTGCGTTACAATAAATATATAAAAAGTGGAAGGTGTATCAGACAATGCACATTATTTATATCGCGAATATATAAATACAGTATTATATTATGTGGTACTGCGAGTAGTGTAGTTCAGAAAAGTTTTAAAAGCGGTTTTACAGAGAAAGCACGATGACAATGCCTAGTCTTACGCACACAATGCGTCGCGTTGTCTCTTTGGTAAAAGATCGAAAACCAGCAAATTTTTCCGAAACAATAGCTTTGTGGTACAAAGGCTTCGGAGAGACAATGGCGTGCTTCGTACCTTCTAGAAAACATGTCACAACTTTTAATCAAAACATGAATATATGTACAGAGTAATCCAAGCCTTATTTAAATTGTATTCGGTTTTATAATCGCTTGGATTAATATTTAAAAATGTTTATTATATTTTTATATATGCCTTTATTTTTCTTTAAGAATACAATTTGGAATTTTATCAATGACCGGCCATAGTAAGTTAAACGTATTTTGACAATATTTTCATTCTCTGGATTTTATTTCATTTGATTTCTTGGATAATAATTCACATCTCTATGATTTGAAGTCAGTGATAATATGGCCCATTACATATCAATCTATCCGTATTTAAAGTAATAGATATTCGTCATTATTTTGATAATGTATGGACATGCAAGTACTAACAGATACAAAAGTAGAGGTCCCCACCGGAATTCCCCAGTCCGATTGGTCCAGATTTTGAGCAGGATATTTGCTGCTGTGCCCTACCTCCGTTGTAATATGTACACACACAAATACCTAGACTTAACGAAAGCTATGACAATTGCGAAAAATGTAACCAAAAATCGGCCAAGTGCGAGTCGGACTCGCGCACGAAGGGTTCCGTACAATTGACTAAACTAAATATAAGTAAATTTTCTGTAAATATTTATTTAATTATGACGTCATCTATGATGCTATTAGAAAACTATTATTATTAGTCTATTGACGAAGTTCTCCTAATTTCTGATAGATGGCGTTTTAGACTAATAAAAAATTATCGCCTTTTTTTTAGTATTTGTTGTTATAGCGGCAACAGAAATACATAATTTGTGAAAATTTTAACTGTCTAGCTATCGCCGTTCTTGAGATACAGCCTGGTGACAGACGGACGGACGGACGGACGGACGGACGGACGGACGGACGGACGGACGGACAGCGAAGTCTTAGTAATAGGGTCCCGTTTTTACCCTTTGGGTACGGAACCCTAAAAATGAACCACGGTGAAAGAATAATTAAAAGGAACGATTGATTTTGACAGATTATTAAACATTACGCCACGTTATAATGATTACAATCTACAAAATTACTAAAATTGTCACAAAACTTATACAATATACATAGTAACACTCGCTCTAAGCCTCAATGTTTTACCAATCAGTCCGATCTGCAGATACGATACATGTCCAGACCCAGACTTCTCCTATCTCAGGATCATCGGCAATGACAATTGTACATGTGTACGAGACTATTTCTTTAATGGTCGATGGCTTTGAGATCAGTATCTGCCGGTGGGAACGGTTAATCTTTCCATTAAAGACTTGTTGCGTTGTCTTTCATCTGGATGCCTTGTACCTTCGATGGGTATCTATTGCGGGATATTTTGTTAGTTGATTGTGATGGAATTTATTTTAATGGTTTATCGATTGCCGTGAATGTTATAATGACGATGGTTAAGTTATGGGACTAATTTAAATAGACAGGTAATTCGAGTAACATACTTGTTACTATAAGAAGTTTATATTGTCACATGTTATATTTGTGTTACTTAATTTATGTATGTCACAGTCAAAACTCTTAATCAGTCAAAAGTACTATTGACTAGCGAAATCAGTCAAAAGTACTTTTGACTAGACAAGTTGGTCAAAAGTGGTTTTGACTGAAAATTATTGGTTATTAGTACTTTTGACTGCAAATTTGCGGTTAAAAGTACTTTTGACTGACGCTCTCCGTCAAAAGTAGTTTTGACTGCAAAAAAGCGTCAGTCAAAAGCACTATTAACTCATAAACTCTATTAACTCTTAACTAGTTTAGTTTTAACTGCAAATTAGATAGGTTAGGGTTATTTTTTTTTTGTTTCTGTGACAAAAATATGCCGATAAACAGTCTAATATTGAAATTAGATAGGTTAGGGTTATTTTTTTTTGTTTCTGTGACAAAAATATGCCGATAAACAGTCTAATATTGAAATTAGATAGGTTAGGGTTATTTTTTTATTTCTGTGACAAAAATATGCTGATAAACAGTCTAATATTGAAATTAGATAGGTTAGGGTTATTTTTTTTAAATTGTTTCTTTGACAAAAATATGCCGATAAACAGTCTAATATTGGAATTAGATAGGTTAGGGTTATTTTTTTTTAATTGTTTCTGTGACAAAAATATGCCGCGACCACCTTACTTTTTAAGAGTTTTGACTGATACAACCAGTCAAAACCACTTTTGACGGAATCATTTAGTCAAAAGTACTTTTAACCAGCTCCATTGGGTAAAAGTACTTTTAACTGTTATTTTAGTCAAAACCACTTTTGACCAACTTGTCTAGTCAAAAGTACTTTTGACTGATTTTTGCAGTCAAAAGTACTTTTGAATGATTTTTTGCAGTCAAAACTACTTTTGACTGATTAAGAGTTTTGACTGTAACATGTATATTTACACTTCTACGCTAATATTATAAAGTGGAAAGATTTTTTGTTTTTTTTTTGTTTGTTTGTATTGAATAGGCTCCAAAAGTACTGGACCGATTTTAATGGTTTTTTCACTAATAGAAAGCTACATTATTAGGAAGTAACATAGGCTATATTTTATTTCTTAAAAACTTAGACATGTACAAAAAATATTTCTTTCCTTCGCGTGCGCAACTTAAATGCTTAAATATAAGACAAAATGATGTACGACTGAATTATAGGACAAAAAAAGATCTACAAAAAAGTTCACAAAATAATTATTTTACCCAAGGGAAGCCGGGGCGGCCTGCTAGTATTATGTAAAGGGAGACTTCATTTATTTAAAACGGGAATTAGTACCTAGAACAATGTTTTACTGAATTCAAAATTTTTAGTTAAACAATAACTACATTGAAACACTCATGTAATTTTCACAATAGACTTTTCACCTACCATCTGAATCATTATAATTTCGTTTAATTCTTAGTAAAGTACAAAATAACCTCACCTGTTCAGGCCTCAGTCCTGGAGGAACCCACGTGTACTCTTCCAGCGCGCAGCCCGAATCATCGTCGCTTTGCGAATGCCTGTGAGGATCTCCAGGCTTCATCAGCCTTTCAGCGTGTTCCAGGAGACCCCTCAACTTTCCCTGGGGCACGGGATGTGGAGACAAGGACATCGCTGATTGAGGAGATTGAGGAGAATGGTAACTTTGACCGGGATGGTTCAGCTGTGACACGCTGTGACTATGTAGGAGGTTGAACTCCTGGTAGGGTTGACTTCTCCTGAAGTTTGGGTATGAATAAGGGTGGGGGGAGTTCGAGGTACTTGGTATTGATGAGCCACTGTGACTGGGCTGTGGTGATGGAAGGTGGGGCGGTGGTGAAGCGGGTGCTGGTGGCGGTGGTGATGACTGCTGCTCGTGCAAAGGCGGCGGTGATGACCCGGTGGGTGATACAACGCAGTTACGGCATACTGGTCTGGAAAGAAAAATTTAATAGTTAGAATAGTTAGGATTGTTATTTCATTATTAATTTAACTATTCAAGGTTGAGATGAGGTGTATTTTTAATTGTCGTTGTTGTTTAGTTCCAAAACAAATAGGTAGACGAATATTTTGACGGTTTTAAGTAGGATAAATATGATAAATTGATAATAAAGTATTTTGTACACTAAATAGTATACAAAATATAATAGATAATTAAATACGCCGACTATATACGCGTAGTCCATATCTTTGTGTATGGTTATTGATTTAATAAATTGTTTTAAAAATTGTTTTCTTATTAGAAAGTAACTGCAATTTTTAGTATTTATGGGTAATAAATTAAAAATGAAATAAAAAAATTACATTAAACAAATTCACATTTATATAAAAAAGGCCACTCAAATCATAACCTCCTTTCAAAGTAGGCTAACAATGTCGCATATAATAGAATTTTTTTTTAATCATCATTTCATTATAACATTATATTGGAATTTATTGACAGTGTAATGAGATCGTGACCGGACAATCACTTGATTGATTAAACTCTCATTTATTCTAGCAGTGATATATGGCTGTAGAGTCTCGAATTGGCCTATGATTAATTATATAGTTATAATATAAAAATTTATGAGCCGTGGGAGTTCTTATCAGCGAATTTTAAGAATCTTAACTATAGACGTTCTTTTGAGGATTACGGTGACGATTCCAGCTTTTGGCTGTGATCTTCTGTAAGGTAGAGGTATTTCCCCAGTTGGGCTGCTCTTGATATTGAGCAGGGTATTTCGTGCTGTGCCCTACCTCAGTGAAATCTTCTATAAAAATAATAATTGTGTTTGCTCGCAAACGAAAAAAAAAAACCGACTTCAATTACATCGACAAGTAATACAACGTAAGTAGACGAAAGAAAAAAAGAATTATCAAAATCGGACTACTCTGTAAAAAGTTATGCGTGGTCATACCTTAGGTACAATCAGTGAGTTAAAATTCAATCATCCGCTGTTTTCCTACCCTTAGGGTTGAATTTTTATTTTGAAATTTATATGGGACCAACTTCGGGGTATATTCTTTTCAATAAAAAAACAATTATCAAAATCGTATAAAATACATTAAAAAATATACGCGTCGAATACATAACCTCCTCCGTTTTTTCGTCGGTTGATAAAAAAAACAAAAAATTTAAACAATTTTTTTATTATTAACTATTGACATAACGTAGTCTGTCCTGGCAGCTAGTATTCCATAATTGGTTACCATGACAATATAATAAACTTATACAGTAAAATGAGTACATATAAATTTAAATATGATTATATACCTTCCATTACGTCCTATATAGTTACATTGTAAATGTTTTCTACTAGTAAAACATTCCTAAATGATTGGAGGGAAAGTGTCTGGACTGGTTCAAGAAGGCAATTTGCCTCGGCGGTCGAAAACGCGTTTATATACATACATAAATACTGATGGAATTACTACCGGCTGTGATTACTTTGATTATAAACATCTTCACTACATATTATAAAACAAAGTCTCTTCCTGCTGTTTGTCTGTCTGTATATATGCTCAGATCTTTAAAACTGCACAACGGATTTTGATGCGGTTTTCTTTTGTAAATAGAGTGATTCCAGAGGAAGGTTTATATGTATAATACATGCATAATATAGTAGAGGAACACAGATAGTTTTAAAGTTTTCTAATGTGATGTCGTAAATAAACACATTTTTTGCGCTTAGATTGCAAATATTTATTTTATATTTAGTATCAGCATTGCACCCGTGCGAAGCCGGAGCGGGTCGCTAGTATGGTATAAAATGTATTTGATATTACGAGAGTTCTTACGACTGGTATAGTTTGAATTATCTTTGATAGGTTAGGTTATCTTGTCAGCGGTGCCAACTGTCGGTGACCTCCTCGTGGTGCACCCTAAGCAACCTGATG
This sequence comes from Melitaea athalia, assembly GCA_905220545.2. Lineage (NCBI taxonomy): Eukaryota > Metazoa > Arthropoda > Insecta > Lepidoptera > Nymphalidae > Melitaea > Melitaea athalia. The sequence goes on from HG992194.1 coordinate 19,041,434, forward strand.
GGCAACAGTTCCACAGTTGCGGAAGCCGTTCCACAGTTCCTTGGGGGAATTTTTTTATAGCTTAAGAGTTATATGTATTCTAAATGCTTAAAGCTCGGTATTGGTTGGTAAAGCTTCTATCCACTCTATAATAAATAATTAATAATACCTATATAAAATTTGTTACAAAAAAAATCTAAAGTTTTCTTTAATCAAAAATGCTACAAAACATTTGAATACTTGGTACTACCAAATCGGAATGTAGATTCTGCAAAAAAAAAACAAAATTGCAAAAAATCAATGTTAAAATAAATGAACAAAGTGTGTGTACTTATGTACGCACGTAAGAAGTTATACTTCATTGGCTAGCTAACTTCACGTTGCTAACTTCAGGGTGTCGGTTTTTTTTCGTGACGGTGTGCGCGCGCATCGAAAACATTTACTCTCGTAATTTTTCCCTAACGCGCCAAAAGAAGTATAACTCACACACTCGTGACTTCTTAACCCACACATCTTTATCAATAAAATACTTCGACCTGTCCTTATCTAGGTGCTTAAATATGAAGACTAGTCTTCAGTCCTTGCTCTAAGAGTAATTTATTCGGAAAGCCCTTTCACGTCTATTGAATAATGTATAAAAGTCCTGAGATATGCTGACAATTACTCTCTGGTCAAGATCTTTGTATGTCAGCGTATATTAAGGACTATGAACATGAGTACGGTCACCCGGTTTTGCATATTTGTTGGGTTATAAGGGTTTCATGTATAAGAAAGGCCAAGTGAACCTTGAGTTGTCTGTCTACGAGTATATACATCTATGTATGTAATAGCTAGGGTTATGTCTTTAAAACTGTTAGTTCATTGGTAGATATACTTGTTTTTTTTTGCTGTGTATTGAATCATATATCATAACCAAAAGTAGTTGTCTTGTATTTTTGAAGCAAAACTTCTTTACACACGCTTGACTTGGTGAGTAAGCGCTCTTACACACGAACGGCACGTTGCCAACGGCAGAGGTCGACGGCTGCAGTCGACTGCCGTCGAGCGCCGTCAGCGGCAGACGACTGCAGCCGTTGACTGCCGTCGAGCGCCGTCAGCGGCAGCCGTCGACTGCCGTCGAGCGCCGTTGGCGGCGCGCCGTCAGCTGCAGTCCGCTGCCGTTGAGAACATGCCGCTCACAAGCCGCTCTATTAGTACAGGAGCCAGTTGTAAAATGAATTCCGAGGAGGAAACACTGTTATTGTTTTTACTTCGTCGCCGCCGAGAAAAACGAAAAATAAAAACACGTTCAGTGTGGGTTCAAGAATTACTAATCAATAGAGATCAAGATGGGCAGTTTTTTACACTCTATCCACTTTTAAGAAGAAACGAGCAAAAGTTTTTTAATTATTTTCGGATGTCCATTGCTTCTTTTGATGAGCTGACGGCTATTTTAAAAAGTTCAATATCTTGCCAAGATACCATCATGCGGAAAAGCATTTTAACTGAGCAAAGGCTCGCTATGACATTGAGGTAAGTCATTTTATTTTTAACAGACTTCCAAAAAGGGAGGAGGTTCTCAATTCGACTGTATTTTTTTAATGTATGTTACTTCAGAACTTTTGAATGGGTGGACCAATTTCGATAATTTTGGTGTGTGTCATTTGGTCCCATATAAATTTATTTGAAATATAACAAGTACTTTTCGAGTTATATTTAATAATGCCTTTCTACTTGACTACTTTTTCGTCTACCTACGTTGTATTACTTGTCGATGTAATTGAAGTCGGTTTTTTTTCGTTTGCGAGCAAACACAATTATAATACTAGCGGCCTCGCTTCCACTTCATCTTTCACTCCCACCCTCGTCGAACGCCCTCTCTCACTCCCTATCCTACGCTAAGCCCTCCAATCCTCTCCCACTTCCACTCGCGCATACTTTCCCGCTCCCATTGCCACCTGCACCTCCACTCCTAGAATATAACAACGCGAACTTTTTTTGTAGATAATAACATGCTCTTTAATATTTTAAAACATTTTTTTTTGTTCTACAACCAGTATTCGCAGCGCATGCGAGGTAAGGATTTTTATGTTTAATTTTTCACACCTTGTGTTACATTATTCGAGATTTCGTAGAAACCCCTAATTTAACTCGAAAAACAATATAACCTATGTTACTTAGGAAAAACGTAGCTCTCTATTCGTAAAAGAATTTTTAAAATCGGTCCAGTAGTTTTCGAATTCGTTCATTACAAACGAAAATCCAAAAATAAAAATCTTTCCTCTTTATAGGTAATATTAGCATAAATATAAATAATAAAAAGATATAAGTAATTTAGATTATTTGTTTAATGAGATCAACATCATTTATCACCATTTTAAGTTGAAACAAAATACAAGTACTACTTACCTATAGGAACAATAATACATAATAATTATTCGTTACTTCTATTTTAATAACAATGGTTAAAAAAATCAAAATCAACTTGTAATAAACCGACCATTTCTTTAAAACATGTTATTTTACTAACTCAGTATTTTTTTTTTAATTTTTATAATTATTAATTCAAAAATTATATTAAATAAACTAAAGAAAATTTTAATAAAAAGGAAAGGACAATCACCACGGGTGGGACTTGAACCCACGACCTTCGGGTTAGGTAATCCAAGTGAGCTACCGTGGTTCAGTTGGCAGAACAATGCGTGTAGGTACCTAACAAGAAGATCGTGGGTGGTTAAAGTCCTACCCGTGGAGACTTTCCTTTCCTTTTAAAACATGTATTTAGAATAAACTTTCGTATATAAATAACATCAAAACAATTATGTAACCCCTAAATCTTAAACCAATCTTCATTCATGTTTTTTCTGTTATCGACAAGTAATACAACGTAGGTAGATGAAAAAGTATTCAAGTAGAATAGTAGATACTAGTAAGTACTTTTTATATTTCAAATAAATTTATATGGGACCAAATGACACACACCAAATTTATTAAAATCGGTCCACCCATTCAAAAGTTCTGAAGTAACATATATTAAAAAAATACAGTCGAATTGAGAACCTCCTCTTTTTTTGGAAGTCGGTTAAAAATAAAATGACTTACCTCAATGTCATAGCGAGCCTTTGCTCAGTTAAAATGCTTTTCCGCATGATGGTATCTTGGCAAGATATTGAACTTTTTAAAATAGCCGTCAGCTCATCAAAAGAAGCAACGGACATCCGAAAATAATTAAAAAACTTTTGCTCGTTTCCTCGTAACGGTGGATACAGTGTAAAAAATGCCCATCTTGATCTCTATTGATTAGTATTTCTTGAACCCACACCGAACGTGTTTTTATTTTTCGTTTTTCTCGGCGGCGACGAAGTAAAAACAACAACAGTGTTTCTTCCTCGGAATTCATTTTACAACTGGCTCCTGTACTAAGATAGCGTCGACGTGTGAGCGGCATGGTCTCAACGGCAGAGGACTGCAACCGACGGCGCGCCGCCAACGGCGCTCGACGGCAGTCGACGGCTGCCGCTGACGGCGCTCGACGGCAGTCAACGGCTGCAGTCGTCTGCCGCTGACGGCGCTCGACGGCAGTCGACGGCTGCCGTCGACCTCTGCCGTTGGCAACGTGCCGTTCGTGTGTGGGAGCGCTAAGCTGACTTGGTGAGAATGAGTGACGAGAGCGGAGAGGGAGGAACACATATTTTCTTTCTCTCTTTCTCTCATAGCCAGTGACGTTTCGTATAACAATGCAGGCCTATTGTGCAGAAGTTTTACTTCTGTCGAGTAATCTAAAGCACACACGTTTTGTTAAAAGTAATGTTTATTAAAAATACTAAATGTATTTATGCAAAATAAATTCTGAAATTCAGTAATTGTAACAAATAAATTGCGTGCGTACAAATTAAACATGTCAGAAGTGAAACTTCTTTGGCAAACTAATTTAAAAAAACTACAAAAAAAAATTATTTGAAAAAAAAAGCCAACATCACGCGGTGATCCCAGGCGGTCACCCATCCAAGTACTGACCTTCCCTGACGTTGCCGCGTTAGCGTTCGCTCAAGTTTTTCCCCTCATGCGCCTAAAGAAGTTTATATAGGTACTACTAACTTTTTACCGGGTATTTCGATTTTGATATATTTTTTTAAATCGATAGCTGGCACTTGTAATGTGGTCCTGAGTACTTTTTGAGTAATGTTATATCAAATAAGGCGTATTTGCTTGACTATTTTTCGTCTACCTATTACCTAAGTTGTATTACTTTTCAATGTATGTAATTGAAATCGGTATTGTTTTCATTTGCGAGCAAACACAATTTATTATTTATAACTCATATACAATATATCGGTTCTAATACGAATAAAATACTCGTAGTAAGAAACAGTTAGTACTTATAACTCAATAAAAACATAATCATCAAGTTCCTAAGCGCTTACCATACATTAACTCGAGTGGTAAACTCTGAGAAACCCATAGAAAGTGTGTAATCGATACACCAGTTACAGACATATATGCAGTAATGACTGATTACCGTTCCAATTCTTTAATTAACAAACTTGTTTTGTATATAATTATAGTAGAAAAGGTCTAGTTATAAAAACACGAAGTAAAGTAATACAAAAAATAAAGTTATATTAGGTTTTACTAATGTATATTAACCCTTAACACCACTCGCGGGGGACCTAGATCCCCCAGCGCGCTCTTTTTTGCAAATTATATAAATATTTAGAGCGTGATGCTGTCGCGGTTTCGAGTATTCCTAGTGAAGCCCAAAAGCTGGCGGGGTGCGGCCGTGCGTCGTTTTAACGTTAGAAATATGTAAGGTACGTGTAGTTGCGGGACCTAGGTCCCCCACGAGTGTAGTTACGTATGTTTTGTTTGTTGATAATAGTCTTTAATATTTGCATATGTTTTAGGTTTGTGATGCAGTATGAATCAAAATTTGGGTTCTCAGCAAATAGAAAGGCTGCTAAATGACCTTGAACTCGATGAGAGTGAAAAAGTAACTATTTTTCCCGAGATATTATCCGATTTGAGCGATGCAGAGTATGAAGTCAGTGTTCACGACACGTAAAGCGATGAATTAGCAGATAGTACTTTGAAAAATGAAGAAATCGAAGACACCGAACAGCAGAATAGAGAAGCAAATGCATTCTATTTCAAAAATAGATACAAATGGGTAAAAACACCGCCATCGCAGTCACGAGTTCGAGCGCATAACATAATTTTCCACTTACCTGGCCTTAGAGATCCTGTAACGGAAGGAGCTGAAAGGTATGATGGACAAGTTCCTACGCAAGGTTGGTAGTGAGATACCTGAAGAGCAACCAAAACAAGGTCCGAGGCAAATTAAATAACCAAAGAAATCTAGGTGTCATTTGTGTCCATGAAGTAATAGTCCCAGGTGTGCTCAAAATGAATGAAAAATGTCTGTCGTAACCACTCTATTGATGTAAAAATATGTGCTGAATGTGTGTCATAAGTTTTAGTTACATTATAATTATAATTGCCAGCCTAATAGTTGAGACTGATAATAATATATGTTTATAGATAAAAGGTAAAAAATATATTAGTCAATTAAGTCTAGCATTCCCTTTGTGATTTTGCATGTTTTTAAAGTTATTGAAGAGTTTACGTCTGTTTTTGTTTAAGGTTTATATGTTATTAGAAAAAAAGGTTTTTCTTTGTTTCGTAGTTATTTTGTTTATTTATATTGGGCGCTTGAAATAACCCCTATAAATGAACTTCGATTTTTTGTATTTCTTTTATTTGACACAATAATAATTAATAATAAATAAAACAGTAATAATTATTATTAAGACCTAAATAAAACTGCTTATTTTCGTAGAATATATGTTTTTCATTTATATTGTGAAAATAAATCCTAACATATTCTACATTTTAACATTAAATAATGAACACAAAAGTGGGGTGACTTAGGTCCCCCACGAGTGTAGATCTGTAGACTGAAAATACCGAGTGGTGTTAAGGGTTAATATTTTACTAATCCTTGTAATAATGTTGTATGTATCTATATTTATTTAAACAATGACATTTCATGACGAGCATGCGCTGGCGGTTGCGGGTTCGATCCCCGCACATGACAAACATTTGTATTGGCCATACAGATGTTTGCCGTGGTCTGGGTGTTTGTGCAGTCCTTGTGGATCTCCCCACCGTGCGTTGGAGAGCACGTTAAGCCGTCGGTCCCGCTTGTTATCATGTACGCCTGATGGCGATCGTTACTCATAGTAAAGAATATATCCGCCAACCCGCATTGGAGCAGTGTGGTAGATTAAGCTCCGATACTTCTCCTACATGGGGAAGAGGCCTATGCCCAATAGTGGTATACATATTAATTTTTTGTCGTTGAGAGTCACGTATAAAAAACATGTAGAACTAATTATAGCTACTATTAGTATCACACACATACACACACACACTAGCACACATCTTCTAATTAACTAAGTTTGATTAATTACCACATAGCTGTGTCACTTATGCAAAGTAATTGCAGGAAGTTAACTTAGAAGGCACTGAGCAGAGGAAACACTCCACATTAGTTTGACATTTCTTAGGAGTCCAACTAGAATGTTTTATAAAGTTTATTCAAATTTAAACCCTATAACAAATTAGCCCGTAACATCTTACTGGTGGACTATATTATGTCTCTTTGTCCATGTAGGAGAAGGTAAGGTTTCGTATATCTATCCCATGTAGAGATAGATATACGAAACGTAACTGGCTATGAGAGAAAGAGAGAAAAAAATGTGTGCTCGCACCTCTCTCTCTTGCTCCGTCCACGATCACACTTTTCGTAACGCTTTCGTCACGCATTCACTAGCTTATCCCCAAGCCAAGCGTGCATAAAAAAGATTTACTTCAAAAATTTATTTTATTTCATACAAATTATGATTTATATTTCATTATGATTAGACATTAAACACAGATAATATTACAAACATTCCATACATACAATGAGCGATTAAAACAGGAGAAATAGTTGGACAGATTAACATATTGTATCCCGTGTCACAGACAGACTACCACAGCGCGTGACAAACATACAAACACATGCAACGGTAATGGTGACCTTTGTTCAATTGTTCGTCCTTATAATTGTTACATGGCAACACTTTATTGGCATTTATTTTGTTTTATCCTCGTATTTAAGGTATTTATCCGTGGTATTTACATTTACAAGTGTTTGATACCTCACAACATGATGTTTTACAGCCTATAAGATCCCTAATAAATAGGCTTTATAATGTACAAGGTATTTTTAGTTAACCAAGTTAATCATTCTTCGTTACAAGAAACGATTATAATAATTAGCTAATATATTGGACTGTTGTTGTAGGTTGGATTGTTATTTTTACCTAAGTTTAAACTGGGAGGTTCTTTTTTAGTTTATATGTTCAACGATACTTCCGTCAATTACTAGAAAAAGAGTATGTGCAAGACTAATAGATTTCACTCGTATGGTGTAGTTTTTTTAACTACACCATATTAATTGGTATCGGTGATAAATAAACGAGTAGATGGATAATCAATTCGTTTCCGAGGGCTTCTAATAAAAAAAATGAAAAAAAAATGTGTGCTCTAGACGACACGACTGAAGTAAAACTTCTGAACAATAAGCCTGCACTGTGTCTTATGGGCCCCGTAAACGATCAAACTTGTTTGTCAAACTTGCTTGATCAAACTTCATGTTTTCATATAACAAACACATCAAACAAGCCCGCACACGATCAATTAATTTGACAAACACGTTTGTCAAACAGAAATTTATATGAAGTTTGATAAAATATTTGATCGTCTACGGGGCCCTTTAGATATACGAAACGTAACTTGCTATGAGAGAAAGAAGGAAAGAAAATAAGTGCTCGCACCTCTCTCTCTTGCTACTTCAATAATATTAAATGCAAATCATTGAAAAGGCCTTTAAGATAAGCGAGACTACAATTTGTAAAGACCATATAATAATGACAATAATATGATAGTAGTGTCACATATACTAATGACTACGCTTTCACTATCAACGCCATGCATTTACTATAACCTTTGAAATTAATAGTTATCTGTCTCTTTCTAATAGCTGTAAATAAAATAAGACAAAGAATCTTTTAAATGTTATTCGGATTAAATAAAAATGTTACGGAATATGTCGTACGAACTACTGGACTATGTATTATCTATGTACATACATACCCATTTTTAACCGACTTCCAAAAAAGGAGGAGGTTCTCAATTCGACTGTTTTTTTTTTGTGTATGTTACTTCAGAACTTTTGACTGGGTGGGCCAATTTCGATCAATTTTGTTTTAATTGAAAGATGTTGCGTGTCATGTGGTCCCATTTAAATTTAATTGAGATCTGACAAAGTGACAAGTACTTTATCTAATAATGCGTATTTACTTGACTACTTTTTCGTCGACCTACGTTGTATTATACCGCATAACTTTTTACTCGGTGTACCGATTTTGATGATTCTTACTTCAATCGAAAGCTAATACTTGTCTTGTAGTCTTGTTTAAATTACATCGAGATTTGATCACAACTTTTCGAGTAATCTTTAATAGCGCGTATTTACTTGACTATTTTTTCGTCTTATTACGTTGTATTACTTGTCGATATAATTGAAGTCGGTTTTTTTTCGTTTGCGACCAAACACAATCATGTATGACACTTATGGTTTGTAGCGGGAATCCTGATGGTGTCCCGAAACAGGCACAAAACAAATACAGGGAACCTTAGACCGTGACAAATATTCGTATGACAGGCCGGCTCAAATATTTGTTAACATTATTTGTTAATATTTGGCAAGTTACCGTGAATACATAGTTTATCCGGCTATCTGCAGTCGCCATATTGTTTAAAAACTGAGCTCAAAAACATAAGATAATTACCACTTAAAACGCTGAGAAGAGATAGTCCTAAAACTGGCAGAGAATTCTTAGGAAAAATTTTCCACCAGGCCTTTTGTGAAGTTTTGTGTATGAAACCATGTATTGGGCTCGTAACGATATTAATTTAAAAAAAAACGAGTGTGCTTTAGACCATACGACTGTAGTAAAACTTCTTAAGCTTCATCTAACTTGTATCTCCCTCTCAACTTCCTTTCACCTCGCCCGATCACACTTTTCGTAACGCTCTCGTCACACACTCACCAGCTTATTACCCAAGTCGAGCGCGCGTAAAGAAGTTCTATTTCAAAAGCAAAATTAGCGGTTTTTTGTTAACCCATAATTTACTAGCACATAACCGTTACCTGGTCAGTACAATATGTTATTTATATGGTTTGAGAGCGGTGTGAGATTTTTTTGTTTTAAAAATAGTAGTAATACGTTTTATGACTTAATTATATGTTCTAAATTAACTTGATATATGTATGTACATGTTTTAAATGTTGTTTGTATAAATAAAGTCATTTATTGAATGTTGTACAGACGGTTTGCCGACCGCGGCGCGGCGCCATCTTAGATTTTATTGACGTAATTAAGCATGTTTATTGCATAGAGACAATTTTATTTAATAACATTAAAAGCTATAAAATAAATAAATGGATGACTTATTAATTAGTTAATTTATTTAGTTAATGCCAGTTTAAGATGAATTACTGTGACTATATTTACATTTTTCTTAATGAATTGATGTCTAATAAAATTACCAAGGAAGTTTCAGTGGTGGTTAAAATATAATAATTACACAATCAATAAGACATTTTTAGCAATAAAAATAATAATAACACTTAAAGTAAAAAATTGAGGAAACTTAAGTATAAAATAATGAAATATAAAGAGATTAGGATACATTTTTAAAGAGAAAATGATTAAACTATCCTATAAAACACCTTAACTATACATAATAAAAAGTTTTCTAATAATCCCACTTATGTAGTAATATTTAAAAGAAAATACAAAATAAGCTACTTATAATAAATAATTTAAACCCATTATAGAAACCGTAATAAACGCAAGTATACGATTAAGCCACAAAATTATATAAAACTCATAAATATATAAAAATAACTCTACATAACACCTGCCACATAAATTAATAGTTTTAATACTTCAGTGTGACCGGACATTATTAGATATTTCGTTTATAAATCGACTAGCTATTCCCTGTGACTTCATACGTTAAGTTTTTTTTATATCATGTTTTCCTGTCCTATTATTTTTCAAGTAATAAAATTTCAAGTACTTTTATACATGCATGGCATGCCCTGTTTTGGTAATGTGTGCTTAGAATAATGATATTATCATTGTGGTGCCATTATAATACTATTGAATTACTTTTTTTATATAGGTACAACTAGGTCGGCAAACAAGTGTACTCACCTGATGGTAACCAATTACCGTAACTTATTTACACCAGAAGCATTGCAAGCGCGTTGCCGACCCTACCCCCAACTCCCCCCAGGAGCCATGGTCACCTTACTCACCAACAGGAACACAACACTGCTTGAAAACAGTATTATTTAGCTGTGATCTTCTGTAAGGTCGAGGTACTACTAGAAGTAACAGTCGGGCTGCTCCATATTTTGAGAAGGAAATTTCCTGCTGTGCCCTACCTTCATAATTATGTATTAAATAACTAAAGCTGTTTTCTCTACGCTACATCATATTAGCTATTTGAACGCTATTTAGACATTATTAAGAGGTCTAATAAATGCCTAAATGGCTTATATAAACTCTGCTAAAGCTATTCCACGAATTATATCAACAATTAACCACTGATCTACAATTTTGAGCTAAATTAACGGGCTCTTTCTCCATAAAAGTTGTTTGCCTATTTTTGTTCTAAGGTCTGTACAAAATGGTGCTTCATAATAGAAGAAGTAATAATATTTACCAATAATTTTAAACATAATCAAACAAGGAGCTTAAAAATTAAATGGGCGGAATGTTTCGCTCAACAGAAGCTTCTTATATTATGCTGTCTTAACAAAACCTCTATTTGACCTTTATAGCTGTCTCTTTCTAACTCCAAGTATTTCGGTATGCGTGAAATAGACGAATAGATTTGTATAATAATGTTATGTCGTTATTCAACGTATGCAATGAGGCGGAGAGATGTGAGAATAATAAGTATTTTGCGCGCCAAATGAGGACAGTGAAGAAATGTGCGTTTGTTGTGAGATTTGTATTGACCATACAAATATTTTGCAGTCGTTGTGTATGGTGAATCCATAGTATCTATAGTATTAATATAATAAAGCTGAAGAGTTTGTTTGTTTGATTGTTTGTTTGTTTGAACGCGCTAATCTCAGGATCTACTGGTCCGATTTGAAAAATTCTTTCAGTGTTAGATAGCCCATTTATCGAGGAAGGCTATAGGCTATATATATATATATATATATATATATATATATATATATATCATCACGCTAAGACCAATAGGAGCGTAGCACCAATGAAGAATGTTTCAAAGTCAGGGTTTTTTTCCTTTTGAGAGCTTCCGCTGCGTAAACGGTTAAAGTTTCGCACAAATCATGTATGACAGAATTGGTCCTATTCCACGCGGACGAAGTCGCGCGCAGAAGCTAGTGTTTAAACATGATTGTATTATGTTATGCTTCATATGCGATGTATTGTTTTATAGCCTATAATATTTATGAATAAATGGGATTGTAATATATGAACAAAAACGAAACAGATTTTTGTAAGTTTTTATCTTTTTAATGATTCTACTTCTTAACGGAAGTAATAGTTGTAGGGGATTTTTTTTGAACTTTTTGTTAAATACCAGTGCGAAGCCGGGACGGGATGCTAGTGTACAGTATATATAATCATTAAAATAGTTTCAGCGCAGTATCTCCTAACTTAGCATATTTATTGTGATATGTGTACAGTTAATTTACTATCGAATTAATTACGTTTATTATTATTTATCTAATTATGGTTCAAATACCAGTAGTAGAGCTATCTTTACGACCTTCATTGATAAAATGTTATTACTATTAATTGGATATTTCCGAAGATCTTTGAAAATTCTCCGACGAGGTTAAGAAATATGACTAAAACTAGGCGCAGTTAGTAGTGGCCCTGCTTTCTGCTCCACGTGTTGTGGGTTCGATTCCCGCCTGAGTCTGGGTGTAATATTTGCAATATGTATATGTGTAAATTTATCAAAAAAAAAATTTTGCTATATCAGTCGGCTGGTACACATCATTTTATCTTAGTACAAACAACCGCGTTTGTATTTTATAAGATATTTATATTACTTATAACCCAAGACACGCTTTCGATGGCTAAAAAATTTACATAGGTTCGATAATGTTCCAACACTTCTATACAAACACCGACCCTCAGTTTTTCATATTAGAATATATAACAGTAAAAAACATTATTACTTCACTTTAAAGCGGGGTGTTTAGGAAGTACACCAATTTATATTTATGAAGCCCTAATCACCAGTTCCCGCGTTCATTCATACAAATTTCCCGCTAGATGACTTACCTCGACATCGTTTAGTAATAAAAATTTTATTTCCTTCTCCGAGCCTCGTAAACATATAACTGATTTGGTTATATTAAACAATAAAATTGAAGTTAATTAATACTTGGATCAATTTCTCCCGTACTGTCGGTCCCGGTTGTTATCATAAATACCTGATAGCGATCGTTACTCATAGTAGGGAACATATCTGCCAACTCGCATGGTGTAGCGTGGTAGATTCGATGCCTTTTGAGAAAGAGGCCTATGCCCAGCTGTGGGATGTTACAGACTGAATGCGATGCGATGCAAAAACAGTTTTTTTATGATTGAATGAAATTTTCGGCAGACTCCGCGCAGTGTGCAGTGATCATTAAATGCTGTACTTCCTCAAATAAATGAATAATAATAATTAGTCTTCTTACTTGAAAGATTACTTAAATACACAGAGCAGAAAAATATAAATACATAGATCTTGATTATTACATGGATTTACTTATAGCTTTAAGATGATTGTACATTTAGAAATGTTGTCTTTAATAAAATTAATATTGTAATGTATCATAAAATGTAGGTATACTTAATAACAACTGCTAATAAATCTTAATAAATAAATAAATAAAATAAAATTCAGTCGAATTGAGAACCTCCTTCGTTTTTTGAAGTCGGCTTAAAACAATCTGCCAATTCAGTGTTAAACGCGTAAAATACAAAGCCTTGTTGTCATTGACAGCGTGTGTCGTGAACATGAATAAAAATATATCAAATGTTATGGTCTAAGAGACGTGGAAGAGCGACCTTCACCGATCTGATAACTCGATGAGGCATATTTTTTATCAAATATAATTTATAAATAAATGTGTACTCTCCTCTACTATTAGTTCCGTTAATAAAAACATTCTCGCCCCGGGAGGCTAATGTAGTGATTTATAAATTACTAACGGTCACTAATGTTTAGGAATTCTTTGATACCACCTTGCGGTTCAAGTTGTTGTTACTGCGATTATGTACCTTCACGCGATTTACGACGAATAGATGTATTTATTACTAGCCGACCCGTGCCCACTTCGTTGGGCGTTATAATCCATTTCCCATAAGAAGGGTACGGTAAAATTTGATATGTTCCAATACACTCTCACTATTTTCAGCAAATCAGATAAATATAAATGTTTTAAAATCACCAATTAATTTCTAAGGCAAATAATAATGCTTGATTAGATTGAATTGTTGACACGGCACGTCAGAGGGCGCAGGTTCAAATCCTGCTGGGTCGAAAATTTTGACAATTTTTATCTTTTTCCTTTTATCTTGTCACTCCTGAATAGTGTAGCTTTCTGTTAGCGAAAGAATTTTCATGATCGGATCAGTATTTGCGAAGATTACCCCGTATATACAAACAAAGTTATAAACTTTACCTCTTTATAATATTAGTATAGATTTATGTATGTGTTTTGTAATATATGTAGTATTTATTCGTTCGTATATACAAATAGATCATTTAGAGTTTAGACAGTATGTAAGTTTAAGCATACAAAAACTATATACCAGACAGAAATCTAAGTTTTACAAATAATACTAAATGTTTTCAATAATTTAATAAAAATGTTTTCTTGCTACATTACTGCATCTTACATTACTATTATCCGCCAACCCTCAATGGATGATTTAGCTCCAATCCTACTCGTACATGGGGAAAGAGGTCTATACCCAGCAGTGGCATATTACAGGTTGAATCGTGATACATTACTTATTGAAGTTAACGTGTATGAATCTCTCAATGTCAAATAAATTATGCTTTAAACATAGCGTGCCAAAAACAGCGTGCACTCATGTGTTTAACCCATAATCACCACGCTGGGCAGGCGGGTTGGTGACCGTAGGGCTGGCTTTGTCGCACCGAAGACGCTGCTGCCCATCTTTGGCCTGTGTATTTCAAAGCCAGCATGGATGGTTATCCCGCCATCCGTCGGCTTTTTAAGTTCCAAGATGGTAGTGGAACTGTGTCATCCCTTAGTCGCCTCTTACGACACCCACGAGTAGAGAGGGTGTGGCTATGTTCTTTACTGCCGTAAGCACACAGCTTACATTATAAGTTATTGTAAACTAAAAATACGCAGAAGAAATAATAGAAATGATATCCTTCTGTACGGTTTACGGTCGTCGAGAATTCGTTATGAAAACGTGATTTTATTACATTTAACAACATGTTTATACAAATAGCTAATTGCTTACATTTTATGGCTTTCTTTAATTAAAACCTGAACTACATTAAACTATTTTCGTATTTAATGCCCGCGTCGTTAAGGCGAATATCGCTTGAATTTACTACATCAATAAATATGAATCCACTTCTTCAATCTGTGTATGAATCTAAGATTTATCATTTTGTAATAAAACGTGAAACTTGTATCGCTAAGAGCTTTTACGATCTGTATGATTTAATGGTTTCTTAATAGTAAATTATAGTTTTAATCAAAGAATAAACTAACACAACTTACTTTAATTTCTATAAAATAACATAATTCAAAACAATAACTATAAAAATGTTAATTTTAAATTAAAAAAAGTGTGTGTGTACGCACGTAAGAAGTTATACCTCATTGGCTAGTTAACTTCACGTTGCTGTTCTTCTTTGTTGACTGGCTAACTTCGGGGTGTCGGTTTTTCGTGACGCTATGCGTCGAACTTACGTCAAAATTGTATCTCTAGTAAGCAAATTCAGAGATAGAATATTGAAACTGGGCATAAATGATAGTAATAGTAGGATATGTGATTTCATTATTTTTTGTTATTTATCTTCAGTTATCATATGTATTATAGCCTACGAGACCCCGTTGAAGGAAATTTTTGATGCAAAATGACTGTTTTAAAATTTTTCAAAATCAATTTACCAATAAAAACCATCTTTACATATTTCAAGTTTATTATCACTACCTCGACCTTACAGAAGACCACAGCCAAATAATACTGCTTTCAAGCAGTGTTGTGTTCCTGTTGGTGGGTAAGGTGACCAGAGCTCCTGGGGGGGAATTGGGGATGGGATCGGCAACGCGCTTGCAATGCTTCTGGTGTTGCAGACGTTTATAGGCTACGGTGTTTGCTTACCATCAGCTGAGCCGTACGCTTGTTTGCCGACTTACTTACATAAAAAAAAAAATCAAATCACAACAGTTATCATGAATATCACAGCCCTCACGCTGAGCTTAGCTGAGCTGAATATCTCTGCAAGCAAGTTATATCAAGTCATCGCGTCGGGCTCTTCCTTGCGTGATATTCCTGCACATTATTTATTAATTAATTGAATATAAATTTATGATAAGTTGTGTATTGATAGTTTGTGTGGGATGTTTCCCTCCATGCTTATATAAAGGGTAATTATTTCGATTTAATTTTAACGGTTTAGTAATACTAGAGTACAGTTGTTTTCTCTGTCATCAAAAACGATTTAAAATAATAATGTACTAACAAATAAAATGACATATTTAGTTTTAATGTAATCTGCATATCTAATTTAACATGAACATTCATATTGTTTTCTAATGTTTACGCGAATTTCACTTATTTTAATGAAAAGTTAATCCTCCCGCGACTATGGTTGCTATAAAGTATCATACACATACACACATAAACGTCGGGCATTTAAAAAACTTAATAACACTACACACACACACACACTACAGCCTATCACAGTCCACTGTTGGACATAGGCCTCCACAAGTTCGCGCCCGACATTACGACGCGAACTCATGTGTGTTGCCCATAGTCACCACGCTGGGCAGGCGGGTTGGTGACCGCAAGGCTGGCTTTGTCGCACCGAAGACGCTGTGGTGACGCGGTGGCCTGTGTATTTCAAAGCCAGCATGGATGGTTATCCCGCCATCCGTCGGCTTTTTGAGAGGGGGTGGCTACATTCTTTAGTGCCGCAACCACACAGCAAAAAAAAAAAAAAAAACTTAATACACCGCCATAAAATTCGAAAAAGTTTTTCATTATAATTGACAGTCATATTATGAACTATAGGCATGGGAATACTCTTGTATTCCCACAGCTGGGCCTATCACCTAGAACAGGGATGGCGAACCAATGGCACGTTTGAAAATTATGATGGCACGCACAAAAACGTCGTAACGAAATGGACTGTCCCCAACGTTTGCAGTTGTTTCAAAAATTGCAGTTGTATTAAAAAAAGAATTTTTCAAAGTTTGTGGCACGGACATGAGACATCGAAAAAGGTTCGCCATCCCTGACCTTGAAGATTGGGATTTAAGCCACCTGATTACTTTATTATGGATTAGCGCATGTTAAACCGCCAAATCTTTCTATATCGACTATTCTAATGACAAGATTCAAAAAATATGAACCGGATTTGAACTTGTGACTGAATATTCCGATGTCATCTGGGTCACAATCAATAATAAAATTCTTCTAAAATTTTAGACAAATTATAGAATAAAAAAATATATTTATGCAATTTAAAACAATTTATTGGACAGAAAAAGCCATAATGTATATCTATATATATGAGTATTAGAAAATGTGTTGTTATAATAAACGGTCGATCTATTTAGGGAATTTCGAATTAGTTATGTATTATACGACATACTTAGAAAGATATGTGTCTTCATACATATATTCAAATACCTTATTCATATACAGTTTTATGTGGGTCGTTTTAATAATTATGAGAGATTATAAATATTATAAAAGGGAAAGTGTGGGAATGGGCAGGTGTTTGCTACTTCTTCGCGTATCGAGTTAATTGATTGCTATAAAACTTGGTACGTAGATTATTTTTTACTAGTGGTCGCCCAGAGGTCGAAATCCGACCACAATTAAAAATTTAAATTAAAGAAAACCAAAAAACTATGAAAATAAAGAACCTTTTTAAAAAAAATTCAATTTGACTACAGACTTTGATAATTAACAAAATAATATAATATGCGTGTGTGTCAAATACATGGTAGTGTGTGTAATATTTATTTATTTAATATATTTTTATGCACAATTAAAAAAAAATTAACTATTAGCATTCTGCACTCCTTCTATATATAAACTATAAGTGTACGAAATTTCCTACTCCTCCTTACGCGCAATTTCCGCAAAAAGGGGTACAAACTATTTGCTTCACGTATTAATATATAGATAGCTATACCTATGGACGCCTGCAACATCAGAATTATCACAAGCGCGTTGCAGTTCCTACGTCCACTGTCAACACAGTGCAGTCAAAGCTCTGACTATCTTACTCACCACAGGACGACAACACTTCTGTTCTCAATAGTATTATATGGCTGTGACTTTTCGTTATAAGATACTTCCCCTGTCGCGTCGGGCTGAACTAGACTTAAAGCTGGATATTTTCTGTTGTCTCCCAGCTCAATAAATAAATGAAATGAAATGAAAGCAGTAGGTATTCGCTTCAGCCTGTAATATCCCACCACTGGGCATATGACTCTTTCCCCGTGTAGGAGAAGTGTCAGAGCTTAATCCACCACGCTGCTCCAATGCAGGTTGGCGGATATATTCCATACTATGAGTAACGATCGCTATCAGGTGTAAATGATAACAACCGGGACCGACTGCTTAACGCGCTCTCCGAGGCACGATGGAGAGACTCACAAGGACTGCACAAACACCCAGACCACGGCAAACATCTGTATGGCCAATACAAATGTTGCCGTGTGCGAGGATTGAAGCCGCAACCGCTAGCGCAACAGCCACAAAACAGTGTTGTGACCGCTGCGCCAACGCGGCGTCAAAACAGTAGGTAACGAAAACAAAATTTTAAAAATACACTTACGTATAACAAATAAAGAAAATTCCCAGACGGGCTGCTCCAGATTTCTACCAAAATGTTAATAAATGATTTCCTATTTATCATAAACTAGCTTCTGCGTGCGACTTCGTCGGCGTGGACTCCGCTCCTATTGGTCTTAGCGTGATGACACATAGCCTATAGCCTTCCTCGATAAATGGGCTATCTAACACTGAAAGAATTTTTCAAATCGGCCCAGTAGTTCCAGAGATTATCGCGTTCAAACAAACAAACAAACAAACAATCAAACAAACAAACTCTTCAGCTTTATATATTAGTATAGAAAAAACTTAAAACATAAATATGTACTTTTCAAACCCCGATAGAAACTTGTTAAGCCATGTTAATGATAGTTCGCGCTGCAAGAAGTGAAGTTAAACGTTTCTATATGTAATTCCTATTAAAGAACCGACTGCCTTCAACTGCCTTCAATTGGATTCTCCGCATTTTTCTCAACGGCTGTTACGTAAACATGCGGATTCAGGCTTTAATACATATTTGTATGTGGTATTTGCCTCGCGTATTTTAATGTTTATTTTTGCTTCTTGCTGAGAAAGTTATGTGTTAGACTTCGATTTAACGTAAGGTGTAAATTGTTTAATTGAATGGGTTTTAATTATTTGAGTATAGTTGATTCTACTTATCAGTTTGAGGAATCGGTTTTTTTCATAACTTTTCCAGCTTTGCATAAATACGTAATTTTTCAGTAGACAGAATCTTTTAATTATTTATCTATTGAGATTTATTTATCTTGAAAAGAAAAATGTTTATATAGATATATATTCTAGGATTGATAGCATTGAAGCGCAGGCTTATATTGTTAATAACAAAAAATAAAAATTACTTTGCTGTTTATTTTGGAACGAAGTTCCTTATGGGGCGTTGCGGAGTGGTACCCTAGTTAGCAAAAAACGTCCGTAACGCTAAAAAAAGTATGTATTTTATGTATCATCACTAAATATTATGATAAAACAAAGACGCTTCACGCTGTCTGTCCCTATGTATGCTTAGATCTTTAAAACTACGCAAAGGATTTTGATGATTTTTTTTAAGTAGATAGAATCATTCAAGAGGAAGTTTTATATGTAAGAAAGAAAGAATAAGAAAGAAGGTTTATATGCTTTTTTCTATAATATTGGAATTATAACTATCCCACTGCTAGAAATTTATGCACGTGATAAAAATTTCTGTTTATCAAAATCAAATTGCTAAAATTTGATAACAATAACTCAGTACAACGCACTAACAACAGCGTTGTATCCTTCATTGTGTCGGTGTGTATTATCAACAAGATCTAATGAACAATGGATGTTAACATTTCGATGACTCTTTCGACTACGACTACACTTATTTTCTCTACACTAGGTGGCTTGCCTGGTTTCACGCGTTTTATGTCGTGTATATGTAATAACAAAGTTTTGTTTACTTTCTAACCTTCCTAAATTAAGAGATATTAACATGAAGAAAATATTTCTTATGTTAGCTTTTTCACATTCTGATGAAATAAAATGGATGCGAATCAAGTTTAAACTTTAGTTTTCACAGAAGACTAGTTCTCTATTTAGTGTTGGACTTTTGCAGACAATGTCAGAACGGTACACCAGCTAGATCCCATGGTATTAAAATAAGATTAACATACAAGCAAACAAAGAAACAAACCTTAATTTGTATCGTTAATTACATATATATCATAAATATTAGGTTTATTACTATTATAAACATTGGTGCAAGCGTTTATGTAACTATGTATTTAATAATTATGTTGGTCGACTTAACTGCTTGCAATTAAAAGAAGATTGATTCATTTTCAAAATTTTTTAATTAAAAAAAAATTAATAGGTATCAATCTTTTATAATTTATCCAATAAATAACTACCTAACGAGTTTTTTTCGTACAAGGAAACTCTATGATTTTCGGAATTAAATAGGGTAAAACCGGGATAGATGCCCCAGCGGGATAGTTGCCTCACATTCTAAAAACCTAACTTCCCGAACTCGAGGCTAAAAATTAATCGCATGAGTAGGAGCCGAAGTCAGTCCTACGACGAGGACGCGTTTTGCTAGTGTGTGTAATTATTTCCGCGGCGAAATTAAAAAACACGTCAAAGTTTTAAGGGTTAGTATTTAAGGTTGTGTAACTTTATAATTAGTAATAAATTCTGTTATATTTTTTATTACCTCAATAAAAGGGTTCATTGAGTCTGTATCTAGGTGTAAATAGATGCTATTTTGTTTATAATTTATTTAAAAAATACGGGGGCATCTATCCCTATCACAAAGGATAGTTGCCCTGATTTTTCGAGGTATAGGTGCCCTTAGGGGCATCTATCCTTTCATAGACCATATAAGGACTAACTGTATATTTTAAAAATATTTTTATTGTCTGTTATATTATTTATATATTTACGTATATTTATATTTTATATTTAGACCTTTTAATAATTTTAGCAGAACTATGCCACGAAAATATAAAAAAAGGAAGGAATGCGAGCTAATATAGAACAAGAAACACTTTCGAAAATGCTAATAGAAGCTTTACCTATTCCAAAAATCCCTTTGACCATGGCTAAGAGGGCGAAACAATCAGCAGATATTTATAATTCTAGTGAAAATATAAAACACAAGAAGGGTGTAGCTGACAGAATGGCAAAACAAATAAAAATTAACTTTGACCAGAAAAACAAGACTGAAACTACCAAAGAACTTAGGAAAACAAAGAAAGAAGCCACAAATAAAAAACAAGACAAAAAATTCTTTTAGTGAAAATGACGGTGACAAACTAGGTGATTTGTGTGATACCTAAAGAAAATGATAATTATTTAAAACTATATCAAGAACGAGCATCATTAAAAAGACAAATTATTTACAGTGCAATCAGCGAAGATGAAGATAATCCACATAATTTGAAAATTAAAGGAAAGAAAACTAAAGATTTGCCCGTAAAGAAAACTAAGAGAGATCGACAGGATAACCCTAAAAGTACAAGTAAGGATAACTGCATTTAATGTTTTGAAAACTATAAGAATACGAAGTCGCAATCCGACTGGATTCAACGTGTAGTCAGCCAGAACTGGCTACATGAAATCTGTACACTTTTCAGAAATTATTGCTCAAGATGTGGAAAATTAAAAATACTATCCGGCTAAATTTCAATTAACTTGGTTAAAATAAAAATAGGAGTAGAACTATTAGAATTTTAATTGAGTATTTCGTTTACACGGTATAAAGGGCATCTATCCTCCACTGCAGGCATCTATCCTTCTCAGGATTTTCATAGTGGGGCAACTATCCATACAGGTAGGCATCTATCCTCCAAAAAAAGGTTCCACGAAAAGTTAATTTCTGTTAAATATGTATTTGATAGGTTAAAAAATAATAATAATAATTCAACATAAAGGACTGAACTAGCTATGTTAGTAAAAAATATTCGTATAAAATTCATATTTTTAAAATTAGGTGACTATTTCAAAAAGTGGGGCATCTATCCCGGTTTTACCCTAAATTCATAAAAATAACGAAATATAAAATTTCTCTTTTTTTAAAGATATAGTTCTTAGAAGTTTATTGAAAAATTATTAACATAAAGACATATTTTAACGCATTCACATTACACGGTACTCTCACAATACCGCTGACATCTGACCTCCGCCATTAACGGAGGCAGGCTTATTTGGAAACACGGAGATTGTTATCTATTTAAAACCTAAATATTTAGCAGATAACACCTTACAATAATAAAACATATTAATGTCTGTAACGTTCTCAGAGAAAACGCTAAGTCAATTAGTAATTAATAATGACTAGCCCGTTGGCTCGGTTGGTAGCGGGCCCTGCTTTCTGCTTTACGTAAGTTCGAGTCTTATTCTGAGACTGTTTTTTTTTTATAACGATGGTAGGCAAATGAGCGGACGAAGCTATTTAATGTTAAATGACTATCGTCGCCCATAGACATAGAGGTTTGATGATGTTGCAGAACATAAGAGGAGTTGATGCGTTGCCGGCCTGTAGGGAAAAGAATACACAGGTTAAATTACCTGGTAGGTAATCTACTAATCTTGTCTCTCATGTCTGTATTTTATATGAAAAAAATAAAAATTGCGATAAAATTCGATATAAGTATTTTGATAGATATTATGCAAGTGTATAATGCTATGATATGACAACAATAAATGAACTGAGGTAGGGCACAGCAGGAAATTTCCTGCTCAAAATATTATGGAGCAGCCCGACTGGGGTAGTACCTCGACCTTACAGAAGACCACAGCTAAATAATACTGTTTTCAAGCAGTGTTGTGTTCCTGTTGGTGAGTAAGGTGACCAGAGCTCCTGGGGATAGGGTCGGCAGTGCGCTTGTGATGCTTCTGGTGTTGCAGGCGTCTATAGGCTACGGTCTTACCATCAGGTGAGCCGTACGCTTGTTTGCCAACCTAGTTACATAAAAAAAAATGAACAGAAACCTTAAATGTCGCTACGATAAAGCCACAAGAGTTCTTTATACGTTAGCAACAGAAGGTTTTATTCTTATATTTTTTGTGCTCAGTCAGTCATCAAAGGTTGCGGTGGCAAAAAGTACGCGTAATAAAAGGTATTTTAAAACGATAACAATGTGCATTAAATGTTAAAATGCAAAACTTCGCGTCTTTTATCACGGCAGGACATATAATAAACGGTAACACATCGGCGCTTCCGATAAAACCGCGGAATTTACGAGATAAAGACAAAAATCCGCCAAGTGCGAGTCGGGCTCGCGCACGAAGGGTTCCGTACCACTGAATAGGTAAACAACTCAGTAGGTACACACATTTCATATTGTAACCTTTTTTAGTTTTTCTTGTCCTGTTAAGCATAAATAGACAAAAAATTGCGTTTTTTGTATGGGAGCCCCCCTTAAATACTTATCTTCTTTTATTACTTACTAGCTTCTGCGCGCGACTTCGTCGGCGTGGACTCCGCTCCTATTGGTCTTAGCGTGATGATATATAGCCTATAGCCTTCCTCGATAAATGGGCTATCTAACACTGAAAGAATTTTTCAAATCGGACCAGTAGATCCTGAGATTAGCGCGTTCAAACAAACAAACAAACAAACAAACAAACAAACAAACAATCAAACAAACTCTTCAGCTTTATTATATTAAGTATAGATTATTAAAGTAAATATACAACTGAGTATTTTGTGAATATTTCAAGTTTAACCTGTTGCAATTATTGATATCGCGTAAAAAAGGGCACAAAGATCGCATTTGTTGTATGGGAGCCTCCTTTAAATATTTATTTTATTTTGTTTTTAGTATTTGTTGTTATGGCGGCAACTATTGCGGTTGTTGAGATACAGCCTGGTGACAGACGGACGGACGGACAGCGAAGTTTTAGTAATAGAGTCCCGTTTTTACCCTTTGGGTATGGAACCCTTATAAAAAAAGGATAATCGAGAACATATTGAACTTTTAATGAGACAAGCGCGCGGACGCGCTCTGCCAAGTTCGTGAAACTGGGAGGATTTTAATAATTTTATGTTTTTGTGGTCTAAAGGGAGCAATGTTTCATGTGTTTATCGAACTCGCTTGCCGTTGCGGCTTCGCCTGCGTGGACAAAATTGTGACTTTTTCAACTTCTCTGGTGGTATGCTATCAGTGGTAGGTTCATTATTACTTTAATATAGTTTTAATTTATAAATTACAATTAAAAAGTTTTTTGAAACCTAATTGAACGTAGTAAATATAGTTGATTTGATTTTTCAAGTTATACATCTTTTGGCGCGTTAGGGAAAGATGATGAGAGTAAATTTTTGAGATGCGCACACCGTCACAAAAACTCGACACCCCGAAGTTAGCTAGTCAACGAAGAAGTTAGCAACGTGAAGTTAGCTAGCCAATGAAGTATATAACCTCTTATGCGTACATAAGTACACACACACTTTTTTAAATAAGAATTTAATTTTAGTATTAATTTGTAAGTAGAACTTGGCGCTACATTGGCCATATTTGTGGAACCTTAATCGTTTTTACTGCGAACATAAAATGATCGTATTGGCTTTTTAAGGCAATTTTTATTATTTTACCGTTTCTTTGAACACAAGCTTACTAATTTTAAATTATCGTTTGTTGACCTTACTTATATTATTGTAATGAAAAAAATAACTGAAATATAATTAACTATAAAACAATTATGGATATTTAAGTTTCTATAATACGTTTTAGTGTAACGTTTTTTGTTTAGTTAAATACACTTTTATTCTCTATCCAAGAGTGCATTTACTTCGATGTAGGTTTATAATTATCGCAGTCCACTGCTGGACATAGGACTCCACAAGTTCGCGCCAAAAATGGTCTGAACTCATGTGTGTTGCCCATAGTCACCACGCTGGGCAGGCGGGTTGGTGACCGCAGGGCTGGCTTTGTCGCACCGAAGACGCTGCTGCCCGTCTTCGGAAGCCAGCACTTGGATGGTTAGTCCACCATCGGTCGGCTTTATAAGTTCTAAGGTGGTAGTGGAACTATGTTATCCCTTAGTCGCCTCTTACGACACCAACGGGAAGAGAGAGGTTGACTATATTCTTTACTGCCGTAGCCACACAGCTTATAGGCATATTGGCATGGCCATTTTAGCATGGCCGTTTGAATATATTATGACTAAGATTTTTGATCATGAAGATTATCTGTTAACTATAAAACATTTATGAAGATGACTTATTGTTGCATTTTATATTTATTACATTTTAAGATGGTTTTTATAGTCCAAAGTTCTTTTTCAAAAAACAAAGATTTTATACAGTCTTAAAAATAATGGCACAGCTTGTTAAGATGAACGTTTAGTAATTTATGCAGGATTTTATTTATTATTGCGATTAAGTTGTATGCGATAACTCTCGGGAGATATATATAATACTTCGCTTTAAATTATTACGAGGATTTTTGTTTTAATGATGAATAATTTGTTGTGTATTTTATTGACTTCATAAAGAAGGCAAGAGTGAGAGTGAGTCGAGTAACACAGAACTCTGAGTGAGTACTCAGAGTTCTGTGTTACATAAATATTTTATAATCTATGGTATTATCCTGTATGACTTTCAATAAGTATTTTTAACGTACTGACTTTAGTGTACCGGTGATTATGATTGCAACAGATTCAAAATATCCCGAGTATGGGTATAACAAATGAATTTATTTAAATATGTATTACTGATATGACGACGGCGATCGCGACGCCGCGTTGGCGCAGCGGTCACAGCACTGGTTTGTGGCTGTTGCGAGGTCGGTTGCGGGTTCGATCCCCGCACACGACAACATTTGTATTGATCATACAGATGTTTGCTGTGGTCTAGGTGTTTGTGCAGTCCTTGTGAGTCTCCCCACAGTGCCTCGGAGAGCACGTTAAGCCGTCGGACTCCGGTTGTTATCATGTACACCTGATAGCGATCGTTACTCATAGTAGGGAATATATCTGCCAACCCGCATTGGAGCAACGTGGTAGAATAAGCTCTGATCCTTCTCCTACATGGGGAAAGAGGCCTATGCCCAACAGTGGGATATTACAGGCTGAAGCGTACTGATAAGAACATGTATCCTAGAAAAAATCGTAAGAACAGACGACCGTGTGTGTATGTTAAAGATTTTTTTTTTAATTTATTTCTTCCCAGAGGGCTTTTTATAGGTAATCGATCTCATATGAATATTTATTGGAATTATATATAGATGATAAAGCGCTGATCAAAACACGAAACGGCTTAATGTCAATGTTTAAAATAGTTTGAAATTTGCATCTCAAAGGCATTAAGAGTTGATTAATTACGGTCTATTATCCGTCATTCATTATAATTTTATATTGATAAAGTTGTGTCTTTACTTTTTATGAATTACAAAATAGTACTTTAAATAAGTACTATTTTGTTATAAAGTTTTTTATTTTTATTCAAATTTATTTGACTTTCCAGGATGTATAGAGAAATTTTAATGGAAAATTCATATAAATATTCAAATTGATAGCACTACTGATGTTTTAATTTTTCACTAAGAAGGATCAAAGAATGCCAATGCTATTGTTATGAAGACAAATTTTTTCTATCTGCCAGTTTCAAGAAATAGAAATTAAAATTTTTGATATATTGTATCTGCACTGGTAGATAGTTTTATATTCCACTTTGCGCTTCTTATTAAATAATAGACTACATACTGCAATAATATTTTTTTTTCATATTTACTGTAATGTAATAAATCTTAAGATATACAAAAAATCCTTTTTGGACAATATAACCTCATTCATAGGATAGCCTAGAGACTGTCTAGTAGTAAATATTTCATTAGCGAGCGCTGAGGCACTAACTATACGAAACTACTACGTACTAAAAATAAATTGGTGTTAAAAGCAAACATTGCCAAAGACAGTAACTACACGCAGGTAAAACCACGAGGCACAGCTAGTTTTTCAACATTACAGCATCAGATAAATATATAATTTCTCCGAATTGGACATCATTCAAAGTAAAAAAGCTAAGCGTAATTCCGTCGAACGGATCTGTAACAATTATCTCGTAATTAAGGTTACATTAAAACTCCTGTTTAATTAAAAACCCGCAGCTCGCACAAGGTTATGTTAAAAACAAGTCGGGAAAAACATACATACAGTTAATTTGTCAAACATATTTAAACATGTCTCAAAATAAAGACAGCAAAGAAGAAAAGTTGTAAAATTATGTTTTTACTTGTGAAATTTGAAAGGAATGAATGTATTTTGTAATTGGATTCAAATGTGTGTAATAAACGTTTATTCGATACATACTTTAGCTTTTAGTATATGATTTAACGGTAATTTTAAGATGTACGAAGTTCCGTCAGGTAGTTTCCATAAGTATATATTTTTAACTGAGGTAGAGCTCCTTCTCCTACATAGAGAAGAGGCCTATGCCCAACAGTGGGATATTACAGGCTGAATCGTGATCGTGAGGTAGAGCAGGATATATTCTGTTCAAAATCTGGAGCAGCCCGACTGGGGAAGTACCTCCAATAATAATGCTTTCAAGCAGTGTTGTGTTCCTGTGGTGAGTAAGGTGACTAGATCTCCTGGGGGGGATTGCATGTAGGGTCGGCAACGCGCTTGTGATGCTTCTGGTCTTCTGGCGTCTATAGGCTACACTGCTACAGTAATCGCTTACCATCAGTTGTGCCGTACGCTTGTTTGCCGACCTAGTTATATTTAAAAAAAAAAAAACATTGTTTAAAAAATTGACGATTACGATACTTATTTGACATACGAAAATGCATGTATTTAAGAATGTATATCTCCTTGTCTAAATGAGGCTTTAAGAATATCCTCTTGAACCGTAATGGCTCAGCCATACAAAAACAGTATTGTATGTACTCTTGTATGAGTGATACAAACAGAAGTAAAAATAATAACGCAGACATCTCGAGGACATGTTTTATTATAAAGTAATTTAAAATGGTTCAATTGAAAACCGCCTTTATTACCACTTTGATAAAAACTTAATAGTTTTGTGGAATAAGACATTTTGATGATGATGATAGAGCTTTATTAAAGGAGTTGGGTTGAGTGATTTGATTGTTTTTACAACATAATAATATCCTATGTTATTAAATGTTGTGTATATGATTGAAACTACGGAGTTTCTTGCCGATTCTTCGCTACAATCCCGTCTTCGTTTTACTATAATTAATTGAGTAGACGAATATAATTTTAATTTGTAAAATGACGTTTTAAAAATGATTTTTTATTTATTTAAATAAACATCCACGGGCTCAAAATGTCCATGCCTTTTGTTAAACATACATGCATTAAACTACGAGTACAGATCGACAGTCCTGTGACTGCGTAGTAAGACTAGGACATGGTCCGACGCTGACAATTTTTTTTCCTTTACAATAATTAATTAATTCTTTAATGGAAACAGTAAATACACATCGTTTCTTCATTTGTAGTTTCTGAGCATATTGTTATGTTACATTAATTTGCTAGTTATCATATATGTACACTTATTTCCTTCTTTTAAAAATGATTGCAAAATACTCTTTAGTGTGTAAGGTGTGCGATATCTTACCCCAAACATTTGTAAATGAAAATTAAAACAATAATTGATCAAACGATTTCTTAAGATTGATAGCGCCATTTTCACATTTTTGTTGAGTAAAAATCCACTCAAATAGGTATTATTCTTCACTATATTAGTGTAACAAAAAAGAAAAAAAAATAAAAAAAATTATTTCACCGACACTTTTTTCGCAGACCTTAACGGTCTTACTTTACATGACTTTGACATAATTAAGATTTAAAACAAGAATATTTCGAACAAAATGACTGCTCCAACAAAAAACTGAGATCTTGATGCTGCTCGCCGTGTATGATATTAAATTTCGCTCATCTGGTGTGAAAGAGATGAAAGTATAGTTTTAGTTCAAGTTTGAATGAGATGTAAGATTCGACACGGCTAATTTGGACAACGATTTTGTTTCGCTGACTTTTTATCTTGATTCCAAAACCATTAAAAAAATAAATTAAATTTTTATATTTCGAGAATTAAATTCATATTTTATGATATGTAGATATATTAATGCAGCTGCTTTC
This sequence comes from Melitaea athalia, assembly GCA_905220545.2. NCBI lineage: Eukaryota > Metazoa > Arthropoda > Insecta > Lepidoptera > Nymphalidae > Melitaea > Melitaea athalia. The sequence continues at coordinate 19,070,212 of HG992194.1, forward strand.
TTGGCTTTTTCGAATACGTTTACTAAGTAATAGTTTTATATTTGATTTGGTTTAGTGCCACAGATAATAGGAACTATATTTAGCGCTGGCGATCCAGATAAAACTTTGTGGTCTAGGCGTTTATGTTTTGTCTTTCAAGAATTTAATTTTGTGTGTCTCCTAAAACTTTAGAATAAAATTCGAACCAAATTCTTATTCTAAAGTGGGTCTTTGATTGAAACATTTTTTTATTCTTCTACAAAAATCGTCATATATTTGAGAAATAAAACAGCAATATCTTGATATTCAAATGTATATTATATCTTTTGTTTTAATGTTAAAAAAGCGATTTAAATGGCCAATTACGTGTATCGGTCTCACGAACTCTCGTGTTTTATAGCTTCTAGTAGCGCTTTCCGTTCACATAACACATAATGTTGAGTGTGGGTGTGCAGTCGATATCCGCTTACGATGATAAGAAAATAGGCAATAAATCGTGTTCGAACGCCACACCCACTGTAATGAGAATGGCGTTCTTATCGCGAAACAGGTGATGAAAAAATTATATTAATCCATACTAATATTACAAAGCTGAAAAGTTAGTTTGTTTGTTTGCTCAGGAACTACAAGTTCGACTTGAATTTTTTTAAATAAAAATTATAATATATATTTCGAACCCATAAAGATCCATAAGTAGCAAATATACTAAAAAAACTATTTGTTAACAAAAAGGATCATATTAAAAACTAGCTTCTTCGCGCGACTTCGTCCCCGTGGAATAGGACCAATTCTGTCATACATGATTTGTGCGAAACTAACCGTTTACGCAGCGGAAGCTCTCAAAAGGAAAACAAAACCCCGATTTTGAAACATTCTTCATTGATGCTACGCTCCTATTGGTCTTAGCGTGATGATATATAGCCGATAGTCTTCGTCGATAAATGGGCTATCTAACAATGAAAGAATTTTCCAAATCGGCCCAGTAGATCCTGAGATTAGCGCGTTCAAACAAATAAACAAACCAACAAACAAACCAACAAACAAACAAACTTTTCACCTTTATTATATTAGTATAGATTTGTTGTCTTTACGACGACGAAACGGAATAATGCGTATTTAATAATTTATTTATTTATACTCATGACAAATACGATATAAGAAAATAGAAATTGAAGCAGTTGCAACAGGCGGCCTTATCGCTAATACAGCGATCTCTTCCAGGCAACCTTTGGACAGAGGACTAACATAGGTTACATAGGGAATGTGGGATGGGGAGCAAAAATTTTATGAAACAGGAATATGTACATGATTTTTTCAACTATATACGTTGTATACGAGTACTTGTTACTTGTAGATGTTTAAAGTCGGTATTTTTTCGTTTGCGAGCCAACGTAATTATATCTTTAGGTGTCAGTTTTATTGAGGAAGGCTGTATCATGTATTGTAAAATGTAAATTAAACTCTAATGAACAAACAAAAACTTATAATTTATGTCCACATGGCCTTCTTACATACATTATCATATAATAATTGTCACTGCTTCATGTCTGTACATAAGATATGTATTGGATAAACTTATTTAAAATGATTTGAAGTAAAACTTCTTTACGCACGCTTGTCTCGGGGAGTAAGCTGGTGAATGCGTTACGAGTTACAAAAAGTGTGATCGGGCGAGGCGAACGGAAGTTGAGAGGGAGATATAAGTTAGTGAAGATATAAAGAAAGAGAGTTATTTTTTTATGAGAGATCTTCTCTTTGTTTATAATTATGTTTGTTCCAAAACACAAAAATTAATACTTCAGAATTGTGATCCTGAAGGACTGACTTAAAATCTGGTATAAGTTTCATCTTGATCACCGCCTACAAGTGGATAAACAACTGTAGTAGTGATAAAAAAAATCGTAAAGAAGTTCCTTTTACACACACAATAATCGCCGCAGACAAAGTTGCGGTCATGATCTATGCTATATGTACAAGTAGGTAAATAGAATTAGAGTGTCTGTTTGTAATATTAAAATAACCGCTTTTTACTAAATGCATATGGATGTATACAGTTATACACGGTACATATACCAAAATAGCATTTTTATACTTTTTGTCTCTCTGTCTGTCTGTCTGTTTGTTCCGGCTAATCTCTGAAACGGCTGGACCGATTTTGACGGGATTTACACTGCCAGATGGCTGATGTAATAAAAAGTAACTTAGGCTACTTTTATTTTAGAAACTTATTTATTCTATAACGCTGCGAACTGAACAATAACTTTTTTATTTAAGTCGCGGGCACAGGTAGTATATACATATTATAATTAAATATTATAATCAATTTGAGAGGAAATACAAAAAAAAAAAACAGCGACTTATCAAATTACCAAGCGAGCTCACGACGCGTTGTCATTAATTGATTTAAATTGAAATTGAATTAGATAAAATGAATTCATAACTGTTTAAATAGTTATTGATTATAGAAAGAGACGCCGATCGATTAATTAGTTATAATTTATGAAATCTTTATTGAAATTGCCCTCTATGTTAAAATACTTCTTATATATCTAGAAGCTTAATACTTTTTTATTTTTGAAGTTATATTTCTTTTGGCGTGTTAGAGAAAAGTGATGAGAGTAAATTTTTACAATGCGCGTGTGGATACGAAGTAGTTTAAGCATGCATGAATAGATGCCGCTAGTTTTGCAGACAAGAAAGTAGTCTGTATCATTTCTAAGAGATGGCGTTGTGAACTAAAACAAGAAAAGTCTTTATCATTTCTAAGAGATGGCGTTGTGGACTTATTGTCTAATTATTAAGTGGTAGGTTTTTTTGGAACTATTTCAATACTCTAGCTTGAAGTATAACTTCTTACGCGCGTACATAAGTACACACACACTTTTTTATATAATATAGAAGGCGTTCGTAATAACCTCCTGTTCACAAATATTGCAGGAAGTAGACTGGTCCGCGTATCACAGACTGATAAGAATAGTAGTACCTAGATTTATATTAGGTAGTGTAATAGAATGTAACAAATCTTATGGCCTTGTTCGTTTGTTTTATGTATATTATTTAATGAACGTAAGTAATTTTGTTTATATATTTTTTTAACCGACTTCATAAAAGGAGGAGGTTTCTCAACTTGACCGTATATATATTTTTATGTCTGTTCGCGGATAACTTTATCGTTTATGAACCGATTTTGATGATTATTTTTTTGTTGGAAAAGAGGTATCCCAGGGGTGGTACCATGATAAGGAAATCAGGATTTGATGATGGCACCCCAGAGAAATCGAGGAGAATCTTCGAAAATCACAGTGGCGACTAGTGCGTTTGTTAATTTGTTTTTGTTTGTAGTTGATTTTTTTCGTTTGCTAGCAAACACAATTATTGAAAATTCTATCCATTGTAAGATATACTCGACAGAAAATGTCTCTTACAACATCGCTATAATAAGAATTTTGAAAAAAAATAAATAAATTACATTTCTATAATAATAATAAATCTTGATGTAATGCGAATAAATCAAACAATCGTAGTGGAGCCGCGCACGCGTCGCCCACACGGTGTCACGCGACTTCTCTCGCTGTAAAGTTATAGCGTCTGTTCGCTTGTTCTAGCAATCAACACTATCACTGAGTAGCATAGAGTTTAATAGTAAAATTGTCATTTTTATTAGCATTTATTTAATTAGTTAATTTATTTTATTTACACTTTATTGTACACCACAACTACATTTTAAACATTAAACACATTTAAAGACATTTACAGATTGTGAAATACAATGGGCGGACCCAATTTTCTAACTATTTCATCTATGTACTTGATGTCAGCAAATGAAGATTTATATGTGTGTATTCTAAATGTTATGTGAACAAAAGCAAAATCTAAATACAAGTATATGAGCTGTAGAGATTAATAGGAAATGCATACAATTGGCCGACCTAGGACTCTATCCAGAAGATGTTATGACCCTAATTAGTCAATTACCCTCTCTCGATCTCTTGGCTACAGGATATATTAATATATTACAGGTAGTTAACAGTATCAGCCTTAGTACATTGCACTCAGGAAAGCAGTGGATCGTTTGCTCTAAAACCTCGTAAAAGTTAAATAGTATTTCAAAGGCCTATCCTTTGATTAAACATTTCCAACAGAAAACTTTCTCGTTAGCGTTATAATGCTATAAAAGTGATTAATATAGATAATTAATTTCTTGATTGTAAATCTGTAATTGTGCAGTTAATCGTTTTATTAGTCAAACGCAGTATAGTCGATTAGTCGGCACTTTTCAATATTTAATAAAAAATTGGATTTTTTTTTTAAAGTTGGTATAACGAGCAGAGAGCTGCATCTGATGTAATGTGGTACAAACCATGGGTAGAAACTTTTTGAGGTCTTTTTTCTAATATTAGTATTGAATGATAAAGGTATAATTTAAATTTTGCAACATCAGAGGAATTACTGCTGCATTGCTAGTCTTTAGGCGAATATGTTTGTAAAATTTTTTGAAAGTTTGGTGGGAATTTAGTTGGAAAAAATCACATTTCTCCGTTCAAAATTATATCAAAGATGATTCATGTACTTAGACTCAAATTTAGTTGCACTAGATAACTTAAAGGTTGTGTTAAGCGATATTATAATGTAAACCTTTGATAGAGCAAAGTTTGCCAGCTCTCTCAGTTGAATTTGCATTCTAAGCCGGTGTTAACATTACGTAGAACTGACGTGACAAACTTGTCAAGTAGTCTTTTAAAGATAATATCTATGTAAGAAGCTATTAGAATAAAATATACTACAATATACATTTTAATTCCAAATATATAAAGAATAGTTTACAAAAATTTATATTCAAAGAATGTTAACAGAATTTTGATTACTAAGACTCGTCCTTTGATAACTATGAATTTGATATTCATATTTCTTGATGAAACTTTGAGTTTTTACATCATACCCTTCCAATGCCAAATATCAGTGATAAATAATAGACGTAGTTATAATCTATACATATAATAAAATGATAGGAAAGTCAATGTATGTCCGGGATAAATTCAAAAAGTACTGCATGGATTTACTTCAGGCACGAATATTATTAAGAAGTCGGGTCAGAACATAGGCTACATATTATCACGCTATCACTTACGGTGAACGAGCAGTGAACGCACGCAGATGACGTCGCGGGCAGCAGCTAGTTACAAATAAAAACGAGTGTGCTTTAGACCACACGACTGAAGTAAAACTTCTTTAGCTTCATCTAACTTATATATTCCTATCAACTTCCGTTCGCCTCGCCCAATCACACTTTTCGTAACGCCCTCGTCACGCATTCACAAGCTCACTCCCCAAGCCAAGCATTCGTAAAAAATTTTTACCTCAATAAATATAAAATAAACGTAAAGACAAAATGTAACCAAGCATATTCCAGAAACATCTTTGGTTCAATTCAGAAAGAAATAATATTTATTGTTATACATATTAAACTCCGTCTCATACTTAACTAATTATTATTGTTTCCCAAACCGTTTGGTAACAACAAATAGGAACATGCTAAGACTATTAATTCTTAACCATAAACATTGTCATGTAAGTCAATATAAAAAGCTTATGTTACTAAAGCCTTAATAACCGCAGTAACACAAGCTCAGGCGGCGGGTTCATTCGCTCCATTACATTTAGAACGCGATGACAGCTTCGTGTGTCGGCTTATTATAACTGATCCCGATGCGTTCCAGATATTTTGTGCATAATATCTATAGTTATTTATTGATCCATACTTTTTTAATAAGTCCGATTTAAGTGCATTATTTACGTTATTATTATTAAGTTCTTAATATTTTTAAGACTTTTGTTAGAATCAAATAACGTTAGCGCAACAGTCACAGCCCTTTTTTTTATACCCTCCGGCGCGGGGGCACCAGATGGTTATGTCAGACTCCTACTGACCAAAAATCATCCACGTGTGAGCAGACCTCCGCCTGAGTGGGGCGAGATGGGGTCGCGTTAGCAGTCTCCACCCCGCCCCGGCGGCTGGCCCGAATGTAAACCATCCGGGCCCCGGCACCTAAGGGGGCGGCACCCACAAGACTACCCCTCCCGACGACGCGTGGAGTCTCAAGCCAGCCGAAGATCCCCCGACCCCCAGCCGGCCACCCCACTTAAGGGGACGCTCAACCGGACCAGTCTACCGTCTGCAGAATGGGGACACATGTCCAGAAGCGTCCACACTCCAAGCCAGACAGGCCTGAACTCCAACGCCTGGCATCACGGCGTTGGGGGTCAGGCCCACCCGACCTCCAACGCCGGATCGCACCGAACAACCGAGCAAAGCTCCAGGGAGCCCAGCACGACCCGGCAACTACCCCACGGGTCCACCGGACTACACCAACAACCGAGCTAAAAGATCCAGGGAGCCAGCACAGCCCGGCCTTCACACATCACGTCTGCCGGATTGCACCAGCAACCGAGCAAAGCTCCAGGGAGCCAGCACAACCCGGCCGGCCACACATGGCATACATTTGTATGGGCATGACGAAAGATTTTCAAAACCTCTTCCGTAATGTGGCTACACATTTACTATTTACGAAAATACCTATATTTCGGTAATAAACTTAAGTTTAAGGAAGATTAAAACTATCATGATCTTCTGTAATATTGAGGCACTTCTCCACTCACGCTACTTCTGATTTTAGAGTTGTCTATCTCTAGACAAGTTAAGCAGATCTTTAACATTATAAAGCAAATGTTTTGACGTGACAACGTCTAATATATCGATGAAAGCCGGCTACATGCACGAAAAAGGATGACTCATTGTGGCGTTACGTTCATTGTACGCTTGCGGCGCACCTATCTCTCTTCCACTCGATTGGCCTATGCGTCCGAGGAGATGTTTTGTTATTGTTAAACTATCGTCCGTAAACCAACTTTACAGACAACCAATTTTATTATTTTTTTTTTCTTGAGTATAATTTGGAAACCTTGCGCAAGTGATATAATTATTTGAAAATGTTATAGTTTACGAAATATAGAGCTAATGATCTTGTTCTGACTAATGTGGATAAGAATATGGTTACGTGGGTGATACCACTAGTAACTTCGAAACAGGAAACAAAATTGTTTAAGGTGTGTTGATCTCCAAGCATGCTAATAACTGCTATTAACAGTCTAAGTAATAATATTTTGATAAAAAGTACAATGGGTAACTTCGTGATAGTCAGAACACTCAAAAGTCTAAATGAATGTTTTTTTTTCGGAAATTAAATAAATATAGAATGTCTTACATTTAAAGGACTCAAATTGGATATTAGCTTGTAGGGATCTTGGGACACACGAAACATAATTCTATTCTAGCCTGACCTAGACTATAACGGATAACTGTCTATCCTATACTTGTGGTTCCTGTTGCTGCTGATTAGGTTTGAATTTTTTTAATTGAATTATTCGTCAAATAATATCAAACTCCAGCATAAACTATTTTTAAGACAGTTCATAATTTCTTTACAAAGATATTTACAGGCTAAACAAGCGGCGTATTTTACGTAAAACGCATACGAGACCTACGATTGACGATGCTAATCATAGAGTATAATTATAACCATTACGTGATGCTAATCTTTTGTTTTAAAAGGAGGTACATAATATAATGCTGTCAAATTAAACATGCATTAGACGCGATAGTTTGACGATTAATACTAATTACGCACACGGATTAGTAAAGACATTATGATCGGTAACATTTCATAGATTTACTCGTTACTTGTCTGTGCCAGTAATGGCTGTCAAATTTTTAGAATGGACAGTATCAAAGCTATTTATCTCTATTAAGAGATTTGTCAGTCTGACAACTGTGTTTTTAAACGGAACAGTCACCTAAATCATGATTGTTTTTTTTAACAATTAATTAGACAATATGGTCTATGAAATTACAGAAGTTTATAAAAAAATTGTGATAAAATCTATTGGACATTTAAATGGACATTCATATTTATTGAATTACTTATTATTCCCTTAAAACAATGTAAAGGCTATTTATTTTAATCAAAATTTGTAAATTTGTAATAAGCACATCTGTCTGCCGAGTGCGATTAGTTTTACTAACTGCTTCGTTAAAATTGACAAATTTATTAAAATTGATTAGTATAAATTACGTTTATGTGAACTAAATATTATATATGTTACTTATTATCTTGTTCCATTCTCTTGCTTATCCGTTGGGATGATCAAACTTATAGAAAGTTACAAGCAAAATCATGTACAGTAGATTTTTAGTTAATATCCTATGAACTGTAATGGAATCTTTACTTTCCCGTTTTCTAATTAAAATAAAGTACTAGATGCAATAAAATTTTACACGAAATGAGAAATAATCCGTTAATAAGGGTGTAATAAAACACATCAACTCAATTGAATGGCTCATTAAAATGCAAGAACAAAACGCAGCAAGTCAGACGTGAACGTAATCCACAGATAAGCGAGAACAAAACGGTTAAAAAAAAAACAAAGTTTAGATGGCGCCGGCTATCGGGTTTCATGGCCTTTGCGTTGATGTTTTATGACACAGTCGAGCTAGTTAAAATATTTTCTTATTATTGTTTCAATTACAATAAATTGGTCGTTTAATTATGATGACTATATAAATATATTTAAATTTAATTTACCTGAATATCAATTATTTTAAGAAATAAAATCTTTTGTACAATGTTATACAAAATAAAAATAATTAATAGATCTGTGCAGTAATGCACGCTTCAACTGATTTTTTTCTTTAATTATAAACATGATTGAGATGTGTTTGGGCGGGAGATTTCGGGGCGCGCGGTCGTCTTTTTTTTGGGATGACCGCGCGCCATGAATTTTCCCGCCATTTTTTCAATAATTGAATTATCTATATATCTGTTTGTGTTGTTTATTACTCACTCTGACATTGGCAAATCCTCATGGGAGCCATTATATAAGAAGAAGAAGAAGATGATTGAGATGTCATTATTTTATAAAAAAGTTAATAATGTTTTAAGAATAAAATAAGCACAACGTGTTAAGACCTAAGATATATCTATGTGATTTCATAGATGATTGTATACGTAATTGACGTTTTAACAAGAACCTTAAAAACCAGTGAAAAGATTAAAAAAATGTATTTTACCGAAATCTAAATCGAACTTTTCTAATTGAACTTTGTACTGACAATTTTTTGTCACTAGATCGATCGATTCGTCAAAAAAAATCGTCTAATTTCGTCGATTTATTGTAATTTAAATAACATTAAGATTAATATAACATTAATATAACTTTCATGTTTACTAGTAACTTGACTGATTTGATTACTTTTCCTTACTATGACGAGTTAATATTTAAAAAAAATATTTAAAAACTATTTTATTTGTGAAACATGTTGAAGTAAGCGATAATGTAATTTAAATAAGTAGTAAGCTACACACTTTACTGCTAATTTAATAGTCGGTTTTTCTTTATACAATCAACATTCCTACTTCTATGTAACTAGTTGGCAGCTTTATATTGAACTGATGTTATTGACTCTTTATATGATGTCGAGCGCTTTTAAAACTTTAATAAAATAAAACCTTTTACAGAACTAGAAAATAGAACTAGATTACTCGAGTGATTTTACTTTTAACTTTTTTGTTACTTTTTTCTTCTCCTTTAAGTGTGAATTTTTTGTAAGCTTGTACAATTAATATAGTAATCAGCTGAGATTTAAGACTAGCCTTCATAAAACAAAAAAATAAATAATTCAGTTTACGTGTTATCGTAAATATTTGACACCCTTCGAGCGTTCAACTCTAATAATAATCAAATGATAAAAAACCTCAGTATTTTAAGATTTAATACTAAATAGTATATTTCAAAAGGAGCCAGTATCCCAATGTCACCAGACCAAAATAAAACGAGTATGAAGTTCGCCATTCGTAATAAATGTGTTCCATAAATCGCTACTCCCATTCACTCCCATTGATAACACGCGGTGAGGCCGATGAATATTCATTTTAAAGTAATTAATATTTCCGAGTAAGGCCCGATCAATTACGTCCTCAACTAATTACTTCCTCCGATGATAATTTTAAAAACTAATTATGTCGTACTCGATTTTTTAAATTTAAAAGTGTCCATTGTGTATTAATATTATTTTACTAATAATTTAATTATTTATTTATTTTAATCCAAACTGATTGATGTTTGTTGTTCGATAATGACAAAAATGATATTATTTTTAAAAGATAGATATTATGATCTGTTTATTTAATTTATTTATATATTTCACAGACACACTCGATACATGATAAGAGAATTGTGAACTTAAGGAATTACACATTTATACATACATATTAGTCTATAACTTATTATGACAGTTGTGTACAAAATTTACAATATAATAATTTTAGTAGTAATTACGGAATGAACAAAACAAAATCTAATGTGATGTTTCAACTGCCAATATTTCGGTGACTATGCAGACGTCATAGTCAGTGGTCAAGAGATTCGCCTGTCACAATGAGAATCATGTTATCTTCCGTCTAAGTAGAAGCGTTTGCGTGGTGAAAGCTTAATAAGTTATATAATGTAGGTTATAGCTTGAAATAGAATTTGGCCATTTTTTATCCTTGAATAATGTGCTGTTACAGTAGGACAAATTTTCCGGGCAGCAGTCATTTATAAACCTATAAATGTACAAATTTTAATTTAAGCGATTAAAACTGTAGATTTGAGTTCTTAAGAGTTGAGTTTCAGTTTATATTGTAAGTAAAATGTACGAAACCATAAAAGAGTGAAAACGTCATTCAATAAATGACGTGCGACATGTGTCGTGACGTGCGACTACAATGGACACACGAACCCAGTCGGATGTGTCCATCAATCAGATACCGCGGTATGATCACAAGACTTTATAAATACCACATAAAGTAGTGAAATATTTATGTACATACGTTTACTATGAAGAATTAATGGACACTCACCTGAAACAAAAAAAAAATTATATTAGTTTATAGTAAAAGTAAGCAGTATATTGTAAACATGTATAAAATTCTTCATTTTTATCAATAAATATTAAAAAAAAAACATCTCTAACTAAACAGTGAATAGATACACAAATAAAAAAGTACATACAGTAAATTAAGATCTTAATCACTTTTGGAGTTTGTCCGATCTGTTTATCTATCACTGGGTTGTCATTGGAATTGTAATTGGTAGATACTTGAGATTAGAATCGACACACTTTTAGTGGCCATCGTATAGTCACTGCATTCATATTCCTATCATCTTACACGCTACCTGCACTGTACCTTGCCCTACATCTGCCTAGGTCAATAGTTAAATGTACATTTAAAACTCAGCACAAATAAAACCATATATTTTCCTCGTAAAATCATAATTGTACTAAGTTAACCTTTTTTATATCGCAGGGGAACCCATTTACGGGTGATATCCAGGACGCCCGGGTAAGCACTTCTAGACCGTATGTCGGACTCAGCACTTGGGGATGCTAATACCGTACTAAACCCCTGAGGGAACCTTCAGCCGCTTTAATTGGAGGGTCCCGGATCTGCAAGCAACAGGATCTCTCCAGCGACAGGCTGGCCTCGGCGAAAAGGCCAGACTTCTCTTTTCTTCATACTCTTAAGGTACCTTTCGCATACGGTTCGTCAAATGGTAATCGGTTAACGTGGCCTACGGACGCCTGCAACACCAGTAGCTTCGAAAGCGCGTTGCCAACCCTACTCCATACTATTATATAATATGTTTTGTCATAGTCTGGACGTTTCTGATCCCTAAGGATTACACCCTAATAGGGCCAGTGAATGTGAAACGCTTATATTAATTAGATAATATAAATCCTCCATTGATAAGGTCAGCCAGTCAGTCAGGCAGTCAGATCAGCCTATTGCAGTCCACTACTGGACATAGGCCTCCCCAAGTCCACGCCAGACATCCCGGTTTTCCGTAATCCTCATCCAGCCTACACCGGCAATCTTACGCAGATCGTCGGTCCAGCGGGCCATAATTAGGACGTCCCACACTGCGCCTGCGTTTGCCAAGACGCGGTCCCCACTTCAGGACACGTCTGCTCCAACGGCCACTGACACTTGCGATTGATAAGGACAGCTATGTAATTACGTAGTTCCTCTTCCTCAGTTGACCGCGCCGGGATATCACATTCCGTGACAAAGGAAGTAACACAACGAAACCCTAGAAGCGACTTCCTTTCGAAAAAAAAAAATGTAAAAAATATGCAAGTAACATTTTAACAGGGTAGACATATGTAATGCATAAATATGCATTTTCTACACTTCTATTTCTCTTTCAATGTTAAAATTTTAGTTTTTATAATATACTCGTACATTGGAAAAAGCTTAGATAACACGTGGTTCAATAAGTCCCGAGACTAAGTACTAAAAAAAGGTCTTTTTTATAAAATTAATTTTTATTCATCAACATAGTCTCCTCCAAGAGCGATACAGTCCCTCCAACGCTTTTCTAACTTTTCTATCCCATGTGTGTAAAACGATTTGTCTTTGGCTACAAAATAAGCCTCCGTTGCTGCGATAACTTCACTATTTGAGTTAAATTTCTTACCCTGAAGCATTTTTTTGAGGTCTGCAAACAGCCAGTAATCGCTGGGGGCCAAGTCTGGCGAATAAGGGGGATGAGGAAGCAATTCGAAGCCCAATTCGTTAATTTTGGCCATCGTTCTCACGGACTTGTGACAAGGCGCGTTGTCCTGGTGAAACACCACTTTCTTTTTGTTCATGTGAGGCCGTTTATCCGCAATTTCGTACTTCAATCGCTCCAATAAGCACATGTAATAGTCACTATTTATATTTTGCCCCTTTTCAAGGTAGTCGATGAAAAGTATTCCATGCGCATCCTAAAATATAGACGCCATAACCTTACCGGCCGATTTCTGAGTCTTTGGACGCTTCGGGCGGCTTTCACCAGCCGCTCTCCACTCCGCTGCCTGCCGATTGGATTCCGGAGTGAAATGGTATATCCAGGTTTCATCCATTGTTACATACCGACGTAAAAAATCCTTTTTATTATGATTCATCAGCGCCAAACATCGCTCTGAATCATTGGTACGTTGTTCCTTTTGATCAGTTGTAAGCAAACGCGGCACCCACTTAGAAAAAAGCAGTTTTCATGGCCAAATTTTTATGTAAAATAGTGAAAACACTACCAGCTGAAATCTTCACTATCTCGGCTATCTCTCGCACTTTTACCTTCCGATCTTCCAATACGATTTTGAGGACTTGGTTGATATTTTGTTGAGTCCCTGCTTCATTTGGACGACCTGAGCGTTCCCCATCATTGGTGTCCATGCGACCGCGTTTGAAGTCGGCATACCACCGACAAATGGTTGCTTCAGAGGGAGCTGATCCTAAATCTTATACTATTAAACGAGCAATTCTTGTATATATATATATATATATTTTCTGAATCTCGGAATCGGCTCCAACGATTTTCGTGAAATTTAGTATGCAGGGGATTTCGGGGGCGAAAAATTGATCTAGCTAGGATTCATTTAAAAAAAATGTCGTTTTATCCCTGTTTTTAGGCAATGAAAAAATATCATTAGAATACGAAGCTTAATTTCACTTCGCGTCAACATAGCTGTAATGGCGTAATTAGGAAATCGGCGGGTGTCAAATCGTGTTGACCCGGGTTCGAATCTCAGTCTCCAGATAAATTATTTTCTTTTTTTTTAATTTCACTCGTGATTTATTATTTAAATAAAATTAAAATATAAAAATACCGAGAAAAAAAAACAAAAAATAAAATGAAAATACCGAGCTAGGCTCGGTCACCCAGGTACTAACATTTTATAAGCCATTGCTGTGCTTCAACGGTATTTTTTCCCATTAAAAAACAATGTTTTATCAACACGCGAAACTCGTTTTTTTCCATTGTATCGAAATTACAACCGTAGCGTCACTTAAATGTTTCAAAATCAATAATTGTATTGTTCCATTTTTAAAAATTTGACACATATTCTTGTATTGATAGCCAGTACTTTTTAAAAATCAAAAGAGTTTTTAATATATGCGCCATTTCCAGGTTAGTCTCGGGACTTATTGAACGATCTAGTATAGACATCACACGTAAACTAGTGCACTTTTTAAATCTTATATCGCTTATAACTTGGTAAATAAATTGTAAGATTTATTACTTTTCAAATTCCATTAAGGGTATAAAATCGCTTTATCAATCTTACCGCGTGGCCGACCGTCACGCGACATGCAACACACAGACGAAAAAGTTTGAGAGGATGTAATAAAAGTTTCACTATAATAATTTTATTTGTAAAATAACGATTCGAAGGTGCTTTTAAAGCATATTTGAATAAAGTTATTTTTGATTTTGATTTTGAGATAGCATAGAAATAATTAAGCAATGATAAGGGCATTTAAACAAACAATAAAATAATTGTATTGATCGTATTTTTATAGATTACTAGCCGTCCCGTGCCCGTTTCGTTGAGCGTTAATTATTTTTGTGATGTACTATATACCTGTGTTTTTTGTCTTCATCATTTCATTTTGGACGAATTAAAGCAAATTAATCGAAGCACGTCCAAAATGAAATGACTGAAATGAATGACATAACAACTTGCTTGTACTTTCAACACTGAAAAAAGTTTCAATTTGACAGAAAAATCCCCATTAACAAAATGATCCTCCTTTGTTACAAAAAATGTGATAAATGAAGAACCGCTCGACCGATTTTGTGCAAACTTCATATAAACCATCTACGAAATAGTCCGAACAAAGCCTAAATATTTGGTTTGGATATGTGAGCCCGTTCTTGAGTTATAAAATTAAAACGAGAAGTGGCATTGATTTTTATATATATAGATATTGAGATAGATTATATTGAGATTCGAAGCTAGTAGAACAGTAAGGGTCACTAAAAGTATAGTGACCTTGTATTACGAGCCGTGACCGACACGGTTCCGTGACGATACCGCTCAGAGATCGTATGTGTGAATTATATGTATATCACGTAATAATGTTACACACAATTATATATTTACTTATTACACGTTCAAGATTTAAGCGGTTTCTTTTAATTATGGAGTTTTCTTATGTTACCGTTATTAATAGTGTAAGACGTCTTGTTGTTTATGGTTTTTACTCTATTCCAACGATTAGTTTAGATACAAAAATAGTCATTCAATTTAAAGAATATTAATGAATTTATGAATTAAATCGCATCAGGTTAAATCCTTCCTCTTGTTTTATAGTTTAAAATCTTCATCAATAAGTACACTTTCTGGTATGAAAGATATTTAAAATCACACGAGTTTTACTCAATTCTCGAAAGTGACATCGTGATATTTATAGCATAAAATATTTCCTAATACAGAAACACGAAAAATAATCATAGTAACGTTAGTTTTAATCCGCTCCCCCTTATAAATGTGATATAATGATATTATATAGCAAAATACCTCTCAATTCATACATTTTCAATCGCAAAAATTGTTTTAAAAATCAAACGCAAAATTCTTAATATTATTATGCCAATAACCTTCATAGTGTTATGAAATTTTCATATCATTATGCTTTTTAATCTTTATAATACAACTAGCTGACCCCGCAAACGTTGTTTTGCCATATAAGTTATTAACCCCCGCAACCCCCTTTTGTGGGTGGAATTTCGTAAAACCCGTTCTTAGCTGACCTCTACTCGGCGAAAGGAATATTCCTACCAAATTTCAAGTCTCTACGCCGTATGGTTCCAGAGATATCGTGATGAGTCAATATATGGGTGGAAGTCTCTTTTATATATAATTATAGATAAATCATTTAAGTATAAAATTAGCTAAAGTTAGTATTTCCGCGTTATCTCATAAAGCTCGCGCACTAACGGCGTTACATCTTAAGAGCGAATAGGCTACAGAATCTTGTGATGTACCTGATCTTGCGAGCGAGGTATTTCTTGGGAATGCACTAATTAGACGCAGCGGGAAATATTCTAAGTCTTGTGATAATGGTGTATATAAACACTACTATAAGAAATGCATTTGTGTTCGCGTGTCGCGGAATTTAGAAATAAGCAGTATTTTATTTTAAACGATGAATTCTAATGAGGTATACACTTACTGCCAATTACTAGACAAATGCAAGAGAGTTATCACATAGATAAAGTTTCTGATATATTTTTGCCGTTTCAATATTATAATCCAATTTATTTTTCAGATTTTTCTATACGCGATCTTTAAAAGCATAAGTTGTAGTTTTTTAGTTAGGGTACCTACAACAGATACTTAAAATTTTATCTTATCATGACATCAAAAGGTCAAATCTTAGAACTGACGAAATAGATCTTTAATAGCATATTTCAAAGTGCATCGTCCATTACGAATATTTTTTAATGAAGGAAGCCGATGGATTAATGAATGGAATAGGTATGTGAGTGGAAACTGGCATTTGTAACTTGAATTTAGGTTAGATATTTTATTATAGTCTTTTTCTTATGATTGTAAATTGTTTAAAGTATTTTAAGAACAAATACTTATTAATGTAGTCCATCAATTTGCAGTACAAATACGTCTTTATACAACAATGGGCTATAAAAGAACACGAAAGCATAGTAAAATACAGTCAAGTTTCACAATTCCTCGACAATCGACCAGTGAAAAATGTTAATACAAAACTTTTTCACACGAATAAAATATACCAAGGAATCGTGTCAATAAATTCAAGGGTATACGTTCAATTTGCTTATAAATATTTATGCGCATGTACGTCGGTTCAGGTCCGAGCAGAGCATGCGCTAATTAGTTCGAGAGTCAAGCGCAGAGTTATGAGCGAGAAAATCCTTTTAATATATTTTTTAGTTTTGTTATTATAAAATGTTGTTTCAGTTTATAGTGACCCTCTTTTCTGCTTCAGGAGTTGTGGATTTAGAGAAGAAAGCAGATTACCCTGCTAATATAACAATAAAGGACTCGTAATATTAATAAATTAAAAGTAAAAAACCTTTTTAAAAAACAAGCTTTTATTTGAATGCACTAAAACGAAAAAAATAAATTTTTACTTTAAAACTTTTACTATCTACTTATAAAGTCATTACACATAATCTATATGATATAAAAGCTTGTCGCGACCGCGAGATAGTACTCGTATTTCCTTAGTTTGAAAATTTTAATGGTTAAAATCAATCACATCAATTTATTTAATTTACTTGTTTACAAGAAAATCTTGCGACAAGCTTTTATATCATATAGATTATGTGTAATGACTTTATAAGTAGATAGTAAAAGTTTTAAAGTAAAAATTTATTTTTTTCGTTTTAGTGCATTCAAATAAAAGCTTGTTTTTTAAAAAGGTTTTTTACTTTTAATTTATTTTTGACTTTTTAGTCGGTGATCACGTCACTTTATTCGAATTATTCTTAGCAAGCCCTTTCATTTGATACCCATATTGTAGAAGTGCACTAAAAATAACTAATCCGCACTCTTGGATATGCCGCTATATTGGATTTAGAATGACGTCACAAAGTTAACCATGCGTTAGCATCCAAATTGAACCTATATACAAAATTTCAGCTCAATTGCTTGAAGATATTTGCTTCAAAATTGAGTTGCAAGATTTCACCCGAACAAACATACATACATACAAACCATGCATTGTCATCCAAATTGAATCTGTATACAAAGTTTCAGCTCAATTGCTTGAAGATTCAAAATTGAGTTGCAAGATTTCACCCGAACAAACATACATACATACATAAATACATACAAATCATGCATTGTCACCCAAATTGAACCTGTATACAAAATTTCAGCTCAATTGGTTGAAGATATCTGCTTCAAAATTGAGTTGCAAGATTTCACCCGAACAAACATTCATTAAATTTACATACATACATACATACATACATACATACATACATACATTGCAAGTTAAATAAAAGCTTGTAAAAATAGTAGGATTAAAGTCATCTAATATAGTAGCGTTGACTTGCATTGATAGTTACGTTAAGTCTACGTCAAGAAAGAGCTAAAAATACTTTTAAATATAAGGATTATGTCTTAAGAACAAAACTTTGGTCTTTGTCGGAGCTGACACACACACACACAGACACACACACACGCACACACACACAGACACACACACACACACACACACACACGTTTCTTTTTATTTTAATTATTCTCTAAATTTCGTCAAAGCGCAATGAAGCAGCGTGGTGAACTAAGTTCCGATCCTTCTCCTGCACAGATGAAGAGGCCTTTGCCCAGCAGTGGGATGTGGCAGGCAGAACCAATCAAAAATCTCTAAATGTTTAACTTTTTTTATCAAAAAACAGGAGGTTTTAATTTTTACTATATTTTTTTTGTGTCCTCATAACTTTTTACTGGATATACCGATTTTTATGGTTCTTTTTTAATCGAAAACTGCTACTTGTCCTGTGGTTCTATTTTAATTAGATCGAGATGTGCCGATTACATTTTGTTTTATCTCTATTATAGCGTGTTTAATTGATTATTTGTTTTGACTACCTACGTTGTATTAATACTTGTCCATTGTAAATAGGGGTCGTTTTTTTTCGTTTTCAAGCAAACATAATTCTCTCAATTTACTACAATGAACACAAGTCGAGGTAACAAGGCGTTTATTTAAAAGTAGCCGTTTCTAACACAAACCCAATAAATCGAAACTCTAACAAAATATTCGAACTTGTTAGACGCAGGCGTGCGTATCATCTGGTGATTGGTGTCGCCATAAACTATCGGTATTTAGGATTATAACTTACCAAACATTTACTTTAAGAACATTAAAGTAAGTAATGAGATACATTAATCAGTAAACTTTTCTGATATTTTAATTAACTTTTTTGTTTTGTAATAAAACTAGGTATGCCCGGCAGTTTCACATGAGTTAAATTTGGTTGAATAAATAGCTTAGAGCATCTACTTTTCATGTTTATCAGTGATCAAACAACTATAAAACATCGCTGCGAATATCTACTAGAAAATGACAAGTGAGTGCCGTTGTCACAACAACTAGCTATTGCAAAAACGATTGAAATTTTAATTGCTGATAGAAGCTATATAGGTAGGGATCCCTAGTACATTTTATTCGCCTGATTAGTATCAAGCTAATTTTCCGGGAGTAGCTTCATTTTGATGAGACGAACAAAAAATTCCTCTTCGAAAACTCTCAATTGTGGTAGCTAACAGAGATAGCAGGAGATAGAGCAGCAGTGAGCGTAGGACCGGGATAACGTACCACGCAATTTGTAGGACAATAGTACTATTAAATTATATAGATATTAACTAACTAAAAGAAAAAAAATTAGCTTAGCTTATTTCCCGGAAAATTAGCTTGATACTAATCAGGGAAAAAATGTACTAGGGATACTTTTGAGTATTCATTAGAGTAAGTTTTTATTTATTTATAAAATCTTGCACATACATCTTCAAAAGGTTACGGTCCCAGAATTTTCTCAATTAGATTATTATACGCCCGTACTAAAATGTATTTATCCCAGAATCGCTTTGTTGATGGTTACCATAACCCCAAGCATCAAATGGGATATGTCAACGTCGCTTCGAGAGCTGTGCAAACACGAAACTTCACGAGCTACTGTCAAATTCAACAAAACCATCTCTTTCTAACACGTACAAAACTAGCAATGAGTGAACGAGACAGAATACCACAGTAGAAAAGTGTGAAGAACCATGAGCGCCCGATTCAAGAGAAGTGATCAATAAGTCCACATATTTATCTTCATGTGTCAGTATTTCCGTTTTATGTCTCAATCGATTGTGAAATGAATAAAAATGTGTCATACACACAATTGTAAATTGTATGGCTGATTCACTAAAATCTAGAAGAGCATACTAACGAGAAATTTAAATTTTAGTCTGTTGTCATCTTAATCTTAATATATACAATAAATCTCGTGTCACAATGTTTTTCCTCAATGGACTCCTAAACCACTCAACCGATTTTAATCAAATTTGCACACCGTGTGCAGTTTGATCCAACTTGAAAGATAGGCTATATTTTATTTTGGTATATGTAATTATTATATTTAAGAAAAAAAGGCGGTACGAAGTCCGCCAGGTCAGCTAGTATTTCTATAAATTTCCTTCTTTAATCATTGGTTAAATATTGGTTAAACAATGGTTAAATAATGGTTAAACAAGTTTAAAAATATTGTAAGAATTTGATAAAGTACTGTATTTACGAGTAACATAGCTGTAGTTTCAATAATTCATTTTCATATTTTATTGTTTATTTTATAAATATTTTCTCTATTTTTGGAGGTTGCTTGTAAAAGATCACTGTTAGTGATAAAGCCGCCTTTGCACTTTTTAAAGTTATAATATTGTTATTTACCTTATGTAATTACAAATGTGCAATAAAGTATGTATATAAATAAATAAATATGTATAATGTAGACACATGGTCATCTGCTGCTAAGGTAGGCGACTCAATGTCAATATGTTTAGGTAATAGTCGTCCATTTACAAATATTATTATGTAATAAATACATCAAGACTCGGTCTTAGAATCGAACATACAATCCTCAAGCAGAAAGCATGGTCACTCTTAATTGCACCAACGGGCCAAGTAGGTAATCTACTTTTACAATACGAAATATCTAAATAAGATACCAATTTTGGCCACGCAGTAAACAACCTGATAAAGTCATTAGAAAAACAATCAAAACCACTGCGTTAAAAAGAAAAACAATTTCTCGTAATTAAAGCCTTCAATTGTAATTATTTATAAATTATACCGAATTTACGAAGGCGTTCTATGCATTTTCTGACACATAATAAATTATTTCAAGATAATTTACTGCGAGTGCGCATGCGCAAGAGACAAATAATAATTTATGACCGTGATAAGATTTATTCGCTGCTAATACTCGCCTTTGACTTTGTTCTTGATTAAGTGGCGCGAACTTTAATTATATTATAGAGCTGGTCAATTGAGATTGTATATATGTAATATGATTATATATAAAATGTACCTATATGTATAACAACACATATACATATGTATATAACAAAAACAGTTAAACTCGTAGCTTTAAAATGTAGATTGAATTTATTTTTACACGCTTTTTATTAGCTTCACCTGTATGTTCGTAAGCGACTCCTTTGGACTTCATTTTGACCCACTTCTAACGTTCATATTTCATTTAAACTTAGTCGACTTATCGATGACCAATTATATTATTATTTATATTTATTATATTATTATTTATATTTATTATTATTTATTCGTACCTTAAGATCAAATATCAAATTATATTTTTTACTTTCTTACGCATAGTTTCAATATCTGTATCTGAATTTGCTTACTAGAAAAATATACTTTTGACGTAAACTCTATAAAAACCTGAACTAAATAAATAAATGTAGAAAGCATAAACTTAGGCCCAGAACACACGGTGAAACGCAAAAGCAACGAAACTGCAACTTCTAGTTACTTTTGAGTTGCATCTGAGTTTCTGCCATAGACTGCTTTGAGAAACCACACATGACGCGACCAGTTTGAAACCGGTTTGAAACGTGTTTCAAATCAGTTGCATTGAAACCGTCGTGCAGGAAACTCGCGCGTTGCGTTTCATTCACCGGGTGGCTTCTTTTGTACAAAATGGCTGACGACGAACAAAAAAACATTGCATTTGTGTTAGAAGTGGAAAAATATCCTTGTTTGTATAATACCACACTATCAAGCTACTCTCGCAGGACTGAGACTGATAAAGCATGGGCAGAAATTGGAAAAAAAATAAAAATTACAGGTAAGAGCTGATTATTCTCTTTATTTAATAAAATAATTCTATACACAATAAGCCCATTGCCACGGCAATGCTGTCTGTGGAGTCAAAAAGTAATTATTTAAATATTTTCTTAAAGATAACGGAGAGGGATTGGGGCCTAGGTTCATATCATGTGGCATTAAATCAGCAGGGCGTTGACTAATTCCTTCACCGACGTTAGTTGTGCGATATGGTATTCCTTCCTTGGATCTCACAAAATTGTGCAATACACAGGCACTTTTAATTATATTATTGACTACCTCAGGGGTTCGGCAACGTATTGGTGATTCGAATATCATAAATTTTTCCGTTAACATGCCAAAAGCACACTCGACACTTTTTCTAGCACGGGATAATCTATAATTAAAGATGCGTGAGATGTTGGTGGCAGTTCTTCCTGGAAAAGGTCTCATTAAATATTTTTCCAAAGGAAAGGCTTCATCTCCAACAAAGTAAAATGGAAATGAGTAATTATTTTCATCCATTGGCAACGGTCCTGGTGCAGGAATATTTAGTGCATCTTCCTCAATAAGACGCTTCATAGATGAAACTCTGAAAATACCTGCGTCACTATTTCTACCTGCATATCCCACTTATATTATTATAAACAGACCATCAGCATCGGCACATGCCATTAAGATTACAGAATGATAATTTTTGTAATTAAAATTAGTAGATCCCGTATTCGGGATTTTTTTTATTCTAAAATGTTTTCCGTCAATCGAGCCTAGACAATTAGGCATATTCCACAAAGTATAGTATCGTTCAGCAATTCGCTTCCACTTATCATGATCTGGAACCGGCATAAATCTATTCTTTAAAGAATCCCATATTTTTTTTGTAGTATCAGCCACAATCGTTGCAATTGTGGATTCTCCTCTAGCGAAGTATAAGCCCAATGCCACATATGTACTAGATGTACCTCCTAAATACCTGTAAACAAATAAAAAACAATGAGAGACAACATCTATACATATAATAAAATGATAGAAAAGTCAAAACTGTACGTTGAATATTTTTTTAAAAGAATACTTGGGGTGTGATCTACAATTGATACCGAAGCCAAAAATATAGTTTTTAGAATTTTTGTCTGTTTGTCTGTTTGTCTGTATGTATGTCCGGGATAAACTCAAAAAGTACTGCATGGATTTACTTCAAATTTGGCACGAATATTGTTAAGAAGTCGGGTCAGAACATAGGCTATATATTATCACGCTATCACCTACGGGGAAAGAGCAGTGAACCTTTATTTCTTCAAATGTATGTCCGGGATAAACTCAAAAAGTACTGCATTGATTTACTTCAAATTTGGCACGAATATTATTAAGAAGTCGGGTCAGAACATAGGCTACATATTATCGCGCTATCACCTACGGGAAACGAGCAGTGAACGCACGCAGACGACGTCGCGGGCAGCAGCTAGTATAAAATAAATTATTTTAACAGATTTTAATAGACAGGGTCTTGGATGTTATCTACCTCTATATATACGTATTTATTGTATTAAATCTATCGTCGAGTTAGCACCTATAACACAAGTCATTAAGTTGTATTTAGTATGGGGTTAACAAGATCTGTGTGTTATGTCCATATGTATTTTTTTTCACAGGTGCTGCTTGCAAAGAAAAATGGCGAAATCTACGTGTTGTTTATATGAGACATCTGAAACCTTTGCCAAGTGGTTCTGGAAGAAAACGGAAAAAACCGTACTATTTACTTGATTATATGCATTTTTTAACGCCATATGTAAAACCGACGAATCCACCTGAAGCAGGGAACCTGACATCCACTTCATTAGAGAATACATCTGAAATGTCAAACGATCTGCCAGACGACGTGCCCGCCGAGTCCGGGCAACCTACTGAGCGCTGTGATATAGAACCTGCACCTTCCAGTACATAAGATAATATTCAAGATAATCCAACCCAACAATCTTCTAACCCAAAACGGAAGAACTATTCATTGCACGAGACTGATAAACATTTTATTAATTATTTAAAAAAGAAATCTGATAAATTTACTGTATCTCAGACTTCCGCGGACTCTGTTATGTCGTTTTTGAATAGTCTTGCACCAGAGTTAAGAGAAATGAATCTCCAACAATTCAAAATATTCAAGAGACGTGTGCTAGGCCTTATTGATGACATACTGAACCCATCTTCTACTACGCCTGAAAGTGCTGCAACGAGTCAATTTATTACGTTAAGTAATGAAACGTCCCATCAAACAGTATATTCTCCGATATCGCAGTACACAGAATATGGTAGTCCGTATGTGCAACCAGTAGAAACACCTAATCCTCTGGACTTCAGCGCAATATCTATAGGAACTCCATCAAACTCTATGCAACCAGAACAAACACCGAATCCTCTGGACTTCAGCGGAATATCTACAGGAACTCCAGAAGATGTGAATTTCAGAAACTTCGTATGAATGCTTTGTTTACATACCTAAAATGTTTAAGTTTTTTTATTCTTTAATAGTACCTAACATTTAATTTTTCATAAATATAGTAAAAATAAATCTTTAAAATACTTACATAAGTGTTATTAATAGCCTTTCTTGAGAACTCACACATTCTCTCATATTAGTATTCTGTTTCTGCAACTGAGGTGTCATTATTTCAACAAGCTCAAGATATGTAGTTTTGCTCATACGATAACAATCCAAAAAATTTCTATCAGTTTCTTGTAATTCTTTAGCAGCCACAAACATACGACACTTGATATTCTTCTCGATGTAGGGATGTATCCACATAGTTCTTCTTTTGCGCCTTCTTCTTTGTCGAAGATACAAATACATGTGGGATTGGAGGGCGAATAAAAAAGTTAGATATTGACTCACGAGGTTTTATTTCGCTTCTCTTTTAATTTATTTCACAATCTTACACACAGCACGCACCCAGATCTCTTCGCATCCGCCATCTTCCTCCCCCCTCGCTCTCTCTCCCTCACTCATACTTCCATCTCGCTTATACCTTCTGCGTTCCGTTCCCACATTCGGCTGTCCTGACTTCATGTCTGTCCTCAGACATCCTTCCGCACTCATAATGTTTCCTCATTCAACAATATATCACCTTTCTTACTCTTTCACTCTTAACAATCTTTAAACTTATGTCTAATACAAAATCTTAGTTGTAGTTCAAACTTATCATATAATTTATTTTCTTTACATAGTGCATCTATATTACTTTCATACTATTTTTTTAATTTTCATATATCAAACTAGTTTTACATAAGATTCAACACTCCTAACAAACCAAATCAAATCTTTACCAATTTTAAAATTATAATTATGATCAAGTACATCTTCGTTTAATCTCTCACGAACAGCACAACTTTTACTTATATTTAATAAAGTTAATTATATTTTATTTTTTAAACAAGTACATATTTGTTTTAATTTCTTACTAACAGCAGAACTTTTACTTATAATGTTAATTCTAAATTTTTTTTCTTTTAAGCAAATACATCTTTGTTTTAATTTCTTACTAACAGCACAGCTTTTACTTATAATGTTAATTATATAATTTTTTTTTTTTTAAACAAGTTCATCTTAGTTTTAATTTCTTACTAACAGCACAGCTTTTACTTGTAATGTTAATTCTAATTTATTTATTTTTTATTACTTATTACAAAAACGTTTTTGATGACAACATAACATCTTTAGTAGCTTCACATATAAAGAAAAAAAAAACATATGACAAACCATTTCACCTTATCGTGGTTACTTACTCAATATATCAAATATCAACCCAACACCATCCTTTCATCCTATCACCAAATATTTTAACCCTACTGACTAAACTCCTGTTCTCCGCCAGGCCATCTCTTCATGTAATCAGCAGAGCTGGATGTCCTCATGGGTCCATCATCAGAGCTACAAATCTTTTCCACATCATACCGATCATTCCTCTTAACCTTAACCACCTTGTAGGGTCCTAGGTATTTAGGCTTTAACTTCGAACCAGTTCCGAATTGGGTTTTCTTTATGGCAACCTTATCACCACACTCGTACCTTGAACTCTTCTTCCTCTTCTTATCATAATTCCTTTTGTTTTCATCCTGAATTTTCATTATTTGTTCTTTGGTCTGTATTCTGAGTTTTTCTCTAGTTTTATCATATTGTTTAATATTTTCTTCCTGTAATAACTCTTGTATCTTCACATCCTCCTTAGTCCTCATTTTTGTGCCTATAAGTACTTCAAATGGCGTCATGTTTATACTTCTTTGGAAGGTACTATTCAGCGCTCTCTGTACTTTCCCCACATGTTTGAACCATGCACTAGGATCTTCAATGCATAATTTAGTAAGTAATGGTATAATAGTCCTATGTATTCTCTCAACCTGATCGCTTAATGTTATCACAACAACATATGGGTAACGGCTCAGTGCATCGGCATGTCTCATCTTTGAGCCACTTCGATGCTCCACTTCAAAGTCATATTCGCCTAGAAACAGCACCCAACAAGCAATCTTTGGAGTTAAATCCTTTTTCCTCAATGTCATTTCGAACGCCTTGCAATCTGTAACAATCTTAAAAGGTATACCATACAGATAATGCCTGAATTTTTTAATGCCTTCTATCACCGCCATAGCCTCTAGCTCATAACTTGAGTATCTGCTCTGCGCCTCATTCGTCTTGCGACTCATGTACTGTACGGGATGGAGACCGGTGTCTGGGTGATGTTGCAACAGTATGGCAGAGTATGCCATGCTCGAGGCATCTGTATGCAGCTCCGTCTTTAACCTGGGATCGAAAATCTTTAACACTGGACTACTGGCTAATTTGTTCTTTAATGTTTGAAATGCTTTTCTTTGTTCTTCTTTAAATACAAATTTACCATCCTTCTTTAATAAATCCGTTAATGGTTTCGCTATTAGAGCATAATCTTGAATGTACTTACGGAAATACGATGTTAATCCTACAAAGCTATGTACCTGCTTGATGTTCCGTGGCTCTGGGAACTTTACCACAGCATCAGTCTTCTCGGGGCTGGGTTTTACCTCTCCATCTTTGATAATGTGTCCTAAATATTCAATTTCATGTTGTATAAGGTTCGCTTTCTTCCAATTTATCTGTAGACCATACTCAGCCGCCACGCTCAGTACTATCTGTAATCTTTCAGCTGCCTGAAACTCATCCTTTGCCATAATTATGATATCGTCAATAAATATAAGCATTATACCTTCAGCAATTAACTCCCTGAAAATAATGCTAACAAATCTCATAAAATACTTAGGGCATATAGACAAGCCAAAAGGTGCTCTCAAAAATTCATACTGCCCGTTATGGGTTACAAATGATGTATAAGGTATAGACTCCTTCGATATCTTCAGATGAAAAAAGCCGTTCTTTAGATCCAGCACACTAAAAACCTTAGCTCCACACAACTTGTCAATAATGTCATCTATTACCGGTAAAGGAAACTCATCTTTAATAATCTTCTTGTTCAGTTGTCGATAATCCACACAAACTCTAACTGTATTATCTTTTTTCTTTACGAGAACTAAAGGGCTTGAATATTCAGAATAGCTCACCTGTATAATTCCTGCATCTAGCCACTCTCTTATCTGGTCTTCAACCAAACCTTGCTCCACCAATGACAATCGGCGAGGTCTTTGACAAACTGGTTCATCGTCCTTGAGGATTATTTTCAATTCGATCGGTGCTTCTTTTATTTGGCATGGTTGATACGCCTCTACACACTGCAACACTTTTTTCTTGACTGACTGGTCACGTATGTGACCGACATCAACACGTAAATCTGTAAAACAAGCTAATTGACCCATCCATACATCGCTTTCGCCCAAAAACGACACTACACCTTCTCTCATCAAAACAGTAAGATTTCGCAACCACTCCTGCCCCAAAATAAGGTGAAACGGAATAACATTTTTACGTACCACATGAAATAATATATCATTATAACATTTGTCATCAATTATAAAGTTTACATGAACCTTTCCCATTGATTGCACTGTAGATTGTCCGAGTCCTTTGAAAGTGAGATTGTCGTCATTTAGCCGCGCCCCTATTGCCACACAGCACTCGTACGATATTAGATTCACGTCGCTGCCAGAGTCAATTAAGGATTTCACCGTAAAATCACTGATATTCACTAGTTTTGTTGACCTGTTAACTTCGAATTTGTTTTCGACATTCATTACAATGGTTGACAGCTCCGAAGTCACCCGATTTGAATCGTCACTCTGTCCTGCGTCCTGATTGGCCGCCACCGTCGCCTTTTCCGCCATGTTGAACATAGAATATCGTTGTTTTACCGACTGGTCACTGCCTCCGGCGCCATCCAAATTATTGTTGCCGCGATGCTGCTTTACCGACATAGACTTCTCGCATGACGAAATCGCTGCAATTTCACGACATTGAGAACCAATATGGCCGAACTTATTGCATTTAAAGCATTTTATGCCGTTAGTACATGTACTTGCAATATGACCTATTTCCCCGCAATTAAAACATTTCTTTGTTTCTCTAATTTTTTTAGGTCCCATCTTCGATGCTGATCTAGGTTCTGGGTCGCTTCTATGACTACTATTCTTTATTTTCTCGTAAATTGACAAGCGCTCTTTAAGCAACAACACACACGTCAGGAAGCACTCGTAGGAAGTATACGTTGTTGATTCACTTATAAAATTAATTTCAAAAACTTAGGTTTTAGTGACTATTTCTTCTCATAGTTTTGGTTAGCGCAGGTGGTAATTGATTACTACTTTGAACATTTGTTAATATGTGTATATATTTCACGGATTCATCATAAAATAAGTGTTTGTGTTTAAAACTAAAGTGTTGATTTGTAAATATTGTGCGGGTAAGGGTGAAACGTGTCGTCAGCTGATTCATTCTCCGTAATAAAAGAACCACGCCGCGCGCTTAATCAAGTCGATTTTTTCGCATGCAATCGTAGCTCGGCGGTGGTCGCAAGGCGGTGAGTGCGGAATTAAGCCACAAGCTTTCTGAGTTCGAGACCTGGGGTCGTGGATGAGCGATACCTATACATAATATACTATTTTTATTTTTTTTCTTATACATACTGATAAGAAGTTTATTAGAATAGAGGGAGGAAAAGGTAAAGGAATTAATTTATTTAATAAAATGAAATTTTACTGTTGCAAAAGTACGGCAGACAACGGTGGGGGTATCGTCGCTTGCAATAAATGCAAACATTCTTTTCATGCTCAGTGCTTGTTTCCTTGCGACAAAAAAGCAATTACACCCGATTTAAAGCGGACATGGATATGTCCCGATTGCTCATCTAAACTGCCTAAGGATACTAAAAATGACAATACACCGGTCAGAAGCTCGTCGCGACCACCACAACTAAGTACAGAAAATATTAGTCTACAAAGAGGAGGTTCCAGTACTATGTCTCCCCCCAGTCCGTCAACACTGCAGCGCTTTGATTATGCGGAAACTATAAAAATTGCTGTGGCCGCGGAGTTTAATCGTCTCAAGGAAAATCTCAGAACGGTTGTCCGAGAAATATTATCTGAAGAACTGAAACCGATAAAAGATGACATTATTAATATCAAAGAATCCTTCAGTTTCTTCAACCAACAATTTGAGGATTTAACAAAGCGAGTAGTCAAGGCTGAAGCTGAATTGAAATCTTATAAGATGATGTCTTCTGAATTGAGTCAGCTAAAGACAACAGTATCTACCTTGGAAAACCGAAACAACATCAATGACCAATGGTCGCGAAGATCTAATATTGAGATATATGGCATACCTGAGAAGAAGAATGAAAACCTGTTCCAAATTCTTAACAATATTTCAGAGCGTACTAGTTGCAAGATCGACCCAACAACAGATATAGATTTTATAACAAGAGTATCGCCGAAGCAATCGGATAAAAATAAAAGAATAAAGCCTATCGTGGTACGTTTTTTAGCACGCTACAAGAAGGATGACTTCCTCTCTGAAGCTAGACAACTTAAACTAAAAGCTAGCGATATTGGATTTACTGAGTGTGAAAATCCGATATACATAAATGAGCATTTGACTGGCGCAAATAAGGCTTTACTACACCGTACTAAATCTGTAGCCAGAGAAAAGCTATTTGCCTACGTTTGGGTTAAAAATTGCACGATCTTCGCACGAAAAAATGACTCGAGCCCGGTAATAGTTGTATCAAGCGAACAGGATTTAAACAAAATAAAGTAAATGCAATATTATATATTTTTTACAAAGCCTTAAATTGTAAAAATTTGTTTTGTTTTTTCAAGTTTATTATTGTCACGTTGTCGCATTGTACTTACATAATAAGTTTAGATGGTCATAGTTTAAAACTGAATGTTGTATTCTCGTTTGGGAGCACTCTAATAAAATTAATTCATATTCAAAGGGGTTATTGATAACATATAAATATTTGTATATAAATAATGCCGTCACTTAAAAACATTCTCGTCTATTATCAGAATGTACGCGGATTGCGAACCAAGACTGGTGTCTTTTATCGAAATCTTTTATTAAATAACTATGACATAATCTGTCTTACAGAAACATGGCTTCTTCCTGGTATATTTAACTCTGAATTATTTGATGATCGCTTTCTGATTTATCGATGTGATCGGGATTACGACAGTCGTGGAGATAAGCTGGGTGGTGGGGTATTGGTGGCTGTGCGTCAGGAACTCGCGGTCCATAGTTCAATCTGTTTGCCTTTTAACACTTATTCTGCAGAGGCGATTGAAATTATAATATCAAGTAAAGCCTCCCATCGTCTCCATATTTTCTGTGGATATTTTCCACATAGTAAAAATTATGCTGAAGCTCTGGGTGAGTTTTTTGATCATGTAACAGATGTTTTTCTTAATCAGCCAGACGATGACTATCTAATAGTTGGGGATTTTAATATTTCGGCTGCAAAGTGGTCCTCTGTTGGTAATTTACTTTCGGTTAATCAATGTAAGAAAGCGGGTTCAGTGAGTTTATTGCATAATTTTCTTTGTATAACAAATTTCAAACAATACAATACCATTTGCAATGTCAACCAAAAACAACTCGATCTTGTTATGAGTAATTCCGTTTGCGAGGTTGCTCGCTCTGAGAGACCGATGGTTCCGGAAGATAGTCATCATCCTGCCCTAGAGGTCACATTGCATGCCTATTGCAATAGTTCGTTATCATCTGAACCTCGTCTTATTCGTTTGTTTCATCAAGCAGATTACGAAGCCATCAATGAAACTCTGGCGAAGATTGAGTGGAGCCGTGTTTGTAGTTCCAATGATATTGACCAATGTGTAAAATCATTTTATGACATTATTAATAATATAATTTCGAAAAATATTCCGACTCGACGTGTGAGAAATAATAACCGTTTCCCTATTTGGTACTCTAGGGCACTCATAAAAATAACCAAAGAAAAATTAAAAGCTCATAAAAAATGGAAGACTTACGGCAGAAGCAGTGACTATGCTACGTTTAGTCTGCTTCGTGAACGCGAGAAGCGGGTACAACAAACTTGTTATGATAGTTACATTTCTAATGCAGAACGTAATATTAAACGTAACAGTAAATTCTTTTGGACCTTCGTGAAATCTAAAAAAAGCTCCCACGGTTTGCCCACAAAAATGTTTTTAAATGATATTTCTTATAGCGGAGTAGAAGAAATCTGTGAACAATTCAATAGGAGTTTTCATTCTGTGTTTGTATCTGATTTGGACACCATGAGCACCGTTACGTCTTACTCTACCTCAGCTAGCTCTACATCTATTAGCTCTGTTAATTGCTCAGAAGACACTGTTGCTACATACTTAAAAAACCTCGACATATATAAAGGATCTGGGCCAGATGGTTTACCTCCGATATTTTTAAAAAACTGTCGTAAACAATTATCCTTACCATTATCTATTCTGTTTAATTTGTCTCTGAAAACTGGTATTGTGCCTGAGATTTGGAAGCGTTCATATGTAATTCCTCTACACAAAAGCGGTGACAGGCACAACATCGCCAATTATAGGCCCATCTCTAAATTAAGTACAGTAGCTAAACTATTCGAAAAAATTGTATATGATCATATTTTTCCACTCTTAAGACCTATTATCATTAATCAACAACATGGGTTTGTAAATAAAAAATCAACAGAGAGCAATGTTTCTGAATTTGTTCATCAAGTTTCCTCGGCCATGGAAGATGGTTGTCAAATGGATGCTGTATATACTGATTATTCTAAGGCCTTCGATAAAATTAGTCACAAAGTCTTGGTTTGTAAGTTGGAATCGATTGGCATACATGGGGATCTCTTGCGTTGGGTTACTTCTTACCTTCGTGATCGGAGCCAAGCAGTGACCATTAAAGGATTCTGTTCCTCGTTTCTCCCGGTTACTTCTGGCTTACCACAAGGCTCGCATCTCGCTCCGTTACTTTTCAATTTATTTATTAATGACGTGGCCGAAATATTTGATCATTCTCATTTTTTGATGTACGCGGATGACATGAAAATTTTTAAAAGAATCAATAAATGGTCTGACTGCGAGCTACTCCAAAAAGATCTTGATAAGTTAATTGTATACTGTAGAAACAATTTATTGAATTTAAACATAAAAAAATGTAATGTAATAACGTTCTCTAGAAGCCCAAAACACTTTAAGTTTGATTATAATTTAGATAATATAGCACTAACGCGTGTCACGGAAGTAAAAGACCTAGGTATTTTATTAGACAATAGACTAACGTTTAACGAGCATCTGAATTATATAATCCCCAAAGCCCAACGTATGCTCGGTTTTGTTTTAAGAGTAAGCAGGGATTTTAAATACAGCTCAACACTTTCCCACCTTTTCGATTCATATATCAGACCTCTACTCGAGTATGGTTCTGTTGTGTGGAATCCGCAGTACAAAGTTCAGATTAACGGGTTGGACAGAATTTTCAAACTTTATTTAAAACATTATAAGTACCGTTTTAAGTCCACTCCCAATTTTACATGTCTTAAACATAGACGAATTGAAAGGGATCAGATGTTTTTGTACAAACTTCTTAATAATTATGTTGATTCTCCTTTTTTATTAAGTGAAATAAATTTGAGTTGCCCAAAAGCGGGACCTTAAGCAAATGCTTAAAAATATGAATGCTTAGATATAGAGATTTTTTCCTTTTTGTTTTTTTGGACTTAGACTAAAACTAAATCTAACAATTTTATTCCAATTTTTGATTTGTTTAATTTTTTTTTTCAAGCAATATGTTTCACTCAATGCTATAGTGCTGTTGTATGTATTAGTTAATAGTGGAAACTTTACTGATTTCAGTTAATGTAATTAGTTATAATATATTAATGTAATATGAAATTGTATGTTTCCCAAATAAAAATAAAATAAAATAATAAAATAAAAATAAGTACATCGTACCTACTCACTCCATACAAAATAGCTTTGTTCATCGCGTGATCCGGTATTCCATCTATAATATACTGAATAGCCACGTAATCTGGAAATTTAGCTCTTCGCCCTAACTCCCGCATATGTAGCATGTATTGATACAGAGTTTCGTCTTTTCTCTTTTTCCGCGCCGCCATAATCTCATGCATTTCTTTGATGTTTACTGCGTCTGGGAATTCTTTTAATAATGCGGTTTTTAGATCGTCATACGTCGCAAAAGCTTTCTCACTTCTAAGCCACAAAGCCGCCGTACCCACTAGGGATTTTCGTGCCATGATTAACTTCTGTGTTGGAGTCCATAGGAAGATTGCAGCGTTATCTTCCACGTCTTGCGCCCACTTACTTGACGACATCGTCTTATCGTCTCCGCTGAACTTAGGTATTCCCTCCAGGAACAATGACGCCATCACAGACTCGTTGCAGCCGCCGCCGCCGGTATTAGTACCACCTTTACTACTACCGCCTGGATCCGTCATTGTCGATCGTCGTCTTTCTTCGTCGTCTTCGAAGATTAGTTAGTTGTAAACGTTACGCACTCCGTCTGAATGCGCACACGCGTCGTCGTTGCCAATCTGATTTCAATTTTAATACGCACTCCGTCTAAGTGCGCAGATGCGTCGTAGGTACCAGAAAACCACGTGTCACACTAACTCGCGAAATGTTCCAATCCCGGACGAGCCCCCAATTTGTGGGATTGGAGGGCGAATAAAAAAGTTA
The DNA here is from genome assembly GCA_905220545.2 of Melitaea athalia. NCBI lineage: Eukaryota > Metazoa > Arthropoda > Insecta > Lepidoptera > Nymphalidae > Melitaea > Melitaea athalia. The sequence goes on from HG992194.1 coordinate 19,104,093, forward strand.
GATATTGACTCACGAGGTTTTATTTCGCTTCTCTTTTAATTTATTTCACAATCTTACACACAGCACGCACCCAGATCTCTTCGCATCCGCCATCTTCCTCCCCCCTCGCTCTCTCTCCCTCACTCATACTTCCATCTCGCTTATACCTTCTGCGTTCCGTTCCCACATACATAACCACAATTTCTTCGTCGCTCGAAGAACTCATTTTGCAGACGTCTGTTCTCAAAGAAAACCGAAATGATTGTGGTTGCACCGTGTGATGAAAACGATTGAAACTGGTTTCATACTAATAATTTCAAGAGGGTTTCGTTGCAGTTGCGTTTCACCGTGTGTTCTGGGCCTTAGGAGAGAGTATGAGTTCATAAATGTCTATGAACTAAAAAACAATAAAGTTCTGTAGTAACGCTCTTTTAAAAAAAATCACGTGGCAGCAATATTACTTTTATTGGGTATGGAAAATCAGATTCAAATCTCGATTTTGGACAAACAAATCATATTTTTGTCGACGATTGGGTACAGTGCTGGTAGCAGCTGGCTGTTTTTTCTAAATTGCGATATTAAGGTCGATCTCAGTACAGTTGACGCAGATTATCCTAATCGCAGAATAATGTACGAAATAGTAAGGTCGGCCAGCAGCATTACAGATAAAACAAAACCACATTTCTCGTGGTTTCGCAGACGAAGCCGCATTCGCTTCAGCCTGTAATATCCCACTGCTGGGCATAGGCCTCTTTCTCCATGTAGGAGAAGCATCAGAGCTTAATCCACCACGCTGTTCCAATGCGGGTTGGCGGATATATTCCTAACTATGAGTAGCGATCGCTATCAGGTGTACAAGAAGCCGCATTCAGAAGACAGTAAAACTTAAAACAATTAATCGTCTACCTGAACGTATCTTATTGTAATATTTAATTAATATATTTATATTTTATTATATTTCGAACAATGACATAAAGACCGACAGCTAATTAAGTTAGCATATTATGTAAATAAGGCTAGATTTGGTCCTCGTCTGGTATTATAATGAGACGATATCACTGTTAATGCGCTATAAAGCAATCTGGTTAGAATTAAATTAAATCTATTATAGAAACTTGTTTTGTGCAAATTTTTTATATATAAATAAATAATATATACGCCTACTCATTTAGTACGAGTATATAACCTTCAGACTATCCCAGTTAAGACATGTTATAAATTTTAATGTAATAAAAAAAATTAAATAATTACGATTCTGATTAAAACAATAAGTATTTGAACCATACTTTACTAATGTTATCCGCCAACCCGCATTGGAGCGGCGTGGTGGATTAAGCTCCGATCCTTCTCCTACATGGGAAAGAGGCCTATGCCCATCAGTGGGATATTACAGGCTAAATCAATTCGAATCGATAACTAATGTCATTGTATTGTTAGTAGACATTTCTATCAAAAATCAACACTAAAAACTTTACCTTTTGAACGATTTAAAAGCTCGTACGAGTCGTCAATGTACAATAATATAAATATTTTAGTTACATTTATTTCGAAAATTGGCAACATTAAACATTAATATGCTATTATTATTTACACTTTACAACGTAAGAACTGGAGTAGAGCACAGCAGAGAATATTCTGCTAAAAACCTGGAGCAGCCTGACTGGGTTAGTACCTCGGCCTTACAGAAGATCTCAGTAGCACTGCTTCCAAGCAGTGTTGTTTCTGTGTTGAGTGAGGTTACCAGAGCTCGTGGGGGATTTGGGGTAGGGTCGGCAACGCGCAAACGCGCTTGCAATACGGATTTTAACGCTACTTATTATATTTTTAAATGCAAGACGTTTCGGATACTTTAAAGCAACCTTGGTTACGGGAGGACTGGAAACCACAATAAATCAGAAAAGTTGTTTCATTATAATGAGTGAAATTCTAGATTCTTCTGAAGTCTTAAATAACAATATGTATTACTCATGCTAAAAACCAGGAAAATAGATAAATATTTCTTAAGTTATTTGTTCCCTGTTCCGAACTTGGAACTATTGATAGCATTATCTTTTGAACCCATAAATTTCTACAATAATTTGAAAGAACGTAGGTTTTAATTAAATATTGCATTCATTTTCATTTTAAATGCTGAGATAATAACTGAGGTGATGCCTAAAGCGGCCTATTAACTTACTATTATATATTCTACTATATACAGTTATTTGTTTAAAATGCTAATAATGTGAAATAGTAGTCTTATCTATTGTTAAAATTAAGTGCTTACTGATATTTATGTGGCTATAAAAACCGAAAGAGTTCCATGACATTGTAAAATATAGTATACTAGCGGACCCCGCAGACGTTGTCCTGCCCGGAAAACAGCTAAAAATGCTGAACAACCAAATTTGATTGCATACATACCGACAGCAGCGCCACCTACCGGGACCAATTGAGATGAAAACTACCCAAACTGCCAAGTTGGATCAAATTACAGACGTTTACAAAAATTTTATAAAAATTGGTTCAGTAGTTTCGGAGTTTATTGTTAACATACATCGTGGCACGAAATGTTTATATAATAATAATTATATAAGATTTATAATTTAGTTTTTAAGTTTTCCCAGTCACTAGGACTCATTCGTTATGTGACCATGGCACTAAAGTCACCCGAATATCGGAGGATTCATGGTAAGAGGACATACACAGGCCAAAGACGGACAGCAGCGTCTTCGGCGCGACCAAGCCAGTCCTGTGGTCACCAACCCGCCTGCCCAGCGTGCTGACTATGGACAAAACACATGAGTTCACGTCATTTTTGGCGCGAACTTGTGTAGGCCCATGTCCAGCAGTGGACTGCGATAGGCTGAAATAATGGTAAGAGGAAACCTAATCTCTAATTAAATCTCTCTCGTTAGTATTTTAAATGTTTCTCTCGCAAAATTTTAATCCCGTTACTAATAGCTTCCGCTGTGAATGAAAAGTGACACCGAAAACGACTTGATTCTCGTTAGAGATGCTAGTTTTTATTTCTAGATAAAAACGTCGTGTTTATTTAAATTTGATATTTTACGATTAGATCCTAAAATATTAGTATACTATTGAGGTTGACATCGATTTAGCTGTTATATTTATTTAAAAAATAAGAACAAAATAATAAAACGTGTAACAATTAAACGTAAATCTATACTAATATTATAAAGCTGAAGAGTTTGTTTGTTTGGTTGTTTATTTGTTTGTTTGAACGCGGTAATCTCTGGAACTACTGGGCTGATTTGAAAAGTTCTTTCAGTGTTAGATAGCCCATTTATAGAGGAAGGCTATAGGCTATGTATCATCACGCTAAGACCAATAGGAGCGGAGTCCACGCCGATTAAGTCGCACAGAAGCTAGTGTATTATAATGAAAGAACTGTTTCGGATTTTATCGCGGTTTATTAAGTTTTTTAGATGCCCGACGTTGTGGATACTTTACTGATATAATTCATAGGAAAAGCATTTAAATTGACTTCAATATGCATGTACATGTATGCGAATCTTGGTGTCACAAATGTGGCTCAGAAACAGTTTTCTTTTTAATGCCCGTTGTGAGTTTTGTTCACTTCAAAAAAGGAGGAGACTCTGTTTGAGAGAGACTGTATTTTTTATGTGCTATACCTCATAACTTTTTACTACGTGAAGCGATTTTAATTATTCTTTTTTTAATCGAAAGCTGGTGGTTGTCACGTGGTTCCATTTAATTTGTTCTATTTAATTATTCCTCGTAATGCGTTTTTGATTAATTATTATTTCAACAACCTAGATTGTCTTACTTGTTAATGTGCATTAAAGTAGTATTTTTTATTTGCGAGAAAACACAATTATTTAAAAACATTTTATTATTCTATAAATCGCACATAATTTATAAATATTCATTCGCTTTATTCGCTATTTAGCTAACTCATTGTTATATTCACACCTAATTTCAATAGTATGAGAAATATGTGTTTATTAAGGTTTTACGGTAAAACCGCGAAGCTTTCAAACTTTTAGTTTCAATTTGACTTTATTATACTGTAATTGTTTGCAAAGATCCCACGGTTGGGTTACTACATTGAAGCTTAAAAACTTAGGACGACGGACTTGATGAGGTTTCCCTCCGTCGGATATGAAGTATAACAACACAATGTACTGAATAGATTTAATTTAGTTCTATACTGTATGGTACCGCTGTATGAAACACTATCTTCTGCGCGCGACTTCGTCCCCGTGGAAAAGGACCAATTCTGTCATACATGATTTGTGCGAAACTTTAACCAAACGGTGCAACCATGGCCAACGGTCCAAAAAGCTCTCAAAGTCCAAGCTCTCAAAAGGAAAAAACCCGATTTTGAAACATTCTCCATTGCTGCTATGCTCCTATTGGTCTTGGCGTGATGATATATAGCCTATAGCCTTCCTCGATAAATGGGCTATCTAACACTGAAAGAATTTTTCACATCGGACTAGTAGATCCTGAGATTAGCGCGTTCAAACAAACAAACAAACAAACTCTTCAGCTTTATTATATTAGTATAGATTTACCTGCAACTAAAAGTAGTAGAGTTATACAGCTGTCAGTCACTTCAACAGCAAACGAAACACAAAAGGAACGAATAGAGGATATCATATAAAAATGTTAATGTTAAGACGTACGAAGTTCCGTGAGAAAGGTTCTGTATATAAGTGTTTAATGTTTATTGACAACCGCTGTGGTGTAGTGGTGCGAGTAGTAGCCTAAAACACCGACGCTTTGCGGGTTTGATTCCCGCTCGGGATGGATATTTATATTTGTACAAATATTTCTTTCGCCTCGGAGAGGCATGTTAAGCCGTCGGTCCCTGTTGTTATTATAAATACCTGATAGCGATCGTTATTCATAGTAGAGAACATATTCGTCAACCCGCAGTGGAGCAGCGTGGTGGATTAAGCTCCAATCCTTCTCCGATATAGAGAAAGAGGCTTATGCTCAACAGTGGGATGTTACAGGCTTAATGCGAATATTAATTGACAGAGATGTTTTAAAAGGAGTAAAACAAAGATTATAGTAATTAAAACCTGCGGATTTACTTACACCTTAACAGAATATATAATGTTATTTTTGTTATGTATTATTGAGAAAAGTCCGTCTTGATTGAAGTTAATTAAAATACGTAACCAAATTATTTAAATCGAATATTTATTTTTTATTCTTTTAATTGTTCAAGTAGGATGTTTTATCTTTTATATAGCAAACAAAAGAAAGCCTCTATAAAAATGTAACGAAGGTTGTAAACAGTAGCGCGGTGATAGCATCGTCGGCTTCTCGCTCGCGGCCAGCCTGCCTTTTATTGTTTTTTTGCATCGGCGTGCTGCGTTGTTTTGCAGACGTTTATTATGAAGGCTTGGCTTACGTATGTCAGGTCATATAATTTTATAATGTTCTTTTAAATATGTTGTTCCTATATTCTACAAAGAACTAGACTATCATTTTCATTATTTTAAATATATATTTTAGCTAGCTGCATGCACGAAAAAGGATGACTCATTGTCCCGTTACGCTCATTGTACGCTTGCGCCGCATCTATCTCTCTTCCACTCGATTGGCCTGTACGCCCGAGGAGATGTTTTGTTATGACATTCTCACGTTTAACACGTCATCCATAAATCAAAAGTCTGTAAAGTTACAGACAACCATTTTATTTATCAATACACGAAGGCAAGCAAGAAGTTACGATAAGTAAAGAAGTTTTATTTTAATTAATTTAATATATGAAATAAAACTATTTTATTTATTTATTTGTTTTATACATTAATTTAATAGTTATATAATATCACAGCGTCTTTTTCAAAATAAATTTTACATTAGACAGTAAAAACAAAAGGTACCATTTGATTCATCTTTAATATCAACGCCACTTCAAGGAGACGCGCTGACGTTGAAGTCTTTTCTATGGACACAGCATTCCTTGCGGAACGCATTGAATGGCCGCTAGTATGATGTTCGGTTTTATTCATTTTTCTTTGATTTATGAAGTTCAGAGATGTAGTTGTTGACGCGTTTCTTTGATATTTGTTGTGGATTTGTATTGTTAAGATCAACTTTTTAACCGACTTCAAAAAAGGAGGAGGTAACTCATATATGTTTTTTTAATGTATGTTCGGGATAACTTCGTCGTTTATGACGGATTTTGATAGTTCTCTTAGAGATATCCCAAGAGTAGTACTATGATAAGGAAACCAGGATCTGATTATGGGATCTCAGAGAAATTGAAGAGAACCCTCGAAAATCGTACTGACGACTAGTGCGTTTGTTAATTTTTTTCGTCTACTTACGTTGTATTACTTGTCGATGTAATTGAAGTCGGTTTTTTTCGTTTGCAAGCAAACACAATTATTTTATTTGAATATTACATCTCTTAAATCTAAATGAAAGTATAATTACTTATAACTTGTATAAGCTTAAGGAACTGAAATATGTCTAACATGTGTAGATAATTATGGACCACAGTAGAACATTTTATTATAATTATGTCTGAATATAACTACTAAACATTTTGCCTCAGGAAGAATATGTTGACTATAGCTTTTTATTAATTTTAACTAGCATTTAATGTAAGTTTCATGTGTGTGGTATTTTGACAAAAAAACATTACGTAGAAACATTTAAGTAGTGGATTAATCTGTTAAACACTTGCTAAAATTCATAGAAATCAGAAATACTTAGAAACCGAAATTCATTCAACACAAAAAAAAATTAAGTCATTTTAAAAACTAACATACGTCATATTAAATCAAATAAGAAATAGAAATACTCACTCATTGCAACTCGTGACCATCGTCTGCGTGACGGTCACCAGCGTCGTTGTCGTGGTCGTTAACTTGTCTCCCACACACTTTTTCCTTGAACACTCATCCAACACTGCATCCTCTTTTAAGGGTTGCAACACTTCCTTCACTTTATTCGGCCCGGTCTTGACCGTCGAGCGCTGGAACCTCAGACTAGCCATCGTTTTACCATCACTCGATATATCTGTTTCCTCAGTTACCACTGCGCCTTTTTTAGTCTTGCAAACTGTCTTCGAAGTCTTACCAAACACATCGCCGTCTCTATGTACAACCTCGTTAGAGTCCAGTAGTTCGTTTTTAGGATCGGAAGGCAGACCGTTACTGAGCATCTTCTTTATGCTATCACCACTTAGGTTCGAACCGAAGAATTCATTTAAATCATCGTAATTATGTATTGGTTTTCGTCTTTGGTCATTTTGCCAGGTTTTATCGAAACCGTATATGGGTTCCGATTCAGCGCCGAACCATTCTTTGTTATCAGCTGGTTTTACTTGCGGTCTCTCATCTGGTGCAGGTTCTATTTGGTTAGACGGCGTATCTTCGAAGAATTCATCTGTCAGTTCGGTTATTTGCGCGCCTTGACGCTTTGTATCGTCGAAGAACATGTTTGTAGGGTTGTTGATTTTTCTCCTGCCGTACAGTTGCCTGTAGTATTTCTCCTGGTCGCCGTACATCCAGCACACCTTCCACCATTGTTTGCACATCAATATGTTTGCAGAGTTCGAAGATTTCACGTGTCGTGTTGCAGTCGTCGACATTTTTTTTTGTTTTATCACTTGATGTTAAACCTGTCGAGATGGTTGCGTTTGGAATGATTCATATATGGTGTGGAATTATTGATGACAAATTGCCTTAACATTTTTTGTTAATATTTCACGTGAATATAAATAGGTAGCGTAAGATAATTACTTGTGTAAATTCATACCTTTTATACAATGTAGTGCATAATTACTAGTGTCGTTGAGAAAATAATTGCAGCTAAAAAGTGCATACGTATCATATTTGTGAAGTTTTGTAAAGCGAAGTTGCAATTAAGTATTGTAATATTTTGCCAATGGGTGTAAAAATTATAAAATTCATTATATTGTCTGCGTTTTAAAAATCCAAAGGTATTAAAGAAAGTATTTGACGTAGCCCTACCTTAATTTGATTACAAAAAAATAAAAAAATAAAATTTCAAAATTTCAAAATGCTACGTTTCAATTTCCTTCTAGTTCAATATTCGGTAGACAATATAATAACAAAGCCCTAGAACTTATTACTGATGCCCTACAGCTCTATTACAAAACTGTAAACTTATTTACAAGACATAAGGTCTAACTTTGCCTGTCTGTTCATCGTTGTTCATTCGATTGGAACTACGAGTACCCATTACCCGTAATTTCGCACTCCTGCCTTCTAGTAATTTATTGTCTTCCTCACTCCCGCTACGCGATTTACCGGTTAATTTGAAACATGAAATAGTTTTTGTATGCTGTTCGATGAAAAATCGACTTCTAACCGTTTATACTTAAATAGCTGAATCAGCCATATGTATAATCAGACGATTTTGTGCAATCGCTTAGGAATAAATATTTCTAGAAAATAATGTGTGTGTGTGCATGTTACATATACTGATAATGTTAAGTATTATTTTGACAACATCTTATTGTATATAGAAAACCTGTGTGATTTTATGAAACCACGGTAAATGTGAAACATTTTTTCACATTATAGACATTTAACTATAAAATTTTGGAATAATATTCCATTTAGGGTATAAAAATCGCTTTATCAATCTTACCGTGCGGCCGACCGTCATGCGACATGCAACACACCGACGAAAATGTTTGAGACGATGTAATAAAAGTTTCACTTTAAAAACTCAAGGCTTTAAGGAGCCTTAGGATAGCTTCTAGCGACTCTTATGTATTTAAAATTTTGAAAGAATTGTTTTTTTTTAAGCTAAGTGCTTGAGGATGTAATAAAAATATAAGAGAGATAAAAAATTTGTTTTGTGAGCGGTTTTTATAAGCGCTTTAAAGCGCTTTATAAATCTGTCATGTGCTTCGCGATGTAACCGCTTGTTCGGATGATGTGTAATAACATTCCGACGGCAGGAGATTTGTAATTAAACGTTCATAAAACTAAAGGTTTATCGCAGAAAATAAATACAAGCTTAAAAGCTTGTGTATCAGTCTCAATCTGTGATTGGCTGAACATCTTTTACGGTTCGACTTTATTAGTATTTCATTTAGTTTTTTTTTTAAATTGGTATCATTTTAAAATCGTAGATTTAATTTCCTTTGATTATAAAAAATTAAAGTTACAGTCGAGATAAAATTATTTATATTCTTGATTTAAAAATATTTATACTTGGGTTAGTTCTGTGGCCAAAAACATTATTTATTTTTTTTTGTCATAACATTTAGTATTTATGGTTTTGACTGATCTTTGATCTCTAAAGTATTTTTTTAATAATACTGGCGTCTACATATAAATAAAATGAATCTGTTCTCTGGTTTAATGTTCGGTCAGCCGCAGTCACGTTTCGAGGCGCAGTCCGTTAGGAATCAATTATCGATAAAAAAAACCAAGCAGCAGGTGGCCGCGGGCGGAACTGCGTCCGATACACTAGCTTACGACCTGCAGCGTTATGTGATGATTCAAACATTCCTTTCTACGTATTATTATGTTAAGATTGTGTGGAGCTATCTGATTTTTATTCGTTTTTTGGCACTTAAAGATTGTTGTATGTCATATACAATTATTAATATATTACCTACATCTACGCGATACTATTTTGGTCAAGTTTTTCGAAAATGTTTTTTATTATCATATCAAAATTTTCGACCCAGCGGGATTCGAACCCGCACTTTCCCGACAATCCGTGTCCGGTGCTCTAGCCGTTAAGCTATGGGCCTATACTCCGCGGAATCGAAAATCTTGATATGATTTTTTATTCGGTTTTAAGCAACCGTGGTGCCATCTATAGCGAGTCGTTTACAGTACTTCACTATTCAAAGTTTCATATTACAATGAAAATCTTTTGACAAGAGACGACACTAAGCTATTTTTTAATACGTATTATTTTTATTTTTGTGTTACCCACACATGAGGAAATTCGAAAATGTTTTTTATTATCATATCAAAATTTTTTTTTATCATGTGTGGGTAACACAAAAATAAAAATAATACAAGTTTTTCGACTCTCCAATTTTGTTATTTAAACGGATTGATTTCGAAATTTCGGGAATCGGATTTCCGGAAATGATATTGTTTTACATTAATGTAAATAAGTTAACAAAATTTTAGCAGATTATTACTAAACGCATGCGCATATATTTGTTACCATTGCGGTTAAAGACAAAAAAAACTATATGTATTTAATATAATAGTTCTGTCTGTGTTTGATCCAACTAATATTATTTTACAAAAACGTAAATGCAAATATCCACATGCTTAAGAAAATTTATTTACAAAAAAAATCATCGTACTTAAAGTATCATTTCAAGCTGATTAAATAACAGTTACTTTTCCAAGATACAACCTCCATCGATCGATAATAAGCCTGCAAGTCTTCCCAACCTGATCACATTAAATGACATCTTGTTACAACCCGCCCCGAGCTACCCCCGCCTCGCATATTAACTCCTACGTGCCTCGACTCCACACTACATAGATTATAAGCAGTCACTAAATACTGTACCATAATATTGCCAATTCCATCTCTGTGAGCTCTCTTTAATCTGCATTACATTTTGTTTTCTATGTCATTTGGATTATTTATGCCTGTGTTTTTGAAGTAAAGCTTCTTTACGCACGCTTGACTTGGGGAGTAAGCAGGTGCATGCGTGACGAAAGCGTTACGAAAAGTGTGATCAGGCGAGGCGAGCGGAGCAAGAGAGAGAGAGGTGCGAGCACGCATTTTCTTTCTCTCGTTCTCTCATAGCCAGTTACGTTTCGTATATCTAAGACACAGTGCAGGCTTATTGTGCAGGCCTATTGCTAAAGAAGTTTTGATTCAGAAGGTGATTCGACAGGTAGACATTGCCCTCTTTAAAAAGTTATTTTTAAAAGTTTAAAAGATTTTTTCTGATTTTTTTAGTCTTTCAAACTTTCTTTAATTATTACTGGGTAAAAATAAGTAAGTGTAAAACTAAAAAAAGCTCAGTATTGGCCTGTAGCGTGATGGGTAATAGACATTTATTTTTGTATATTTAAACTATATTTTTGATTGTTTGACAAGTTGACGCAATCGCCGCTGCAACTTTGGTGCGCCAGCGGTCGCTGATTGCAGCGCTTATAAAATATTTTATAAACTATACAATTTATCGGAGTCTAGATATTTGTATTGAGTGTGTTCCGGACCCCCGAAATAATTTCATCTGACATCGCTTAATTGAGAGTCTATACTTTTTATATAGGACACATATTAATACATTATTAATGCATGTATAAAGAAGAAAAAAATATTTTTAATCATAATAAAAATATCCCTATATCGAAGGATCGAAGGATCGGATCATACTTTATTACAAATTATAATCAATGTTGTTGCTATATAACGTCTAGCTTGACCCGTGTAATTATGTCGCGCTATTAAAGTAAACACACATACACATTTACATACACATGTGAACGTGTCTTGACTTGAAACACCATAATAATAATTATAATTGAACGAAAGTTGTTTTACTACTTTTATATACAGTCATATGCAAATTTTAATTGTATAATTGTTTCCTTAATTGCGGGTGAAAAAAGGTAATTTTGTTAATTATATGTTTTTTGTTTAATTTTTTACGACTATAAGTTTTTTTTTAAGTTTACCGACTTGTATATTTCTAAAACCGTTATCTATACTAATATAATAAAGCTGAAGAGTTTGTTTGTTTGATTGTTTGTTTGTTTGTCTGTTTGTTTGTTCGTTTGTTTGTTTGAACGCGCTAATCTCAGGATCTACTGGTCCGATTTGAAAAATTCTTTCGGTGTTAGATAGCCCATTTATCGAGGAAGGCTATAGGGTATGTATCATCACGCTAAGACCAATAGGAGCGGAGTCCACGCCGACGAAGTCGCGCGCAGAAGCTAGTATTATTATAATTGACATTTTCTTTATATTTGACGACGAGTTGGCGCAGCGGTCACAGCACTGGCTCATGCGCTGACGGTCGCGTGTTCGATCCCCGCTCACGACAAATATTTGTATTGGCCATATAGACGTTTGTTGTGGTCTGGGCGTTTGTGCTTGTGTATTGTGTGTGTTCCCTGGGGCCGTTGAGTGTGAAGCGTTTATTTATATAATATTGATTACTTTATATCAAGAAGAAGCTTTTGTCTTCTTATTCTTATATCTGATCATATCGGCTTAAGTTGAAGAGCATTTAAAACTTGATATACATGAAGGTTGTGCCACATAATAATATGCTAGGACGCATGGAAGGTAGCAGCGGTGAAAGTAAGGGCCGTTCATTTAAATACATATTATATATTGAAATTTCGTGAAATATGTTTCGTTTATGTTTAATATTGAGTATTAGTAATGGCTTTTTTTTTGGTCTAAATTTCACATAAATTTAGTTTAATTATTTACCAATGTAGAGTCTAGAAGAGCCTATAGTATCAGTGCGAAATTAGCTTTAAAAGGTTGTATATTTCTATTATATTTATATGAAAATTATAGTGAAGACATTATTATTAATGCTTTTCATATTGTAAGAGAACTCTCATTTTCTCATTTCTCTTACTCACTTGTACTCTCCCTTATATTTTTAGAACTTTATATATGATTCTTATGTTACAATAAGGTGCTATAAATAAGAAGGTATATTAGAGTAGTAATAGAGAGAAGTGAATTACCTGCCGTTCATATAAGATTTTAGATTAACATGGTTTCATTATTCAGTGTCGTGAACAAGATATTCGCAGTTATTGTCGAAATATCAAGCTCCGCAAAATGAAAATAATGTAATGGTAAATATCCCGTTTTAATAGTTTCACCTGCCGTTCATCTACTTTTAGGACACGAACACTTTTATTTTGAAATATTAGATCGATGTGTGGGTTCGACTCGTAATTACTGCGAGCCCACATACGCGCTGGATTACCTTCTCTCTGTCACAGTGTTAAGATTTACATCGAGTGCTATGTTATATTGCTGCTGTAATTGCTGCCTGGGGATGTCGCTAAATTGCCGCTTGTGTCCAAGAAGGCTGTTCAGCCTCACCGCACATTATATGAAATTTCATGTCCATTTGTAATATTTCGGAATTATGAATTTTACGGTAATTGTAACGTCTCTATGTTAGTAAGATTCCGTTGATCAGTCATGGGTAGGATGTCTTTAGGATCATAAAAAGTAGCTAGAATTTTGAAATTTCCTAGAATCATCATCATCATCATCATATCAGCCTGTTGCAGTCCACTGCTGGACATAGGCCTCCCCAAGCTCGCGCCAGACATCCCGGTTTTCCGCAATCCCCATCCAGCCTACACCAGCAATCTTACGTAGATCGTCGGTCCAGCGGGCCAGAGGGAATATGTATCACTAAACATGCTTTTATATTCAAAAAGTACAGTTTAATGCAGGGTTCGTGTATTTCCAATTTATTCTAAGTCGTATTGACAAATTAACACATCGAAATCTAGTGTTTTTGTAGAAACTAACGGAAAACCTTAAAATGTGGACTCACTCTTACGACTTACGCATATGCGTTCGCTTGTAAATACCTGTTTGCACACTTAAACGCATGCAATAAGACGTTACGACGGTAAAAGTCGCACCAAACTAAAACTAAAAACTATTCATATTTGCTTTGTTTAAAGATGTGACGTTGTATTCACATTGTAAAAGACAAAGACTCATTGCACATTAGTGCGTCTATAAATGGAAATTACGGCTTTTGTTTGAAAAATCATTATTTCATATCGTCCTTTACAGTCATCTCAACAGCGTTTGTTTATATTTTGTTAATGATAAATAAGTTTCTTACCTTAGAAAAAGACAACTGTGTGTGAATGTTATAAGATATTTATTCATTTGATGATTATAAAAAATAAGATAAAAATTTCATTTTCTAATTATTATTATGCTCGTTGTGCGTTTTTTCAAGCAAAAGTTTAATTGCGCAAAATTTTCTATTCTTAGCATGTGCACATGCACATGCTAAGAATAGAAAATTTTCAAAAGCACATGCTTGCCTTCTGTAAGCAAGTAAGTAAGAATATCATATAATCCCACGCACTAGATTTGTTCCAAGTTGTAGTCATGAAGTTGATAGTCATATTAATTATGAACTATTTATTTTATTTTTAATCTACTTGTATGTCAAATTAATTTTCATTGCTGCTATCATATTTTTCTAGATAACCAGAAATTATTTATTGTTGTGACGCCACGCTGGCGCAGCGGTCACAGCACTAAATTGCAATTGGCTGTTGCGCGGGCGGTTGCGGGTTCGATCCCCGCATGCGACAACATTTGTACTGGCCATACAGATGTTTGCCGTTGTCTGGGTGTTTGTGCAGTCCTTGTGGGTTTCCCCACCGTGCCTCGGAGAGCACGTTAAGCCGTCAGTCCCGGTTGTTATCATGTACACCTAATAGCGATCGTTACTCATAGTAGGGAATATATCCGCCAACTCGCATTGGAGCAGCGTGGTGGATTAAGTTCCAATCCTTCTCCTACATGGGGAAGAGGCCTATGCCCAACAGTGGGATATTACAGGCTGAATCGTGATCGATTTATTGTTTGAATGTATGTCAATTTTTTAATTATGAATCGCATTATGCGTGCAGTAAATTTAAGGAAATGAACAATAATTTGACTTATCTACATATTACGATTGTAATTCCGTAGACAAGAGAGTTTATACATTTATAAAATTATCTCATAAAGATGATTACTGCCTCATGTTATTAACGTTAAATTGCTTTCATCTTGTTATAGGAAACGTAATGATATTATTTTAAGCAATAAAATCTTTATGAATAGTTTTAATTGATACCAAAATGATGTCTGCTTATGTTTTTGTCTGTGCGTTTGTCGAGCAAAAAAGATGGACATTTATAGGCAATTTTAAGTTCGAATTTTAAATTATTGCGGAATACGATTATTAATGTATCCTAGAAACACATTAAAAAGTATTTTAACGTATATAACTCCTAATACAGGGTGCATGATATAGTAACTTTCATAACAACGTCTTAAATGGTAATTCAATTAATTTAGACGCGTGTACGGGACTGGGCGTTGGGCTACACGTACGCTGGAGCACGCAGTTTGTAACCATACCTACATATTCGTAACACGTCCGTTGCATTGAGTTTTGATAACTGTACAGTGTACAGTCTCTCACTGTACAGTGCTTTTATGATCTCCTGGTACTTCAAATTTAAAACCATTATTTAGTAATTCAAGTACTTTGCGGATTTATAATGATTAATTTTTGCTTTCATGATCTCCTGGTCGATCAAATTCAAAATTAATTTTATTGAAATAAACATTCGCTTAATTTCGTTTACGTTGGTTTTGGACTTTTGGATAACTGTAGATACCTCCTTTTATGGTCTCCTGATATATCAAATTCAAAATAAAAAAAACGAGTGTGCCTTAGAATGTTTCACAGTGTATAGTACCGACTCTACATAATGTACTGCTTGTAAGTACTGCAAAATTGTGTTTTAAAATTGTTTAAAAAAACCACTCTCAGTACCCACTAACTTACTTACATGATCCTTACAAGACGAAACAAACCGTGATAATGTAATTCAAATGAATAAATATATCTCTATATAGTAGGTACATAATGTATGTGCATTTTGACACTTAGAAAATTGAAAGGCTTTTTTTGTGTTTAATTTAATAAAATGCGGTATTACTAACAACTTTGAAAGACATAGTTGCATGTAAAAACTTGTTTAATATTACCCAACGTTGATCATATACAGAAAATACATAGATTTACTTGTAAGTAACTAATTTAGTAATATATCATTTTAAAATAGCCTAGATCGATACACACACGTTTTTGTACAATCGATTTAAGAAATCTTAGACGGACGAACGGTCAACAATAATATATCATAAATGAAGTATTTTGTAGCATAGATTTTGTATAATATTACTTAGAAAATAATATTTTCCTAATAAATATTAAAGTAAAAGCGACTTCTGTCCGCCCATATTTTTTACACGATAATTAATCACCAACATATCAT
Organism: Melitaea athalia; assembly: GCA_905220545.2. Lineage (NCBI taxonomy): Eukaryota > Metazoa > Arthropoda > Insecta > Lepidoptera > Nymphalidae > Melitaea > Melitaea athalia. Next base: position 19,120,097 of record HG992194.1, read on the forward strand.
ATACTAACCTTTTCCGAAACACGGTGCATCTTATAGTATAAGTAATATTCCGATCGGTTCAGTAGTTTTTGCAGTATAACCGAACAAAAAACTGACTCTCTATTTATTAGTATATATAGTTAAAGATTGCGTAGAAACTCGTGAAAACTCGTTTGTTATCGACTTTTTTTCTTTTTTGGAGGAAATGATTTTTTTATTTTTTATTCTAAAGTAATGTATGAGTATCTTTAATTTAATTTACAATCGGTAACCGAACAGAAACTAAATAAGGACATCGTGCATTTAAATTATGACATTTTAAACTGAATTCACTCAAAGTAAATTACAATGAATATTTAAATTACTTAGTTAATTTGTTTCAACAATATTATAAATTGCTAAACAGCACACCACTTGCATCACGATCATTTTTACAAACAAGCCTCCCGCAAAAAAGGCTAAATAAGACAGTTTCCGCTACCAGCGACATTGTTGAGCTTTTTTGTACTTTTTTCACATCCATATAAACTCGATGTTCGACGTACATTGCGTTTCAACTATATCAAAACTTCATAATATCGCATACTAGAACAGCAATGAGCATTCTTAAACCTTAAATATCGTCGATGCTCTCATTCCCTACTCACGTTCATATTTACTAGTTTGATTTGCATCGCCTGTTTTTTTTTAATGTTCGGTTATTAAGTGTTTACTTAAGCCGCAATGTAAAGTGTGTATGCAACAGGTAGTCGAACCGGTTAATGGGTAAACAATTTTACATTCATAAGACTTGTGTAACGCTCGATTAGGTCTCTATGCACTGACGGTTTTATCGTATTTGTAAAGGAAGGGGTAGAATTTGCACAGGCGAAAATTAAACTTATTCACCATGTTTTTAAGGTTGAAATTTTATTGACATTATCTTACTCTACAGTAACTCTACAGTTTGTCTTGTAAGGGAATATTATTTTAAATATTAAATGTTAGCTTAGATTATACATTCTTTGTATTTATTAAGAAAAGTATGCTGCGACACAGATATTTGAAATATTTGGTAAACATTTTTGTTCTTACGATACCAAATGAGAAGAACTAGTAATTCCTCGTGGTTTTAACTTCATTTTTAAAACTAGCATATTAAAAATAGAAATTAAAACCAATGATCCAAATCAGACAATAAAAAAAATTTGAAATCGATCATTTGGTTCTGGAGATCATTGTTTACATAAAAATAAAATGTAGTGCAATACAACAGCGACCGTGTCAGACAATATTGCTTAACGATAGCAATAAGCGCGTTTACATCCTAACGATACGACATCGAAGGTACTCATACATCGTATCGGATGGTATAAAAAGTCTTCTTCTCAGTTATAAACATTTAAAGTCACTTAATATTCATAAGTTCTGTCAAAACCGTCGTTTCTGGAAAGTAATGTTAACATTTTCAATTTTTAACGTAATAAATTACGATATTCTTGAAATACTCATAATATACTATGTATTGGTTTGGTAATAAAAATACATTCTAATTTCATTGAAAGTTAAAAAAAGTGATAAAATGTATTAAAAATTACTATGACAAGAATTTGAATGCTACGGTTAACACGACACAAATTATTTTAAGGTTTCATACCCAAAAGTGTTAAAGGAATTTTATTACTCTGCTTTTCCTACATCTGCAAGCATTGATATTTGATACATTGCTAAATTATTTATTAGAACTGTCATAGGTAGTCAAGTTTTAAGTATCTACTTGGAATTTGCACAAAAATCCATTTCCAATACCCAAATACGAGTCAGCCTGTAACATCCCACTACTGGGCATGTCCCTTTCTCCATGGAGAAGGAGAAGGAATTTTTTTTTTATGTAACTATGTCTGCAAACAAGCGTACGGCTCACCCGATGGCAAGACCGCTATAGGCTTATAGACGCCTGCAACACCAGAAGCATCGCAAGCACGTTGCCGACCCTATCCCCAATCCCCCCCAGGAGCTCTGGTCACCTTACTCACCAACAGGAACACAATACTGCTTGAAAGCAGTATTATTTAGCTGTGGTCTTCTGTAAGGTCGAGGTACTACCCCAGTCGGGCTGCTCCATATTTTGAGCAGGAAATTTCCTGCTGTGTCCTACCTCAGTTAAATAACTTTTATAGCGCAAATCTACAAAGTATTTAAAAATAGGCGAACTTAATATGTATTTTTTTGCGTTTTTTGTTTGTCCCATTTACAATATAGATTCCTTCACTGTAAACACAACTTCCACTTAATTAATGTGACAATTCTATCGTTCCCATTACAAAATTATTTACTCAACGTTATTTTAGAGGTTTTCCTATACGAGTATTAAACAGCATGTTTTCCATAATTTTCATACGAGCCACGAACTGGAACTGAGATTAAAATAAACATAATATATAAAAAGACAAACAGTAAGCCGTTATTCGTATTAAAGTACAAGACAGACGAACATTTCGACAAAACAGACTCTCTTGTAAATACTTGAAATATTGCGCAATCGACAATACTTGAAACATTCCGTCAAAATAACTGATGTCTCGGCTAATGTGAAATTATTCCTTTTTTATAACTACATCACGATCACGATTCAGCCTGTAATATCCCACTGTTGGGCATAGGCCACTTCTCCATGTAGGAGAAGGATCGGAGCTTAATCCACCACGCTGCTCCAATGCGGATTGGCGGATATATTCCCTACTATGAGTAACGATCGCTACCAGGTGTACATGATAACAACCGGGACCGACGGCTTAACGTGCTCTCCGAGGCACGGTGGGGTAACCCACAAGGACTGCACAAACACCCAGACCACGGCAAACATCTGTATGGCCAATACAAATGCTGTCGTGTGCGGGAATCGAACCCGCAACCGCCCGCGCAACAGCCAATCGCAGTCCAGTGCTGTAACCGCTGCGCCAACGCGGCGTCTATAACGTCTATAACAACATAATAATAATTTATCTTGTTTTGATGCATCAGACAGTCATAATGCGTAATTTAATGGCATACTTCTCTAGTTTGTTTTGTGTTTATTTGACAATTTCATTTTAGGGTTCCGTTCTAATAATCTGAGGTAGGGCACAGCAGGTAATTTCCTGCTCAAAATATGGAGCAGCCCGACTGGGGTAGTACCTCGACCTTACAGAAGACCACAGCCAAATAATACTGTTTTCAAGCAGTATTGTGTTCCTGTTGGTGAGTAAGGTGACCAGAGCTTCTGGGGGGGATTGGGGATAGGGTCGGCAACGCGCTTGCGACGCTTCTGGTGTTGCAGGCGTCTATAGGCCAGTGTTGCCAACTTTTTTTTTCAGAAGATCGTACCATATCCTAGAAAAGATCGTATTTTGCCTATATTTCAAGGAAAAAAATCGTACGTAATGAAATTTCAATAAAACAACGTAAATAATTTTAAATCGGAATGCTATTATAATTTTGATTCAATATTTATCATTTAAGGAACATGAATCAACATTTAATATATTAAGAATTTTTATATTTTTAGATATGAGAAAAGTTACATAGGTATATTCTCAAATTCAGATGAAACCATTGAAGTAATATGTACTAACGTACGTAACGTACCTCAATGGATGAAACCGTGATCATGAATGAGACAAACCGTGAGTGAGAATGACCGTGTCATTTCCCTAGATATAGATTAGTCCAGTCAAATTACGGCTGAAAATGGGTTAAAAAAACATAAAATAACGCAGGTTGGAGATTATGAAGGGTCGATAGGGGGATGTATTGATGTATTCAGAGCATAAATTCTAATTTGAGGGGTTCTCTTAAGGTCAGCTCAAGGTAATTTCGATGAAAACGCGTTTAATTCGATATCTCGAGGACGGTTAGTGTTAGGCAAAAAATTATAGAGACTTTTTCTTATAAATTAAATTTTTTTATCTGATATAGAGATATAGATATCTAGATATAGATTAGTCCAGTCAAATTACGGCTGAAAATGGGTTAAAAAAACATAAAATAACGCAGGTTGGAGATTATGAAGGGTCGATAGGGGGATGTATTGATGTATTCAGAGCATAAATTCTAATTTGAGGGGTTCTCCGAAGGTCAGCTCAAGGTAATTTAGATGAAAACGCGTTTAATTCGATATCTCGAGAATGGTTAGTGTTAGGCAAAAAATTATAGAGACCTTTTCTCTTCTAAATTAAATTTACTAACTTTTTTATCTGAAACTTTTTTTATTATCAATACTTTTCAGTTTATTACTTCCGAAAGGCAGAAAATTTAATTTTTTATTCGCCCTATTTTTCATTTTTCGCCATTTTCTCCCCAACCGTTCAATCAGTAATATTTCTTTCAAGTATACTTATGTCGATGATATTGCAACTTGGCGCAGATCTCACTCGGTAAAACAAGATATAACTCCAAAAATATTGGTGTTAGAAAAAAAGTTTCAGGAAAAAGTTGTTCATAATTAAAGGATCTACGACTTTGATAATAGGTAAAATTTCATAAAATTGAACGGTTGGGGAGAAAATGGCGAAAAATGAAAAATGGGGAGAAAAAAAGTAAATTTTTTGTCTTTCGGAAGTAATAAATTGAAAAGTATTGATGATAAAAAAAAGTTTCAGATAAAAAATTTAATTTATAAGAAAAAGTCTCTATAATTTTTTGCCTAACACTAACCGTCCTCGAGATATCGAATTAAACGCGTTTTCATCGAAATTACCTTGAGCTGACCTTAAGAGAACCCCTCAAACTGGAATTTATGCTCAGAATACACCCCCATATCGATCCTTCATTTTAATCCAAACTGCGGTATTTTATGTTGATAAAAGTTGTCGTCTCCTCTAATGCCAACAATTTGAACAATTCTCGAGTTTAGTTTATATTGAAATCGTATATTTACCGATTATGTATGTACAATAACAGTACAAATAACAGTTTCAGTACTTTTAGTTGCTTCCAGCACTAACAATAATCCATTTCTATAGTAATGTATCTATAATTCGTGGCTAGTAATTGAAATTGTCAAATCGTACATAAATAATTGCAAAAGTGATAATTTCAATCGATTAATAAATCGAATTAATTTGAATTCTCATATATTTTTCCTTCGTAATGACAATGGGTGTAAGATGTGAAAAGATCGTATATTTTGCGTACGATTTCGATTACTCAATCGTACATCGTACAAGAGCCAAAAAGATCGTATAAATACGATTTAAATCGTACGGTTGGCAACACTGCTATAGGCTACGGTAGTCACTTACCATCAGGTGAGCCGTACGCTTGTTTGTCGACTTAGTAACATAAAAAAAAAAAAAAAAAAATCTATACTAATATAATAAAGCTGAAGAGTTTGTTTGTTTGATTGTTTGTTTGTTTGTTTGTTTGTTTGTTTGAACGCGCTAATCTCAGGATCTACTGGTCCGATTTGAAAAATTCTTTCAGCGTTAGATAGCCCATTTATCGAGGAAGGCTATAGGCTATATATCATCACGCTAAGACCAATAGGAGCGGAGTCCACGCCGACGAAGTCGCGCGCAGAAGCTAGTATAATATATAATGGCGAGAAGACCCTGTAATGATATACTCCTGTAAATCCTTTTAGTATACAGCCGTATTATAAGTATTATAATATACATAAATTTGACATTTCTTTTCTTTGAGACACTACTACGAATTTTTTGATGTGAAACATCTATAGGCCTATAAACCTGATTGTTGGCGTGGCGATACAGGCCGTGGCGACGCATCGCCACGCATGAAACAGCTATAGGGTAGGGTTAACCTGATTATTGGAAATTTTTGAATTAAAAGCTGTTTTATATAAAGAAAATAAACGTTTATTAAATGCTTAACATCTGACAGGTCACGTGACGGCTCACATTTTTTTCACCATTACCTTCTTAATTAAAACTGCTACTCATATATAATAAGGATTTATACTGTACTACCAGCTCAATGTGAATCAAAAACGATATTCAGTAAAACATAATCAAGTAACAAGTTGTAACCAGTTATAACAGTGACACGCCACACTCGGTACTTAATCAATTAACTTGTCCCTCGCAATATTAAATAAGATATTTATGCGTATAATATAGAGATCTTATCTCGTTTATTCATTTGCGAATGATACCTCGTCGCGGGCAATTGTCTTCACTTATAATTATATAAATGTTCAATGAACTTGTCTATATACTTAATAATATTTTTGCATTGATAGTTGTGTTATGTATGTACTTGTATTTATATAAAGTGTTTAGTTACGGACAAATTACAACATTACAAACCTAGTACCTTTAAAATGTTTTTAAAGTTATACTTCTTTCAGAACGTTAGGGAAAAATTATAAGAGTAAATTTTTACGATGCGCGCGCACACCGTCACGAAAAAAACCGACACCCTGAAGTTAGCTAGTAAACGAAGAAGTTAGCAACGTGAAGCTAGCTAGCCAATGAAGTATAACTTCTTACGTGCGTACATAAGTACACACGCACTTTTCTTTGTTTTGTTTGTTGGAAATTTATTATTTCTGAACTTCTAAAAATGATCACAAATTCAGGGTATTGATATTTCATACATTTTTTATTACTAGTAATTGTCATTTACGCCAAGCTAGCGCGGGTGAAAGTGCGTGGTTTAGTTAAATACAGAGTAAACAAGAGGTTAGAATGTGTGTGTGGCCGTCAAAATTTCAAACAAAGTATTTCATTCCACAATCCTATGTAAACAGCTCTACATTTTTTTAAGTAAAACTTTTTTACGCACGCTTGATTTTGGAAGTAAGCTGGTGAATGCGTGACGAAAGCGTTACGAAAAGTGTGATCGGGCGAGGTGAATAGAAGTTGAGGGGGAGATATAAGTTAGTGAAGATAGAAAGAGAGAGAGTTACGATTCGTATATTACTGTAGGGGCAAGAGAGAGAGGTGATAGCACACATTTTCTTTCTCTCTCTGGGACCTATAAAGAAGTTTTACTTCATTCGTGTCATTCTACAAAACAGTCATTTCCTTTTTTTTTATTCACTTAAAGGCACCATAAAACTTAGTCATAGTAGGACCTTATGGATCTACTTTAAAAAATTTGATTTTGTATGTTTCACATATGTCCATACGTTATATAAATAAGATTGTTAACAGTCTCCGAGACTGCGGTCAACTCTTTTAATACGGATACTAATCTCTCGATCTACATCATAGCGACCCAATTCGTAGAGCGCCCTTAATAGAAATGAAATTGCTATTAAAAATATCTTGTTCGATATTATAAGTTAATAACTTAGACAAGTAATCGCAGATTATTTATCTCAGAGATAATTATAAACTTTTACATTTTGAAAGGAAATTATTTACTATAAGAGAGTTGAAGAGCCCAAGGTTTTAGTTGTGTATCTTAATTAGGTTTTACTTATTATTTATTTATTTCAATCTTTTAATTATATTAAGTTTCGCGATAACGATTCAGCCAATAATATCCCACTGTCGGGCATAGGCCTCTTCCTCATGTAGGAGAAGGATATTAAGATTTTTAAGTTAATAGTTATTATATTTGATGACTGCTTAGTGCAAATATCGACGACGCGTTGGCGCAACGGTCATGGTTTGTGGCTGTGGCGGGTTCGATTCCCGCACATGACAAAACTTTTGTATTGGCCATACAGATGTTTGCCGTGGTCTGGGTGTTTGTGCAGTCCTTGTGAGTCTCCCCACCGTACCTCGGAGAGCACGTTAAGCCGTCGGTCCCGGTTGTTATCATGTACACCTGATCTTTACTCATAGTAGGGAATATACGCCAACCCGCATTGGAGCAGCGTGGTGGATTAAGCTCAGATCCTTCGCCTACATAGGGAAAGACACCTATTCCCAGCAGTGGATGTTCCTGATAACAAATATTTGTCTAGAATCTAGATCATACAAAAGTTTGTCTTGGTCTGGGCGATTGTGTTTGTTTTGTGTGTTTTTAGATTTGACAAAGGATATCGTCTTACTAGGGGGGGGGGGGGGGATTTGTGTGAGGAGTTTGTTTACATATAACATTTAAATTCATTCAGTATTCAGGCAGATAAGGAGACGGACAGAAGGACAAATAAAAAAGACATACACATTTTGCTTGAATATTCAAGTTATTGAGTGTGAGGCGTTTGTTTAGATATAGGTATAATTGTATCTACGTTTGTGCGTTGCAATTCATTTAGTATTCAGGTAAACAGGCAGACGGACAAATTAAAAAGACATAGACTTTTGGAATATGGATAAATTTGTTCTCAGGAAAAATAAAACTTCTAAATATCTTTTAAATTGGACTCGTTAGTTTTATTATAAGTATACGAGTAGATAAGAGGAACCACGTCCCTACATTATTTTTAATAAAAGAATTTTCATCATCTTCTTCATTATCATAATTATGAGCTTGTCATAAGAGGCGATCTGTCTCACGACCGTTGGCAGAGCAATCTGACGTAATACCGACTGAGATAGTAGTTAAACAAAGATAACGAAAAAATGTTTTTGGAAAAATTTCAATGGTAATTTCAGAATAGTTTAACATGAACCTTAAAATATCGATGAAAAATCTCTTACGTGGTTTTTCTTTATTTGCTCATAAACGAAATTATGGCTGTTCAATAACTAACTGTAATTGAACTTTCTAGAGGATTCTATAAGAACTGAATACCGCATTATCTAATGTCTGTTTACCTTGCAACTATTTAATACATTTCAACAATGATGTGTAAAATAAGAAAGTCTGTTTCTCGCTTTCTTGCACACTGATGCGTGTAGGTTACATTGTACTTGTAGTAACTCTACTCTCTATCTCTACTAGGAATCATTTAAGAATATTATAAAATATCTCCCTCTCAACTTCCGTTCGCCTCGCCCGATCACACTTTTCGTAACGCTCTCGTCACGCTTTCACCATCTTACTCCCCAAGTCAAGCGTGCGTAAAGAAGTTTTACTTCAAAAATGCAATGGTTATTTATCAAATTATGTTTATAGGTATAAACATAGTACTCCAAGGTTGGATTTCAGGAACAAGGATTCAGGGAAATTATCAATCGTCTTACAATTATTGTTTGCTTGCAAACGATAAAAAACCGACTTCGAAAAATTTGTCAAGTAAATACGCGTTATCAAAGATTACTCAAAAGTACTCATCAAATCTCGATCAAATTTATTAATTTAAAAAAGACCACATTTCAAGCATCACCTTGCGCTTATAAAAATCATCGAAATCGGTCAATCCAGTCAAAAGTTCTGAGGTGACATACTTAAAAAAAATACAATCGAATTGAGAGCCTCTTCCTTTTCTTGAAGTCGGTTAAAAAGAAAAATCACCTTAAATTATTGGAAAGGTCAGGACAACTGACTGACGTTGACACTTTCCTATTAGTGGATACAATTGAGTTTCAAAGCATAATATGTTTTGACCTTTTGGAGTATTTTGTACTTGTAGAGTATTTGTCTCTGACCAACATATAAGTATGTCTCCCGCCTTGTCTGGGAAAACACGTAGAGCCTTTGATCTAAATAGCCTTACAAGAAAATGTATAATCTGTACATTCTTGATACAGAAGGTTTACCAAAAACGTAATGCTAATATCAATTAAAAGTTTGATTTTTACTAAAAATATCAGTAAGTTTTTGTAACTAACCTGCATGAGCATGTATAAGTAGTCGAATATTGTAGTCAATTCTATGACTGAGATAGCCACATTCTACAGGTATACATCGGGGGGCACGGCAGTGCCCCCGCCAAGTCGAGCGCGAAGCAAACACCTGCCGTACCATCCTTTACCCGAACCATTTCGCTGCATTTTTAGGCCCCTATTTGAGAACCTCTGGATAAGACCAGAACGCTGAAATTTTCGTCATCGAGTAAGATATAATCACATACTTAAAATCCAAAATTTCAAGTCTGTAGGTCATTTAGTTCAGAAGTTAAGCGAAAGCAAAGTTTCGCATTTACGACACTCACTCACTCACTCATGATCATCAAAATAGAACTAGTACTTCCCATAAACTCAGAGAGCTGAAATTTGGTACAGAGTTAGGGTTTAATGGCTACATAAAGGGAAAACTATAAAAAATAGGATAATCGAAGATCTGGAGTACCTGGTGACCCTGATTAAAAAACACAAGAGCCCAATCAAACTATTAGAAGAGATCGATATACCACCTTTACATAAAATATAATGCGAAAAACAGGGTGTAAGGGGTTGAAAGGTGGGAATGAAAATTCGTATGGAAGTATATGTATATAATGTTCGTGTTTCGTAACTGTCAAACATTTAATGTTCATCTCGTCGATATGGTAAACTCTACCCTTAAATTAAAGAACGTATTTAAATAAAGGTTTCGAATCGACAACATATATCCACAATATACGGATATTGGCGTATTTTAGATTTTAAAAATTAATAATAATGTCAGTAATGAAAACGGATTGACATTATACATATTGGTTGTCAAATATTTATTTATGCGAGCGTTCAGAAATTTATTTAGTGTAAACTAAGGAAAATTATCAAGCTACTTAAATATACAATAAATAAATTCTACTCGAATATTACACAAATTACACTAAAATATTAATTTCGCTCAAAATTTGGTCAAAATATAATGCATCGGACTAAGAGTGGTGGTGATACCAACACGTCAAGTACAAGAATCAGAACCGGAAGAAAGGAAAAGAAATATTTGTATTGTAATAATAAAAAAAAAAACTGTTACTAAAAAGAAAAAAATGTGTCAAATAAGAAATTCTAAAAAATAAATCAATATGCCTGAATATGCCCACGTTTCTACTTTCTACAAAAAGAAGTGAAATCCCACCAAAAACATTCTGTAAAAAAACTAGCCAAGTCTCGATGGAGCTGCTTGTTTATCTCTAAAAAGTAATGAAATCTAGACAAAATCGTACCAAGTCTAAGGTTCATTACTGCGATTTCTTTATTATTATAGTTAATGTTGTGTGACTTGGCCGTTGAAGGGTACACAAGGGTACAAAACCAGGTGCTACATGACACCATTGCACCAATCTGTCGCCAGAACCGCTACCCATTGACGATGGAAAATTGCCACTTGGAAAATGTTGATTGAATAACCAGTCAATTGTAGGCTTGATAAAGCTGCGTATTTCAATAATACTTTTGTATAGGCAAGCCTGAAACAAACTGTATAAAAAATTATTTCCAGTACCAGCGGACTTCTAATCATTGATAGAAGTCCGTCTGTACGTCTATTTTATGTTAGATCGGTGGTCGATTTAACGCTCCAAAAATAAGAGAACAGAAGTCAGCATTGTCAATGCTGAATTCATGTGTTATCAACAACCGCCTAAAATGAGACACTAGTGTCCAATTACCAATACCAGTATGGGATATTATTCTTAGTTTTGTACCCTTGTGTACCCTTCAACGGCCAAGTCACACAACATTAACTATAATAATAAAGAAATCGCAGTAATGAACCTTAGACTTGGTACGACTTTGTCTAGATTTCATTACTTTTTAGAGATAAACAAGCAGCTCCATCGAGACTTGGCTAGTTTTTTTACAGAATGTTTTTGGTGGGATATTTTATACCCAGACACCGGGCAGGAATCTAACCCAAAAATCCCGGAGCAATGACAGGGGTACAGTGCACCATAGACCTAGTCAAACATATATTTTTAAAAAATTTCTTACAAGTAATATAAAAGTACCATCACTAGTACATCCAGATTACCGCGATAAGCCTGTAAAAACATTACAAAAAAAGGCAAAGTACGCTTACGTCATAAAACGAGTTCACTCGAACTGGTAATGTTTTAAATTTTTATAAAACGCATGTAACCAGTCGTTATTTCATTGTAGTGTTTACTTCACAGAAATGTGATGTGAATAAATGAATTAAATGTTCTGTTTTTTACATTTAAATATACAGTACGACGCCCCTGATTCAGTCCCGGATCTAAGATTTTTTTTTCTAATAGAGTCCGAAACTTCATGAACCTCTACCTTCATCCATTTTAGAAGTAAATTTTAGCGACCAGTAACACGGCAACGTCAGGGACGGTCAGTACTCGGATGGGTGACCGCCTGAGAACACCGCGTGACGTTGACTTTTTGTTTTTATTTTCAATGTTTTTTTTTTGTATTTTACATTCCTTTTTTTTAATTAGTTTGCCAAAGAAGTTTCACTTCTGACATATGTACCTACTTTGTACGTACGCTATTTTTTTAAATAGTAACAGATATATGAGAACTTTTTATGATGAGACAATAAAACCTTTAATAATATTGCACTCTTTTATCTGTTTATAAATTTTAATCATTGACCTGATTATTGGTGGGTTTTTCTCTACCATATTGTATTCATTACACTGAAATTGTTATTCAATCATTAACCCCAGTCTGTCCCTCTGAATTCTACCATAAACTCTAAAGTTGCAAAGCAAAGAAGCTTTAAATATATTACTAGCTACAGGAATGAAGGGGGAGCATGTTGAACCTAAATATGAATGTGTTAACGGTTTTCAAAATTACATTCAAGAACAATTACGCGCTGTCTGCAACGGTCACTGCAACACAGGTGCACTAAATTATCCATTGCTATCAATTAAAGTTCGATAAACAAGCGAACAGCCATATAAACTAGTGTAGCCCAAATATTTTTATACGTTATACTTTCACTTTTTCGGAATTTTCTCATTACTGATACTTTATTAGGTTTTTTAATAGCTTTTAATCAGTCTTTGGAAAGTTTTGTAGATGTGTGTTAAGTGAAAATATTATTGATTCAAATGGAAAGTGTGTTCGACGAAATCTATGGAACTTTACCATGATCGTAATGATTACCATTTTGCATGTTAGAACAAAGAATACTTTACAACGAACAAATAATTATCTTTTTGCCAGTACGTTTAAGCGCTGAGCGATTTTAATTCAATGTATAATTAAGATTCTAAGTAGCCTACGGAAATTAGGACAAAAAAATTATATGTAATTAGTGTTTTGCGCATTTATTTACATTTAAATGAATGTCAAGTATCATGCTTATTTTCGCGTAACATTTGCGACGACCTAATATAAACCACATAACTTATCCTCACTGCGAACATTCCCCCTTTAATTTAAAATTTATATGTCAAGACGTTGGTTCTCAGCGTGTTATTAGGGGGAATAATATTATGTCCATCCACCTGAACACCTTTCTTCGAACAGGTGTATAGAAATTAGACGCGTTTTAATTCGACCGTATTATAATTCCGAACGCAACCATCAATTTATTTTACCTACAGAAATCTTTTTCCCACGTGTTTTCCAACTAATGACACTGTAATCCTTTGTTGAATTCACTTTCTAAGCACAAAAAGCACACAGCACTGAACCGTGTATGTCACGCAAGCGTGCTCCCAACATTCTCTCAATGGGATCCACAATCACAATAACATGGGCCGTAGTAAATAAACGCGGAAAAATTAAACAAATTTAAAACACAATCGCTTCCCGCGACTGCGCGTGCGCAACTGACTTGGATCTAGCCAACCGCGTCGCACGTTGTCGCGAGCAAGACAGAGCTATAACTTTCAGTAGGTTAGACAAGGACGGGTATACCGTAACAACCCTTTGACATATTCAAATACAGCTTGCGATTTTCTTTGATGTATTAATTGAAACGTGTTCCAAGTGTGTCACCGGCGTGTCATAAATCATGATAGTCTGATTCGAGCTTTAATTAAGTGTAGAAAGTTGAAACAAATCGAACGGAGTCACGCCTCGCCACGGATCGGCGAATGCGGTTTTTTTGAACATAACTCAAATCAATTTTGAATCAAAACAACTTCCTATATTAAAATAAAAAACCAGAACAACCGTGAGATACTACAATATTGACGTAGCCTTGACATTGATAAACATACATAATTATGTGTCAACAGGTTTTTTGCTTAAGTGTGCTGATGTCACTGTCAAAATCAGATTTGAATGTCATATGTACCTATATACATGACTTGTGACAGTTAGAGGGCTGTAATATGTCACACTATGTCATAATAAATAAAAAGCCATACATGCGTTTTGTTGTATGTGACTTCCATTGGTGCTAAAAGAAAATAAAAAGTCTTAAAATTTAATAAAGTTGAAATTTAAGAAGTTAGAAACAATGTAATAATGTGTGTAATAAAAACTTATTTTCCATTTAAGTTATAATTACACTTAGTGCACAGTAAAGTACAAATTTTGCATTGTATTGTAATTACCTATCATGCAAAAATTAGAGTCAGATGAATGTAAAACAAAAAATTCAAGCTCAACGACAAATCAAATGTGATTTTAATATAAATGAGACCGATTTGCTGATAAGCAAATTTAAATAAAACTTAAATTAAAACGCTTGACGGAAATAATTTATCAAATTAAACGTAGCCTCAATTAATCGACATACATTTAAAACGGTATAATATGATTACTATTCAGCCCGTAACATCCCACTGCTGGGCATAGACCTCTTTCTCCATGTTGGAGAAGGATCTGAGCTTAATCCACCACGCTGCTCCAATGCGGGTTGGCGGATATATTCCCTACTATGAGTAACGATCGCTATCAGGTGTACATGATAACAAACGGGACCGACGGCTTAACGTGCTCTCCGAATCCGAAAATCGGTATAGTACATAGATATAATATACATATACAAACTACTCAGTTTGTCTGTAAGTGTAATTATCAGGAAGTTCGTTTCAATTTGAACATTGTTGTTCAAAGTAGGATGTGAATGATTGATCATCAATACCTAATAAACATCACATTATGATATACCAGAGCTTACACTACAAGTTTACGTACCTATGCTATTATTTTATTCTGAAATTTAATTTTGAACCAAAATTGCTGATTTGCATTTGATACTACGACCAATGTTCAGTAGATTTAACTGAGGTAGGGCACAGCAACTGAGGTAGGGCACAGCAGGAAATTTCCTGCTCAAAATTGGAGCAGCCCGACTGGGGTAGTACCTCGACCTTACAGAAGACCACAGCTAAATAATACTGTTTTCAAGCAGTATTGTGTTCCTGTTGGTGAGTAAGGTGACCAGAGCTCCTGGGGGGGATTGGGGATAGGGTCGGCAACGCGCTTGCGATGCTTCTGGTGTTGCAGACGTCTATAGGCTACGGTCTTACCATCAGGTGAGCCGTACGCTTGTTTGCCAACCTAGTTACATAAAAAAAAAAAGATTCGACAATCGACACCAGGTGCGACACAGCTTACGAATGGTACTGTCGAATTGTTCTAAATACTAATTTTGTCTTTAATCTCCGTTACGTGATCGACTGTAAAAAAGTGATGAATTTATTTCTGTCAATGCATCCTGCCTGTGTTAACATACGGAGCCGAGACGTGGACACTGACGAAGTGACTGGTCCACAAGTTTAAAGTCGTTCAACGTGCAATGGAACATAGCATAGCCCATGCTTGGAGTTTCTCTGAAAGATAGAATTAGAAATTAGCAAGTTGAAGTGGTAATGGGCTAGTCATCTGTGTCGCAAGACCGATGGCCGTTGGAGCAGACGTGTCCTGGAGTGGAGACCTTGGCAAATGCAGTGTGGGACGTCCTTCGGCCCATTGGACCGACGATCTACGTAAGATTGCAGGTGTAGGCTGGATGAGGATTGCGGAAAACCGGGATGTCTGGCGCGAACTTGTGGAGGCCTATGTCCAGCAGTGGACTGCAATAGGCTGAACTGACTGACTGACTAACTGATGAATTTATACTTAAAAAATAAACAAACAATTTGCATTTTGGAGATAAAACACATACAAACACCGCTCGTTATACTTTTATAGGTAGTAAAATAGGAATCTTGTCATGTTATCTATAATTTTATTATACGATCGTCTTATTTATATACGAAATACTTTCCTAATACAAAATAAAGATAATATGATAATAAGATGTATTAATCCTTTTTTTATATTATATGTATGATTCGTTATAAGATCGCTGTATTAGCGATAAAGCCGCCGGTAGCAACTCATATAACTTGTATTTTCTTATATCATTTGTCATATTGTTAAAACTTTGTAATGGTGTGCGAAAGTGTGAATAAATAATTAGGTCTCTACTAATATTATAAAGCTGATTAGTGTGTTCGTTTGTTTGTTGACGCGCTAGACTCAGGAACAATAGATTCCAATTGAAAAATTCCGTTTGTTATTGGATTGTCCATTTATTAAGGAAGTCAGTTTGTAGGCCAGTATTTCGCTTCAATTAAAGTAGATAAAACCGCATGACACATCTAGTCTCCCTCATAGTTGTAAATATACCGTATATCAAACAACTGAATTAACATATAAAATAACAGCTACTTAACACACAACTTATTTTCCTCTTCAAATCAAATTTATTCAGAACTAAGGCCTGCATAAATTCGAACCTAAGTACCGGTAACCACAAGATACTACCCACAAGCACAACTATAATTTCCTTCAAAATTCGTGTAGATAATTACGGTCGGTAAGTCGTGTCGAGACAGGTAGGCTGTAAAAAAACACGGAGGCTCTTCGCCCGGAGCCTTCGTATCACTCGCCTCCGACGTGGTCGTGATTAATATCGGGCTACCAGTGTCTTGCGATTAAAGAAATATTTCGATCATAATATATCATCATTAATGAGTAATTGATGGTCCAGTAAAACAAGTAAATCGACAGCAGATGATAGTGAGCAAATTCGGACTGGAAATGTTGGATTTCTCATGACGTGGAGGATGCGCCAAATTTTCTTCATTGGTATTAATACGCCTGCCCAGCACTGACATAGTACTGTCTTTTACAGAAAATATGTCTCGCCATTACTTAAAGACTATTGAGATATGTTATTGCCTATTGAACCAAATAATTCCTCCACCTCCACCCTCCACCAAGAACGGTGTGCTTTAGAGTTTAGACCACACAACTGAAGTAAAACTTATTTAGTTTCCCCTAGAGTAATATACTTAGTTGTATACATATACGAAACGTTACTCTCTCTCTTCCTATCTTCACAAACTTATATCGCCCTTTCAACTTCAGTTCAACTCCCCGATCACACTTTTCGTAACATTCTCGTCACGCGTTTACCAGCTTACTCCCCAAGGCAAGCGTGCGTTAAGAAGTTTTACTTTTAAAACATTGTAATTAGTCCATGTTATAGTATAACGAAGAGCGTGAGCAGTGCCATCTGGCGAAACCTCACATGTTTATTTATCTTGTTTAATCTATAACTTATATTACATAAATTAATCTATGGTTTTGTCTCTGTAGCGCCAAGCTAATTTGAAATGTATAGTCTATGTCGCGTCGCTCCACTGCTATAATTGTTCTTGTATTCTTCTTGTTAATAAAAGTATTAAATCTGCATAAAATTTATTTTGTAGCCCTTAACTCATCAGTCCATTCTTCGTCTTGACAAATTTAACCCTAAAACTGTAAGTTAAAATTGAGATCTAAAATATAACACAAATTAGCACTTATCTCTTCAATATATAAAATAGAAATAAATCTAATTTTAGACCGAATTGCAATAATTCGATCGTGATCTGATCGTTGGATTGTTGGAAACACGTTCAGAGTGTCTTTTAAATTCACGGTACCGATGATGGGAGCACGCACATACTTGCAAAACTAATGCTAAACTAATAAGAACTCTAGCCCTTTAACCTTAAGTCCATTTTTGATTATACGTTTCTGATATCAATTTAAATTCCTTAGCATCCTAACCGACAATTTGCGGGCAAGGAAATTGTAACTCTACTTAAAGGTGATAGAGTCTGGAACCGGTTTAAACCGGTTAATTCCAGTGGTAGCCGGTCGGTGATGGATTTGAGATAGATTTTATATTCATTTCGCGTTACGATAACACCGAAGTCGGTTACTGAAGTCATATCGTAAAGGACTCACGAGGTGCTACTTCGTATCCTTATTGTTTGAGGAGTGCTAGAGGTATGGTAGAGTTGTAGGTATTGTTTGTCTGCTGTTAGAAATCATGGCTTTAATCAACCTCCGAGCAACCAAGTGGACAACCAAAAAATTGGTTGTCTGTAAAGTTGGTTTACGGACGATAGTTTAACGTGACAACGCCATAACAAAACATCTCTTCGGACGCATAGGCCAATCGAGTGGAAGATAGATAGATGCGGCTTGCGCTTCCATATACTATCACTGATCGTAACGGGACAATAAGCGTAACGCTTCAATGAGTCATCCTTTTTCGTGCACGCCATCGGCGTTCATCGATTTATTAGACGTTGTCACGTCAATAAAACATTAACCAATGTCAAAAATTTATTAATAAGTGTGAATTTTGACTTATAAGTAGTTGCGTATTACAAAATATCAACATCTAACATTTATATAATAACTATAAAAACTACTTTGTATGCACTTTTCCATAAATTTTAAAGTTGCAGTGACCATACTTATACTCAAGAAACATACAAACACCTATTCAAAAGAGACATCACTGCTACAGACAGTAATCAAAGTCAATATACATATTTAAATTCCGTTCGTAGTATTTCTGTATTCAACACAAAAAAAAACTTGATTATAAAGAAGTCGTCAAAGCGAGTAAAACTGGAAAATATGTCTAGTATTCAAGATTGACTCTGTATCTAATCATTGTAATCTGAATAACAAAATAGAACGAAGGCATATTTACAATATCCTCCTTTTATTTACTTGTAAGAATATTTAATGGTTTTTTGTGGAAAATATTTTCATAAATATTTATTAAAATGTCTTATAAAATATGTTCAGTTGATCCAATTATAGTTACTTTGTGTCGTTTGTAGAAATGAATAGAAAAAGTATAATGAAAGCTAAAAGTGTGTGTTAATTGCTAGGGATTTGGTGGAAATTGTCAAAATGGATTTAAAAATACATAATAGCTTCACGGTTTTCAACACTTTTAGAAAATTCCAAAATCAATTGTACATTTTCATAAACATAACTATAGAAATTAAAAAAAAGTTCATTTTCCATGACATCATTGATGACATGACATTATTGTTAGTCTATACTAAATACCGTAGTCTTTAAACATGTACATGTCAGCACATATAAGGCGTTACCCACGAAGACTATGTTTGGAACAAACGGACTTAAACATTTGTGTTAAAGTTCTGTACCTATTCACAAAATACAAGACATTCAAATATTACCACACGATCTAAACATATTATACATTAGTAAGTAGCTGTAACAAAAACACATATCAACATAATTTTATATACATAAATTGCTTTAAGTAACTTGCACTTATTTAAAAGCTAATGACGATCTATCTATACTTATTATAAAAATAAGTCCCCCGGCCGCGTCTTTCTGTCCTCCTGTCTGTCTGTCTGTCCTCCTGTCTGAACGCGATAAACTCGAAAACTACGCAACGGATTTTTATACGGTTTTCAACAATAGAAAGAGTGATTCTTGAGGAAGGTTTAGGTATATAATTTATTATGTTTTAATGTAAATTAGCAGAAATACGGCGATAAATGTTGAAGAGGTCGCAAAAAATCTCGCCAACGGGGAGCTTTCCACGCGAACGCTGCGTAAACTAGCAAAGATATCGTTTTATAATGTACTAGCGAATTCAAAATCTATAAAAATGCTACAAAAAAGTCCGCGATAGCATATCTCTATCTCTTAGGGTTGACTTACAATAACCACTTTTATGTTTAAATTTTTAATTAAAAACATTACGTTATTTTTAAAGATATTTTCTTTAGTTCAGTATTAATCCTTATCCAAATGAATATGTTATTTAGCTTAGGCATTTAATGTAGATTAAAATTGCTCTTTACACTATATTAATCAGATAAATAGTTTTTGAGATATCGTCGTTAGAAGTAAGTAGCAGCGAAACATTTAATTCTCGGCGAGCCAGCGTTGAGCGTTCTTTCCTTGAGATGCCTATAACGGCGCGGGCGAGTCCGTCCCCTCTGCCCCGCATCGCTCGCATGCTATTAAAGGAAATCAAAGAATGTCAAAGATCATTTTATCGAACTTTTTTTTAACTTTTTTGTTAAATTCCACGCGGACGAAGTCGCGGGTACAGCTAGTAATTAATAAATGCGAACCGAATACGATTCTAAAAAATCAAATAATAAACAAGCATAACATTTAACTCTTCTAGATAACTTAATAATTACTATTTTTTATTTATGTTAATTTAAAAATTACTAAAAATTACTTATTATTATTAGAGAGGAAACAAACTTGTCATTATAAAAAAACGAGTGTGCTTTATACTAGACGACTGAAGTAAAACTTCTATAGTAATAGGCCTGCACTGTGTCTAAGATATACTAAAAATAAGAGAAAGAGAGAAAGAAAATGTGTGCTCGCACCTCTCTTTCATGCTCCGTTCGCCTCGCCCGATCACACTTGTCACACTTTCATCAGCTTACTCCGAAAGTCAAGCGTGCGTGAAGAAGTTTTACTTTAATAAATTTCCCAATTAAACATGTCTAAAATTACTTATTTATATTTAGAACTACTAATGCTGTAATTTAAGTAAATTCTAAAAGCAATTTTACTTAACATTTGTTACAACCCTCATTGGGAAGCGAAACTCAAAATGTTACACAAAACCGCATTTCCACCGCAATAGTTATGTCATTTCTCGTCTGAGATAATAGCGATGCGGTTAAAGCCACGCCGCACATTGTAGGAACATTCTTTTAAGACTCTGTTGTACTATATGGTTGTGGATTACTCTATTTGACGGATGACGTTACAAATAGACTTTGACAGCGGGAGAGAGAATAGGCCAGTAGGACCTGTTCCTCCTCAATTAATAAACTGCCTTTAAGATTAATATACGTGAACAGAAATATCTCATAAATATATAATAGTAGTTCTGCTGTGTGGTCACGGCAGTAAAGAATATAGCCATCCTCTCTCTTCCCGTGGGTGTCGTAAGAGAAACGAACTTAGGGAATCGAACTTTAAAAGCCGACCGATGGGGGGATAACCGTACAACTGCTGGACTTCAAATACACAGCCTGAAGACGTACAGCAGCGTCATCGGTGCGACAAAACTAGCCCTGCGGTCTCCAACCCGCCTATCCAGCGTGGTGACTATGGGCAAAACACATGAGTTCGCGGCCTTTTAGGCGCGAAATTGTGGAGGCCTATGTCCAGCAGTGGACTGCGATAAGCTGAAGTGATGATGATGATATAATAGTAGGATTCAGTGGTAAAAAATAATAAATCAGAAACTTTTTACTGTCGGATACTATCGACCGTCAAGTAGTATCCACAAGTGGTGGAACAGGCCCTAAATTCGTCGAATTCCACTATACTTGTGTAATATTTCTATTCGCAAATTTGAATCTAAAAGTTCAAGTTAGTTTATTAATCGAGGAGAGGAGTAAGGAAATCAGTCCTAATTTTCTAACAAAATTCATACAATGTGTCACAACGCTTACTCGTACACCGCGTCCTAAGAAGGCTTCAATAAATCTGTTCCATTGTGCGCAGAAACAATGCGTCCTAGTCGCAGAATTCAGAATATTCCCATCTATTGCATCTCACAGCGGAATTTGTTGGATCACAATGGCTCACATCCTTTTATTTAATTTATTTAAATCTATTTGTCTTTATGTCTGTATAAATATCTTAAAAGACAGAGACATAAATAGATAATACACAATAGAATACGCACTAATCACTATTTTTTTTGCAGATCGTACCTATAACTTTCTGATTTGTACAATCAAAATATTTTTTAACTAAATTAAAATATAATTATATTTATGTGATGACTAGCCCGTTGGCGCAGTTTGTAGTGAACCTGCTTTCTGCTACGGGGGTTGTGGGTTCGATTCCCACCCCAAGTCTGGGTATAATATACATATTCATTTATATATTTATATATGTATTAGTTATAAGTATGTTTATCGAAAAAAAAATGTAGCTAGACCAGTCGGCTGTTCACAAGCATTCAGTTGCTTACTTTAGGAACAGACGACCGTGTGTGTATTGTGTAGAATTGTAGATATTTATTTATTATTATTTAATTCATTATATACAGTTAGTGTGAAGCTACCAGGGATTCAGAATGTAACTTATACTGAGAAGAATCTACAAGAATCTAAAACAATACTTTGTACTTCTTAGTCTCTATACACTTCCGTTATAAACATATATATTTTTATCAACTATATAACAGTTAATTTGATCATTTATTTATAACGTCGGTTAAAAAATATGCAGACGTACATATTATTGCTAATTCTTTGTTAATGTCAAGTAACCGTTACGAGAAGTCGACTAAACTAGGGGTGTATTAGCTACAGCTTGCTGCACGAGTATGCGGGTCGAAGAAAACATTATTTATCACATTAATAATTTAATACCTTTAAAACTTCTGTTCAATGTTTATGTTACGCTCAAAGATCGAAAACGCTCATTGAGCGGAAAAATAGCTCACAACGCGATGTGGTCACAGTAAAACATCCACATAGCGAAATTCGTGTTATGGCTCTAATTAAAACGCGCACGACGCGTTGTGGCAATCAAAGAAAGACCAAATAGCGAAATTCGTGTCGTGGCTTACATGCTATTCGATCTCAACGCGTTGTGGCAATGAAGAAAAGCCATGACGCGTATGAAATACTATTTGATTACAACGCACACTACTTTCCGATATAGATCCTACTAGGCCTAGGCTGGAAACGTTTTGGTAGATGTCCTTAAGAAATATTTTTCATTTAATGAAATCACGGCATAACGTGTTTCTCATTATCAAATATATTAAGTAGATATATAATTATATAATTTTTTTTTTAATTATTAATAAATTTTTAAACATTATACATATTTACAAGTCAGAACTTAAGAACTAAATATTTACAGATAGTTTTGATACAAATCATGTCCGCGTGGAATGGTGCCAAGAATGCTGGCAGCATTTCCCCGTTGAATCGCTATGCCGATTCTCTGGGCAAAAAATGCACCAGCCCTCTTGTCACCAGTGGAGGCATTAAGGCGAGGAGTTATCTCATTTAAGAATTTTTTTGCACTGCTACTCCAAGGTCCAAGTGTTTCGACTGCAAACGGCACGAAGATGTAATTTGGAATTAGTGACGAATATTTGTGCCGTTTCGTCGTTTCAGCTTTTTCCGCCGCGGCACCCGCTTTTAAGGCTGTTTCCCTTACATGAGACGGAGCAAGTGTGTCAACGCAGGTTGCGTCCCACAAAAGCGCCCGTCCCCTTTCCCAGGGAACCAACGTCAGTCCATCAGGTCTCTTGCCATCAACGCGACTAATTCCAGTAGGCTCGATAAGAGCAGGAACGTCGATGGTGGCAAGAGCTCTTTTTATGGTATCATTTAGGGAACCGTGGCGGGAAAACCTACCTGAACTCTTGTTGCAGGAAAGGCCGTGTAGTCCGAAAGAATCTACCTCCTTTCCGCACGGACATCTGTGTTCAAAGCACAGTGGAGTTCCCAACCGGAGACCGACAGCAACTCTAAAACTTTCATTGTCTAAAAGTGTCCCAAGATTTTTTGACGGCATTGCGTGTAACCAGTGATCTGACTCTTTATTTGATAAAGCTAGAAGCCTGGCACGGTTTTTGTCACTTGTAAGATTTAGCGTCAAATTTATATGATTATTGTGAACTATTGGCATATCCCAAAGTTTTTGTTTTGTAACATCCTTCGGGATATCGCCATTAGGACACCTTAACTTCCAATTTTCTATTGCATCTGTAGCATCTGTAATTTCGACTGAATTTGATTTTAAAATGTCAGAACATAGACCCTTAATACTATGCACAGAAGCAAGAAAAGCAGGAAGAGCGACACTAGAAATTTTTCTCACGCCGATGCCACCGTCTCTAATAGGTAAAGTAGCTTGGGTCCATGAATTTTCATCAAAAGATAAATTTAGAATTTTTTCTAATGAATTTTTTAAAGTGGCATCAATTTTTTCTAATGAATTTTTTAAAGTGGCATCAAAAATATATAAATTAAAATGAAACGATATTTATTATTTATTGAGATTACTTTATATTTTAAAAAAATCAATGTATTAAGTAATAAATCACTGAACACAAAATATTCATATCATTTGTAAATTACTCATAATTCACATAAAATGATAAGGGTTTTAATTTTTTCATGACAATTAAAATTCTTTCAAGAAATAAAAATATTTAACACAAATGTTTATTGATCACCAATAAACAACAATAATGTACCTATATTAGCCAGTACCAACCACTACAGCCTATCACAGTCCACTGTTGGACATAGGCCTCCACAAGTACGCGCCAGTACATTATGACGCGAACTCATGTGTTTTGCCCATAGTCACCACGCTGGGCAGGCGGGATGGTGACCGCAGGGCTGGCTTTGTCTCACCGAAGATGCTGCTGCCCGTCTTTGGCCTGTGTATTTCAAAGCCAGCATGGATGGTTATCCCGCCATCCGTCGGATTTTTAAGTTCCAAGGTGGTAGTGGAACTGTGTTATCCCTTAGTCGCCTCTTACGACACCAACGGGAAGAGAGGGGGTGGCTACATTCTTTAGTGCCATAGCCACACAGCACAACCTATATTAGAAATAACTTTAATTGTGAAAAATAATAATACGTCGTGATATGGTTAACACAATGAATGCTCAGAACGCGTCATGGCTTTTCTTCATTGCCTCAACGCGTCGAGATCGAATAGCATGTAAGCCACGACACGAATTTCGCTATTTGGTCTTTCTTTGATTGCCACAACGCGTCGTGCGCGTTTTAATTAGAGCCATAACACGAATTTCGCTATGTGGATGTTTTACTGTGACCACATCGCGTTGTGAGCTATTTTTCCGCTCAATGAGCGTTTTCGATCTTTGAGCGTAACATTTACATTGAATACATGTTCACAAATAAATAATTTGTTAGGAAAAGGATTTAATATTGTGTAAATGTTCTTTCAATCGGATTTAACCAAATCTTAATTATCACAATCAGTAGGAAGTAATTCAAGCTATTCTGCATATTAATATATTTAAAATGTATATAAAAGAACCTTAAAACAAAAGAACAAAGTTAGTAGTCTCATGAAGCAAACCTTGAGCAAATCCGAGGACAGGAAGTCATTTTATATGTATTTATATATTTTTTAGAACATTAGCTTACAATATTACTTAATTGTTTTGATATTCTACTTTTAATGGTTAAAAGTAGGAGTTAAGATAAAATAATGATGAGGAGTACCGATGAGAAAAATGAGTAAATGCGTAGGATTTTCGTTCATCTTTCATGCTAAAGATACAAATACGCCTGTAATGAAACATTGTTCTTAAATACCCCGACAAATTAATAAAATATTTAGAAGTAGCGACCCGCCCCGACTTCGCACGGTTGCAAAAACTATCAGTGATTCAGTGTTCCTCTACTATATTATGCATGTATTATACATATAAACCTTCCTCTGGAATCACTCTACTATTACTATTAATATTATAATACATATTATTATACTATGTAGTGATACTAAACAATACAAATTCTTACATATTGAGTAAATGCAATCAAAATCAAAAACAACTTTATTCAAACAGGCTTCAAAAGCACATTCGAGACGTCATTATACAAATTAAAATTATAAAGTGACTAGCTGACCTGGCGAACTTCGTACCGCCTTTTTGCTTCTTAAATATAATAATTACATATACCAAAATAAAATATAGCCTATCTTTCAAGTTGGATCAAACTGCACACGGTGTGCAAATTTGATTAAAATCGGTTAAGTGGTTTAGGAGTCCATTGAGGACAAACATTGTGACACGAGATTTATATATATTAAGATTATTATTTTTAAAAGTAAAGCTACCACCGATTCGGAATGTAGATTCTGCAGAGAAGAAACGGCAAGAATCTCCGCAGTTACTCTTTTGAATGTAATATATAAACTGTGTTTTAATACAAAATTAGTAATATCTTGCATGAAATACAGCGTCACTAAGATGTTTCTTAACTATATATCTAATCCTGCATCGAAGAATGCGCTTTATCTATTAATTTCTTTTTAATAGGCACTTTAAAATCTTGTAATAAACATTTACTAAAAGGATATCAATAATTAGTGAACATAATATTGATACTAAAACATGCAAGTTTCTATTACATTACAAAGTAAGCGAGTATACCCCGGGTATACATCTATAATTCTATACCCAGCCAGGCGCCCGTTACCTCACCTGTTCAACCACGCATTAAATTTTTTTCCAACCCGGGGTCAGGAACCGAAATCAATTAAAATCTATTTATTCGATTCAGAACTCTATCACAATATCATAAGGGTGATCGAAACTTGAAACTATTTTTGACATCGTTTAACTTAATGGTTAAAATTGGGTTAAAAAATCATGTTCATAATTGAGGTTTTGTTGTTAAAGACGCGTTAACAAAATTATGGATGGTTGAATGTTGTATTTCGTCAACGAGTAAAATAAAATGTATTGTAGTTTTTTAAAGTTCTTTTAGCGGTTAGGGAAAAACGATAAGATTAAATTTTTACGATGCGCGCGCACACCGTCACAAAAAATCCAACAGCCTGAAGTTAGCTTGTCAACGAAGAAGAAGTTAGCAACGTGAAGTTAGCTAGCCAATGAAGTACAACTTCTTATGTGCGTACATAACAATACACACACATGTTTATTTTTTATTTATATTTGTTATTATATTCTTAAACAGTAGGTACTCTTCATTAGGGTAAACCTGTTATTGTAAAATAAAATTAAATATGTCTTACCACATATTTTCAATTTTCACAGCGACACCGAATGTTTTCATCTGTTCGTCTACCAAAATGGTAAATTTATTATCTATAAATTCACCTGCTAGTATATTCGTTTATAAATACGCGCTATATATTTATATCAAAACAATAAAAAGTTACTTAATTTAAAGTAGAAGGCAACTTTGACTTTCTTCCAGACTTCTAATTCAAATACTACTACAAGAACTTGCAGGAAAGTTAACAGTTATTTATTGTTTATAATATTTAAGTCTAGAATGAAAGCAGCTAACCCGCACATATTCGTCATACTTAAACAGATCTACATGTAATAGTTATCAAGTTACTTTAAACGAGAGACAATAAATAAAGCCTGTTATCAACCGACCGCTTTTAAGATAAAACCTCGCTATTGAATACGGCGCCATGATTTGTGGACCCGACTGCGGGATGCAGGAACTATATCGGAGTATCATTTGTGAAAAGTTGGACAAATATTATTTACATTATATGCTACGTATGTGTAGTACGTATGTGTAGTACAACGTATGTCTGGCGCGAACTTGGGGAGGCCTATGTCCAGCAGTGGACTGCGATAGGCTGATGTGATGATGTGATGTATATGTATGTGTAGCCTTTTTCATTTTACTTACATATTTCTTGATAACTTGATAACCTTTGTAAAAGTAAGAAATGAATTTTATATTTTGCAGTTCGTACTGATGAAAAGAATACGAAGCGCCACGTATAACCCCGAGGAATATCGACTTTGTAAGGTAGACCCTTTGCGATGCCTCGCGTTCCTGTAGTATAAAGGTAGGGGGGAAATAGGTCAAATAGTCCCTTAGTAAACAAAAATAAAAAACACACACACATACACACACATCAGCCTATCGCAGTCCACTGCTGGACATAGGCCTCCTCAAGATCGCGCCAAAAATGGCGTGAACTCATGTGTTTTGCCCATAGTCACCACGCTTGGCAGGCGGGTTGGCTGGGTTTGTCGCACCGAAGACGCTGCTGCCCATCTTCGGCCTGTGTATTTCAAAGCCAGCAATTGGATGGTTATTTCGCCATCGGTCGGCTTTTTAAGTTCCAATGTGGTAGTTGAACTGTGTTTTCCCTTAGTCGCCTCTTACGACACTTACGGGAAGAGAGGGGGTGGCTAAATTCTAGACTGCCGTAAACACACATCTTAATAAACAAAAAGAGAAATATAAATGTTTCTATAGTATTCACAATAACTATAAAATTCAATTAAGGCTAGAAATAATTGTATAAAACATTCAATCACTATGAGTTACTACAGCACCTTATGAGGTACGGTCCACGTAAAGTGTGCCAGCCCTTATCCGGCCGTTTTGATTTAGTTCCCTCAGATGTAGTTGTTAGCGTTTTTCTGTCTGTATGACAGCTCGACGGCCCAGACGCCGCGCACGTTACGTTGACAAATGGTTTCCTTGCCAGCGCTCTGATTGTAACTGTCTCTTAGAGGAGATGACTTATCTCTCGTATGTCATTACATTTTTAACGGTTTATATTATACAAGCTTCTGCGCGCGACTTCGTCGGCGTGGACTCCGCTCCTATTGGTCTTAGCGTGATGATATATAGCCTATAGCCTTCCTCGATAAATGGGCTATCTAACAGTGAAAGAATTTTTCAAATCGGACCAGTAGATCCTGAGATTAGCGCGTTCAAACAAACAAACAAACAAACAAACAAACAAACAAACAAACAATCAAACAAACAAACTCTTCAGCTTTATTATATTAGTATAGATTTCTGATATGAGATTTATAGATTAATATACGATATTATAATGATAAGAGCTCGTTATAATGTTTTAAGTGATTATTAGTCATTACGCTTCAGCCTGTGATATTCCACTGCTGGGCATAGGCTTCTTTCCCCATGCAGGGTGGCGGATATATTCCCTACTATGAGTAACGATTGCTATTAGGTGTACATGATAACAACCGGGACCGACAGCTTAATATGCTCTCCGAGGCACGGTGGGGAGACCCACAAGGTCTATTAGTCATTATTATTTACGTACTCGTCCTTCGATCTAAAAAATATGTCTCAATTTCGCCTACAATAAACTGTCATTCGATATCCATTTATCCATTGATTTAATTTAAGGGACACTATACTAGTACTTGCATCACTGTATAATATGGCTATCTTCATTTTAATATAGAGCAGTAACGTTAATAAATGATTTATTAGCATTGTATATATTATAGAAGATATCTAACACATTCCTGCTAAAGCTATACTGCTTAGATATTGAAAATCTCAACCATCTTGTTTCCAGTTCTTAGTTTAGGTAGCTACTAAGGAAATTATTATTTTTTGTAAAAATATAAATTTTCGATTATAAAACTCGCGATAGACCTTATGCCGGGCTTTTAAAAAAAACATAACTGATCATTACTGAATATGACGCCATATAAATTAACAATAATTAATATCAAATAAAAAAAAACTGAGAACAATAGCGGACGGTAGTGCTGAGCTGTCATTTTCAACCAATTTCCGAGCATTGAACCGAAAAACTTATTGAACGGTCGCTAATCGATCTGTAACAAAAGAATTGACTTATAAAGTCAGCCATTTTGTAATGACTTCAACCATTTTGAGTTAGGCTATTGTGCATTGTACATTTAAGGCGTAATGCGCGGTGATTGCGGTGCGCCAACCGCAGCTACTACTTTGGCTGCAGATTTTTCTGTTAAAATTATTACAACTACATATCTTTGTATTCTTTTTGATTATTATTTTGTATTCCTATGTCTCTTAATTCTTTTAAAACTGCAGTAAATTTCGTGTGGTAGGTTTCGCGAAATGCGAGACTGAAGTTAAAATATGCGTAGCTAATTGTTTTCGCTTCTATTTCTTTCACGAAGATTACAATTTTTTTTCCTAAATATCTCAAATGTGTACATAGCCCATAATGTAATATTTGATTAAATTGTAACGGAATAAAAATTTTATCACACATAATAATTGAAAATGGCTTAAACTCATTTTTCATACTTTAAAGTAGATAATATCTAATGTTATTAAAAATATATAGTCAATTGCATTTGAATTTTAACCACAAGACGGAAACTATTTCCTACAACCTATATAACCTTTCTTTATCCATAAATTCACAATAACCGGTAATCTAATAGATTATAAATAAATGTTCTATTAAGAAACAAATTTGAAACTTCGTTTCACCGAAAACAATAGTTTAAGCCCGGTTTCATCTACAATTATCACGAACAATGGACGTCAGCACCAAGAGTACAAATTATTGAAATTACCCATAATTTGAGGCCATTGAATTACAAAACTTATAAGTACTTGAAGATTACGAAAAACTTTAAGTAGTAAGGTTGTACAATACTGTAAGTTACTTAAATATATGGTTAGATTTTAAATTTAATATTTTGAACAAGTAATGGAGTTTGAAAAATAAATACAAATCAAGTAGTACGTTTATCATACTTTAAATATATAATCACATGACTTCTGTTCGTCCATATTTTTACACTATAAGTAATCCGACCACCAACATATCATATTATAGTAAAACCTTCTCTGAAGAACGCTGCATCTTATGGTATAAGTATTATTCCAATCGGTTCAGTAGTTTTCGCAGTTTAACCAAACAAAAAACCGACTCTTCATTTATTAGATTTTTCAGAATTAATTTCGTCTGCAATTGGCCTCCATAACGAAACGAATTAGATAACAGGGTCACTACAAACCGCGCCAACGGTGTAGTCAAATTAATTATTAACAGCTAACAAAATCACAGTTACCTTAAAAGTCCGTATATTTAATATCTCGAATAAACAATTTTCCACAAATACCTGAAACAAAAGATAAACATCATCAGTGGTCTGTATTCTAGTCTAGACTATGTTGTAGTGTCAAGTTATTGAAGCAATATTTCTAGTAATTAATATTATCATTTTTTCTAACCAGTATTATAAGGTTACAGATATTGATAGGATATGTTTGTAGGTAATAGAACGTTGAAGAAGAATTTTCCTTAATATATAATAAAATCGTTGAGATTTCGTATTTTGAATAATATTATTACAATAATAATTTTGACAAAATTAATATCTATACATATAATAAAATGGTAGAAAAGTCAAAACTGTACATTGAATATTTTTTTAAAAGAATACTTGGGGTGTGATCTACAATCGATACCGAAGCCAAAAATATAGTTTTTAGAATTTTTGTCTGTTTGTCTGTTTGTCTGTTTGTCTGTATGTATGTCCGGGATAAACTCAAAAAGTACTGCATGGATTTACTTCAAATTTGGCACGAATATTACTAAGAAGTCGGGTCAGAACATAGGCTACATATTATCACGCTATCACCTACGGGGAACGAGCAGTGAACGCACGCAGACGACGTCGCGGGCAGCAGCTAGTATTTTAATATTTTGCTTTGATACAAACATCGTAAGAGAATAATTTTAAGAAGCTGCGTCTTTTTGTTAAAATGTTATCAAGTACTGAAGCGATTTTGATAAAACTCAACATAACTAGAGCTCACATATTTGGTCATGACATGTATGTTATATTACATAACAGATAAAAAAACTAATATCAACATAAAAATATAATTCTTATTTACATGTTATTGAACTCTTGCAAGGCTGGCCTCATTACATTCAAAATAATTTTCTGTGTCACTTGATTTTTTATGAATCGGCGCTGGTTTTTAATTAAAAAGGTCCTAGCGTCTGTTGCACAATTATCGCACAAAACAACGCAAAAAAATGTTAATTGTAAGAAATGTTCGAAACATAATATACCGGAATAAATAAAGGCGTCAAAGAATGGGTTAATTAAGCGTAGTAGCGGGTTCGATTCCCGACGATGCTATCTGTCCGCGCTTGCGTGTTGCGCGCGCATGCGACCGCCGACCAGTTCCAGACAACCCGACAGTTGAACAGAATGTTTTATTATTATTTATATTTAACTATATTCATCAACCTGCTAATGTCTCAGAGAGCAGTGACTTTTTATTTTAAATCATTTTCTATCTATTTGCTTGTTAACATCAGAAAATAAGGAATTTATTTCTTTTTTTGGAAGTGAAACTCCTTTAGGCGCATGAGGGGTAAAATTTGAGCGACTGGTAACGCGGCAGCGTCATGATGGTCAGTACTTGGATGGGTGACCGCCTGGGAACACCGTGTGATGTTGGCTTTTTGTTTTTTTTTTTTCAACTACTTTTTTTTGTATTTGATATTCGTTTTTTTAATTATTTTTTTTTAAATTATTTTTTCGAAGA
This sequence comes from Melitaea athalia, assembly GCA_905220545.2. Taxonomy (NCBI): domain Eukaryota; kingdom Metazoa; phylum Arthropoda; class Insecta; order Lepidoptera; family Nymphalidae; genus Melitaea; species Melitaea athalia. The sequence goes on from HG992194.1 coordinate 19,152,141, forward strand.
AGTTTCACTACTGACATCTGTGTGTATGTTGTACGCATTTTTTTTAATTTCCACTTTATTTTGTTTAAGATTTTTGATGAGGAAATGACAATTTAACTGACAACCAACTGAAGTATCGGGATATTAGAATTTCCAACGACAATTATGTCCGATATTCCGTTTTAATTTTTATTGTATTTTAGAAATTAAAAAAAGCAAAACAGATAAAAAAAAATGGAATTAATAAGCAAAACAAATTACATACAAAAGATTCTATTAATAATCTCATTGAACCGAACATGTCCAAGTTGTCCAACCATCATAACAACGGAATTAATTTTCAAATACTCGTAGTGTTCGGGAGCTGAAATGAATTTATCTCTACTACCGCTGCGTTATTGTGACGTTTGATAACTTCAGCGCGGCTGTAATCGAATTATTAATGGGTAACTGTTACGACGTTTTGGGGTCAAATATTATTAAGAGTTCATTTTGTTGGTTGCTACTTTATTATTAATCTAGCGACCCGCCCCGGCTTCGCACGGTTTCAAAAATTATCAGTGTTTCTCTACTATATTATGCATGTATTATACATATGAACCTTACTCTTGAATCACTCTATCTTTTAAAAAAAACTGCATCAAAATCCGTTGCATAGTTTTTAAGATCTAAGCATACATAGGGACAGACAGACAACGGGAAGCGACTTTGTTTTATAATATGTACTGATACAACTATTTATATTACCAATGTTTATGACATTAAAGAGAAAACTTCTGAGGTGTTTCTTGCCGATTAAGAGGCGGAGTTAGCTTCATCAATCAATACATAATTATAATAAAAATGTAACGGGTCGCTGTCTGTACATTTAAGATATTGATATAGGTTCTGCTAGAATAACAGCGTTTTTGGCAGCAAATTATTGCTGTCAAACACATTACTGAAGCAGAAACCTAATTGGCCTTTTCTTTCTTTTTTCGTTTTATATTATTTTGTATTTGTTACCTACCTACATTTTTGCTTATCGTTTCCTTTTATGTTTCTAATACTTAATTATATTATTTTATTTTTTTATGTTATAATTATTTTTCGAATCATTATTTATAATTGTAAACGGAAAGGCTAATAAAAGTGTTTTCTTTCTTCTTTCTATATATGAGAAAAATATTATTGGGACCTTTATCAACGCAAATAGCACCCAAAAAAATGATTGTCAGAATTTTTGTCTGTTTGTCTGTGCGTTATTGCACGCTAATCTCAGAAACGGCTTATCCGATTTAGATGTGGTTTTTACTAATATAATTATTGTGGCAAGCTTAGCTTAACATTTAGTGTTTGTTTTATGTCAGAAATTACAGAATCACGTTGAACGTGTAAAGTCACTATTCCACGCGGACGAAGTCGCGAGCACAGCTAGTACCAACTATAATTAATATATTAAAACGAATATAATTATAATTTTTAAATTAGGATCTAAAAAGTTTTTTTTAGTCTGCTCGAATAAATAAATTGATTTTGATAAAATAAATTGAAAAGAAACTGTTTCACTTTACTTTTCAAACATCCAGTTTTTTTCTTCTTTATAAGGAATGGAATAAAAGTTTAATTTAAAAGTGCCTTAATATCTTACAATCTTGTTACGCTAGTAAAACATATAAAACTAGTATTTAACCTTAACTGTATTATAAGATTTTTCATCTAAGAAATATTCGGCTTAAAATTTGGAAGTATCTCAATCTTACAGAAGAGCACAGCTGAATAATACTGGTTTCAAGTAGTGTTGTCTTCCTGTTGGTGAGTAAGATAGCCAGAACTGATAGGGATGTGCTATGATGACAACAGTAACTGGGGTAGAAACATATGGTCTTCAACTCGCTTGTGATATCCCTGTTGTTGCCGTCGTTTTTAGCCTATAGCGCAGATAAGCGCTTACCATCAGGTAAACCGTCTCCTTGTTTGCCACCCCAGTAGAATAATCTATACTAATATTATAAAGCTGAAGAGTTTGTTTGTTTGAACGCGCTAATCTCAAGAACTACTGGTCCGATTTGAAAAATTATTTCAGTGTTAGATAGCCTCATTTATCGAGGAAGGCTATAGGCTTTTTTTTCAAATTAATGCGTGTGAAACCGCAGGGCATAGCTAGTAAAAAATAAATAGACCACTAGTACGTAGACGAATAGACAATACCTTGACCGACAAGTTGCATTTAAATTTATATGTAATTAAATGAAGATAAATGAATTAATAATATAAGTTATTACGTAAGTAATTTCGTGGCGTAAATCACAGCGTTGGACGGGCGTGGTGAATCAGTGATGGATGGTACCGTTCCACCAGCGCGGCCGTATTCTGTGGTACCATCTAGCGGTGCTACGGTGACGGTGAGGCGATCGTCGTTTATGGTAAGTGGAATTAATACCATGATATGCTATAAAAACGTTTAACATGACACTGCATGTGTTTACGTTTTCTATGAAGATTACTCGTTATTAACTAGATATTTCTTGCAGCTTTACTTGCGTTAAATGATGCTTTTCAACTCATACGGAATTTTTCGTCGTACACCGTATCCACATATGCTTGCTCCATTTTACTGTTTTTATATATAACTAGGTCGGCAAACAAGCGTGCCCTGATGGTAAGTGATTACCGTTGCTTATAGATGCCTGCAACACCAGAAGCATCGCAAGCGCGTTGCCAACCTTAACCCAATTCCCCCCAGAAACTCTGGTCACCTTACTCACCAACAGGAACACAACATGGGTTGAATGCAATATTATTTAGCTGTGATCTTCTGTAAGCTCCATATTTTGAGCAGGACATTTCATGAAGGAAGTATCCATTTATGCTTGCTCCATTTTACTTTAAATCTGTCCAGACCACCTGATATACCTAACATTTTTACATTGACGATTCACCCTGTAACATCCCAATTCTGGGCATAGACCTCTTTCTCAATTATAAGAAGGATCGGAGCTTAATCCATCACCAAGATAATTTTTGAAGCACAAATACTATTTCGTAATAAATTAGACCAGAATAAGCATTAAATATGTACCAAGTAATGACAAGTGCCACGCTCTGATCTCGAGCGATAATTGAATTCATACGAGCTGACAGTTGTATTGTTCGTCTGTTCGTCGGTTCGTACGATTAGTTCTGACTCACAGGCATGTGTGAACATGAGACATCAACGATTATTTATTGTAATGTAGTTTAATCACTATTCTATAAGGGATTATTCACACCAGCCAGCCAGCCAGCGTTCTTTTCTTGAGACGCTCGCCGCGAACTGAACAATGAATATTTTGTTAAATTCGACGCGGACGAAGTCGCGGGCAGAGCTAGTATATTTATATACACATACACGATTCAGCCTGTAATATCCCACTGTTGGGCATAGGCCTCTTCCCCATGTAGGAGAAGGGTCGGAGCTTAATCCACCACGCTGCTCCAATGCGGGTTGGCGGATATATTCCCTACTATGAGTAACGATCGCTATCAGGTGTACAATGTACATGATAACAACCGGGAACGACAGCTTAACGTGTTCCCGAGGCACGGTGGGGAGACCCACAAGGACTACACAAACACCCAGACCACGGCAAACATCTGTATGGCCAATACTAATATTGTCGTGTGCGGGAATCGAACCCGCAACCGCCCGCGCAACAGCCAATCGCAATCCAGTGCTGTGACTGCTGCGCCAACGCGGCGTCACAGCACTGGATTGCGATATACACATACACAAAAACACACAAACACGTCGCTAAATAGCAGCTACCAGTAACATTGTTGACTCAGTTTTGATTTATCAATTATCTTTTTTAGTTCATCATAAAATCATTATAGAGTAGGTATACCTAAATAAATATTAAGAAATTTTGAGTTAAGAATTTAGACTATCAAAATGAAAGAGTCAAAAAACCTGCCTGCCTGCCTGATGTATAAATCTTTAAGTTACATAAGTTTAAGTATACATGTAAAAATACATACATAAAACCTAAAACGAAATCACATTATTTGAAGTCGGTTAAAAATGTTCAAATAAATTGATTGATGACCTTTAATAGAAGCGTTACGAACAGTGTTGCCAACCCTACTGTTTTAACAGTAGATTTGCTGTTTTTACATCGATGTCCCTGTTTTCTGTTTCATTTGTAATTTTTACTGTTTTTCAATTAGCGTTCAGCGTCACCTATTACACTATGTAATATGTTTTGATAACCACTATATAATATTACACAATGATACTAAATGTCAGTATGTAACTATGTACTCTTGTCGGGATTCTCCAAAACGTATTTTTCGGATATTTCAAAACATTTCAAACATTCACAAATATAACCATATTGTGAATTTTGTGAATTGGTGAAGAAACTTGTGCTTACCACACAGCAGCGCCACCGCGGAAAAATTATTTTCAGCTATAAATATTTTGAAAACTAAATTACGCAACAAAATATCGACTAAAACTATTAAAGCAGCCTTACACACTTAACACACTAAATCCGAAATAACCGATTGCTATTCATTTGAAGTCAAAAAGGCACATAAAGAAAAACAATAATAATTATATATGATTTTAAAAAGGAAAATGAGTTTGAAAATACTGAAGATGAGGCAATTGATAATGAAAGTGAAAAATAATTTTACTTTGATTTTTTTTTTTATTAAGTTGTGATAAATATTAAAATATAACTATGTATGTGAGTCCTGATAACTAATAAAAGTAGGTGATTGTTTTAATTATACGAGGAAAGTATGAAATCTGCCTTTTTTACTTTACCTACTGTTTTCTCCTGTTTTTTTATTGGTTATCTGCTGTTTTTTAGTTTCTTGGGGTTGGCAACACTGGTTACGAAATATGTTCAATTTGAAATTAAAAAAAAAGCTTGTAAAAAAGTTTTTAGTTATTCGTTTCATCTGAGGTTATCAAATCAAAATAGATTAAAATGACTTAGACTCTCCATCCCTAATAGGTTAATTATTTCATTATATAATTTAAAATTAAATTGAAGTATACATACATACATATAATCACGCCTCTTTCCCGTAGGGGTAGGCAGAGACCATTTCTTTCCACTTGCTACGATCCTTACATACTTGTTTCGCTTCATCCACTTTCATTATTCCTTTCATACACGCTCTACGGTTTAGGGTACTCTTGACCTGGCCTTTTTTCAAGACGTCTCTGATCTGGTCTTGAAAAGTCCGCCTAGGTCTACCCCTTCCAACACTTCCATTCACACTCGCCTTATACACTTTTTTCGTCAATCGTTCTTCATTCATTCTCTCGACATGGCCAAACCATCTCAGCATACCTTTCTCAATTTTTGTCACTACATCTTCTTTCAGACCACAACGTTTCCTTATCTCACTATTTTTTATCCTGTCACTCAGTTTAACTCCTATCATACTTCTTAACGCTCTCATCTCAACTGCATTTATTCTGCTTTCATGTTTCTTCTGCCATACCCAACTTTCACTTCCATACATGAGTGTCGGAACCAACACCCCCCTATGCACAGCCAAACGAGCCTTATTAGACACATTCCGACTGCTCATAAAGGAGTGCAAAGCTCCATTCACCATGTTTCCTGCATTCACTCTTCTTTCAATATCACTCTCACACTTTCCATCTCTTGTAAATTTTGAACCCAGATACACAAACTCATTCACCTGTTCTATTTGTTCATCTCCAATCACGATATTGCAGTCTGTCACTGCCTCATTTCTTTCAAACACCATCACTTTCGTCTTCTTTACATTCATCTTCATTCCCTTTCTCACAAAAGCTTCATTCATAACAGTTATCATCTCCTGTAACTCCTCGGCTGAGGACGCAAGTAATACTTGGTCATCAGCATAGAGAAGACATTTGACGAGTAACTCATTCATTCTCAACCCACTTTCATTCTCTTTCAGCTCTGCCAAGCAATTGTCCATGAACAGATTAAACAGCCACGGTGACGCTACACATCCCTGTCTAACACCTTTTTCGATATTAAACCATTCAGTGTACGCCCCGTTTATCCTTACACAAGCACTAGAATTCCTATAAAGAGATTGCAGTGCTCGTATGAGGATACTGCTCACACCGTACTCGGACAATGCTGACCACAATTCATTCCTCACCACTCTATCATAGGCCTTTTCTAGATCTACGAACGCGCAATAGACCTTCTTGTTTTTAGCCAAGAACTTTTCGGCTATGCATCGCAAAGAAAAGACCTGATCCGTACATCCCATTCCCTTCCTAAATCCCGCTTGTGCATCCCATACTTTTTCGTCTGTTTCATTCACAACCCTTTCAATCAATACTTTCGCATACAATTTACCGACGACGCTGAGAAGGCTTATACCGCGGTAATTTATGCAGTCCTGCCGTGACCCTTTTCCCTTATATAGTGGTACGATTACGGCTTTGCACCAGTCTCCCGGTACTTGCCCATTTCGCCAGCACAGATTGAAAAGGCGGTACAGCTGGCTAGCCACTATGCCCTGTCCGGCCCTCAGCATCTCGACGGTAATCCTGTCATACCCTGCAGCCTTACCTAATCTCATACTATTCAACGCTTTCACTATTTCATCCATGCTTATCTCACTTTCATCAACAATGACACTAGTTTCCATGGAAGGTGCCGGATGTTGTACCTGCACTTCCTCTCTTTCAAACAGACTTTCAAAATACTCCTTCCATCTCTTTAACACACATTCTTCTCCTTTTATAATGCTCCCATCTTGACTCCTGATTGTACTTAGCTCCGAGGTAGAAGTTTTTCCTCTGGCTGTTTTGATGGATTTCCAGAAAAACTTGATGTTAGACTGGAAATCTTCAGTGAGCCTCCTATCAAAATCATCCTTTCGTTCTCCTTTCCTTCTAGACACAACTTCTTTCGCTGCTGATTTCAGTCTTTTATACTTCTTTCTTGCTTCCTTTACCTCGTCATCCGTTGCCTTTTGAACTTTTTGGTTAGCTTTTGTTGCTAACCAATCCAACCACGCTTTCTTCTTTTCTTGCACAGCCCTTTGAACATCTTTATCCATCCACACATTAGATTTCTTTCTTACTTTCCTTCTTTTAGCTACCCCGCATACCTCAATAGCAACATTCACGACCCCTTTCTTAAATGTCTCCCACAAATCTTCAATCACACCTATCTCTTCTATGCCTTTGAAACTTGCTTTCAGTTTATCTACATACTCGTCTTTCTTTTCTTCCTCCTGCAGATTTTCCACTTTCACTCTGTCCAAAACACTCGTAGGCTCTGCCCCTCGGTGTCGCCACAGTTTAAAGAGGCCACGCATTCGGGTTATGACCAGGAAGTGGTCTGTGTCGAGGCCTACACCGCGGTATGCCCGAGTGTCTAGCACTTTCTTCCTCAGTCTTTCATCCACAATTATAAAATCAATCATACTTCTAGACTCACCCTCATCTCTTGTATACAAATGGATCTTTTTGTGGTCAAACATTGTGTTGGCCACACAAAGATTCCATTCCAAGCATACTTCAAGCAGGCTTCTCCCATTGTCATTCACTCTCTCGTCCCCAAACGTACCCAGAACTCCTTCATACCCATCACGCTTTATTCCAACCCATGCATTAAAGTCCCCTAACATCACGATCCGTTCATTTTCTCCGCATTTATTCAAGACCTCTCTCATGCTATCCCAGAATTCCTCTCTCTCTTGTTGGTCTCTTAATGACCAACAAGAGAGAGAATGAAGAATAATGCTTTCATAATTTTCATTTTGATTTAGTTATACTGATTTTTTTATCGCTGTGTGGTTACGGCAGTAAAGAATATAGCCACCCCCTCTCTTCCCGTGGGTGTCGCAAGAGGGGACTAAGGGATAACACAGTTCTACTACCACCTTGGAACTTATAGAGCCGACCGATGGCGGGATAACCATCAAACTGCTGGCTTTGAAATACACAGGCCGAAGACGGGAAGCAGCGTCTTTGGTGCGACAAAGCCAGCCCAGCGGTTACCAACCCGCCTGCACAGCGTGGTGACTATGGGCAACACATATGAGGCCTATGTCCACCAGTGGACTGCGATAGGCTGAAGTGATAGCCTATCGCGTGATGCCATGTTTTTTATATTTTGTTTTTATTTTATTAATTTTCTTGTTTTCTGCTCACACACATGTGTATTATTTACATATATGTATTAGAACTTTTTCGTATATAGTAGGTACGTATAACTAAAATTTGTATTCATTTTTGTTCATCGCTAAAGAATAATACTCTTGTAGATTTTTATTAATGACTAATATAGCGGTTTGGTCTTCCTTTTAGCATACATAGCTGAATACTTAATGATTATTCAGTACTAGCTGCTGCCCGCGACGTCGTCTGCGTGCGTTCACTGCTCGTTCCCTGTAGGTGATAGCGTGATAATATGTAGCCTATATTCTGACCCGACTTCTTAATAATATTCGTGCTAAATTTGAAGTAAATCCATGCAGTACTTTTTGAGTTTATCCCGGACATACATTTGAATAAATAAAGGTTCACTGCTCGTTCCCCGTAGGTGATAGCGTGATAATATATAGCCTATGTTCTGACCCGACTTCTTAACAATATTCGTGCCAAATTTGAAGTAAATCCATGCAGTACTTTCTGAGTTTATCCCGGACATACATACAGACAAACAGACAAACAGATAAACAGACAAACAGACAAAAATTCTAAAAACTATATTTTTGGCTTCGGTATCGATTGTAGATCACACCCCAAGTATTCTTTAAAAAAAATATTCAATGTACAGTTTTGACTTTTCTACCATTTTATTATATGTATAGATTAACATTTTTAAAAGAGTTTCTTTCCAGTTATTCTCAGCAAAATCTACATTTAAATTAACCTATAAATAATCAATTTATCAAGGAATAATGTCCTAATTTGTAAATTTAAGTCTTCTTCGAATAAAGAATCAAGCTTTATATTTTAGTACCTTGTGCGTCTTGTTGGCGTATTATAAAAAACGAAAATAAAATAATAAGCATCCGAAATGTCGGTGACGTTCTACCTGTCAGCCTCTCCTGAGCATAGACACGCACGCCGCGGGCGAAACAAACCTCGAATTATGGACCATTTGTCTATTGGGAATTTTTCTTTATGGTATTTTTTGTTGCACCGTGTTTTGTTTTTGAGAATAGAATTGTGTAATTTCAAGTTGGTTGTTTGGATGGTGTGTATATAAACTGTAGTAAGGTGTGTTGATGAATAAGTAGCTATCTATACTAATATATAAAGCTGAAGAGTTTGTTTGTTTGGTTGTTTGTTTGTTTGTTTGTTTGTTTGTTTGAACGCGGTAATCTCTGGAACTACTGGGCCGATTTGAAAAATTCTTTCAGTGTTAGATAGCCCATTTATCGAGGAAGGCTATAGGCTATGTATCATCACGCTAAGACCAATAGGAGCGGAGTCCACGCCGACGAAGTCGCGCGCAGAAGCTAGTTATGGAATAAAATCCTATGGTTTTTTATAGTTAAAGTTTAGTTAATAGTTAAATACAAGTGCTCTCTGCAGCGTGTCATATATTGTAATTATATAGCGGTGATGTATGACTATCTATCTACTTGAAATGTTGTCTTCCTGTTCCCTTGTAGGACAAAACAAAGCCTATGTCCTACATCTGTACTGAAATGCCTCACTTACTTATAGAAAGAAAAATAGTAGTAATAGACCTCTGTCTATACCTTTACGGCTTATAAGACTAGTTTACAAATTTATTCAAATAGTTGTTGTTAGTTTTAATAAACTATTTTAAATGAAAATGGCGCACCACCAATTTACTAATCTGCTGATTGAAAAAACTTAAAACAGAGTCATTAAATGCTATTTATTTACAAAAATTAAGTTAAAACTTCTTTATTTAAGTAGCATGTAGCGAAGCATACAAAATTTTATAATTCATACATAGTTACATAAATGATTAATATGTGTACTATATATTATTTTATATATTATTTTATATATTATTTTCAAAAGAGTAAGTGCGGAGTTTCTTGACCATTCTTCTCGGCAGAACCTACATTCCGAATCGGTGGTAGCTTCACTTTTACAAAAATAATAATCACTTTAAAATTTTAATTTGTAAAATGACGGCTCGAAAGTGTTTTTATTTTATCCTGCATAAAAGACAGCGCCATTAAACCCTCACATCTTTCTCACTTATGTAATCTAGTAGAGTAATATGCTCTACAGATAAACCCTTTTCAGTTGTACAAATTATTTACGATAAAAGGCTCGTAAAGAAAAGACGAAAAGGATAACAATGACGGTTCCTGATCGAACCGAACAAAAACAGCGGGGCATGTGTGATAGTAACGCTTGGTACAGACTGGACGAATTAGGGAAAATAATAAAAGAAAATATTGTAAATTTTACTTATTGATGTTTTTATATATTTATTACTAGCTTCTGCGCGCGACTTCGTCCCCGTGGAATAGGACCAATTCTTTCATACATGATTTGAGCGAAACTTTAACCTTTTACGCCGCGGAAGATCTCAAAAGGAAAAAAACCCCGATTTTGAAATATTCTTCATTTGTGCTACCCTCCTCTTGGTCTTAGCGTGATGATATATAGCCTATAGCCTTCGTCGATAAATGGGCTATCTAACACTGAAAGAATTTTTCAAATCTGTCCAGTAGATCCTGAGATTAGCGCGTTCAAACAAACAAACAAACTCTTCAGCTTTATTATATTACTAGCTTCTGCGCGCGACTTCGTCGGCGTGGACTCCGCTCCTGTTGGTCTTAGCGTGATGATATATAGCCTATAGCCTTCCTCGATAAATGGGCTATCTAACACTGAAAGAATTTTTCAAATCGGTCCAGTAGATCCTGAGATTAGCGCGTTCAAACAAACAAACAAACAAACAAACAAACTCTTCAGCTTTATTATATTAGTATAGATAGTATAGATTTTAATTTAATTTTGATATATTAGTTAAAGTGTAGACTAAGTATGTATATTTCTGATGAATTGAATTACCGGAGATTCACTTGGATTCTTGTTCGCTGAATCTATATTACGGATCGTTAGCAGCTTCATTTTCATTATAATTATCAACTTTATTATATTTTACTGAGGTAGAGCATAGTAGGAAATTTCCTGCTTCTAAAGCCTACTTTAATAAATTATTTTTTTTATTATTATAAAAAAAGTGTGTATGTACTTATGTACTCACGTAAGAACTTAGAAGTTATATATCATTGGCTAGCTAACTTCACGTTGCTAACTTCTTCGTGTCGGTTATTTTCGTGTGCGCGCATCGTTAAAAATTTACTCTCATCATTTTTCCCTAACGCGCCAAAAGAAGTATAACTACAAAATATGTTAAATTAAATCACTTTGAGGCTGTTTTTTTACCAAATAGATACATCAATAATAATTAATTGTACTGAATGATTGATAAACGCATAAGAGTTTAATTTTTTCAAAAAGACATTGACATCATATTTTAAAAATATTTACGTCCAACACGTGCATTTTAAAAACAATTTGTGGACGCAAGTTTATAGTGTCTACCATTAAAAATGTAGAACAAATATTCCATGTAAAATATTCGTTAATAATTATTTAACCTTGTCTAGCCCCATCGCCCGGTCCGCCTCCCGGTGGGCGGATCTCGACGAAATGTTGAACGCGAGTAATAGATAGCCTCCGAGTCCGAGCCATTACTTGCCCCGAAATATCTGACCAACTGAGATACTCGGTATAAAATTGAGAGGTGAAATCTGTTTGTACTTTCTAGGAGATTTAGAACGAAATTTAATGTAGGTATTTAGATTCTTTACGTAATTTATTATCTACGTAAGATTGTGGGTGGAGGCTGAATGGAGATTGGGGAGAACCGAGGCGTTTGGCGCGAGCTTCGGGAGGCCTATGTCCAGCAGTGGACTGCGATAGGCTCATGTGAAGATTCTTTACATAACGCTTCAGCCTGTAATATCCCACTGTTGGGCATAGGCCTCTTTCCCCAAGTACGAGAAGGATCAGAGCTTAATTCACCACGCCACTCCATTGCGTCGAGGTCAGATCATAACCTAATATAATTACATAAAAACCGCTAACAAACTACTGGCGTTACGCTTCGTAAAAAGTTTGAGCGTCTCCAAAATATGGTTCCAAAAATTCAAAAAAGGAATCCAGGGTTAAGTAAGATTGGGTACGGAACCCCATCTGACGGAACAGACGAAAGTTAGCGTCCAGTTTGTCGCGCTCCAACAAATACAACAATCGGCGTGACGATCGAATCGTCTGATAAAAAATAAAAATCGATTTAAACTCGATTTGTCGCTCTCAACCGTTTCCTCGTTTTAGAGATGGCGACTTTGTGTTCGATTAATTAAAAAAAAAATGCTTTGAAATATTAAATAGGACCACCGGGGTGTAGCTTGTAGCTTAATAAGCATTTGGTAATTTTTAAATTGTCATATTTTTGTTTGTAACGTTTTTGAAAAAAAAAATATCTTATGAGCTAAATTTTATGTCATGTAATTAATTATATTAAAACACATTTATAATAAAAATTAATTGTTCAATAACTTTATTTATAAATAATAATAAAAAAAGATATATTTGTCGAAAATCGAACGTAATTTTTTTCTTTTCTACTCGTAGTAATATTTCAATTTTAAAAAAAAAATGTTTAAAAGGTAGAATCAATGACATTCCTATTCGAATTTCGTTTTAAAATTATTTCTTCTTCTATAACGTCGCTGACTAAGCTCTTTGGTATTTTTTGGCATGATAGACATTGCCAAATCGTTTAATTCGAAGTAATAGCCGGAAACCGACCGAAAGGTAATAATTTGAAATCAATATGAATCCACAAAACGCATACAACTAAGCCTTGTAATAAAACTTTACAATGCTATTGCGGCATACGCTGTGCAGTGTCTGATAGCGGTACTAATGTGGACGAAGTTCCAGCTACTGATCATAGATGGCGGTAGCAACCTTTAAGTTTTAACCTTAGAACACTACATATTAGAAAATACATCACTAAAATTTTATTTAAAATTATTATAAAAAATTATACAATATTTAACAGTTGACTTAAAATGCCAAAGCCATGTTTAAAATATTAATAGAAAAAAATTTTGTAAGACACACCTAGGAACATCTCATAATCAAGATCACATCGGGTACCTAACATTTACTGATGTTTTTATTGCTTTTCTTTTTAGCAGCCTTTTTAATAAAATTATAATCTCCCTCTTAAGTCAATAAAAATGAAAATAGTTAATTCTGAACTGGGAACAAACAACTTAAAATTTTCTCATAATTACATTATTCTTACAATGATTGCACTTCTATTATTCTTTAAATTCTCACATCTATGTCCCTAACCCCTAAAATTGCTTATAGCCATTCGCTCATATATTCATTTACAAGGGTTTTTATTCGCCCCCGAGCTGTTTCATAACGATGTAACATGGAAAACCATTGTCTGAAATCGTTGCAATAACAATTATACTTTAAATACTTATTGCGAAATATAATGCGAGTTTCGTGCGGACTCGTCTAATTTCTCAATCATAATAATTAACGAAAATGAACGTTTACTGTTATATTATTTCGTATTGTTAATTTGACCGTTTAAATACCATCTATAACACTGTTTTGAACATAATGTTATGTGCTATGTATATTTATGCATATAATAAAATTGTTACTGACTAACGTTTTGGACAAGACATTTATAAAAAGCGAAAGTAAAATCTGTTGTGCTAAATTTGACACAGATTGGATGCTGTCGTGATCCTGGAGGTATAACTTAAATACTCTTCATCTTGATAGACGGTCTATACGTTAAGTTTTTATCCATGAATATTATGGACCAAGGTATGTTTAACTGACATAGGGCAAAGCAGGATACTCAAAATATGGAGCAGCCGGACTGGAGTAGTAGGTACCTCGACCTTGCAGAAGATCACAGCTAAATAATACTGCTATCAAGCAGTGTTGTGTTCCTATTGGTGACCAGAGCTCCTGGGGGGAATTGGGATAGTGTCGGCAACGCGCTTGTGATGCTTCTGGTGTTGCAGGCGTCTATACGGTGCGGTAATCGCTTACCATCAGGTGAGCCGTATGCTTGTTTGCCGACTTAGTTATATAAAAAAAATGTATCATTAAACCTTAGGTAACGTCCTAGTAATAAAGATTATTTTTATTACTAATTTACTCTTAAAAACGAAGAGGTGTTCCACCGTGTACTGTACATAAAACTGCTTAAAATAATTACAGATCAAACACCTGTATTTTAGTTTCTTGCCAGAAATGAGATAAACATTAGTTTAGAACAAAATTAGGTATAATTCCGCGTCATTTCCGTTTCCCACGATCGCACGGACCGTTTTACTAAATGTTCTTTGACGATGCTTTTTAGGGTTCCGTACCCAAAGGGTAAAAACGGGACCCTATTACTAAGACTTTGCTGTCCGTCCGTCCGTCCGTCCGTCTGTCACCAGGCTGTATCTCAAGAACGGCTATAGCTAGACAGTTGAAATTTTCACAAATTATGTATTTCTGTTGCCGCTATAACAACAAATACTAAAAACAAAATAAAATAAATATTTAAGGGGGGGGGTGCCATACAACAAACGCGATTTTCTTACCCTTTCTTGCTCGATATCAATAATGGCAACAAATAGGCACTTGAAATATTTACAAAATACTCAGTTGTATTTTTACTTTAGTAATAAATAATAAAATTAAAATAAAATAAATATTTAAGGGGGTCTCCCATAAAACGCCATTTCTGCCTATTTTTGCTCGATATCAATAAATGGTAAGAGGTAGGCACTTGAAATATTCACAAAATACTTAATTGTATATTTACTTAAATAAAAAATAATAAAATTAAAATAAAAAACTAATTAGGGAGGGCTCTCATACAACGAATGAGTTTTTGCCGCTTTTTGCCCGATAATGTACCTACTGTTGTTTACCTAGTCAATGGTACGGAACCCTTCGTGCGCGAGTCCGACTCGCACTTGGCCGATTTTTTAGGATGCCGCGTCTCTTACGGAACCGTCTATCTCTTGTAATTCTTCTTTCTATAGCATTTTGGAATTAGAAAGCAGAATGCACGTCGTGTACTCCTAGGCTGACATAATGACTATTAAATACATTCCAAAAATAGAGTAGTACAAAAATCACGGTAATTTTCGCTGTTTCTTTCATTACAATATTTTTATTTAAGTTTCATTGTGTGTATATATATATATATATATGTACTTATATATAATAAAGATTTTTAACTGTAGAATACTTTGATTTATGTTTTCTACCTAACTTTTATAGGGCTTATTATCTGATTTACTACCGTGGTGTAACGAAGAATCAGTGCGAAATTACATTTAAAATTATTTTTGTAAACATAGGTACATATTGTGGAAATTGTATTAATAAATAAAGAATAGTTATATTTTATACAGAACCTCACGTGCGTAAGTCAATTTAACTTAGTCGGCTTTTAAGAATTACAATAATAATAATGTGTTCACATCCTGTACAATATGATGACAATAGTTTAACATTATCTTAATTCAGAGACACCTTTTTGATCACACTTCAAAGTTATTATATATATCTAGAATTATGTATAATTATAATTATATAAACGACAAAATTGTAGATAATGTGTAGGTACTCGGACTTTCAAAAATGATAGGGTGTTATTCTTACTAGTGGTGAACCAGTGTGGTCAAAATTCGACCATAATTAATTTAAATTATAAGTTTGAACATTATTAAGGTTCTGTAGTCAAAGTTACTCTAATAATATAATAAACAAAAGAGTATAATTATATTCATGTGTGTCAAGTACCTACATGGTAGTGTGTAACGTTTTTTTTTTTTTTATTTCAAATTATTTTATTCAGCATAAAATTATAACAATTTCTTACTGAACGCCATGACTCTACTACCAGTTCGGGAAGAATAAGCCTCTGATAATGAGTTTCTAGATAAATTAAAAAAAAAATTAAGCATTCTTCACTCCTTCTCTAAGTATTTAAATAAACTACTAGCGGACCCAGCAGACGTTGTCCTGCCCGGAAAATTTGATTGCTTACATAGCGATAGCAGCGCCATCTACCGGGTCCAATTGAGATAAAAACTAACCTATCTCCCAAGTTGAACCAAATTACAGATGCTTACAAAACTTGATAAAAATTGGTTCAGTAGTTTCGGAGTCACGTACCGATAGCAGCGCCACCTACCGGGAAATTTTCGTAAAAGGGGTACAAAGGTTTGGCTTCACGTAGGTACTAATAATTATGTAGATTAGGTTTTTCTGTAAAAGTTTTCTTTAACTGCAGTCTATATAATTTAGATTATTTAAAAAAAAATCTTGATATTATAATTTGAATTACTGTTATTGAACACGTGCAAACCTAGACCGAAAAACTTTAGGTGATTTGGTATGAAATTTTTTTAGGTATTAATTCATCATCAGATCATCACAATATGGTAGGATCAAGTACGACACAATGTACGAGTAGGTACTTATCTACGTAAATATTTCGCAGATTTTCTGGGATCAGTTGCATAGCGAGATCGACACACTCATTGCAAACACAATTTTCATTATGTCCATTGACCGACTTCAATAAAGGAGGGGGTTCTCCATTCTACTGTATTACATATTTATGTGTTACATGGCGGACGTTATTTGGAATTATTTTATTGTCAATCGGAAAAAAGTCGTGGTTTTGCCGCCCCACTTTTGTGTGGCGCCCGGGGCCATGGACCCCGGCAACACGACTGTCTGAGGTTGACGTGAGATTCCATCTTCATAATATAGATGGCTCTCACACTCTTGTTTGGTTAATAGAGGAATATTTTTGTTGATGTTGTAATAAAAACGCTAAGTATTGTGTTGTAATGAAGGGAAAAACTAATCTAACATGAAATTTTTATTTCTTTGAATTAATTTTACGAAAACTACAAGTATGTCGTAAGACTGGTTATCTTATTACTTTTATCCAGATGTAAAACAATTTGCGTTACGAGTTACGACTGAATTAAATTACCGTATAATTTTGAAATGACCGCAACTGTCGTCAGATGAGCTCAGATCAAAATTGAGATAACAGCGTCCTGTGTGGTCCGCAGCAAGGAACAACATGCTTTATGATAAGAGGACAGGGATATTATCATCTTTATTACATTATATTATACTTATTTGTTAATAATATTTGATATAAAATTAAAATGAAATGTTATTAAAAATACATAAATAGTCAAACAGTTAATTAATATTATTATTTTTAAAGCTAATGCTTTAAATTACCTGTACGTATGACTATTATTTTTTTTTACAGAATATGCATTACAGTTTGTTTGTTTGATCATACGAACAATCAATTGCTAGCTGAGTAAATAGAAAGTGCACCAATCAAAGCACTGAATATAAATTATAGGTTCACTGATCACAAAGTTCTAGTCTGCATATTGCAGACTGCAGGATATTTGTGTTGTTCCAAATTTAGATTCTTTTTTAAGTAAAAGACACCCAAAAGAATGAGGCTGCTAGAGTCATGGCATGGACGTAATATAGGTACTAACATTACGTCCATGGTTAGAAGATAACTAATGACGTATTTTGGAAGTTGCCAGTTTTCAAAACTTATAACAAGCCTAATTAACATAATTAACAACTACTACGGCTTATATTAAACAAAAGCAAAAGGCAAAAGTAAATAAAATATATTCGATTCAATTTGTCGATACGAATAAATTTCTACTTTCGAAACGCCTCGACCGAATTGACTGTTTTCAACATTTACGCGTTATTGCTATTTTTTTTACTTTTTTTTTGTAATAATAAATTAATTGCTATTCGATTTCCAGGAAATATTAAAACATTATAAATTAAACTGGATGACTTTGTAAAAAAATCTGTAATTAGTTTAAAGTTTCCTTTTAATAAAAAAAAAATTAATACATTTTGTACTAAACTCGTAAAGTACATTTGAATGTACTTACGGCAGTAAAGAATATAGCCACCCCCTCTGTTCCCGTGGGTCTGGAAGAAGCGACTAAAGGATAACACAGTTCCACTACCACCTTGGAACTTATAAAGCCGACCGACGCGACGGTGGGATACTCATCCGAATGCTGGAAATACACAGGCCGGAGACGGGCAACGTCTTCGGTGCGACAAAGCCAGCGGTCACCAACCCGCCTGCCCAGCGTGATGACTATGGGCAAAACACATGAGCTCACTCCGTTGTTTGGCGTGAACTTGGGGAGGCCTATGTCCAGCAGTGGACTACGATAGGCTATAGTGATGACATTTGAGTTGATAATATTGTACAAAAATATACGGATTTACTTTAAAAAAAAACATATGATTAACAGGAACTACCTATAAAATATTTCAATCGAAATACAAGCACTGCGCTATTTCCTCATGTTCGTGCAGTTCTAAAGAACTCGCAAGCGAAGTATTCTCTTGGAATTACAATAGAGAGAAATTCTCGAATCGGCAACAATGCAACAACAATGCTCGCGTTAAATAAACAGTTCGCTAACAACTTTCGCACGCGGATTTCTTCGCGTTTGTTTTCAATTTAAAAAAAAAATTTAAAACAAGTATGGGTTGTCTGGAAGAAATGGCTAAATAGCCATAAGACCGCCCATTGTACTTCACAGTCTGTAAATATCTTTAAATGTGTTTGAATGTTGTGTTAAAATGTAGTTGTGGTGTACAATAAAGTATAAATAAATAAATAAATAAATAAATAAATAAAAATGTTTATTTTAATATTTTTAAAAGTATACTTTGTTCCATTAAGCCAATACTTTAAGTCTAAACAAAACACACTTTTCTTAAATTATGTCTGTTAATAATTTATAAAGTGACAGACAGTTTAATAAATTTAGGTGTGTACATTTGTGTATTCAATACAAGAATGTCTCTGTCATAACCACATGTACAGTAAATATGTATACCAGAGTTCCATCTTTTAAGAAAAGTTAATAAATGTGTTAATATAAATAAAAAAGTGATTTGAGTGTAAAAAAAATATTCAAATACTTTGCTTAAATTATTTTCATGGTTGCGTTGCTATGTTTAAAATAAATAAAGTAAGATAAAAATGCAATGACATCAGTTGGTAATATAACTGAAGATCTTTGTAAAATATGTGACGGAAGAATTGAGTGCGCGCCAACTGCCATCCTCCTGATAACTCTTATCCATACCCTGTATGGACATATTGGATCTGAGCCAGACTACTTCGGTGATAACAAAGATATACTAAAGTCAGAAAGCAAGGCACGTAGCGATAGCTTTACTCGGTACAAACCAGGCTATAGGTATAAACTTCTAGAAGACGATAGAAGTGAGGATAGGTTTTCGAAGAATTCAGAATACGATTTCATTGTTGTTGGAGGGGGCACGGCCGGGTGTGTTGTTGCGAGTCGACTTTCGGAGAATAGGAAATGGAAGGTATTTATGCCGATTATATTACATTGGAATTTCCTAAATTAATTAACAATAATTATGATTTTAATCGACATTTATTTCCTTTGATGAGAAAATTTTATAAAATATTAGGTTATTAAGGATATATCGTCTAAATTAAGATTACTTATTTTCTTTATGAATTTTTCCGTTTCCAGGTTTTACTAATAGAAGCAGGTCCTGAACAACCCAAAATCGCTTCTATTCCTGGCCTCACGAGTGAATTTAAAGGGTCTGCTTTGGATTGGCAATATTCTATGAGACCGAAGAAAGGGTAAGATTGCAAGAAATTGTTTATAGTACCTATCTATAACTTAATTGTGTCAATTTAAGTATCTCATTGCTCTTGAATATATTCCTATTACGTAAATGGATGTGTCATTTAACTGACTAGTAGGCACCGGCTTCTAAGTCACTGGTTTTTGAAGTGAAACTTCTTTAGGCACATGAGGAGTAAAATTTGAGACACCGGTAATTCGGCAGCGTCATGACGATCAGTACTTGGATGGGTGACCGCCTGGGAACACCGCGCGACGTTGGCTTTTTGTTTTTTTTTTTTCAATTACTTTTTCTTTTTTTGTATTTTAAATTCGTTTGTTTATTTTTTTTTTAATTTATTTGCCAAGGAAGTTTCACTTCTGACATGTGTACTTTGTAAGCACGCAATTTTTTTTTCGCTATTTAAAGTACCAGAATTCCATTGAAATTTTTGTTTCAAAGTTTCACACAAACTTTTTTACAGGTTTCTAAAGTAACATTTTTTAAAAATTATAATTTTACATATACATACGATGACACTAAAAATATGTACATCGCGTTTCAGATTTTGTCAAAACCGTCAGACAAAAGGTTGCGAAGTCGTGCAAGGCAGAGTTCTAGGGGGAACATCGACAATTAACGATATGGCGTACATGAGAGGCAGTCCCGCAGATTACGACGAATGGGCCCTCAACGGCAATGAAGGGTGGAGCTTTAGCCAAGTGCTGCCCTACTTTAAGTACTCAGAGGGGAATTATGACAAGGACATATCAAAGAGTAAATTCTTTCACTCCACACAAGGGCCATTAGATGTAGGACGATACCCTTACGTTGATGACAATGTCGATGTTCTTCTCAGTGCCTTCAATGAACTAGGATATAATTACACCGACATTAATGGAAGGAATCAGTTAGGTTTTATGAGGATACAGACTATGTCTTATTTTGGTGAGCGTGTTAGTTCATATAACGCTTTCATTGAACCAATTAGAAAACTGAGAACTAATATTGATGTTGTGACAGAAGCTATAGTAACTAAAATAGTATTAGAAGATAATAGAGATAGCCTTAAAGCGGTAGGTGTAGAATATATTAGCAATGGCACAAAAGTGACAATGAAAGCATCTAAAGAAATTATTTTAAGTGCAGGCGCGATCAATTCGCCCAAACTGTTGATGCAGTCTGGTATAGGACCTAAGGAGTATTTAGAATATTTAGATATTAAAGTGTTTTATGATCTACCAGTGGGGGGAAATTTTCATGACCATTTATCAGTGTGCTTACCAGTCATCAAACTTACGAAAACGGCCACTACCTCCAATTTTTCTGAGAAGTTGAAAGATATAACAAATTATTATTCGAAAGGTCTTGGACCTCTCTCAGCGAATTTTCAAGTAGTTTCATTTTTTGAAACAAGTATATCAGAAATCCTCAGAACACCCGATATTGAATTTAGATTTCGCGGTCATGAGTCAAATATGTACTATAATAAACTAGATGTTTGTACTTCTCTCCTTACTCCTAAAAGTCGAGGACAAGTCGTACTGAATGGTACTGACCCTGTATTCGGGGCACCTTTGATTTATCCTAACTTTCTTAAACATCCCAGTGATGAAAAGAAATTACTTGAAGGTATACAGGAAGTTGTAAAACTATTTGATACAGAAGTTTTCAAGGAAGCAGATTTTGAATTTGATCCACGACCGATATTGAATAACGAATGCAGCGAACATGAAAGAGTTTCTGAAGAATTCTGGTCTTGTATAATAAGACAGTTTTCAGCTCCATTGCATAATTATGTCGGAACTTGTAAAATGGGACCTTCGAAAGATCCCGAGTCAGTGGTTGACAATAGTCTTAGAGTATACGGCGTAAATAATTTAAGAGTAGTCGATTCATCAATAATACCTAAAATAACGAGAGGGTCTACAGCAGCCCCAGTGATAATGATAGCTGAAAAAGCAAGCGATCTAATAAAAACTGCTTGGTATTAATAAGTCTTTTATTTAAGCGTTTAAAATTATTAAATTAGTTGGTGTAATAATGTCATCTTCTGTGAAAATAATTTGTTTTAATTTCCTTCCAGTCTTTCATGATCAACTTAGTAGCTTTCTCCGCGATCATCACTGTCGGTGCAAAAATTCCACCACGGACGTGTGTCGGCATAACGGAAGCGTCTACTATTCTAAGTCGTTCAACATCATGAACTTTAAGATCGTAATTGACTACTGATGTAGTTTTATTAGCTCCCATACGACACGTTCCTATAGGATTGCCCATAGCCTTAGTGTAATGTCTTGCTATACAATTCCATTGATCCCTGTTCTGTAGTCTATCACACGGGAATATATCAAGTGGTGCTAATTTAATATCAGCACGTTTAATCTCTTTATTGTTAAGAAGTTGTAACGCTATATCCACGCTGTCAATTATTGCCTCTAAATCTTCTGGCTCTTTTAAAAGATTGGCTTGTATTACAGGCCGGCCATACTTTGGGTTCTTTTTATTTAAGGTCACTTTTCCTTTGCTCTTGGGCTTTAGTAGGACTGGATTGACTATTACTAAATTGTAATACGGTAATGGTAAGCTGGTCTCTTCTGCTGTATGTACTGTAACATTTGTTAGCATAAATTTATCGCTTCTTATGTAATTACCTTCCAAAGCCAATTCTATATCTGGACCATTTTTGTTCTCAAATAGTTGAATAAATGCCGAGACTTGGTTGATTCCTCGTGAGGCCAAAGGTCCTCCTCTATTTTGAAACCATGTTTTAAAATCTTCAATTATTTGACTTTCACTGAACGGAGTAACTTCATGCAGTGCAAAAGCTAAGCCACCAGTTGTCACTTGATCTTGATAGTCAATACCAACTGGAAGATCTACTTTCACTGTTATATTATGCTTTGACAGTTCAGCCTGCGGTCCTATACCTGACAGATGAAGCAGCCTTACATTATTTATAGCTCCGGCCGTTAAAATAGTTTCTCTTTTAGCATAAGCAGCTAGTTCTTTGCCCTTTTCGATTTCATATATAACGCCATCAATTGTATTTTCTTGCTCATCAATAATAAGCTTAGTTACTGTCGCGCCTGTTTTTACTGTAAGATTTTTTCTATGCCTCACTGGTTTCAGGAAGGCAGCGTTGGTACTTAATCTTGTGTTATTGAACATTACAAATTGGTTATTTATAGCAGCTTCTGGAACATTTGTGTTAATGTCAATTGATCGGAAACCCAATTCAGCGAAGGCTCCCAAAAATAATTCCATGTATCGATCAACGTATTTGAACCTTTGTACATGCATTTCTCCGCCCCGAGAATGATAGAAAGAATTCATTAGGACGTCGTAATCACCTAAAAGGAAATAAATAATTTGAAAGTACCTGCTTAAAAGAGGATAAAGTGTTACTGACGAATTGACCTACATTTTTTTAAGAGGATAAAGTGTGACTGACGAATTGACCTACATTTTATAGTTTAAATTTTAGCGAATATATGTATATCCCTATCGTAGTTTTTCTGGATTTTAATGTTTTCTTTGGAAATGCTTCATTCTCTATCAATCTTGCGTAACGAAAAAATAATCTTAACATTTTTTAAACATGTGTGTTTATGTAGATATATACACTTCACTCACCATTGTCTTCAGAAGCCTTAAAATGTTCTATTAAATTCTCAAACTTCCAGTCTAAAGACTTGATTGCGTCATTATCGTACCACGCATCATAATCCTTCTTAGAACCCCTTGTATATTTCATGTCATTCGTTACACTAGACCCTCCTAATACTTTCCCAGTCTTGACCTCACAACTGCCTCCAGGCCTTGACAGACAGGAGAAGCCATTTCTCTCAGTCCTGAAATTCCAGAGAATCGGTCGGAATTCTTTTGTCGGCACACCAGGTATGTCATAGTCTATATTCTCTTCTTCTCCAGCTTCCAAAAGTAAAACCTTAAAAATAACAAAATAATTTAATTTTCACGGGGTTTCTTTTCGGCTATATCTTTTTGCAAGCAAAAAGTATAATGTTTTATAATGAACCATCGTTCCGCTTACAAGAATTGTTCCCACATTGCTGAAATATTTCTACTTAACATAATATAAAATTCTAGGAAAAAAAATTTAATACTCTATATTCAATTTTTACTCTTATTTACTTTCACAATGAAAATTGACAATTATTTATTTAGTCGCATTTAATGTCAAGCAAAATAGGATTCAAAATTTTGTGTATACCTTCCACTCGTGAACAGTAGAGAGCCTGTTCGCCAGCACACAACCAGCGGTGCCTCCACCAACAATTATGAAATCGAACACACTGTTCTGTAAGTTCTTTTCATCGGCTTTTGTCCTTGTTGCCTTGGAGAACAGATCGCCGTTCACAAATGCTATGCTTCCTAGGATGATGTTCAATGTGAAGGCACTGAAGTTAGAGATATTTGATTATTTTACATTTTACGTTATTTTCAAAAACTAAAAGAGAAGAGTTTGTTATCATTGACAATATTGTTAGGCTTTTAATTATTTCCATGCTAATTCATTTTCCATCATTAAAAATATTGCCAATAAAATATTTAGATCTAATTTATATTTGAACCTGGTTTGAACCAAGGATTTTATGAAACTTTTAGGTACCTAATAGTACCTATTCTAAATGCCGTTAGTGTCCAACTTAAGCATCGTCTCTTTTAAGATAATAAATAAATCCCCGATATTATTCCAATAATTGTTAGAATTTTATCATTAGAAATTACTCACGATAATACATATATATAGGTAGCTATATTCCCAAAGGTTATTCCTATTCACAACTGAATATGACGTTAAGTTTATGTTCAATTGTACTAATGGACTATTTTAATTTATAATAAAAAAAGAAAATTTGTGACTTATTATCACGACAATAATGAATAGGTACATCGAAAATTGACCTAATCTTCTTTCAACTACTATGCGCAAAACTAACCAAATTTTAGCCGTAGAAAGTTATTATAGAACTAGCATCCCGCCCCGGCTTCGCAAGAGTATTTAACAAAAATTTCAAAACAATTTTTTTTCCGCTAATTTATTTTTAAATATAATAAAGCGTTTGTCACCCGCGGATAGTGCAGCTTCCCAACAGTGAAAGAATTTTTCAAATCGGTCCCGTAGCTTCGGAGCCTATTCAATGAAAACAAACAAAGAATCAAATCTTTGCTCTTTATAATATTAGTATCAGATATTACGAAAAAAGCAAAGAATTTTTCGAAAAAGATTAATTTCAATTTGATGCGTTTGCGTTGAAACCATTTACAAACCTGTAACACACTTTCCACTCCATTACAACCGCTCACTTATTATTTTATTTAAAATTAATCTTTATTATTATAATTGTATCACACAACTAAATGGCATCACGCTAAGAAACCGTCTGGTTAGAAGCGAGCAGCGTTATCCTCGCTGGCCCTCAGGAAGTTTGTCAACAGGAAGGAGGCTTTCAGTTAAAAAGTGAGTTATATAATTTAGTTTTCCGTTTTTCAATGACGCTTGTAATGTATTGATCGTTATGCATGATTTATGTACTATTATGTGAGTTGTGTATGTAATTATAGATATTTATTTTATGTTGTTTGTTGTTATGTTTTAAAAAAATTGATAGTTATGTTTAAAAATCGTTACGATGTTAACGGGTGGGTTTTGTTTTCAGGCTTTATATAGCCTATATCTTACCCCATTTGTTTTCAAAGTGTACCTTCAAAACAAATACAAGTCTAATGAAAAATATGGCAGCTATCAGAATCATAAACTTTGGTCTTATAGGTATGGTAGAACTTGAATAGGTATATTGTTATTAGATTTATGACTAGTCCATTATATTTGCAAAATGTTCAATTTTCAATTACGACTATGTGAAGGTAGTAAATAATAGGTATACCTGTTAAAGTATAAATTAGTAATCATATTTTTCGAGATTTATCCCATGGAAATGGAGGAGGTTCCTGAGGCGGGCTATAATGTTGGAGCAATGGTTATTTAAGTCTGTCATATTATACATGCGCTCTGTGGGTTAAACAGTTCGAAGTATTTTAATACTCGAATCTATTTGGATGTATACCTATATCTATGACGTGTATTATGTTCATAATACTATCACGACTGACATATATATGTGTTACGCTCAAAGATCGAAAACGCTCATTGAGTGGAAAAATAGCTCACAACGCGATGTGGTCACAGTAAAACATCCACATAGCGAAATTCGTGTTATGGCTCTAATGAAAACGCAGTTTTATTATGACTACAGAAAAATATGAAATGTTACTTAATGAAACAAAACAGTCTCAACTTCTTAAAAAGAAAAAGGAGTCTCTGTCGTCGAAGCAGTATCGACGTCTTAAACGATATGATGTCTTAGTGTACGGCCTGAGTGAAAAAGCGTTCAGCGGAGCGTTCTGCGTTGGATGCAAGCGGCGAAAGAGCGTTCGTACAGTGGCCTCAGTGGACGCCGCGTGCACGCTTAGCATTCGTGTGAGCTAGTCACATTTTTCATGATGGCGACGGGGTCGTACGATATTATTGATATGTATTTAGAAGAAAATGTGTGGTTAAAATATTCTTATAACTCGAGACAAGGTCCAAGTGAGATAATTAAACAAAGGTGGCTGTGTGGGGAGTTTTCTACGTTGTACGAAACTTTGAGATTAAGTGAAGATAAATTCTATGAGTACACTGGGATGACGGTGACAACTTTTGACTATAAAATACTAACAAATGACTATACTAACGAACGACATAGCGCGCGCTTTCGTCAACGCTGCAAAACACAAACATGCACGCTCCGCCGCCGAGCCGCGCGGCCGCCACTCAGGACACTCGCGGGCGCGGGTGTTTTCATACGTTTAACATGCACGCTGCACGCCCCACCCCGCCGAACGCTTAAGTCGAGCGTGCATTCAGGCCGTACGCTTAAAGATTGGTGATATTGAAAAGTTGGTTGAAGCTGGAATAGAAAGCTCAAATTAAAAAATTCGATATTTCTGCAAAACAGATGAATTGTTTGATATTTTGGAAAAAGCACATACTAACGTCGGTCACAAACGGACTAGAGGACTATCATTTTATGTGAATTATGAGTAATTTGCAAATTGGTATGAATATTTTGTGTTCAGTGATTTTTATTACTTAATAGTTAATACATTGATTTTTTTAAATATAAAGTAATCTTAATAAATAATATTAATAATAGTAATCTTAATAAATCGTTTCATTTTAATTTATATAATTATATACTTAATATATTTGATAATGAGAAACACGTTATGTCGTAATTTTATAAAATGAAAAATATTTCTTAAGGACATCTACCAAAACGTTTCCAGCCTAGGCCTAGTAGGATCTATATCGGAAAGTAGTGTGCGTTGTAATCAAATAGTATTCCGTACGCGTCATGGCTTTTCTTCATTGCCACAACGCGTTGAGATCGAATAGCATGTAAGCCACGACACGAATTTCGCTATTTGGTCTTTCTTTGATTGCCACAACGCGTCGTGCGCGTTTTCATTAGAGCCATAACACGAATTTCGCTATGTGGATGTTTTACTGTGACCACATCGCGTTGTGAGCTATTATCCCGCTCAATGAGCGTTTTCGATCTTTGAGCGTAACATATGTATATGAGTACACTAGCTGTACCCCGCGGTTTCACGCGGTTATATCTTCAAAACTACGCAACGGATTTTGATGCGGTTTTCTTTAGTAAATTGAGTGATTCCAGAGGAAGGTTTACTATACTAATATATAAAGCTGAATAGTATGTTTGTTTGTTTGTTTGTTTGAACGCGGTAATCTCTGGAACTACTGAGCCGATTTGAAAAATTCTTTCAGTGTTAGATAGCCCATTTATCGAGGAAGGCTATAGGCTATGTGTCATCACGCTAAGACCAATAAGAGCGGAGTCCACGCGCGCAGAAGCTAGCACAATACATGCATAATATAGTAGAGGAAGACTGATAGTTTTTGCAACCGTGCGAAGCCGGGGCGGGTCGCTAGTACTATACATATATAATTTTGTTTTAGCATATAGCCAAATAATGTACACTACAGAAACACTATGTACAGATCCCTAATATCTACAAATCACGAGGGAAAGTGAATATAATCTGTACCCTTTGTGAGTTATTGTGACTGAGTATCAAGTTATGGTAATAAACATAAGAAATGTCACGCCTAACTCTGGTAGTCGGGGATCGGGCAGATACCGGAAGTGTTCCACCGCCTGCACCGGAAATTAAACTGACCGCCGTATTGTTTATGGCGGCCAGTTCTTGTCGTGATTTCGGTGAGAGTTGCGGTCAGTGTATCCTATGTTATGAGATATCGCTTAAGATATTCTGGTATTTCAAGTGAAATGAATGCAAGGAGATAAATTTACGATTTATGAATGTTATCTGAGAAATTGAAACTCAGTGTAGCGACGAGTTTTAACCGTACCGAATATTATAATTCTTCCATAGAAACTATCTTAAAATAATAATAATGACTTATTATATTTAAATAGTAAAAATATGGCTTTATAAGTTTGATAGGATTTGTTTATTCCACAGAAATAAATAATAAAGAAAATGTCTTCAAAATCAATGGTGGACAAAAAATACTTAAAATAAATACATTTAGACGAAACCACAGTTAGTAGCTAGTCTAACAAGTAAAAAGTAATAACTGATATTGTTTAAAAAGTAGATACATCTATTGAGAGTAAGGATTTAGTTGGCTCTAAAAATTAAAGAGAGTTCCAGGTTTCCATTTTTCGCAACTCCAATCTGTATTGCTACGTAGGTAACTACTAAGTAGGTATAATATGTGTAATATAAATATTACCTACTTTATATAAACAATAATATATATCTAACATTTTATGCATCATTAAAAATATTAATTGAAATGTTTCGTAAGAGGAAACGTGGATATATTTTCTAGTTCGTAATCACACAATGTCGGTGTTCAACGTGTAGGTACCTAAGGTACAGATAATAATTAAACGTAACTATTATATTAACAAGTCCTTCGGAATAGATAATTGTTACATTTTTATGTTTTTTCTTTAATTAATTTAGTAGTTTTTGCGCTGAAACCTTAGGTACCTAATACTTTCAAAGGCAATTCTAAATTATATTAAAATAGACAATCCAGCTAATGTACCGCCTTTTTTCGTTAGGTAACATATCGATTATGATTTCAAATTTTCTTTTATAATACAAGACTTATCCTTAAAATATGAACCATGTGAACGTTACCAACCAATAAATAGCAATGGTCAAATAAAGGCTTTTTTTTAATGTATTATATGTATATTAGTTGCACTTTCTTTGCTAAATATACATAATAAGATTTGATAATAATTAATATAATATTTCATTTTTGTAGTATGATTTTATAAAATAGAAACTGTGCAGCGCCATCTATCGGTGAGGTGATATACGAATATATTGAGCTGTTTCTTTAGTTCTCACCTTTACTGGTAGATGGCAGTAGCAGTATAGAATACTGCTTACTGTGAAATTAAATAATTTCATGAAAATGGTTTTCTACTTAATTGTGATTGGTATTTACTAGGTATGTACTACTTAAAACTTACCTATGTATAAAAATAATACTAATAACACAATTAATCGGAAATTAAGTCAGCTTATCTTTTTATAGCCTTGTAAAATATAACAACAATTTTTAATTTTAGTTGTAGGTACCTACCTAATAATGAAAACACTATCATTCATACTTCATTAACCATGATCATTAAAAACTGTTTGACCAAAAGAATCACTTTATATAGCGGATTTTAAATTGCTTTTCTTACATTAATTAAACTCCGATAGTAATAATCAACTTTAATATTAAAAGAACAAAGTCCTTAAAAAGTCAAAACAATAACAATAATGAAGTTAATTCAACCGTGTTAATTGCGAACACTTGGCAACTTTGTTCATACATCGCAACTGGAATCACCAAACTTCCAAGGTTTTTCGGATTGGTCCCAATTTGGTTGACGAAATTTTAAAACAATGTTTTGGTAATATTACGCTTTTAATTGTGTCACTAAGAAATTTTTCTGATTTTTAGATTACAGACTTTTTAACCAACTTAAAAAAGAAGAAGTTGACAATTCGATTGTATTTTTTATGTATATTACCTTAGAACGTTTTACTGGGTGGATTTCGGTGATACTTTTTTATTAGAAAAGTGGCGCGTGTCATGTGGTCCCATTTAAATTTAATTGAGATCTGACGAGTACTTTTCGAGTTATATCTAATGATGCGTTTTTACTTGACTATTTTTAATTCGTCTACTTACGTTGTATTACTTGTCGATATAATTGAAGTCGGTTTTTTTTTCGTTTGCGAGCATTTCAACTTACAAAGTTACAACATTATTTTTCTTTTAACACTTTAATTAATTTTGTACTATTTTTGATACTTATTGTTTCCTTGCTTTATGTTTTGCCTTTTTATGTATTTTTTCTGTAATTTAAAATTTCACTTTTTATATATTATATGATTCCGATACAAATCTTCATATGTCATATGAAAAAAAAAAAGTTAGTCCCGCTGAGTTTCTTTCGCCAGTTCTTCTCAGGTCAGAGGCTTCTTCTTTCCGATCTGGTAGTAGACTCATGATGTTCAGTAAGAAATTGTAACAATTTTATGCTTAATAAAATATTTTGAATTTGAATTTGAATATCCCGAGTTACCGATACCGAAGATGGCCACTCTACCGATAGCTCCAATACAAACCGTAATTAGTACCTCACGACCATAAATCATCGCTATCTGCTATATTTATAGCCCTTAAAATTATACGTAATAAATTAAACTAACTTCTTTAATGAACACTTTGCGGCGTCCGTGTGTAATAACTCAAAAATTAAACACTGAACGATGTATTAAATCGATTTTAAAATAAATAAAAAGACGTGTAGATTAGTTGTGTGATATGTGCATAAAATCTATACATATAATAAAATGGTAGAAAAGTCAAAACTGTACATTGAATATTTTTTTAAAAGAATACTTGGGGTGTGATCTACAATCGATACCGAAGCCAAAAATATAGTTTTTAGAATTTTTGTCTGTTTGTCTGTTTGTCTGTTTGTCTGTTTGTCTGTATGTATGTCCGGGATAAACTCAAAAAGTACTGCATGGATTTACTTCAAATTTGGTACGAATATTGTTAAGAAGTCGGGTCAGAACATAGGCTATATATTATCACGCTATCACCTACGGGGAAAGAGCAGTGAACCTTTATTTCTGCAAATGTATGTCCGGGATAAACTCAAAAAGTACTGCATGGATTTACTTCAAATTTGGCACGAATATTATTAAGAAGTCGGGTCAGAACATAGGCTACATATTATCACGCTATCACCTACGGGGAACGAGCAGTGAACGCACGCAGACGACGTCGCGGGCAGCAGCTAGTTTATAATAATTCAAGTAGGAAGTGATGGAAAGGGTCTTATAAAATAATTTAAGCTACGGAATAATCCATAAATAATAGTATTAAGGCTAAGTGCAGTGGTATCAATAATGGATTGGTCGAGGGTTCGATAACTACACACTAAGCTACAATTTATTTTTCTTATTGAAATTATACAATAACTTAACTTCATATTTATTTTTTAAAGTTAAATAATTGAAAACATTCGATTAAGTTCTTAAAATTTTAATAAATTGACGCAGATTTGCAAGAGAAATTTTTATTTTAACCGAAATATTTCTTCACGTTTTTATTATTAAACGAATATATTTTTTTCTCGCTTCAAAATATTCAAAATAAGACTTAATATCATCATGATTGAAGTCGGTTTATTTTTCGTTTGCGAGCAAACACAATTATATCCTACCAAAATATTACACATACATAACAATATATACCTATACATCACACATATAAATATATGTATCGCTATTGACTCTCACAGTTCACTGCTGGACATAGACCTCCTAAAGTTCGCGCCAAACATTCCTGTTCTTCGCAATCCTCATACAGTCTCCACCGGCGGGCGGCGATCTTACGTAGATCGTCGGTCCATACGTATGTATGTACACTGGTAATGTCGTATATCAACGGTCGCCATCAACAAAAGACTGTTAATTCCCACCCATTAGGCCGTCCCGCAAATCCCGCTGGCACGGCGAGCGTCCCGCTATTAGAGATAACATTCTTAAGCCGTTGCTACTCCTGGACTCGACGCAGAGCTAATGTTGTTTAGACAGAGTACGAGTAATTATTATTTATATGGTTTTTTTTTTATTGATAAAATTATTTGATTTTGATATCATTAAATAAGGATTATATTTTAATTTAGTTTTTCATTAAAATTTATGTATATATAATATGTATGTGTTTATATATTATATATGTACCTACACATAATATGTGTTTTTGTGAGTTTCAGCTATTTTGTTTTTATTTGTATTTTACCGACATCTAAAAATGAAGGTTGTATGTACTTTTTAACGAATTTTTAATATTTCGTTTCTACAGAATAGCAATAAACAAATAATCAATTTTAAGCTTTCTATAGGTAATTTCGAGATATTGATTTTGTTGTAAACAATCACTACATAGTATAAAACAAAGTCGCTTTCTCTGTCCCTATGTCCCTATGTATGCTTAGATCTTTAAAACTACGCAACGGATTTTAATGCGGTTTTTTTTAAAAGATAGAGTGATTCAAGAGGAAGGTTTATGTATATAATTTAGTATAGTTTTATGTAAATTAGCAGAAATACGGCGATAAATGTTGAAGAAGTCGCACAAAATCGGGCCAACTGGGAGCTTTCCACGCAAACGCCGCGTAAACTAGCAAAGATACAGTGGAGTAATGTACTAGCGAATTCTAAATCTATAAAAATGCTACAAAAAAGTCCGCGATAGCATATCTCTATCTCTTACGGTTGACTTACAATAACCACTTTTATGTTCAAATTTTTAATTAAAAACATTACGTTATTTTCCAAGCTATTTTCTTTAGTTCAGTATTAATCCTTATCCAAACAAATATTTTAGTTAGCTTAGGAATTTAATGCAGATTAAAATTGCCTTTTACACTATATCAATCAGATGAATAGGTTTTCAGATATCGTCGTTAGAAATAATTAACAGCGAAACATTTAACCCTTTAACCGCCATCGCCGTAATATTACGTGTTGTAAGAGTAGTACCTCAGCCGCCACGTCGGAATATTACGTAAAGATCCTGTCATTTAAAAATGTCATCATTGCACCCGTGCGAAGCCGGGGCGGGTCGCTAGTAAATAATAATTTAGTCATCTCTAAATCTTTTAAAGATCTACAGTCCTTCTTAAGGGTCACTCCGACAAATAGTCGGTGATCAGTCAGTGAGATAAGACGGTCGTTACACGCAGCTGTCGCCATCGACGGCGCCGGGATCCGGGATTGTCCGGGACAGTCCGGGATTAGCCCGGGGTCGAGTACAGGTGGACAAAGATTTTATTGGTCATTCGACAGATTTTACGATCACATTGCTACTCCTTGGGTTTGAGATTATTTGTTGTTGATACTAAGCCTTTCTTGTAAACGTTTATATGTGGAAACTAGCTGTGCCCGCGACTTCGTCCGCGTAGAATTTAACAAAAAAGTTATTGTTCCGTTCGCAGAGTTATAAAATAAATAAATTTCCAAAATAGAAGTAGCCTAAGCTACTCCTTATTACATCCATATCTGCTCGTGGAAGTCCTGTCAAAATTGGTCCATCCGTTTTAGAGATTAGCCGGAACAAACAGACAGACAGACAGACAGACAAAAATCGTAAAAAATGTTATTTTGCTCTATATACCGTGTATACATCCATATGCATTTAGTAAAAAGCGGTTGTTTTAATATTACAAACAGACACTCCAATTTTATTTATTTGTATAGATAGCAGTAATCAATGCGTCAATTAGTATTGAAAAAGTTATATAACAAACAAAATCTTTATTTTTAATAGGGTCACTGTAAACAAGTCAGTTAATTGACTCGTGTAGTAGCTACTTTGGTGGCTACATGTAGTTATATTAATATTTAAGAATGTGTTAAAATTTATTATATTTTTACAAATACCTTAACGTTTCAATAGTTGTGCAGAATTTGAGTCACTGCTACGGTGACTTTAGAACTATAGATTACCTGTAACAAATAAAGTACATAAAATAATTGTCACAATAATAATTATGTATAATTTAAAAATAGACATAATAATAATATTAAAAAAAAAACTTATTTTATATAAACTAGTGGTCGCCCAGTGGTCGAAATTCGACCTTAATTAAAATTTTAAATTAACGAAAACCAAACAATTATGACAATAAAGAAC
The DNA here is from genome assembly GCA_905220545.2 of Melitaea athalia. Classification (NCBI taxonomy): domain Eukaryota; kingdom Metazoa; phylum Arthropoda; class Insecta; order Lepidoptera; family Nymphalidae; genus Melitaea; species Melitaea athalia. The sequence continues at coordinate 19,186,232 of HG992194.1, forward strand.
CTGCTTTAAAATACCTTTTTAATTTGACTACAGACTTTGACAATCAACAAAATAGTATAATATGCGTGTGTGCATGTGGTAGTGTGTGTAATGCTTTTTTTATTAATTTAATGTATATTTTATGTATAATTTTGAAAAAATATTAGCGTTCCGCACTCCTTCTCTATATAAACTACTAGCTTCTGCGCGCGACTTCGTCGGCGTGGACTCCACTCCTATTGGTCTTAGCGTGATGATACATAGCCTATAGCCTTCCTCGATAAATGGGCTATCTAACACTGAAAGAATTTTTCAAATCGGCCCAGTAGTTCCAGAGATTACCGCGTTCAAACAAACAAACAAACAAACAACCAAACAAACTCTTCAGCTTTATATATTAGTATAGATAAGTCAGCGTTTTCTACTCCTCCGTCCGCGCAATTTCTGTAAAAAGGGGTACAAAGTTTTTGCTTCACGTATTAACATATAGATAAACCAGCAAAACTAATAAGGAATAATCTTATCAAATTAGTGTATTGTCATCGCTCCGCGATAAGTCTACTAAGTTTAAATGAAATCTGAACGTTTGAAGTGAGTCAAAATGAAGTCCAAAGGAGACATACAAACATACAGGTGAAGCTAATAAAAAGCAAAAAGGGAGTAAAAAGGGAGTTCTTACGTCTTAACACAGGTATCTGTATTTAAAGATGACTATAACATATTGTGTGCTGTAATTTATGATTCTAAAAGAACTATTAAGTTGTTTATTTCGCCAATAATCGATAATAAGTAGCGTCGTGTCGCAATACAATCGCCCGACTATTTGTCACGCGGTATTATAGGCTTACACGTGAAGCCAGCATTCGGCTGTATTCGAGCGGATTAACTCACGATAATACATATATAAAATATTTAATATATATTTATATATAACGTACAATTTTATATACATTTTCACCAACAAAATATTGGTACATTATCACCCCTATATTTTAAAAACCTAACTATCTCTGGTTTTGCCCACTAGCGATAGGTTTTTGACACAGTATGGAACTTACATCAAAATTCTATCTCTAGTAAGCAAATTCAGAGATATAATATTATATACTTAAACTGGCCGTTAAGCTACTATTAATGTTAATTAGGGTGCGAAACTAAAATTGTAGTACAAGACAGAACATTATTTTATTTATTTTTATTTATTTATTTAATTTTTATAATAATAGTTTATTTAAATAGTTATTAAAAATGATTATTAAATTGAATTTCATTCTTTGTTAGATGGCTTTTAGTTAAGCCCATTTGATGTATTTTTCCAATGCCATAAATGTGTGGAAATGATACAGAGATTGGGGTGGGGTTGAGATTCCAACCTCAATTAAACTTTAGGGACCAGTCGTTTTAAATAGTGATTAAATAGAAATAGGAAATAAACATTTTTAATAAATTCAGACCTTAAGCAATAAGTGTAGAGTTTACGAAGATTTTACAGTTGCATTGCAAGCGGACAAATTTTCACATAAACAATGGAATATTTCTGGAAAAACAGGAAAACCACTTTTAATGTAAACAACACACCCCATTACGAAGCCACGAAAACTTAAAAATGTTCAGAATTCTTCATTGTGTGAATAGTAATTATTCTTGATGTTAAATCATTTACAGTTTCAGAGCAGAACAGAATTTTGTAAGTACAAAATTTGTTCACAAAATTGATATTATATTTAAAGAGATATGATTTTAACATAATTTTATTCCTTATTTTCTAAATAAACAGTAATTTAAAAAAACAAAATACATCAGCAAAATTAAATTTAGATTTTATTTGCGACAACTATTTGTTACAACGTGAAAGGGTAAGCCTTTTTATTGTTTTTATCTAGAAGACTTTCACACTTTTTATTTTATAAACTGCTCGGACACTGCTCTGCTGTGTGGTTACGGCAGTAAAGAATATACAACTCTTCTCAAGTATAAATCGAAAAATATCGATCCTACGAAAAAATTGATGGGACCAAAACTGTAGGAAATTTAATTTTAAACAACTTTTGTAATAACTACTTTTCGTGTAAAACTGAAAATAAACGAATTATTCAAGAGACAAAAAATAACCCTTTAAATCAAGATAGCCGATGAAGCAACAAGTCTGGTATCCCTACTATTTGAATTTGGACTACCAGTCGCAACAAAATCCAATGAAAAATCGCTGCTTCCAATTTTTGTAAATCTCAGCCCTTTTTGAGCTAATTAAGCGACTGGGCTTGTATGGAATTTGATAATGTAGGTATGTTTTGAAATCTATTCTGTAATTTCGACATGATACGTGGCCTAGATACAAATAAACAAAAACTAAAAAAATACTGCAGTTTTGGCTTCAGTATCGACTACAAAATACCCTCTGTATGTTCCCCTGTATGTTCTTGATTCTAGCAGTTTTAATATAAGGAAAGACACATGAGCATCACTACATATATAAAACAAAGTCGCTTCCCTCTGTCTGTATGTTTAGATGCAGCATTGCATCGTGCGAAGCCGGGGCGGGTTGCTAGTTTACTATACACATCTGGCAGCTCGCCAGCACTCGCCATCCAGTGCAATTGTTTAAGCCCTTCTGCGTCCGTCAAACAGAACAATCCAATAGATTTATTGCTGGCTGGAACTGTCGGCTTGCGTTTCGCTTACTTGATCAGTTCATTCATTGATTAGTTAAATACTGACAGTCACATAGAACTCGACATAGCATGAAATAATTATTCTCGTATTAGGGGGACAAAAAATCAGCCAACTTAACAACAACATACATAATATAATACTTTATAATGTTTAATATTAATATAGATTTTTAAAGTGAAACTTTTATTACATCGTCTCAAACTTTTCGTCTGTATGTTGCATGTCGCGTGACGGTTGGCCGCGCGGTAAGATTGCTAAAGCGATTTTTATACCCTTAATGGAATATTATTCCAAAATTTTTTAGTTAAATGTCTATATGTGAAAAAAAGTTTCACTTTTACCGTATTTTCATAAAACCACACAGGTTTTTATTTAAAATACACTCAAATATACAGATGTGTAAATACAGATGGATAAAAAATATTGACAATTGGTACAAATAATTTAGATTTTACTCTGGTTGCAAAAAACGGTCGAAATTTGCTTAAATTATTGTTAATTTCACATAAAACTTTTTTATAAAACTTTCCCGGGAAAATAAAAGATTTACCTAAGGTTAAAGATTTATCTCCATAAACACAGATAATAACTCAAGTTGCAAACAGTGGTGCTAGAAGCTTGTACAAGTCATGAAGATCATTCCTTTGCTTGCAATCGCACAATCTCGTCAAAAATCTTTACAATTGTAATTGCAGTCACTTGTTCGAGTTAATCATCGTTATAAAGTATTTTAGGGTTTAGCGTGACAAATGTCTGTCTGTATAATGAAGAGTAATCCGCGCCCGCACTCCACACACTCCTGTGTCAGTGGGCTTGTTTCCATTGTGTAAGACGTTCTTGTATTTTACTATGTTTCGTCTTCATTTCTGCCGACTTTTGTTATAAATCCGTCTTTTTATCATGAAACTATAAATGTAGACTATACAGTTACAATCCATCCTAGATTTGCTAGACTATAATAATTAGATATCTAAAGATTATCTAGAATTTTGTTTCGATGCATCTAAATATACCGTAAATCAAATTATTATGTCAAAAAAAACCAGTGTGTTTAAGAACACACGACTGAAGTAAAACTAACGAAACGTTTCTCTCACTTTTTCTATCTTCACTAACTTATATCTCCATCTCAACTTCCGTTCGCCTCGTCCGGACACGTTTTTCATAACACTCTCGTCACCCATTCGCCAGCTTACTCCCCCAGTCAAGCATGCGTATAGAAGTTTTACTTCAAAAATTACAGTACGGTCTGAAACGTAAATGTTGGTTAAGTTGGAATATACGAAAAGTATTTATTGGACAACAATTTTTCTTGTTATTATAATAATTACATTTATATCGGGAATAGCCCATATAGTGTTACTAACAATGTTTTTTATAATCTAGTGTACAATAACAAATTAAAATAGTAAGTATCATATATAATTTTTATATTTACGAGTACAATTTTGTCATTTCAGATGGAGTTTTATCCAATGTCGCAGCATGAAATTACATTCTTCCATCTATCTACAAACACTTTCAGAATACTATTGTGGCTGCTGTATTGTATACTTCACAATTAATATTATAACAATAGTTAACTTTGCCAATATGTACTAAATGTAATGTCTTTGGTACTAAATAATAAATAAATAATAATTGTTATCATGTACACCCGATGGCGATCGTTACTGATAGTGATAGATAGGATAAGATATCCTCAAACCCGCATTGGAGCAGCGTGGTGGATTAAGCTCCGATCCTTCTCCTACATATTGGGGAAGAGGCCTATGCCTAACAGTGGGATATTACAGGCTGAATCGTGATCGAATAAATAATTTGTATTAACATAATGTTAGTACGTCACTTCTAGACCCGTCACGTCAGTGCAACGAGGCCGCGCAACGTAACGTGACAGCTATTTGACTTAATGTCGCTCTAAACACATTGTGGTGTCGCTCCTCAAGCAATTAAACACGGCGGGACGTGTCTGATGTACGCGCGCTAATTAGCGAGCCTTGCCTCCAAACATTTATTATTATAATTACGCTTGTTCGTATGCGACATAAAATTGCAGATGAAAACAATTTTTGACTCTACGTATTTGATAACATATTATTTTGAAAATATGAAATTTAGACCAACAGAAATACTCGGTAAAGAATCGTCTAAGAATGGTGCCCTCATTGGTAGTTCATTATTTGTAAATCCGACTCTACAATCATATTTATCCAAAGGTTCAATGGTTGTCTAGTGGTTGTTTGTGACAGCTTCAGTAATCTTTTCATCAACTTACTACGATTGATATTTATATTGATAATATTCTTTTCAAACTTTAATTTAGAGTCTTCATTGTGTAGTTACATAATATTTTTATTCTTCTGCTCTTTAGATATTTAACAGAAATCCCAAAGAATACTAGAACAACGCTGTTTAATCAATGCACTGATCTGTAGCTTGTACAAATCCGACTGCTGGGTAAAGGCCTCTACGTAAGACAGGAGAAGGTGGGCGGGTAGTTTTCCTGCCAAGAGACCCAAATGGTATCAAGTGCATATGATAACCATCGCGATCGATAGTTTTACGCGCTATCCGAGGAAAGCTGGCGAATCACAAGAGAAGATCACGACTAGATCATAAATAAAGCATTGGTTGAAAATCGATAACCAATTCACCAGTCTTAAGACGACAGCCACTACTAAACCAGAAGTGTTGTTTAAGTAATAATTAATATATAATTGTGTTTGCTCGCAAACGAAAAAGAAAAAACGACTTCAATTACATCGACAAGTAATACAATACTCATAAGACCAAAAAACAGTCAAGTAAATACGCGTTATTAAAGATTACTCAAAAGGTAGTAATCAGATCTCGATCAAATTTAAACAAGACTACATGAGAAGTATTAGCTTTCGATTAAAGTAAGAATCATCAAAATCGATAAACCCAGTGAAAAGTTATGCGGTTTAATACAACGTAGGTCGACGAAACAGTAGTCGAGTAAAAACGCATTATTAGATATAACTGTAAAAGTACTTGTCAGATCTCAATTAAAAAATGGGACCACATGACACGCAGCACCTTTCAATTCAAACAAAATTCATCGAAATCGGTCCACCCAGTCAAAAGTTCTGAGCTAACAAAAAAAAAACAACCGAATTGAGAACCTCCACCTTTTTTGGAAGTTGGTTGAAAACATCCTAAAGCATTTACAAGTAATAAACTTTGTAATAACTTTAACAAATATTCTTGTTATTCAATTAACAACAATTCAGGTTGCAAGGAGTAATCTCGTTACATGTTTGAAAGAACGTGGTATTTGTAATTGTCGAGTAATTGCTGGCAATCAGAGTGACTATGAGATGGGAGTTCAGTTATGAATCTTCATCTAGTAATTATGTGATATCCGTTGAAAGATTAATTGTTTCAAGAATTAATTATCTAGGTGCCACTGGAGATCCGCGGTGCTGTTGTAATTTGATGTTAAAATTATATTAATTAATAAGAAAGTGGTTTTATAATTAGAAGTAAGCTTTGAAAGTCGGTCACTTGTTTTTAATTAAGAAAAAGAAAATAGTGTCTCATAGATGTTTCCTATGACAAAATTAAATATATGCAAATTTTAATTATAATTTATAATCTTACAAATAAATAGTTATGTTTACAGTGTTACTTGATTTAATCTGATTCATATGAATCCGTTTGTAGTATATCAATGCAGAGACCGAAATTAATATCACATATTCCTTTTACAAGTTTTTTAATATTTATTTTATGTGCTTATAGCTTTTGTTTAATTTTAATGCTAGTAAAATGTTTAATGCGTAGGTATTCTTTATGCTAAATAATGACGATTTGACAGGCTGTTGAAGGGCAACTGAATACACCCATTTCCTTCTAGGAGAACAAAAGACAGAGGTGCAAACTCAATCCGCCACGTTGTCCCACATGTTTCTGAATAAAAGATTTTTAAAAGCTAAGCAATTTTAATAAGATGTCAATTCGAAAGTGATTGTAACAACAAATTAACATAATTTTAATTATTAATTAGATGCACGCTGATTAACGAGAGCCACGTGTTGATAAAGACGTCATCTCAGTGAGCATCTAACATTTATAAAGTAGCGGCGTGTTATCTGGTAGTTGAGAGCTTTAATGATTAAATATTAATAAATATATGACAAATACAAGTCTGTTGCAAGTTCATGTCGTTTGAATCAACATTCCAAAGATAGCTACTGACGAAAATAATTGGTTTAATTAATAATTGAGAGTAAGGAAATTATAAAAACATTAATATGCTTGTTCACTTTAAAAAAAACTTTTAATTTAACAAGAATAGCTAACATCATACATCCTTGTTTATTTCGTTAGTATTTTCTTTTAAAAACATAAATAAATAAATGCTTTGTAAATGCAACGGAAAGAAAAATCTTAGCGCAATCTATTGAACAAGTTTGAAAAATCTTGTACAATTTAAAACCCTCGTGGCTTTTAAATTGTAATCAATAACAAATAGACTATATTACGTACATCAACCTAAAGCCTTACTTAGCTCATGGTGTAGGAGGGGAGAGTGGGGGGTGGTGTAAGTGCGTGGTATCATAACATAGTTACTTTAGTGTACATATTTATTATACAGAACCAAAGTTACTTTACAAGTTTCAGTCTTATTAATACTATGAATGAATAGTACTCCATATAAATAAACGTTTAAAATACAAACGGTCACTTGATGCACCATCGCAAAATGGCGTGGAATTCAAAATGGCGTTCAGCCGTTCTCATCTGTCTCCTACTCCACGTGCACTGGGCGTCGCCATCACAAGAGATTATGAAAAAGTTGACCACTGGCTTCGTAAAAGCTTTAGAAACTTGTAAACAAGAAGTGAGTAATTCATTAAAACTACTTATTTATTTATTTATTGTTACTTTATTGCACAATACATCAAAGAATTGTACGAAAGGCGGGCTTAATGCTAAAAACATTCTCCACCAGCTTAAGCAGTAATGTAAGCATATCTTAAATATTTATTTAGAAATGGACCTCCATATGTTGTCTTTAGTTTTGTGTTAAACTAATAAAAAGTATGTTTTCAAATAATTAATATAGGTACTATAGTTTATATTATTGGTAAGCTTAGTTAGTTAGCATTAAATAAAAATAAAAAACGAGTGTGCTTTAGACCACACGACTGAAGTAAAACTTCTGTAGCTCCATCTAACTTATATCTCCCTTTCAACTTCCGTTCGCCTCACCCAATCACACTTTTCGTAACGCTCTCGTCACGCATTCACCTGTTTAACTTCAATTAGAAATAACTACATATGTAGGTCCTAAACTATATATGAATCTTCTGCACTAAAACCGTTGTACAACAAAAACTTAACTCAGTTTTGCTTATAACTCTTCATACCAGCATCTATTGTCCTGTTTTTGTCTTCTCTTTTAGTTGTGTTGAGACAAAGTTAGACAGATTATTTATAATGATATAAATGTTAATAAGTATTCAGAAATTATTATATATATTTAAGTCCAAACAACCTCATTAGTTCATTTAAATAGACTTGAAAATAACCACGTATTCCCGATAATATTTTGCTACAATAAATCAAGAATATTGTCAATGTCCCCGAGAAGCCTAGTCTAGAGACTGAAGATATATTAAGGTATACATATAGAGAGGTATCTTGATGAAATCTTGAAGCGCTCCATTTATATGGCAGTCTAATTCTCACGTGATTGAAAACAATTAAATTATTACCCAAAACACAAATCTTAATTTCCTCTTAATAATGTTTCAATGTACGTATTGAAGTTGAACCTTGGCGATCACATAATACAAGACTTCTACAACTACTGGCGGGAGGAGTACGACCTGGTGCACGCAGACACTGGCTGCGCCATCATGTGCATGGCATCCAAACTGGATCTCATTACCGACGACAGGAAGCTGCATCACGGAAACGCTCATGAATTTGCTAAGAGCCATGGTGCTGGTAAGTATACTCGTACACCATATCTACGATTACTCTTTACTTTTACCATAAGTTATGACTATAAAGGTATCTTTAAACTGAGAACAATATAAGTAACGTAAGCTTGCTTTATAGTCATTTTCGTGATTATAGTCTTTTTGGATAGTATGTTTGCCAGTTTTTTTGACGTGACAACGTCTAATAAATCGATGAACGCCGACTACATGCAAGAAAAAGTGCATAATGCTACAGTGAGTCATCACTCACTGTAGCGTTATGCTCACTGTAGCGTTAGGCTAATTGTAGCGTTACACTCATTGTAGCTTAACGCTCTTTGTAGCGTTACGCTCATTGTACGCTTGCGCTACATCTATCTCTCTTCCGCTCGATGGGCCTATGCGTCTGAGGAGATGTTTTGTTATGACGTTGTCACGTTAATCTATCGTCCGTAAACCAACTTTACAGACAACCAATTTTTTTTGGTAAGCATAGTTCTAAATAATAGTAATCTTTATATTTATACTAAATATTTTTTACGTCTTTTAGATGATGACATGGCTAAGCAGCTTGTTGAAATGATCCACGAATGCGAGAAGGCTCACGCTGAAGTGTCAGACGACTGCGCAAGGACGCTAGAGATCGCCAAATGCTTCCGTACCAAGATACACGCTCTAAAATGGGCTCCATCGATGGAGACTATCATTGAAGAACTTATGATAGAAGTATAAAAGGCTACCCATCTACTGGAGACTAGCTTTATGGTCTTCTTTATCTTATGGTTTTTTTTTATCTTTGTGGCCGTCCTCCAGTTGAATAGATTTCTCAAATGACTCGAGCAATGTCATGGATTTTGTATTAAAAACGCTTCTCCTCGCTACTTGTCAGCTAACATTAAGTTTTGTTTTATTTATCTATTTATTTGAAAAACAACACACAATATATAGCTATATTATATTAATATCAATTAAATACTCTTATTTTTTGATGTGTAGATAAATCTTTTAAAATGAATGTTATACATTATCATAAAGTTAATAAAACGTACAAACAAAATTAAAGCATCCAAGTACCAACATATATACAGCACACTTATAACCTAGCAAAGATGATTTTGATTCATTATAGGTATAGAAATAACAAAAAATATAATTTTATTGTTTCAATTCCAATATTGCCAATAACATCACATTCAAAGGATCGTAGTTTTAGTACAGACTATTTGGGTAATTTTTCTCCGGATAGGGTTGTCCAAAAAATTATACGTGCTAGGTATCACAGATAAGGCTATATAAAGTAAACTGTCCTCCAGTTTCCGCATCCAAGTCACGTAAGAATGAGGGTAAACAATAAAAGCAAACGGGACACAGGTGCGGATGCGACGTAACGATCTATTGTCGGGTATACTGAAATATAGCTACGTTTCGTTGAATTTTCTTATTTATTCTTTTACTTATCTGGGATCAGAAAGAATTCTAGTTAAATGGTAGGCATCTTGCAATGGACGTAAAATGTAATTGGATATCTGAAGAGATCGTTTAACACTACAGATTATTACTATATTCGTGATATGTCGATGTATGGTGAGGTTTAAGTAACTATTGAATCAATTTTATATTTTCTAAATGCTTACAAAAATATGTCATAAGTCATACAGTAAGTACATTTCTGTAATATAATGTAATCAAAATTATTTTTAGTGGAAAAACTTTAAACTTTTTCTATACTTATCTAAGATGGATAGAACATGAGAGATAATTCGATACTAGTCTGTCGTAGGTATAAATTTAAGGTGAGTTTTCACATATTATAATTTGTGATAAAATTTAATCTTGTACAGAAAAAATAAATGAAAACCTTCTATTTTTTGGAAGACGTATGTACATCCATTTCAATAGAAGAGTGACAGTTTATTGAAGTAAAACGTCACGCACGATTGACTTGGGGAGTAAGCTGGTGAATGCGTGACGAGAGCGTTACGAAAAGTGTGATCGACAAAGCGAACGGAAGTTGAGAGGGAGATATAGATGGAGCTAAATAAGTTATACTTCAGTCGTGTGTATCATTTTTTTTTGGTACATTGTAAAACGCTGCTACCAATTATTCTCAATCATTATTAAAAGACATGTCTTAGACTAGATCGAAAATCCTTTCTTCCCAACATACACGTAAGTCAACTGTTAACTGCTGACACTCAAATCCTCTATAAATAGTGGACTCTAGTACCTGGGTTCGAACCCGTCTAATGTATAGCCCTCTTGACATGGAACCTCAATTAAGAAGCGATGTAGCTCTTAACTAGGTACAGTGATTGTCCTGTCTAGGCCCCAGTTAACTGTGGGTTGTCGCTTGTTTCTTGTTCGCGGAGTAGGCTTAGTGTTTATAACCTGGTCAAAGTCAAGTAATGCTAAATAGTTGCTTTAATTTGAGTTTTACTCTAACGTAATCAGATTTTTTACTTTTATGGATTGATAACAATTTATATCATCAATTTATGCCTCTGTATAAATACTTGCATTAAAGAAACTCAACTTAATAAGTATTTCACTAAATAACTAACTTTTTTATATATAACTACGAGTAGTTCAGCAGACAATTGTACGGCTCATCTGATGGTAAGCGATTACCGCAGATTATAGACGTCTGCAACACCAGATGTACTGCTATATTTTATGCAAGATATTATTTACCTATTTTATATTAAAACACAGTTTATTTTTTTAAAAGAGTAATTGCATAGTTTCTTTTTGGTTCTTCTATGTAGATTCTACATTTCGAATCTGTGGTAGTTTCACTAATTAAAATTTTAATTTGTAAGTTGAGGATTTGAAGGTGCTCAGAGGCCTGTTTGAATGAAGCTATTTTGATTTTGGTTTCGAAAAAATAGTAATTTATAGTGCATAAAAGAATACCAAATACTGTCGGACCTTCGTTAAGTAATAAAATAATTTTATTTAAATAATATGTTGTACAATTTTCATTACACAATTATGTTCTAAAATTATAATTAATTATCTATATAATTGGTTTTGTGTTTCATGCCAAAAACTATTTATTAATATTGCATGAAATTATATTATAAATAATGAACTAAGCATCTATTCACGATTGTAGGAAACTGTTTTTTATTATACTTCAGTCAACACTTCAGTTATGATGACGTCCATCTTAGGCGCCCAGTTGATGTCGTGCATGGCCGTCTTGAAGCACTTCGAAACTTCCAGAGCTCTTAGACAGCTGTCTTCTTCAACAACGTGTTGCTTTTCACACTCGTGAACTGTTGTTACCAACTTTAATGCCATATCATCACCTACAAATATGAAAACTTTAAGTAGAATAATAGGAAATAAATTACTAGTTTTAGGTTTACTTATTCAATTACAAAATACTCTAAACATGAAAGTGAACTTTCATGTTTGAGAAAAATGTTTGTTATTTTTTCTCGTGAAAACTAATGATCAGATTTAGCAATAAAATTAGGTACATATGAAGATAGCAGGAGATTTGAGTTAATGTATTGGCTTCTTTTTATCACGACGTGTCCAAGTTTAGGTGTTACGTGGATAAAACCTCGAATCTTGTCTAATAATAAGTTATGTTTCTGACTTGTCTAAATAAGTGTTAAAATTAATAGAATATACTCTAATGAAATTACGTGGTATATATCTTTTTATATTTTTTTTAACTAGTTCCACAATTTCAGTTTTATTATTCAGCTATCTACTACATGTTCTAGTAAATTCACTTGCAATATAGTACAAACCAGCTCCATGTCTCACGGCAAACTCCTGAGCGTTTCCATGATGAAGCTTTCCAGAAGTGTCGAGGAGGTCTAACTTCTGGCTCATGCAGACAATCGCACACCCGGTGTCAGCCCCGGATCTTCAATTTTTTTTAGGCGGGGCAAAAACTGAAAAATGCCGCCCCCGCCCCCTTATATTTATTTTATTTTTACCTTTATCATGCTTATAATTTCAGCTATCACATGTCAACTATTTGATTGAGGACATAGCCTACATAGGCCTTTCGGAAATAATGCATCCATCGCTGTTCTTTCTGTGTTAAGCCTATTTATTTACACATACATAGGTACATAGACATAAAGGATAGGATTTAAAATAAAAATATGTATAATAAAAATAAAAATCAATTATTGTATTGCATTTGTGAATTGAAATTACAATTTTACTCTTTTGCACTCTTTGTACTCTCTCTTTTGCACGCACGGTAACCAGACGCGTGCTGCCGCGATCTGCGATTTCTGCGGGCGAGCGGGCGCGTATTTTTAACCCCCGACGCAAAAAGAGGGATGTTATACGTTTGACGTGTCTGTCTGTCTGTCTGTCTGTCTGTCTGTCTGTCTGTCTGTCTGTGGCACCGTAGCTCGCGAATGGAGGACGCGATATCAGTTTAGTTTTTTTTTTGTATGAAAGGTAAGTTACGGGCGAGTGTTCTTAGACGCATGTTTGATGAAAATCGGTTGAGTCCTGAAAAAAATCTGGGGGTAAAACCGAGGAAAATACCCAATATCTGCAAATACATGTGGTGGTGAGAAAATAAGGATGGAAATCCGAATGTCAGCAAATTTATCCAAGTAGGGTTGCAAATGAAATAGCATCGCATGCACTTTACAAAATTAATAATAAAAATAAATGAATGAAAGTATAAAATAAAAATTAATTTAAAAACAAAAAAAACCCGACACAGTAACCTGAGTTCCCTTTAAAAGTAAAAAATAATGAAAGAAACTCAATCTTAAAGTACCTAAGTATGTACGAGTATTAATAAAAAAAAAAAAAATTACATCGCGTTGCGGGACCGCTCCAAAACTAACAGTTCAATTACAAATAGTCTAAATATTTATTTATTTTATTTTGAAAATTGGTGATTTTATAGATTTCGACATGCTCTTTTCGAATTTTCACTTTGCCACTTCGTATCTTTGCCGCTCGCGTCGCCATATTGGAAAAATGGCGCTCAAATACAGTTTTTTGAGAATAACTCCGTTCCAACTCATTTTACGATAAAAATAGTTATGTAATAAATGAAACTAAAGAAAATTTCCTACAATTTATGTGGTGACCTTTTTTTGTAAAATCTATAGTTTCAGCGTACGAGAGCTGCAAAGTCCACTCTAACACGCGTTTACGTGTCATAATTATATTTCGTAAGTCCAGGTGACAAGTTTTGAATATATTTTTTTAATTTGAAAAAAATATGGTGTAATCTTAACACTATAAACATTTAATTCCCGTTGGAAATTTTACTTAAACTTAATTTTTTAACAAGTTAAACGATTGTTAACAAACAAAATTTTCTCGAAATTACGTCTCAATTGTAAATGAAAAAAAAAATGTTTAAAGATTGTCGTAAAAAATTTTCGCTTCGTAGAGCCTTATTTATATACATAATTAACAAGATCGCGCCATTAAAGTAAAAAAAATATTCATAGTTTGTTTATAATAATTTTTATAGTTCCAGAAAAATCACCACTTTTTGTAAAAATCACCAGTTTTTGTTCAAGTACAAATATTATTATAAACAAAGTATGAATATTTTTTTAACTTTAATGGCGTGATCTTGTTGATTATGTATATAAAAAAGGCTCTACGAAGCGAAAAATTTTTACGACAATGTTTAAACATATTTTTTTTTTCATTTACAATTGAGAAAAACAACAAGAAAATTTTGTTTCTTAACAATCGTTGAACTTGTTGAAAAATTAAGTTTAAGTAAAATTTCCAACGGGAATTAAATATTTATAGTGTTTAGAACATACCATAATTTTTTAAAATAAAAAAAATTATTCAAAACTAGTCGACGGGACTTAACGAAATATAATTATGACACGTAAACGCGTGTTAGAGTGGACTTTGCAGCTCTCGTACGCTCAAACTATGGATTTTACAAAAAAAAAGGTTACTACATAAATTGTAGGAAATTTTCTCTAGTTTAATTTATTACATAACTATTTTTATCGTAAAATGAGTTTGAACGGAGTTATTCTCAAAAAACTGTATTTCAGCACCATTTTTCCAATATGGTGGCGCGAGCGGCAAAGATGAAAAAAAAGGTGGCAAAGTGAAAATTCAGAAAGAGCACGTCGAAATCTATAAAATCACTAATTTTCAAAACTACCGGAAAATTTCCAGGTAACCCCCTTTTTGAGCACCAAATGACTGTACTAAAACTAACCTAACTTAACTAAGCAACATAAATTGTTATAAAATTACTTCAAAATAAGCGCGTTTTTTACTTTTTAAAGGGAACTCAGGTTACTGTGTTGGGTTTTTTTTTTAATTTTTAATTTAATTTTTATGAACTATGCCTACGCGCTTCGCGAATAATAAATATTCGTGCAACATGTCTCACTCTGCGCTCTGGGTATCGGTAGAGTTGATATGGCCATGAAATTTCTGTACTTGTAGGTACTATTATTTATTCCGTGGTCAAAGTTAAGTAAATGACGAGTTGTCCATTCGTCTGTAAAATGTGAATTTGGCCGCCCCCTGAACTTGCCGCCCGGGGCATGGGCCCCGGCTTGCCCCCCCCTAGATCCGGGCCTGCCCGGTGTCCCTGTGAGCGAGATCTTGATCTTGTTTCCAGAAGTGATACAGATCCAGCAGGACATTGTCTCCTAAATTCAGCTAAAATCATCCAAAAATTATAAAATAATTTAGGAGATTTATATCTGGCAATTAGAACAACCTCAACTAATGTCAAGTGCTAATTTGTAACGTTTTTAGCGGTAAAATTATTTCTCATTTTGCTTTTAACTTTGTTTGTCAAACTTTTGTTTTAAATATAAGTTTCATCACGAATAAGAGTATGGAAGTACAAAGTTTACTGAAATTTCAAATCAAATCAAATCAAATCAAAATCATTTATTTCGTCATAAGGTGCATGTCACACACTTAACGAAAGTCAAAAAATAAAATAATATCATTTATATAAACTAAACAAAAATAACAAAAGTTAAGGCAGCAAAAAATCAAACAATAAAAAATAAAATTTATATCTTAACACTAGGTACATTACAAGCTTACGTAATGTACCCAGTGTTATAAGCAGCCTTAACTTAGTCAAAATATTAAATTATAATGTCTCGGTAGACATTACCTACCTACTTTATCCTCGGCTTTATTAAATATTACAATAAATAACAATTTCCCTAATATAGGCCGAGAGAAAAAAAGCCGGAGGAAAAAAAACTCTTGGTACGTTTCAGAAAATGATTTAGATACGACACTTAAAATATTACACGATGCATCAGTACAGATAATAAGACCAAACGATACACGAATGAAAATGAGAAAAATAGAATGAAATAAAACATACCTCCGCCTTACAATCATCTAAGGTTTTCAAAAAACTACGAGTTATGCTTCGCATTGTTTCGTTTGTAACTATTTCGTTCACACCAAACGCGACTAGCACTAGTGCGACAAGGACAAACGATCTGGTCATCTTACTATCTAGTGAAGATTCAATTAAGCCATCTCTCATTCGCGCATTGTCTTATAAAGCTTCAGTGCCTGCTGACAATAATTCTGTATTGAATGGAGTTTAATTAAAATCTATTAATTGCTACGTTACGCTTCGAGCGCTCTTTTAATTACACATTTAACCTGTCTTATTATCTTTATTATGATTGAAGGTTCGTCTTGTACTTCATTTTGTTCAGATTTTATTCTAAAAGATGATTGAACACCTTTGACTAGCTTTCGGAAATTTATCGTCATTCTTAATTGAAATACTTCTTCTATAAGTGTGTGTATGTGTAGGTATGTATGTATTCTAAATCAGTGACGGAATTGTCTTCACTAGTACTACTCGTGTTACATTGTTCCAATAGTAAGTTCCAATAAGCAAAAGATAAGATTTTGATTCAGCAGAAAAAATAAATTAGACTTATTAGGTACAAAACATGTAAAATGTTTATTTAGAATTAATTCATTTTATGAAGTGAGCTCGTGTCCGGCGTCCAGTTTTTCTGATGGACGTTTCGTCTAAAGCACTTCGATATTTCCAACGCAATTTCGCAGCCGTTTGAAATAGATGAGGTTATACTTTTGCACTTGTTGTACGTTTGTATTAAGTATGCTGCCATATCGTTGTCTATGGAATAAGAAGGTACAATTTATACTTAAGTTTACTCAAGTGTTTCGTACACGTTGGTAAGTAAATATGATTTTTAATTCTTTTTATAAAATACGAGTTGACTTTGTCGAAGTTGAGAAAAATAGAAATAATTTAATAAATCAAAAGCAAAATATTTTTTACAAAATGTCAGTATGAATAGTAAAATTTTACCGCATATTTTAAATTATATAAAATATATGGTGGTCAGTGTGTAAGAAATATAATTTAGAAGTCTTAATTGAATTCTTTTAGTATCTTTTTTTATATCTTTCAGTTTATTTATACTCATTTATAGAAAAGAAAATTAAAGTATTTCAAAAACTATTTTTTTTTTTGTATTTGTGAACATAAATATTTCATATTTATAATTAATAAAAAAATAAACTTCTTACTCTACCTATTACTATGATTTTTTGTCTCAATTTAAGTCATGGCCACCATCCAAGTGATTCATTTTCAAAAATTATTTAAATACTATTTTTAAACAGGTATCTTAAATTGTTATTACCAGAACCAGCCGCCTGAAGGAAACCTTTAGCATTGGGCACCACCAGTTCTCCTTCAGAGTCCAGAAGTTCAAGCTTCACCATAGCACAGATGATGAGGCACCCTGTGTCTCTATTATTCAGTTCACGATTTACATCCCAGAAATATAGGATATCCTTCGCCATTTCTTGGGAGAGAATTGTCTAAAATTGATTGAATTTTTATTTTTATTTTACTTTTATGAGTTGATCAGACGTATTTTGTGCCGTTTTCTTTAAAGACTTTGGCATTACTTTGTGGATTCTGTTAATTTTGGTTACCTAACTTTGTCCTTCTATTTATTGTTATCTAACAACAAGCTCACCTTGTCACCACACTCAAACATTTTAAGGCCAAATGTATAGCTGAACATTTTCATGACTTGGCGATTCTCTTCCAAATTTGCCGTTACAGATGATATCGATACCAACAATATTATTGATACTATTAGTATCTCTATTCTTGGATGAAATACTGAAGATAAATGCAGTCGCATGCTGTAATATTATTAAAATGTATATGCATAACTTAAAACTTGTTTAGTACGTATAAAACACATTTAAAAATCCTAAAAACATTTATGTATTGTTTTAAAATTTTAAAAATCAGATTACTGATGTGATTTGAATAATTACTAGGCAAAGCATATTATGTATTGTATGTTGTATTTGTAATAACAAACGTTGCATATTATGTAGCTTTTTTTTTATGTTACTAAGTCGACAAACAAGCGTACGGCTCACCTGATGGTAAGTGACTACCGTAGCCTATAGACGCCTGCAACACCAGAAGCGTCGCAAGCGCGTTGCCGACCCTATCCCCTATCCCCCCCCCAGGAGCTCTGGTCACCTTACTCACCAACAGGAACACAATACTGCTTGAAAACAGTGTTATTTAGCTGTGGTCTTCTGTAAGGTCGAGGTACTACCCCAGTCGGGCTGCCCCATATTTTGAGCAGGAAATTTCCTGCTGTGCCCTACCATAGTAGCTATTACCTACTAACGTTTCAGGCAGTTACCAAGTTACTGACTTAGAAACATTCAGAAATTCAGAATGATAACTAATTAATGCTTAATATTTTCGCTTTTGTATGATTGGCATACAAGCCTGAACTTATGAAACAAGTTTTCAGTTTCAGTTCATTTGTAATTAACTGCTGCACACAGGCCCATTGTTACAATAAACATAAAAATATGGCACTTAACGCTTAATTCACACATAAATATACACTTCTCATCATATCTCGTCACTCACGAAATCCCTTATGTTGTATCCCTTCATCCCCAAGCACGAATAAAAAACAAAAATGTGTTACTTTTAAAATATCTTAGACGCTAGAGTTTCAATTGTCTATCTTCAGCAAGATTAAAGAGTAGGTACCTACCTATAGTTTTATTAAACCAAAATAAAATCTTCGCTACAAAATCTCGCAGCGAAATAGTTATAAAGCGATTATTCTCGATTCAACGGCCATTTGATTCACACATCGGAATCGATTATCCAGGTCGTGTGAGAGTGTGAAATCGATTTGTTCTGTTAATTACTCGCATCTGTTTGTGACAAGCGCTGAATGTTAATGAATACACTTGTTACTTTGAATTAGCTCTTTTGTGCTTTCGATCACTCGTTCGATGCTATACATGGCTTTATATATACACCATAAACCTAAACACTATCTGTTATGTATTTATACATAAATGTATATGTTGTGTATAAACATACACATAAAGATTAAACGCTTACGCTTCAGCCTGTAATATCCCAATGCTGGACATAGGCCTCTTTCCCCAAGTAGGAGAATGATCAGAGCTTACTCAACCACGCTGCTCCAATGCGGGTTGGCGGATATACCTATTAGTATGAGTAACGATCGCTATCAGGCGTACATGATACATTAAATAAAGATTTAAAAGTCAAAAGATTAAAAAACATTTTGACATTCGAAATGCTATGGTAAAACTTAAAATAAAAATCCAATGTTTAATTTCGACACATTAATTTGAAGGGTTAAATCACAAATAAATACATATATTGTTAAGAATTAAGTGCACATGTATGAGTAATTTAGATTTGCAATTCTACCAACCATTTCAAAATACTAGCCCCGAACAAAAAATTATTCAGAAAAGCTTAACGGAATTCGTGACTGTTTTAAAGAACATAAGTAATTTAATGATAAAGTGGAGGATGACAGCTTGATTATACATTATTTGCGAGTTAAGAGCACTTCGTAGGTACTAATCATAGTTACGTCTTAATACTTAACTGGACGTTCTTCGTGGTTCCACTCACAGTGAACAATTCGCTTATATTTATTAACTAGGTGTTTCACAAGGGAAGATTTTGGGTCTTCTTATTTTCTTGATATATATTAATGACCTCTTATAATACACGCGCTTTCAATGCAGATTGGATGAAATTGATTTTTTGTTTTTGAGTGTGTATAGTAGTCCGTAAAACTTGGAAATTAACAAACAAACACTTTTGTTTTCCAATTTTAATATAGAAATTACATTAATGGTGTTGCGGTAGTAGTCTTTTATTGAGTCCACTTGGAATAAAATTTGATTGATTAATCTTTTTTTATAAGACGCTACTAATAGAGCACCTGGAAAATTGACTTAATTCAGCCCAAGTTGATTTCAATCAATTTTGCAACATTCGTGACATGTGTTGTGTAATTTGCAATTACCGTTTTAAGAGTGCCTCAAGTTAATTCGATTTCATTATTTATAAAATGAGCATTCGTTTACACAATATTGCCATTTCATTATAAAACTTATAAAAAAAACTTTTTAGATGACTTTGGTAAGAAAGAATTTTTTCTTTCGGCGAAGTAAATATCCACTCTCTTACCCCAAAAATTTCGTTTTGCATTTTCATTACTGCCGATAATAGTTTGTTATTTTAACACAGCGTAAATAAGAGTAAATAACTCATTTGATTTAGGTGTAGATATCTAAAACAACAAAAAAAATCTTTTTTTTTGTAAGCAGAAAAAACTAATGGCAGTTTCGGAATTTCTCACCGGTTATAACTTTATCTATAATCTAAAATTATAATTGCTTATAGCTCAATTAATATAAGGTAAAAATTCCGATACATAATTTGAAAAATTATTTCATATTAATTAAATTATATCGATAAATAAGTTGACAATTGCACAAATATCTGTAATTATCTCATTTGATACAATTTTTCAATCAATATAATCGCTCCCAGAGCCTTTATCTTCAATCTCAACGCCGAGATATTTATCAGTTTGCCAGCTACCGTGTACTAATTAGTAAATGGATGATTATTAAGTGTTCGTGGGGTTTTATTACGTTATTTTCGTATTTTTATAAACATTAATGTTTTAATTAATATTTTTTGATCGCAGGTTTTGATCGCTTTTTGAAATATGTAGGTTATTATTTACCGACAATATTTATGTTTCCTCGATGAGCTTAAAATACGATTTAATGTTGTCGTGCGGCGGAGACATGTTTAGTATCAATTTTATAGTTAAAGTCATTTATTGAACATATTTCAATACACTCACAAGGGCTAATTTAACCACGATTACTAAGTTAATTTATCGCAAGACCTATCTCACGATTCTGTCAGTAGTGTATATTTAGTACAGTAATAGTAATTGTTTCCGTGAAACGTGACATTTTGTTTGGTTTGATTGAAATGAATAATGGTCTAAGAGACGTGGAAGATCGACCTTCACCAAATTAAATAGCTATAAACACTTTTATCATAGGCTTATTTGTTTACAAATTATATTTGATAAAAAGTATGTCTCATCGAGTTATCAGATCGGTGAAGGTCGATGTTCCACGTCTCCTCTACTATAAGAGCATTAGTCCGACTTGTGTTAAGATGTGAGATTAAAAATATTTAGAGTTTTAGACAAAGGTTATAAATATTTTTAGCTATAAAATATAATTTGATATTCTTGCCTGAATATTTAGAATAGCAAATATAGCATTAGATGATTTATGTATTTCTAAACAAATCCCATATATTCGAGTACCTTATTTATTATTTTACGTTAATAGCATTAAAGCAATTAATAATAAATAAATAGAACAAATTCAGATGATTGCATTTATTAATCTAAAGAAAAAACTATTAAATTTAAAAAAATCGTAGTCCATTTTCGCGATTGTATTTTGTTTTTCTGTCCAGTTTAATTGTCTTTGGTAGTGCTAATAATGTTCTAATACAGCTTCGATCATAGCCACTTCTGGTGCTATCCCCTCCTTTTTACAGCTCTCCTTGAAACAAGCTGCTACTTTAACGACTCGACTGCATTCCTCCTCGATGTCATCATGTATTTTTTCACACTCGTGAATCAATTGCACCATTTTAGCTGATAGAAGTTCGCCTGCCGATAGTTAAAAAGGTAAAAAATGGGTTTTTAAAAAGTAAAGAAATATTTTAAGTTATTTAGATTGTAATTGTATTTTTGCTACAATTTATATAAAAACTTCAAATGTCGCTGATGATGAATAAAAGAAGATTTTCTGGTTTATTTTGCGCTAAGCGTAATGATTTTCAATATTTTAAAACTCGTAGAATAAACTAAATTATACAAAAAAAAATAACCAATAACTAAGCTGTCTTGGAAACATTAAATTAAGAGCAAAAAATATGATCAGATAAGAAAAAATACCATTATAAATGTGAATATAATTGACTATTCAATAGATTTTATTATTGAATGTTTTTACCGATTTATATGCAAATGAGTACTCGTAGCACAGCCGAAATATACCGAGGCAGTCGGGTAAGGACGTAATTTAATTTAATTTTCGCGTAACACTTTGATAGTGTGACTTTATTGCATTTATATTAATTAGACTATCGGTATCTTATCGTTTTCAAAAATTGTTAGTAATAAAATAGACAAAATTAAAATCACCTTAAAATTGATAAAGATCAAAGGTATTTTAAATTTACATTTTTTAATTTTATAAAATACTAGCCGACCCGTGCCCACTTCGTTGGGCGTTAATTATTTTTGTGATGAAATACATAGTAAAGTTTTCATCTCGCTTGTATTTATCCGACTTGATTTACATATAATATTATTTTTCACTTAATTTTTTGTTCGATAACAATAAAATATAGCCTATGTGACTCCTGAATCGTATAGCTTTCTGTTAGCGAAAGAATTTTCATGATCGGATCAGTATTTGCGAAGATTACTTCCTACAAACAAAAAAGGTAGAATCTTTACCTCTTTATCGTATTATTATAGATTATAAATTTGCGTTTTGATATTTTAAAATGAATATTAAAAGAAATATAATCAAACAAGATAAGCCAACTATCAAAGCAAACAATCACGTATCTACGTGAAGTTAAAAAAATCACTAAGTTTTCCGAAATTTTCAATTTTGTGTACAATTTTCTTAACTTATTATTTCATAAGCGCTTTTTACAAACAACACAGAAAGCCTTAAAGGAAAAATTAGCAGTTTAGAAGAAATCTGATATGATAGATTCGACAAACCTTGAGGAAAACTCTTGACGTAATCATGCATGTTGTCGTGGTGCATTCTAGCGTCATCTTGCATGAGGGAGAACTTGTTGGACATGCAGATGATTGCACAGCCGAGCTCTCGGTGCACTACCTCGAAGTCCTCGCTCCAGAAGTGCTGGAACTCATCCAGCACTTCCGGAGACAAACCTGACTAAAATACAAAATTGGCTAAATATGGCTGCTCCGACTTTAAAAATATTACAGTTACCAAGAAAACTATCCTGAAGCGGGTTATGGGGCTACATTTTGAACATTAGATTTGAGTAAGAGTAATGGAAACATTGTTCTCTCTTCTCATTTTATTATCACTAAATCTTTCTTATAAAAATCTCTTCAATTATAGTACGAGGTAGAGCGCTCCCTCCTATTAAATACAAAATAAATAACTCTAAGTCAAGCTCAGCGGAAAGTACTAAATCAACCACCGTAGAACAGATAAAATTAGAAT
This sequence comes from Melitaea athalia, assembly GCA_905220545.2. NCBI lineage: Eukaryota > Metazoa > Arthropoda > Insecta > Lepidoptera > Nymphalidae > Melitaea > Melitaea athalia. The sequence continues at coordinate 19,209,496 of HG992194.1, forward strand.
GTTAATGATAAATAAAATAAACCTGCAATCCATATACAAGAATGAACTCCTGCAGTGGGTCGAGAAGAAGAACTTACTAGAAAAGAGAAAAGGACAGAAAAACCTTCTTGATTCGCATTAATAATGTAACTTACCTCCTCACGACACTCCTCTAAAGATTTCCCAAAGTGCGCAGTAACATGGCTCATAACTTCAGCAGTACTCTTCACGGGATTAGGAATCGCGGACAAAACCACTGCAGTCAAAATTAGATACCAAACCGCCATCCTTTCAACCGATCCTCTTCAAGCACAGTGGCGTCCACGACGAGCCCCGCTCGTTATATCATAGAAATATTTTTTTCAAATTTCTATTATATGTTATTAGATTACGTTTCTGGTAGTTATTTCAAGTAGACATCAATGAAACGCGGGAAGGTTATTGTCATAAAGTTAGTTATCAATTCTGGTTGTGCGTAAAGTAGTAATATCCGTCCGGATAATAACAGTTCACGGTAATCCTCGTTATTGCAAGTCACAGTATACCCGGTAGTTTGAAATCCATTATACTGGCGAAGATAAGCAAATAATTATAAACTATAAGAGAAATATATAAACTATAGAGTACAAGATACGCGAGCGATTATAAAAATTAGTTTTATGTTTATTCATGTTGGAAGTTTAATTTTTAATTTTAATTTTTACCGTTAAACCGTTTAGACATCTTAAAAATTACGTTTGTAATAAAATTGCTTTTTGTAGGGAAACCTCTTTAGAATCACTGTGATTTAAAACTTGATGTAGCGAAAATACGTCACGACAAAGAAACAATCACATATCTATATGACAACGTAGGCAATTTTTTAGAAGTTTCGCTTCTAACGTGTGTGAATTGCTAACACAGTTTTTTATCTAAATTGCTGCTCTATATTGAGTTCATTATTTAAAAAATGTATGGACACTTAGATAGGCGCATTTAATTTCTTATTACGTAACAACATGCGCACGAACTAAATGCTTTTATCACGTTATTAAAATATAAAATTAATTATATCAACAAACATAAAACGAATTCCGCTCATTATCAAATTTTTAATACATATTTCTATAAAAATGGCTACCTAACATACCATAACTCTAATTGATTCCAAGTAATAAATCAAAGATTACAGAAAAAAATGCAGCAATAAAATCAACAAGAATTTTTCATTAATATTAAACACGGCAGTACAATCCGGATGTTGTAAATTAATGATTGATTTAATAATACCGTGTTTATGGTGGTCTATTTCAAAGCGTCGTCTCCGAATATCAATTCTGTAGTTAATTAATTTCCTTTCAGACAAATTAAATACCATCATTCGACTTTGATCTTGATGACTGATGAGGGTAATTTCATATTCATATTAGTGTAGAAGATAAACTAAAGAGATATGAGCATTGGGCACAGGCCCCGTGTTGTGTTAATACAATTGTTTCGCAATGGAAGATCATTAATTGATCAGTATTTTACTGCAGGTATAATGTTTGCTTTTGATTACCTAATCTATCCTGAGCTACTATTTCAATTTCATGATAATAATAGTTTTAATATTCCATTATTCCTGGTGAGTCAACAACGACAAATATTAAATTCACATACATATTTTTTTTTCTACGTTACCTGTCACAATCAACTGACATAGGGCACAATATGACAAATCATGCTTAAAATCTGGAGCAGCCCGACTGGAGAAGTACCTCGACCTTACAGAAGATCACTTAAAATAATACTGCTTTTAAGCAGTGTTGTGTTCCTGTGGTGAATAAGGTGACCAGAGCTCCTGGAGAGGATTGGGGATTAAGTTGGCAACGCGCTTGCAATGCTTCTGGTGTTGCAAGCGTCTATTTGTATTTAAAAAATATGTTTATTTTTTTTTTATGTTACGAGTCCGGCAAACAAGCATACGGCTCACCTGATGGTAAGACCGTAGCCTATAGACGCTGCAACACCAGAAGCATCGCAAGCGCGTTGCCGACCCTATCCCCAATCTCCCCCAGGAGCTCTGGTCACCTTACTCACCAACAGGAACACAATACTGCTTGAAAACAGTATTATTTAGCTGTGGTCTTCTGTAAGGTCGAGGTACTACCCCAGTCGGGCTGCTCCATATTTTGAGCAGGAAATTTCCTGCTGTGCCCTACCTCAGTGAATTTAATGCTGTGCCCTACCTCAGTGAATTTCCTGCTGTGCCCTACCTCAGTGTATGCTAATAACCGGCAAAATTCTCGATTGTTACTCAAGAAGCTTGAGTTTAAACAAAAGTAATAAATTCAATTAAAAACCCAACATTCAATTCTACTAGAGTATCTACTCTTAGATAAAAATGAGGGATATGGAAATGTGAAAATATAGTGAACTATGGCTATGGCTATGGCTTAAAGGAACATAGATTTTAGATTAATTGTATAAAATCTCAAATGTACTTATTCCTATAACCACGTCTAGATCTTAACCACAAAAATATGAAAATGGCCATTTAGACAAGCATTACTTTAACTCTTAGCATTCAATATTTTTATACTCTTTAAAATGACTTCTTAAGTTTTCATCTCACGTAGTCCATCCCACGGTCCATTTGGTAGGAATCAGATCCTACACACTGAGTGCGCGACACTCAGTGACACGTGGACGACAAATTACTGCAAGGGGACAAGTGCTTCCATTTATCAGCTGTATTTACGTGTTAAGAATAAAGAATTAGGGATATTTAAATTGTCTCTAATAATAAAAATCCTTCTACATGAAGAAAGAGGTCTATGACCGAACAGTTGGATGTTACAAGCTGATTGCACAATAACCGAGGTAGGGCACAGTAGGAAATTTCCTACTCAAAATGTTTAGAAGCCCGACTGGGGTAGTACCTCGACATTACAGAAGACGACAGCTAAATAATACTGTGTTCAAGCAGTATTGTGTTCCTGTTGGTGAGTAAGGTGACCAGAGCTCCTGGGGGGGATAGGGTCGACAACGCGCTTACGATGCTTCTGGTGTTGCAGGCGTCTATAGGCTACGGTAATCGCTTACCATCAGGTGAGTCGTACGCTTGTTTGCCGACCTAATTATATAAAATAAAATAAAAACAAAAGGCAACCGTTGAGTCTTTGGCCCTAACACTACCTTAATGCTGGAGAGGAATAAATATCTACACAATACACACACGGTCGTCTGTTAAAGTAAGCAACTTAATGCTTGTGTTATAGGTAACAGCCGACTGGTCTAGCTATATAATTTTTTTTTCGATAAACATACTTATAAATAATACATATATAAATATATAAATTAATATGTATATTACACCCAGACTCGGGGTGGGAATCGAACCCACAACCCCTGGAACAGAAAGCAGGGGCACTACAAACTGCGCCAACGGGCTAGTCAAAGTATTAGAATCCTCAATGTGCCTTATTTACATTTTACATCTATCAGTCCCGGTTGTTTTGACTGACATTTGAAACATTTGTGTAAAGGAAGGTGGGCGTTTGTGGAAGGAAGGTTCAGTCAGGAACGTATTAAAACAGATTGTTAGTTACGTCAACAGAATATTCCTATAATCTAGGTATTTTAATTGTACCACATCGTCAGTTCAGGTGAAAATATAAATAAAGCTAAGTGATAAAATTGTGCTCTATTTCATTCCGTATAAGTTATATTTCATTTGCGATTATTATTATTTAGAAATACAGGATATTTACTCGTATAAGACTGTTTCTGACTTCATTCAAATCAATCTTTTTGATACAGCGAACATTTTCAGCAATATTGGTGAAAAACTATTATCCTGAAATTGAAATCTCAATTCCCTCGACAGGGCACGTATAGCGTTTCTTTTCAGGCAGTTTCGTCATCAATCATCAGATGGGCGAACGATTCGTCAAGCTGTAATGAGCCAGCTTACGACAGGCGCGTTGGGGTCAAGAAAAATGAAACAATTTTGATGTATGAAACTTAGCACGAAGTGAAATAGTGTTTTGACGCTGATTAATCATTAATTATTATCTATTACCTGTTTTATACGGATAAATCAGTGGCGTTTTGTGTGAAATAGTGCACTAATTTTCTGTCTTTTTAACATGTGTGTCAGTTAAATTTTGATTAATGTGAAGGATTTAGTAATATTTGTTACTTGAGTGAGTATATTTATTTAATGCATAAAAAATTTACATCTATCATTACAGGAAACCCAATGCGTTATACATCAACATATTATATTTGAAGTAATATTTTTGAAGTAGAATATTTACTTCTCTTTAGTTATCCGAATATATTAATCCGATCGCGATGGTGCAAATGGCAGTGATTGATGTCTGTTTTCCAGGGTTGTAGGTACCATAAATGTTTTTCATGTTTCATATTGTATATATTGTCAAAATAAAGTATTTTACCATAGAAAAAAAACATTCGCTCATTGCCATGTACCCATAAGTCGATACTCGATACACCTGAGCCAGCCATTTTATGAAAAACAATAAAACCGAACGCGACAAACATACACCGCTGTGTCTTAGTGGAAAAATATAAAAATTTACATATAAATAGGTCGCGATTTTGGTGGAAAATATTTATTTCTCCCCTGGCAACACTACGTGACGGGAATGGGGAGGCAACACACGTTTACTCATTGTCTATTTCCTGCCTCGTGTGATACGCGCCGTGATTTACTTTTCAGTGTTATGATATGGCTGAGGCTTGTTGGGAGGAGAGAAAAGGAATACTTTTAACCGAACCGGTGGAAGTATGTTACCTCTGAACTTTTTACTGGGTGGACTGATGTTGATGATTGTTTTTTAATCGAAAGGTGGTTCATGGCCGTCGTTTTGATATTTTGAAATAATTAAATGAACTCGAATATCAAAATACAGCAACCCTTGTAAATTTTAAAGAATTTAAAACTTTTTTTTTTCATCAAAATCGTACTACAAATTTTGTGATATAAAAATACATTGGTTGAATTGACAACGCATCTATTCTTGTGCTGGTGAATACAACAGTTATCAAAAATACAATTCAGATGTCCCAAGAATTTCGAAGAAGGATACCTTTTGCTTTTTTCAGTTCTATGCCTTCCATTTTCATTATATTTAACGATTTCCCATGGTACTGCAACCATCCATCAAACTGTCAACCAAGTCTACGTTACATTACCAACTAAAAGTGCACGTGCTAACTCCCGAAACCCTTAAACTCAACAACACAGTGAAAATGTAAATTTACCAACTACTACGAAAGATAATCGAGATAAAATGAACCTTATTATTTACGGAATAGAACAAAGCAAACCGCAAATTATTGTCAGGTATCAAAGTTGAGCTGAAAATGGAAAAACAAATACAATTACGATTTTAAGTTTTCCCGTACCTTATTTCAAGGGAATAAGGTTCAAAATTGAAGGTAATTGAAAGATAATTTATGCGTAAAATATTTCCTGCTGGGCGTTTTGCAATTTTTCACGAGAACAACGCTTTGAATACTTGAAGAAAACGTTTGTTTTGCATGACTAATAGAAACAAACAATACTTTATGTCTGTCATGATTTACGGAACCGACGATCGATGTATGCTGTTCCTAGTCTGAAGGTAAAGCAATATTTGGTGGACTCTTACCATTATTTCATTTATTATCCTTATCAAATTTATGCAGTAAGTAAAATAACAAAGTATCGAAATCATTGATTTAGTATAACTATTTTCACATATTAATGCAAAGTAGCGTATCTATATAATTATGATGATGATGATTACAGGAGTACAGGATGTCAAATAAGTCACTACGACTTTCCAAATGTTCCCCAATATCTAATGGTAAAAAGTAAACTTTAAAAAAGCATTATTTAAAAATAAATGTTATCAAGAAACTCATAGGTTGCTCAAATAACTGAAACGGTGTAATACATAGTAGCTATAATATATTGTGATAATAACATAAATAAAACAGGTTACCGTACATTCTTTACAGGTCTTTCGATCAAAGATCAGATAGGCTAAGCTGGAAATAATCTTTAGAAGAAATGTGTATACATCTAAACTCCCAAAGTATTTTGGAACAGTTCGATCTTTTTTTTACAATCTAGGAATCTCTACAAGGCTTCATCTAGCCCTAGTCTTCAAAATTCCCTGGACCTTAAAGTATTTTGGAACACCATCAGTATAGGATATAAATTTCTACGACTCTAATAGTTATAAATTACTACGATTCTCCTAATGTTTCTTTAAGATGGAAATAATCTTTAGAAAAAATGTGAACAACACTAAACTCCAAAGCGTTTTGGAACAGTTCAATCTTTTTTGATTAACGATTAGCGATCTTTGGACTAAATCTAGGAGCCTATACACGGTTCCATCTAGTACTGATCTGCACATTATTGCCACTTACCTGGCTATAGTGTGCAAGTGCGCGCTGGTGGCCACCTTCACCAGCGGCCTGTGTGGTGGGCGGCTGGGTCTCGTGGGCGGACTGTACGTGTACTCCGCGGCTTCGTTCCCCGTCCCTGAACCCGTCAGCCACGACCAGTGTTCCGCCATCGTTTGTCACTTCACTTCACTTTCATAAGTTCATTTTAACTGAATTTTTGTATTGTATCACTTGAAATTCAGCGGTATGATTCACAAGGATTGACATTAGTTGATTCATCAATTTAATTATGTTTGGTACAGGAGTTGGTCTTATTATTTATCAGGATAAATTTGGCGTGAACTATAGTAAAAAAGGACGTTTTCTTAGAACCATAGCTTAGAACTAACATTAAACAAAAATATTAATTATTTTCACCATCTTTAGTTTTCGAAATAAGCACTTCGTTTTAAAATTAATTTTTATCTCTCTGTTTAAAGACGCGGATAATCTTAGAATCTGTCCTAATCTGTCTGTTTATTACAATAAATGTAACATTTTAACTATTCTACTGTCAATCAGGACTAAATTGTAACAAAGGCTGGCATTACATATGGAAATCGAAGCATCCATTTATATGTTATTGTATTCCCTGATAAAAGAAATATATTATCAATAAATACCACTAGCTTCCACAAACACATTAGAATCAATCACAAACGCACTATCCTCATAATTATTATACCACTAGCATCCCGTCCCGGCTTCGCAGGGGTATTTAAAAAAAACGTAATATTTTTCTCCCTAATTTAAAAAAAAATATATAATATAGCCTATGTCACCTGTGCGCGGATATTGTAGCTTCCCAACAGTCAAAGAATTTTTCAAATAGGTTCAGTAGTTTCGGAGCATAATCAATGCAAACAAACAATCAAATCTTTTTATAATATTAGTAAGATACCATAACGTTTTTATTTGCGATAGAGTTTACCATGAAATTATACCAACCGCGCCTCAAATATTAGAATCTCGGATAATTTATGAACATTTAAACATTCTCATCAAACTTCCCGACACCTTCTAATACATCAAATCCAGAGCATCGCAGCCTCTCAACGAACTCATTGCTCAAATCTCTCTAATTTACAACTCTTATTAAATTCACGAACAATGATTTATAACCCAACACACAGCTGACGTCTTTCTGATGCAAAACATTCACGCCAAAATGAGCATTACTACAAAGATGATACGGATTATTGACGAACTTTAAGTATTAGGACAATATTACGTATGATACCACTTGATACGCTTGAAATTATACCTTATTCCGTTCTAATTAAGATGATATCGAATGCACTTTCATTCGACTCCCACGTCAATCCGAGGAAATGCGTTTAACGCCCTTCGGAAAATAGCGTTATTACTATTCCCCTATAAGATACGAGTACTGTTCTGAGTTAGGGCGAAAATCGGGACATATGTCTGTCTCACTCAAACGCCCTACGTGTGAAAGAGTAGGAAGTTATGGAATTCATTCATAATAGGGCTAGTTCGGGGACGTCTGTAGTAATAAATCTTGAGCCCCTTACGATACTAAGATATGGGAAAGACATGGCGTTGTACGCTGTATTGTATTAACCACGCGCGGCTCAAGACTGAAATAAATTATAGGCTTATATCTGCGCATCATAGGATTATTGTTCATGATTCGATTTTATAAAGCCACTAGCTGTGAAAAACTATTCTATCCAATTCGTTCTATCCAACACAAAAAGAAATTAATTACAAAACAAATAATTCCTGAGATTAGCGCGATCAAATAAACAAAGTCTACAGCTTTATAATATTAGTATAGATATAGTATCCTAGAGTAAACTGGCTAACCATTTGCTTCTATATTCATATATTCAATAACATATACAGCACATGAATAGGCCATATGTATAATATTAAACCACATTTTCAGACGCTTGTTAAAAATAAAAAGACGCTTTCCCTCATAATGAAAGTAAAAAGTTCGTAAATAGCAAAACATAATTTTTCACTTAATTAAAATTTCGGCGTTAATACTAATGGCCTTCCGAAGGGTCGGGGCTCTTCTTAACATTTATAACTGATGAATTTCAAAACACGAACGTTTAGCACTCGCGTTACAGCCTTGTTATTAGATCTGAGATGGTGACTGAGGTAGGGCACAGGAGAAAATTTTCTGCTCAAATATGGAGCAGCCCGACTGGGGTGACCTCGACCTTACATAAGATCATAACTAAATAATATTGTTTTCAAGCAGTGTTGTGTTTCTGTTGGCGAGTAAGGTGACCAGAGCTCCTAAGGGAAATGGGGATAGGGTCGGCAACGCGCTTTCCGATTTAGTTATATAAAAAAATGTGATTTTTTTTAACTATTAACTTTTTTTCATTGGCAAAACTTAGTCAGTTAAATAGCTGTAAGTAAAATTAGAACACTCCTAAAACATATTCCAAATAAACAAATAAACGGACACAAAATGAATATCAGTAGGTATTAAACTCATCGTCATTACCGCGAGCAGCACTCCATCCCTCATCTCTCAGTTTACCGACACTTGTCTACTTGTCTGTTTGTTCGCGTCGCTCGTGAGCCCTTCAACTCTTGCGTTAACTTTGTTTCACAAAACAAGCAAGTTTAATCGTTAAATTGTGTATTGTTAACGATTCATTATCGTTATTTTATCGGTTATTTGCATGTTAACGGAAAAACTTATAATGAAGTTTGCATAGATGATATGCGTATTTATTTAAATATTATTGTACGCTTCGGCCTGTAATATCCCACTGCTAGGTATAATTATGACTCATTCGCTATGTAACAGAAGGGTCAGAGCTTAATCCACCACGCTCCTTCACCGCGGGTTGGCGGATATATTCCCTACTATGAGTAACGGTCGCTATTACTTGTATAATATACACGTAATAATATGTTAACTACAGGGAGAGCTTAACCTGCTCTCCGAAGCACGGCGGCGCGGCGGCGGGGAGACCCGCAAGTACAGACAACCAGACAAGAAGAAATATTTGAGAGCAGTATTATTTGGAATTTATTTCATATTTTGTTAAAAACACCTCAACTGAAGAGAATCCATAACTCCATCCAAACAAACGTAAATAATCCAAACAAACCCCAAGATTAGATGGACTCTACAATAATATCAAATATATTATGCTAAAATGGTACGAATAAAATCTAACGTAATCATTTCGTGCGGCCCCCGACACAATAACAGTATAATATTTGTAATTCGAGTGATGCAATAATACTTTATTTGATCAATTTCACTCGAAGCGGTGGCGTGTCCCCGCGGCCGCACGTCATAGTTTAACGAGTACGATAGAAATGACACATGTTTACAAAAAACAAATAACCTCCTATTTTTAAAGTCCAGTTCGAAGCGCTAATAAAACATTCTAAAAGACGCTTTCGTGTATACGTATGTATAATACATAACATTATTTAGTGAAATTTATAACGATAGACAGACGAAAAGACGGATGCACGTTTGAATACTCTGTCTTACTCATGTGCCTCCTCTTCTACGTTACTTGTTCTGCGGTTCCACCCTCGATAATAGGAGTAGGTACTCACGTATTTGTCAATGACACGAAATAATATAATGTAATTTCTGTTCAGATACGTCCCGTTTGTGTAACGATGTAACACACTGTTGTGATAGAAATATTAAATTTGTTTACATGTTATGTACCAAAAAAAAAACAAAACAAAACAGAAATTGAGTCATGAATCTTGTATTGTACATGTGTTTTACTTTTACAATTTTGTTAAAATCACATCTAATGTTATACAGCTTTGACCTTTGAGAGTATGTTAGTTTATAGCGCTAATTAGTAGGTATCTTACAGAGTACCTATAATTATATCATTTTACGGAGTATAAAATATACACAAAAATAAACACACACAGATACCATAATGTTTAGAACGTACGTTATTGAGCGTACATTAGGTCTACACAAAATATGAAAAAAATGAGGATATCTTTCTAAAAAAATAAAAAATAAAGAAACACATTTTTTTTTCATGTAAAACTAGTCCTTTTTTTGTACTTGATAGGTACTGAACGAACAATGGCATCTTACATTTGAGTTCACTCGATTCTGTTCGTCGGAATGATCCCTCTCACGAGTGATTTAAGAAATACATTAGAGCTATGCAGACGTTTAAGGAAGGGTAGTGAGTGATTAGAGAATTACACATTAATAATTGTATTTCTTCTCAAACAAACAACAAAAAACTACTTTAATTGACATCGAAGAATATAGTACCTACAGTTCACTTTATCTATACTAATATATAAAGCTGAAGAGTTTGTTTGTTTGTTTGTTTGTTTGTTTGTTTGTTTGTTTGTTTGTTTGTTTGAACGCGGTAATCTCTGGAATTACTCGGCCGATTTGAAAAATTCTTTCAGTGTTAGATAGCCCATTTATCGAGGAAGGATATAGGCTATGTGTCATCACGCTAAGACCAATAGGAGCGGAGTCCACGCCGACGAAGTCGCGCGCAGAAGCTGGTGAGAGATATCAGATAACTCAAAACCTACACACAATCTCAAAGTACTACACAATATCTCGCTCAAATATAAGTGACCAACAAGCTTTACAATAAAAAAAAATCAAAATTAGCACACTAAGTAAATGACAAACAAAAAACTAGTCAAATTGGGAATCGCTTCCTTTTTTTTGAACACAAATTACATGTTTGTACCCAAACAAGACAACCCCAGTATGACAGCGCTCCGTCAGTCTCAGTCTGTACCTAAAGCGCTTGAAATGAACACCGCTTTCCAGCGTTTGCAGTGATTGTACTGCAAATGTTCCGTAAAAGCCCCACATTACTCTGTGAAGTCGTTTTTTTTATTTTTTTCCATTATTACGTACTCAAACTAGCGTCGTCTCTAACAGAGCGCGGGCTTTGTCGCAAATGGATTTACCTTTTTTTCTTGTTTTATTTTAAGCACTTTGACAAGATAGTACCTACTGATTTAAAAGTTAAAAGTGCTTTGAAAGTATCAAAAGTATCAATTTAAATGTTAAAATTTATCAATTTAGATTTAATATGATTACTATACGCCATCATTATTGCACTGTGTGATTCTTGACATCGCTCTGGTAACTGGTGTAGTGGCGCGTGCGAAAAGAAGTTTTACTCCAAAAAAGAATTTAACCAATTTGGTTCATTCCGATGTCAGGCGCATATAAACATTTCGAAAATTCATTTTCTATAAACTTTGTAAGTATACAAGGAACCCATCTGATATTTTTACGGGTCACTTGATGGTAAGTGATTACTGCATGAACAACACTTAATGGCAGGGGTATTGAGTTACTGAATAAAGGGGTTGGGGAAGTTCGAGTGATCTCGGGAAAGAATGACAGAATAAAATAAGGTGGCCAGTAGATATCTAGAATAATTCTACATTTTTGAAGTAAAACTTCTTTACGCACACTTGAGTTGAAGAGTAAGCTGCGTGACGAGAGCGTTACGAAAAGTGAGATCGGGCGAGGCGAACGGAAGTTGAGAGGGGGCTATGAATTAGTGAAGATAGAAAGAAAGAGAGTTACGTTTCGTATATTATTGTAGGAGCTCTACCAACGTCGTATTACTGTTCGGTGTAATTGAAGTTGGTTTTTTCATTAGCGACAATAAAGATTTCGTCTCAAAAGAAACAATACTACCAACAGACACACATACAACAGATACCTACACATTAGCGACAAATAATGTCCCGTCCATACGTCATTAGCGTTACAAAACAATGCACGCACACATTCAATACTAAACCCAGTACAGAGGACTGTTACGTTGAGAACGGCTTAAATGATCAGTACAGGGGTGAGGTCCCCTAATCCAGTGCTGCAGGGATGAAATTAAAAATATACATTTACATGTACATATTTGATTTTTACTCGTTACACACAATTGTCAAAGCTGCGGTGAAGTGGTCACATACACACATACACACACTCACACATACACACTCATGCATACACAAAAGGCATGCACGTTTTGAACCTGAACAGTATTGTTTATTTTGTTTTCGTCTGATTTTTTTTTTAAATTAACTGATTTCGTTAATTTATTTTCATGTGGGTACATATAGGTACTTTTTTAAATAATATTAAATTAAAAACAAAAATCAAGTCATAGATAATAATGTAGGTAAACTCTTTTTTCTTTATCATGAAGCAGAGACTAAAAAAACTGCAGTAGCAAATACAACACAAAAAAACACATTTTAATAAATAAAATTCAATACAAACTTATAAATCTTTTGAAATAAAATTAATTACTAAATCGAAACCATCAGGAAAATCCCCTGAAACCGTCTGAAACACGAAATATTTTCAACCTTAATTCTGGCGCAATAGAGTTCAATATACGCCCACATTTTTTCATTACAAATCAACGATTATCAACCATATGTTCATATAAATAAGGTTTATTTTAAATGTCAATAATTCGCTTGCAGCCGTCTGCAACATGAGTCATAGTAAAGTCCGCCGTTCTTGTGTGAGTGAGAGACAGAGGGGACACAGTGGAAGCGGAAAAGCGATATTTTTATTAATAACTAGCTTTGACCTGCGGTTTCACACGCATTAATATGAGTAAAAATAGCCTAGTCTTCCTCGATAAATAGGCTATCCAACACAAAAATAATTTTTCAAATCGATCCAGTAGATCCTGAGATTAAGGCGCTTAAACAAACTTTAAAGCTTTATTAACCGACTTCCGAAAAAGGAGGAGGTTATCAATTATAAATAAATTTTTATAAATATAATTCGATTGTATTTTTTTGTTTAATATTATAGATATAAAAAGTATAAATTATTAAAATAAACAATCTTATAACTTTCAGACACAGTTTTTTATTAAAAAACTGTTTTGATCTTACAAAAAGATATTATCTTAATATCACAGTAGGTACCTACCGCACTACCTTAATTAAAAAGCAAATTTCAATTAAATAGTCACCCTTTCTATCCCCTAACTCACTCTCTATCTCTATTCACATCTCTACCAATCTCTTTTTCTCATACAATCATATTATCATTCACGTTCACAAGCAGACAAACTCAAACGCGTTATCGCTACAGCGACCCCGGCACCAAACCCCACACACGCGCCAGTTTATGTGAAATCGATGCACCGCTGTTTGTAAACACTCTGCATCCCTTACATCTGTCAAATCACTTGAATCACACCCTTATCAACTCAGACATAAGGACTCTTTGGCGGATATTTGTCACAAGCGCCGAGAAAAGGCTAATCTTCTTAGTAGGTATCGCGAAAGTATATAATGTGACTGTGTATTCTAAATTTAACCTTTTAAAGTAAATATATATACAGACAGATAAATAAAAATAAAATAAAAAATGCGTGAAATGTAGTCCTTTTTAGTTAAATATAATTATTAAAAAAAGCTTAAATTAAAGTTAATAATTCAATTTAAATATTATGTACACTACAAGAACCGCCAAAAAAATTTTTTAACACACTAAAGTTCCGCACACACTGATGACAACGTTCGTAAACAACGATTAAAATCTATTTTGATTCATTTATTTATTAATAATTAAAATTTGGAATAATTTGAAATATAATTTGAATTTGGAACACGACCCGGCGCGGAGGTGGCGCGTCTCGGCGGCCACGTTGCGAACTAACCTAACCTTGCGTGCAGTCGGGGTGCTCGTAAAACTCCTATGACATTCCTAACGGTCTTGATCCTTGAAAAAAACGTGTTCTCACTCATTATGTATTTCACTATACTACTTTAAATGTTTTACATATTAATTATATTACCGTCTCCATTTATTAAATCTGGAAACTCTTTTGTTTCTTTTAGTATAAAATTAATTATTAACGATGTAATTTGCATGTAGAACGACAAAATTAATGGACATTAACTCGTTTAGCGTATTACGATCAACGATTTACGAAAATTAATATAGATTAGGTTTTTAGGCACAATTTTATAACAGGTAAACACATTTAAATAATATAATAAGACTAGCTGTTGTGAAACGTTGTTCTGCCATACGTATAGGGACACCATTATCACTTAGTGGTATAAAAAAGCCTACGATCTATTTCTCAGACCTACCAAATACACATAAAAATTTCATAAGAAATCGGCTACTAACATTATTTTATCCAAATCAACGTCTTAAAGTATGTAGTAACTTTTACACTTTTTCTAGCGGTAAAGTGTATAAAAAGCGAAATCCACAGATACAACCTTATTTAATCTAGAATATAATCTATAATTTAGTAATTTTTTAGTATAAAATTAAATAAACAAATAGCAATAGTATCAAGAGTGCTCGCGTCCTGTACAGTCACCCCCGTGTCCGAAGCGCCCCTCAGTTCATTCATTTGGCGTCTCGTACGCGCGGCGGCGCTCTGGAGCTGACCTTGTGTACGGATTCTTGTCTAGAGGCTAGTAAATACATATAGATGTATATAAGATCGTATATACGCCCTAAATATTAACACTAAAATTAATAGAAATAAACAAATAAATACGGAATTTATAAAAAAAATACTTTTGACGGCATTCCACTTGTTTTCTTCGATGTTGTCAATGTGATTTTTCATCTATATTTATTCCAGTGTTATTACTAATATAACTAGGCACTAATATAATATAAGTATTTAAACTGATGTCAGCACAACGAAAGGCATCTAGTTGCTTGTACTTTGTTTTTAAAAAATATTAACAAATATTATTATATATGTAGTTTTTTTTTCTTTACTCTAATAAAAATCTTTTTTGAAAATCGAATCGAAGTAAAAAATAAAATAAAATACAGGCATAGATTACCGAAAATCCTCAATACAATTTCTCATCTGTCTCTCGGAGTGCAAATAATTTTATTTGTTGTATAATTTCCCCCGCGTCGCCCCACAAACATTAAACAGTGCGCGCACCCTTACCCGGTGCAGCTTTTATTGCTCCTCGATAATGAATTATTGATTTTAAGTATTAAAATTAAAGATATACTAGCCCTTATGTCGACTCAAGTAGTAGTGCCAGTATTTATTTTCTTTTAAATAAGTATATTTTATAACCGATTTCCAAAAAAGGAGGAGGTTCTCAATTCGGTTGTATTTTTTTTGTATGTTAGCTCAGAACTTTTGACTGGGTGAACCGATGTCGATGTTTTGTTTTAATTGAAAGGTGTTGCGTGTCATGTGGTCCCATTTTAATTTAATTGAGATCTGACAAGTACTTTTACAGTTATATCTAATAATGCGAATTTACTTGACTACTTTTTGGTCGACCTAAGTTGTATTAAACCGCATAACTTTTCACAGGGTTTATCGATTTTGATAATTCTTACTTTAATCAAAAGCTAATACTTGTCATGTCACACACACACACACACACACACACACACACACACACACACACACACACACACACTTACTACTTAGTCTTATTTAATCTGATTACTAGTTTTTGAGTAATCTTTGATAACGCGTTTACTTGACTGTTTTTTGGTCTTATTACGTTGTATTACTTATTTACTTGTAACTTTTAGGTTCATTGGAATTTGATTACTACTCACTTAATAAAATATATCAATTTTTTAAGAAATATATAAAAAATATTTGTCTGTAGTTTTAATTACAAAGTCCTTGCGAATTCCTTGAAATTATTTACATCTACAAAAAAGAAGTAATAAAGATCTTAACACAAATTAAAATACAATTACGATCTCGCAATTCAATAAAACAAACAAATATATATGTTAATGTATTTATATAATTGCAAATTAATGAATAAGAATGTAGCCACAATGGTGAACATCATTGAGGAGATTAAATATTTTCCAACAAGCGTTGCAACTCGTTTTGTAAATAAATATCCAGTTGCACTTGTCTTTCATTTCTTTAAAAAAATCTTAAGATTGAGGAATGTAATTGTACTACAATGAATTGCAAATTTAATTGTTATCAATAAAAAACAATCAGGTTATTCATCTTTATTCGAATAATGAAATGAAATGAAATATTTATGTCGCCATAAGATACACTACACACATTAGATTTAATTAATACATTAGTAGTTAGTACAATTCGTTTACTTTGGTGAGAGAAATGGCAAAGTTTAATCCATTCCGTAGCGTACTCACAGACTGAGACACAGGAGTATCTAAACCTCGAAATATCTCAGTAGGCATATATCTTACGAAATAAAGGTCTTTTTTGTACTCAACTGCCTCCAGTAGGATGACAATTCGTAGTCACATATACACACAACATCATACATACATACATCATACATACATACATACGTTTGGCGTTGTCTGGGCGTCTTTATCCTTTAACACAGGATTCACAACTTGAAGGCCAATAAATGTGAGTTTGCATTCGTTCTAATAAGTTATTATGGTTAATATAATACTTTATTTATTACTTAAATTTCAAATTTTGTGAAGTGAAAGTCGTGCTTGTAATTTTTTTACAAAACTTTGCAGGAACAATTTATGCATAAAACCATCCGTTTCATGAATATTTCATTTCGAAGTGACGACGGACACAAGTTGGTCGCTCCTACAAGTATAATATGAAATTTAGTTTAGAATTTTTTTTTTAAATAATAGAAATTAATTGTAGGTAAATAACAAAATAAGGCAGTCAAATTTGATTTATATATGAAATCGTTACTAAGGCTGAATACTTTTTCGTATTATTCTTTAATCTATACTAATATAATATAATAAAGCTGAAGAGTTTGTTTGTTTGATTGTTTGTTTGTTTGTTTGAAAGCGCTAATCTCAGGATCTACTGGTCCGATTTGAAAAATTCTTTTAGTGTTAGATAGCCCATTTATCGACGAAGGCTATAGGCTATATATCATCTCGCTAAGACCAATAGGAGCGTAGCACCAATGAAGAATGTTTCAAAATCGGGGTTTATTCCTTTTGAGAGCTTCCGCGGCGTAAACGGTTAAAGTTTCGCTCAAATCATGTATGACAGAATTGGTCCTATTCCACGGGGACGAAGTCGCGCGCAGAAGCTAGTATTGAATATTTATAATAAGTACATTTAATCATTTTTGTGGAAAATATGTAGGTACTGACCACACGACTGAAGTAAAACTTCTGCACAAAAGGGCTGCACTGTGTCTATATACCTACGAAACGTGCTATGAGAGGGCTATGAGAGAAAGAGAGAAAGAAAATGTGCACCCGCACCTCTCTCTCTTGCTCCCTTAGCCTCACCCGATCACACTTTTCGTAACGCTCTCATCACGTATTCACCAGCTTACTCCTTAGGTCAAGCGTGCGTAAAGAGGTTTTAGGTACTTTAAAAACAACTACATAAAACCAAAAAGTTTCTCTTACACTATCCTACTAACATTATAAATGCTAAAATTGGATAAATACTTTCATATAATTCAAGATACAGAATAACATACGAGCCACTTTTCATTCCGATATTGCCCCTAAATCGGGTGTGCGAGCAAAACCGAGGAAAGCAACCACAGTAGCTGTAGATAATTTCATCAAATAATTAATAACACAAAACTTTTCTCACCGTACTGTCATCACGAGCGATTCAACGCAGTCCACTCTACGTGGCCGTGCATTAATTAGGACGGACGGACGGAATTCATTACAGCAGCTTACCTGAAACAAAAATAAAGGGTCATGAGTTTATTGTGAAAATTTGCGATGTAAATGAAGTTTAAAATACGCTTCTTTGATGATGGCCTTCAATAGTCAAAGATAGAAATGTTCTTCACTTATCTAGAGTTCTAGACTAATAGGTATTATAAAGAGGAAAGGTTAAAGGTTTGATTGTTTGTTTGTATGCATTGAATAGGCTCCGAAACTACTGAATCGATTTGAAAAATTCTTTCATGGTTGGGAAGCTACACTGTCCGCGGTGGACATAGGCTATATTATATTATTTTAAAAAAATCATGGCAAACAAAATTATTTTGAAATTTTTGTTAAAAATCCGTGCGAATCTGGGCGGGATGCTAGTGAGTAATAACTCAAATAGTACTTCGCCAGATCTTGATCAAATTTTCGATTAAAAAAAGAACCATCATAAAATAGATCCCCTCAATGTAAAGTTATGAGGTAGCACATAAAAATACAGTCGAATTGAGAACCTCCTCCTTATCTTGAAGTCAGTTAATAAGACAAACACACAGATAGGCGTAGACACATAAAGGCGTGGTTTTTCTCATGCTAATTATTACCTTCATTTCCATCAACGTTAAGTGCGTTTTTAGAGCTTATTTTTTTGCGGAAATCTTGGAATCTCAAACTCGTTTTTAACAAAAAAAGTATTTTTAAAATCCGACAGATTATATGCTTATATAAACTATGATTTTTTTTTTGATGCAAGCGCTTCAAATAACAAAAAAACACCTCCGCCCTACTGATTAAACGTTTTTGTCAAATATGATTGTGACCTATGAATTAAGCAATTTACGGGTATGTATAAAAAGTTATAAAGTGTCTATAACTATAATAACAATTCTTGTTCCAGTTATTAGCTTCTAATAAAAGAAGCTAATGGTTTAGAATAGTAGGTTCAACAATAACCGTGTTAGGGACTTTACTTAAAAAAGTATTAATTATATCTCAATCAAATTTAAATATGACTTGAAAACAAGTATCAGCTTTCGATTAAAGCAAGAATCATCGAAATCGGTCAACCCAGTAAAAATTTCTGAGGTAACATACGAGTACATAAAGAAAATACAATCCAATTGAGAACCTCCTTCTTTTTTGAAAGTCGGTTAATTATATATTTGCAACGCTGTAAAGTATAGCCCAAGAGCTTGCGACGGCCAGACCTTCGTCATTTTATAACATCTGAAAGTTTCTCAGCGCATGCCAGTAGGTAGAAGAAATGGCCAAATATGAAGTTAAACTTAGAGTTTGCGAGATACCAGGTGGCAAAGACGTACAAAATTGCTTCACACTCGCAAACTCGCGAGTTCCTTAAACTAGCTTGACATTTTTAATATGCTCTATGTGCAGATTGTATTTATTGTATAATAATATATCTACACTTTTATTTAAATGGACTTTAAAGGACAGCACTTTAGTCATAATATTTAAAGTTTTGAGCCATTCCGAGTAATAAGTGTAGCCTGAGAAAAACCTTGTAGTGTAGTGAGTTGAGTAGCGCTCAGAAAAACCTTTATGATTTAAAAAGATTTAAAAATAAAAATAGAAAACATGTAAGAAATTTAAACCTTAACTTAATCCAGTCTAGCTGTTTTCGGTTTTAGGTATTTTGTTTGTACAATATATTTTATGAGCGAAAAAATTAAATGTATATTTTACGTATATATAAAGATACGCTTTAATTTACGAGTACTTTCTTTTGTTGGCATCAAGTGCGTCCCTACGTTTCCTATTTAAACTTTTCAAAGAATTCATATCTCAAGCTGACAGATTTCCCCGTGATGAAAATATGGCGTCAATAAAAAAGGCGGGAAAGGTTGTTATCTTAATAGAATATCGAACGCCCTCGCACTTTGCATAAAGAAAATGAGCGACGAAATTGGCTTCCTCAACAATTTGCTTTGTCATTTTGAAGGGTTGAAGGGCTGTTTACAAACTTTGGACAGCTGCTCCGTGTACCTGATCTCCCGTGTAAATAGTTGTGAGCGCTGAATTTGCAATTTGAAATTATTTAACATATATTTAATACTCGATGACGCTAAAGGGCTGATCGGTCTAAATGACTTTTTTGATGTTGTTTAATATTTAGGAGCTGAATAGTAAAAAAATAGTTACATTGAATTTTATATGTGTGTTTTATAAGCACAGCTTCAGATAGGTAGAGATCCCTAGTACATTTTTTTCACCTAGTATCAGTATCAAGCTAATTTTTTGGGAGTGGCTACATTTTGATGAGACGAACAAAAAGTTCCTCTTCGAAAACTCTCGATTGTGGTAGATAATAGAGTTAGCAAGAGATAGAGCAGCAGTGAGCGTAGGACCGGGATAACGTACCACGCAATTTGTAGGACATTATTACTATTAAATTATGTCGATATTAACTAACTAAAAGCAAAAAAAAATCAGGAAAAAAATTAATTTTTGATGATCAATTTGATGACCTCGTAAGGTCATCAAAAATTATTACTAACCAGCTGATTTTTTTTCTTTTAGTTCGTGATTATCTATATAATTTAATAGTAATAATGTCCTACAAATTGCGTGGTACGTTATCCCGGTCCTACGCTCACTGCTGCTCTACCCCCTACTATCTCTGTTAGCTACCACAATCGAGAGTTTTCGAAGAGGAATTTTTTGTTCGCCTCATCAAAATGTAGCCACTCCCAAAAAATTAGCTTGATACTGATCAGGTGAAAAAAATGTACTAGGGATCCCTACCTAAGACTACTTCGGACTAATAAAGAAGTTGTACTTCGCTTAAAATAAGCGAAGAACGACTTCTTTATTATTTTTGTATTGAAATTCGATTGATTTGGAATGGAAATTGTAATATGCAGTTCAGAATTATACTTCAAATACGTCTAAATTAATTGACGTTTGTTGTTAACTACTCTATACTTGTGTCTCTATGGAGTTACGACGCGGGCACGAAACTTGCATATTCCTTGATTGAATTCCAAGGAATTCAACATGACATCTGACACAGTAATAATTTGTCAAATATTCAATCAAATAATAATAACTCATTTGATTAATTACATTACAATAATAATACCCGTATATCTGAAATAATTTATAATACCAAATATCAAACAGTCAAGTTTGTTAATTACATGCTACAGGCGTCCGTATGTCTCCAGGTATTTATTAGAAAACTTGACAAATCACGACCGGTCATAACTAACACCTGCTTTGAACTTGTGACTAATTGATAATGGCTGAGATATTCTTGAGAACAGCTCAAGGAGGGAGGGAGTTGTGCACTTATTGTATGTTATTGTATTGAGTGTCTTTACCTCTACATTATGATAACTTTTTTAATATCCAAAACAAATATTTTAATTTATAAGATGAATTATTATTCAAATTGGATCCAAAAGCACTTTCGAATTGTTATTTTACGAATTAAAATTTTAGAGTATTTATTATTTGTCAAAGTGAAGCTACCACCGAGTCGGAATGTAGATTCCGCAGAGAACAATCGGCAAGAAACTCCGCAGTTACTCTTTTTAAGACAATATACGAGTATGAACTGTGTTTAATTAAGTAAAATGTATTCGGTTTTAGAACCCAACTAAAAGTTCTAGTGATTGTAAAAAGATAACAACATAATTATTACTATGAATACTATCCGGACGTTGCCGTTGCTTGTCTAATAGGGGTACCAAGTTGTAAAAAGTTTATAAAATAATTAAAGCTAGTCGCGAAGTCGACGTCGTTAAGTCGTTGTAAATTACTTCAATGAACGACTTTTTCTTTTAAGGGTTTTGTGCATTTTTAATCAAAAAGTGTTTATTAAAAACTCTGAGGCTACTTTTAAAAAATCACGTACGTGTGATTACTGGCAAAATATAGTTTTTTTATTTTATTTTAGAAACCAGTTAACTTAATAAGTACTTCCCGTAGCTAACGTATGTACGAGTATAAATAAAATATAAATAGAATAGGTACAGGAACAGGCTGTTAGTAGGTGAACCTTAGAATACGACCTCCAACATAATACGCTTATCAATGTCTTGAAATGAAAAATTATATAGTAATCAACCTTCATTCTTATAAGTCATACGAAACTATTGCAAGATGATATAAGATGACTGACATTAAATTTCCATTTTTATTATGAGTAGTTAACTATTTAAATTGTAGACTAGATCGTTAATTAATTAATACTAACAAATTATTCGGAAAATGAGACACAAAACTAATATCTACTTATTTATTTCAAAAGTTATTTATAAAAGTTCTCGTATCTCAAACAACAATTTAAATAAAACTGCAAACGCATTCGAGAAATATCTCTTTGAGAAACCCGCGATAGAGTTAAAAAAGCGTTTTGTTTACCACACATGTTAAAACAGCGCACAGTTACACAAACGGTCTGTCCGTCTCCTCCCATACATCACAGAATAAATTAATTACGAGTCGCTACTCTTTTTGTGGCCGGCAGAGGGCGCGGAGTTATGTGTCGAATATCCGGCGCGGGGCACGTGGGGCGCGCGTTCACTCGCGGTCACTTACTCGCTCGCTGGTTTATATGTTTTTTTAATGTTTTGTTTTATTTAACTTTTGATAAGTAAATATAAGCTATTTATTAGTTGCAATAAAAATAACTCAATATGACAGATTAAAAAGAAATATTAAAATTAACATTATACATAAGTATATATCAAAGTAATGAGAAAATATAATTATCATCATCTTTGGTATCATCTTCACTGCTTGAAATCCCCTTCAATTTTAATATTCGGGACCTTTTTTTATATAACTAGGTCGTCAAACCAGCTTATGGCGCACTTACTGTAGCCTATAGACGTCTGCAATACCAGAAGCATCACAAGCGCATTGCCGACCCTACTCACAACCCTTCCTAGTAGCTCTAACCACCATACTCACAGCAGTACACTGAGAGCAGTATTTTGATCTTAGGTTGATGTACTTCTCGAGACGGCCGCTTAGACGCTGCGTAGATATTTAGACGCCGCATTGGCGCAACGGTTACAGCAGTGGTTTGTGACTGTTGCGCTGGGGGTTGCGGGTTCGATCCCCGCATATGACAAACATTTTTACTCTCTCTGACCATACAGATATTTGCCGTGGTCTGGATATTTGTGCAGTCTTTTTGGGCCTCCCCATCGTGCCTCGGAGAGCACGTTAAGCAAGGAGCAGTAAGGCGGGTTAAGCTCTGATCCTTCTCCTACATGGGGAAAGAGGCCTATATGCCCAACAGTGGGATATTACAGACTAAAGCGTTACTTCCCCACACAGGCTGCTCCAGCCTTTTGCCCTACCTAAATTAAACTTAAAGTAAAGCTGTAACCAGCAGGTTATGATATAGTTTTACCTAACATTTCAAGTTTTTGTTGAAGACTTTACATCTACGACAAAGGGTAAAGTGAGCTGCAAGTTTTTTTATAATGAACAAATAAGGAAATTATAACCCAATTTTTAAATATCTCATTTACTCAAATGATACGTATCTAAACACATGTCTATACATATTTTCATCTTGCTGAGATTCAATCATAACGTTGAGCGAGTAGATGGAACGCTAATGCAAATTAAAGTGACCAGCTGTCAGGCAAGTAGTGTGAACGTGCCTCGTGTCCGCTCGCGACGTATTTACCGCGTGCATGCATGTTTGTGTCGAACTATATTTAGATCAGTATTAATAGTTCGCGTGCGCGCGCGCAGAGGTTCAACTATTTGACCGTACATGAACTGAAATATTTGAATCGAAATATCTTATTCTAAATAAACTCAAAATGGTTTGATGAGAGTATTTACTAATTTAGCTTACAGAATCATGTGTTATTGCATTAAAAATATTTTTTTTATTTGTTGGGAGACATTGAAGAAAATCTTACTGAGGGCTGTTAAGAAACTTTTATTTATATCGTTTATTTATTTATATAGTTTTAAGTTCAGACAAATATTCGTGGGATTTATTTGACAAGGGCGTAGGTACTTAAAATGCAACAAAATGCAAAACACTCACAAAGCAGCAACACCTAAATAATAACAAAATCAGTCAAAGGGCCAAATAATTCAAAAATGCAATTGACTGTGTCCTCACGATATCATTCGATGTAAGCTTCGTTGTGCCAGATCGGTTCATATTTACGTTTATTATATATGTATATGCAAATCC
Organism: Melitaea athalia; assembly: GCA_905220545.2. Lineage (NCBI taxonomy): Eukaryota > Metazoa > Arthropoda > Insecta > Lepidoptera > Nymphalidae > Melitaea > Melitaea athalia. The sequence continues at coordinate 19,233,708 of HG992194.1, forward strand.
TATCTACCTACCTACTTCAATTATTCGGCTACTGCAAAAAACTTTTTCAAAGCATTTAGATAAATTATCAGATACCTACAACTACACTTGTTTTAGCTATTAAACTATTCCTCTTGCTCTATGTATAATAATAATATATGAAACGTATGATTGTAAATTTGATTCATTACTGTGGTAACATTGAAGCTTCGATAGAAGTAACGTCGTTAATTATAATTAAAACAACATTATCGTCTCAATCAAACATTTGTTATTTATCAACAACAGTTGCACCTTGCGCTTTTAACCATGTAACTTCCGATTTCGTGAGAATATGGGGTTAAAAAAAATAGCCTACGAGTTACGTTGTTCTAAATAATTATATTAATAGCGGTTAGTTTTTAATCGTTTTCAAGAAAAGGAGGAGGTTCTCATTTTAACTGTTTTGCTGAGTTTTAATTTTAATTTTTTTTAAATTCAGAATCTGTTAGAAAGCTTTTCGTGTGGTCCGATTTAAATTTTAGCATAATTTGACCAGTAGTTTTTTATTTATGCCTAATAATGTGCGTTCTATTTTCGAAATAAATTGAAGTTTATTCTTTTTTTGTTAGAAAAAATACAGTTATTGCATGAATAAATTGTAAATATCCATCGACATGTACTTTCAATCATAATGATTCTAACAAAGTAAAAAACTTTCACACTTCAGCTTCTTTTGATGCAACGTCTTTCAATGCCAAAAGATGATGTCACCAATGTCTCGGTGACTGGAATCACGAAGATGATTGATAGCTGCCATCGAGGAACTTTCAAACGGTCTTTGTAGGCAATGTCAAAATATGATGTAACTTGAGAAGGCACGAGTAATAGAATATTTAAGTTCATTCATTTGAACGTGTCGACAAATGGGCCAGTCAATCATCGTTCACCTGTCAAGAGTTACGAGCCCACTGATGTCACATGTGATTAGAATTGGTGTAACAGATTAAACCTGTCTTAACAATGTTTAAAGAATCACTTTCATCTTAATATATATAAATCTCGTGTCACAATGTTTGTCCTCAATGGACTCCTAAACCACTTAGCCGATTTTAATCAAATTTGCACACCGTGTGCAGTTTGATCCAACTTGAAAGATAGGCTATATTTTATTTTGGTATATGTAATTATTATATTTAAGAAGAAAAAAAGGCGGTACGAAGTTCGCCAGGTCAGCTAGTATAATATAAGGAACATAATGTTAAAAATTAGTTATGTTAGATTTTTGAAGCACAACTTTACGCACGCTTGACTTGGGGAGTAACCTGGTGAATGCGTGATGAGGGCGTTACGAAAAGTGTGATCGAACGAGGCGAACGGAAGTTGAGAGGGAGATATAAGTTAGTGAAAATGAAAGAGAGAGAGTTACGTTTAGTACAGTTTACTTCAATCGTGTGGTCTAAAGCGTACCTACTCAATTTTTTTTCATATGTATCAATTAATTTAACTGTTCGTATTCGACAGTTTTTACATAATAATACAAATTATAGTATAATTTAAATATAAAGTGAAAACATATACCTGTTACTGTCGCGTATATTTTGCTGAACTGAACATTATTTTCACGAGCGCCAACAATGTTTTCACACAACACATTTTAATAAAAAGTCTTATTATTGATGAAATAGTTAAACTTTAAATCAAAAATCCTATAAAAATAACATTACTTTTTAATCGTTTTTAAATTCACTGAATTAAGTTATTTTCAACAATCGAAGTTCAATTAATTTACGAGTACAAAAAATAGCAATTACTATATAACGTTTAAGTAAACGCTAAGTTGTTGTATCGCTTTCGTGCACTGTTTAGTTACTCGTATTTCAAGTCTACAACATACTTAGAAATACCGCAATATTATTTCGAACAAACAGTAGTAAGTACTCGACATATTTTAAAACAAAACTCACGACTAAGTATGTGAACAATCTAGCAAACGCTTTACCGTAATTTAAACAAATATAAAATAATTTTTTTTAGAATAAATTTTTTTATAGTTTCAAAAATTCTATATTTCAAGTAACAACCACTTTTACACTTTTAATTTATTTCACCAACGAGTAGACAAAGAATATATCAAAAATTAAATTGTAAACAAACTAGTTCACGTAACATAGCTGCGAGCTGACTAAGGGCGGCGCAGGGCGGATGAGGGCGGGCGGCCGCTCTGTGACCGGAGCGATACTGCCGGAATCTGAGGCTAACAGCCTACGGCGCAGATGCGCTAACTTGTATGAATGGGCTCCTTACTACTGTATACATAGAAATACATTTGTAGGTAAACACAGCCCACCCGCCGTTCTAGCCGTACAGACTGGAGATTTTTATTGTAAAGATTAGATACTTAAAAATGTTAATAAATAACTAAGCAACTAATATACTAACAAATAGTAATTTTATGGATCCATCATAAAAAGCTATCAAAAGATTATTCACATCTAACACAATCACACACACACACATCTGCCTATCGCAGTCCACTGCTGGACATAGGCCTCCCCAAGTTCCAAATACATACACAATTAACTTATACAAAGGTAAGAATTACTGAAATTTTTTTTTGTTTAGACTGAACACCCAATATAGATTATTCTCTGTTATAAGCATGACGCCGCGTTGGCGCAGCGGTCACAGCATTGGATTGCGAATGACTGTTGCGCGGGCGGTTGCGGGTTCGATCCCCGCACACGACACCATTTGTATTGGCCATACAGATGTTTGCCGTGGTCTGGGTGTTTGTGCAGTCCTTGTGGGTCTCCCCACCGTGCCTCGGAGAGCGCGTTAAGCCGTCGGTCCCGGTTGTTATCATGCATGTACACCTGATAGCGATCGTTACTCATAGTAGGGAATATATCCACCAACCCGCATTGGAGCAGCGTGGTGGATTAAGCTCCGATCCTTCTCCTACATGGGGAAGAGGCCTATGCCCAACAGTGGGATATTACAGGCTGAATCGTCGTGATCGTGATAAGCATGACATTTTGGCATACATGAGAACATTTTAGCACAAGTTCTTATTCTGAGGGTTAAAAAAATTCACAAAAAGCAATAATTTAAAACAAAACAAACATGTGAGATGCTGTATAAGAATTTATTGTATGTGAGATTGTTTGTGTCTTCACTTTACAGCGAGTGTACCTAATCATTAACGTTCCGTAACCCCTCTGTTACAGGAATATCTTTAAAATTTTAATTGGTATTAAAAATTTGAACAAGTAATAAATATCATAATCTTTATAATGAAGCAAGACATTTCCTTGTTCAATATTATTATACAGATTCCTAATCAATTATTGAATAACAATTTTTGTAGGTTTGTATGGTTCATAAAAAACCAAAGACTTCTTGCTTTTCAAGTTTTTCTATCAAACTAGCTGTGCCCGCGACTTCGCGTGGAATTTAACAAAAAAGTTATGGTTCAGGTCGCAGAGTTATAAATTAAATAAATTTCTAACATAAAAGTAGCCTAAGTTACTACATTAGCTATCTGCCAGTGAAAAACCCGTCAAAATTGGTCCAGCCGTTTCAGAGATTAGCGAGAACAAACAGACAGACAGACAAAAAATTTAAAAAATGTTATTTTGGTATATGTACCGTGTATACATCTATATGCATTTAGTAAAAAGCTGTTATTTTAATATTACAAACAGACTCCAACTTTATTTATTTGTATAGATATAGATAGTACGATACTTGAGCCCAAGGCATAAGACATTTAATAAATGAGACCCAAGCCCTTATATCAGGGTTTCTTAAACTTTTTTAGTGATGGACCCCTTTAAAAATTTCAAAGAGTCCACGGACCCTTTCAAAAAAAAAAAAAGAAAAACAAAACGATGCTCTACTTCAATCACCTTTTATTGTTTGCGATCAAACTTTACATATAAATAACTAGTGTGACGGTTGCTGCTGCTTATGCTGGATTAGAATATCAAATTGAGTTGTTTTTGATAATGCGCAAAGTGAAAATATTTACTCACAACATAAGTAGGCTTGCCATGGACCCCCAGCTTTCATAACACGGACCCCTTAGGGGTACATCATGGACCACAGGATAAGAAACCCTGCCTTATATATTGTAAGTAATTTCCTTCCTCTTATAATACTAACATAAAAGTAGGATTGCCTTTTGAGCGAGAAAATAATTAATGTGCCTTTTTTACTAAAAATAGCTACATTAAGGTTCAGAAATAAATGGTAAAACATTTCTATAATCATTGTTAATCTCCTTTTAAGGTGAAGAAATAAATCAGATCGAATCGAGAATTTCTTCAGTTTTTAATCGAAATTTTAGAAATTATATGTAATTCTAGTCAATTTATACTAATATTATAAACATGAAAAGTTTGTTTGTTTGTTTAAGTGCGTTAATCTCAGGAACTACTGGTGCGAATTAAAATATTATTTTTGTGTTGTATAGCCCATTTACCGAGGAAGGCTATAGGCTATTTTTTCCTCATAACAACGTCAAAAAAGATACGTAGGTTTTGATAAATTCAATTTGGTTAACGTGAAGCTAGCACTGATTTTGAAAAATACACATTCCTGCAGAGTAGAATAGTTTCCAAAGCGTAAATACGCGAAATCAAACACTCAGCACGGAAGATCAGAGACACGCATTAACTAGGAGGTTTACGCATGCAACAAGATTACAAGACTACCGAAAGGCCTAATAAATATACGCTTAAAGTTGTCCGCGGTAATCAAACGGGTTTGCAATCAGTGTAACGTGAATGCTTAGACACGAAGTGGACACAGCCTCGACGAGTGACACAGCTACGCCATTTCACAGACAGCTACATGGGCACATACTTATAAATACGTGTAAGTGAGTCACACTTACATATGCCAATATTTTAATTTTAGTCCATTAGTTTTTAGTAGTGCTTATTATGGCCAATCTTAAAAAATAGGATGGAAAATAATGCTTAAAAAAACGATAAAAAATGTATTTATAGGGATTCTTTAACCTACTTGAAACTATTAAAATATACATTTGTAACATTGTAATGTTGTTAAGAGATTACATTAATGACATCAATTACTAAATCATTGAAGAGTGTTAAAAAATCAATTTAGTCTTACATTGCTGCGGCGCTCGCTGATTCGATTTGAACAAGGTAGATGCAATCAAGCGCTGTAAACGCTTTATTGCGCTCGTTTAAGTGCAAGGCGTAAAATAATGATAGGTTCAAATAAATATTTAAAAAACCTTACAAAGAACAAGTTGGCCCTAATCCCTTCTTGTAGTCGTTTAAAAGTAGCATTTTCAATCTCACATTATTGTTTGATTTCATTTAGAAGTTTATATTTTGAAATTAATTAATGAAATGAAAACATTTATTTCGCCATAAGGTGATACACAATTAACGAAAGTAAAATAAAATTTCTATATTTATTTTTACTAGTATAAGCAAACAGCCTTCGTAAACAGCCAACAATGAGTCAATGTAGCAAAATCATAAAAATAACTTTTAAAAAATTGGCGTGTCTGTGACGTGAACGCACGAGATTTCACCCATCCAAAAAGCGTCTAACGCACACAGTACACGGCCGCTGCACGTGCGCCACTCATGAGCATGTCGGTGACGCCATAAAACCCATAAAACAGGAACATTACAATCTTGGGTACCAGTGCTGTTCAGCAATCTTAATTTAATCATAATATTGGTTTTTAATTTTCCTTAATGCACTTTTTCAAGATCAAAGCCAGGGCTATACATTTGTAGAATTTGTGAAAAGCAAAACTGCAATAATAAAGACAACCTTACTAACATCATTACAGCAACAATAATTGCAGTGATACAAACTCCTTTTCACTCTAGGATACATAGATCAGAAAAGAGACCATAAGACCTGAATGTGGATATGGGTCATTTGGATTTTTTAGGACTTTTTAATTTTTTTGATGGCAGTGTTAGTAAGGCTGATTATGAGCAATGACGGCAGTTGTATCTCTCGTATAAGAAGGCACGGTTACATATTGAGCATAGAATCACATACCCTTATTCGAATATTATTGCATATTATGACCTCACTGGATTATAATTATGTATAAACCTTTCAAGCTTGTACAACTGTGATGATGTTTGTAACGTGAATTACTTAATTGCGACCGTTTGGTTTGTAACATCATGATGAAAGTTCTACTATAGGTTACGGGTTCGGTTTTTGAAGTAAAACTTCTTTACACACTCCTGACTTATGACTTACACCTGAGTAAGCTGGTGAATACGTGACGAGAGCATTATGAAAAGTGTGATCGGGCGAGGCGAACGGAAGTTGAGAGGGAGATTAAGAGATAAGTTAGTGAAGATAGAAAGAGAGAGAGTTACGTTTTGTAAGTTTCACTTGAGTCGTGTGTTCTATCTAAAGTACCATCGTTTTTATTTTATATGACTAGGGTAGTAAATTACACAACGCAGAAGTTAAACTTCTGAAAAGTCGATACCCGAGGACGTACGAGAAATTTTTTTTCACCGAGAATACAAAATACTATGTAATATATTCTATCTCATTCTCTCCTACACATTTATGTGTTTCTTTCTCTATCGTGACGCATTTTCGTTTCATCGAGTTTCAAATCACAACGATTATAAAGAAGTTTCACTTCAAAAAGCTCTGTATTCAAGTAAGCATCAAAAGAACTGAATCGCCAATCACTATCCTGAGTAACAAATAATAAAATGTAAGCTCTCCTTACTGCAGGCTTTCCTTCATTGCAGAGGAGCGTAAAGCGACAGACTTGCCTCGACGTCATGACGTGACGGATTTATCGTCCACGCGAGTGAGAGAAATACTGCCTTCGTCGCTGTTAACTGAGAAAAGCGTTGAAATAACAGTGTTGCTGTTATCTTCGTTCATTTTAACTTATATCATCAATATATCTATATATAAAAATCAATTGCTGTTCGTTAGTCTCGCTAAAACCCGAGAATGGCTGGGCCAATTCCGCTAATTTTCATCTTGAAATGTTTGTGGAAATTCAGAGAAGGTTTAAACGGTGAGAAACATAAATAATATGTAACGGAAAATACTAAAAACGACGATTTAATTTTCCAATACAAAATGTTCCTAGCGGGGAAATTTAATGTCTTTTGTCAAAAACGTTGTCAATTGGTTGTCAAATATTTATAGGTGCGTTCAGAAAGTGTTTTGTGTATATTTTTCACAAATATACGTAGGTGATACGAAGTTCACCGGGCCATCTAGTATACAATAAAAATGTAATGGATCGCTGTCTGGACATGGAAGATATATGAGAAAAAAATATTATTGGGACCTTTATCAACGCAAATAGAACCCAGAACAATGATTGTTAGAAATTTTTCTGTGGGGTTTGTGCACAGTCAGATTCAGACGTGGTTTTTACTAATACATTGTGCCAAGCATAGTTTAACATTTAGTGTTTGTTTCATGTCAATCGGTTCATAAATAAAAAAGTTATGCCAATTTAAAAAATCACAATGAATATGTAAATACCGAAAACGCGGACTAAGTCGCAGAATAGCTGGTCTAGTTTGCAATAAAATTTATTAAGAATTTTAACATTTTATTACATTTTTTCATGTAATTAAACACTATACATATTTACAAGTCACAACTTAAGAACTAAATATTTACAGATTGTTTTGATACAAATCATGTCCGCGTGGAATTGTGCCAAGAATGCCGGCAACATTTCTCCGTTGAGTAGCTATGCCGATTCTCTGGTCAAAAAATGCACCAGCCCCCTTTTCACCAGTGGAGGCAATAAGGCGAGGAGTTATCTCATTTAAGAATTTTTGAGCACACTGACTCCAAGGTCCAAGTGTTTTTGACTGCAAACGGCACAAAGATGTAATAGTTCAAATTAAAGACCGTAATGTTTGACTATCCATATTCTTAGCATAGGTTTAAAAAACAATTTCGCTGACTGGTATGTTGGTACATGGTTGGTACCGTTAGCATTAACCCTCTCTGTTCCAGGTCTGATTTGGACTATACGTTATTATACCTAAAGTTATCATGCCGTAGCCCAAACATTCCGTTTACATTTTATCTATACTTATTTCTATTTGTGTATTTTTATTGTGCAGGGACTCGTTTAAATTTTAAATTATAACGACCCTAATATATACGCACACACACGTCAGCCTATTGCAGTCCACTGCTGGACATAGGCCTCCACAAGTTCGCGCCAAAAATGACGTGAACTCATGTGTGTTGCTCAGAAGATCCTGCTGCCCGTCTTCGGCCTGTGTATTTCAAAGCCAGCAATGTATACTCTTTGATAATACATATTCCAGTAGATGGTGGATTACAGTTCCAGACATGAAGAATTACGAAGGATTGTGACTGAAACACGGAGAGACTGCGAATTCTCAGCAACAGCTTAACAAACACCTTAACAGCTAACAAATTAAATATTTACATACAAACTATACCTATCTTTCCATTTAAATACTCTTTGGGAACAGCTCAGTAAATAAATTCGTGCATGTGAAGTTTTAGTGAATTGTGACTGTGTAACATGTAAGCATGCGCATGCTATCTGCCGCGCAGATCGGCCATTAGACTGTCATTGAGAAGGGCTGTGCAACGGATTGCGTTTCGTACTCGTACATAGTAGTACATAGTTGCTGGCTCGTAGGAAGCGCTTACATTCACCGATAGAATATCATTGACTTTTCAGGAAATTAAAACCAAAGAGTATATGTATAACCACTACGTGATTAAAACATTCGAATTTTAAATATTTAATTGTGTTTATTTCTTAAGGTTCGAGGTAAAAATATGGGAGTGAATTCTTGTGAAACAGTCGCGTTGTGTAGTGATGCGACCTGCTCTGCTGAGCTACGTTTATTTATTTGTCAATACGTACAAGTTTACAGAACCTTGCTCCAAGCACGACTAAGTCATACAAGAAAAACATTCTAATCAATTCATATTAAAAAAAAAAACATTTAAAAAAAAGCATTATACAATAATACAAATGAGAAATTGAATTAATGTGTAATGACATCAAAATACAAATGTTAACATTTTAAAATTATTATGGCCATGTAATCATTACATAGTATAAAACAAAGTCGCTTCCCGCTGTCTGTCTGTCCTTATGTATGTTTAGATCTTTAAAACTACGCAACGAATTTTGATGCGGTTTTCTTTAGTAAATAGAGTGATTCCAGAGGAAGGTTTATATGTATAATACATGCATAATATAGCAGAGGAACACTGATAGATTTTACAACCGTGCGAAGCCGGGGCGGGCCGCTAGTACATTATAATTATGTACTCAAATCATGATGTTGATGATGTTGGTATAATATCAAAATACCAACATCTATATATGTATATTTTTAACAAGCTTCAGTCTTGTGTCAGAGCTGATACATCATCTTTATTTTATCAATGCTGGGCTTAAAAAAATCGCAGTCTAAGTTTTCACCTTTACACGTTTTAACACATTATTAAGTACTCCGCTTTGAGTCTCATGAGTTTTTACGATCTACAACTTTTCTCAGTAAGCAGGTTTTGTAACGCAAAAAATATACCGGATCGAAGATCAGCGTTCGAACTCCTTAGATTTATCAAGTTAGTACGTTTATACTAAACTCATTTACCATTCTCGATAATTATTAAAGATAATAAAATTTTAAGACGTGTCTTTAATGTACCACAAACAACGTTAAGTGCGTGTAATCACCTAATGGCGAAATAAATGTTTTCATTTCATTTCATTTCAACATTCGAAATAAAAATAAATGATACAGTTTGATTTAATGATTTGAATATGTTAAAATTCGTTAGTTCTATGTTCACGGATCGTAATTTTGCCAACCTGCAGTAAATTAGGATTTCAAAGCTTATTAGATTCACAATGTTAAAGTATTTGTCTCTATAAATACAATGTTTCTTGGAACTAGAGCAGATATTACTTATAAAACATACCTATTATTTGATAATTTTTTTTAATGCTTGTAACTAGAGTAGCAATTACTTATAAAACATTGTTGGATAATTGTTCTCATTGTATATTCTGTTACCAACCTTTAAAATAAATAAATATATTGGAATAAAACTTGGCATTTAGACCACTAGAGATATTTTTTTCATAAGAACAATAACGTAAACAAAGGCTATCTCATATCTTAAGCTACTCACGAAGTCCAAAGCTACATGGATGTAACCCTAACAACGCTACAATACAGTAAAAGATCATAATTTCGTTAAAATCATTATTGAATAGAAGACAACTGAAATTATTCTTCAAATTATTATCCATACTTAGTTCGTCTAATCGATCATATGATGTCTTTTAAGGCCATCGTAAATTATAATCAAGTCAGTCAAGCCACCAGTTCCATGCAATGTCTGAGCCTCTGAGGTTCTGAGGGCAGTTTATTTGCAGTGAATCACAACCTAACATTAGCATGCGCGTTGGCTCCGTGATTGGTGGCCGTGTGAACGCAACCACGCACCGAGCCTCCATGCAGGACATATTGAATTGATGACTTTGTGCTCCGTCAAAACAACAATCCTACTTCAAGAAAAGTTTAACTATGTTTAGGCACAGCGTTACGTAGAACTGTCTGTTGTATGAGCCATCGCAGATTTGATTACTCTCATGACAATATATGGACCGTATGATTTATTTTTGTGTTACCCACACATTAGGGAATTCTAAACATTTTTTAATATAATGTCAAAAAATCGACCGTTCCAGTGGGGATCGAACCTGTATCTCCGACTGACCGTGTCAGTGCTCTAGCCGCGGTTGCTTAGAACCGAAAAATCATCATATCAAAAATTTCGACCTAACGGGTACATCGTTCCATAGCTTAATTGGTGGTAAAACTGTGTACATTAAAATGATTTAGACTTTTTAACTAAACATTCAAAGTATTACATTATTTACTATAAAAGAAAAGTATCGCAATAAAATATACATACAAAAAATAATACACTTACTTCACTTACACACACACAAACTGCGCCTAAAACGCGACATCAAACTAAGTAAACAAAAGTACATATAAATCCGTATGAAATATGTAAACAGTTCCAGTCTCAACACAAAGACCTGCGAAACGGGCAATCTCCGATAAGGGCGCGAGAAGACAGACTCATTCATATGTAAAGCAGCGGGTTCTGTTCCCGGCGCGGCTCAGTGGGACGACGCGATAGCGCTGATTGAATTTACACGTCATTGTACGATGTTATTATTTACATACCTTCTTCTCCTACATGGAGGCGTATGCCCAGCAGTGGGACGTTCCAGGTGAATGGTATCGTATGCTATAAGTTCAGATTTGTTCTCAGGTAGACATCAAAGTAAGTACTATGTAGTCCAGTTTTACATCCCCCCTAATAAATATGGCATCAAGGTTCAAGGATGTGAGTTTGCCTAAAGCTTTCTAATATTTTACCGGACTTTATTTAAAAAAAAATAATACGGATAAACTGTAAGACGCACGAAAAATAAAATAAGTATGGGAAGTTACTTGGAGTGAAACAAATGACGCGTGACACTGACGCCAGCGCCCTTAGCTGTTTAGGCAAGATATAGGTTTAACGGTAGACCAGACTTTACACAGTACCGATATAAATAACAAGCTTCGATTTATGTTTATAATTAATTATAATTTGTTACATTAAATAAAAAAAAAATTAAAATAATAATTCTTAAGGAGTAAAATCCTGTGTCGTGTCAGAACTGACTTCAAAAAAGGAGGAGATTCTTAATTGTATTTTAATGTGAGTAATCTTAGGACTTTTTACTGGGTTAGTGTAAGTATAATTGAAGTCGGTTTTGTTTCGTTTGCAAGCGGACACAATTTTTCAGATAACAAGTGCGCTTTAGTTTTGATAACATTACTTTGTACTGTTTTATCTGTGACAGTGAACATTGTACCTCTTTCTTTGTGAACACAACAATAATTGTTTGAAATAAAACTTCTTTACGCACGCTTGACTCAAGGAGTAAGCTGGTGAATAAGTGATGAGAGCGTTACGAAAAGTGTGATCGGGTGAGGCGAACGGAAGTTGAGAGGGATATATATTAGTGAAGATAGAAAGAGAGAGAGAGGTACGTTCCGTAAGTTTTACTTCAGTCGTGTGGTTTAGAGCAGTGTTCCGCAAAGGGTGTACCGCGGCACATTGGTGTGCCGTGGTCGTTTATTGGTGTGCCTCAGAAAAATGAAGTTTACGTTTATTGATTAATAATAAATATTGTTTCGATGATTAATAAATAAATGTTGGTTAATGTTACTTAAAAAATGATTTTTCATTTGTGGTGTACCTCCAAAATATTTTCCCTATTCCTAGGTGTACCTTGAACACAAAAAGTTTGCGGAACACTGGTTTAGAGGACACTCGTTTTTATTAAGTCAAAAAGTGACAACAAAAATTTCTGTTATTAATGAGAATCGAACCAAGATTAGTAATGTTAGTTGAGAGTGTAGGTAGTAGCTTACAGCGCTAACGAGTTATGCTAACTATACCCATCAGTTGGGAGTAGTTCTAAGTCGTGTTTGAAACGAGATATCTGTTAGTGAGAGATTTATTGGGAGCAGTAAATTAAGACGTTGTCATTACATAGATTATTATTAAACAAGTCTAGACTTGTTCGTGATTTCACTCGCGACTTTTATGGCTATTGTTCTACTGCTGTTAGACGTGACATCAAATTTTATGTACAACTAGTGACAAACAAATTTAATGTTCCCTTAAAATGGTAAATGTTAACCGTAGCTTACGGATATTTACAACAATAAACTACTTGAGACGTCATTTTGCTGTGATCTTATGTAAGGTTGAGCTATTTCTCCAGACTGGCTCTAGCTTTGAAACAAGATATTACATGAGTAGTGCACAACTCATGTGTTTTGCCTGGCTGGCTGGCTGGCTGGCTGGCGGTCACCACGCTGGGCAGGTTGGTTGATGACCGCAGGGCTGGCTGTGTATTTCAAAATCAGCAGTTGGATGGTTATCCCAACATCGGTCGGCTTTTTAATACCTGTTGTGTATTATTCAAAAAGCTTTAATAACTTCAGAGCTAAATCAATCAAATGTACAAATCTCACCTTTTCATAGAACTCGTGTAGTCCTGAGTCCACTACTTTCTATTTATCATTCCAATCTATCGACAGTAATATATAGCGAAGATAATGATTTCCAGTGTAATGTAGTTCTTAATTAAAGTATATAAAGTCTCACTTATCTCAGAGCACCTGCTATGTTCAAACCGTCTAACGCTTCAGCCTGTAATACCCCACTGCTGGGCATAGGCCTCTTTCCCCATGTAGGAGAAGGATCAGAGCTTAGTCCACCACGCTGCTCCAATGCGGGTTGGCGGATATATTCCCTACTATGAGTTACGATCGCTATCAGATGTACATGATAACAACCGGGACCGACGGCTTAACGTGCTCTCCGAGACCACGCCAAACACCTGTATGGCCAATACAAATGTTTATCATGAGCGGGGATCGAACCCGCAACCGCCAGCGCAACAGGCACAATCCAGTGCTGTGACCGTTGCGCCAACGCGACGTCAAACCGTCTATCTGCTGCAGTCGAACTAATAAATCGCGCAACCGTTGCCAGAGTGCAGTTCCGATTTCTATGTGATTCTAGAGATTACTGCTAGATTTATATGTTAATTATCATATATGAAACGGAAACGGTGTTTTAATACATGTTTAATAGTTTATTTATAATTAAAAATGACCTTAACGAACGCGATTTGTAATGCAAATGCCTTTTTAAACCGATAATTAGATCCCGAGATTACTCTGTTGAAATCAAATAAACAGATTCTCTAACTTCATCTAAATACGAATGACCTTATTAAAAAATATACGATCTACAGAAGAAAAAAATAAACATTTTCAAAAATGATGTTTCTAGAAAACCGTTCAAATTATATCCAACATTTTAAAAAGGTAAAGAATCGTTTAGGCACACTATCGTAAAAAGGGCGTCTATCACATACCTAGAAATAGAAGACGCTTATACTGTTAACTAATAGATATACACTTTCATTGCAAAATTATGTACAAAATTGTGTATTCAATTAATACCTTGCGCAAAAGACTATCTTTTAAGAAGAATAGTAAGAGAGTGACAAATGAACCAACAAATAATATTAAGTAATACTGTATTCCTCTCCTCTGCTCCCCAACTCTTACAAAATACTATTGCGTTACAGGGTTAACAAATTAAAATAAGTAAGAGCACTTAGGACGAGAGAAGGAGTTGTCCAGTAAATAATAGCTAATTCTTATATATAAAATTCTCGTGTCACAAAGTTAGTTACCATACTCCTCCGAAACGGCTGGACCGATTTTTATGAAATTTTGTGTGCATATTGGGTAGGTCTGAGAATCGGCCAACATTTATTGTTCATACCCCTAAGTTATAAGGAAGAGTAGAAGGGGGTTAATAACATATATGGCAAAACAACGTTTGCGGGGTCAGCTAGTAATATCTATAGTTGAATTATATATTGAATTAATGTTACTAACAAAGACAATTTGAATACGAGATGGAAATACGTCAGCTGCAGTCCCGTACGTGCACTCGATCCAAACGATCTAGCCCGCCTAATAGCGCATCTGATTCAACCGAAATTTATCTCGCAATTAAAATTCATTCAAACGAAAATGGTACTTAAACATGTACACATAAGAACAATAATTCGTTGTGCAGATATAGGGTTTTATCGTTTTGGACGTAGTCTAAGAAAATGTATTCAGTTTGAAACGGTTCCCAATTTGGGGTTGTTTAGAGATTTTGTTGTCGATTCCCGGATAGTCTTGTACGACTTAACTGAATAACAAAATGTAGGAATACAAAATTTACTTAGAAATCGAATATTTCAGGTAAATTCAAAATTTTCAAACGATTCATTTGTATTTTTACAAAAATAGTGTTTACCGATTTTTAGGATTTTTTGGCAGCATTACGTACTAAATTTTCAGCAGTAAAATTATGGTAGATCAGAGTTCTTGATTTGTCACTTTGTTTTCTCTGCACTGTTAATTAAATTGTCTCTGTAGCTTGCGAGAGATTTTTTTCACCGAGATAAGATACTGTGTAATGTGTATCTCTTTCTCTCCTGTACATTTATGTTTTCGTTTCTTTATCGTGATGCCTTTTCGTTTCATTGATTTTTAAACAAAAATAAACAATTATCCCAGAATTTTACACCCATATCACAGACTAGCATCCCGCCCCGGCTTTGCAAGGGTATTTAACAAAAATTTCAATATTTTTTTTTCCTAATTTAAAAAATATATAATGTAGCCTATGTCACCCTGGGATAGTGCAGCTTCTCAACAGTGAAAGAGTTCTTCAAATCGGGTCAGTAGTTTCGGAGCCTATTCGCAAACAAACAAATCTTTCCTCTTTATAATATTAGTATAGAAAACAAAAATATATAAACGTTATATGCTGTTCAATGCGCTGTCTAAAGCACAATTCGATTATAAACAGCGCTTAGCAAATAATAGAGCCGATGGAATTCACAGCTCCATTCAGCTTACATAATCTCGGGATAACGACTCCATTTCCCAGCTTTGCATTTTACGGACACTTTTTATGACTCGGTTCAGGAAATGTGGCTGTCGTGATTTTTTTCTTCGAACATATTTTTTATTTTTAATTAAAAATATTATTTTAGAGTGAAATATATGTATTATTGTAAATATATGCGTATTTTACAATGCAATATTTAAAATTTTGGATGTCAAATTAAGATTGTCCGATATCAAAAATATTTTTTAATTTGTTATCAGAGGAGAGTTAGATAATATTTAACTAATACAACTACAAGAGTTTATATGAAGTCAGTAGCAATAAAAACAGACTGAACCACTTCCTACATTAGGTATTTCTGTTATTTACAATTCAGTTTATTATATTACCATTACCATACCTATTTAGCTATTCAGACGTATTAGATTTTTTTTGCAATTTCTCACGCACCAATTCTCACAACCTTTCAATTACATACTTTAGGAAGATTAAAGTTAATGCTTGGTTAATGCAAATCAATTAAAACCAAGCAATAAGCAGATAAAATCTTACCATCACAAAAACTAACTTTATCTAGGATGATTTATAAAGATTTTATACACATATATCGACATTACTTCCGTTTGTAATTAATTGTAAGTAAACCATGACTCTCCCATTGCTCGATAACTAATGACTTCAGTAATTAAAGTTTATCAAATCAAACATTCTCACGCTAAAATGCTACCGGAGATCTGTAAAGAGATTAATAATAACATAACACAATACCTTGTACAACATGTTCGTTTAATTAAAAGCTTATTTAAAAAAAATATCAAATACAGCATTTATCAAGCTGATTTTTATGCTTCTGTGCTCACAGGGCGCCAACGGAACCTCATTAGTAAAATACCTCTGTCCATAGTCCCGTCTCAGTGCTAGTAATTTGGAAAATGGTAAAAAAATATGTAGGTATTATAAGATTAAATTATTACAACATCAAATTAAGTTACCGACAACCCAAACCTTTTTTTACGTAGGGGAAATCTTCAAGAAGATGAACGGCTCTTGAGGTAGAACCGGGTTATGTGGGATTCTTACCCATTAAAACCTCTGCGATGGCCGTCTTCGATACGAAGTTGGAGGACCTACGGAATCGCTTGCGCATGCGCATCCGCTGTTCCACCCGTGTCTCGCTCCACCCGAGAGGTAAGTCTTTAGAATAAGACCCGTGGACCGTTTATCGGCATAATTTCGTTACAAAAAAAAATAATCCTGACCTATCTAACTTCAAAATTAGATCATTTATCGGCAAAATTGTGTTACCAAAAAAAAAATAACCCTATCCTATCCTACCTTCAAAATTAGACCGACGCGGGTCTTAATCTAAAGACTAGCCTTTTTAGAGCCCGTCAAAGGGGGCAAGTGTCAATAAACCAAACTGCTCGTTTGAGCAAGCAACAGCACAAGGCCATCCCGACTGCCACTGGGCTGCTCAAAAACACCGACAACCCCCAGACCAACTACCTAACTCATCAAAGGAAAACAACGCTGCTTGAAAGCAGTATTATTTAGCTGTGATCTACTGTAAATTTTAGGTAATATCCAAGTCGGGCTGTTCCTGCTTTTGAGTTGAGGCTATCAAAATATGAGCAAATATTGCTGTGCCCTCAATAAGGTGATGATTCAAAAATTGTGTTACAAAAATACTTTGATAGGGAAAATTCTTTAAAATCGTTGTGATTTGAAACATGAAGAACAAACAAACACATAAATGTATATAGGAAAGAATGAGATAGAATACATTACACAGTATTTTATATCGGTGAAAAAATCTCTCTTAAGCTACTAACTACTTAAGCTACTTTTTAATTTGCAGTACTGTTTATACCAATACTTCTTGTTAGTTAGCGAATAATTTTCATAATTTTTAGTTCCCATCTCGAGAACTAATGCAAAGTAAAGTGGTAATCTTCATCTCATTTAACACAGTAAATCTTGAGGCAGATTGTCGAAGGCGCGTTAATGTGAAATCTATTCAGAGCACGCCGCGACGTCTCCGAGAGGGGGGGGAGGGTGATAATAGCTTAATCAAATCCCCTATCAGCGATAACGGATAAACGGAAAATTGAGTCGACGGTGCTCTGAATAAATGAAGGCTTTCAGGAAATACCAATCGAGCTGAATAACCGTTAAACTTCTTATTTCTTACTCTATACTAAATTTACATAATAATTTTTTGTTAATAATGACTAAGTTTTAAGTTTAATTTCTAGTTTTTAAGGTTGTTATCATGTACACTTGATAGTGATCATTACTTCTAGTAGGGAATATATCCGCCAACCCGCATTTGAGAAGTGTTGTGGATTAAGCTCTGATCCTTTTCCTAGATGGGAAAAGAGGCCTATATTGCCTAGCAGAGGGATATTACAGGCTGAAGCGAAGTACTAAAAAATAACATACATTTTATAATTTATCTTTGCGGTAGTACAAAAACGATAACAGGCTTTAACAAGTTCTAAAAATACAATTAAACATATTTTCACAGTCGCACGCGACGCTCAGACACGCGAACACAGAACATTAATACTGCGCTGACAGACAGACAGCTCCCCGGGGGCTCACTAGTTAAAGCTCGTGACATACAGATTAACATGTTTTAATGACCTATATGTTGATATTTTTTCA
Source organism: Melitaea athalia (assembly GCA_905220545.2). Lineage (NCBI taxonomy): Eukaryota > Metazoa > Arthropoda > Insecta > Lepidoptera > Nymphalidae > Melitaea > Melitaea athalia. The sequence continues at coordinate 19,251,912 of HG992194.1, forward strand.
AAATCATTGAAAAAAAACGCTCCAGTTTTACGTGGTCTTTAATGTTGTACAGAAATACCTGATGGGTCATTCTCTTACAGTGATCCTCACCAAACTGATTATTTATGCCGTTCATTGCTGTTTGAGCGACGCTAGATTAATAGGCGACGTGTCGTAAGAGGCGACTAAAGGATAACATAATTCCACTACCACCTTGGAACTTATAAAGCCGACCGATGGCGGGATAACCGTCCAACTGCTGGCTTTTAAATATAGGCCGAAGACGGGCAGCAGCGTCTTCGGTGCGACAAAGCCAGCCCTGCGGTCACCAACCCGCCTGCCCAGCGTGGTGACTATGGGTAAAATATATTGAGTTCACCCCATTTTTGGCGTGAACTTGTGGAGGCCTATGTCCAGCAGTGGACTGTGATAGGCAGAAGTGGTGATGATGATGATGAGGTTTTAATGGGTTATTCTACCACCTGCTGTTAAAGTTTAATCCTAACTTAATTTCACGATAACCTATTGACCACACAACTAGTAAAACAGCCTATAACAAGTAGATTACAACAAATTTTAGCCAACTCTTTTACCTTTGAAGTAATATAACGTCCATAATACATAGCAACCGTATTTGAACATAAAATTATCATTTTAATATTTAAACCATTATGGCTGAATACTCTAATGGGAAAGCCTAAAAAATATCCTTCATGATTGTGGTTAATTGTTACCACCATTTTCATGACATCACCCTAAGAGTAACTTATGTGTTGTTATAAATATAATTTTATGGCTGTCTTAGCAAAAATTTAAGTCTACATTAATTTCTAAGTCCTACTAATGTTATTACTACAAAAGTTTGTGGGGATGTATGTATGTTTGTTACTAGTTACTACTACACGCAGAAACTACTGAATCGATTTTCATGAAACTTAGTACGTAGATGGCTGGAGATCTAGAATAACACATAGGCTACTTGTTATTCCTAGATTCCTACGGGGTCGAAAATTACGAGGGTTTAAACAAAAAGTTATTACCTGAATCACTACTATTTTCCTTTAAGTTTTGCCAAGGTTATGCTTTTTATACAACTATCAATCTCTAGTAATCTCAATCCTACATGATATTGACGAGACCATCTATGCTCTGAGCTGTATTGTAAGCATTAAACCTAAAAAAAAAGTTTGTGTGTACTTATGTACGCACGTAAGAAGTTATACTTCACGCTAGAGTATTAAAATACTTCCAAAAAAACCTACCACTTAATAATCAGACAATAAGTCCACAACGCCATCTCTTAGAAATGATAAAGACTACTTTCTTGTCTGCAAAACTAGCGGCATCTATTCATGCATGCTTGAACTACTTCGTATCCACACGCGCATTATAAAAATTTACTCTCATCATTTTTCTCTAACGGGCCAAAAGAAGTACGAGTATAACTTCGAAAAATTTGTCTCAAAAGTTTTATGAAGGTTGTTATCTCAACCACAACGACAATGATGATAACATCTGTGCTCTCAAAGCGTCATTAAAGACCATCAAACAAAATGTATGAACGAATAAAAGAAAAAAAAAATCTCCCTAACAAACATCTTTATCTATTGATATATAAAACCTTTCCCACACCTTCCATATTCATTTAGCGAATGAAGGATCGGTTCAGTACAAAGGGCATAATGCAAATGAAGGGCCCTTTAAAACGCTATAACACTTTATGGCGAAATAAAATGCGGCTTTGCTTCGAGCAATTGTTGCAATTGTGCCTACAGTAGTTAAATAAAACAACTTAGAGTATTAAACATAAATTATTTTCACCGAAGATTGCATTTATTTTGCTTTGTAAATGTGTTTGATACACGCTTTGATGCGAAGCGGGAATGTCGGGTGTGGAGAATTAATATTCATAAAAATATCGATTAATTTGACACAAATAGTAATAACGCATAAGCACGAACAGGAATTTATTTATTAACTAACTTCACAAAAGGAGGAGGTTTTCATTTTGAGTGTATTTCTTTTTATTTTTTTATTTTACCTCATAACTTTAATTGGTGTACCGATTTCGATTATTCTTTTTTTAATCGAAAGCAATCATGTACAATAGGTACATGATTGCTAGTACAGGTAGTACAATCATTTGGTCACATTTAAATTTGAACGAGATCTGAATAACAGTTTTTGAGTTGTAATTAACATTGCATATTTAATTGACTGTTTCATCGACTACCTACGATATATTACATACATATTATTTTCAAAATAGTAACTGCGGAGTTTCTTGCCGATTCTTCTCTGCAGAATCTACATTCCGAATCGTTGGTAGCTTCACTTTTATAAAAATAATAATCACTTTAATTAATGACGATTCGAAAGTGCTCTTGGGGCCTATTTGAATAAAGTTGTTTTTAATTTTGATTTTTTTTAATTTTATTGCTTGTCGAAGTAATCAATCAGTTTTTTCGTTTGCGAGTAAACAAAATTATACTTACGTAAGAATCTGTATCAGTAAAAGACATCTATTAAATAGTTAAATAAACATGATTATAATAACAATCTTCTAAATAATTTCAATAATGCAATAACACCACGGCGGCCCATCCATCTTCATCGCTCACCGCGGCGCGGCGGGCGTGGGTTCGGTTCCGCGGCTATTAATTATTGAGCTGTCAGACTAACGGCCGGCGAGCGTATGAAATGTACAGTTTTGCTTAACGCAAAGCATTATTTGTTGTTAGGTTGAATAAACTAGAGTTTCAAAATAACATGAATTTTATGATTTTTTTCTAATAGGTATGATTTTAGGTTTTTTTTTTTGAGGTGATGATTTCTTTTGTCTTTCATATGTATGATGTTTGCCGTGGTCTGGGCGTTTGTGCAGTCCTTGTGGGTCTCCCCACCGTGCCTCGGAGAGCACCCCGGTTCCGGTTATTATCATGTACACCTGATAACGCTACTCGCATTGGAGCAGCGTGGTGGATTAAGCTCCGATCCTTCTCCTACATGGGGAAGAGGCCTATGCCCAACAGTGGCATATTACAGGCTGCATCATATGTATGATGAACCTTTCCATTTATGTATTTCTTTATTAATATTAAAACAAATTATTTCATTGTGCTTATACATAGGTATACCATACGTAAACTTACATAAAAATAAACTGCAAATTTTTGTGCCAAGTGTAAAACTCGAGAAAGTTTTGGTGCAGCCGTAATAAGAAATTTTGTATCGTCCACAACAATACCAAACTTATAACGTATGATATTATTATTTATTATTATTTTCACCAAAAACCAACTCAGCAACCAATAAAAATAAAACTGACAACCCAAGTGTATACAAAACAAAATTCTCTTTACAAAAAATATAAAAAAATTACGACCATTTACAATATAACAATGGAGAACAGAAGCTTCAAAGTATTACTCTAATACGAGGGCTTTATCTTAAACACTTTGTCGTTTTACAGCTAAAGTTGATGGCGGGCCTGAGGCGCTAAGGGGCCGTCTCCACGAGCGAGCGTATCGCCGGCGATAGTATCGTCGAGCCACCTATTTCTATACACTCTCTATGGAGCCGTCCCGAGCCGTCTCCACGAGCGAGCGTATCGCCGGCGATGCGACGAGTGGCAATAAGCGAGCGTATCGCCGGCGTATCGCCGCGCTAGCGTCGCGACTCGCCGCGCTCTCGCAGCGACTCGCCGCGCTCTCGCAGCGACTCGCCGCGCTCTCGCAGCGACACGCCGGCGTATCGCCGCGAGCGCGCTCTCAAACACAGCGTTTTTAACCGATTTCAAAAAAGGAAGAGGTTACTCAATTCGACCGTATATATTCTTTTTTAATGTATGTTCGGGGATAACTTCGTCGTTAATGAACCGATTTTGATAATTCTTTTTTTGTTGGAAAGTTGATATCCCCAGGGTGGTACCATGATAAGGAAACCAGGATCTGATGATGGAATCCCAGAGAAATCGAGTAGAACTTTCGAAAATCGTAGTGACGACTAGTGCGTTTGTTAATTTTTTTCATCTACTTCCATTATATTATTTTTTGTCGATGTAATTGAAGTCGGTTTTTTTGCTTGCTAGCAAACACAATTATTTTAAATATCAGATTCTCGATATATCGATATTTTTAAATATATCAATATCGGAGTTTGATGTATTTTTTTGTTTTATTTTTACTTTTTATTATTAAGAAATTCGTATCGTATCGAAAAAAAAATCGATATTTTTGAAATGAAACTTCTTTAGGCGCATGAGGGGTAAAATTTGAGCGACCGGTAACGCGGCAGCATCATGACGCTCAGTACTTGGATGGGTGACCGCCTGGGAACACCTCGTGACGTTGACTTTTAGTTTCTTTTTTTCAATTAGTTTTTTTTTGTTTTATAAATTCGTTTCTTTAATTAGTTTTTTTGAATTAATTTTTTAATAATAATAACTGCATATTCAATAGCGTACTTGCACAAGCACCCCAGAGCACTACATCCATAATGAAGAATTATATTATTTTTAACCTTCGACGCAAAAAGAGGGGTTTTATAAATTTTATTAAATACACTACTTATTTCGCTCTCGTCTGGCATCTAATGATCTAACTGAACTCTTTCAATAAACAACGCATCGTCAAATCCGTCGCGGACACGCTGCGATACGCTGGCGATACGCGACGATACGCTGGCGATACGCGACGATACGCTGGCGATACGCGACGATACGCTGGCGATACGCTCGCTCGCTCGTGGAGACGACCCGACGATAGTTGGGCGTATCGCCGGCGAGACGCTCGCTCGTGGAGACGGCCCCTAAACGATCGTAAAACGTAAAATCTCCTCAACGGCTTCCCCAGTTAAGAAAAACTCCTACAATTTCAGGACAGTTTTAAGATCTCTTTCGAGAAATACATATTTGAAGCAAACTGCGCCATGTGGTTCGACCGGCATACTTTTCGTTCCCGTGGGAATAGGTATTAGGACAAAAAATAGCCTATCTGTGATTCTGGATCTCCTATTATTCACGTACCAAGTTTCAGTACAATCAGATCAGTAGTTTTGCGTGTAAAAATAAAAAAAATCGATCCATTCTCACAAACTTTCACATTAAAAATATTTGTAGGATTTTAATTATGATTTCCTCCTTTGTTCGCTATTCATTTTCATCTCTTTAAAATATTAAGATGGTAGTTGTAACTATCTTCTTTATGAGATAATTTATACCCTTATTTGAGTTCTAAGATACAGCAAAAACGTTGAAATGTTGTCGGTTCTTCTAGCCAGAATCTGAATTCAAAGTTGGAGGTGTGTTGGTGGCACAATAACACAGATTATTATTGCAATGACGGTTTAAAATTGCCTTTATCAGCTATTTCAATAGATTCAGTTTTTATTTTATTAAAAAAAGTACTAGAAAGTTTATGACAACAACATAAGTGAAATGTTAAAGAAAATGTGAACATCTAATCTTGTACTAATATTATAAAGAGGTAAAGTTTCCAACTTTGTTTGTTTGCAGGGGGATAATCTTCGCAAATAATGATCCGATCATCAAAATTCTTTCATTAACAGAAAGCTACACTATTCAGGAGTGATATAGGCTATACTTTATTGTTATTGATCAAAAAAAATTCAGTGAAAAATAATAGAATATGTAAATCAAGTAGGAGAAATGCGAGCGAGATGAAAACTTTACTATCTATCTATACTTATTATAAAAATAAGTCCCCCGGCCGCGTCTTTCTGTCCTCCTGTCTGTCCGTCTGAACGCGATAAACTCGAAAACTACCAAACGCATTTTTATACGGTTTTCAACAATAGAAAGAGTGATTCTTGAGGAAGGTTTAGGTATATAATTTATTATGCTTTTATGTAAATTAGCAGAAATACGGCGATAAATGTTGAAGAGGTCGCAAAAAATCTCGCGAACTGGGAGCTATCCACGCGAACGCCGCGTAAACTAGCAAAGATATAGTTGATTAATGTACTAGCAAATTGAAAACCTATAAAAATGCTACAGAAAAGTCCGCGATAGCATATCTCTATCTCTTATGGTTGACTTACAATAACCACTTTTATGTTCATATTTTTAATTAAAAACATAACGTTATTTTCAAAGCTATTTTCTTTAGATCAGTATTAATCCTTATCCAAATGAATATGTTAGTTAGCTTAGGCATTTAATGCAGATTAAAATTGCCCTTTACACTATATCAATTAGATGAATAGTTTTTGAGATATCGTCGTTAGAAGTAAATATTAAAAATAAAATTAACGCGCAACGAAGTGGGCACGGGTCGGCTAGTAGTCGTATATTTACATCACAAAAATAATTAACGTCCGACGAAGTGGGCACGGGTCGACTAGTCTGAAATAAACACAATTCAGCTAAATACAACGTGCTTCTTAGTTTTGTAACAGTCGATTAAAAAAAGGAAAACATTACCCAATTACAACAATATTTCCACGCCCTGAACCCAGTTCCGAGTTCTTGCTCGCCATATATCATCTGCACCTATCCTTATCAGCGCCTCCCGGCCATTACGGATTAAAAAAATTGTCAGGAACAAGCCGTTTTAAAGGCATTAAGTTCCCGATAAATATTCATAGTAAAAAAAGACCATATAAAATGCACAAATTAATATGAAGGGCTGTTTTTTTTTACTTTATCTAAGAGAAAACGAAAATATAACAAGGAAATTGAATATTGAAAAAGTAACAAGTTAAGAAAAGGAGAAAGTAAGAAATTAATTTTATTAAATTATTTATTATTATTATTGTGTTTATTATAATTACAGGTTTTTTTATTAAAAATAACAATTTTAATTTTATTACGAAATGACTGTTATCTATACTAATATAATAAAGCTGAAGAGTTTGTTTGATTGTTTGTTTGTTTGTTTGTTTGAACGCGCTAATCTCAGGATCTACTGGTCCGATTTGAAAAATTCTTTCAGTGTTAGATAGCCCATTTATCGAGGAAGGCTATAGGCTATATATCATCACGCTAAGACGAACAGGAGTGGAGTCCACGCCGACGAAGTCGCGCGCAGAAGCTAGTATGGTTTATAACTTGACATTAATAACTTTAAAATTATTTCCCTCATTGCGAATCAGCCTGAAATATCCCATTGTTCTGCATCAGCCTCTTCTATATGTAGGAGAAGGATTTGAGACTAATCCACCACGCTTTTCCACTGTGGGTTGGCGTTTCACTCGTTGTAAAATACCTATTATAAATTAATACATGTCCTTTCTGCTTGAAACCATTCTTACAACTACTTAAAAACCTTTTTTAAATATTAAATAGATCTCTTCTAACTCATTTAAGGGTAAGTATCTTATCACTCACCATTAAACAGGTTAATTCTATTTTGTAACTGTAAAACAGTGTTTAATTGAAATGTCTAAACAGACAGACAATTTATTAAGATTTTCCCTTTTTAATACGGAACACCAAAAGAACTCCGCGGCCCATCTAGATAGGTAATCCACGGAATAGTTGAAACGACATAAACGCCTATGTTAAATACAGAGTAGAATAGGTTACAAGTATTTGAAGTTTAAGGTAAATAAGGGTTATATTAGAACGAAAGTGATGTTTTCGAGGGTAGTGGCCATTTTAATTCGGTGGGTACGTCCGGCGAATTAGTAATGAAATGAAGTGGCCACGAGGGACACGCGTTCAGTTTCCGAAGGGCTTCAACAATGGTATGTTTCCGTAAATTAATTTTATGGGAACAGGTTATTTTTTATTACGTACCTGTTAAGCGAGTGCGTATTGTTTTTAACCGACTTCAAAGACAGGATTAGGTTCTGAATTCGACTGTTTTTTATGTTCGTTACCAGAAAAGTTTTGACTGGGTGAACCGATTTCAATGATTTATTTAATCGAAAGGTGGTGGGCGTCATGTCGTCCCATTTAAATTAAAATCAGACCTGACAATTACTTTTTCAGTTATCGCTAATAATGCGTGCTTAATTGACTATTGTTTCGTCTACTCGCGTTGAATTACTAGTCTATGTGATTTGAAGTCGGGTTTTTTTTTTTCGTTTATGTGCAAACACAATTATGTTCTTCGAAATCGTTGTATATTTGTATGTGTTTTCTTCCGGTTTTAACTTTAATTTAAAAGTAATGCCGTGAATTTGAATCATCTCAGGATTGTTAAGTTAAAATTAATTTTGAGATTTGAGTATTTTTAAAAATACTCTTTTTTTGTTGAAATAAATATAGCACAGTTGAAATATTTTGTAAGTATTTATGATGCATTCATTTACAAAAAAATACCAACGTAAGAATGAAATTTTAGTCCGAGTTGTATTCAATTAATATTATGTTTTAAAAACACATTTATCATAGCGCACTTCTATGGTTTTATTACTTGGTTTTATATATAAATATTTAAGCTAAAACAGTAAACGTCTATAAGAAACATGGAGCAATAAAAATAAATATCAACTCCAGTAAAGATATGTCCACAACTGACAGAATAGCAAAAATGTGCTACAATAAATAAAGCCCGGTAGTGTATAGTGACAGATAAATCAGAAATATCAATACTTTAGATCGAGAGGAAAAAACTCAAGTTAACCTACAGTGAGAGCAATCAGACGTGTATTTTACAAAGTCAACATCGAATGCATTTCTGAGTCAACGGACAGGTTCCGCAGCACCAGGCATTCCGGCCCGCGGGACGTCGTTCCAAAACGTGATAAACGCCCCTTATATCACAACTAAATTAGAGCTTATCCCGACTAATTAAGATATAAAGTACGAAAAACAGCGGGCCCACCGTACTCCCTTGTACCACAACAACGGGTTCCAGTTTTTCAATGATATAAAACGTGACAAGCACTAAGCGATCACTCAATAAAATGGGTTTTATTTCAAGAATACAACAGATCAATGTCCCTTGACTTTTTATTTTGGATTCGCATAGCTTTCTTTATTGCTCACGCAGCCGAATGCTTAAGTGAATTCTGCGAAAATTCGCGTCGACGGAATTTTATCTTTATATCGATGATTTTAGGGTGGGATTTCGTTTTTATTGATGCGGTCGATCGGTCGAGTCGCGGTCGTGCGGTTTTATCTGTCGAACGTCAATTAGCGTTACTAAAGGACCGGTCCGACCCACATCGCCATGATGCGATGTATATTAAGCGAGACGAGTTCGAACTGAATCTGACGGACGCCTTACATACTTCTTTCCCACAGACACAAAAATGAGTTTATCTAGTTGAAATATTACTAGAAACGTGTCGTGAGGACGCGGCAAACGTTAATTTTTATCGTTTAATACTCTTTAATTTAACAGCGTTATAAAATATTATGTTCTTACACCGATTGCGACACCTCTGAACGATAACATGTAGCTCTTTCGTTTTCTTGTTTTACTTAATTAATAAATGCGTGAAGATAAATGAACATCTTATACACTTATTCCAATACAAATAAACAAAATAAATGTCTAGTTTTTATATTACGTTACAGAATCTCATTTGAATTTCAATCTAGTTTGTTCTTCCGTTTAAGTTTAAAGTATACGATACAGCCTGTAATATCCCACTGTTGGGCATAGGCCTCTTCTCCATGTAGAAGAAGGATCGGAGCTTAATCCACCACGCTGCTCCAATGCGGGTTGGCGGATATATTCCCTACTATGAGTAACGATCGCTATCAGGTGTACGTGATAACAACCGGGACCGACGGCTTAACGTGCTCTCCGAGGCACGGTGGGGTAACCCACAAGGACTGCACAAACACCCAGACCACGGCAAACATCTGTATGGCCAATACAAATGTTGTCGTGTGCGGGAATCGAACCCGCAACCGCCCGCGCAACAGCCAATCGCAATCCAGTGCTGTAACCGCTGCGACAACGCGGTGTCTAAGTAAACGCTAGTGGTAAATTTAAAAATATCATTAAAGTTTCATTAAATCAGAGCTCTGGTTAGAATTATAAAAACACTGATTAATCTATACTAATATAATAAAGCTGAAGAGTTTGTTTGATTGTTTGTTTGTTTGTTTGTTTGTTTGAACGCGCTAATCTCAGGATCTACTGGTCCGATTTGAAAAATTCTTTCAGTGTTAGATAGTGCATTTATCGAGGAAGGCTATAGGCTATATATCATCACGCTAAGACCAATAGGAGCGGAGTCCACGCCGACGAAGTCGCGCGCAGAAGCTAGTATAATATAATAGACATTAAATAATAAATGCACATTGATAACAATAAATAAAAGCATTACGTTAGAACTTTACACTAAAAAAATCACAACAAACTAATCTAGTTTGATCTACGATCGCTAGCAGCTGATAAATTTACTCACATACTTTAACAATGCGAATGGAATGGACGCCATTTGCAAATACAGCAGCGTAAAACTTTGATATATTATGTTAGTGTCATAAATTAGTTATGGTTCGCAAGTCTAACCGCATAACTTTTGATCTCATAAATTCCTAATTCAGGATTAAAAAATTACTTATGTAATATTCTAGACCTTCAGCTATCAACCTCGTACGTTGATTTCGTTGCAATTACTTCAGTATTTCACGTTACCCTATACTTGGCATTGTGCATTGTTATGCACACAGGTCGTTATTAAAATCTAGAGAATAAATTAATTGATAAACGTGTACAATTTTATACTTTTATTTTAATAGATATTATTTAGTATATAAAAAAAATATTTTGATGATCCTGGCATCACTCGTTTTGTCAGTAGACGGCAAGATGTCAGACCGCGCAGATGTGTCTGCGCAGCGTAAGGTAAATATTAGTGTTTTCGATAAGTTAATAAACTTTTTGTGTCAGTAACTAGCAGTTATTCTATAAATAATAGTATTTCATATTCGTAAATGCTATTTTTCTCCATGGATATGCCTTACAATCATAATTGTAGTACTTTTTTTACATATGTATCTTTAAATGCACAAGGCCCGGTCCCTAAACGTAATTAAATAATTTGTCATGTATCCACAAAGGCACACTGCCAGCTTACCTGTATTGAAATACATTATTTATTTTGCTTACTTATACAAGTTTTTACTTTATTATAAAACATATTTATGTAATGTTTATATAAATTAACTACTTATATAATTAATATAATAAAATAAAGTATTTATTATTATATAAAATATTGTTTTAGCTATCGCAACTCTGACTTCAATAACAAAATAGATCTCGCCAGCTGGTGGCTCTTGTCCCAAAGTCTGGAGCCAGATCAGACTTAGATAGCAGTGGGTCCTCCGAAGATGAGTTACAAAATTTTGTTCCAGAAAACCACAACCATAGTAGTTCACCACCTCCATCTCTACCGTCTTTGATTGAAAACCTTAGCTTGTTATTAGATAGCACAGCTAGCAGTCACTGAGGTAACGACAATTGCACATATGGAACCTGCGTTAGAACCATTTCATCAATTAAATCCCGCTGCTGTTTGTCAATGTTATCTCCACATCAGTCATTACTATGTCGATTACAAACTGGGATCATTCCCCAGTCACCAAAGCCTTCTTCGTTTGACGCTCTTTCTTCTCTGGATACGTCTCCATCTACCCAATTAGTTTCAGTTATATCTCCTGTAGCCTCTTTGTGATCAGTACATATACATTTCCCTTTACCAGCTACTCGGTCAAACAGAGCGAGACTTGTTGATGCACAAAAGAAAGTGGTTAGAATGGAAAGGATTGCACCGGATTGGAAACGAACACAAAACCAGAAAATGCTACCAACAAAGTCTTAAAAACGAACGGTAGAGGATGCCAATGCTCAAGTAGTATAATAAGAAAAAGGTTGTCGTTCTTAAATGGTATGACAATAAATGTGTCACGGTGGTTAGCACATACGTCGACGCAAATCCTTTTCAGAACATTTTGAGATTTAGTAGAGAGGCAAGGCAAAAGTGCCAGTATCGTGTCCAAAAGTTCAAATATGGGTGGCGTAGATCTAGCAGACATGCTAATAGCCTTACTCCTTTTCGAGGCCATCGTTGGTATTTGCCTATTTTTTCTCAAATGTTAAATCTATGTGTAAATAATGCATGATCTCATTTTTTTAGTTCTAGGTTATTAATATTTACGATTTTTTTTGTTAATTACGGCTGTGAACTTGTAATGACGGCTTTAAAGAGATTCAAAATATTTTACCACTTGTTATTACTTATAAATAAATAACAATGAATAAATAATAAAGTTATAAGTGTTTTCTTATTTAGATGGCAGTGTGTCTTCAAAGATACATATAGATTTGAAGTTTAATTATTACACATCAGGCAATGTGCATTTAAAGATACATTGAGAAAAGCCTACTTGGAACTTTTTTAGATTTTTTATTTTATTTTTCTACCCTGGTTTAGACCCTAATAGACGTATTTATGAGAAAAAAAACTCAATTTTTGAAACAAAAAAGTCCTGCCAAGTATAGGGTTAAAGGGTGACAAAAATTTATTTAAAATAGTTGTTTACCAATAATAATATTTGTAAGACAGTTTGCTGGCTGACTTACGAATTGTAGCACAATATCTTATGAATTATAGCACATTACAGATGTTTATCTTATAATCCTTTCTAGTACTACTACAGACAGACTCAAACATGATTTTACAAACCAAGGCAGAAGTTTCTAGAACTACCAAATAAATAAAGTTTTTGGCTTTAACAATATCACATCAAAGTAATTAAACATCGTTTTAACCTCGACATATTTTACATCAGTTCGCAATTTGATATCGTCCAAACCGGCCCAAAGACTGCGGACTGGCCGAGCGTCGGTCGGCTGCGATCACAAGCCGCTACCGACCGCCGAGAAATTAATAACAATTTGAGCTGATCAAATAAACGTTCAACGTAAAGTGATTTTAATTAGTGCAATTATTTTGTTATAAGCCTTCTTTAAGTTGTTGTTTTTTAGTAAAGCCGTGCTGACGACCATGCAAATCTCATTTTTATGGTTTATTAATCGTGTCATTCTTAAAAATGCAAGTTTTTATTTTAAGTACGATAGGCATTTGAAAACTTCGTAGTAGCCCAGGTTTGAGTGGCCGAGTCTTGTAACGAGTATTAATTTGTTAGGCTTAAATAACGGATTAGACGAATTGCATTAAATGTGTACATGATAACAACCGGTACCGACGGCTTTACGTGCTCTCCGAGGCACGGTGGAGTGACCCACAGGGACTGCACAAACACCCAGACCACGGCAAACATCTGTATGGCCAATACAAATGACAATCAAGACATTATAAACAAAAATAATTATTTTTGCAAGTTTTGATAGATCCTCTCTAAGTCTCTACATACATTTACTAGGTTTACAAGGAAACCGAAAGATTATTTTAAACGATAATTTTTTTGTAAATAAAGTCTTAGAATATCCGGTATGGAAGTTATAAGAAATGATTATACCTAATCTCTTTCTATGTTGTTGAGATAATCTTACGAGTCAACGTTTGCACTTTATCGACACGATGTCTCTACAATGTTGTTAATCTGTTAATTAATTATTAACAATGTCTTCTGCAATAATAATAATAATAAACTTTATTTTTTAATAAAGGTAGGTCAAATGAAATATTTATTAGAAATGCAAAAAGATGTATATAAAAAGAATGTACAAGTAAAAGAAGGACAAAGATGAGTATGCGCTCTATATTGATTAACAAAACACAATTGTTTCAGTAAATAATTATTTATGTTCTTAAACAAAAAAAAACAAAGACTTCAATATACAGTTAAATACTACACACATTAGGGGTAGCTCAAAAATTACTCGCCAGATATCGCATAAATTTGACCACACTAGAACTATCTTCGGGATAAAAAAAAACATCAAAATCGATGTACCTGGTACCACGGGTGGTGGTTAAAAGTTATAAGGTAAAACATAAAAAATAACTTTATTTCTTGTTACCAAATTAAAAACCTCCTTTTTTCGGAGTCAGTTAACAAAAATCATTTACGCTATGGCAGTGCGGTTGGACGGACAATAAAGTTATAAGCTTCGGTTGACCCCCTTTTCTGTGTGGAACTTTGAAACTAAGTGTAACTAGTAATTAACTGCATCAAAAATAATTTCAAATAGTAATTATCTTGACTTTCAACGATTTAAATGATTAGAGAACAACCAAATGAAGCGAAAAATAAAAATCTAAAATTAAATAATTTTTTTTTTATTTTTTTTACTTTTTACTAACACTTAAGTACTCAGTACGTAGACTAGTATTATAATGCCTAACATTTAATAACAAAGTATTAATAACTGTTATGTCGAATATATTATTAATAATAACTGAGAACAGAGAATCACTAACTGGTTATTGTTTTATATAACAACAGCTAAATTAACAGCAATATTGACGTGACTAATCGGATGAGTAAGCGCTCTCACACACGAACGGCACGTTGCCAACGGCAGAGGTCGACGGCAGCCGTCGACTGCCGTCGAGCGCCGTCAGCGGCAGGCGACTGCAGCCGTCGACTGCCGTCGAGCGCCGTCAGCGGCAGCCGTCGACTGCCGTCGAGCGCCGTTGGCGGCGCGCCGTCGGCTGCAGTCCGCTGCCGTTAGGAACATGCCGCTCACACGTCGGCTCTCGTAGTAAAGGAGCCAGTTGCAAAACGAATTCCGAAGAAGAAACACTGTTATTGTTTTCAAACGGTTTTATTTAGCTTGACCAGCTTGGTATTTATTTATTTTTTTGTTTATTTGTGTTTGGGTCAAATTTAGTAATTGGAATTTTACCCCCTTCCTGATAACAGATTGATCTGATATTTGGTACACATTCATAATCTTGATGATAATACAACATAGTATATTTCTTATGGTTCTAAATCCAATATGGCCGCCAATACAAAATGGCGGATCACATAACTTCACAACAACCTCAATATTGGTATCAAATGAAAAGGCTTAGTTGGTAGAATACAGCTCACTATGAAAAATCCAAGATGGCCGCCGCCACAAAATGGCGGATTACACATTTTCAACAAATACCTCAATATGGGTATCGAATGGAAGGGCTCGATTGGTAGAATAGAGCTCACTATAAAAAATCCAAGATGGCCGCCGCTGCAAAATGGCGGATTACATATTTTCCACAAATTCCTCAATATGGGTATCGACTATCGAATGAAAGGGCTCGATTGGTAGAATAGGGCTGACTATGAAAAATCACAAAATGGTGGATTACATATTTTCTACTGAAATGAAATGAAATGAAAACATTTATTTCGTCATAAGGTGGTCCTCATGAGTCATGAACAACTGTCTACTCCCCTCACTAACATACGCCTGTCAAACCTGGAAGTTTACTAGGAAAATAAAAAACAAGATCATAACAAGTCAAAGAAGTATGGAAAGAAGCATTCTGAAGATTAGGAAGATCAAAAAAATCCGCCACACTACCATTCGACAGAAAACCAAAGTCATCGACGCTCTCAATTACTCACAGAAGCTAAAATGGCGATGGGCTGGACATGTAGCCAGACTTACTGACGGTCGTTGGACCAAAAAGACTACATCATGGTTGGGACCATCGGGCCAAAGAAAAAGGGGTAGACCAATTGCACGCTGGGCAGACGACGTTTCAAAAATAGCAGGTGCCCACTGGATGCGAGTAGCAGAGGATCGAGAACAATGGTCATCTCTAGAGGAGGCCTTTACCCTCCGTTGAGAGGGGTTCTTGCAATTCTACATTTATAACCAAAATTCAATTTATAATATATTTTAACAACTTTATATACATAATTAACATAATTTATTTTTTAACAACTTTAGAAATACATACATAGTATCTAGATAATATTGTTTAAAATTAATTTTGCATGCAAACAGTTTAAATTGTAAATATCTACTGTGATGCAGGAAATAAAAGGCTTTTTTATTTTTATTTTATTTTATTTTTTTAAGGTGGTCCTCACACTTAACGAAAGTCAAAAAGAAAAAGAAAAATGTCATTTACAAAAAAAAACTAAACAATAATAAAAAAGTTAAGGCAGCAAAATATCAATAAAATAAAAATGTATACTTTAACATTAACATTGGGTAAATTACTAATACCTCAATATGGAAATCAAATGAAAGGGCTTGATTGGTAGAATACAGTTTATTAGACTGTGTAGGTATATTTATTACTAATCTAAAACTACTCAACGAAACTAAAAACTTGAAAATAAAATAAACTAAAAAATGTTTTATGTTAAACGGTTTTATTGCAATAAAAATGATGTATTTAGGTTATGGACTAAAAGCTAAAAAATAATTCGGTAAGTCCTAGCTACCAGATCGCACCAATCTTCTCATCAATCAGTATCAGATCAGACAAGTATAATAACTTAGTTGATCTCATTAAACAAATAATCTAAATAACTTATATCTTTTTATTATTTATATTTATGCTAATATTATAAAGAGGAAAGATTTGTATTTTTGGATTTTCGTGTGTAATGAACAAATTCAAAAACTACTGGACCGATTTTAAAACTTATTTTACGAATAGGCTGAACGTGTTTTTATTTTTCGTTTTTCTCGGCGGCGAGGAAGTAAAAACAATAACAGTGTTTCTTCTTCGGAATTCATTTTGCAACTGGCTCCTTTACTAAGAGAGCCGACGTGTGAGCGGCATATTCTCAACGGCAGCGGACTGCAGCCAACGGCAGCGGACTGCAGCCAACGGTGCGCCGCCGACGGCGCTCGACGGCAGTCGACGGCTGCCGCTGACGGCACTCGACGGCAGTCGACGGCTGCAGTCGTCTGCCGCTGACGGCGCTCGACGGCAGTCGACGGCTGCTGTCGACCTCTGCCGTTGGCAACGTGCCGTTCGTGTGTAAGAGCGCTAAGTCGTTACAAACGATGAGAAAGAAACCGCAAAAAATCTAGTTTCAACAATATTTAAGTTGCTACAAAACTAACGTCAATTGTAAGCTTTGTGTCAAAATCAAAATAGAAATTCAAAAAATCTTTATTCAAATAATCTTCAAAAGCATCTTCGAATCGTCATCCAAATTAAAATTTTAATTGTCAATCAAGAATATAATATCAAATATTAATAAAACGTTAACGTAATCAATAATATACGTCATTTACGCCATATTAGAAACAGATTTACCAAAAAAGCAAACTAGCTAAGCCAACAGACTTTGTCCTGTCTATTGCGACTCTACTTCTCTAGTAATCTCTTCATTATTTCTGCACAGTTTTTTTTTAATTAATCATTTTATGAGAAACTTTTACGAAGTATTAGACAAACCTAAAAAATAGCCACATTTTTTCAGCCGTTCTCGAGTTTCGAGCTTAGCATAACATTTAGCGATCATTTTTATTTATTTTGGAAATGAAGAGCTTAATATTATTATTTGTAATATATATATATATATATATATATATATATTCCTATCTGTACAGTTTACTTAGAACATTGTCAAAGGATACCAATGTACTTCAAGATGTAATACGAAACTCAGTCTGTGACATGAATTTAAATACGAAAGATATAAAAACCCCGTTTTACGTAATGGTTAGCTCTTTAGTATAAAGTGGATATAAACGGTCCTGATCTAAACATCCTTATCTCGAATAGGATATCGTGAAATAGACGTATAATTATAAGTAATTGGATCGATTTAACGAATTGAAACTGAAAATAGTGAACCTAGCTTTTATGATTGTGATTATAAAGGAGTACTTAAATACTGACTTCTTGGGTGGTTTATACTTCAATTCAAATCAACTTTAGTATTTCTATCTACGGCACCACCTTTCAATTAAAATACACGTCTGAAGTGAAACTTCTTTTTAAAACTAATTAAAAAATGTATTTAAAATACTAAAAGTTGAAAAAAAAAACAAAAAAGCTGACCTCACGCGGTGTGCCCAGGCGGTTACCCAATCAAGTACTGAACATCATGACGCTGCCGCTCCGACTCAAATTTTAACCCTCATGCGCCTAAAGAAGTTTCACTTCGAAAAGAATCATTGAAATTGCTCCACCCAGTAAAAAGTTCCGAGGCATAACATACATAAAAAAATACGATCGAATTTCGAACCTCCTACTTTTTTGGAAGTCGTTTAAAAAGTTCGAATAAGGATGGGTTAAGTACCACTACCACCACTACAGCCTATCACAGTCCACTGCTGGACATAGGCCTCCACAAGTTCGCGCCCGACATTATGACGCGAACTCATGTGTTTTGCCCATAGTCACCACGCTGGGCAGGCGGGTTGGTGACCGCAGGGCTGGCTTTGTCGCACCGAAGACGCTGCTGCCCGTCTTTGGCCTGTGTATTTCAAAGCCAGCATGGATGGTTATCCCGCCATCCGTCGGCTTTTTAAGTTCCAAGGTGGTAGTGGAACTGTGTTATCCCTTAGTCGCCTCTTACGACACCCACGGGAAGAGAGGGGGTGGCTACATTCTTTAGTGCCGTAGCCACACAGCACGATGCTGCATGCAGCACATGCACTGCACTGATGCAGCAGTAGCAGATGGGTTAAGTATTAACATTTAACTGCCACCACGAATAAATACCACAAGCAGGTCAGATACAAATGACCTAACCGCGATAAATAGCTGTAATTTCCTAAACAAATATTTATTGTAATCAAGTTGGTTTACTTTTTATCTTTACCTTTTATAAATAAATTGTAGTAACTGATGTAACTGAATCTTCCAACCAATTTTATAATTTCAACATTAATATCCATATAACCCTAATTATTTCGATCAGTCACAATATGTATTCCAAGATGAAAGCCTCCGTTTTATTATACTCGTATATTTAGTACGTCGGTCACGTAGCGCGCCATCTTGTGGTTCCTTGTTTTGACAGCCGCCATTTTGGGTCCGACTTACCGAACAGTCTGTGCGAATGTAATAAATGCTATTATTTCGCGAACTCTATAAATTATATCGGATGACATTTCGACCTTTATTCTACCATTTCTTTTAATATTTAGCCAATCCTCTACATAGAATATTATATGTTGCTGATGTTATTGAAATAGTGACAAAATATCGTTTTAAGTAAAAGTCTTCACATATTTTTAGATACTGGTTAACGGAAATGGGTTTTAAATTAAAAAGGTATATGTACGGATGTTTAAAGTTTGTTCCGTAGTTTTAGTTCCTGGTTTTATTTTTACTTAACAAGCAACGAACTTTTATAAACATGTAATTGTAATGTAATTTTTATTAAATTTTTTATCAACTTATTAGAGAAAATAAAAAGTAACCAATAAAATTGATAACTAACAAAATTGTCTAATTAATAATGATTTAAATAGAAAGCAAATACGATCGAAAGTAATTTATCGTGCATACATAAAATGGCGCGTCCAGCTCGCCTCAAACTAGATAGATCTCGCACGACTACTGGACTGGATTACGTGTTAAACAGGTTTTAGTTAAGTTTCTACAGGCAGTGTATTGTGTACTATAAGTAATCTAATAATCCTATTGTCATATAACAATGTCAGAAAACACTATTTCTAATTAATACTTAGAATAGTATAATTGTCAAAAATGCTATTGTAGAATACGAAATCCCAAATCATCCGTTGTACAATATTTGGGACATACATTGTATTTATGTACTTTGAAATCAATTTAATAAACTTCAAACCATATTTGCTTGCAAAAAAAAAACAGTCATTCGTTCACAAGCACATCACATTAGCATGCAGTTTCCCTTTGAATTTCCAATATCGCCAACAGTGGCAACAGTGTCAGGCAACTTTTAAGGGACCCTCCGTCACAGAGCCATACATCACGCGCCGCCCGGCCCCGCCTGCTCCTGCCCAATAAACTCTCGCGGTATTTCCCGTCCGTGTCGATTTGTGGACGCCATCCATTAGCGGGGCTTGTCTTTTTGTTTTCACTTTGTACTTGCAATTTAGATTTAACTTCAAACTGAATAAAAATAGCTTTTAAAATGTTTGTACATTGGGCAGAAAAAACGATTACGTACATGTTACAAAATAAGTATTTACTTGATCATGGCTAACAGAATCTACTTAGCAGAATAGAAAACATTTTTAGTAACTTAAAAATGTGATTTACATTTTTTCTTTTTGACGTAGCAAAAGTCTCTATAAATATAAATAAAATTGGAGTGTCTGTTTGTAATATAAAAATACCGTTTATTTACTAAATGTATATGGATGTATACACGGTATATATACCAAAATAACATTTTCTACAATTTTTGTCTGTCTTTCTGTTTGTTCCTTCTAATCTCTGAAATGGCTGGGCCGATTTTGACGAGATTTTCACTGGCTTATAGCTGATGTAATAAGGAGTAACTTAGGCTACTTTTATTTTAGTTTATATGTGTATACTGTAGCTCTGCGAACAGAATAACTTGTTAAATTCCACGCGGACGAAGTCGCGGGCACAGCTAGTGTCATATAAAATTCGTTAAATTGATTGTTATCAAAAAAATTTAAAAAGAAATTTTATAATTTTGCGAATATTTGAAAACCCACTTTTTTCACAAGTAGGTATAATTATGTATAATCTTTTCCTATAATATTGAACGCTTTCTCCTCTATTTAAATAAAACCCGACTAAGTTCGTCTATGACCCTTCGTAAGTCAGAGTACTCGGAGTTGGAGGCGAACACGCGAAGGGCGGGTCTGATGCTATCTGCAGTCTCGAGGTAAAGCCACAAGAACCTTATCTGATGCCATTTAGAATATTGCTCCCTTCCGAAACCACGTGTGATGGAGATATTTGAAGATCGAGATAGAGGCTGCGTTCAGAAAATACGGTTGTACTTGATCATTAATGCCAATTCAAATTCATTTTATTGCGATTGGTATTATACGTAGAGGTCATCAGAGTGAATGCATGTACAAGCTAGAGCTTCAGTATTGAGTAAGTCTGCAGTATTGTGTATTTAGGTGATATAAATTAAAAAATAGAAAAGTGTGTAGCTGACATGATAAGGAAACCAAGATCTGATGATGGAATCTAGTATCTAATCTATAAGGAATCTAGTAGTTAGCAGTAATATTTATCACTTGTAACAAACAAAATAATATTTATTCCAATATCTCAACGGCAGCTCCACATTATACATAATTTTGATAAAATGCAAATACATAAAGTTCATTCGTTTTTAAATCACCATTTTAATAAAAAACCAAGCAAAGGTTTTTCGTCTAAAAATATAAATTCCATCGATGAATAGTATAGTTTATAGTTATATGTACCTTATCGTAACGCGACACTTTGCCACCGCGGTAGACGCTTTTGAGCTTCTGTTCTGTAATGGAAACATGATCGGTTTTTATTGAAAACGTTTCTTTTGATTATGTTTTTATATTTATAATATCGTGTTTCGAATAATATGTTAATGGTTCATTTAATGTTATATTGGATGACTTGCGACTCGCTCCGGCTTCGCACGGGTGATATGCTGATACTAAACATAAAATTAATATTTGAAATGTAAACTCAAAAAATGTGTTTATTTACGACATCACATTAGAAACCTCTAAAACTATCAATGAGTAGATGAACTTACTATATTATGAATGTATTATATATATAAACCTTTCTCTGGAATCACTCAATTTACTAAAGAAAACCACATCAAAATCCGTTGCGTAGTTTTAAAGATATACGCATACAGACAGCGGGAAGTGACTTTTTTTAATACTATGTAGTGATATATAATGGGTTCGATGATAGTCGTTCTTAGAACTAATAATTTAACACATTAATCATTAACCATAGCTTCACTCTTAGGAATCGTAGCGTGTTATAATAAAGCCCATTTCATAAAAGCGATTAAAAAGCGTAATCAAGCTAATGCAAGGATAATCCAAAATCATTAAAACAATGCCAGCTTATCACACCCAAACAAACATATAAAGTAAGCCTTAAATCTATACTAATATATAAAGCTGAAGAGTTTGTTTGTTTGTTTGTTTGAACGCGGTAATCTCTGGAACTACTGGGCCGATTTGAAAAATTCTTTCAGTGTTAGATAGCCCATTTATCGAGGAAGGCTATAGGCTATGTATCATCACGCTAAGACCAATAGGAGCGGAGTCCACGCCGACGAAGTCGCGCGCAGAAGCTAGTGTATTATAAAAGTCTTTTTGATATTTTCAAGTTCGTAAAAGCACATTTTTTCTCATTAATATTAAGTACCTGGGTGACCGAGCCCAGCTCGGTATTTTTATTTAATTTTATTTTATTTATTTTTTTTCGGTATTTTTATATTTTAATTTTATTTAAATAATAAATCACGAGTGAAATAAAAAAAAAGAAAAAAAAATAGTCTGGAGACTGAGATTCGAACCCGGGTCAAAACGATTTGAAATCCGTCGCTTTCCTAATTACGCTGTTACAGCTATATTAATAATGGTGGAAATTAAGCTTCGTATTCTAATGATATTTTTTCATTGCCTAAAAACAGGGACAAAACGACATTTTTTTAAAATGAATCCTAGCTAGATCAATTTTTCGTCCCCGAAATCCCCTGCATACTAAATTTCACGAAAATCGTTGGAGCCGATTCCGAGATTCAGATTCTATATATATATATACAAGAATTGCTCGTTTAATAGAAGATAATATGTTTGACGTAGAGTTCGACGTCTTATGACTCGAGTTTCGAATACAGAGCTCAGAGTGATCCTCTCGTCCTCTCGCTGACATTCCTGCATGTTCTTTATCTAGTCGTTATTGTTTTAACATCCTGTATTTTTACAATTTATTTGTAAATGTATTATGTATTTGCAAATTACAAAAACATCTCTGATTTTAGGAGAATCTGCATTCATTATGAAATGGCAGATTTTTATGTATTTTTACAACACGACTTGTAATACTCGTATTACGATAATTATTCGAAAACGGGATATTTACCATGTTTATTTATTTCGTTCACGAGACTCTCGTGAACAAGACATTCGCAGTCAATGACGAAATATCGAGCTCCGCAAAAAGAAAATAATAAACATGGTAAATATCCCGTTTTCGAATAATTTTCGTAATAGAAATAACCATGTTAATCTTTAAAAAAAATACTTGTAATATGTTTAATACTAATTTATAAAGTAAATTTTGTAATTTGATAATAAAGTACATTACATCCTTCTGCAGTCGGGTAAAAATTACAATGACGTTTATATCTAAAATATTACACAAAAATATTGACACAAAGAAATATTAAAATCGGATTTGAAGAAAGAATAATGCATCGTCTAGACGAAGAGTCAGCTTTCATTACTGTACATATTTCACGTTCCAGGAAGATGGCTGTCGACTGCTGTGAGGCTGGTCCTGGACCACCGCGCTGAGCGTATGTTGAGGTACTTGGGATATACAGTTTCAAATAGTGTAGTAAAAGGTTTATATAATGTTTTACTATATAAAGTACTAGCGACCCGCCCCGGCTTTGCACGGGTGCAATTCTGATACTATATATAAAATAAATATTTGCTATGTAAGCGCAAAAATGTGTTTATTTACGACATCACATTAGAAACATCTAAAACTATCAGTGTTCCTCTACTATATTATGCATGTATTATACAATTAAACCTTTCTCTGGAATTACTCTATTTACTAAAGAAAACCGCATCAAAATCCGTTGCGTAATTTTAAAGATCTAAGCATACATAGGGACAGACAGACAGCGGGAAGAGACTTTGTTTTATAATATGTAGTGAAGTGTGAATTGTTATGAGTGAAAATTTTTAGACTATATTCCCTGCACTCCTATTCAAAAAGTATTTCCTTTATACCCCCGTTACACTTTCGTACAACAGAATTCCCACATTGTTAACGATAGGTTTTCGACTAGCGACGTTAAGGCTTCATCCCTGATAGTGTTATCTTTGTTTTTATTTCATACCATTGAATTACAAAAGCTGTCTTGATCAACTGTATCATAAGAATTTTATCGAAACTTTCAGATGAAGTTTGTGATCAATCGCTGAAAGGCTATATTGTAACATAAGTAGCCTTGCTCATCATACGTTGATCCTCATACCTAGAAGATGAGCGCTCACGTCGGCGCGACATCGACACTCAAAGAACATATTAATCACGACGTGACGTCACCGCTGTGCTATCAGAGAAAGTTTTTTTATCGTCTTTATCTTCAGAACTGCAGCTGATGTCTCTGATGATGTGCGAAGGTAAGTCATATCTCTACCAATCATAGTAGACAATGACTAGACTAACTATACTAAACCAATATAAATATTTGCTAATAAATCATTTGTTGAATGTAAATCACACTTTTAACTACTTCTACTACTATTATTTTATAAATTTATTTATTTTATAACTCTGCGAACTGAACAATAACTTTTTCGTTAAATTCCACGCGGACGAAGTCGCGCTTACAGCTAGTCGTGAATATATATTGTGTACTACTTCTTCCATTTTACTATTTTTGTATATAGCTTATAAATTGTATGTAATGCGGTATAATTTAAAACCATTTGCTTGAATCGATCACTGGGTATCCAAGAATATATAAGAATCGAAAATCTGCAAATTTTATTCAACAAGTTTGGTACCTAATCAATTTAGTCGTTATTAGATGAAATAATAACAAACATCCATTCATGCGTCCACGCTCACAAACATTCGCATTCATAACATAATATGCAAACATATTAAATAATATACAAAACGTTCACTGTCTCACAGAACAAGCTGCTTGTTCTCGTTTTGTCTTATCTAGCTGGGTCTTACTGAGAACCATATTGTGGCATTTATCAGTTTAATACAAAGCCACATTGTAATTAAATATAATAGCAATATTATATAAAATTCGCTGACCTGGCAAACTTCATACCTGTATAATTTTTTTTTTCGTGAATTTATATAATGGCGATATTATATAAAATTTGCTGACCTGGAGAACTCTGAAGCTCCATATTTTTTTCGTGAACTTACGCCTTTTTTTTCATATTTTTACACAGATCTTGATCTGACAATAATGAACACAACAAAACAAAATTATCCAAAATGGCGCAGAAGCTATTGAATAAAGTAATTTTGATTTTGTTTTTATTATTTTTTTGAAGTGAAAACTTCTTTAGCGATGTTGTGCACTTTTATAAAATTATTTTAATTTAAATGTTTTGTAAATGTTACCTACAAAATATTCGACCAACTAACCATTCTATAGAATACCTAGGCATCCTATAGAACGCCTAGACAGCCCATCTTTACCGTCTGCTATGCTACAGGC
This sequence comes from Melitaea athalia, assembly GCA_905220545.2. Classification (NCBI taxonomy): domain Eukaryota; kingdom Metazoa; phylum Arthropoda; class Insecta; order Lepidoptera; family Nymphalidae; genus Melitaea; species Melitaea athalia. The sequence goes on from HG992194.1 coordinate 19,277,113, forward strand.
TACACGCTGTATTTACGCGCAATTGTTTGCTACATATTTAACATTTTTTAGAATGCTTAAATTATATATAATACTAGCTGACCCCGCAAACGTTGTTTTGCCATATATGTTATTAACCCACGCAACCCCCTCTTGTGGGTGGAATTTCGTAAAATCCGTTCTTAGCTGACCTCTACTCGGCGAAAGGAATATTCCTACCAAATTTCAAGTCTCTACGACTTATGGTTCCAGAGATATCGTGATGAGTCAATGTGTGGAAGTCTCTTTTATATATAGATATAGATTATATTTGACTTTAATATACCACGCACCTAAGCATCGACAGTTTACAGAATCGACTTCCGCTCCGGTCGGATATTTGTATTTTTACAAAAATATTTCGTTCCGGTCAGGTTGTCTGTCCTTGTGGGTCTACCCACCGTGCCTAGGAGACCATGTTAAGCTGTCGGTCCCGGTTGCTATGATAGACATCTGATAGCGATCGTTACTTGTGCTAGAGAGTATATCCGCCTACCTGAATTAAGCTCCGACCCTTTTTCCTACATGGCAAAAAAAACCTTATGCCCAGCATGTTACAGACTGAATCGCGATATGTACAAGTATGTGACTAAAACACTTTTTACCATTACTATTATTTTGCATTGCCATTACTTACTTGGCAAAAATTTATAAGTCATTAATAACTGCGTCTTTCATATCTCAACATTATCCGTATAACGATTTCCATGCGTAAAAATCTTAAATTAAGTTCCAAATCAGTTTTATATGATTCAATGAAATAATTCATAAGAATACTTTATTTTCCACTCAATTAATTATAAAAGATTTTAATGTAACTTTCACAGATTTACTTAATTATCAACATCACAGTTTTGTGTGTGTGTGTGAGTCGTCTAAACGCCGGACTGTTGAAGTTAATAGTTTATCTCAATAGCCGGAGATTATGTCGTCAAAGCAGTTAACAGTTCTCTAACAGTTTTATTTCTGACAGCAGTGCTTCTCAATCCAATTTCAAAAGGTACACTCAAACAGTTCGACAAACTGATTTTCACACTTAAAATATTAGAAAAGATTGTTAAATATAATGTTGTTTGTTAGATCTGTTTTCTCTAATAAATATGTATTTATATTTTCTTTCTAAGTTTATAGGTCGTTAAATTCATTGATAACCTTTCAAAGTCAAGCAATTAGTCGCTCAAAGCCGAAACGTGTAGTAAACAGTATTAGTATAGATATAGAACAAGATTAAAATAGCACCTCGAAATGGAACAGCATTAAAGAAAGTTTCACATAACTTTTTCCTTACAGATCCCCAGGCCCAAAAAGTTGGAAGTCAAAGTTTGGGAGCCACTGTCACGGTGTAATGAGGCGTCTCATTCAGCTTCTTAATTATCCATTACTTGTATCTAAGATCGTTGTAATCACTTCAAAAATCTTATCTGGGGATTTGGTATTTTTGTGGTTAATTTACTTTTTTCAAGCAACACGTTTTTTTAATTTTGTGAGGAGATTTGTCCCGCTAATGGTTTCGAGCGTGTAAGCTGCGTATGAGATAAAAAATAACTTGTTTTTTTAAGCATTCAATGTAACTGGTTAATTATCTTTATTCGATTAGTTGATTTAGATTTTTTAAGTGTATGAGTACTCTCTCGTACTTCCTGTAGCTTACAGAATTGAGTGAAACATGGACAAGAATTATTTTTAAAAGCAAGACTGTCCTCAGATTTCTTTCTCAGATTCTTTTCCCTTCAAATCGGTGATATTGTTATTAATGACCGTTCAAACTGTGGACAAAATTTTGCAAACATTAATTGCTCGTCGTATTTATCTTAAATATGGACTAAATATTCATAATATGTTGTTTATTACATATGTTTCACAGTATTTTTTATTAATTAACAAATTAAAGAAATAAATGGTATTTGAATTTTTTGAGAAATCGCATCTTACTAAATTTAATCAATATGAAACATAGGTACGCATATACACTATGTTATAATATTTCCTGTACCGTAAACACTAATATTTTAGCCCTCGTCTCCTGATTGAATATAATAAAATTATATTCTTAACTAACTTAAAATAAATTGCTAATTAGCCATAAGTCCGCCCATCGTACTTCAATGTCTGTAGCTATCTTTAAGCTTTGTTTGTAACATATTTGTAGTGTGCAATAAAGTATAAAATAAATAATAATTAAATAAAAGGGTTGAAACTTCAATCACACCCTAAAATGTAAACGATAGAGAAATCCTTTGGAAACAGCAGATTCCTAACATTTTCTTTAACCCTTCAACATCTTTTATGTACCTACTAGTTCTACAGTGCTGGCCCGGTTACGAACTCACGACCATCAGAAGATATAACAAAACAAGAAACTAGTAAAAGTTAAATGGCATGAGCATTAGGATAATAAATTGAACATTATGGCCAAAATCACTCAACTTTGTATGTTTTCATCGCTCGACGTTAATGTGACACTAAAACTGGTCTGATGTCAGAGACCGGAGGCCTGTCTCTATATATTATCGTTCGATTTACATAATTTAATTGGCATCTTAGTTCATTTGAACTTTCGGTCGTCAGGTCATAGTCTTGGCGATAGAAATGAATTAAATTTACTTAAACAGTATTTTTAGAGACACCGAGCGGAGTCATTTAACGTCGACGGCGATAGCTTTTCTCAATGATTAATGAACCAACAAATTGCTCATATAGCTTTGCTCGTAAAAATAATGAATCATTAGCTAACGGAAAAGAAAAGTTAATAAATAAATAAACGCCTCACACTCAACAGTCTCCACTAGCATTAACTCCTGTATCGGGGATCTGGAAACACACTACAAACAACCCCTTACGCTCAGGTCACGGCAAATACTAAAATTGAATTGAAATTCGTGTCATAAAAATGGTAGTAACATGTCTTTTATGTAACAACAAAATGTCTTCTTAGTCCTGAAGTTTTCAATACAATATTTCTATATTAGATAAAACATTATTTTTAATTACAAAACAAACTTTCGTGTGGTCCATCGTCCTCATTTCACTGACTGTATTTTAAAACACCGATAGTCGTCAAACCGACGAACGCGACAACATTCGCGTTATTTACGACTCACTCAGTATCATAAATTACCAACGATTACTTAATAAGTCCTAATGTTCAGCTGCGTGAATACTAATTAGAAAAGATATATTTTTTAAATCTAAGTTATTAGAATATTTACATTATTTTAAAAGGCTTCATCTTTGTTCTATCTGTGACATTTCGATTTAAGTTATATTTGAAGATTTTAATGCGTTTAGAGTAAGCATAATTGTAAATCTTTTTTGTGAGGTGTTATTTAAAAAAAAATTAAACAAGAATAATCATGCACACTGCAATGTTAAAAGAAAACATCACTGTTACGAAACAATATGACTGAATTAAAAATAAGAGGCTCCATCTATTGCATTATATATAAGTACGAGTACATATTTCTCTAGAACCTTCGGCTGTATATTAGTCCATTACGAGTCAATGTTAGTTTTATGGTTCATACGTTTGTGAAAGCTCCTCAGTGGTAGTACACAGTTTGTAAGCGATTTCATTAAAACAAAAAACATGTGGGCTTTAGACCACACAACTGGAGTAAAACTTCTTTGGTTCTTACAGTAATATACGAAACGTAACACTCTCTCTTTCCATCTTCACTAACTTAAATGTTCCTCTCAACTTCCGTTTGCCTCACCCGATCACACCTTTCATAACGCTCTCGTCACGCATTCACCAGTTTACTCCCAAGTCAAGCGTGCGTAAAGAAGTTTAACTTCAAAAAAGCATTACCTACGTTTCTTTAAATCTATTCAGAATAACAAGCGCCCAAGTGGAATCTTGAACCAAAGAATTTAAGGCTATATTAAACTTTTCCGTTTTTGTTTTTTTATCTATCTATCTATCTATACTTATTATAAAAATAAGTCCCCCGGCCGCGTCTTTCTGTCCTCCTGTCTGTCTGTCTGTCTGTCTGAACGCGATAAACTCAAAAACTACGCAACGGATTTTTATACGGTTTTCAACAATAGAAAGAGTGATTCTTGAGGAAGGTTTAGGTATATAATTTATTATGTTTTAATGTAAATTAGCAGAAAAACGGCGATAAATGTTGAAGAGGTCGCAAAAAATCTCGCCAACGGGGAGCTTTCCACGCGAACGCTGCGTAAACTAGCAAAGATATCGTTTTATAATGTACTAGCGAATTCAAAATCTATAAAAATGCTACAAAAAAGTCCGCGATAGCATATCTCTATCTCTTAGGGTTGACTTACAATAACCACTTTTATGTTCAAATTTTTAATTAAAAACATTACGTTATTTTTAAAGATATTTTCTTTAGTTCAGTATTAATCCTTATCCAAATGAATATGTTATTTAGCTTAGAAATTTAATGCAGATTAAAATTGCTCTTAACACTATATTAATCAGATAAATAGTTTTTGAGATATCGTCGTTAGAAGTAAGTAGCAGCGAAACATTTAATGCTCGGCGAGCCAGCGTTGAGCGTTCTTTCCTTGAGATGCCTATAATGGCGCGGGCGAGTCCATCCCCTCTGCCCCGCATCGCTCGACCGCCTGCTCATGCTATTAAAGGAAATCAAAGAATATCAAAGATCATTTTATCGAACTTTTTTTTAACTTTTTTGTTAAGAGTGCGCATAATGCAAAATTACCATCTTCTATTTGTTTTGACATGAAAAGTTCCAGACCAAATCTTAAAATAAAAATATATGACAAAATACGTGATATTTGCAAGGGTTGACCTTTATCAAAAACATAAAGTAAGGAAATTTCCTCGATAAAATATAATCACGAAGTAACCTCTAATTTTTATATTTTTTCTATTTATACTCGATATGGTTATGACCATTAAGACAAAAATTTGATAATTAATTACATTTAAATATGAGTAAAGGCTATGCTTAGGCATTTAATGTAATTACTTTTAGTTTCGGAATTATATAGGTACAAAATAACATATTTGTCGTTTTTTACATTCGTAATGCGCTCAAAACTATATCGTCTATCGCACTCTGACACGAGGCTTTGTGTATATTTTGTTTCATCGGGCGCGCGGGTGAAATCTGATTTTTTGCTCGCCTTATGCACGCTCTTAAATTCCACGCGGACGAAGTCGCGGCCGCGGGTACAGCTAGTTTTTAATAATTTGAACGGTCAGTTGACATGACTGTCGCCTACTGATCAACATCACTCATTATCGTAAAAATATCAAACACACGCTCTTAACATCGTTAAACTAATCTCACCCATATCACGGTTTGTTAAAATATTCTTCCTCAAATTAACGACGTGTCATACGCGCTACGTGACACGATACGTGACACGCTACGTGACGCTCTACGTGACGGGGACGATACGTGACGGAACGACGGACGTTAGAAGCGGTGACTCTCGAGTTTAATTCTTTACCTTAGTCATTGATATATTACTCATTTTGAAATATTTTAAACTTATTTTTTTAGTAGGTACTTACATTAAATTTTGGAACCAGTCATGGTTAGATTTTTAGGCAGTTAGATAAAAGAATTAGTCACAATTTTTTTAACGTAAATATTTCTTTACTAGCTTCTGCGCGCGACTTCGTCGGCGTGGACTCCGCTCCTATTGGTCTTAGCGTGATGACACATATCCTATAGCCTTCCTCGATAAATGGGCTATCTAACACTGAAAGAATTTTTCAAATCGGCCCAGTAGTTCCAGAGATTACCGCGTTCAAACAAACAAACAAACAATCAAACAAACTCTTCAGCTTTATTATATTAGTATAGATTTATAAAAGTAAAATTAAGTAGTTAGAGTGAAACACATTTTTAGTCAATTTTAAAATGAAACTTTTATTCTATGGCCCCAAAAATTTTCGTTCATCTATCGCATGTCGCAAGTGTTCCGCGGTATTTGTGTTTTGATCTGTGTATATTAATGTCAATTTATATATTCATTAAAGTTTTACTGGGATCGTGGTTTCATAAAACCACACAATTCTTTTTTATTTATTTACCTACTCACTTTTAATATCAGAAGGATGAACTTTTGGGTTAAAGGTTTGTTAAGTAAAGTGATGCGAATAAACTCAAAATAATCTCAGTGCCTTTTATCGTAATTAGAGGTTCTGTTTCGTCACTAATCGCAACTTCAGGACGATCATATTAGTATTAGAGACTCGTGGAGCGTATCAAAATAATGTTTGTTTCTATGTAATCGGTACAAGCCGCTCCCGAGGTGTTCCAGCGAGGTCTGATAGTGGAGAGAGATAAGTACACGCCCAGACCTAGGGCTGACATTGACATTACTGACAAGCGTTCCGAAGTCACAGGGACTTGAGCAATATAAAGTTTTTTTTTCTAGATTTATCCAAAAAAATTATTTATTGTTTTTTCATACCGCTATATTTCTTTTTTTCATGTTGTCATTTTCCGTTTTTAATTTTTTAAACAAACTTTGTCACAGAATAGACACAAAAAAGGGATTATCTAATATAGTACTGTCTTTTCAACTTGTCTGTTTACATACATTTCTTTTTAACCGACTTCCAAAAAAGGAGGAGGTTCTCAATTCGACTGTATGTTTTTTTTATGTATGTTAGCTCAGAACTTTTGACTGGGTGGACCGATTTCGATCAATTTTGTTTTAACTGAAAGGTGTTGCGTGTCATGTGGTCTCATTTTAATTTAATTGAGATCTGACAAGTACTTTTAGAGTTATATCTAATAATGCGTATTTACGTGACTACTTTTTCGTCGACCTACGTGCTATTATACCGCATAACTTTTTACTCGGTGTACCGATTTCGATGATTCTTACTTTAATCGAAAGCTAATACTTGTCTTGTAGTCTTGTTTAAATTAGATCGAAAACTGATTACAACTTTTTGAGTAATGTTTAATAGCGCGTATTTACTTGACTATTTTTTCGTCTTATTACGTTGTATTACTTGTCGATGTAATTGAAGTCGGTTTTTTTTTCGTTTGCGAGCAAACACAATTATATTACTTTTATTTGTATAGATTAGATTTCCTTAACATATTGTCTCTCTGATATGTCCTAAATATTCATCAAAAATACGACAAATCTAGGGAAATCTAGACGAAGGACAGCCCTACTCTGACCCACTCACTCGCGAGAAATGCTTCGAGCACGACACCAGGACGTACGTAATCTTGATCGTGTCATGACAATTACGTGTGTGTCAAGTGAGCTCGACTGATCTTGAGAATTGCGTGATGTAGTTTTTAAGAAAGACAAAACGTTCTTAGTTCTAGAAACAGAAGCTATGTTTATATTGAGTCTTAGAGGCCATCGTTCATCTTTACTTCAATAACATGCACGTTTCTTATTGTAGTAGCCTTTTTAACATGTAGAGAGAGCTAAGTTTCAAAGTAAAACATTAAATAAGAATAAAATTTAAATTGTACCGATATATACATCGTATGATTATAAGTAAATATTATTTTAGAATTACCGAAATCATCTTCACATTACTAACAATAAATAAATAGCCAAATTCGTAACTGAATATAAATCTCAAACCCATCTTTTCTGCAAAACAGGAAAGTAATCAAGCATAAGCATGTGAAAGAAATCAGAAAATTTTTTTATCAAATTTTTTAATTCTGAAGCGACCTCTGGAACTATCAAATTGGCCACCCCTGACTTTCTTCGTGCTTTTAAAGAAATCCACGTTCTAGTCCCTATTGACATAGTGATAAGGGTTAAAGTACAAGGTTGGAAGATAAACAAAAATCATATGCATGTAAATGTCAGATTTGATCAGTGACGCGTCACGGCGAGTTCCCACGGTATAGACATACATACACTTTAACTATCCCCGTTCACTTGAAGATATGAGTGATAAATTACATTTTGTATTGTTGTATGACATGTGCAGGAATTTTTAGATTGAAAGATATCGAGATTAGAAAACAAACAGTATTGTCATCTGTCTTTTATGTTCGATGCGTTGGCGCAGCGGTCACAGCACTGGCTGTTGCGCTGGCGGTCGCGGGTTCAATCCCCGCTCACAACAGACATTTGTATCGGCCATATGGATATTTGTGCGTTTGTGCTTTGTGTTGTGTGTGTTTCCGGACCCCGACACAGAAGAAAATCCGACTGGAGGCTGTTGAATGTGAAGCGTTTATTTATTTATTTATTATTATATTTAGTAAAAAGCTCAATCCTACATAAGCAATCTCAATATAATATCAATCATAATTATTTGCTTTTAACCAGAGATTAAGAATGTTCTTTAAAACACAATTTAAAAAATACGAAATAAATTGAACGACAAATCGAAACAGTTTCACAACCTCGATACTAATTCTATATACATATCAATCTACATACCGCGTGTCTGTATGTCCGACATGCCTGGCTCTCAATTGAGCTGTCAATCTAATTACGATGTTTAATTTGAGTGAACGAGCTTAACATATTTCTTCCCATGTGGCTCCGTGATTAACTGATGTGACTTTTCACAAAACGAATTAAATAGATTAAGATTTAATTATAACTGATTTGGGTATGTCAAAATTTAATCAACTTTAAAGAAAAATAGGTTACGATTTCAATATATTAAGTAATTTATGTGTAACAGCAAAATACATATACGAGTATTTAATAATGTATTAAGAAATAAAATTATTTTTATAATTATTTGTCGGAAATCGGATTCTTTGTAAAAACGAAAAAAAAATGAGTCATTGAGTGTGTGTGCGTGTTTATGTGAAATTGATCAATATATAAGACGTAAGAAATTTAGCAGACTTTTAAAGCCTACTCTTAGAAGAGTAAAAATAAATGTTACCCTGTAATCATTTTTTTTCTAAAATTATCACAACTAAAATATGTATTAAATTTAATATTGAACATAGAGAATAGTAATATAATATTGAATTTAAATTAAATTCATCCCAGTGGTGGCGTGCGTCGAGTCGAGAACGTCTGCACGCGAAGGAATGCAAAAACTTTAATATAATCATGGAGGGTCCTACTTCATAGTCAAGCCACGCGCGCAGGTGACAAAAATTTGCGTGTCTGACTTACTGGGACTTTACGCGCTACGAGAGAAGATGGGAAATTTAATTAACTGGTATAAGATTACAAGCTTTCTTAATTAAGTATAACAATAAAAATATATTTTATGATGAAATTAAACTTGAAGTTAAACTATTGTAAAAAAACGCACGTCAATAATAAAACAAATATTTTATGTAGTACAAATGGCATGGAAAACCGGGATGTCTGGCGCGAACTTGGGGAGGCCTATGTCCAGCAGTGGACTGCGATAGGCTGATGTGATGATGATGATGATGATGATGAAATGGCATGGGTAACTAAGAGCCCGTGGATGTTGTGAAATATAATAAAACAGACAGACAGACAAGTCGTGGACTTAGAGTCGTCAATGACATAGATATGTATCTAAAATATTTGATCAAGTTCAGTCGTTTCTTGAATGTTGTGTTTACACGTCAGCGAGGCAAAGTATTTGCACACAAGTAAAAATTTAAATTTCCTACTAAAATACTTTAATACATATGCGTTCCTTATTAACATATTTATAACGCCAAGAATGTTCAGTTAGTTTAGTGGCACTATAATTCACGCAGGAGGCAGGACCTACGACTGAATTTATAATTATTGATGGTTTAAATTTTTTTTCTTGATTCTTTTTAGTAAAATGCACATTATAATTTGGGGGAAAGCTTTAAATGAAGTATTATGAAATATGCTTCATCTATACTAATATATAAAGCTGAAGAGTTTGTTTGTTTGTTTGTTTGTTTGTTTGTTTGTTTGTTTGTTTGAACGCGGTAATCTCTGGTTCTACTGGGCCGATTTGAAAAATTCTTTCAGTGTTAGATAGCCCATTTATCGAGGAAGGCTATAGGCTATGTATCATCACGCTAAGACCAATAGGAGCGGAGTCCACGCCGACGAAGTCGCGCGCAGAAGCTAGTACTTTATAAAACGGCAATTCGAATGTGCTTCTTATTAGATTACTCGAATAAAAAATATTCAGATTTCATTTTTATTTTCCATGTTCATAACAATGTTGGTGTCTATATGTACAAATATTTAATAAAATAACAAAAAAAAAAGTTTAATAGTGCTCCTGACGTGATATATGTAGTCTATAAAAGTATACTATATTCCTGAGATGGTGCACAGCTCCGGTATATTTGATAACCCCGCCATGTGTCGCCGAGGCTGCCTCATCACTGCATAAGCTTTGCAGCTATTTGAGATATATTTTTACATATCTTAAACATCTTTGAATGTGTAAAAATTAGAGTATTTTTTTTAAATTATATTCTATTTTCAAATATTTTCTAATGGTAAAAAAGTATATATCGTTGTCAGAAAACCAATTATTTCTTAAAGAATTTCACGCAACTATTAATTTTTTCGTAGTCTAATGGTACCTACTATATTGCGTTATGTAACTGTCGTGTCGCTAGCCCAAACTCGTAGCGTGAGTCCACACTGCATGCGCGGTGGCGAGCGCGGAGGCGGTTGCGACGGCGGAGGCGTATGGTGGCCACAGTGACGCGCGAGCTCATGTAGCGATTTGACGTATATCAGGGGTTGCAAACTATGGACGAGGATTTACTATTTTTACTAGACAGTCCAATCTTGAGATGGGAGGAGTTGAACATTAGAGATGTTGTGCACGAAATAAATAAAAACAGAAATAAGTGGTGAATTTTTTAATTTATATGAAGAATTGAGATTATACCCTACAAAATTCGTATAGTGTATACTGCCATTTTACCAAAAGCAATAATATTACAACTTATACTTGTCCATTCGATTATTTTCTTTTATCAGTTCAAGAAAATTTGAAATTAGTGACCACAAAGTATAGATACAAAGAGTCCGGGCGTAATGTTGAACGAATTGTCTCAATTTAGGGGACAGAATTTTAATTTTAATTTCTCCACGTAAAAAAAAGGTATAAACTACAGAAAGCGAATACATATATAGCGACAAGACCGAAATGGTTTGATACCCCTGCCACCCGCGCATTAGATCGCTTGCTGACTAGGCCCGTAGTGTGGACAGAACGCGCGGATAGGAATATTTGAAAACTACGCTCGTTTTGTCGCTCAGTCGCTTCCGCCTTAGCCACTGCAGTGTGGACGCAAAGACGCGTTTCATATGTTCGATATTTCGCGCCCGCCGCCGCCACCGCGTTAGGCTCGCAGTGTGGTCCTAACCGTAGAGAAATAATTGTTGCTGAGCCCGCACTACTTCGCTATTATTCTAATAATATGTATTTATATAACAAATATAGGTTTCGGTCAAAAGAAATGTATTCCCAATGAGACAAATACAGATATAAATATCGAATTATAATGATAATGAAATATATTGTTTTGTTTTCATAGACTATTCAACAGCAATTATGAACTTAGGATAGGCACACAAACACACAATAATTATTTTTTACGCGTTAATTACAAAAACTTAGCACCTTATAATTATTATATTTAAGAATTTTATTTTTATATATAGCTGCAAATATCTTCACACCGGTGAAGCGTCAGCTTTACGAAGCGATTATTTACAGTTCGCGGGTCCGACACGGGGGCGACATGTGTTCGCCTCGTAACAATTTTACTGTCCACGACTTATGAACTGGTTTATAGCCGGCTTTATGAGTTATGGGAAGTTTATAGCTGAGCCGGTTTCGATAGCCGTACGTCAGGCGAGTGTAATTGTGGGTTTATTTAATAAAAAATACCTCGTAATGTATTATAAATTGTATTAGACGTGATTACATGAAAGTAACCGATATTTACGATGAGAAATTTTATTTCAATTAATGGTTACTAAACTGTAATTTGTATAAGTTATGATTATGTATGTAATGTGACTTGGAGATAATTACAGTGTTCGGTGTGAAGGGCAATGAATTCAGATAAACAGTCACTTAGACTGGTTACTCTCTGATACCACACAGACGGGTTCTAAACTTGTAAATCTTTTAGCGATATATACCTAAATAAACAGTGAATACTTACCACGTGTTATCTAAGATATGTAGAGATACTCTTATCCAGATAATTAATCCTTTTAAGCTATGGTTTAGTTATTTTACTCGTCTTTCAAAATCAGTGACCTTTATTACGTGATATTTCTATTACAAATTTTATTTTTACTGGTAACGCCATCGAAAAATATTAACCCCTATGGCGGTATGGTGGTGGTAAAGACATCATAATTTAACATTATGGAAACTACTTAAAAAATTGGATTTCTGTCATTTAGTTCTAAAAAACATTGTGAGAGAATTATGAAGAATGTTTTAAATTAATTATTTCATATTTATCTATCTACCGAGAGAGAAGTCTGTGTCTATATCTCGTACCGGTTGACGCTTCAGCCTTAGTACCATTGTTGACTGTAAACTCTAGATACCTACATATGAGTTTTTAATTTAAGAATAGCTCAAAGCATTTAGCATATAATTCTTAAGTAAAAAAACATACAAAATTCAATTACATACACTTTAACGCTCAATTCACGGAAAAGAGTAAAAAATTAAAGATTGTATAACTTTATTTCATCTCATTTAGGTATATAGCTTTGTCCAGAATTTAACAGAAAATTACAAAATAATATTATAGCAATTTTGTGATAAAATGAAATGCCATGATATATAAAAATAGTGAAGCAAGGAAGGTCTGTAAGGCTACATCACGCGCGCCTGTAGTCCGGTGGGCGGGCGGTGGGCGGGCGGCGCGCGCTATCTTAATTAAATCCAGCGAATTAAACACTTGCTCTACATTATTCTCATACAATTATTAATCTTCCAGGATTAAAATCTAATTATGTTCGTGCAGCTTTCGTAAGATTCTGAAACAGGTCTTTTTTCTCTCTCTCAGTTTTATTTTAGTACCTGGGTGACCGAGCCTTGCTCGGTATTTTCATTTTATTTTTTGTTTTTTGTTTTTTCTCGTTATTTTTATATTTTAATTTTATTTAAATAATAAATCACGAGTGAAATTAAAAAAAAAAGAAAAAAAATTAATCTGGAGACTGAGATTCGAACCCGGGTCAATACGATTTGACACCCGCCGATTTCCTAATTACGCCATTAAAGCTATGTTGACGCGTGGTGAAATTAAGCTTCGTATTCTAATGATATTTTTTCATTGCTTAAAAACAGGGATAAAACGACATTTTTTTCAAATGAATCCTAGCTAGATCAATTTTTCGCCTCCGAAATCCCATGCATACTAAATTTCACGAAAATCGTTGGAGCCGATTCCGAGATTCAGAAAATATATAAATATATATACAAGAATTGCTCGTTTAATAGTATAAGATTTAAGAAGGTAGAGCTTCGTGTATGATTTATTGCCATCTCTTTTATCTTCAAGTAATTTTAATTAAACTCTTGATAACATGTGGACAATTGCTTATTATTCAATCTCGTAGACTTATTTATCTGTGCTGTTACTTAAATACTTTAAAGAGTTTTTGTGTTGTCAATGAAATGAAATTATTATTGTTCAAAGAAAATTATATTTCTTACAATTCGTCTTGTTTTTTTATCAACGCATACAATCATCATACAATGTTATACTGCTGTTGTGTACTAGCTAGAAATGGAGACTTTATTGACTTGACTAATTGTACTTGTAACTATTTATAATTTAATATGCAATACAAAATTGTGTTTCAAAAATAAACATAAAACTAGATAGCTTATAGAATACAAAGTGAAATACAAGATTTTCTTTCATACACTACTTTGAAATACAACTTTGAATCACTTTTGATGTAAAAAAATATATGTGACAAAAAGTTTGAAAACTAAGTAATTCTATCAGAATGACTTGCGTCATCAAATGACTTCCTCGATAGTTATAAAATAATATGCTTTAATGCACAAAACTTACACATCGTACATCGGCTTTTGCAGTATAATGACGAGTATACAATTATACAAAAAGCCGACTCAAAAAATAAAATCCCTTGCTTATTATAACACGAATATATCTTGCAAAAAAACTAATTCTTAACCACGTAACTGTTTGTCGCTTATGGAATATTCTGTCGTGTTTTTCCTCGTAAACACGTAGTTATGATGTTGGTTATGTAAGGAGTTTGTGCCCCATTGTGCGAGGTTCCCATACGAGCCGCAATTATACAAGCTTGCGCCTGGGAACTGCTCGTAACGCGACGGTACGCGTGCCCACTAACTTGAGCCGGCTTATTTTCTCAATTGAATACTAACTTTAACGGATATTACACTTCTATAATGTATAAAGTATTCGTCACCGTCACTTACCTTATTTTTTTATTTTATTTTATTTAAATAGGACACCAGCAGTACACACATGATAACATTTTGTAATAGAAAATTCAAAGGTGGCACAGCGTTCACATGTTAAAGCAAGCCAGATAATAATTATATTATAAATAAACAATAACTAATAGCAATAACAGTAATTTTTTAAAATTAATTAAATATAAATGAACAAATCCAAAGAAATACAAGACAATTAAAATAATAGAATAAACAATCATAAAAATAATAATAAAAAAACAATAATAAATTCGGAATACTAATTGGACTGATTAACCTTGAGATAAAATATTAATTCAAGTTATAATGTCATAAACCTTAGGCACCACTCTGGCTTTGACGCAGAACAATTGTCAACTGGTAATTTTTTTCTTGTGCAGTTATGAACTGAGTATGTTAATGAACTTGATACAAAACTCAATAATGAAAAAACGCAGTAATAGAAAATCAAAGTAAGGATACTTTATTCTTCCTCACTATACCGATTACAAATCAAAACCAATTCATTAACTAACTTTTTAAGTAAAACGTTTCCCAAGGGTACGAAGCTCTTAAGTTAGTGTTTTAAATTAGGACGAATTAAAGTTCTCGGAAAGCTTCGCTCCGAACTCAACGCAAAATTCCTTCCCAAATTTGGTAAATAGCTCGCGTCGGATCCGCAAAACTGACTTACAATGTAGACGAAAGTATTTTAGGTTTTAATTTATTTTTGGTCGTTAAAATCTGACTTTATGACGGTCTTTGTCAAGTTTTGAGACATTTAAATGATTCTTGCGCTAATTTTCTTTTTAAATTATGAGACCTTGTAGTCTGTATTAATAAACATAATATTCGAAAGAGGAGAAAATACCTAATAGGTAGGGATCCCTAGTACATTTTTTTCACCTGATCAGTATTAAGCTAATTTTTTGGGAGTGGCTACATTTTGATGAGATGAACAAAAAATTCCTCTTCGAAAACTCTCGTTTGTGGTAGCTAACAGAGATAGCAGGAGGTAGAGCAGCAGTGAGCGTAGGACCGGGATAACGTAGCACGCAATTCGGAGGACAATATTACCATCAAATTATATAGATATTAACTAACTAAAAGCAAAAAAAAAAATTAATTTTTGATGACCTCACGAGGTCGAGTTAATAGAGTTTAAGAGTTAATAGTACTTTTGACTGACGCTTTTTTGCAGTCAAAACTACTTTTGACGGAGAGCGTCAGTCAAAAGTACTTTTAACCGCAAATTTGCAGTCAAAAGTACTAATAACCAATAATTTTCAGTCAAAACCACTTTTGACCAACTTGTCTAGTCAAAAGTACTTTTGACTGATTTCGCTAGTCAATAGTACTTTTGACTGATTAAGAGTTTTGACTGTGACATATATATTAAAAAGCTGAAGAGTTTGTTTGTTCGAACGCACAAATTTCGTGAACTACTGGTTCGAATCGAAAAACGACGAGAAACTTTTTATGTTAGATGGTTCATTTACCGAGGAAAGCTATGGGCTATATAATATCTTTAATTCTTTATGTACTTGTTTTTTCTTAAATTAACGCGGGTTAAACCGCGGGCCACATTTAGTGGTATGATATGCTTTTTAAAAATATGTAACTATGTAAACAAAGTTAATATACAAGAGGGCCGAAGAACTCTAATGCGAAGTGTTTTAAGATCGAGTTACAAATATTGTTCATCACGGTCATCTGTTCCTAAGGTGAGCAACTTAATACGTGTGTTTTAGGTAACAACCGACCAATGTACATATTATATGTATATTTTTTTAAATTAAAGTACATATATGTATATACACATGCAACTCTGGAGCGACAGTCTAGCTGCATCAACAACACCAGCCCAGTCCACCAGAGTCAGACCAACCTCTCTTAACAGGATTTAACAACATTATTTTCTTTTTTACCTTTAAATATTAGTCTTTATATAGTAAGTCTATTGTAAGAGGAGTGTTGTTTGTCCTTTGTAAAAAAAAAATACGAAAAAGACGCCAATAGTTTATTTATAAAGAAAAATCCCTACCAATACGAATTCAAACCTGTTGCCCACACTCAAACAGCGGCACACAGCGAACATTTATAAAGCGCTAATAAGCTTCCGCATATCTTAATCAAGATATCAAATTAACATAACATCTTCAACTATCAATTTTTGATAAACCCAAAGTCATTCCCAGTTCACACCGCTATTATCACTTTGTCGCACGCGTCGGGTCTATGTCGGGTATTATGTCGTGTTTACACTCGCGCCGGTGTGAATACGGCCAATAAAGGTTTTACGAAAGTGTGACGCCGACATAAGTTCTAGCGTTGACCAGCAATAAATTAAATAGTGACAAAAAAGCAATTCCATGACATTGTCAGTGACGCTGTGAATGTGGAAGTGATCTGACAATTATTAACGAACTATAAAGGTTTATGTTGATTGTTATATGTTAGTGTACTCGTGCGGTAGATTTTGATGGTTATTGCTCTCGCCCACGTAATATGGCGATATACATGTATTGGTGTTTTTTTTTTACATAACTTTTTATTCGTTTGTGTGAGTGTGTGCGTGTGTATGTGTACTTATTTAGTGCTTTGGCATTTGTTTATTGGCTATACTTATATTGTATACTTACTATTGTAAGCTTCTTCAATATATTATTGGTAAAAATTCTTAATTGTCTTTTACTGCACATTATTCTACCGGCTGTAATCATGCAACTTAATCAAAGTTTAGTTTAAGTTCTTTTCAGGAGTCCGTGCTCCCCCTTTAATTCTTTTTACTTTCCATCACACTTTAATAGCATTAATCTTTGGACATTTAACATCATTTCATTATATTTTACCTTTTTTCATTCAAAATATTCAATAATAGGTCCTACAAACATTACGTATACTCGCCTCATACATTTATACAACCTTAATTTCATAAATGAAGTTACTTTTAAAAAATATAAATCAAATAATTACATCAATTTCATCGTGCACCAAACGGCTTATTACAGATCATTCGATAAAACACTGCCCAGTGGTTCCTTATGCTTTTCGGACAACCGGTTCGATTCCTGGAAACGAAACAACGGGCAGTAATGAGCGCGCGCAAAAACTTGGAAGATTTCATATAGCGATACGATTTTATTGCATTTGTGTGTGTATGAAGTTGTTCTTTGTATTCAAGTACATGAAAATCAACACATGTCTTTCATAACATTCTAGTTCGCCGTTTCACCCGTCCTAATAAAGAAAGGTTCCAAAATGTTACAAATGTTAATAGGCGAAATTTTTCAATTCGAAGCAGTAGTTCTTGAGATTAGCGCGTTTAAAAAAACAAACAAATCTACTTAATATGATATATCAACTTAATGATATTACTATAGATTAAAAACTTCGTCCTTGTTGTAAAATTGTATGATAATACTAGAGAACATACCTAGTTCTTTGCAGGCGAATGCAGTGGCATCAATCCGACACAACTGTAAAACTAAGCTACTTAAAAACTCACATATACGTAAGCATACAGAACTCTACGAAATATCATTTACTTCAGTATGGATGTTAATAAAAATCATTTACTGTTCTACAGATCTATTTCAACTTGTACAAGAACAACTAGAGGTGTAGGTATTCACGTCAACCTCAAAGGCATACCTATCAATATTTCTACTGATGAAATTTGCTAAAACGGCTCAAAGTAAATATCTGAGAAATCTTGTATAAAACTATTCGCTCAACAGCAGAAAAGCTAAGAGGTTTTATGACCCTTTAATATTATGAGTGTTTCACGGCAATTTTGAATTGACAACTTTTTTTAAAAAAAGGCGGAAACTCCCGAATCGTTTGACTTTATATTCGTTAAAGTTTCATTATAAACCCATTCTTAGGTGATGAAACAAATATATGTATACCTATATCCAATGATATTAGAAAAGAAAAAAAGGTATATCTATTAAATTAATTACATGTAAAAACTGAAGCAAAAAAAATTGGTTGTCTGTAAAGTTGGTTTATGGGCGATAGTTTAACGTGACAACGTCATAACAAAACATCTCCTCGGACGCATAGGACTATCGAGAGGAAAAGAGACAGATGCGGCGCAAGCGTACAATGAGCGTAACGCTACAATGAGTCATCCTTTTTCGTGCATGCCGCCGGCATTCATCGATTTATTTAACGTTGTCACGTCAAAAATTGTGTTTCCAATGTCAAATTAAAAACCCAATCACTAAAGAATATCTAACAGTTTTGTCAAGTAAACAAACAACATTCTTGCTAGCACCTCAACTCAATAGTACCTACTTTGAAGCTTGAAATAAAAATCATTAGGTGTTGAATAGTGTTACTATTTCCCAAGTGATTGTTTTTATATCAATACTAGCCGACCCGTGCCCACTTCGTTGCGCATTATTTATTTTTAATAATTACTTCTAACGACGATATCTCAAAAACTATTCGTCTGATTGATATAGTTTAAAGGGCAATTTTAATCTGCATTAAATTCTTAAGCTAACTAACATATTTATTTGGATAAGGATTAATACTGAACTAAAGAAAATAGCTTTGAAAATAACGTAATGTTTTTAAATACAAATTTGAACATAAAAGTGGTTATTGTAAGTCAACCGTAAGAGATAGAGATATGCTGTCGCGGACTTTTTTGTAGCATTTTTGTAGATTTTGAATTCGCTAGTACATTACTTAACTATATCTTTGCTAATTTTCGCGGCGTTCGCGAGGAAAGGTTCCCGTCGGCAAGAGTTTTTGCGACCTCTTCAACATTTATCGCCGTATTTCTGCTAATTTACATAAAAGCATAATAAATTATATACCTAAACCTTCCTTAAGAATCACTCTTTCTATTGTTGAAAACCGTGTAAAAATCCGTTCAGTAGTTTTCGAGTTTATCGCGTTCAGACAGACAGACAGGAGGACAGAAAGACGCGGCCGGGGGACTTATTTTTATAATAAGTATAGACTAATAGAGCTAAAATACCACAATTAACATTAAATAGGAACAAACGCCACGAGTGTCAAGTGCGAGTAGCGGCCGCTCCACAGTTTTTTGCTCATTAGCTTGCCTCTACGTGACGCCGTCCTCTGCAGCATGAAATACTGGTCCTTCGACGCGATAGCGACTCGCGTATAATATTTATCATAAGAAGAGTTGAGTTAACGTCGCATTAAACGTACTTCCACATGTTATATAATAGGACAAATTATTACGACTACTTTCGCAACTATCTTGGTATAGCTTATGTTTATTGTAATTGAGTTTATTCATTATAACATCAAAGATCGAATAAAAAAAAATCCAGCCTATCTCAAGAGATGAAGGTATCTTACATTTATAAAATACTACTATACTAATCGAGTTAAGATTAACGGTTATTTTTTAAAACATTTCAGCAACTGTAGAGTTAAATAAAGTATTGATCTTATAACAAGACATATTTATGTTTCTGTAGTGGACACTTTATCATAAGTAAATTACAGAAATGTAAATGTGTATTATAAAATCACTAGCGACCTCTGTCCATCCATATTTTTACACGATAATTTATCACCAACATAATTATCATATACTAAAACCTTCTTCGAAACACGGTGCAACTTAAGGTACAAGTATTATTCTATTCGGTTCAGTATTTTTCGCGGCATTACCGAACAAAAAAACCGGCTCTCCATTTATTAGTATAATTGATAGAAGGTTGTTTACGTAAATGTGTAAATTATTATTGTAATTAGTAATACGTAAACATGTAGCAGATACTACAGAAAGCTCTTTAATACATAAAAAAATCATGCAGTACTTAACCTGTGTTCTTTTGATCAGGCTGTATTGTATCATCTATAATTCTATACCAATACTAGCTTCTGCGCGCGACTTCGTCGGCGTGGACTCTGCTCCTATTGGTCTTAGCGTGATGATATATAGCCTATAGCCTTCCTCGATAAATGGGCTATCTAACACTGAAAGAATTTTTCAAATCGGACCAGTAGATCCTGAGATTAGCGCGTTCAAACAAACAAACAAACAAACAATCAAACAAACAAACTCTTCAGCTTTATTATATTAAGTATAGATAACAAAATAACAAAAAGAGTTAATTTGTTTCTTTGAATACACAAACACTAGAAGTTATTATTTATAATTAGAAAGGAAAAGATCGAGTCTTCTACAGATATCAGAATTTTACTTTTGTTAAATTTTTTATTAATTTCAAAATTTTCTTTTCAAGAATTGTAGATATTGCCAGCAGTTATGTTAAAAATTGAGAGACATCTCTTAGATTGTTATATATGTGTCCATCTGAATCGCAATTTAATAAACACAAACTATTCTCATTTTAACGTTCCAAATAAGACATAATTTGTATTTCATTTCAGAAGTAAAAACTATTATTTCTCACGAAACGCTCTTAACCTATAACCAGAACTGCAAATTTAACCGTCTTTAAACACTACCGTGACAAACGAACATGGAAAATTAATATTTCATAGACTATTTCTCGAGTTCAAAGTACCGCTACATCTTGACGCACTGTTAATATCCACAGAAACAGAATCCAATAAAAAAAAGGTGTGTGTGTACTTATGTACGCACGTAAGAAGTTATACTTCAAGCTAGAGTATTAAAATACTTCCAAAAAACCTACCACTTAATAATTAGACAATAAGTCCACAACGCCATCTCTTAGAAATGATAAAGACTACTTTCTTGTCTGCAAAACTAGCGGCATCTATTCATGCATGCTTGAACTATTTCGTATCCACACGCGCATTGTAAAAATTTACTCTCATCATTTTTCTCTAACGCGCCAAAAGAAGTATAACTTCAAAAAAAGCTTTGCGTTTGACAGCACTGTGTAATATGCTAACAAATTGTCATATAGAGGTACAGCCTTCCTTAAGTTGCCGGTGGGGTATCATATATAGAGCCTTCCTGCAAGTGAGTAGTTATGGTAAAGATATGACGGCGCGTGTCTGTTTTCACTTCTCAGTAATTCCTACTTCATATATTACGATTAGGTTTATTTACCACTAGCTTCTGCGCGCGACTTCGTCGGCGTGGACTCCGCTCCTGTTGATCTTAGCGTGATGATATATAGCCTATAGCCTTCCTCGATAAATGGGCTATCTAACACTGAAAGAATTTTTCAAATCGGACCAGTAGATCCTGAGATTAGCGCGTTCAAACAAACAAACAAACAAACAAACAATCAAACAAACTCTTCAGCTTTATTATATTAGTATAGATTTGATTGTATTCTTTAGACTAAGTAAGCCTTTTTTGTGACTATTTAGACAGTCGATCAGAAGGAGTAAACTTCGGTCGTGCGTCAGAGCTGACACACACTTTTCGTATTAAATTGCGTCGTTTTTAATAACAAATCCTCGTAGATCACATCGTTTCTAGGAGATAACGAAAAACTGTAGGTCCTGATTGTTATCAAAGACAAGTGACAGCAATTGTTATTCTTGGCAGCGGTATAAGAAACAACTTGCAAGGGAGCAGCGCAGTGGATTAAGCTGCCTATTCTTTGCCTATACTGAGAGGACGCCTTGGTACTAAAGTGGAAAGACAGTTTGTTTCAGTTCATTTATGTTTACAGGGTCTTAACGAGCAAACTCTAAAATCTATGTATACTATTATGTAAATAACGTTAGTTACTTAATAGTGAATAGTACCTGATATAAAAGTTTGAAAGGGATCACAGAACTTTGTTACTAGAGATACAAAATGAAAACATCTAATCTGGCTAATCTGGTCTATGTGCTAGTAAGATTCATTACAAGTCTTTTAATTGAATTAAATTCAGATTTTTACAGAATCAAGTATCAGTAATGAGTCCAAACGAATGTACAAAATATTTAAAGTCTTATACAACTGAGGTACGTGTTACTTTAAGCGTTTTCACATAATAATATTCAACAGTATACCTAAGCAAGAACTGTTAGGCGTGTGGTCACGTACAGTTTAGCACGTAACGTTTGTTTTCACGCACAAATATCATTAGAAAAGAGCAGACGTGAGGGTCAAAAACTTTACCTAAGTCGGAAATAACCTGTAAAAAGCTGAGAAATAAATTAAGAAAGCGTAATGCTTCTGACTTCCGATCCCGTGGGAACTTGATAGAAATTAGGTATAAACCGCAGCTTATGTATTACTTTTAATGTTATGCCAACTTAACACCACATTTTATTGATCGATTGAGTAGGTATTATTACGCGATGTTATTTGTGCTATTAGTAAACAAGTATATAGGTTATTCAATTAATTTCAGGTGATCACCCCACCAATATTTGCACCAGAGGATTTGAGAAAAATTACTAGTAAATAAAGGAATGACATGCACGAAAAAGGATGACTCATTGTAGCGTTAGGGTGTTTATACACTCATTGTAAGCTTGCGTAGCATTAATCTCTCTTCTACTCGATTGGCCAATGTGTCTTAGGAGATGTTTTGTTATGACTTTAACCAAATGTAACCAAAATTACAGACAACCAATTTTTAAATAATTAATGTAACTGGTGTAAACCGTTTTAGTTATTATAATAAATAAATAAACTGTTCTACAATGTAGGCATGATTAGCA
This sequence comes from Melitaea athalia, assembly GCA_905220545.2. Taxonomy (NCBI): domain Eukaryota; kingdom Metazoa; phylum Arthropoda; class Insecta; order Lepidoptera; family Nymphalidae; genus Melitaea; species Melitaea athalia. The sequence continues at coordinate 19,300,070 of HG992194.1, forward strand.
GAGCTCTTTTTTCACGAAGATGAGATAGTTCATTGCAGATATATCAATACGTACAGCTCAGGATTAAATCCGTACATCATTGCAGAGCATAACATTTTATATGTTCTAAATATATTATTTCTTAAGCACAGAATCAGCTTTGCTAGCTCAGAATCGACCTCGCGACGGTCTGAAATCGATTCCCATCTTCTATTCATTACGCCGTGCATTATTACATATTCAACGGGTCATTACCCGATGAAGGATTCCAATATGACATGAGCCGCAATCGTCTGCAGGCAAGACGCGCGTGATTGAAGGCCATCGTGTACGACGCAATCAATGAGATTTATTGTCATATTGTGAACTAGTAACCCGCCCCGGCTTCGCACGGGTGCAATGCTGATAATAAATACTATCTACAACAAAAGTAAAAGTAATTACTACTACTCTAAAATTATCAGTGTTTCTCTAACATATTATGCATCTATTATGCATATAAACCTTCCCCTTGAATCACTCTACCTATTAAAAAAAATTGCATCAAAATCCGTTGGATAGTTTTAAAGATCTAAGCACACATACGGACAGACAGACGGGAAGCGACTTTGTTTTATAATATGTAGTGATAGTGATACGAGTACATATAAACAAACAAACAAACTTGCCGCATTTGAAATGGTCGTGGACAACGGTTAATCCGCTAGCTAACGAAAATTGGAATCACGGTTGCCAAATGTTAGATTGACACTTTTATACTGGAAGCCAATGTGTCCACCATGAGATTTAATCATTTTAAATTTAGTTGAAAGAAAAATAAACTGTTATCATAAGTATTTTGTTTTCATTGTTCCTCAAGCGCATCCTTAAATTTCAAAAATAAATTCCCGTTCACAAAAAAAAATTGTGGGTTAACATCAAATTTTAAAAAGTTCGCTATAATACAAAACCCGCCTAGGCAATAAAATATATTTAGGAATGTGTACATAGAGTTTGAGCCTGAACAAATACTAAATTGACTCGCTAGAAATATTGAAAGAAACTAATCTAGGACCATTAAAATTGAAACACTTCGACTAACAGAATAGCAGATAACATACAGCCTTTAAGTGCCCTACTCCATGTACAACCTCGTACTTGTATGTATACGAGTACAAGGTTGAATGTACCTCCACGCTGCCTCCATCCCGGTACATATGATTGACAAATTCTATCAAGTAACTTACTAAGAATAACGATAGTTACTAGGTGTTTGTGATATCAAACGGGACCAACAGCTTTTACACGCATTTTAGGGAACAACACAAATAATAGAACCCATCTATACTAATATTATAAAACTGAAGAGTTTGTTTGTTTGTTTGTTTGAACGCGCTAATCTCAGGAACTACTGGTTCGATTTCAAAAAAATCTTTCAGTGTTAGATAGCCCATTTATCGAGGAAGGCTATAGACTATATATCATCACACTAAGGCCAACAGGAGCGGAGCACGAATGAAGAATGTTTCAAAATCGGGGTATCTTTTTCCTTTTGAGAGCTTGTGCTGCGTGCGCTGCGTAAACAGTTAGTTTCGCAACAATCATGTATGACAGAATTGTTCCTATTCCACGCGGACGAAGTCACTAGCAAAAACTAGTTATGTGTATACGAATCGGTACTACAAGCTTGAAACAAACCCGTGACCGTCAGTGCTAATCCAAATTTCCTCACCGCTACACCAAGAGGTCATCGAGCAAGACATGGCCATTATTAATGATAGAATTATTCCGAATCGTAATAATCGATTAGAGTACGTCGACGGTATTATAGTAATTTACATTCAGCCACGGTCCAGTACTGAAATAATATCCAAATCTATGGCCCAAAAAATTGGTTACAAATATAATATTCATAGCCTAGAACATTAACTCTTAATCATAATGTGATAAGGAAGGAAATTGCTTGAAGCAATATCAATCAAACGCTGTCACTCAATTTTAAATCTTGTGTCTAAGAAGTTATGAGCTATTTGCTTCATATATCTGCAGCAAAATGATTGGTCGAGTAATTCCCACATTCAGACAATCCCATCATTTCACGCTCTGCTGTTAATCTATTCCGAAGATTATCGTGTAAAGAATCAAAAATAGTTTCATCTTCTGCTTGTACGATGTTGCTTTTAAACGTTCTCTTTTTCATTCGTAGCAAATTAGTATTTGCAATACATTATATTTTACACACTTATATTTCTACGGCGGTGGCGGTTGGGTTCTACAATCACAGTAAATGACTGCTAAGCTATCAGTAGTGATTCGATCTTCGGTTATGGTAAATATTTGCACAGGCCATATGGACGCTTGTCGTTCGGGCGTTTGTTTATGTTGTCTATATCCGGACCTCCGACACATAATTTCATCTTAATGGGAGATGATGAGTCTGACGCATTCGTCGAGCGTTTTTGTAAACTATCTGTTACGTTGTAAAGCTTTTTAGTTTAAAAACATTGAGATATATGTACTACGTACTAGAGGAGACGCCTCGACTTGATTTTTTGTAACAAGAGTTAGAGTGCGTGCGCTCTAACTCACTTAGTCTGTTTCAAGCGCTTGCTGTAACGTGACGCCTTTGAGTAAAGTTTTATTTTTAAATATGCCTACATGTGCATTGAGATATTGCTCAAACAGCTCCAGAAACATAAGTAAAAATCAAGGAGTGACTTTTCACCAGTAATTTCGACATAATTATTATCTTTAATTTAATTATAATTTTTCAATTGCAACGCTTCGCAGCTGGCGGCTACGGCGGCCATGTTTTCGCGCCGATTCTGTGCGATCTCGCTCACACAGCGCATGCGCGGCAAACGCCGCTGTCATCAAAAGTGTTTCATAACTTTTGTTTGAAATAGCTTCTCTAGTACGTAGTACATAATATCTCAATGTTTAAAAATAGATCTTTTAAATTTAAAATAGTCACCAAATGACAATTTTAATGCAGATCAAAATATCAGAGCTATCAACATTTAATAAACTTGTAGGCTAAACAACACTTCGGAAGTTTAAGCATAAGATAGTAAGCTATGAAACTCTATATAAGCCTCTATCAAGAGTAGCATTCGGAATCTATAAAATTATTTATTTTATAACTTTATTCAAATAGGCTTCAAAAGCACCTTCGAATCATAAGATTATCAACATTCCATTAGACTGTATTACAGGTGTTCGTTATATTAGATAGCGGATAAAATAATCTAAATAAAATAACCAATTTTATTTACGCAACTTTAAAGATAGCGTAACGTACCTATATAACGTATTATTAAAATATAGCCGTTGCAAACATCTCTACACTGTATCAAACTATCAACTATCAAGACTTCAAGAGCATCATTTCAGCGCGTCCGAGTACCCGCAACAAGTATTTGTTCCCGGTATAAAGCTCATGCTATTTAGGAGCTCTTTCAATCCCTTCGTCCGTGGAAGTACTATTGTTCGATGTTTAGTAATATTCTAATGGCGGTATTGAAGCTCCGCTGTCGAGTGCTCTACTTTCTCTGCCAATATTCACTGTTTGTTTTAATAGCTAAGGATAAGTGCATTTTTTTCTAATAATCCTTTTTTTAAATAATTAAAATTTTATTGGTGTTTTATTGTTCAAAATGTACAATATATTTTGAAAATGGCATACCTATTTTTGTCTCTACTTAACAGTGGAAAAAGTCACAAAAAAGGATTGTGTTGATTGTAATACTTTCTTATTCTGAACGTAATAAAATTCACCAGACGCTTTCAGAAGGTGGTCATTCAAACAACTAATAGGTACATTACATATAATGTATGATGTGATGTATGATGATTAAAAACTTTTAATAAATAAATCGACATCTGTAGCCGTTGTCGTTGTAGGGTCAGTATTATTTTTTATTTATAATCGCTAAGCCCTATCTTTATTTAATACAATAAAAAATTTAATCACTGTCATTTGAAATTTATTGTTTCATTTTGATTTATAAAACAAAATTATTGTTGAAAAACACTATACAAAGTGTTTGTATAGAAAAATATAACTTTAGTATGGTATGTTAAAAGAAAATAATGGTTTGGTATAAAAAAATACAAAATGAAACGGTTGACCCCGACGTGATTTGAACACGCAACCTTCTGATCTGGAGTCAGACGCGCTACCGTTGCGCCACGGAGTCCTGTGACAGAACTTCGAAATTATTATACGTAATTTCGCTCTTGTGTGTAGTTGAAGGAAGTGAAAGTAAAAATATAAAAGCCATAAGGGGCCGTTCAAGTATTACGTAACGCTATTAGGGGGGAGGGGGGGGTCTTGTAAAACGTTACGATGCGTTACAAGGGGGGGAGGGGGGGTCTCGAACAACGCGATACGTAACGTTGTTTTTATTTAAATAAAAAAAACTAGTGTACTAAAATCTCCCAAATTGGCAACCCTTTTCGTTTATATCCCTTTTTGTATATATATATTTATACTTACCGCAAACGCGATTTTTTTAAGCGACTTTTCGGTAGTTTTCGCAACAAAGTTGTGACATTTGGGTAAAAATGGTCAGTTGGGGTGTTACGTAACGTTTATGGGCTGAGAGGGGGGGGGGTACAGGAAAACGTTACGGCGCGTTACGTGGGGGGGGGGGGGGGTCAAAAATCTACAAAATTTGCGTTACGTAATACTTGAACGACCCCTAATATGAATTAATAAATTATGGTAATGTCGAAGTTATTTTAATACCCGTATTATTTATAAACGTATCAGTGAAAAATGAAGGCTTAGAATTTTTTTTATAGGATTACTCTTTTAACATAGAAACACGACACCATTTTTTATACGACTAACAAACAAGCGTACCTATACGTATACTTACTATACTCTATGAAGCGTACGTAGCTCAACTGATGGTAAGCGATTACCGTATCTTAAAGACGTCTGCAACATCAGAAGCATCGTAAGCGCGACCCTACCCCCCCCTTCCAGGAGCTCTGATCACCTTATTCACCAGAAATATAACACTGGTTGAAAGCAGTATTATTTAGCCAATTAGCAATTATTCGAAAATCTATACTAATATTATAAAGAGGTAAAGTTTATAACTTTGTTTGTATATACGGGGTAATCTTCGCAAATACTGATCCGATCATGAAAATTCTTTCGCTAAAAGAAAGCTACACTATTCAGGAGTGACAAGATAAAAGGAAAAAGATAAAAATATATAAAGATTTTAAATCAGCAGGATTTGAACCTGCGCCCTCTGACGTGCCGTGTCAACAATTCAATCTAATCAAGCATTATTATTTGCCTTAGAAATTAATTGGTGATTTTAAAACATTTATATTTATCTGATTTGCTGAAAATAGTGAGAGTGTATTGGAACATATCAAATTTCACCGTACCCTTCTTATGTGAAATGGATTATAACGCCCAACGAAGTGGGCACGGGTCGGCTAGTCCAACAATAACTTAAAACTACAAGAATATATTTCTCAAAGTACAGTGTTTCTCTAAATATGGAATTCGCTTCAAAAATATTTGGAACGAAGTTCCCTATGGGGCGTTGCGGAGTGGTACCCTAGCCTAAAAGGTGTTAAGATAGTTTTTAAGTAGTTTTTTTGATTGAATAATTATTTTCTTATACTTCAAATAGAACTTGAAATTATTATTTTATAATACGAAACTTCGTTCCTATCTGGTGTCCCGCAAAACCACAGGCGTTTTTTCATGTAAGTATCTCATGACTTTTTAAGCGCTTAAGGAAACAATAAAATATATTAACGTCATTAAATACAATAAGTCCCAGCGCGTCCCGATTTAAGCAATTTAAGAACTTCTAAAAATCCACTCGAGGAAACTGGACCAAGTTTCTTATTCGAAAATATATTATCTTTAAATAAAACGGACAATATTAAAGTTTCCCCTCGCAACATATTTCACAGGGAATAAAAACGTCTATTCTCCATTTTTCAAGAGTTACCGTTTAAAGGGCCCCCGATATCCCTAATCCTTGTTTAAAAGAAAAGTCATTTATCGTAAAGCCCTGCGAAGTCATACCGGGTACGTAACGCTGTTCAGATTTCGACAACATGACGAAGCCACTTTGCGCTGAAAACTAATCAAGTAAAAATTGTCAAACTTTTTGTCTACAGGGTTACCATTCAGAAACTAGAAATCTAAGTTCCTGGTAGCTTAACTAATTAGTCGAGTAACTAGCGGTCTTGTTATCTTCGATTCTGGATTGTGATTCTTCAGTGATAGTTGTTTTACATTGATAAATAAATCAATGGTCAACCATGAATTTCAGAATATTTTCATAATAACGCTATAATGGAGATTCCGTGGAAATTCCCATAATAACGGTTTAATAAAAAACTTGCGAAACAATTATCGAACATTCGATCGAATATTGGAATAAGACAGAAAAGCGGATTCGAACCACTGACAAAATAAAAGAAACATACAAGTATACAATAGATAGTTTCCCTTAGAAGTTTTTATAACCAACAGTTTGACTGACTTTGCGCCATGCCACAGACGCAATCTTAAGAAACTCCCGACTCCGAAATCGTTTTTATTATGTGCGTTTCATAATAAAATTTTCTCCTTCAAATCACATATAGGCACTAGCGCAGTCGCTAAATGCATTTGAGATAATGAGGAAAAAAGTAACAAAATGTGAGCATGAGATCGTAAAACAGTTCCCCCTTGTATTACCATGTAGCGATGATGAGCAGCACATTTTCAGTGGTCGTAAAATACCGGATACCGCGGCGCGTGGCTCGGAGTGACGCGGCTCCCGGCCATCACTCATCATGTACTATAGTGATCTTAAGCTAGACTTACATTAGAAATCAATTTGCAGAAAAATAATAAAAGGCATAAGATTACATAAATTATAAAAATATGTGGAATTAGTGACGCTGTATTTCATGCAATATATTATCATTTTTAGAGTGAAACTTTTATTAGATCGTCTCAAAATTTTTCGTCTGTGTGTTGCATGTTGCGTGACGGTCGGCCGCGCGGTAATATTGATAAAGCGATTTTTATAACCTAAAATATTATTCCACAAATTTTTAGTTAAATGTCTATAATGTGAAAAAAAAGTTTTACTTTTATCGTGGTTTCATAAAACGACACAGGTTTTTTTTTTTAAATAAAAGAGTAATTATGGAGTTTCTTGCCGGTTCTTCTCTGTCAATTGTGTTAATTAAATTTTTAATTTCTAAGATGACGATTTGAACCTGGTTTTGAAGACCTTTTGAATAAAGCAATTTTGATTTTGAAATAAGCTTACGCTAAATAAGCTGCAAGTGTGAATGTCTCGTTTTTAATGGTTTTAATGTTGCTTTTTAAGATAGTTATATATATTTCGTTCTATTTTACCATACCATACCATTACATAACTGAGGTAGGGCACAGCAGGAAATTGCCTGCTCAAAATATGGAGCAGCCCGACTGGGGTAGTACCTCGACCTTACAGAAGACCACAGCTAAATAATACTGTTTTCAAGCAGTATTGTGTTCCTGTTGGTGAGTAAGGTGACCAGAGCTCCTGGGGGGATTGGGGATAGGGTCGGCAACGCGCTTGCGATGCTTCTGGTGTTGCAGGCGTCTATAGGCTACGGTCTTACCATCAGGTGAGCCGTACGCTTGTTTGCCAAACTAGTTACATAAAAAAAAAATGCAACCACTTCAGTAAAATTTGTCCTGAGTCATTCCTGGCCAACAGGCAAAGGGTGACATTTCGGTTTAACGAGAGTTACGGGAACACAGATGCGCAGATAAACGCACCCGAAGGCTTAACGGGCGCCGCCTTAATTGACTATCGTGCTTTATGATTTCTAATCGATGAGCCAACTGTACTTACCGTAAATATGATTTTATTACTTTATTTATTTATTTATGTTTATTAGGAAGACATACAGTTTGATATACATTAAAAATAAAATTTAAGTGACATACATTTACCAGTTAAGTCTTCACATAATAATAGCACAAATAATAGCAATTAGTACAATCATAAAAAAGGCATACAAATTTCAGCTCTAAGGATCTAAAAGATATAATATATTTTCGTATACAAAATTAAAATGCCAATAAAATATGTTTGAAAACAAAAAAAAGTGAGAGAGTTCTAACAATATTAGATAATAAAAATTACAATTAAATAAAATATCATCGAGAAATGACATTCATCGCAATAGATTTAAATCTATTTAAGTTTACATTAAACATGTCAATGTCACCAAACACATTGTCATGAGAGTTGCATGCACGATAAAGAAAGATATTCCGGGCATATTTTATGTAACTGATACTAGATTAATTATATATATATATATATATCTATGTACGTGTAAGTATGTGAAACGTAAATGGGTTTGATGGTACATCGTTCATGACAAATTAGTTTGTAGTTTCTATGGGCACATACATATATGAAATGTTTGCCGCAGTCTTAATGTTTGTATGTAATTCTATTTTATGAGATATTTTCTAAATAATATCTTCTTAAGACTATACTTTAAGTAATACAGAAATCGATCTATGTATTATTAAATTAGAAGTGGATTAGAATAACTAGTATTTCATTTTCTGTAAAAGACGACGAATGACGAAAGATTTTTGTAAAAGTCCATAACATTTTGTAAAGCCTAGCTCGTAATAAATAATAATAATTAGTAGATAGTAAGTATTTTCATGAAAATAAGCTAAAAGGGACAAATATAAAAAAGAGAAAGTCACCGAAGAGTAAAGGAACTTAGAGAGTGGAGTAGGAATGTAAAACAGGATAATACAATAAAGAGAAGTAAGAGAGTTACTGTGAAAGAGATCAATAAATTATAAGTGACATAAAAAATATATTAAATGTAATAAATATGAAATTAAATTCGCAAAATAAAACACTACTCCTTTTTATAACTACGTTATCAGGAAGCGGAGACAACTGACATTTTATTTTAAAAACAAGGCTTGAAAGCTCCCGTGGTGAAACAGATAAAAGCCTTTAAACTTCGATAAAGTGTCTTCTGTGTGGGTTTATCTTGTTCGCGGAGCTTTCGGATTCGCCGGTAACTAAGTAGTAGTAAGGCGGGTTATGGCATGATAACGGTATTGCAAAATCATTAAAGCAGTCGTAAATTGGTACAAAATGACAGAAGCAGTACGACACATCCTTATAATACTTTTATTCCATAGGTTGTGTAGTAATTATTTGAATTTTATGTCAAAGAAGTAATTTTACTTCCAGGTGAAATAACATTTTCAATATACAATCATATTTAAAAAAAAAAAAAAAAAAAAAAAAAAAAAAAAAAAAAAAAAAAAAAAAAATCATTTATTTTTTATCATCATCTATCCGCCAATCCGCAGTGGAGCAGCGTGGTTGATTAAGCTCCGACCCTTCTCCTACATGGAACAAGAGGCCCAGCAAAATCAAAATAAAAAATAACTAGCTGTGCCCGCGACTTCGTCCGCGTCGATTTAACAAAATCGGCGAGCATCTCAAGGAAAGAACGCTGGCTCGCCGAACTTTAAATGTTTCGCTACTAATTACTTCTAACGACGATATCTCAAAAACTATTCATCTGATTGATATAGTTTAAAGGGCAATTTTAATCTGCATTAAATGCCTAAGCTAACTAACATATTCATTTGGTACTGAACTAAATAAAATAGCTTTGAAAATAACGTAATGATGTTTTTAATTAAAAGTTTGAACATAAAAGTGGTTATTGTAAGTCAACCCTAAGAGATAGAGATATGCTATCACGGACTTTTTTGTAGCATTTTTATAGATTTTGAATTCGCTAGTACATTACATAACTATATCTTTGCTAGTTTACGCGGCGTTCGCGTGTAAAGCTCCCAGTTGGCGAGATTTTTTGCGACCTCTTCAACATTTATCGCCGTATTTCTGCTAATATACATAAAAGCATAATAAATTATATACCTAACCCTTCCTCAAGAATCACTCTTTCTATTGTTTAAAATCGTATAAATTACCGTTTGGTAGTTTTCGAGTTTATCGCGTTCAGACAGACAGACAGAAAGACGGGGACTTCTTTTTATAATAAGTATAGATAGACTTTACGCAAATAGGCCCCAAGAGCACTTTCGAATCGTCATTTAACAAAAATAAAATTTTATAGTGATTAATTAGTTTTTAAAAGTGAAGCTACCACCGATTCGGAATGTAGATTCTGCTGAGAAGAATCTGCAAAAACTCCGCAGTTAGTATTTTGAAAATAATATACCTATACACTGTGTTTTAGAACAAAATTAGTAATATCTTGCAGTAGTTCTAACCATTCTTATCTAAGTACACAGTACTAGGACAGAGCTAAATAACCGTATAATATTGGACACAAGCGACGGTAACATGAAGTAGTCGGATTAATCTCCGAACACTGAATCAAATGATTTTCCGACTGCAGAGCGCTTATCGCGATAAAACTGCATTGACTTGCAAATAAACCCGATACCGTATCAATGCGCTTCACTTTAGGAAACCATTACGCAAATCGCTAATCGAATAATTAATATAACATTATTAATTAAATCCTTGAAACGTCGATTCAAGCTATACTTCCATTTAGTATTTTTAATCGATTTAAAAAAGGTGGAAGTTTTCAATTCGACTGTATTTTTATGTGTGTTCATAACTTTTTAATGGGTGTACCGATTTTGATATTTTTTTAATCGAAAGGATGCTTCTCATTGGTGTCATTTTTATGTCATTGAGATCTGATGAGTACTTTTTTATGTAATTGAAGTCGTTTTTTTTTCGTTTGCGAGCAAAGACAATTATAATTTTACCTGTAATGTCCCACTGTTGGACAAATGCCGGGTTCTCCGTATATGAGAAGTGGAGTATTAAGGTATCAATAAAGAATGTTACATTGTAGCTTAAACATATTTAAAATTATACAAATTTTCATAAAACAGCATGTAATAAAACATTATTACCTAATAAACTTAATCCAAGCTCAAAACGCTAAAACCAAAGTATAAAATAAGCTATTTCAGGCCTTAATCAATAAAAAACCTCTATTTTCTACAAACAGCTAAACGATGAAATAATGTTATCTTCTAAACAGTAAGACAACATACACATATATACTATTATATACGCACCGCATAGAAAAATTCTTCCTTATTCTTACGACTAGCCCGTTGGCGCAGTTTGTGGTGGCCCTGGTTTCTCTTCCGCGGGTTGCGGGTACGATTCCCGCCTGAGTCTGGGTGGAATATTTGTACTTATATATTTATTTTATATATTTATATATGTGTTATTTCTATGTATATTTATCAAAAAAAAAATTATTATATATAGTTATAACAGTCGGCTGTTACCTGTAACACAAGCATTAAGTTGCTTACCATAGGAACAGACGACCGTGTGTGTATGTCATCAACATAGTATAAAACAAAGTTGCTTTCCGCTGTCTGTCTGTCCCCATATATGCTTAGATCTTTAAAACTGCGCAACAGACTTTGATGCGGTTTTCTTTAGTGAATAGAGTGATTCCAAAGGAAGGTTTATATGTATGATACATGCACAATATAGTAGAGGAACACTAATAGTTTTTGCAACCGTGCGAAGTCGGGGCGGGTAGCTAGTTATATGATATTTATTTATATTCTTCAGTAACGGATGAACATCGTTTTTCCCATTAAGAACCACCATCACGAAGCAAATATGAAATTAAAGTTAAATTGCAAGTTATAGCTGGCATTCAAAGCTAGGTAAATAAAACGCAGTCACTCCCATATAAATCCTCTTTCCAAGGGAATAGAGCCCATAAAGTGGGCTATCAACAATTTATGACGCCGTTAAGCTGCGACCTCTCACACGACGCAGGACGAACGGTTTTATTTTGATTTTGTTTCTTCTTTGAGGACAGATTTTACCTAATTTTATTTTTTAGTTATAAACAGAAACTTTTCATAAAAATATTAGTCAGTATAATTAATGTGTGTCTTTGCGTTCCTTCTCCTTACTAACAGTACAGGTTGTTTTTAAGGCCGGATAGTATGTGTGACAGGTTGCAAGCATAACATGGAGTAGGGTAGTCAGAGAGTGGGGCGAGATGGCGAATGCTAGCGCGACCCCATCTCGCCCCACCCAGGCGGACGACTGCTCACACGTGGTGGTTTTAGTCAGTAGGAGTCTGACATAAGACATAACCCTTTGGCGCCCCCGCACCGGAGGGTATCCATGATGGATATTCCCCACGTACAAAAAAAGTGGCCAGAGAGAGATTTGAATGGAATAGGTTGGAGGAGGCCTTTGTTAATTGGCAAACGAACTAACAGAAAGTTAAGAAACACCATTTCCGTGAATAATTTTTACTATGTTATATATGTATACCTACATAATTGTAAATGTAATGTTCGAATAAAGGCTTCTTTTACTATTTTATTTTTTTAGTATGTAGGTATGGATGTTTATTATACTTCCAAGAAAACACTATTAAAAGTTACGCTTAGATAATTTCTAACTCAAAACTCCAAAGCGATAGCAAGTTACTTATTAAAATCCGCGAGCCGTAAATGGCGGTAAAACTTTGTTAACAAATTATTTGCTACTGCGTATCCAAAGTATCAAACATTGCAATACAGTTTTTCCTATCCATTATACTTAAATAAAAAAGGAAAATCTAGGGTTATCTCCAATATATCTTCCATATAGCTTAAAAGTACCACATCATTTACATAATTTCAGCTTTTTCATAAAAATTCCGTCCGAGTCGGAACCATATGAAACAGTATCTAATAATAAAGAATAAAACTGTCAAATGCGTTTAGTTTGAATAACGTCATCCCTTAAACAATTGCCCTCCACTGTCGCACTAAAATATCTCTTATGTTTCAAAGAATAGTGTCCATATCTGTTTGAATTAAATCTAATTTCGTGATCGTATGGTAACTGCCATCGTCGAGGGTGAAATGTGTGAATTCAGAGTAAGTTTCGGGGGAAGTTCATGATCCTTAAAGTAAGCACAATCTTAAGTACTGTGTGATGTATTTTCCTTGTGGGGTCTTGAAAAGCTGAAAAATATGGCGGTTATGTTTCGTTCCGCCATCTGACACGACGTGTGACGTTCTGATTTCATTGTTGGTATCATGGTTCAAATGAGAGTACAACCTGGCCGTCGGTTAGTGGTTAGTGATGGCACTAAAAATTTTAAAATTCTCCAAGCTGTTTCCGGCTTTAATATAGAGACACAAGGGTTATTATCGTTTGTATGTATCGTACTGTAAATTATACGCGTCCGTTTGTGGTTAGAGATTTCAATTCGAAGCCTCTGGCCAAATGGTAAATAAACTAGTAATCTATGAACGCTCGGCGTTTGAATGAACTGGATCATAGAGAAATGGTAAATTGTAGTCGAGACAAGGGACAGTTTGGTGGCTGGTGCTTTCATATTGTTAATATTTAATTTTATTGACATTTATTATTTTAGAATATAGTTTGTGTTCAGCAGTGATAGATGGCGTCGTTAGAAAATAGGCATTTTATTAATATTTATTTATTTATTTATTTATACTTTATTGTACATCACAACTACAAATATCATTTACAGACTGTGAAGTACAATGGGCGGACTTATGGCTATTTAGCCATTTCTTCCAGACAACCCAAGCTAATATTCGAGGTATTTATAAATGTATAAAAAATTGCAGTCGGAATTTGAAATGCTTTTTGTTATCGATCCTTTGATATATTTTATCAGATGTTAATCGAACAAGAATAATCTAAGTAACTTTAGCCCATTATCGACAATAGTTAAGTTTTATATCGTAATTATGTTTCACTTTTGTACAGACATTTCATCTATATCTCTCATTGAACATAAATAGGTACTATAACTATTTATTTATTATGAATCGGCAAAAACTGTTTTCGTAACATAAAAATCTTATCACAATTTTGACGTGACAACGTCTAATAAATCGATGAACGCCGGCGGCATGCACGAAAAAGGGACTACTCATTGTAGCGCACTTGTAGCGTTACGCTAATTGTCACGTTAAAGTTCATTGTACGCTTGCGCCGCATCTATCTCTCTTCCACTCGATTGGCCTATGCACCCAAGGAGATGTTGTTATGACGTTGTCACCTTAAACATACCATAAACCAACTTTACAGCACACCAATTTTTTTTGAAATAAGTAAATATAATAAGTATCTTCATACAGAACGTTGTATGTTTGTCTATGTTTTAGGTAACGACCGATTGCTTCGGCTAAATATTTTATGTTTGATAAACTACACATCATAACAAAAATATAAATGTATTATCAACGTCTATAAATCCACTTGTACCCCACAGACCAGTTCAGACCAGTTGCATTGTGGTCACATAAGTCGTACTCGCCGGACAATGGACGCAACCCTACACCTGTCTCCACTCGTACTGAGCACGCAGCACTGAGGACTGAGGGCTAGGACCACTAGGACTGAGTGCCCGTATCGTTGCGCGTATCTGTACTTTATCTCAATTCACTTCTCAAATAACATCAGCTTTGTACGTCTTTTTATTAAGATCAGTACAATTATTCAAAAGAAATGTGAATTTATGTTTATAGCAGGTACGAGGTTGTTATGCGGGCTGGTTCAAATTATTATGCTTAATAAGACATTTAGGATTGCGGAAAACCGGGATGTCTTGCGCGACCTCAGGGAGGCCTATGTCCAGTAGTGGACTGCAATAGGCTAAACTGACTGACTGACTTATTGAGACATTTATGGTTACAGGTTCGTTATTGTTAGTGATATTTTGATGGCAACTACACTTTAAGATAAGGTATGTCAGTAATTGTAAACGGTTTATTTTAAAATCGATTACGAAGAAATAAATCTGTCCTAGCTATAAAAATTTCACTTATTAATCGCAAAGTCGTAAATCATTACAATATTTAATATTAATTGACATAAATAATATTGTTTTATCACAAAAACTAATGTTATGTACCTACACCTGATAGCGATCGTTACTCATAGTAGGGAATATATCCGCCAAACCGCATTGGAGCAACGTAGTGGATTAAGTTCTGGTCCTTCTCCTACATAGGGCAAGAGGGTTATGACCAGCAGTGGGATATTCCAGGCTGAAGCGAACAAAAATTATCCTAAATATGCCATCCTACCAAAGTTCTGAAAGAAATATATTTCACTCTACATTTATTTAAACGAAAGTAAACCCTGTACGTGCACAACAATAACTCAGTGTAGGTCATCTCACAAAGGTTTGACCTCTGATGATAGGTAGAGGTCAGGGGGGTCATTAGCGGGATGAAGCGATGCGTTCACTCACAATTATTATGATACACAATACTTTCAACGCGAGCTCAAAGCGCCGCGGGTGACTCGCGCGCGTTAGGACAGCGATCACTATGACTCTATTACTAACTAGCATTCCGCCCCGGTTTCGCACGGGTATTTAACAAAAATTTCAAAATGTTTTTTTCCCTAATTTTTTTGAAAATATAATATAGCCTGTGTCACCCGCGGATAGTGTAGCTTCACAACAGTGAAAGAATTTTTCAAATCGGTTCTGTAGTTTTAGAGCCCATTCGGCATTCAATGCAAACAAACAAACAATCAAATCTATCCTCATTATAATATTAAGAATTAAAATACAAGATAATTTTTCTACTATTAAACCTGGTTTTCGTCTTTAAATTGGTTAAAACTTTTTCTTAGATACTACGGACATTGCGTTAAATGATATTTCTGATTTTTAGCGCAACTTTCCCTTAATTTTATAACGTAAGAAACTTCTACAAAGTGAATTAGCCTAAATACGGGTGTTATTGCGTACGTGGATTGATATATATAGCTGTTCGTAAACGTTTTAAATATTAATATACTCTATCTCATACTTATAAGTAGGTACATATTACATAAATATTGAACTTAAAATGACTAACGACAAACCTGGCAAACATTCTGTTTAATTTCTAATAATAGTGTTAATGACCATGTCATATTCGCAGACATCGCGTAATATTTCTGCCGATACATCTTCTTCACTTCATTGTTAAGAAGACCATAGTTTACAACAGAAAGAAATTCGAGTTCTAGAAAACGGTTTGAATTTACGACACTTGTCACTTGGCCGTTTAAGGACATTCGCTATTTAAACTCCATGAACTGCACAGCGTTAAATATAAAAAGATATATTTTTTTTATTAATTGACAACTGCTTTTGATAGCAATAATAATGATTTATCGTAATTTTATGCAAAGTATTTCAACGTAACACCGAATTAAAACTAGTTTATAGACAGCTTTTTTGTATTTTGTTTTGTACTGTATGATATAAGAATTATAAGACATCAACGAGATTGTTGAGTTGTTGTATTCACAAAATAGAATGCTTAAATATAAATCTAAATATTGTAAGAGTAGCTACGTTTATTTAAAACATTTATAAACATTTGTATGAATATAAATATTGTTACATATAGCTATAACTCTTAATAAACTATATACTGTATCAAACAAAGAGTTACTCTAAGTACACGGTCTATAAATTTTCTGTTGTCAGCCACCGGTAATAGAGATAGCGTCATGTTTAATGGCGCTAACAGTCAGCAACACAAACGTTATAAATTAAAATAACAATAAATCATTTAAACTAATTTATTCTAAATATCTTGTCATTATAATGTATGTATAGATTATTCAATTGCAGTTAAGTACAACTAAATCTTTATAAAATAGTTCCTAACAAACATTACGAGTTACGACAAATTACGTAACTATAAAATGTTATTTATTATCATATCAAAATTTCGATCCAGCGGGATTCGAACCCGCACCCCTGACATACCGTGTCGGCGCTCTAGCCAACTAAGCTATGGAACGATGTCCAGCCGAATCGAAATTTTTTATATGATTTTATTCGGTTTTACGCAACCGCAGAGCACCAACACGGTTTGTCGGGGGTGCGGGTTCGAATCCCGCTGGATCGAAATTATGATATGATGATAATAAATAAATAACATTTTGTAATTTCCTCATGTGTGGGAAACACAAAAATAAAAATAATACGAAATTACGTAATTTCTAAATATGCTCACCTGTCATGCTGCAGGACCTCAGCTCGCACCCAGGGGCCGGCTCCCCACTCGTCCTCCTCGGGCTTCGGCTTCAGGAGCCCTGACAGCCACGTGTACGACTTACTGCGCTTCATCGCACCACCAACATCACTTCAAACAACCTCACGTTCACAAACACTGCACTATTTGATCACTATTAGATCTATTTGAGCCAATATTGGCAATCACAAATTACTCAGCGCAAGCTCGCCAAAGTGATTTTGCACTATTTCGACCAATCTTGGTAATCACGCACTCAGCACTATTTGGCCAAAATTATATGTACATTGGCAATCTCGATTTACTATGCTTTGTTTGGCCAACGTTATTTAGACCAATGCTGTCAATCATTGTGCACTATATGTGGTCAAAATACTGGACCAATTTTTGAACCAATGTTACATCAATCGACGTCACGAAAAACTCACGCGATCAAAGATCAATTTGTTTGGTTTGTAAGTTTACACTAAGCGTTGACAACTTCACACTTCAAATTGTTAAAATGTTAAAAACGCGCTGTTCTTTTACGTTTCTTTAATATTTTTCGACATTAGTGTTATATTGACTGTTTACAAATGGTACTTATTGACAAGGACATCTTGCTCACTGGAACTAACACAATTTTATTTTTGGTGGAATCTTTATTCACGTATATTATTTAATAACATTTAAAGTTTATTAATTGTGAAACACATGTCAAAACCATTTTATACCAAATTAATTTTAACGACAACTTTTCATTCGACCGCGTACAGATTTATTAATTTTATATAGAGATGTAAAAAACTTCAAAATTTTAAAACATAATCATATAGAAACTGGTTTGCTTATATATTTTAATTAAATTCAAGAAGCTATCGACGAGCTCAGTCGACAAATAATTTAATTAGTTTTATTATTGTAAGCCTAACAATGGAAGCCACTGTGATGGCCGCGGGTTATATTCCATTTAACTATTTTAGTACTAAACTATTCACAAATTGGGCTATCATTCGAAATAATTGACTTCAAGAATTAAATCGTTGTAAGGAATGAATTTATTGGATTATTGATTACTAGCTTTCCGTCAACGGCTTCGCCCGTGTGGTTTCACGATTTTCTGAAAACTCTAAAGTTTCCGCTATATAATATTAGTATAAACGTTTAAAGTTACTAAATAATCATATGCTTAATAAATGACGTATTTTTAAAATCTTCTTACACGTATTTCAATTTTTCCTTTTTTTTAATTTTGGATATTGGATTTATATAAGTACCCTTAATTCGTAAACAATTAAAATTACCGATACAGCACAATAAACTATTTGATTCTTCTCACACGATATCTCGTAAGTATTAACCGATTATACGAAACCAATAGTTAACGGGTACCGCAACCTCCTGACCCGTCGGTTTACAATAGAGGCGATGATGACGGACAACCCACCCGAGATAAATACACCTCGAATGCTCAACGCTTCATTACTCGCGGGGTATTTTTATTTTGGTATCGTAATAGTTTTGAAATGTGTTTAATGTTTGACGTATGGGCTAAAATTACTATGTATGATCGGTACGTTACACTGTAGTCTTGCAAACGATTTTACACTGTATTACTTTTGTATTGAAGTCGATTTTTTGTTGCACTTGTATTGTACCTGTAACAGAAAAAATGTTTTGTTAATAAAATATTGATGCTCTCAGAGATTTCGAAAGCCTCATTACTTTGATATGATTTTTTTGTTAAGACCGTTACGTGTAGTATGTTTGTATGTTTGTATGTACGTCAGTCTTTCTTGTATTGATTTGTATTTGTGTTTACTATGAACATACATTTAACAGATAACATTGTTCTCCACCTTTGCAATTAATTTGCTTTTATATCATAATGTTTTCTTTAAGTTTGTATACAAAGAGCAAATAACATCGATATGTTATGATAATATCAACGTTGTATAAATATACTTAAGCTTAAATTTAACTAAACAATGATATAATTATTATAATTATCGCTACTTGTTAGTTATATAATGTACTAGCCGACTTGTGCCCACTTCGTTGGGCGTTAATTATTTTTGTGATGCAAATATATAGTAAAGTTATTATCTCGCTCGCATTTCTCCGACTTGATTTACATATACTATTATTTTTCACTGAATTGTTTGTTCAATAACAATAAGATATACACTATATCAAATATAGCCTATATCACTCCTGAATATTGTAGCTTTCTGTTAGCGAAAGAATTTTCATGATCCGATCAGTATTTGCGAAGATACAAACAAACAAAGTTACAAACTTTACCTCTTTATAATATTAGTACAGATTGTATAGATAGAGTTGCCTTATTTGTTGATAGTTGAAATCCTTTTTTGTGAAAACTTTTGATTAGGATTATGGGCCTATTCGTATTGCTACATCTTTATAAAATCTAAAACAAAAACATAATCAAATAAGGTTTTTATATAAAAAAAAGAAGTGTAAAAAAACTCTACATTATGAAGAAATTCCTATCGATAGAAACCTTTAATTTTCTGATATTAAAACCATACTCTCACACAATCTTCAGATATATAATGGTATACAACACCGAGGCCGGTGTTTTACTCATTTTTTCTTATTTATGGACAGTGTGCGATTATCCCGGCAACACTAATTGCATCCCGCAACTTAATCTACGCACGCACGCCGAGTCACGACCCGGGCTGGAGGTATTTTAGTATTTTAGGGTAAGTGCTGGTTTCCTCTCGTGAGTGTGGAAGGAAGGAAGGTATAAAATATATTTCTAGCGATTTTAAACATGACTGACATGGTAAGTACTTTAAATATCATTATATTTTAATGATCATATTTATATCATACTAGCTGACAACACTTCTACCTGACAACCGCTGACAAACTTCGTACCGCCTAACAGTCGATTCTTAAATTTTTGACTTTTTTAATACTTATCCTTCTCGGAACCTCTCCACTAACACTAAAACCTTATGTTAAAGTTCAAATTGACGTTTAATTATTATTTCGTATATTTTGTATGGGAATATAGAAAAGTGTTGTTTTTAGACTTACAGGCAATTTTTTAAATTTTTCTCTCCGTAAGAACTATCCTCGTACTTCAAGAAATATTATAAAAAAAGAATTAGCGAAATCGGTTCAGCCGCTCTCGAGATTAGCGCTTAGCAACACATTCAGCGATTCATTTTTATACATATATAGAGATTTAATATCATATTTTAATGATCATTTATATATCACTTATGATATCAGTGGGCTGTCTTATTCGCTTATCAAATCAAGTGAATGATATTTACAGATTAATAAAGTGCATAGTCACAAACGTTTTTGACAAAATGTGAATATACACTTACAGTTAGTGAAAAACCACAGTTTTATGTTTGAAGAGGACCAAAACACTCTAACCAAACTTAATGTTTAAGATAGAATTGATTTTGTTTAAATAACAGCAAATAAAAATATAGATTTTTATTTGTTGAGTGAGAGAGATTGAGTTTCATAGAGTTTGGTTCAGATAATCATAACACAAGCCGAAAGAGATATATATAATCGATATTAATCCTACAGAACCCGTTTACATTCCCGTTATGTGACCCATTTTAGAATTATTTAGCATTTATAAGCATCTTAAAAAAGCATCTTAAAAGCGCCGAGCTCACTTCGTTCCATGATGAGATTTTAGTTCCGCGGAATTTAAAAGTTTCATTTATATAATTGGATTCTAATAAAAGTTAAAAATGATACAAATAAATGAAGATAGATTAGTTAACTCAGTGGTTATTGTAATTAGCTGCTCCACCAAGCACTGCGGTTTCAATTTCACTCGTGGCACTATATATACATAAATATATACATATATATTTAAATATATGTATTGGTGTCTTACATAGTTGATATACTCGAATAATATTTGGATTCTTTGACTAGTGTAACATTGTACTATTTTACCATTGTAACAATATACTAAGTACAGGACAAGAGTTTGTTCAAGAAATGAAAAATATACAGATATAAAAAGGAGTGAGCTTTAAGTGAGCTTTTTAATACTCGTACACACTTAGGTACTTTAAGATTTAATTTCTCTCATTATTTTTTACTTTTTAAAGGGAACTCAGGTTATTGTGTCGGGGGTTTTTTTAATTTTTAATTTAATTTTTATTAAGGGTAAAGTTAACGTAATTACTTAATGAAGTCAGTTGTATGATTGCCCATTCAACTTCGAATATATTTTTCTATAAAATGTAAATGAAACGGAGTGTTTACATAGAAATCAGTTAAACAGTAAACAAGCTCGGAGCGTGCACATTCTAATTTTCCGGCTGACTTCCCGATGTTTTCCACGGCGAGTCAGAGCGTTTCTGCGGAAACCGCAAGTCAGCGCCGATATTTAAGGCCACGTACAAACTACGCGCTAATGATTGAGTATATGTTACAAGTGGATTTTAGACAAAAGGCATAAATCCGAGATGAAATTATAAATGTTAAAAAATTATGATTTTCTATCTATCTATAATTCCCTATAAAGTAATTAGTGCCGACTGTTTAATAATAATAACTAACGTTGCATAAAATAAAATAAATCGGTGGATTAAGCTCCAATCCTTCTCTTACATGGAGAAAGAAGCCTATGCCCAGCAGTGGGATGTTAAAGGCTAAACCGTACCGTCACCTGACTCCGCCTTCACTAGACGCGCAGTCCGCGCGAGGCTTTACCGTAATGACACGCGGTTTACAATGACTTATGTGAAGTTTGAAGTTCTCTTCTTAAACGCACTTTTTAATTTATTTCGTGTCACGGGTTCGATTACGTGTTGGATTTCCGTTCAGAAGTTAACTGTATATATTTTGTTTATTTTGTCTCGTGTGTCGGCAACGTGTCGCTTGTAATTAAACGTGAAGCGAAATTGATTTTATTAACACAACGTGACAGGCCTATTAGATCTTGTATATTTGCTACTTCAATTTTCTAATATGTTTATTTATATTATTATGTATTAATTATATTTATTATTTGCTATGCTATGCTTCAGCCTATCGCAGTCCACTGCTGGACGCAGCCCTCCCCAAGTTCGCGTCAAACTTCCCGATTCTCCACAGTCTTCATGCAGCCTACACCAGCAATCTTACGTAGATCGTCGGTCCAGCGGGCCGGAGGACGTCCCACACTGCGTTCGCCATCATGCAGTCTCCATGCCAGACACGTCTGCTCCAGCGGCCATTAATCCTGCGACACAGATGACCAGCCCACTGCCACTTCAACTTGCTTATTCTACAGGTTTGTCGGTTACTTTCGTTCTCTTGCGGATATTCTCACATCAGATTCTGTCTCTGAGTATATACGATTATTTACATTTTAAATTGTGTGATATGAACATTTTTTTGTACGTTATTACATTATATTGTAGCTTTCTAGACTCTAGATGATGCCAAAGTAGTCTATTATTGACTTATCAGCGAATGACCGAGTAAATTCTTACCTTACAACACCTACCACCAGCTCCTCCCTATTTTATTGTAATTTTATTTAATTAAAGGTATATGCACGTATGCATTTTTAAACAAGAGTAAAAGAAGAATTTAAATTAGCAACAACAATACTACAAGTCTTCAACACGATATTCGCCGTAACTGTTTATTACAATACGGACATCTTAATTCGTAATTGTTTCATGTTGCACGAGCGAGTCGATCCCGCTGGACTGGTTCACGCGGGTTCTTGTGGCGCGAAAAATTACTGGCCAGTGAGTAACAGGCTGTTGTACTGGACCTCTATATTTAATACCACCATTTCTGTATTATTATTAAGCAACTCACGCAAAACTTTGTGTTAACTTGTAAAGACAAATCCATTTTTGAAGTAAAACTTCATTACGCACGAAATACGTGACGAGAGTGTTATGAAAAGTGTAATCGTGCGAGGCGAACGGAAGTTGAGAGGGAGATATAAGTTAGTAAAGAGTGAAGATAGAACGAGAGAAAGAAACGTTTCGTCTATTAATGAAGGGACAACTAAAGAAATTTTACTTCAATCGAGTGGTCTCTCGTTTTTATTTATATATCGTTGAACTTGAAGGATTTTATACAATGTGTGTAAAAACTTGTAGGTAGTCTCAAACTAATGTAGCCAGCTAAGTAAAAAAATCTGATCTATCTGGATAAAAGCTAAACAGTTGTCGCTCTCTTCAGAACTACATTTCCCAGAATCACTATAGTTATGCGTTTTGGTATGAAAGATCAGCCAAGTGAAAATTTTATGCCTCAACTTAATCATACCACCAGTGATTTAGTTTGTAGAAGCAAAACAGAGCTAAATATACATTTATATCCAGAAGAAGAATTAAAATAAGAAGACAGGTTTTCAATTTTTTCACTTCTATGTACACGCACCTAATTAAAAGATAGTGAATCAATTAACTAGTACCTTTCAAATTGACAATCAATTAAGTCGATGAGCGCTTTCGATTCTTAACTACAAAAATCGATTAAAAAATAACGAAATAAATTTTAATCCCAAATTGTTAGTATTGAAAGAATCGGCATCCTGTGTCAGAATTAACATATAAGCCGACTATGGCTAAGGTACAGAAAAAATCACTGATTTAAAGTTAGTAATTTAGACCTTAAAATGATTTTAATAAAGATGAAATTACTTTAAATTTTCAAAGCTAAGTAAGGGTAACATTTCGGTGGTCTAACTGTTCTGGTAAACATTGAACACGTACACAAAATAAACACGCGTAATTCATTTCTAGCGGCGCGCTGGTTGTTGACCGGGCAGACAGCCGGGCAGCGGCGCGCATACCGCCTGCTAACCGACCCGCTTAAATATTCCTTATTTTTCACACATTACCATCTTACACTATACCTATTAAAACGGTCGGGTTAAACTGGAATCGTAGTGATGTTCAATTTTGGATTTTATTTAATAGTAATACGTTGATATAAAGGTAAATTTGGCGTGTCACAGCTACCCATACCCATGTGCATATGAGAGTGTGTGGCGTGGGTGGTGAAGTACCACCACGAGGACGTTCCGAACACTTGTAAAGTAAAAATCTTAAATAACTATTATGTTTGTGTCGACGTCAGTGATGGATATTGTTACAGGTTGAGTTTAGTGTCGCTACTATGTTGAAGCTTTTGTTGGACTTCAGCTGTAACTTGAAATATACTCGTCACAACCGTAAATTGTTATTTAATATAGTGTTTTAAAGTTATAATTTTATCTATTAAGTACTACAATTCAGCCTGTAATATCCCACAGCTGGGCATAAGTTTCTTTTTCTATATAGGAGAAGGATGGAAGCTTAATCCACCACGCTGCTCCACTGCGGGTTTTAAATTTTACACAAGTAAAATGGGTTCTGTTTGGAGGTACCTACATAGAACTTTAATTGCAGTGACATTGTCATAACAGTTCTATGTATTTTTTTAACAGGAAAAAATTAATAATAAGTAATTTAATAGTTTTAAACTAATAAAATGTATCGTTAACTAAAAAGAAAAGTTTTACGCTAATGACATGATACTGCTCTCTTTCCAAATTCTCTTAAGGTCCTTCAAAAATGTGGGCGCGAATCCCACATCGGACGTTGGGCTGAGGGGTACTAAGGAAATACGAAGGAGATACAAAAGGGAACTTACTTGATGGGAAATGTTGCGTGGCGCAGCTGATAGTCTCGACCTCATGTCGTCGAAACTTCGTGGCGATGAGCTGAGTTCACTGGTTATGTTCGGCACTCGTTTTACACTTAAATTACTTATGTTTTATGCTAGAAGGCCGGCCGGCAATATAGAGAATTACTTTAAATGTCACACACTGTAGTTCATGTTGATAAGCGGATGACTTCGGGCGCGCGCGCCGAGATCTTGAAACGAAGTGATTAGATTGAAAGAACTGTCAATTGTATTGACAAGAATGACAGCTGCACTTGTTCAATCGTCGTGCCAAAAATGTGGCGCGAACATCCTGGGAGGGCCCCGGCTTCTTGGGGGCCTGAGTAAGCACCTCCTCCTGGGACGAATACAGCAGCAGCCTTGCTTTTCTGAGCACAGGTCTGTGCATACATTGAGGGCTGTGTCCAGATCCACAGCTTTGTGTCGACTCCATCCGTTGTGTTGTGTAGTTGTTTCTTCTCAGACTTCATTGGAGCGGAGACCGTTGTGTTCTTGCTTAAGAAGGCGAGCAGGGAGAGGTCAAGTGGAGTGGGTCTGAAGGGTATGGAGGTAGGATCCAGTCACAGTGTCCCAGGGAGTAGTGAGAGAGGTACCTTGTATGAGCGGATGAGAAGGGAGCGTCATCGTTCGACAGCTCGGGCTGAATGGGCGTCATTAAATGACAATATGAGCGGATGGCGGGTCGATTACCCGCGCTGAGAGTCCAATGGTTGGACATGAGAGGAGAGTCATTATGAGCGGATGGCGGGCCGATTACCCGCGCTGAGAGTCCAATGGTTGGACATGAGAGGAGAGTCATTGAGTGACTGCATGAGCGGATTATAGAGCCCAACCCCCTTGGGGGCAGGGCTGTGAGCTGACCGGGCCCATTAACCGGGAATCAAATGTGAATTATTGCATCATCATTTAAAGCTGAACATGAGCTTTCTTTGCTAATGAGAATTCGATGCGTGAGCTGACCAGGATTATTAGTTGGTAATTGAATTTGTGAACGTGTGTACTGACATAATGAATCTGTGATACCTATACTTGGGCGGATTGTGAATAGTATACTAATGGAATGAGTGTGTGCTTCCAGTGTGTGACGATGTATGAGTGAGAATAATTATATTTAGAGAATTAATTTGTGCGTACAATGTGTGATTAGATATGAGAGAATGAAATTAATTATGCTTAGAGAATGCGTTTGTCCCTACAGTGTGTGACTAATGCGAGAAAAATGGGAATAATTAAGACGATAGAACGAATTTGCAATTACAGTGTGAGTATTGTGGTTAAATGTTCTGAGACCTAGTGCTTTCTTGTGCGGCGTGTGCCCACAAGTATTGTGGTTCGTGAGCTGGGCGTGCCACAGACGCCCCATCTTCGATCTATCACAATTAATGTGCAGAGAAAATAAAAAAAACCAAACGAATGTGGATTTGTGCCACAATGTGCAATGTGTGTGTCAATAAATAATATACGTATGCTTTAATAATTATGTCGTATCTACCACAATACGTTGTGTATACTTACAAAAGTAATACCTGTGTGCTTGCTATCATATGTGACTAATCCGAAATGTACTATGTTATAATATGCGACTAAGGCAAACAACGACTAAGATACTTGAGCTGAATAAAGTAGATATGCGACCTAAATTTATTTGAAATAAATCAAAGTTAGTTAACCAATAATAGAATTAGTAAACAATTCTTACAACGAGAATATCACAATTTACTACCACGTATTTGTGACGAGAATGAAATTATAATGATAATAAAAGGAACTAACGGAATAATAAAACTAACTACATACTTATGAGATGAATAATAATAATGCATATTGAAGAGAGACAACCCGATATAATTTACTCCTTCACCAGAATAATGTAAGCAACGTGATTTTACGACAAAATGGCGCGCGATGTATGTATTCGCTACGAAAACGAATTACGACTAATAACCAAAGACAAAAGAAATATGTAATACGAAAGTGCGGATGTAAGACTAAACAAAACAAAAAATTATTATTCCGTGGATCACTAAATACGAAATATGTAACTACTATAATAATATAAAGAATGTAATGCAAAAAACTACATAATAAAAAACTAGTAAAGGTACGTAAACGAAAACGGTCTATTTATCGAGCGGAAGGCGACATACTATTATTAAATTAATTTCTCCGTTCACTATTAGAACGAATAAATTACTACTTATAGAATTTTATATATTTTACGACCTTAAAACGCTGTAGCCATTATAAAAATCTACAATACCACGCACAATACAAAGAAAATTATATATTTGAGATTTATTATTACTAAGCAATCAATAAAACATTGCATAAATGCATAAACGCTTTCCGCTTTGTACTCGTACTCATTCAATGACCTATATCGAGCGGATGATGAAATCACACATTTATTCCTCTAATACGAAAGTCGAAACTTTATTACCAATTGTACACACTAACGAAATAATTATAAATTATGAGAGATTTGTACATTGCATAATTATATATTTAATATTGTACTGAGATTTAAAAGTGATTTTAATAATTCTGAGATTAAAAGAGTTCTGTTTATGTATATAATTTGTTATAACTGTTGCGAGTTGAATGTCGTTGCAAGGTCGTGTACTGTGTAATGAAGTTGTGGTATGTCGCTAGGGGGCGCCACGTATCACAATGCAATATTGAGCAGAATGTAACTTTTATATAAACGTTTACTACATTATAAACTTAAAATGATGCAATTAAACACTTGAAAATATGGGACATTATTATGCAAATCTTACACGAAAAGTATCGAACTTATAATATTATGTTCGAACGCGATAGGTTATGATTAAACAATAGAAAACTGAGATGCAAGCTATTTATTATCATATATTAATAATAAAAGATGCATAAATGAATTTAATGATTGGGCTGATATGTTATAACTGGATACTTATGATATTTTACGTATTTACGAGATTTTAATATTTTATTTTTTGAAATGTGGGTACTTGAAAGTTAAAAGACCGGGTGTGGTCGAGCTAATTTTCTTGGGTTTTAGGGACTATTTATACGTAGGGGGATGATTCGAAGGACCTTAGGGGAATTGAGAATGAGAGCAGTGGACTGTAAAATGTTCATAGGGCAGGCGCCGGTAAAATCCGGATCGAATGGACCAAAAATGTGGGCGCGAATCCCACATCGGACGTTGGGCTGAGGGGTACTAAGGAAATACGAAGGAGATACAAAAGGGAACTTACTTGATGGGAAATGTTGCGTGGCGCAGCTGATAGTCTCGACCTCATGTCGTCGAAACTTCGTGGCGATGAGCTGAGTTCACTGGTTATGTTCGGCACTCGTTTTACACTTAAATTACTTATGTTTTATGCTAGAAGGCCGGCCGGCAATATAGAGAATTACTTTAAATGTCACACACTGTAGTTCATGTTGATAAGCGGATGACTTCGGGCGCGCGCGCCGAGATCTTGAAACGAAGTGATTAGATTGAAAGAACTGTCAATTGTATTGACAAGAATGACAGCTGCACTTGTTCAATCGTCGTGCCAAAAATGTGGCGCGAACATAATGTTACATTCAATTTATTTCGACAGAATCGTTTAAAAAAATAACAAAACGTAAATAATTTAGTGACATAAAAACCTTAAACACGAATATAATGAAGTGATAAATATTAATGTTATCATTTAATTATGTATTGTTCAAATTTAGAGTTTAATTAATTGTAATTACTTAAGTTACTTATAAAAAATGTCCTTGTTAGCGACTCTGTTATTTAATATATATATGTACACAGTTATGGCAATGCCTCAATATCTAATCAAAGAGTTTGACTGCCAAAATAGACCCGACATGTAACGGAGCCATACACAGTGAAAGTGCGCAGAAACTTGGACAATTTTTGTCGTGTTTGACAGTTCGTAATACACTGTAAGGTCCCCTAGATATGTGATGGGTATTTGCCAATATATCAATTTCGCGGAGTAAATCAAACGATATGTCTAAAAGGCGACGTCCAATCAAACCGTCCGTCATTACCGCTGTCATTACGTCAGGTAATGACGCGGATAACTCCATTACGCCCCCGCCCTGGGCATGTAGGTACTCGTATCAGCAGCAGCATTCGCTGTAAAGCTTAAAACATACATAATGTATACCTTGTAGTGTGCTTATGATATAACAGTATATAATCCATTTATTACAGTAGTAATAAAGTATATTTTTAAGCCTTCAGATGTGTTTAATTTAATAGCCACTGATCTGTACAGTACAACCTACTGAGGCAAATAGATTTCTCAGACATAGCCAACAAAAGATACATCGACATGTTAAGTAATTCCAGTATTAGCAATTTATGTATCAATTGCTCTTCAAAGATATTTAAACCTACATTAAGTCGTTTAACTTTTATATTATTAGAATACAATACAAGTCTTTACTGGACAACAAAAAAATACTATAAGTACGGAGTCACAATATTTACAAGACAGATGTCCAAGAGGCGGCCTTGTTGCTAAGGTAGCAATCTATATTATATATTTTTAGTAAGTAGTTGAAAATTAAGACAGTAGGTATAGTATCATTCAGACGGGCAGCAGCGTCTTCGGTGCGACAAAGCCAGCCCTGCGGTCACCAACCCGCCTGCCCAGTGTGGTGACTATGGGCAACACACATGAGTTCACACCATTTTTGGCGCGAACTTGTGGAGGCCTATGTCTAGCAGTGGACTGCCATAGGCTGAAGTGATAGTACCATTTATTTTTACTTATGAAATCGCTGCACAGTAATGACACATTTGTTACTTAACCGTCAAATTTTTTCATAATCAACAGTTTGAAAACCATCAACCTAATGAAAAGCCTTAAAAATAATTCTAAAAAGTTGTAAACGTTCACCGTTTGAATGTTTAGTTATTATAATAATAAAGAAGTTTAAAAATCTAAAATTTCCTTCACTCGACGTAACTAAATAATCTACTCTATATGAAAATAATTCAAAACGAATTACTTATATATATAATATAAGGATATTTTATAAGCGATGCTGAAGCAGTAATACATTTTTTTTCTTTTGCTCGTCTTTCTGTCTGTATCGCCGCGCATCAAGCCAAAAGTCTTGAATAGGTTTAAACTTTAAATGAAGCTTGGCACACTTTAATTCCACTCTACGAACTAGGAGTCTGACTACAGAGGCTTGATTGCGAAACTTCTGCTTTCAGACTCAATTATTAAGGCTGAGCATTTTACGTCAGAATATATATGAAACAGTCTTAGATATTATTAAATATGTTACTCGACAATGATAAATTTAGAAGAAAAACTAGAAATATATAATAACTTAAATGTTAATTTTTTATACAAAATTAATGTATACCTAATTAAGATTTTTTTCGTAAGTTGTAACAAAAAATTTAATGCTCTATATCAAGGCTTATGCTTTACGTTGTTAGAGCTACAAAAACGCTCTTACCTCGTAACGAATCCTATTCATAACACCGTATCGTAACTTAGCTTAGTAATTTCAGCACACTCGCGCAACACGGCGAAGCGCGGCGCACGCGCGTTATCTTGACATGGACGAGACAAAGTGTCAACAATTCAATTTCAAGTTAAACTCGGAATCAACAAACCACTCCTACTTGATCGCCAGCCGACGCAGGTCCCGACGTCTGCTGTTTTAAATGTCAAACCATTTTTTATTCTTGTGGTGTCTTTTATGCCGATTGGACGTCTAGGATGATTACGTTCTTGACGCTTCCTGCTGAGCTGGATGCTCTAATTCAGAGTTATAAATGAGTGGATTTCGTTTGAATAGCTCCCATCCTGTTAGTCATTTATTCCCAGTAAA
Organism: Melitaea athalia; assembly: GCA_905220545.2. Classification (NCBI taxonomy): domain Eukaryota; kingdom Metazoa; phylum Arthropoda; class Insecta; order Lepidoptera; family Nymphalidae; genus Melitaea; species Melitaea athalia. Next base: position 19,330,671 of record HG992194.1, read on the forward strand.
TTGGTACGTACGATTTTTGTTGCATTCATTGTTTTATCTATATATTACGAGAATTCACTAATAAGAATATTTATTCAAATGAAGAACAAATTTGATTTAATTAGAATAAAAATGATAAAACCAAAACCGCTTTTTCCAGATTTGCATACACGAATTTAAATAATATTGACATTATTTAAAATCAATGATATAACAACAACACTAAGATCGTGGAATAGAGATGACTTCAAATGAGAAGAAGATTCAGGAGATTCCCTTGAAAGGGGATGATGAGGAGCCAGTGCAGCTCGACGAGGTGTTGAGCAAGTTGGGAGCCTTCGGCAGACACCAGCTGATCACCATGTGCATGCTTGCGCTCGTGTACGCGACCAACTCGATATACAACGTCAACTATGTCTTCGCCGTAGAAGATGTAAACTACAGGTATTTTGTTTCCCAATTCTTTTATTTAGATTAAATAAATCTTGAAGATATCTTTTTCCTAAAAATACAGGTGCAAAATACCAGAATGCGATTCAAAAGATTCATCATTCGCGGCTCCCTGGCTCAACATATCGTATTTAGGCCTGGAAACCGACGGCTTGAAGCAGTGTCATCAACACCCACCCCTGAACAGTCAATGTCTCAGCTTCAACACAAGCCTGACAGAAAAATGCACCGAGTGGGTTTATGATATTCCTAACAGCTTTGTAGCTGAGGTAAGTGCAAATCACATTTTTTTTTTTGGGAGATAAACAAAAAAATTAGTTAAAAAAAGGTCATTTTAAACTTTAATTCTTAGACGAAAGGTTTGTAGCGTAGTTATCACATCAAGAATTTATTTGTGAGGGCCATAGAGACCAACAGGTCATGGCGTAGTCTGTGCGTATTTCAGGAAGATTGACAAAGAATTTTGATTCTACAGGTGGCAGTTGAGTGCAATGCGTTTATTATTGTTTTACATTGGGTGCGTTATAACTAAGACTATACTTCTTCCTCTATACATATTGGGATTTGTTAACTAAAAATATGAATCAACGAAAATAATTGTGGTCAATCGTCTTATTGAGTCATTATCATCCATTAAGGTGAATCTTCATCTAATAAAAACACTTATAACTGTTTCTAAATAAAGCAGGATGATTTGCTCATAGACACGGTACTGGTTGCTATTAATTCAGAATTACTAATTACAAATAGTGCTAAATGTCGCACAGTATCGGGTGAGTCAAATCAGAAGATCAATAAGTGTAAAAAAATCCCCAAAATCCATGTCGAAATGAAACTCTTATTATTTCTGACAAGTCAGTTCCACATTTTGGTACAATTTTAAATAACTAGCTGTGCCCCGCAGCTTCACCCGCGTTATGTTTAGAAAAAAAGGTACTAAATTATTATATAGCCTATAGCCTTCCTCGGAAAATGGAATATTAAAACACAAAAATAATTTTTCAATTCGAATCTATAGTTCCTCAGACTAGCCCGTTCAAATAAGCATACGAACAAACAAACTCTTCAACTTTATAATCATCATACATCTTTGACGTTTATTTGAGACAGATGAATTAAAAAAATAAAACTTAAGCAAATTCTACAAGTGTAAGTAAATAAAGTATAGTAACGGTAGTGTAACGTGAGCGCCAGCTTATCATTTGGCAAACAAGGCCTAGTACACTATTAGCCTTGTAAATAGTATATAAACGTTAATTTTAAATCAACGAGATATTTTTATATACTTTATATTTCACCAATTTTTATGAAATTTTGTGTGCATATCGGGTAGGTCTGAGAATCGGCCAACATTTATTGTTCATAACCCTAAATGATAAAGTTGAACCAACCCGTAAATATTTTTTTATTTTTATGAAAATTTCTTTTCATTTTTATGATTTAACATTGAAAAATACATACAATTTCCTATTTAAACCCTACTACCACCAATCCCTATTTTTAATAGCTTTTAGCGGCAATACAACGATTTCCGGGTCAGCTAGTATGTATGTATAATTCTAAATTGTACCTTGAGTAGTTACCTACTCAACAAATTCAAGAGATCAAATATTTGTTTACCTTATCAAATATTTGTTTAGTTAGAATATTTTTCGTCCTACTGATAAAATTGGACTTTTGTACAAGTGTCAATAAAACTACCAAACTTAAAAATAATAAGCGTTTCAAGTATTCTTTAAGTTAACTAATGTGTAATGAAACTGACGAATAACTTTCATTTGAGAATTCACGAACACATGGCATGCGACCTTTACTTGCTCATCTAGTCATCTCATGTGTCCTAAAAATAATAAAAACATAACTTGGTGTACGTTTTTTGATCACCATCAGAATCGGTTAACAATTGTACATTTGCAATAGATGTTTTGTTAAAAACGCTATTCTAAATGTTACGATGTTCCAGATTCCCGTTTTAATGTAAAAAACAACCTTTGAAATTAAATATACGAAGTTAATTAGTCAAAAAGGCTTTAAAAGCACTTTCTAATCGTCATTTGACAAATTAAAATTTTAAATTGAATATTATTTTAGTAAAAGTGAAGGTACCACCGATTCGGAATGTAGATTCTGCAGGGAAGAATCGGCAAGAAACGCCGCAGTTACTCTTTTGAAAATAATATATAAACTGTGTGTATTTTACCAGTACCGTTTGCCTCCAGGAAACTTATTGAATGCTATCTCTAAGGACGAATTATTTCGCCGATTATCAAATTTAAAATACTCCACTAGGCATAGTTGAAACTTGATTTGAAAATTCCTGATCCCCTTGCGACAATTAATACTATCTTGCATCTGATAAGGCTGTACAAGTGTACGCCAGTGGACCAATTGCACTACAAAAGGCACTAGCTTAATCGTTATCGCATCATCTCCAAGTTCGTGACCACTTAGTACTTGTAACATTACGCTACAGATGTCGTGGTCGTTTCCAATTTGATAAAGTCGGCTTATCTTTTATTGTTAATTAGTTCAATTTAACTTGTATCGGCTTAATCCTAAACTTTAATTATTGTCTTCTTTGTACTTAAATGTAATTTTCTTATTACTGATGCAAATGTACTAAAAGAAGAAGAAGTTTATTTCAAGTTTTTTTTTAAGTAAAGTTAGACCAAAGATTCACGAATTTTGATGACGCGTTAGCGAAGTGATTACAGCAATAGTTTATGGGTGATGCACTAGCAGTTGTTGGTTCGATACCCACACGTGGTATATATTTACATAGGTCATATAAGATATTTTCCGTTTGTGATTGTGTATTTTTTATTTCCGGTCCCTCGACAGAGCCTGACAGAGGAGTAAATCAAAAATAATTGAGGCATTTATTTAGTTACTAGCTGCCCGGATAGACTTCGTTCCGTCTGTTTATTATGTTTTTCTAGTATGAAAACCTTCCGTGGGATTTAAGGAACATACAAAAAAAATTAGCCAAATTGGTCGAGTCATTCTCCAGTTATGCGCTTAGCAACATTTATATTATTACATTATTTGTGTATTATATTTTATATGAGTATTTTAATATTAATGATGTTTTAGAGTTTGCTCCAACTGTCGAATATTTCTGCAACATTAAATGTCAAGGTTACACAGCAACATAAGTTTGAGGAAAAAGTTATTACGTCATTATTATTTATTTATTTATTTAATAATGTATCTCAGGTCAAATAAATTACGTAACTCAGGTTCATTTAATTTCTATTAAAACAAATATTTTTTATTAAATATATGATTTTAATAATTGATTATTTTCTTTCTTAAAGCCGTAATTATTATCGAGATAGTACATTTGTCTGGCTTCCAATAAAGTTTATCAAATTATTCATTAAAACTAATTAATTTGTTTCGTATACAAATTATAATTAAAACTTCAAAGACCTCATTAGCGTACAAAAAAGCAGGCTTAATCGTGCATTTTAAAATATATTCACGCATTTATTTTTGCACAAGTAGGTACATGCACATGTACATATGTATCGATATGCAAATATTTCATTCTTGTCAGGAAACAAATTAATGTCTAACAAGATTGCCAAAACTTGCTCTCGGCACCCTACACCTAGCTCATTTCACATTTGCCTTTGTATAGAAAGGTCTAAATTAGATTAAAGATAATAAATACGTCATATAAATTTAAATTTTTAGAGAAATCGTAGCTAATATACCCTTTTATTGACGTTGTCTGATTAACTCGACTATAGGCAAGTAGAAATAGCAAACGCAGTGAACAAAGTTAAAGTGAACTATGCAACCAATATAACAAACAGTGCCTAGGGGGTAATTTGTTTGCGGGCCGCGATACCGAGGCGGGTCGGTCCGGCCATTTGCATATTTCTTGCGACCGGTCCGCGCGACTATTGAATCCGCCATGCCGTGCGGTATTCCGTACCGCATGCTGCAGGTATGCGGCGAGAAATGGTCTTGTGATAAATTGTTTGACATCTGGAATTATCGAGGTACCTAATGGGCACATAGTTTTTTATTGACTAATCCGTTGGCGCAGTTTGTAGTGGCCCTACTTTTGGCGCTGCAGGTTGCGGGTTATATAGTATTATTTCTATGTATATTAGTTTAAAAAAACTCTTTTTCTATAACAGTTGGCTGTCTCTATAAATCTATAACACAAGCCTAGGAACAGACGACTGACTGTGAATTTTATAAGATATTTATTTGTTATTGTTATTTATTTCGACCTAGCGTAGATTGAAGGAATTGTAATAAAAAAGATGTTTTAGATAACTAGCGTTCCACAGCAAACAGAATCGCACTAACTGGGTGGTCAGTAATTTGCTAAAATACATGCAATAAAATCCTTTACCTGCATGCTTCAATGACAATTTTTAACTTACCCAAAGAATTTTAATACGATTTTAATTATACCCCGTCCGGCGACTAATGATCTTTTTGACAGCCCACGCCTATGAATTACCGTTGTTTATTTTTTGGAATAACGTACTAAAATTCTACTGTAATGTCATACTTTACTGACGATTTGATTGATTGAGTGAAGTACCCTGTGCATAACAAACAACCGCAGACTATGAAACAGTTCTTGAAATAATAAATCGATAATTAATCGATCATATGATAAAAATAATTTTACGTCATGTGATTATTGTTTCTATAAATTTAATTAAAAAAAAAGTAATAAAAATGGTATCTATGACTCCAAGATTGATTATTTGCAAGGAATTAAGTCGAAATCTTGAAATTTAATTGCAAACCAAGAATAAAGAGCAATAACTCTGTTAATTCATTTATTTATTATTTATATATTTCATTTATAATTAATAAAACTAATAAACGCATAAATAAATAATATTTTTAAACTAAATGTATTTAATTAAATCGATTGAAAGTTCTTCTTAAATAAAATCGATTATTATTTCGAATCGAATAAATAACGTGTGAGGCAGTCACTAATGTCAAAATTTCTTGAAGTGTCAAAAAGATCATTAGTCGCCGGACGGGGTATAGTGGAAGATATTTAAGCAAAATTTAAAACCAATTGGTTTTTTTCTGTTTCAGTTTGGGTTGGCGTGCAACGACTGGAAGGCAACCCTGGTCGGTACCATACACTTATTCGGCAGTATGGTGGGACAGTTAATTCAAGGCCAGATTTCCGACAGGTTATATTTCTATTGAATTCAATTTATAGGTTTAACGACTTTCCAGGTATATTCCTACTTGTGACAGTTACATTGCTTAATGGAATTCGAATGGATGTTATACGTGATTTGCGTTCACAACGTGCTTGACTAACGTACGTGCTGTTTGAAAAAAAACAATTTATATTACTATCTTTGTAGCATTGTCCAAGTATTATGTTACAACTAGCGACTCATTTACATACTCATTTTTAAATCGACTTCAAAAAATAGGAATATTCTCAATTTGACTTGATTTTTCGAATTAAAACTTCTTTACGCACGCTTGACTTGGGAAGTAAGCGCTAAGCGGGTGAATGCGTGACGAGAGCGTTACGAAAAGTGTGATCGGGCGAGGCGAACGGGAGTTGAGAGATAGATATAAGTTAGTGAAGATAGAAAAAGACAGAGTTACGTTTCGTGTGTGTGTGTGTGGTTCTTCCTGACAGGTCCGAGGGCCTGTCTGGGTGCGGGTATCCAGGCTATGCCTGCTTGCCCGGGCTTATCCTCTCCGGCAGTACCCACCACAGACCACAGAAATACTATAGACATGGTAAGGGGCGTGACGCGTGTTACCGAGCTTATGATCAGGCGATCACACTGTTAACAAACGCATCTCAGTCGTAGTACAGACGCGGGTGACGTATTTAGTGACTTAAAAAATATTAAAATGCCGTGTTGTGTAGTATTGTCGTGTCGACAAGGGAGCTAAGGTCTAAAAGTTACCCCAGGAATGATTTCCTTTCACATATAAGTAGTAATTTACTGTAATTATTAATATTTGAAAAAAAGCCAGTCCTCTACAATGATTTTGACTTACAATTCATAATTGTAACAGTAACGATATACACTGCTGGCTAACCATTACCGATAGTCTGGGAACAACGCGCGTAATGCGCAATCTATTGCGCGGCTATAGTTACGCTCGCTACGCACTAATTCTTGGAGTACCAGGCGTCAGTGGCCCGCCATATTATCGACTTTACTAGTTGAGCAACGAATGCCTAATCCGTAGTTTATCGATAAATTGAATCTTTTTTTATTATAAAAGGTTTTTCGTTCGATGTTTATTATCACGTTTAAGACATAAGTATACTATATGTACAATTCGAATTTCATTTTTTATATCCATTTTTATTAGATTTCAAATTTTAATGAGTGAATGATTTTTAAAATTCACTTCACCGTGTCTTTCAGTTTATTTCATGCTTGGCTCCTACTGTTTCATCCCGATAGTTTTTCGTATATATTTTTTTGAACCCTCAGTTTCATATTGGTTTTAATAAATTTCTGACATTTGATTAGTATCCCAACAGTTTTATAGAACTACAGTCTACAGTAATAGGAAACTACCAGTTGACTATTAATGTGAGGTATTTAATGTGTAATCAGTGAACATAGATAATAATAATTATTGAATTTTATTGAAATAATACTCGTCCGTGTTATCATTTATCGATAAATCTGCAATGTTTATCGAAATGCCCACGGCCCTAGAGACTCATCTATGATTGTAGTAACGTGTAGCAATGCGTACACGCACACTACTTCGTAGCCAATTAGGATTAAGATTTTAATGTTGTAAATTGTGTGCGAACTTTAATATAATTGTGTGGGTGTAAAAGTTGGCTACGCTGGTTCTGAAGCAAATAACGTTCGATGCCGTCTCCATATACTCCGTGGTACCCACTGCCGGGTGCTTTATTTTCGGCCCAATGGGCCGAGGATAAGCCCACCGAAGTGAGCGTTACCCTATGGGCCAGTTCTCTAATCGGTAGTTCCTCACATTCAGGTTGTTTATGCAGTCTCCCCTGCGTCGTCCTCCTCGTCGCCACTGTCACCTTCGTCGGTGTTCTGCTGCGCTTGCAGCAGGAGCTCACGAGGTAGTGGACGCCCGTCCGGCGGTCTTGCGTGCAGCGGGGCAATTCCGTGGAGGTGTACGCACGCACCTTTGTCCGCGCGAGCGAACATAGTGCGCGCTAGGTTGCGGACATACTCCTCCACGGTGGGCGTCCTGGTGTCTCTGAGTTACGTTTCGAAAGTTTGTTTATTTGATTACAGATTTGGTCGGAAGATGGCGGCAGTGTTTGCGGGAAGTATGGGAGCCATATTGGGATTAGCGAAGAGCTTTTCTACATCCTACTGGGTTTACATAGTGCTTGAGGGGTTAGAGGCGGCCATTGGTGACGCCCTGTCACCTATGTTTATGTTAAGTACGAACAACTTCATTTTTAAACATAAAAGTTACCAAAACTGAACATTTAATGATTAGAGATAATATTGCAAAAATGAAACCAGAGTGCTAAAGAATAATAAAAGCGGTTGTCAGGTTGTAATCAAAGATATCATGTTTCTTTTAATCATGTTTAACTTCCTTGAAATTAACCTTGCTATGAGATAGTCAGTCAATACTCACTAGTATTTTTTTTCTCTTTTACAGGTATAGAAATCGTCGAGAAAAAACGAGCAATACTATACCAGATGATTCTACTTAACTTCTACACGTGCGGCCAAATTATCATGCCTTTTATAGCCTGGGCGGTGCCCTACTGGCGCAACTTCCTGAGAGTTATATACGCGCCCACGCTCATTATATTGTTTTACTCCTTCTTTCTCGACGAGAGCATCCGGTGGCTATTTAGTAAAGGCAAAAAGGAACAAGGCATTAGGCTTATAGAGAAGATAGCAAAAAGAAATAATGTAAAAATCGACAAGAATCTATTGAACAGGTTAGATTACAGCGAAGAAGACACGTCGAACAAGATCAACGACCGGAAGTTGCTGATGGAGACCTTCAGATCCAGGATAATGATGCAAAGGTTCCTCGTGTGCATGGTCTGGTGGTTCACCATCACTCTCATCAACTACGGCATGATGATCAGCTCCGTGCTGATCAACGGAAACAAATACCTCAACTTCGCGCTGCTCATCATGATGGACATTCCCGCGAACGTCCTGTACTGGCTCGCTTTATCGAAGTACAAAAGAAAGATGCCATTGATCGTGTCTTTCATTGTTGGTGGAGTTTTTTGCATCTCACAACCTTTTCTGCCAAAAGGTTAGTTTTACTTTTGAAACTTATTTAATGGCTTACTTTAGATATAGGTTTAAATAATACGTTCTTAAAAAGTCATAGGAATGACATAATAAGCACAAATATACAAATAATAGCCGCATAAGTGGGAACTCGTTAATTGTGTTATCATCATAATTAATCTTATACTTTTCGCTATGTAATATAACGGCATATTCATTTAAAATTTAGACTCTCAAAAGAGTTATTTGCCTTATGAAGTCCATAAAAGTGGGAATCAATTAGTCCTATATACTTACTTACTTATACTTCGTCCACGTGGAATAGTATCAATTCTGTCATACATGATTTGTGCGAAACTTTAACTGTTTACGCAGCGGAAGCTCTCATAAGGAAAAAACCCCGATTTTGAAACATTCTTCATTGGTGCTACGCTCCTATTGGTCTTAGCATAATAATGTATAGCCTATAGACTTTCTCGATAAATGGGCTATCTAACACTAAAATAAATTTTTTTACGTGTTTTTGTAACCTAACCCCTCTTAAACAATTAGACCGATTTTTTTGAAATTTTATGAGTACATTTTAATGGGCTCATGAATGGTTTGAAGACACAATTGAACCCGATAAGTGGCACTACTGTCCGTTTGTCACATGTAATGTGTAGATGCTATTTCGGGCAGGACAACGTCTCCCGGATCCGCTAGTCAAAATCAAAATAAAAAACAGCTTTAATCAAAAAGGCGCCATGAGCACATTCGAATCGTCATTTTACAAAAGTTTTTTTAACGTAAAGCTACCACCGATTCCGAATGTAGATTCTGCAGAGAAGAATCGGCAAGAAACTCCGCAGTTAGTAATAGATAATTTTTAGGTAGGCTAAAAAATATTTTTTTACAGGCTACGCGTGGCTGGGCCTGGCGCTGTTCATGGCGTTCGAGATGCTGGCGACGTTCTCGTACAACATCGTGTACATGTACACGTCGGAGCTGTTCCCCACCTACACGCGCAACTCCATGCACTCCGTCTGCTCCGCGGTCGGCCGCGTCGGCTCGCTGCTGGCGCCGCAGACACCGTTACTGGTACTCTACTATACGTTCTCGTACAACATCGTGTACATGTACACGTCGGAGCTGTTCCCCACCTACACGCGCAACTCCATGCACTCCGTCTGCTCCGCGGTCGGCCGCGTCGGCTCGCTGCTGGCGCCGCAGACACCGTTACTGGTACCCTACTAAAAGTTTAACTGAGGTAGGGCACAGCAGGAAATTTCCTGCTCAAAATATAGAGCAGCCCGACCGGGGTAAGTAGGTACCTCGACCTTACAGAAGACCACAGCTAAATAATACTGTTTTCAAGCAGTATTGTGTTCCTGTTGGTGAGTAAGGTGACTAGAGCTCCTGGGGGGGATTGGGGATAGGGTCGGCAACGCGCTTGCGATGCTTCTGGTGTTGCAGGCGTCTATAGGCTACGGTAGTCACTTACCATCAGGTGAGCCGTATGCTTGTTTGTCGACTTAGTAACATAAAAAAAAACTATATACGAATGACTATTACGCTTACAACGCTCACTTTACGCTATTTTACCTTTTCCTTTACGTCACCGTTACCGATTCAGTCAGTCAGTTCAGCCTATTGCAGTCCACTGCTGGACATAGGCCTCCCTAACTTCGCGCCAGACATCCATTACCGATTACCACCGTTACCGATTGGAAGCAGCGATTTGGAAATATGTATGTAGAGTTGACTAGACTCAAACTTGTACATATGTATTAAAAAATTACCATGTATTTAATTTATAGAATGTACCTCCAAAGTATTACCTACACTACGGTTATGTTCAAATTCAAAATCAAAAATGACTATTAAAATAGGCTTCAAAAGCACTTTTGAATCGTCATTTTTTTTTTATGTAACTAGGTCGGCAAACAAGCGTACGGCTCACCTGATGGTAAGACCGTAGCATATAGACGCCTGCAACACCAGAAGCATCGCAAGCGCGTTGCCGACCCTATCCCCAATCCCCCCCAGGAGCTCTGGTCACCTTACTCACCAACAGGAACACAATACTGCTTGAAAACAGTATTATTTAGCTGTGGTCTTCTGTAAGGTCGAGGTACTACCCCAGTCGGGCTGCTCCATATTTTGAACAGGAAATTTCCTGCTGTGCCCTACCTCAGTTAAACAGTTCAGTTTAGTTCATTTTACAAAATAAAAACAACGATACATACATTTACAATTTACAAAGCTTATCACATATTGAATTAATAGTATATAGGTACCGCAAAGTACACTGATGATATTAGTCAAGATGTTTGCAATAAACGTTAATTCGGCCATTCTCCAATTCGGCGTTATTTGCCTAATTACCGTGACGTTTTTTATTTTTCACTGATTTGACTTAAACACATTAAAATATGAAACAAATCAAAGATACGAATTCAATAATTAATTAGGCATGTAACAATTAATTGTAGTTTTCTAGATAATGAGACTTAAAAAATTTATGAGTACGGTAATTAGAATTTTTTTTATATTTAATGTAACGGTAATTAGAAAATAACATAAAGTCTATGTAAAATATGATAAATGATAATAACACATATTAATAATTCGTTCACATATAATTATAATTAAAGCGAAAGAATTAACGATGTCCCTCATAACCATAACCTACCAATAGTGAAAAAAGACATTTTATCATTGCTATAATAAAAAAAAAATTAGAACAGTTTTGATGAATTTCTTGTTATCTCTTCTATTGACATAACGAGAAGGGTATCACGTGCACGCATGTTAGCTACTGTAGACATAGAGAGATAATACGAGTAAAGGGGTAGACAAAATTTTGTTTTGGCGCGCATGCTAGGCCTACTGACCAACGATACTATTTGCAGTTCTTTTTATCGTTGCTCCTACGCCATCTGCTGAGCTTTTGCCATGACCACTCTCTGTATAGTTCCATTCAACCACTCTTAGATTAGGAAAGTGTCACTGAAGTTATGAGATGATAGATATAAAACATTTTTTTATTTCGATATTGGCCAGTCGGAGAATCTGATATAAAATGGATGACATTTACATGAGGAGCTTCATTTTCAATGAAATTTAAGACAGGTATGCAATGACCTTCTATAAGGTCATTGCACGTATGAGATGACTCCATACTGCAACTGCGTCATGTCTATGAGTGAAGGACTCAAAGTGCAAGACTCTGGAATCACGACCCAAAATGGTTGCATCTTGGAAAATAACCAGTTGCTGATTTTATAAGAGTGAGTAAGTTTATCAGTGTGTGACGTGTGTGTGAGTAATTTTATAAGTATGTGTGAGTTTTCTTCCGGTTGTTTGGTGACATTTCGCAGACAGGTAGTATTTTTTTATCTCTTTTACTTTTATGCAGTCAGTCAGACAGTTCAGCCTATTGCAGTCCACTGCTTGGTCATAGGCCTCCCCATGTTCGCGCTAGACATCCTGAATTTCCGCAATCCTCATCTCCAGCCTACACCGGCAAATCTTACGTAGATCGTCGGTCCAACGTGCCGGAGGACGTCCCACACTGCGTTTGCCAAGACGCGGTCTTCCCTCCAGGACCCGTCTGCTCCAACGGCCATCGGTCCTGCGATACAGATGACCAGCCCACTACCACTTCAACTTGCTTATTCTGTGGCCTATGTCGGTTACTTTTGTCTCTCACGGATAGTCTCATTTCTAATTCTAACTTTCGAGAGAAACCTCAAGCATAGCCCGTTCCCATTGCACGTTGAGCGACTTTAAGCTTGTGGACCACTCCCTTCGTCAGTGTCCATGTCTCTGCTCCGTATGTCAACACAGGCAGGACGCATTGCTCGAAGACTTTTGTCTTCAAGCATTGTGGATTTTCTTTTATTGTACCTTTCTTTCTCCTTTTATTTGATTGCTGATACAAAAAGGGTCATTTTTAATTCGTTGTCGGCGTTGGTTGCGGTTCCAGTTAGTAAACAAGTATTATTTTTTCATACAACGGTAATTATAAACATATGGTAATTAGTATACGGTAATTAGAAAACGATAGATTTTCTTAAAAATGTCGAAAACCGACACAGTATGCAAATACTAGCTTATTACAACGTACGGAGGCCAAAGTACTGTCTTCATTTACATTATCAACTTGGGTCTATCTTAAAATTCAAGTATTAAACTAAGAACAACGGTAATTAGAAAAGTTTTTAACCAAGGCTACGGTAATTATATACTCACGTGCTTCATTGGAGGTACACTAACCTTATAGACATTCAGATGCTTATGGGCCTTGACCCACACTGGGGAGACGCGACGCGTACGGTAGTGATGGTCCAAATACTTTTATTTAGGGATGTACACCCGAGAACAGCAAATGTTACGGGAATTATAACTTTCCAATGGACATGCGATTACTTAATGATAATTATTTGTAGACTGGTTCTATTGAGTCGATATTTTTTTGTGCGATACACGTTACTTAATATCATTTAAAACGTTGAATGAATCAAAGTAAATCTTTACGTTATAAAAATTACAAGCAATTTTTAAGATTAAGTTGGTGTGCGGACACGCCACGGTAATTAGAGAACAGAGGTTCTTTGAACATAAGTTAAATTAATTTAGTCTTAATTACTTAAAACAGAAGCCAATATTTTTTTGTACAGCTAGATACGGATGCTTTCTAATATATATAAAAAAAATTATGATTGAATATGATAATATGACGGAGTATACAAGCCCGGACACCTAAAATTTGCTACTCGGAGAATGGCCGAATTATATAGATTTGTGGAATATACAAGGAGATTTATGGTTCTTAAATAGCAGGAATGATAATTATAATGTAATGGTAAAACGCTTCACTTACTTGTCATTATTACCTAATATCGAATTATAATCTCTTTTACACCACAGTAAAAAATTAAGCAAATTCAATTCCATAGTAGGTAATATATGTATGTAATATGGAATTTTATAGACGAAATACATATTAGGATAGGGAACTGACGCGAATAGCTGAAATTCTATGACTCATTGTAAGCAAAAATAAGTGATTCATGCCTCATTTCTCTGCTTATTACAGATCCGTAATACATAATTGTACAACATTTTTATAACAAAGTATTTATGTCGATTTGCAGATGACATATTGGACCGGCCTGCCAGCCTTAATATTCGGTGTGTGCTCATTGGTGTCGGGTGCTCTCACTCTCTTGATGCCTGAAACTGCTCGCACGCAGCTACCAGACACCATCCACGAGGCAGAGACCATCGGGAAAAGAAAATACAAGTACGATCCAGCCTCCGAGACATTGAAAGGAACCTAGACACCCTAAATAAATACGAAGACATACGGTGTAGTGATACAAGTAGCCCGTGAAACAAGATATTGAAAGCATAAAATTGATATAAAGTTATATTTTACGATGATAAAAATGTAACCATAAACGAACGTGGCTTTATAGTATGTGTCTCAAGTTTTTTTTTTTTTATTGTAGTTATAAATAAACCTATCTTCTGAGTTTTTATTGAATCGTTTCTAATATCATGGGAGATAATTCCGAAGTAGGACGGTTACGTGATACGGCTCCGACACACTTGTTACCACAATCGTTAACAATCCTTTTTATATACGTTATTAAAAGTTTTGTTGCTCCTGTTATTTCGTACTTATTTTAATGAATGCAAGAGAAAAAATTGGATGTTCTAACAGTTTCCTGTTAGAACATCCAATTTTTTTAACTAGTTAATACGCTCGCTTGCTCGCTTCAGCCTTTAGTATCTCCATGTAGGAGAAGGATCATAGCTTAATCTACCACGCTGCTCCAATGCGTGTTGGCGGATATATTCTCTACTATGAGTAACGATCGCTATCAGGAGTACAATTATGATCTCCGAGGCACGGCGGGGAGACTCACAAGGACTGCACAAACACCCAGACCACGGCAATCTCGTTGCGTAGTTGTAAAGATCTAAGCATACAGACAGCGGGAAACGACTTTGTTTTATACTATGTAGTGATAAACAAAAGTACACTGCGATTGTATAGCAAGTACTATACAGCAATTTGTCACACAATTAGCAATGAATGAGCTATAACGTAAGGCCTATGATACCATCCCTCGACGTTTGAACTTTGTGAACTGCGAGCCGTTACCGACACGCGGCGCGCGGCGGGGCAAGGTCGGCGGGCGCGTGCGCAGGTGGCCGCGTTTCAATAGGTACGCGAAAACTATCGATATTTGATTACTTTACTATACTGTCTAAAATATTTTTAAATATTAGTTTCTTTAAATTTCCATAGTCATTACCAACTATTTTACTTATACCGAACGATGCGCCATGATCACGAGCGACCGTCGATAACAATAACTCCAGTATACGTAATAGCGTGTTTATTTTTAAATATAATTCCTGTGAAGTCGGTCGTTAGAAATTCAGAGTTGCCATTTCATCTTATATCACTGCTAAAAATGGTTAAAGTTTTACACAATTCCGTAAGCAGTATGATAGAAGCGAACAATCAAGGAACAATAGCGCCGTAAAGCAAACTCTATGATACCTAACGAGGTGGCTAATAAATTCAGTTGCAAACGTCTGTCCGGTCACGATGCTGCATGGCTCTCGTCAATTACAGATCGTAACGTAACTTAGAAACTGTCTGCTGCTTTCAAATGCGATGAGAGAACGACTTGAGTCTTAAAAATCAAAACTTACTTTATTAAAGTAAGCTTTAGAAGCGCTTTTAAGTTGTGCAATAATAACGACATAGTATTTACACTAGACTTTTTAAGACACAGCAGGACATATCCTGAGGGGATTTGGGTCGACAACACGCATGCGATGCTTCTGGTATTGGAGGCGTCAAGCTACAGTAATTGTTTACCATCAGACGAGCCGTACGCTTATTTGCCACATAGTTGTATAAGAAAAAAAAACCGACATTTGGAGAGAAGAAATAGAAGTATAATTAATAATCTTTTAAATATTGCCAGAACATAATTTGATAACCATAAGCCCTGTCACACGTCCTGTGTGAAAGACGTCGGTACTAAAACCGGTAATTTTTGTCGTTTATACAATCTGAAATTAATTTAAGTCGAAATAAAAAGTTGAGCAATTAATCGGATTACCGGTAGAGACCGGGCTGATGGCCGGGAATTAAAATACAATGATAATCGTTATTTACTAGTGTTCGGAGTTGTTAAGCCTTTTCGATTCGTTACGGCCATTCGACACCGCTCAAGTTAAGTTTTTACGAGGCGAAATTCACCCGTTTGAAGAATATAGACGAAAATATTTTGTTTTATGGACTCTGTTGAGGTTCTACGTTTATTAATGATATTGCGTATAGTTTAACGACCTCTGAGTATTAATGTGTTAACAACAAATGTTGTTTATAAAGGCTGTTCGACTTCTAACTGCGTTCTTTTAAATGGTGCGTTCTGTAAGTTTTATAAATTACGTACTGCGTAAATAAATCCTAGACCATTTATAAATTTGAATTTGTTTAAATAGACAAGCTACATTCGTGGACTTGTTCTGCATCGGCTATTGCGCTGGGGTTGAGGGTTCGACCTCCGCACATGACAAACATTTGTATTGGCCATACAGATGTTTGCCGTGGTCTGGGTGTTTGTACAGTCCTTGAGGGTCTCCCCACCGTGCCTCAGAGAACACGTTAAGCCATGTGTCCCGATCGTTATCATGTACAGCTGATAACGATCGTTACTCATAGTAGACAATATATTCACCAACCCGTATTGGAGCAGCGTGGTGGATTAAGCTCCGATCCTTCTCCTACATGGGGAAATAGGCCCATGCCCAGCAGTGGGATATTACAGGCAGAAGAGTAAGCGTAAATATTGAATTAAATACTCAAACCATACACAATCAAAGTATACTTTCTTATAAGTAGCGGCGACGCTGTATCGATATACAGTGTCGCCGCGTCCCTACGCCTGCGGAGTTATGTTGACAAAACGCTCGGACACGACCCGCTAATGCAACGGCAAACCTTCGCCCGACCCGCGCTGCGAGCCACACACTTGCCTCGAAGTGGCATCGAACTTTCTTGTGAAGCTTATTATTGAATTACATTGAAGTAAAACTTCTGGTCTAAAGCACACTCGATTTTTTTGTCATCTATACTTAATATAATAAAGCTGAAGAGTTTGTTTGTTTGATTGTTTGTTTGTTTGTTTGTTTGAACGCGCTAATCTCAGGATCTACTGGTCCGATTTGAAAAATTCTTTCAGTGTTAGATAGCCCATTTATCGAGGAAGGCTATAGGCTATGTATCATCACGCTAAGACCAATAGGAGCGGAGTCCACGCCGACGAAGTCGCGCGCAGAAGCTAGTTTTTGTATAAAATGTAATTTAATAAAAATTAACGAGTCCTTAAATTCGCTAACGTCTGAAATTCTCTGACGATGACTGATGCAATACGATTATTTATTGAACATATCATGTTCAATGTTGATGTCACTAACTGCCACGTGTTACGCTAAATGATTCAGGTGCGCAAAACAAAAGTTAAATTCAATTTAAATTTCAAATGTTAGATATCAATCAGCCTTTTATTATTTCCCTTGTATTGTTATAAAATGTATTACACGTAATACGTACCTACACACAATAGCCAATGATTATTTTTTATAAAATTGTGGTGAAAAATCTAGCAATAATTTAATAAGGAAGTTAGGGTTATATGTTTGTTTCAAGTGATTAATCACTAGAACTAAACTCAAAAATCACTAGAAAAAAAATTGGTTGTCTGTAAAGTTGGTTTCCGGACGATAGTTTAACGTGACAACGTTTATAACAAAACATTTCCTCGGACGCAGGCCAATCGAGTGGAAGAGAGATAGATGCGGCGCAAGCGAACAATGAGCGTAACGCTACAATGAGTCATCCTTTTTCGTGCATGCAGCCGGTATTCATCGATTTATTAGACTTGTCAAAAACGAAGCATACTTGAAACGTTAAGTTACGATATGTAAAAGCTACGTTATTCCCGAGTGTTATGAGTAATGTTTTCAAAGCATTGTGGTTGTATTATTTAACGCCCAGTAAAGTCGACACTTTTCAGGTTGCTTACTATAATATTCTAAAAACTTTAAATATTGTCGCAAAAGAAAAAAAATATGATATTGATACTTCAGTTACATACCATACCATTTCCATTATTTTTTATTCTAAGGTAAGTGGGTCCCGTCCTTCCCCAAATATTGAAGAAGCAAACAAATTATATAAGAAACGATTGTCTCCTCGAGTGCACGCAACAGTTACTGAGTTACATAGACCATCCGAACATACCCAGATGTTTGAGACGAGGAACTGTTTGCTCGAGGGATACAGATGTTGTGAATTTTACACTTCATTGAAATAATACGTGACCGCTCTACAAAATTTTTAATATACATAAAGAGTCCCTTTTGTTAGTAAGGAATTTTTCAGCCAACCCGCTCGCGATTTACAATAATTATAAGTAGATACTCAATCAATTTTAACCCTTTAGCAGATGGGTAAAGGTTGTCTCTATCTTTATCAACAATTGATGGAAATTACTCGCGACAAATCCAGCTCTGTGGTCACCAATCCGCCTGCCCAGCGTGGTGAATATGGGCAACACACATGAGCTCACGCCATTTTTGGCGCGAACTTGTGGAGGCCTATGTCCAGCAGTGGACTGCGATAGGCTGAAGTGACTCTTCATAACAAAAATAAGTACTTCTCTTTCTCACTGTATAATAACAAATTATTTGGAAGCATCTGTCGTTTCGTAGAGAGACGCATTCTAAGTTAAGAAATTCCAGACAGACTCACGAACGGCACCCAGGGGCGTGATTTTACTTTCCTCTTTCGAAATTACTAATTTATATTCAAGTAAAGTAGAAAAGTTAAGAATAAAAGTATAAAATGGTCCATCACTATAAAAAAAGTAAAAATTCTATAAAATAAATAAAAATCACGACAATATTTGCTTAAAATTCTATGGTTAAATTGTGTTGTTTTTTTTTTCTTTTTTTATATCTCATAATCTAATATGTATAAAAGTTTGTTATTAGGAGTTTTTAGGTTTTTGTTTGTTTTTTACATATATAAATTTTAAAATAGATGAAACCGTCCTTTAGCATGCCGTGGCAACTTATAAATGAAACAGCACTTAGCAAATAATTGTTAACATTTTTAGTAACTTTATATGTATTAGTGTATGTTTTGTAAGTTGTCATACAAATAAAATAAAATAAAATAAAATAATAAAATTACCAGGTTCATTATTGTCACATACATCTGTGTATAATAATCGAAGAGTTTTCTTCAATTTGTCCCTCTGTCTGTATGTTAGCTATGAGGCTGTAGTTATTAAATAGATTTAATTAAAACTATTTACGATTTAAGTCCCAGCGAACTAGGACGCTGGATACATTTTATGAAAACATTTAGCGCAGTTCTCTTAGTAGTACGAAAGACAAAATGTGTTATAGATATAAAAAGGTTGATATAAAAGATATTTTAGTCTAAGCACACAAAGCAAACATGGGCGATTCTTCCATTTGGTATAAAGACGCATTTGCCTCTATCTCAACTACTCTCATCTACGTGTCTATCACATATGAATACTGTGAGCGATCGGATTTCAGAAAAAAGGCTTACAATTTGAGAGCAATAATATTCGTCACAGTCCATTTCCTCCGAGGAGATTACAGGCTATTAACATTCCGAGGTACATTCCGAAAAAAACTCAATCGTTTTCGAGCTTATCTTGTTAATGAAATTACATGCATGAAGAATTCGTAACTTATTTCAAATGAAATTTTAATTATTTTTGAGCAATTTATCCAAGTGGATAAGAACCAGCCTTGTAAACAGGATAGGTGCATATTTTTCATATAATATTGAAGAATTAATAATATAACGTCTTCCTTTGATAAGATGATTCATAATACTTAGTGACACATCTTTAATCTCATCATCTTTCATCTTTTTTCTCGAAAAACTTATCTAAATAGTCTCGTAAAAGTTTCCAGGAAATGAATGGTTAGCTTTGAGAAGTTTTACTCTCGTTAAGTGATCTGCAGTATTCTCTTACTTTATTATTGTACAGCCGTGAAGACACTTCATAATTTTTGTTTTAGATAGTTTTTGTATTCTGTTGTTCATTTGTGTTAATGACCTTTTTATACATTGATCTAAAGTATTCATAAATGTCAGCGGAAAGAGGTAGGATTGGAACAGCAGAATAGGAAAGAACACTTATTCTTCTAATACAGCAGTGGTTATACTGTTGGTCATTGTGGTAGAAATCTAATTGTGGAGATGCAACACCCCACTGCTTTCTCCAGAAAGTGGCCTATGCCCTATTTTTGTAAAAGGAGCTATTCCAACAATGCCATCAATTTAATTAGAAGCATAAAGAAACAAGTTAGGTGTACATAAAATAGAATTTTTACGCGTCTACGATGCCCATGTCTACAATCGAAGACGACAATTTCAAACCAATCAATAAAAAACTTAAGAAGCGATACGAAGTTAATAATTTACGTTTTTTATTTCTAATGTTTGATAGATTTAAAGTTTTTAAAAAGAGTGGCCTTTCCGAACTAAGAGCTGATTTATTTTAGAGATAAGGTAATTTGGGCCCTTCCTAATGCTCCTCATGGGCGAGAGCCTGCGACCACATTACCGGAGATAACCCCAGCTCGCTAGACGCGTCTTTATCGACACATCCGTGTCACTAAGTTGATTATGAATAAAACTGTCTCTTAAGTGTTCAAAGTAAAGGCTTTCCGGATAACTATATTTTGTTAATAAAGAGAAATTGAATTTGGAACTTTATCTTTACACTTAATAGTAATTTATAACCAAGCATCACCTTGACTGAGGAATTTCGTTTCGGATTATTTTATCCTCAACTGCTACACTCTCATACCGATAGAAGCTTTTTAATTCTCACGCAAAGAAAAAAGTATAAGTTTTTATCAAATAGGAGTTTTAAAAAACTTAATACAATTTTCTTAGATTATTTCACTTATGGCATGTTGAAAAATTGAATTATCGAAACTTTGACAAAAGCTTTCATTGATTCAGTTTTGTGAAACAAGTATGTCAAGATGATATGATCAAGAACAAAAAACAATATGAGGTTTCTTTGTTTTCCGTATTACATGTGATATTGGTAAAATCATTTAAGCTATTATAGAACTAGTAAAATCTGTACTGAAACAAAAATATGAGCTATAAGCTACAATCTAAATGTAACATTTGTGGTATTTGATAGTAAATAAAAACCGGATAAGTGTGAGTCGGACTCGCGCACCGAGGGTTCCGTATAAACAAAATTATTAAAAATATTTTTATTATAATTATGATGTAACTAACTAAAAAATTATGCTCTTCGCAATTTTTCCTTTATCTGTGCTATAAGACGTTGCTTCTTACCAAAATTTAAGATTCTGAGTTCACGGGAAGTACCCTGTAGGTTTTGATTCCCTTGCGAGTGTCGAATATTTGCAGCATAAAGGGCTGCATCTTTTAAATGCGCTAACTAGACTTGAGTATTTGATATGAAATTCAGCTTGAGAAAAATGGTCTTGACAGACAGACGGACCACAAAGTGATACTATAAGGGTTCCGTTTTTTCCTTTTAAAGTACGGAACCCTGAAAATATCCGATCGCTATTTAGTCGCGGTCGTATAATATTTAGAAAACGATTCATTTTACGAGCCATAAAATCACGAACAAGACTTATTCTAAAATTTCACATCATTAACATCAATGGGATAGTTAGCGGTTGTCTTCTAGTCGCGTGCAGTACGTGTGTCCTGCACCATGTGCAGCCGTCTGCATCACCATACTCGAGTACAATCTCACTAATACGAACAATTACTTAATAGGACACTTCCTTTCTTCCCTATTAAGAAAGTAAAGATTACATTAAACTTAATTCTGTTTAATAGAATCACGACATTTTATTATCCAAACGTAAATTAAGACATAATAGCAACTGGCCTTTTTTATATACAACTACATCGGCAAACAAGCGTACGGCTCACCTGATGGTTAGCGATTACCGTAGCTTATAGACGTCTGCAACGCCAGAAGCATCGCAAGCGCATTGAATTTGCCGACCAGACCCTCCCCCAGGCGCTCTTTGGCCTTTGCATATCTTACAATACAACTAACTAGGTACTGTATTAACTGTAGTTCCCTAAAATTCATACTCAAATTTTTAAAAGCCTCAATATCAAGCGACTTTCTGTTATTACTCCAGGAATACTACTATTATCCAGGTGTGATGGACCCAGAACAATATTAAGATGAGAACTTTAAGATAAAACTTTTTGAGTAAATTATTAATATGTATTTGTTTATAAGTACAGCTATGAGTTAATTATTGGTATAGATTGGCGCGTATTGCTTGAAACGTAAACAACATATTTGGTCTATTTATACATTGTTTTAAAGTGGTCATTTACAAAGATTTTCACAGTTAGCACAACCTCACAGCTTGCAAGTAATCAATGGCTCAGCGGCGCGACGTCCAGCGTCAAACTCCTCAATAAATCAAAGATAGCACTAAAGATTCCTCCCGCAACGCTCGCGGCCGTGTTTCACACCAGTCAGCCACCCTTGTAATTTCAGCTCATAACTCTTTGCGCTTCCTCATACCTTCGATTGCGGTATTTATTGCAAGTAGCTCACGTTGAACGACTTCATTTTTAACCGACTTCAAAATAGGAGGAGTTTACTCAGTTCGACCGTATATTTTTTATTTGTGTTAGCGGATAACTTCGTCGTTTATGAACCGATTTTGCAGATTCTTTTTTTTTAGGAAGGGGAATATCCCAAGGGTATTACCATGATAAGGAAACCAGGATCTGATGATTACATTCTAGATAAATCGAGGGATATCTTCGAAAATCGTAGTGGCGACTAATGCGTTTGTTAATTCTTTCGTCCAATTACGTTTTATTGCTTGTCTATGTATCTAATTGAAGTCGGTTTTTTTCGTTTGCTAGCAAACACAATTATATACGATCTTACAAAGGTCTCATCTTACACAGACTGATACCTGTTACACGTTCATTCGGACGATTCTTTATGTCAGAATATAATAAAATGTGAAATACGTTTCATTATGTTCTGAATTGATAAATCACTAACTGCGAGTATTTAAAACTTTTACGCCAGTCTATCCATGGTTGACAATATTGTTGCTATAATGAACGTCATTAGCATTAGTTCAATCATAACTTATTCATAAAACATAATCAATGTAAAAATTGACACGACTGAGACAAATGGCTTGCAATTGGTGTTTCTGGATGAATCATATCTATATAATTGAAAAAGGATAAACGTAAATAAATAGATCTTCAACATCGCTTTTAACAGATTATTGATATTAAAATATTATTGTAATTACAATTTGAACTTGAAGGAAAAACATCCTTGAATATTTCCTAAACCTTTTACCAATAAATCGTCATCTAAAAATAAAAATAAATAAAATAAAAAAGCCTTTTATTTCTTGCGGATTTAAGACAAGTAGATACAATACATTTAACAGAACTAATTTTAATTTCTTTTTCTTTTTTCTACATTTCACATCGTCATCTATGGTTGGAAATTGGAATATTTTCAATTCAAGACCGTGTAACTTTAACGTTTTATTTTAATTGAAACGGTTCACTCTCGGCCGGTTCGCACTCCGCGATGTAGGCACCAAACTCTTCATCACTCGAGTCCACAAATATATTCAATTACAAGAGAATGTAAAAAGACAAGTACCTTCGGTCGTGTTCATTTGTATACGAACTCCGAAGCGGAACAACTAAGTACAGTCCCTTGGTTTGTGACAGTTGTAATCAATAATATGTACCTAATGATAACTCGTTAAATATCAACCAAATTGACCGTAACTATTAAAAACACGTAATCTTTAGAGTTTGTTTTAGTTATAAATAACATTTATCTCGTTATATTTCTAATTATTTTAAATGCCTTTTAGTGTTTATCTCAAGAACACGTTTCCTGGCCACTTTATTTCTCGACACGATTTACATAATTATGTTATAATGTAACGAAATCGTTTCAAGAGTTAGAGTGCAGTCGTTTTCTAATTCACATCGTGTGGACAATAAAGGCACCTTCCATTCTTTTATTTTATCCGCTCAATGTTGAGCCTTTATCTCATTCAGCTAAAGAACAATAATACGCAGTCGAATCATCGCTCGCTACTGGTGTCGAAACATCGTCAATAAACACAATCCCCTGAGTGAGTATAATGAATATTCGTGGTGACTGCAGTCGGGAGCGCGGCGCCGGCGATCTGCCGCGTCACGTCAGGCTTCGTGACTTGCGAGATCTTTCTGGACGTTAGAATAACTTTATCTTAAACACACATCCATATTTTAACACTCGTGAACAGATCGAGTGAAGATATATTGATTTTTTTATGTTTATTTTGAATGACAGCTTCAGTAAAACTCATCATAATATGTGACGGATTAGCAGTTAACAGTAAATTTAATATATAGAGCAGCGTATTTACCTGATGGAAACAAAACTGGGTTTTTTCATATAACTTGGTCGGCAAACAAGCGTACAGCTCACCTGATGGTAAGCGATTATCGCGACTTCTGGAACACTAGAAGCATCGCAAGCGCGTTGCTGACCCTATCCCCAATTCCCCACAGGAGCTCATATCACCTTACTCACTATAGGGACACAACACTGCTTGAATACAGTATCATAGCTATGACCATCGGTAAGGTCGAGGTACTACCCCAGTCGGGCTGCTCTATATTTTGAGCAGGAAATTTTCTGCTGTGCCCTATCTCAGTTAACACACACACGCACACACACACACACACACACACACGCACACACACCACAGTCCACAGTCGAATGAGTATTGCATAAATAAGATTGGGAAGACAAAAAATCACTCACAATATACTTAGAACACGCACTTAAGTTTTCCATTTCAGAACAATAATACCCATAAAAAATTCAATTTATTTTCGACTGACACAAAAAATAACCGCATTATTTCGTTGAGTTAATTAAACAAATGACATACTTTAATTAAACTAAATGTTATCGATTAAACGAAGACTCAATCAATCAGTTAGCGAATCAGTCCGACCGAACGTAAAGATGAGAGCATTAACTCCACCGAATCATATTCAAGGCGAGCCACTATGTAGAGAGATCACGCGAACAGTCTAAACTCTAAACGGTTGTCAATTAAAATATTTCCGCGTAAATGCTCGAGACTAGGCGCATTTATAACGAGCGCGATGGCGTCTGGTTCTGTCAAATGTAAAGATAAATCGGCGTGTGTTTGAATAGATTTTCACATAAATCACAAATTTACGAAATACTCAATGTGTTTTATATTGACAGTTGTATTACACGTGTCTACTTTTGAAGTAAAACTTCTTTACGCACGCTTGACTTGGGTAAAAAGCTGGGGAATGCGTAACGAGAGCGTTACGAAAGGTGAGATCGAGTGAAGCGAACGGAAGTTGAGAGGGAGATATAAGTTAGATGGAGCTAAAGAAGTTTTACTTCAGTCGTGTGGTCTAAAGCACACTCGTTTTTTTTTTCTTATTTTAACTATAAGTATGAATTATGTGAGTTGTGATTAACAAGTCCTTAAATCAGAGCACAGTATATTCAAATAATTATACAACATTCAATAAACTTGTATTGCAAGCAAAAGGTAATCGAAGAATTTCATATACTTAATAATTTTTTCAAGATCAAAATCCTATTTTACATTCGTATATCGTTTTCCTTGTTGAATTATTGCTATGTATCTAAGAAATATATGGTAGTAGAATCTAGACAATATTTTAATATCACCAGCCGATATCCGTGAATGCGTCCGATTTGATTGATTACTACATATCTTTACATATATTAACATTGTGTATATTTTTTGCACAAGGAAAGAACGTTACAGTAAGACCACAATCTTATTTGAAACTAGCGACCCGCCCCGACTTCGCACGGGTCCAAAAACTATCAGCGTTCCTCTACTATATTATGAATATATTATACATATAAACCTTCCTCTGGAATCACTCTATTTACTAAAGTAAATCGCATCAAAATCCGTTGCGTAGTTTTAAAGATCTAAGCATACAGACAGCGGGATGTGACTTTGTTTCATACTATGTAGAGATACATCACAACTAAACGTGTGCTTATGTGTTATCATTTATCGTCGTTCCGTAAAACTTTAACAACCTTTTATTAAACTAGTTCTGTGTACAGCTTTGCGCGTTTTCCATCCCTTCATTACAGCTACATAATTATGGGATACTTATGCCCACGTGAGCTGCACGATTAAATTTCTGTACGTTCGTATTTAGGTACCTGTAGTGTTTTTATCTTATATATATATATATATATATAAATCAATTGCTGTTCGTTAGTCTCGCTAAAACTCGAGAACGGCTTAACCGATTTAGCTAATTTTGATCTTGAAATGTTTGTGGAAGTTCAGGGAAGGCCTAAACAGTAAGAAACATACAATAATATGTAACGGAAAATACTAAAAACGACGATTTAATTTTCCAATACAAAATGTTCCTAGCGGGGAAATTTAAAGTCTTTTGTCAAAAACGTTGTCAATTGGTTGTCAAATATTTATAGGTGCATTCAAAAAGTATTTTGTGTATATTTTTCACAAATATACGTAGGTGATACGAAGTTCACCGGCCCATCTAGTATTGAAATAAAAATAATTCCTTCACCCAAGGGGACTTGGCGAAATTTTTAATGATTAAATATCCATTGCCCATATTATAAACTCGAAGTGTGCCGAGTTTTGTTTCGTTTTAATTTATTATAGACAATCAAACAATAGTATAGAAGTATCTCTTTGGCTTCAGTATTGAATGTAGAGTTGTCTCAAAAATCTTTTAAAAAGGCTTTACTGAACTGAATTGGACTGATTATATTTTTATAATAAGTATAGATGAAGATAGAGCAATATGTTTCAAATAAGATTCAAAAGGATTAATTGAAATCAATTAGTTTGTCATTTCATTCAATTTAGATTACTTAATTGAAATTCGGTAGTTTTTCTGTTTTTATATAGGTACATTAAAGTCGCCAACATTTTCTATTAAGACAGACTTCTGTACATATTGATTTGAACACACGTGGATAACCAACAGTGTAATGTGAAGTTAATTGCGAGGTGTTAATTTATCTGCTCATTGAACACGATCACTAAATACCTACTACAAATCACTCAGTCATGATCGTGGCCAACATTCCAAGGTCCTGTCATGATCACATGAATATTTGTAAGTTAAGTATATATACATAAGAACAATGTAATTCAAGCTAAAGTCAACATCAGGCCTTGACTGGTCGACTCTGACGCGACGAGTTTTTGTCATCGACGAGACTGGTGATCTGTGACTGACAGCCGACAGGTGCGGGTTCGAATACAATGACGATTTTTCTCTTTTTCAAGGATCATTGTTTTTTGAAATCTCGACAAGTTTAACGATACATTGCGTAACAAGGGTTTTAATTTTGGGTTCATTGCTTGCTAGGTTTTGTAAGAGACTCCGACTAGGTTTTTTTAACGCATCATCGGCTTCATTGATTTAGAATTCGAAAGAGATTTATTTGTACTTTTTAACAGTAAAATATAATTATCCTATATATATAAAAGAGATTTCCATCCATTAACTCATCACAATATCTCTGGAACTGGCCTTACGGCGTAGAGACTTGAAATTTGGTAGGAATATATTCCTTTCGCCAAGTAGAGGTCAGCTAAGAACGGATTTTACAAAATTTCACCCACAAGAGGGGGTTGCGGGGGTTAATAACATAAATGGCAAAACAACGTTTGCGGGGTCAGCTAGTAATATATACCTATATTTCAATGAAGTCAAAATGTTTCAATTAAATATTCAAATTATTGCTTAATTTGATTTGAAAGTAAATTTATCGAGACTGTGTACACAGCCGTACTGAGTCAATATTTGCTCGTGGTTCTCCGCCCATTGCGTTAACTAAACAACTCAAGTAGTATTAACCTTTATAACAGAAATTCAATAGTTATTTATTTATTACGAAACGAATAAATTTCCTCCATCTCGGGTATAAATACGTCGTTTATCCTTGTTTTGGCGAGATGCAGGAAACTTGAAAGTTGATCAAAACTAGCTCCCGTACTTTACAAGCGAAGTCAGACGCGCGCCAAATAGACTCTTGTGTTCAATTAAGTCTTAACGGATACGAAATAAATTAAATTCACAATACTATGCACTGAACTACTCAATCTAAACATATACGTAGAGAACGATCTTTAAATGTTTATATACGGCATCTCCGTGTGAAGAGTTCGAGATAGGTGTGATATTCGAAGACATTCGAAAGCACTTTCCCTCAGGACGCTGCAGCGCAGTGCGTGCATCGCGGAAGACATCGAGACGAATCAGATATAATCGGTAATTACCATCAGTTTATTCGCTACGACACGAACAGTGGCGCCGGCCGTCGCACCGACCGGTCAACGCACCAAGATGAATCTCTTCATCCGCGCAGCTGCAGCCTGTCCCGCACTCTACATCCTCGCCACTCCACTCACGGAACACGACACTCATGAGATCACAGCCACACGAGGACACTCGCGGCTTCAAACTGTAATTGTTAGAGCGGTTGCGTTCAATTGCGCGATAGTCGCGGCGCATGCGCGGTGACGTCGTCCGGCAGCGGTGGTCGCGCGCGCACTGCCTCCCGCCTGCTCACTTGCTCGCCTGCTCACCTGCTCTCCTGCTCCGCTCCTTCGCAACCTCCACGGAAGCTTTTTGCGCAAAGCTCCAGTACCGAGAAGAGATAAAAGTAAAATCGGCCGCTCCCACGCCGCGCCGCGCACTTCCAACTGATATCGGACATTTGCAACTGTTTATGCTTTAGTAAACACTTCGTTTATATCCCTGTATATGTAATAGCCTATATTTATACCGGATCATGCACTCTAGTTTACATATATACATTATTCACAAAAATTAATAAAAAATGAAATAAGTAAGTTTCGTATAAAACATTACCTACAAACTTTTTTGAAACCTCTTTGATGTTTAAAAATTAAATGAAAGTACATAATAAAATAAATATTCATTAATAATGTGTTGCATCAGGTGTTAAAACATCGATGAACAGTAGAAATTTGTATAAACGAACATGGCATGTAAAATCTATACTAAAATGTAATGTGTAGCGATAAAACTTTCAACGACAAGGTGCATGTTACACGATACAATTTGTGGATTTCTTTTGTCCGTACGTCCGAAATAGTAAAGAGAGTTATGCTTTTCGGACGGATGTATGTATGTTTTAATATATGTGATATTAGCTGTAGGCTAAACTGTTTGTGGGTTTTCCGATTTGCGGATGTGAGTTGTTATTGTAATAACGTAATTTAGATCCCTGCTTATAATATTATAAATGTGAATGTAAGAATGTGCTGTGTGGTTACGGCACTAAAGAATGTAGCCACCCCCTCTCTTCCCGTGGGTGTCGTAAGAGGCGACTAAGGGATAACACAGTTCCACTACCACCTTGGAACTTAAAAAGCCGACGGATGGCGGGATAACCATCCATACTGGCTTTGAAATACACAGACCAAAGACGGGCAGCAGCGTCTTCGGTGCGACAAAGCCAGCCCTACGGTCACCAACCCGCCTGCCCAGCGTGGTGACTATGGGCAAAACACATGAGTTCGCGTCATAATGTCGGGCGCGAACTTGTGGAGGCCTATGTCCAACAGTGGACTGTGATAGGCTGTAGTGGAATGTAAGTTTGTTTGTTACGCTTTCACGCGAAAACTACTCAACCGATCGTCATGAAACTTTATAAGTTTATACACATATTCTTGGAGGTATTAGAAGTAATATAGGATACTTTTCAGTAAAAAAACCTGTGTGGTTTTATGAAACCACGGTAAAAGTGAAACTTTTTTTTTACATTATAGACATTTAACTAAAAAAATTTGGAATAATTTTCCATTAAGTATAAAAATCGCTTTATCAATCTTACTGCGCGGCCGACGGTCACGCGACATGCAACACACAGACTAAAAAGTTTGAGACGATGTAATAAAAGTTTCACTTTAAAAATCAATGCGAACAAAGGCGCCGGTAAAAATTAGTATTATATATTTGTATTCTATATTGTAGGAATGAAAATACTCCAAATTCGTCGACTGTGTCAGAATAACCAACCAGAAAGGACAACAACTGTTAAACTTTGAATGTCATTTGCAATGAAATATCGGAAAAAGTCGGCTTTTTATTTGAGTTTTATGTTGTTTTTTTTTAAATCTATACTAATATAATAAAGCTGAAGAGTTTGTTTGTTTGTTTGTTTGAACGCGCTAATCTCAGGATCTACTGGTCCGATTTGAAAAATTATTTCAGTGTTAGATAACTCATTTATCGAGGAAGGCTATAGGCTATATATCATCACGCTAAGACCAATAGGAGCGTAGCGCCAATGGAGGATGTTTCAAAATCGGGTTTTTTTCCTTTTGAGAGCTTCAGCTGCGTAAACGGTTAAAGTTTCGCACAAATCATGTATGACAGAATTGATCCTATTCCACGCGGACGAAGTCGCGCGCAGAAGCTAGTAATTAATAAAACTAGTTACAATGTGAGAACATGTGTGAATGTAAACAGCGCGTTGATTTACATCACAATGACGACACAGTGACGTATCGCGACACTGCTCCGATACTCCGATACAAGTCGTTCAATTTACATAAACGTCCGCCAACTTCAAACCATTTCTAGACTAGAAGAACACGCGGCTTTATCTGCTAATTTATATATTATAGGAGGTTAGGGTAATAAGGATAAACGCGGTGGTAATAAAGATGTTTAATACACCAACAAACACTGAGTGAGAATTTTTACTATGAATAATATCATATATGTCAACAACAGAAGAATTGTTCATGGAGTTTACTCCTTAAGAATCGATTTTCATATAAGGCCCCCAGTATGAAAAAAATATGAGGTGTAAAATCTGTTGGACGAATGACCTCGTTACGTTTTTTTTTTACGTTTTACGTTTTTTTTTTTTCGTTTCGTCGGTAATTCTTTTTTTTTATTGTCTGGACATAGTTCCTATGAAAGAAAGTCGAAAAAAATTATATAATTTTTATTTTTTATAAATTAAAATATATATTTATTATTTTTATAATAAGTACACGGAATATGTCGTCTTCAAAAACCGTTATTTCAGAGGTTCTTTCGTCAGAATTAGCTTAAAAATTTATTTTTTAATTAGCAGTCTGCTGCACACCGGTTCAAACTAGAAACTCTACATTCCTAAAAACTGATTATTTTTTCTGTACTTGACGTTTACTTGTACGCAGTATGTAGGTAGTGCTGATTCAGACTATGACGACAATATAAGAAACTGTTTTCTTGTTAGCATGAAAGTCACTAGTTCACTTACAAACAAACTAGCATTAATGATGTCGATACTTGAGAAAAAATTAAATTAAATATTGAAAAAAATAACATACTTAAGTCAGGTTATGTGCGTTTTAAAATCTAATTAAAATTAATCCTTTTTCTAATAACACAAAACCGAACATTAAAACAAAACCGAATGAAGCAACATAAGTTTTATAAAAAAATAATTTGTTAGTTTAAATGTAGATACAAATGTTTCCTACGGTATTTCTTCTCAAGACAAATCACTGAAGCGGAGATAAGATCTCGTTCATCTTATAAGATTCCTTTCAAATGCATAAAAAAGTAAGTCCTAGTCCGGTCTCCCGTTCAAAAGGTTCCGTACCTCTCGAGTGTCAAATAAAAAATATTTATCATTGCATTGACAGAGTTAAGAGATCTAGAATGGACAGAACAGAAATCATTTCTAGCATTTGAACCATTCCTCCAATATCTAATATTACATTATTACAATATCTTGTTATCAGCCTTAGTAAGAAATACGTATACTTACTGAGAAATTTTCAAATGTCTACATAATATGGTTCCAAAGATTCTACGAAAGCTCTACAGAAGGCTTAGTGCACTTTATATACAGAACTCTAAAATGAATATTTTTTCCAACCTCAGTAAGATATCGGTTCTTGCAGACTTATTCCTCATTTGGCACACACGGCCACAACGTTAAGATATTAGTAGTTGAGCCGGACATATTACTGAGTGAGTTATTATGAGAGCTTCGACGCCATACATCATACAGCTTTGACTTAACAATTACTCGATTTATCACCTTACCGATCCCCCTACCGGTCGCCCGACTGGTCGAGCGACTGATCAAACGACATTTTTATGACGGAATACAGGTAGTGCTAATTGGTGGCACTACAAAAGTAAAATTATGAACACGTTGCGATCGAGGACGCGATAAGACCATTTACGTGCAAAATTACGATCGCAAGCTAACAATAAAACATTTATATTACTTGGCTTATAAAAAATTGTTGCGCTAATAAGTTTTATACTACATACATATTATGTATCAAGCAAGTTATGTATCTACCACTGGAGTTCCTCAGGGTCATACCCGTTTTACGTCTTATAACTTTTTGTTAGTGTACGTTTCTAGTGGCAAAAAAATGAGTTAAGAAATTTTTGATTATCGATTTTAATATGTTACAATAACATTGTGTCCTTTTTAATATTCTAATGAAGAATAGTCAACTTTACGTGATTTAAAATTTACAGCAGTTGTACGAACACGAACACAATTTATTTTGTTACACGTTAGCGTAAGTAATAAATATTTATGGATCGATGGTAAAGTGAAAATTATTAAAGAGAACACGATATGAATAGTGATTGATCTCGAAGTGAGAACAAAAGCTCTACTGCCTTCGCATTAGCTTAAATATTAATTATTGACTTACTTTTCGGTTCTTCCAAATTACAGTAGTAGCTTTAAGTTGACTCACGATCACGATCGCGATTCATTTTTCCATTTAGAAGAAGGATTGGAGCTTAATCCACCACGCTGCTCCATTGGGGGTCGTTGTATATATTTCCGACTATGAGTAACGATCCCTATCAGATGTCTATGATAACAACCGGGGCCGATGGCTTACCGTGCTCTCCGAGGCAAGGTGAGGAGACCCATAAGGATAGACATCCAACTCGGAAAGAAATATTTACATAAATAAAAATATCCATCTTGAGCGGGAATCGAACTCGCAAACCGCCGGTGTTTAGGCACCTTCACGAACAACTACACCAGAGCGCCTGTTAAATTGACTATAATTATATTACTATAACCTAACTGAATAATTTTTTGAAGTTATAGTTCTTTTTGTGCTTACAATTATAAGAGTAAATTTTTACGATACGCGCGCACACCGTCACAAAAGAACCGACACGCTAAAGTTAGCTAGTCAACGAAGAAGTTAGCAACGTGAAGATAGCTAGCCAATGAAGATAGCTAGTCAATTTTTTACATGCATACATAAGTACATACACACTTTTTTCATTTGATTTGTTTGGCTGGTTTTTAAATGATAATAAATTGTTAAGAAATGGTTTGAATAAAACTATATACGTATCCAAATACATGTATTTATATAGTGTCGTACGAGTGTCCGCGGTGTCCACTCTACAATAACTATCTCGACCACTGTTCATAGAGCCTGCGACACCGCGGCCCAGTTGACTTTCTCTCGGGAGAGCTTCCACAAACATGGTTTACAATAAGCAGGGACAGGCGCAGCTTACGAGTTCATTATACGTTGTTAAATCTACTCGAATGATAAATGTCTTGCTTTGTATTTAAGTATTTTGAAATGTTAGTAAAAGTTAATAAAATAAAATAAAATTTGACACTCTGTATACCTTATTCTGGCGAAATAAATAAATAAAAATAAATAAATAATTTGAGTGTTACGAACATATGAGTTTATTTTATTGTCGAAATGGAAGCTTAAGTGAGGTTATCTGTCAAATAAGTTTTCGATAAGTTCACTGGAATATTGATTTAGTATAAAAGTTTGTTCATGTTCTAATAATTTTTATATAGATGCATTAAAATATGCTTTGATACTAACATCTTTCTAGCATGTTTCGGCTCTTATAGTTAAGACTTGCTTAGGTTTTCTTTTACGCAATGTTATAACGGTTCCCCTTTTTAAGCGACTTCCAAAAAAGGAGGAGGTTCTCAATTCGACAGTTATGTTTTTTTTTTTATGTATGTTAGCTCAGAACTTTTGACTGGGTGGACCGATTTCGATCAATTTTGTTTTAATTGAAAGGTGTTGCGTGTCATGTGGTCCCATTTTAATTTAATTGAGATCTGACAAGTACTTTTACAGTTATATCTAATAATGCGTATTTACGTGACTACTTTTTCGTCGACCTACGTTATATTATACCGCATAACTTTTTACTCGGTGTACCGATTTCGATGATTCTTACTTTAATCGAAAGCTAATACTTGTCTTGTAGTATTGTTTAAATTAGATCGAAAACTGATTACAACTTTTTAAGTAATCTTTAATAGCGCGTATTTACTTGACTATTTTTTCGTCTTATTACGTTGTATTACTTGTCGATGTAATTGAAGTCGCTTTTTTTTCGTTTGCGAGCAAACACAATTATGTGACCATCCAATTTTCCCAATTTTCTTTGCTGCAATGTCAGACATCAGATAGGTATTAGACTGTAGGTGTGGCAGCACAGTAGCGAAACACCTGAAACAAGAGCCAGCGCCAACCACGCGTGACAGCTCCTTGCAGCCAGGACGCGTCGCTACCACAACATTATTCACTTTACGCCTCGTGGAACTTAAAACCGACGCACCAGTGTTAGACTTTTTTAATTCTATATTAATACTAAGAAGTTAAGCTGATACAGTCCTGTTAGAACATGTGCATATCTAAAGTTTCACGTATAAATTGTCTCTACAATTCATACATAATGAAGGAACATGGTTGCGTCGGTAAAAAATCATACACCCAACAACACTAACTTTTGATTTATAAACAGAAAATAAAAACTTCTTAAGCTCTAAGTATATTTCTATTGAGTGCGGCCATGTAACACAGAACTATCTTTTGAGAAAATAGATGCAACAGCAATATTTTAGACAGTCGTATTCTTCTTCAATGTAAGTAATAACATTCGATGAATATAAAAATCATATAGCACAGTGAACTCTTCCGTCTCTCCATACGGAGCCAAGCTAACGCGCTGCAGGGAACGTAACCCGACACCCGACGCTCAGAGCCAGAGATGTATCCGCGACGCAACCTTTCTGCTCTTAACCTAACACCGCTTATAAATTATAACTTTTATGAGTTATCCAACTACTGCCGCAGATTATTTTATTTTATTTTTATTTTATTATTAACAGCATTAGTAAATAGTCTGTGCTACTGCGCTCTATCCGTTGCGGCGCCTCGTCATACAGTGATAATAAGATTTCACAATCACGTCTGTTTAATTTTGTGTTAATTAAACACTGCGCTTAATTTATGCTGCAGCCGTCTCTATAAATTATTATAATATCTGTGATGTGTGTATTACTGCACGTATTGTGTTACAAAGCAATAAAATGACCAATTACTGTTATCGGACAACATAGAGAACGTTTCAAATATTTTATTTTTTAAACTTTTATTTAACTTTAATAAAAAATAATTTCTAATATTTTGCACTGACTGAACTTGATCGTATGTTACTCTAACATCTGAATACGTGTGTACAACTATATGTAACATACACACACGGTCGTCTGTTACTACCTACTGGTAGCTCTACCTACCAAAAACAACATTAACTTTGGTTCGACAAAAACGTTGCCGTTTCATCAAATGTTGCCATTTCATACGTAAAAATTTTACTCTCTTGCGCCTAAAGAAATTTCACTTCAAAAAACATTACACTCATTATAATCTTTCGTTAATTATTACAGAAGTATAGTATGTGCCAACAGAACCTTGATAATGTTAAAACTTATAGTTTAAATTAATTATGGTCGAATTTCGACCACTGTGCGACCACTAGTGCTGTTTAATACAGTTGTCTGCATGTACAATAGAGGACGTTCTGTAAGGAGTAATAATGTTACACATTGTCGTTGGTCGACGAGGCGCGAGACGGTGCGAGGCGGTGCGATAGGCGGCTCGGATTACACGCGCCTGCCACACTTAGCCTCTCAACCTGAAAACAGAACATGACTACGAAGTGTATAAAATTATTATACAATCGAAAAGCTGAAGCTCTGCATTACTCGAAATCAGAGCCGCGATTCTTTAGCAGTAGAGAACAAGCCGAAAAGGATTTTGGATAACTTTCGTTATTTACGAGAGTCGTATATCGATTATTAAGATTGGTTGTTTTTAGGCTTAGTGTGGTCCTTAACAAATTAACGAAATTCAAAATAAGTTCAAGTTCAAGAATTCCTCTTAATTATCGTATAAATAATTTTAATTGAGATACCATCCAAATACACAAAATGTCGTCGATTATCATATAACTTGAACATATTAATTCGAAACATCCCGTGTGCGCTGCTCCGTCTGATTTATTTCAGTTACTGTATGGTTACTGTTCGATGTTTATCTGTCCGAACTCCGATCTATAATCGACCCCGCATCGCATCTAAAAGACCGACCACATATTATAGGAAATTCCTGTTACAATTATAATACCGCCGACTACGTCACTTTAGATCAAATAATAAACATTATATTATATAGTAGTAGGTACAGTAGGAGCAAGCACATTCGTTATAGTTACAGTGAATAAGCCAATAAGTGTTTTTACTACGGTGGCTCTACTAGTAGCATGTGGTAGGCAATCAGTCAAAACCATTTTCCTGAAAGACTATTGTTTGAAAATTTTACATGATATCATTAAATCTCCTATCATAACATGGATGTGAGCTGCAGGATTTCTGATAATATAATAACTTAGTATGTGAGTCGTTCGATAGATATTTCTAATCAAAGTATTGTGTAACAACAATTTTCTGTCAGAAAACTAAAAATTCTCAAAGTGTGCGACCTCGCTGATCCCGTGCTCGGCGCGACACACAGTAATTATTCCCCGTGAGAATACACCACGAAATGTGTATTTAAACGCCGGCTCATAAATCACGTCAGACAGTTATATAAAATGTTAGATTTTTATGGTTATTTTATAGGAACGGCTTAATGTAATATGATAAGTATAAAGAAAAATCAATAGTTTGAGTCAGTTTTTTTTTAAAGATTTATAAGCAAAACAATTATTATTTTAATTGTTTTTGTTTAAGAATTATTATTATCATTGTTATTTATTAATTATTATATAAGTTATATTACATTCGCACTGTCTGTGTTATAAGATCCTGAAACACATACAATGCAACCAGGCCATCACAGTTGACAACATTTCAAATTCAAATTCAAAATATAACAATTTCTTACTGAACGTCATGAGTCTACTACCAGTTCGGAAAGAAATTTGTTTTGGCCATACAGATGTTTGCCGTGGTCTGGGTGTTTGTGCAGTCCTTGTGGGTCTCCCCACTGTGCCTCGGAGAGCACGTTAAGCCGTCGGTCCCGGTTGTTATCATGTACATCTGATCGTCACTCATAGTAGGGAATATATCCGCCAAACCGCATTGGAGCAGCGTGGTGGATTACGCTCCGATCCTTCTCCTACATGGGGAAGAGGCCTATGCGCAACAGTGGGATATTACAGGCTGAATCGTGATCGTGATCGCTAATAATATAGTATAATGATTTTTATTTATTTACGCCTTTTAACATACATAACATTTTACAATACGTCAAGTATTCATAGTTCAAACAAAAATCAAATACCTACAGGTTAACGTCGGCAGCCGTAATAGTATCAACTGCGATACAGCTGCCTGCGTCTTCCACCGAAATATAAGACGTAGTTTACATTCATATACAAAACAAATGTAAACCTAATTGAGAAATATTATAAAATACGACTTCAATGATTTCGTCTTCCTTTTTATTAACCGACTTCCAAAAAAGGAGTAGGTTCTCAATTCGACACGTACGTTTTTTTTTTATGTATGTTAGTTCAGAACTTTTGACTGGGTGGACCGATTTCGATGAGTTTTGTTTTAACTGAAAGGTTTTGCGTGTCATGTGGTCCCATTTAAATTTAATTGAGATCTGACAAGTACTTTTAGAGATATATCTAATAATGCGTATTTAATTGACAACTTTTTCGTCGACCTACGTTGTAATAATCCGCATAACTTTTTACTGGGTTTATCGATTTTGATAATTCTTACTTTATTCGAAACATTATGCTTGTAGTGTAATCTTATTTAAATTTGATCGAGATCTAATGTCTTCTTTTATAAGTAATCTTTGATAACGCGTATTTACTTGACTGTTTTTTGTATTATATCTCATAACTTTTTACTGAGTGCACCGAGTTTGATGTTTCTTTTATAAATCAAAAGCTTATACCACATGATAATTACTTATCATGTGGTTTTATTTAAATTTGATCGAGATATAATTCGTACTTTTTGAGTAATTGAGTAATCATTGATGACACGTATGTATTTATGAGCCCCTCGCTACGCCAACGCCATCTATGGGGCTATGTTAAAACTACTTGTGTAGAATCAATCCAAGGATGCAACGTAGTGCGCTGTATTATCCGCTAGGCGCTAGGGTAGCTTTCTTTATAAATAATTTTGATGATTCTTGTTTTAATCACTAATCACTAGGTACTTTTTGAATAATAGCGCGTATTTACTTGACTATTTTTTCGTCTACTTACGTTGTATTACTTGTCGATGTAATTGAAGTCGGTTTTTTTTCGTTTGCGAGCAAACACAATTATTAAAGTAATAAATAGAACAAGTCGACGTGTGTGCGAGTGTGCTCGTATTCATTCATGTCTGTGTGTAGATATGTGTGTGTTAATATGGTCGCTATGACGAAAATTAGAAAAAACTATTACAGGCAAATTAAATGTAATCCTCTACACGTGTAAAAAAATGTGGATTTTTCGCATTGTTACTATATCAAAATGTGTTCGTTTTCGATAGGCACCTACACAATTGCCTAGAATATTTGAATAACTTATATAAAATACATATTCTGTTAGATGAATATGGTATTCTAAACGCTTACGAAAATAACTTTTATGGAACGTAACACTTAATAAAAAGTTCGTGCAGGCATCTAGTGTTAACGCCAGTGTTTATTGAATAAGAACAAGTCTCACCACGGATAAGCAGTTTGAACTGTTAGCATCGTCTCTACTTGGCCCTCATTAGTTTGACTTTGTCAACACATGCACGGCCATTAAAAAAATATTTAAATAGGTTAAAATCACCTGTGGTCTGTGGTAAAAATATATATTTAAAAAAATAACACAAAAACTGTAATTAATTATTGAATTTTTTTTGTATGCTTATTAAAATGTTGATGCAAAAGATTTATTATTTTTTAAATAAACCTCATAACCTTATTTAAATGAATTGCGAGTCAAGCCAAGCATAAATTTATTTTATATCACGTGATGTAACTATTTACGATAACTGATTTACAAGTTGAAATAAAATATCTCGCAATTAAAGTCCACATAGGAACACTGTCAGTAGCCACCCGCATGCTATCATTTATAAGTCCTGT
This sequence comes from Melitaea athalia, assembly GCA_905220545.2. NCBI lineage: Eukaryota > Metazoa > Arthropoda > Insecta > Lepidoptera > Nymphalidae > Melitaea > Melitaea athalia. The sequence goes on from HG992194.1 coordinate 19,370,006, forward strand.
CCCAGTATGCAGTTAATACTCGCTTCGATAGAGGTAGGATGCTGCGATTGTAATCTTGACACTATTACGGTGAGATGACTGAGTGTCTTTTTCCTATTGCCACGATAGTTGCCACTTGCTCATTATACTAAACTGTTTTTTATTAAAACTGTAATTAACTGAATCAGCTAGTAAGTAAATATCCCTGTGCGGAGCAAAGTCCTCCTCCAGGTTGATGAACGACTTAACTTATTTTAAACTAAGTACAGCAAATTTAGTTCAACAGACAATCCCCAAAAAATCCCCAAAATCATCAACAAACAGTTCTATTAAAAACCTTTCTACAGTTAATTGATTCATGTTAAATGCCTACGTTAATCTTTGATGATTCAAGATATTAATCTCGCAAGGAATTCAGAGAAGATCGCGGTAATCGACGAATTTTTAAACCGACTGCATGCGCTGCGAGGCTGCACCGAGAACGATAAGTTCCCGTAATAATACAGCGCGGGCAATTATAGCGCCGTATCAATCTAATAGTCTCGACCAGAACAAGTCTCGCGGCCTGTAATTACAATGTATTACTTCCCTGAAAACTATTTGCTGCGTTCAAAACGTCAGTAATACAGCTCGAGGTAGTCGTGTTGTGCTAATGTTTTCGTAATTAAGTTTTCACAAAAGTTTTACTGGCTATAATAACATTTTACAGGTAGGTTTAAAGGAGAACTTAAAAGTTTGTTTATAACTTGAACTTTTTTAACTGAAGGTTAGTTTGGAATATCTCCTGTTAGACATTAAATATTTTGTACATCTGAATCGGTATCTGTTGTCGTATTAAGAAAATTTCATTCCGCACTAGCTGCTGCCCGCAACGTCGTCTGCGTGAACGCTATACAGCACCAAAAAAAGGTTCACTGCTCGTTCCCCGTAGGTGATAGCGTGATAACATGTTGCCTATATGTTGACCCATCTTCTTAATAATATTCGTGCCAAATTTGAAGTAAATCCATGCAGTACTTTTTGAGTTTATCCCGGACTTACATGCAGACAAACAGACAGACAGACAAAAATTCTAAAAACTATAATTTTGGCTTCGGTATCGATTGTAGATCACACCCCAAGTATTGTTTTAAAAAAATATTCAATGTACAGTTTTGACTTTCCTTCCATTTTATAATATGTAAAGATAAGTTCAATGTTACGATTTCGTTATAATTTAGAATCATCTCTTATTTTAAACAATCATTGAATGATGATGAATGAGATAAATGAGATGGTACAGTTGCAATAGATAACTTTATCCTTCATATCTCCTTCTGTTTCCAATACGTAACTCCATCCTCCCCCACTTTACCCTTTGTCCAGTAGTGCGTTTAGTTCTGTAAGTGTTCAAAGACGGTGGCAACCACTCATATCACATACCACCCACATGCTCGCCCACTGGTTGGTCCTTAAAACAATTATAAAAACATTACAGGTACTATAATTTACATTATTATATTAATAGCGTCTTACTGAAGACATTACGAAACCACCTGCTCTGTTCTTAATTTTCATGATTGTCATTCTATTTTTATTTCATAAACAAATCAGTCAGCAACCTGCAACATTAATTTTACACGAAATAAGATGGAAATACTCTTAAAATATGCTAAAATACGTCATCCATCACATTACCAACCATAGAAAACTTCCCCATTGTTAGAACATTCTTCAAGAGTTAGGAACCAAGCCTTACTAAAAACGAACCAGAACAAAGTACAGTAAAATTTTAGAAATTGAAAGAATTTTTTTAAAAATAAGATTAGCCTTAAAAGTCAAAGGATATGTGAGGATAACTCAACGTTAATTAGCTCCAATGAGCCCTGTCTCGGTTCTTTATTAAGTACTTACATTTAATCAAATAAACAATTTAATCGGAACACGAACGACCCATCAGCGAGCATCCTCTTGTAAATAGTAGAGCTACATTAACGAGGCACGCCAATCGCCAACTCGTACTTATCTTCAATCTCCGCTCGAGAGCTCGAAGATCATACTTCTTAATTTCTATTCGTTAATGAATGTCCATCATAAAGCTTAATGCCCTTATAAATGGACCCATAAAATTATACATTACGATTTCCGCTCTTATCGGCCGGCAATTAAACTTGTAATCGCATGACGGATGACGCAGCTGTCTGCTCTGACGTGACTGACGACTCCGAACGACTGCTCTTGTGCTTCAAGAGTATTACATCGCGATCGGTACATAACATTTAAGTAATTATGGGACTCGCTAATCTACCGGTATCGCTTGGCAGTCTGAGCAATAATCAGGCATCTGTAGTGGTGGTCGTTTAAAAAATGTACTTCGATACAAGAGACTACTAATCAACGCATACGCGATCTACCACGCAATAGGCGTGACGAAAGATTTTAAAAACCTCTTCCGTAATGTTGGTACACATTTACTATTTACGAAAAAACCTTTATTTCGGTAATAAACTTAAATTTAAGGAAGTTGAAAAGTATTTTTCTAAATTTTTTCAATTAGTGCGCCAAAACGGCTGCAGGTGTTATGGCGTCGGCTCTGACGTTACGCTTAGGTAAACATGTCATTGTGTCTAAGAACAAAACACTGTGAATGAGTGTGTGTATCTTCCTGGCAGATCTGAGGACCTGTCTGGGTACGGGCTTCCAGGCAAAGCCTGCCTCCCCGGGCTTATACACTCATGTGTGTGAGAGTGACAGTGAATGAGAATATTGACAGCGGTGTTTACCTAAGCTTGACGTCATGCGCTGTGATCGGTGTTTTTATCAAAATCGCGAAAATCATTATAATCTGATTATTTTAAATAAAGCTAAAAACCAGTGTTTTTAATTTATTTAATAGAGTGTTCCCCTAAAATCATTAAATTTACGATTTTTTGATACTGTCGTCATGCCTATTTCTACGGTAGGTAGGTACCTAAGCCAAATACTCGTATTACCGATAACCATAGGTAAGCCATCTTCGCTAGGTGACTCTCCACACCAACCTGATTGGACCACTGCCCAGCCTACAAAATGAACTAATAAATGATACTCATAATCATATTACAGTATTACACTGAAATTATTTTTTAAATAAGACATCAAAAAATTCAATCGTAAAGTGTTTAAATAACAATAGGTATTGTATTTTTTGTTTAAGAAGAATGTTAAACATAGAAGTCTGGTTTAAATTTTAATAACTCTACCACCAATTTTGTATGTAAATTTACTGATAATAAAACGACAGTCGTCTATCAAACACTCACTATTAAAATATAAATTATAATCAACACAGATCAGTCTAAATTATAAAACGAACTTATCGAGGTTACAAGGGAACATTTGATATTACCTGTTTAAAAGTTGACAAAAAGTTATTAAAAAAGATAAGCAAAAACAAGTAAATATTATAAAGTATAAAAAATTGACTTTAACGGAATATTTATGTTTAAGCGTGTTATTATGTACTGTACACTTTATTTACATTATTTTAATGCCGAGCATCGCCGTCGCATTTGCGGTGGAAATTTTTTAACAGGCAAAGTAAAATCGGTCTCCACCGGACCCGAACAATATGGGACCACCCTGAAGGCATCACTCATAAAAACAATCTTTGAATCCATCGATAGCCACTCATTAATTTAATTACCGCGATAGATTCTCACCGACACTTAAAATATACTTTATTTCAAACATAAACTTTAATGTTAGATAATTTTCTTTTTAAAATCCCATAATATTTTACATAATATCGAAGAACGTTAGATTTAATCGTCGTAAGATTAAAATGTGTCATTAAATTATTTATAGTTTGTTTCGTGTGGGTCAGCGAGGCACAACCAAGGCACAACTTCAAGGCTCCAAGGTACCATTCGCGATTGGCGCGCGGGCGCTACGAGCGGTGGGCGGAGTGCCGTCGCGCGCCAATCAACGCCCCTCGGACAAACTTCGACACCTCACACAATCAACAACTTAAACCATAATTATTCAATTAATCTCAGATTAATAAACAAAAGGCAGATGGAGCGCGCCGAACATGCGAGTGAAGCCACCAAAGCGAATACAAATTCAAAAGCGAATACAATGTCGCAGCAATGCTAAAGATAGCGTCGTACTGCTTAAACGTCTCGAGTGATTGATTATTTTGGGTCAAAAAATGCCGTCCCGTGTTATTAAACATTGTAAAAGTTGTTCCCAAAAAAAAAAAAAGAGGATAGAATATCATTTCACAAGTAATTATAAATTATTTAATTGATTTTATTATTTATTTACCCAATAATAATGATACGGTTGTCTCGAAACACAAAACCTCGACATTAATTGACTGTGTTGCCAGATTTCGGCGAAATATTTTTCCCTTTAATTGGAGAAACTACTTTATGACGGATGGACGGACATATTTTTAGATGATATTACTATATTCTACGGACGTAAATTCAAGTATTTAATGGTACGATTGCACTATATAGCAAAATTAGAAACTAATTCTAAACACGTGGAAGCTAAAATATAAAACAAAATGAAGATGGTTAATTTTTTTTGCAATAAAATTAACTGTGATTATAATAAATATTTTGGATTATAAGTGTTTTTTTAAATCTTTTGTTTGTAAACATTTTTAAAATCATATCAAAATTTTTCGATCCATCGGGATTTGAACCCGCGCCTTCTGACTTTAATGACATAAATCTTTTGTTTGTATTTTTAATGGTGTGCAATAAAGAATATTATTATTATCATCTGCCTAATAAAATAAATACCTATATGATACTACTGAAAAAAAAACTAAAGTTTTATTATCTACTGTGGTATACAGTGTAAAGTTAATTTAAACCTTAATAAACAAAAACAAAATTAAAACCCGAAACAAAGTGAGGACGGACCGCTAGTTATAAAAATCTTGACATATTATTTCTTTTATTATTTTCACGAAACCTCTTTTAATTTAATAAAACATGCGAGCTCTTGAATTTCGCTCTATGACGTTTACTACATGAAAATTTAAGTGTTTAATAAACAACTTAATTAAACAATCGTTCAATCCACATGCAAACCCAAAGTATCCATTTAGTTATAAACTCATGTATCCAAATAAAACTTTAGAACCTATTGTCGTAAAAGGAAATTTAAAAAATTCAGGGAGTTTTTTTCTTTTTATGGTATCATTACACGCACATAGATGCACGTGTCCCTACAGTGCCACTTCTAGTCGTCACGCACACATGAATAAAAAGTGGTTTCATACTTTTTGTTGCGTACGCTCCATCTGCCTATTGTTTATTAATCTGAGCAATTAATATAATTTTAAATAAGCCGAACAGTTTGATGACCGCCAATAATCGTAAAGCTTATTTACGAAGGTTTTTTTTATGAATATGGATTCCCACGATTTCGCAACGATTGAACAAGTTCTGATTGAGGTAACAATTTAAATATTTATACGCAAAGACTTGATAAGTTTACGTAGTCATTAAACTTATCGATCTGTGTAATCATAGAAAGTAATAAACCTGTAGAAAGTTGACATATTCTGTAACAAACAATACGTATATACGAGTATCCATCGAATTCCATAATACTTACATGGACTTTGAGAGAAGAGAAGGATATTTGAGAGAGATTAATTTTGTATATACCTACTTATTTATACCATTTTGTTTTAAGTATGACGTATAAATATAATATAATGATACGATACAGCGTGTCTATTACTTTTTGTTTTGAACTCCAAGATTTCCAAAGACTATAAATTGACAAGCTTATTAGAAAATAATAATTACTACCAACGCCACTCCTACGCACCATATATTTATGAAGTAAGCTACTTACTCTCTGTCTACATAACAATCGGAACTTTTGCACATATCCTCAGTCATTCCCACACTGAAACAGAGAAGAAAGAGTGGCACACTAAGTATGTACCTATAACTAGCTGCGCCTCGTGGTTTCACCCGTGTGACTTCCGATCCTGTGGCAATATGGCGATAAAAATAGCCTATGTATTATTCTAGATCTCCAGCTATCTACGTACCAAGCGTTTTTGCGTGAAAGGGTAACAAACATCAAACTTTCGCATTTACAATATTAGTAGGACTTCATATCATGCTATCTCTGCCACACTCGCGCCACGAGAGTGCTCCATCAATCAGGATACACTGGAAATGTTGAGGCCTCACACATCACTCCATTATTCTTACTGTTTGTTTTGCATTCTTATAGCGGTTACCATTTGCGCTGTTTTCTCCGTTGACCTTTTATAAGCGGTAATGGTTGCGTATTTTAATGTTAGTGTTTCGCTTTCATTAATAGAATAGCTGGATGTTTCATAGCTGCCACAATCAACAATCATTTTGGTAGATAATATATCTAACTCGATAAAGACAATGCCTCTTTTCTTACTCTTTATTGTACACCAAAGAAAATGAGCAAAATCACAAAAAATAAAAACAGGAGATAAGTACAAAAAGCGGCCTTATCGCTAATGAGCGATCTCTTCCAGGCAACCTTTGGGCAGAGGAAATGGTATAAATAAATGTAGATGGTCTAGGTGTACAGTTTTATCAAAATACATACAATATATTTAAACCAATAAATAATTTAAAAAAATAATAAATAAATAAAAAATCTATACTAATATATAAAGCTGAAGAGTTTGTTTGTTTGTTTGTTTGTTTGTTTGTTTGTTTGTTTGTTTGTTTGTTTGTTTGTTTGTTTGAACGCGGTAATCTCTGGAACTACTGGGCCGATTTGAAAAATTCTTTCAGTGTTAGATAGCCCATTTATCGAGGAAGGCTATAGGCTATGTGTCATCACGCTAAGACCAATAGGAGCGGAGTCCACGCCGACGAAGTCGCGCGCAGAAGCTAGTAGAAAAATAAAAATAAAGAAGATGTACGTACATAGCATATGTATATAAATGCAAAGTTTTAATAGTCATACATAAACGTGTATACAAATTAACGAATTATTGTGATACCATTCAAAGCGAAGACTGGGGATAATATGTGACTAGATAGAAGGATTATAACTGAAGGAAATAGTGCTTAAGAGACTTCTTAAAAATTGGAAGAGATTCAGCGCGTCTTATGGGCAAAGGTAGGGAGTTCCAAAGCCGAGCAGCTTGGACAATAAATGATTTAGTATAGAAAGTAGTGGAGTGTGGAGGAATTTTAAGAAGTAAACTATCATCGGAGCGAAGGCTTCGCTCATGAGACTCGCCGAGATACTTAAAACGTTCTCGTAAGTAAGAAGGAGTAGCAGGATTAAATAATATGCAATATAACAAAGTAAGTATGTGAGTATTCCTGCGAAGGCGAATTGGGAGCCACTTGAGTTTTTTGCGAAAATCAGAGATGTGATCATATTTGCGTAAGCCAAATATGAAACGGATACATAAATTCTGAATGCGCTCAAGCTTATTAAGTTGCTCCTCAGTAATGTCAAGATAAGCAGTGTCAGCATAATCAAGTATGGGTAAGAGAAGGCTATGTGCAAGCGAAATCTTGGTGGAAGTAGGAAGAAAACTCTGTAGCCCGCGGAGTGATCCTACAGCAGAAAAAACTTTCCGACTTAATTCACACATCTGCGGACACCAAGAGAGATTTTGATCCAGTATAATACCCAAGTTAGTCACTTTATCGCTGTATGGAATTTCAACGCGATCAAAAATTATAGGAGGTAGTTGTGATTTATTAATGCGAGAAATAAATTTCGAGCTTCCTATTATAATTGCTTGAGTTTTCCTTGGATTTACTGTTAAACCAAAGGATTTACTCCAATTAGCTACTCGTAATAAATCACCGTTGATAGTAGTAATAGCTCGTGGTAATTCTTTAACATTATTATTATTTAGTAGTCCCAGAATTCTGAGATTTGTGGTTTTCTTATGCGGATTTTTTTTACCACATTTTAAGATTACCTATATAAAATCATCAATCGTGAATGAAATCGCGGCTCACGGGAAGGTGAACGAAGAAGTTTTAAATGTATATCTGTCAACATCCATAAACTTTATCTTCGTAGAACTGATGTATAAATAATCAAGTATTTAACACAAAAAGCAGACGAGCGCCGGGCCGCCGGGTAAGTGCGATACATATCAGAACGAGTGACGCGCCCGCGCCGCCTGCTACTTACTGAGACCTGCCGGGCTAGCATGCGCGCCACGACAAAAGTTTGTCTACCCCTTTTCTCGTATTATCTCTTTATGTCTACAGTAGCTAGCATGCGTGCACGTGATACTCTTCTCGTCACGACAATTGAAGAGATAACAAGAAATTTTAGCTACCGTAGTTTTGTCGAATTTTGACGTGATTTTGACGTTTTAAGAAGATAAACTACTAGCTCGGGAGGCAGCGCTATAGTTGAGCAAGTCATTTTATACCGGCTGAAAATCATAACGATGATAGTTTTCCCCTAACACATAACAGCTCTGAACGTCAGCTGCTCTGATAGCGGTGGAGCTAAAGGAGACAGCATGAGAAAGTAATTGGAAAAAAATCTCCTCCAATGAATTTTATACCGAGCGAAAATGTGTTATATTATTGTTTCGATCACATACTTTAAAAAAATAGTCGTCAGCTGTATTGATGAAGGTGGGTTATATATGTCAGTCACGTGCATGAACCTCATTGAAAATTTGACAAAAAAAGTAATTTTATACCTTATGAAATTTGTAGATCTAAATTTTTATACTTTTAAAATAATAAAGAAAACCGTCAGCCGTATTTTTAATGGGGGAAAGACCGTCAGTCAGCGTGATAAACATTTTGCGCGCTCAATGCATTTGAGCGTTTCATAGTCTCTTTGGAAAATAAACTGATGATCTTTACACCCATAAACATTTTTTTTTTACATTCAAATTATCTTATACTTTGAATTCAATAAGTATAATATCAATTTAGTATAAAAAACACCACATTTTATTTATTCATTTTGTTCCAGTTTCAAATTATATGTATATACAGAAATATATATTTCACGATCACGATCACGATTCAGCCTGTAATATCCCACTGTTGGGCATAGTCCTCTTCCCCATGTAGGAGAAGGATTGGAGCTTAATCCACCACGCTGCTCCAATGCGGGTTGGCGGATAATATTCCCTACTATGAGTAACGATCGCTATCAGGTGTACATGATAACAACCGGGACCGACGGCTTAACGTGCTCTCTGTGGCACGGTGGGGAGACCCACAAGGACTGCACAAACACCCAGACCACGGCTAACATCTGTATGGCCAATACAAATGTTGCCGTGTGCGGGGATCGAACCCGCAACCTCCCGCGCAATAGCCGATCGCAATCCAGTGCTGTGACCGCTGCGCCAGCGCGGCGTCACAATATATATTTATTAGAAACAAAATACTAATTATTTAAAAAAAAATTTTTGCTAATGAAGAATGAACATAAATAAGAAAAAAAAGCTCAGATTTCTATTGATACATAAATTATTATTTTACTTCTTTATATACATCTTCTTCTGTGTCTGTGTGATATCCATCACTTTCCTCACAACTATCATCGGAGCTGTCGACGATGAGAACTTCAATGTACTGTAGAAACCATAGATGGTGATGGTGGAACTTGATCACCGTCGAACCATTTCAAAGTGTATTCATTATTTTCTTCCTTCCATCCGTAGTATATAACGGTGATAATACTGATGAAACTGACTGATGAGCATGACTCGAAAGATGCGCTATATAGGATGTACGTGCTGATTGCTGGTATAATTCAGATTGACGTGCAGGGAATATTGCACAGTCAAGTGTACTTTTAAGTGTGAATTTGTCTTTTGGACTTCATTTTATATGTTCTGATCATACATTCTGCATACAAATTCTTCGATCTTTTTTAGAAGTTGATGTATATTAGAATCGTTTATATTTGCTATATCTGTAAATGTTCTTTTAATGATTCTGAATGTCTTAAAATTTCGAACGGTTTTTTCCTCTCCTACAAAAAGCGGGATTAAAGTCGTATCCTGTGAATGCATGAAATACTGGCAACGATGCGCACAAGCTAGGTCCTAATACTTTGTACAGTTGAGTAACATGATATAACGTTGCGCATTTCCAGTTCCGAATAATAAATAAATTTTAAGATTGCTCTGAATATGACTCATATTCTCGAATAGAATCATTAAAATATTTGTATCAGAACATCTTATTACTACGTTTGTTCTTTGCTTTTTCATGCGTTGTATAATTTAAATTGTGCTCTACGCTTCTTTCTATTTCTTCATTATTTTATAATTCTACCAGAAGGCTAGAAAAATAACTTTTAGGCAAGGTATGTTAGAGTAGTGAGACCTTTACTGCTTGAAATTCCTTGATGCTACAGTACATATTAATATAATATGAAACCGATACAAAATTAATAAATAAAATGTGGTGTTTTTTATACTAAATTGATATTATACTTATTGAATTCAAAGTATAAGATAATTTGAATGTAAATTTTTTTAAAGATCATCAGTTTATTTTCCAAAGAGACTGTGAAACGCTCAAATGCATTGAGCGCGCAAAATGTTTATCACGCTGACTGACGGTCTTTCCCCCATTAAAAATACGGCTGACGGTTTTCTTTATTATTTTAAAAGTATAAAAATTTAGATCTACAAATTTCATAAGGTACAAAATTACTTTTTTTGTCAAATTTTCAATGAGGTTCATGCACGTGACTGACATATATAACCCACCTTCATCAATACAGCTGACGACTATTTTTTTAAAGTATGTGATCGAAACAATAATATAACACATTTTCGCTCGGTATAAAATTCATTGGAGCAGATTTTTTTCAAATTACTTTCTCATGCTGTCTCCTTTAGCTCCACCGCTAGTGCGACAACTGAAGCTCACTTTACCGATTTCTGACATTGAGCTATTATTACTAACGTATAGAGAAGACATCGCCGAACACTGATGTGTTCCGTTCAACTGCGGTCAGCCGGCCGCACCTCACTCAGTCGCTTGCAAGTTTTAAAGCGACGCAGTCGTAATTTGGTCGTAATATTTTAAAACGAAATCGTCTAAAATCTCTTTAAACATGCCCTCGTATGTGCTGCAATATTGTAGTAATAACTCAACCAATACGTCGAAGTGCAAAGGGGTAACTTTCCATCGATAAGTAACTGTTAAAATAATTTTAAATCTTAATTTGAGCAAAATGTTCAGTGGACGCCATGTTGCGTCATTTGTCATAGAATAAAAATTAAGAGATATGACATTGTGTGGATAGTAAAAGGTGATGTTTCTTTTTAAAGCGGAATATAACTTATGTACACACTAGCTTTTACCCGCGGCTTCGCTTGCATTGTTTTTTTTAAAACTCCGCAACCTACACGCCTACCTACATAGTTGATACCTATAACAAAAGGTAAAGGTCTACACTTGCTGTGACCATCTGGACCGTTCGTGGGAACATTTCGTATCTTTTGTTTACATCAATCACATTTTGTTTTGTTTACATGATTTAAACAAAAGTTATTGTGAAGTCGAATAATACAAATTGTATCGGTTCTTTTCAATGAAGTCGGTTTTTTATTATGTATTAAGTATTATTATTAAGTAACAACGAATTTTGTTCTGTATACATAACCGTTCAAAACCAAACCAAACCATTCAAACAAACTTTCGCGTTTATAACATTAGTAGGATTATTTATAAAAAAACTGACTTAAGTTAATGGATGAAAAAACTTAAAATATGAAAAATTATCTTTGAATTTTGAAAGTGATAATTTGTCTTTTTTTATTCAAGTTTTCCACGTCTGGGGCGCAAAGACAGGGAAACATGGATGAAATTTGTCCAAAACAACTGCAGCGAAGAGACCTGGTTACCATCCGATCATACTAATTATGTATGTTCGTTGCATTTTCGTGAAGAGGAAGGAAGTCGGTTAAAAAAGAAAGCGTGGAAGGCTACCTAAAGCGCGAGTTGCCTTAATAATCCAATAATAGTTTATTTTCTTTTGGTTAGGTATCTTTACCTACTAGGTACATGTTCCTCATAATTACTTTAAGTAAAATGATCATATTTCAATAAAAAAATTGATTTTTCTAAAATAAAGTATTTTATTTCGTCTCCCTTCAATAGTTTCTGGGTAATATTAGTGGCCATAATTTACTATTTGTTGGCAATTTTAGCTAAATTTTGACGATCAATTAATGTGGGATGAGTTACATTTTAAAATACTGAGTTAAAAAATTACAAGCTAATAGAATGTTTTATTTGATGTCATATATTAATATTTTAGAAGTTCATTGTTTGAATGCATGTAGATGCAAATTTAGATGCTAAAAAATAACCACCATGCTGAGTTGTATTTAGAGTGGCTTACGTAGAAGATAACTAGTGGCAAAAATAGTGTTATTTAGATGCTCGTTAATTGTGGCTGACTTATTAATTTAGAGGACAATGTAGATTCTCAGAGGCAAATAATGCTATTAAAAAGATATCGGCTCATGATCAATTCTGCATATTAAAAAAATATATATTGGTTGATAAAATTTAAAACAAATTGTTTCTTATTCAATTTTATTTTAAATGCGTAACATATTTTAATTTACTTTTCTAACTTACTATTTTTTTATCCACTCATTCATATTCATATAACATTCTAATTTAGTACCTATGCATTAAATCAAATGAAGTTTTGTAAGTACAAAAGCTGTGTCACTTCTGCGTTATTAATATAATCTATAGGAGTAACGATGTTATTACATAAGTTGAACAAAACGCGTAACCGCCAGGTACGATTACGGCACTTAAGACGTTTTGGTCGCGAGAAAAATGGCATCTCTAAGCAGCTAAGCGCTGCATGTTTTAATAATTTGTTTAGACAACAGTCGCTACGTTCAGCGCTGCAGCACCGAACGGTGCGACCGGAGCTCACGCCACGCCCACCCCCCGCCCTCTTGCCGTCAAATTGCGACAGGTTTTTTGTTTGGTATAGCTTCTCTATACGTTAGTAATAATAACTCAATGATTTCTGACCATTAAACAACTATTTGAAATACAATTTATTCGGTATAAAATTCCTAAAAAAATTGCTACGCTACCTCCCGTACTATACTCGTTGTCAATATTAGAAAGACTACGATAAACGAAATATATTAAAATTATAAATATTATTATAATATCTTTTGTATGACCATGGCGTTTCCGTTCCGTTTTGTCTTCGGAAGAGAATTATGTCTCTCGTATTGCGCATGTTAGGGTAATCGAGAAAATACTCGATGTAGACATTATCTATCTCTCTCGTCAAGAGATTATCTCGTTGTACGCATGCTAGCCCGGCTGGACGCGTATCACACATTACATATTACCTATTATATCTTGAGGCATACTATCCTAACGTGGTGAGTAATAATACATAAAAAACGAGTGCGCTTTAGACCACAAGACTTAAGTAAAACTTACGAAACGTAACTCTCTCTCTTTCTATCTTCACTAACTTATATCTCCCTCTCAAGTTCCGTTCGACTCACCCAATCACACTTTTCGTAACGCTCGCGTCACTCATTCACCAGTTTACCCCCCAAGTCAAGTGTATAAAGAAGTTTTACTTCAAAAACTTTATATTAATAACCGTATTGATTCCTGGAACTACTTGAAGCCAGTCGCTCTGTCACATACATATACAATATAAATCTGATATGTATCTATTATTTCTGTTTTGGTGTACAATAAAGTGTATTGTTATGTTATGTTATTGCATTTATTAAATAATTAAATAAAGACAACTTAAACTGGAAAGTTTTACATTGCTAGAAACAAGAAAAAAATGCAGCAAAGTGCACTTATTATTCTGCTTGCGACACATTAACATTTAACATGCATACAAAGTTTAATCATAAACTAAGAACCGGCATGAATAATGAAATGAAATTAGAACTCGCAACAAAAATGATCATAATATAGTGGTTTACCAATGTTTATACCATACTATAGTATGTAATTTTACCTAAAAACAGATTCATCCTAATGGTTTTTTTTTTTCACAATTCGTGAAACTTAGAAATCGTATTTGTCTGTCGACTTTATCGTTGCGATGTTACTTTGCATTATATATGTCGGAGAGTCGACGCAGATAGTTATTAATGTCGGTACCTGTGTAGTTAGTATCCACCCCGTTAACTAATCCGTGTCACTAGCTTGTGTTAAATTACATTGTTAATAAACCAGTTCGGTCATCCGTCCGTTCTTCTCCTACCTACTTCTGATTAGCTGATATACATATTTATTCTAAAAAGTAAATAACAAAATATACATTTAACAGCCATTAACTTTTTCGCTCGTTTTGCTTTGTGTCGTGCTTGTCAGACGCTCGTCAACTTTTTATATCAAAAACTTTATGCACCAAGTCTAATGAAAAGCTAAGGCTCCCCTTTTTAACCGTCGAGAAAAAGTCACAGATTATAAATTAACATTTCTTTTTGCCGGCAGCGCGTTCCTGCGTCGCTTAGATAGTCAGACTAATTGCCGTTTGTTTTATCTCGAATGCCATCTCCTGCCTTCAGAGATCGCTCCTGCAACATCCTCCTACTTGAAGTTCATGTGTCTGTTTAATTAATGTAAGCTAAATCGAATGGATTCCGATCACACTCCCAGATGATTATCGTGTTACTTATGACCTTATTTCTTTTAAATATGTAAGCATTTGTAAAGTAAATACTACATATTGGTCGTTCCTTTGCATCAAAACACGCTACATATTTTATTCATCATCAACAACAAAACAACAGAGATACTCTTATCTAGTCCTTCCGTGACCATCGTTGCTGTAAACTAAAGTATCCGAAGGAATTTAAAAAACATAATAAACCGCGATAAAATCCGTAAAAGTTGTTTCATTTCAGAGATGTTCTTTCTAAAATTAGGAAAGAAATAATATTTAAAATATCTTTATCCACGTAGGCTTCAAAAGCTCTTTTGAATCTTCATGTTAGAAAGTTTACCAAACCTATTCATTCATCTATTAGTTATTGTGAATCCACCACCGACTTCGAACATATATTCCGTTGAGTGTAATTAGCAAGAATACCATGCATAAAATACAATGCCACTAAACACAAACTATCTTTGTCATTTATACAATCTAGTACAGAGTCGTATACTTTTTTTATTATTTATTAAAAATCTTCAATATAAAATTTAAGATTTGAAATAATAACTAAATAAAAACGTAGGCGTTGAGTATATGAACTGGAAAACCGCATGGATAATGTCTGTACCACACATATGATGTCTGTTAGCTCATGCGGAGGTGACCGCCTGGGTGCGGTGTTGCGCAAGGGACAGGTAGGGCCGGTGGTCGCTTCGCCGCGCCGCAGCTATGCAAATAGACCTCAACACCGGTAGCACTGCTCTCTCACTAATTATTTCTTTTTATTCGACATCGGCGACCGCATAAAACATGTCCACTGTAAACACGTCGTGAGGGAAAAGAACCGAGGACATTTATTCGTTAAGCCTATTAATCAATCTATAATATAAACTTGTAATGCCTGTAACTCGCTTACGCCGAGTCAGTAATTCTTTCTATGGACAATGTATACGCTTATACAACAGGCTCCCAGAAAACGTTCAAAAAGCTTCTATTGCCAAATTTAAAAAAATTGTGAAAGAACGTTTGTGTACTAAAGGATATTATTCGATTAACGATTTTATAGAAAACAGTACGCCTTGGGAATGATGTGATCGCCTCCAGGCTATTTCAACCTATGAAATTATTGTAAATTTCAATCTTCTTTGGAAAAAAAAACATATTGTAAATTTCAATCTTCTTTGGAAAAAAAAACATGATTGAAAAAAAATTATATTAGTCCCGCTGAGTTTCTTTCGCCAGTTCTTCTCAGGTCAGAGGCTTTTTCTTTCCGAACTGGTAGTAGACTCATGACGTTCAGTAAGAAATTGTAATAATTTTATGCTGAATAAAATATTTTGAATTTGAATTTGAATATACTAATATTATAAAGCTGAAGAGTTTGTTTGTTTGTTTGCTTGAACGCGCTAATCTCAGGAACTACTGGTCCGGATTGAAAAATTATTTCAGTGTTAGCTAGTCCATTTATTGAGGAAGGCTATATATTATCATCACGCTAAGACCAATAGGAGCGGAGTCCACGCGAACGAAGTCGCGCGCAGAAGCTAGTTAATTTATATAATTGCGTCAAAGTTCCGGAATTTTGTCGTGCATACGAAAATTTAAAAGGTGAAACAGCTTTCGTGATAGTACGTAAAAATATTCTTGAATAATTTCGTGGAAGATATGAGATTTATACTTTTTCGATGACCAGAAACAGATAGGTAGAATCAGCAATAATAGAAACGGTAAAGAAGACCAAATGCTACCAATAATCTGCAAATATTGAAATAGATGCAGATTCAGTGTAAAAACAATCTATTAATGTGCACGGTGTAATGTATCACTACAACTGGATCACCTCGGCGACGCTAATGAAGGCCCTGTCGAGCCGGACGTCGCGGCTGACACTGAAGTTTAACATGATTCACACGACGTCCTCTGAATAACAAAAAAAGCCGGGCCAGCTGTCCAGTGAGCGAGAGAGGCAGCACGCTATGTTGGCACAACTGTTCACTTAACTATGTTGGGTATTGTGTTGGTGACATCAAACGTAATGGTTGTCGTGTGCCGGCGCAGCAACGACGAATCAAGGAACCGACTCTGAGGCTTCCCGAGCAAACATTTTTCATGACATTGTAATAATTTTCGTATGAATATGAAAAGCCAGACGTGTTATTAAATCCTTCCCAAAAAAAAAGATTAGTGTGAGTCTATTTAATAAATAACATTGAGCTTACCTTTTGTACAATTCAATATTTTATTGTGTAATATAGTATAAATAAATAAACATTTGACGGAAAACAGAAATGACTGTGAAATCTCGCCTACGCACGTGGCGCTCGCTGGACGCTAACCTTTCATTCGATCTAGGAATGAAAAAGTTGAGATGCTAACAGTATCTGTGCATTCGCTCCAACATGGCTAATAGTGTTAATGACATTAGCTAAAAACCGTCGGCTAGCCTTCGATGTGGAACTTACGACGCGGCAGGAATGCGCCATGGACCGGTCGCGTATGGACAGTACTTTGAACATCATCAAGATGTTCCTCAAGAATAGATATAAACTTCAAAGCGGTTCCGAGCATTTCTAAGTCTAATTTGAGGTTGACCGGAATTCATATTTTTTTTCATTAGATACTTGGACATTTATTTTAAAATATAAGTTGTACCTAGTGTGCTATGTACTTATATAGAATTCAAAACTTATCGTGATATAAATCAAGTCCACAAGAATTCTCACAACATTTCTCAGTTGAATCAAAAGTAAGGTCAGCTCAATAAAGTCAACTCTATTCCATATACTTACTTAAATTTTTTTTAAACATAATCGTACCTATACATATATTTACTGTGTTTGTCTTGTCATTTTGAGACCCTGATATTTCTTCTGTGCTGTAAGGTTAAGGTTACATTTACTAACCTTAATAAAAAAAAGTTAGGCAACAAGAAAATTTACAAAGTTATCATACTAAGGTATACACACACATAGTACCTGAACGTGCTGGTACAGAGACCACTCGTGTATGTCAATCATGAAACGAAACTCGCCGACGACAGCGCACAAGAATTTAAATCTTGAAAAAAGCGAGCAAGAAGCGGTCCGCGCGGGAAACGTCGATGTATTAAAATTTAAATGGGCGATCAGAACTTTTTGCAGGCTGAACATAGAAGATTATAAAGATTAAACGGACAACTTTTAGATTGGTGTTTAGAGATACGAGCTCTTAATAGCAAAACCTAAAACGTATGCCATCTTTATCGTGTTTATAGGCTCCGTGCTTCAACACGAGACAACAGCTGTTTTATCACTCATATCAGGAAGGGTGGGGAGATTTAATTTAGTATTTAGGTAGTTTCACACTAAAGAGTGGCGAAAAGACACTAATAAATATATTTTTTATTCAATTAGCTTCAAAAGCAATTAGATCGTCATTATACAAAGTATTGTGAGGCAAGTAGATTCTGCTGAGAAGAATCGAGAAGAAACTCGACAGTTTCTCTTTAAAATAAAAAACAGTCAAACATTAAAAACTCTATCATATTTCCTGAAAGACCATCACTATGTCCGCACATCTGTTCACTGTCATTTGTATAATCAAAATTCTGTAGTGTGTCAAATGTATTGGCTATTAAAGACTTTTTAATGTAATGTTACCGAATGTCTGAATCAATCACTTGTCTTCGAAAAACGAATGGTTTTAACTTGCGAGGTGATCACGCGCAAGAGCCCACCATCTGCGTATTACGGAACATTTAAACTTTATGAATATTGAAAACTATCCGATAGTTTACGATTACCACCATAAAGTATCGTAGCGTAAGAATATTTAATGATAATCATTAGCATCGACGTTGCCCACATCTGTCTTGTGACATCTTACACAAGTAAATGTATAATTCACGTAACTTTCCAAATGTAAAAGTTAATAATGCGTTTTAAAGTTTATTATTTTTATTTTTTTTTCTTTATTTAATCCTATTTGTACTTGTAGCCCCTTAATATAGACATATTCAACAAAAGTCATAAAAATAATCATTATATCTATATTGACAACCTTAGAACTTGCAGGACACAACCATTGCAAAGTTATCATTTAAAAATAAAGATTGAATGTGAAGAAAATCTTCAGCTAACTATTATTTTAACAGTGTAATATATGGAGATGGAAGACGCCGCGTTGGCGCAGCGGTCACAGGCTCACAGCACTGGATTGCGATTGGCTGTTGCGCGGGCGGTTGCGGGTTCGATTCCCGCACACGACAACATTTGTATTGGCCATACAGATATTTGCCGTGGTCTGGGTGTTTGTGCAGTCCTTGTGGGTCTCCCCACCGTGCCTCGGAGAGCACGTTAAGCCGTCGGTCCCGGTTGTTATCATGTACACCTGATAGCGATCGTTACTCATAGTAGGGAATATATCCGCCAACCCGCATTGGAGCAGCGTGGTGGATTAAGCTCCGATCCTTCCCCTTCATGGGGAAGAGGCCTATGCCCAACAGTGGGATATTACAGGCTGAATCGTGAATATATGGAGATAATGAAATGCAAACAATGTGTGTAAGGTCGTGCGGAAGACATTCAGGTTGTCACTCTCACTGACATGGACCGACTACACGATCACGACAAATTTGTGACAATGTGTTAACAAAATACTTGCGTCACAACTGCAGCACAGAAGGCGGCGCGGAGCGTACATCTCGACGCTCATCCAGTTTCCTTATACAAATAGGATCGCACACTCGTTGATGGATGGGAACGCACTACCGTTTTAAAAACGATAATACGGTATGACAGAGCATAATTAAGTCTCTTTAAGGATAATAGATGTAGGTGTATCGTAAACGTTTCTTTATATTTTTGTGCATCTCTCGATTTCCTGGGGAAGACGGGGACGCGCTTGCGATGCTTCTGGTGTTGCAGTCGTCTATAGGCTACGGTAATCGCTTACCATCAGATGAGCTGTACGTTTGTTTGTAAAAAAATATATGTCTTTCAAAAGGTATTGGCGATAAAGCCACCTTTTATACCTTTTAAATTTTTAATTGCATTCACTATTCGTAAATTTGTTTTGTTATAAAGCTATTAGTATTTGCGTTGTACTATATTCTCAGTTAATATCCGACTTAATAACATATTGTTGAAAATTTTAAAGTAGGTATATATAGGTACTTTTTTCAACCACAAGCCAATAACGCTTACAGTTGAGCAGCTAATGGGAAACTCGTAATTAAACGCCTAGTGTACCTACACAGTGTGTAAAGTGTAGTAAAATAATAAAATTATAGTGTCTTACTTCACTGAGACGCTGCTAATTGCCATTAGTACCGAACTTCGACGGCGGAATGCAGGCGTCTGTAGTTCGCACCTAGTGTTCATTCCCGTAGAGAAACTCATTGCCTTTCGAATAACTGCGACATTTATTTGCCTAATATACAATTAATTACAAATATTTCAATGTAACACAACGTTACAATGTAATACGTAGTGTTTGCTCGCAAAAAAAACGACTTCAATTAAGGTCAGGGTGGCTAATTCCGGCATAGTTTTTTTTCGACTTACATTTGAGTGCCCGTATCCGATGAACGTTTTGATTTATGGTCAATGTGATGGTCTCATGAAAATAACAATGATGTAAGCTTTCAAATACAGTGATCTTATTTAATTAAACTATCACCAGTACCAGAATATACAACTTTTTTTAAAACTTGACCAGTAGACGGATTTTTTCTTCTAAATCGGGAAAATCCGTCATACTGGAAGAATTTATTGAAATCTTTAGTTGTTTTAAGAAAACACGTAATAATGACATGCGTTCGTAAGAGACAGTCAATTCTGTGCTTAACGACTTTAAAAATAATGTCTCTATCAGGTTAAATAGGTAAAAATCATTTTTCGGGGCTATTTCGGCATATCTAAAGAAGCAGGGGTGGTCAACATATTTTAGTGGAGCGTTATTAAATATTTTTATTATATTCGATTTGAGTGAGTTGGGTGATAGAGTGCAATCATGTTATTTATGTAACTTACGTGTTTAAAATCATCTTAAATTAACATATATAATGTTCATTCCCGTAATATTCTTGTGAGATAAACGACGTCGCGGATGAAATAAACACTTTAATTTAGCAAACTTAAGATAAAAGCACACAGAAAAATATGTAATTATCTGGATAAAGTTAAGGTACATTCATATAATAAAAATACACATTTGGTATCGTAAATAGTTTTAATTCAGTAACAAACTTAAAACCTGTCAAAATCAAATGGTATTTTAGTCTTAATAAAGTTAACAATCAGTCATAATTATATTCTCCAACAATATTTAACACTTCTACAATCCAAAGCCATATGTTTCCACAATATGAAGACAGGATGCAAGATTCATTTCAACTTCGG
This sequence comes from Melitaea athalia, assembly GCA_905220545.2. Taxonomy (NCBI): domain Eukaryota; kingdom Metazoa; phylum Arthropoda; class Insecta; order Lepidoptera; family Nymphalidae; genus Melitaea; species Melitaea athalia. Next base: position 19,390,993 of record HG992194.1, read on the forward strand.
AAGATAGAGTGGTTTTCCTCCCAATCATATTGGAGCGTCTTTTTTATGTACGTGGTCCATTATTGTCAATTTTGGAATTTTGTATACTTGTGCAACTGCACGCAACGCACTGCTAATACGGCTTCACGTAGTTGATTTTTATCATAAGCACCTCTATTTGTACGTCTTGTATATGCACCTACGTAACATAATTAATGACAGCGACGTCTAGTTGAACTGAAACAATTTAATTAATTCAATTTAGTACCAACCGAATTATCTAAATTCACTATATATATACATACAACGACTATTTGTGATCATTAAAAAAAACATTAAAAGAACTCCAAGTAAGTACATAATTATACTGAATATTGAATGGTTCTCTTTTAAAAAGTTGGGACAAAAAAGGTTTACGATCTCTGAAATGGGGCAAATTCGACATATGACGATCTAGCCCCATTCAAAATAGACGGAATTATGCACTTAACGATTTCGAGGGTATAAATTTGTTACGTTGAATAATCTAATCATTTGCAGCGTTATCTTGCAAAAGAATACACGAAACCTTTACAAGGACCCTACACTATAAATATAGAATTCATTCGACACTGTAAGTTGCATAATTTTAAACTTACCTTCGAAAATACAGCAGCGTGTGACACTCACATTTCACTTTAAAAAAGCAACTGAACTTTGAAGACTGTTTTAACCCATTTTTATAGCGACTACCGCCATCTAAGGAATTTTATTTGAAGTTAAAAGCAATGCTGTCTTACCGACACTTCTACAAACGCTGCAACTCGACTGTAACGAGCATAATTTCAAGTAGACGGTTACGCCCCATAGACGGAATTAGCCACCCTGACCTTACATCAACAAGTAATACAACGTAGGTAGACAAAAACTTGTCAAGTAAATACGCATCCCACCAAAAACATTCTGTAAAAAACTAGCCAAGTCTCGATAGAGCTGCTTGTTTATCTCTAAAAAGTAATGAAATCTAGACAAAGCCGTGCCAAGTCTAAGGTTCCTTACTGCGATTTCTTTATTATTATAGTTAACGTTGTGTGACTTGCCCGTTGAAGGGTACAAAACTAAGAATAATATCCCATACTGGTATTGGTAATTGGACGCAATTGTCTCATTTTATGCGGTTGTTGATTGTACAACGCATGCATTCAGCATTGACAGTGCTGACTTCTGTTCTCTTATTTTTGGAGCGTCGAATCGACCACCGATCTAACATAAAATAGACGTACAGATGGACTTCTATCAATGATTAGAAGTCCGCTGGTACTGGAAATAATTTTGTATACAGTTTGTTTCAGGCTTGCCTATACAAAAGTATTATTGAAATACGCAGCTTTATCAAACCTACGATTGACTGGTTATTCAATCAACGTTTTCCATGTGGCAATTTTCCATCGTCAATGGTAGCGGTTCTGGCGACAGATTGGTCCAATGGTTTCATGTAGCACCTGGTTTTGTACCCTTGTGTACCCTTCAACGGCCAAGTCACACAACGTTAACTATAATAATAAAGAAATCGCAGTAAGGAACCTTAGACTTGGCACGACTTTGTCTAGATTTCATTACTTTTTAGAGATAAACAAGCAGCTCCATCGAGACTTGGCTAGTTTTTTACAGAATTTTTTTGGTGGGATTTCACTGCTTTTTGTAGAAACGTCAAACGTGGGCATAGGGTTCCTGCTGACTGAGGTTACTGACTTGGCTGCAGGTAAGTGTAGCAATCATAGAGATGGGTGCCTACTACAGTCAGAAATAATGTAAAATATTAACGGTTTCAGCTTACTACATGTAATTAACATGAGAGGGTAAAGATTGTTTAGAAGAAAAAAAAATTTTTAAGTATTATTATTTGCAGCAGGCTTATGGTGGCAGAGGTTGTTTTTATAAATACACAATATTGAAATCAGCCTATAAAAAATTGTTTCATCTAATTAACAGATGAGGGAATATTTTGTTATATCCCGGATCTTAGACCATTACAAATTTTCTTTCCCACCTTTCATCCCCTTACACCCTGTTTTTCGCATTACATTTTTTGTAAAGGCGGTATATCGATCTCTTCTAATAGTTTGGTTGGGCTCTTGTGTTTTCTAATCAGGGTCACCAGGTGCTCCAGATCTTCGATTATCCTAGTTTTTATAGTTTTCCCTTTATGTGGCCATTAAACCCTAACTCTGTACCAAATTTCAGCTCTCTGAGTTTATGGGAAGTACTAGTTCTATTTTGATAATCATGAGTGAGTGAGTGTCGTAAATGCGAAACTTTGCTTTCGCTTAACTTCGGAACTAAATGACCTACAGACTTGTAATTTTGGATTTTAAGTATGTGATTATAGCTTACTGGATGACGAAAATTTCAGCGTTCTGGTCTTATCCAGAGGTTCTCAAATAGGGGCCTGAAAATGCGGCGAAATGGTTCGAGTAAAGGTGGTACGGCAGTGTTTGCTTCGCGCTCGACTTGGCGGGGGCACTGCCGTGCCCCCCGATTATTAGACATTATTTTATTTGTATAGACTAGCGACTGAATCAAACAAAAAAATTATTGTTCAGTTCGCAGAATTATAAAAAAAAATCTAAAATAAAAGTAGCCTAAGCTACATCTTATTACATCAGCTATCTGCCAGTGAAAGTCCCGTCAAAATCGGTCCAGCCGTCAAAGAGATTAGCCGGAACAAACAGTCAGACAGACAGACGTAATCGGTTTACTTACATAAAAAAAATATCAGCCGAATTGAGAACCTCTTCCTTTTTTAAGTCGGTTGATAGATATATTATAAATATTCACTTCAGCCTATCGCAGTCTACTGCTGGACATAGGCCTACACAAGTTCCCGCCAAAAATGACGAACTCATGTATTGGTAATACATATTCCGTTGTCTTCGTATTCTCATAGCCATTATTCATTTTTAAGAAATATTTTTGAAGTAAAACTTATTTACGCACACTTGACTTGGGGAGTAAGCTGGCGAATGCGTGACGAGAGCGTTACGAAAAGTGTGATCGGGCGAGGGAAGTCAAAAGAGGTGCGAGCACACATTTTCTTTTTCTCTTTCTCTCATAGCAAGTTACGTTTCGTACATCTAAGATACAGTGCAGGCCTATTGTCCAAACAATTATACTGCAGTCGTGAGGTCTAAAGCACACTCGTTTTTTTTTCCCTTGTGACTTTTACCACACTCAATATTTACAAGTACGTATGTAGATTGTAGTTATCAAATCAGAAGCAGGGAGAAGGTCTTCCAAGTGATTGACTTAGGACTTAGGTATAGTAATACTATCCTCTAATAAGAGGAATTTATTCACAATGTGGCATCTGATACCTAAATATAGCTTATGTTAATTAATAACTTTATATAGAAAATATTATCAAGGCCAGAGTGAATAGGCTGTTATTAGGCAGGCATGCTCCACCTTCGACCGCATCGTCACTTAACATCAGGTGAGATTGCGGTCAAATGCCTGTCTATTAGCCACAAAAAAAAATTATCATTATCTATATTGATCAGATATTTGTAATAAAAGATGGGCACAGCTTACTTCCTTACTACTGAGAACTCCACAACTACCAGGGTATCATATAAAACAGGAAGTAAAGTTCATAATTCAATCAAGGATACAGACTGCTATAGACTGTACTTAACGTTTTTACCTACGAACGAGTCGAAGTACTCGGCGAGACGACGCGACCTAGGTGGTCGAGACGCTGAGTTAATAGCGCCGTGTGACCTGCACGGCCGTAACTCAGGGGTCTTGCTGAACACCGATAGCACATCACGAAGACTTCGTGTACGGGTATTGATGAACCTTCTTTATGTATGAGACCGATGTTACTGGCCGCGACAACTTCCTGTCAACTACGGAGTTCTTATATTTGTTTTAATAAGTACAGCTATCCGTTGTAATATTCACCTTAATTATTGTGGTATAAATATGTCCGATTTAAAGTAAAAATTGCAATTGACATACGATGCAGCCTGTAATATCCCACTGCTAGTCATCGATCTCTTTCTTCGTGTAGGTTCTGTAGGTAGGTAGGGTTTGGAGATTAATCCACCACGCTGTTCTACTGCGAGTTGGTGGATATATTTCCTACTATAAATAGCGATCGCTATCAGGTGCATATGATAACAACCAAGACCGACAGCTTAACGTGCTCTTCGAAGCACTGTGGGGCGACACTCCATCCATTCAAACCGTTGGATAACTTATAATTTCACCATACGCTATTTTTATATCTAAATGCTTTGACGCCATTAATCTAACGAATTTAAATAACTCTAAATCCACATAAATCAAGCCAGTGACGACATCTACGCGAACGATTCATAAGTGATTTGTTATTCCGTCCGATGAGCAACGACTTGTCAATATGAAGCGCGGCCGACATCCGTGATTATGTAAATTGTCAACCAGAAACAGTTAATGTACGAGTCACCTCGAAGAGTTACAAGCTGTAACCTGATACGAACATCGAGTTAACAGATCATGAGACCTTCTTAAATACCTATTAACTGATGGAAACATTAATGGCAAATTACCATCAATATAAATATTAATCAGGTTCCACTATCCGTGTGTTCGGAGTTAATTACTTTTAGATGTGAACTAGTAGAAATCTTTTAAGTGGTAAGCATTAGTCATGTATCTTTGTAGCGGAATTTGGACGTTACTCAAGCCTAAAATTGCTTATAAATGTTGCAACGGTAGTAGATTTAGAAACCCAGTAACCTTTCAATCATTTAATATTCTGAATACTATAACAGTAATATATGTAAAGCTAAAAGAAGAAGCCCTTTCAAAGGAAAAAGAAAATCCTTTAAAAAATAATATTTTTTAATATAAATAGTGTTAACTGAGGTACACAGAACTATGACAGCAATTACCATTAAGTATACGAGGAAAGAGCGAGCGCAAGAATGCGTCCGAGGACGTAGTTTGAAGTGCAGCAGATAGTTTACGAACTGACGAGCTGCTTCCGGCGTGCTAACAATTAATAAAAATATGTAATTACTTCTGTAGAACTGAAGTAGGTACATGTTCACAATTCAGTTTTTTCGCACTTCTCTAGGTCTAAGCAACCTGCGTAGTTTTACCCGCCTATTTTACTGTATCTCTTCAAAACATCGTAGCAAGACGTTATGTAACATACTAAATAAAAAAATAATAAAAAAAATCTTGAAAGTGTCTTTAACTACAGAGAATGAGATTTCATTATAATTCAATAAACAATCGAGTTTATTCCGTCGACGGAACGAAATTTCTGGATTTTTCTTAAATTACTTATTTAATATTCGCGCCGAGGCGCGGACAACGGCTCGTAGATTCAATTAATTGGCGCGACGCGGAGTGTACAGCGCACCGATATGGAGGCGCTGTTCTCTAACGACACCTCGAATAAAATCCATCGCATACCCCACTATGACAGAGGACTAACTCACAAACACCAGCTCATGCCACTTGCAACCTTGTCACTTCGAATGATTACTTGCAGCAAATGAGGAACCGTGCGCAGAAATATATGTGTAGCTTTAGCGTTGGAAATTTATACGTCCATCGCTTTAAACCTAATGATGTCCCGTTATAGTAGTGTTTTATTGTCTTTAATTTAAAGATTCATATTACCATTTTCCTTATTAAAGCTACTAATACGAGTATATTTCTTACTTTAAGTTTTTATAATAAAATTTATAACTTAATTAAAGCTTCGATTTCGATCCTTAGATAAAACCGAATAAAATATGAAAATGGCTTTAATATGATTCATTAATATTCGATAAAAATTGTCCACATATCGTAGATCACGGTTAGAGATAAGGTGGACATGGACGCTGGCCGCGCCCACTTCGCTTCACTTGTCAGAATTTTTTCAGGCGTGTTTGTCGCAAGCTGAGGCCGTTCGTCACTCGCTGCTGCCGTGCTTAGGTAAAAGGCAGTAGCCGTTTTTTACTTTCGTTAGTTATTCCATGACTTTACCGATGATACAGATTTTGATGATTCTTATTCTTTGAGTTATTAATTAAAATATGTGTGTGTCAGCTCCGACGCACGACTGGAGTTTACTTCTTCAGATCGACTGTCTAAATATGCACAAAAAGGCTTTATAGTCTAAGAAAAAGATTAATACCATATCAAATGGTATTTAAACGAATCAAATAACGCCATCCATCGATGGCATTATTAGAAAACGTCGTAACTGGTACCGTCGTAAACGTCGTAGGCCGTAGCCGCTACTGTCGTGAATGTCGTAGCCACAGAACACTATTACTCCTACCGGAGCAGATAGATTGCGCACAAAAACGTAACGAGGTCATTCGTTCAGTAGATTTTACTCCTCATATTTTTTTCATACCGGGGGCCTTATATGAAAATCGATTCTTAAGGAGTAAACTCCAATAATGCAGAATTAATTAACTGTTTTACCGACTACCTCTGTCGTATTACTTGTCGATGTAATTAAAGTCGGTTTTTATTTCGTTTGCAAGCAAAACAGTTTTATTAAACCTATATTTAGTTCATAGAAATCCTAAACTTTAAAGTAAATATTCTCAGATTTTAATATATATACTTGAATGCCTTTTACCTACACCCGGCAGTACTTACCGACGGCTCCTCTAGTCCTCTGACATTTCGTTGTGGACCATTAGAATGCGGCGCAGTAGCTGACTGCCGCACTAACAAGTGTTCTGTTCATGTAACGGCTCTTACACGGACACTACTCGTACATATGACGTTTTTGTCTCGTGTCTATCTACAAGATTATGTTCAAAGTAAGCTAAGGTTATATTTTCTACACTTAATTAATCTCGGCTAGAAATAAATTCGATGTTAACTTATGGATCGAACATACGCAGACTCGATAGGTACTTATATATCCGTTAAAGTAAAACTTCTTTACACGAAGTTGTTTTTTTTTATAGAAGGGGGGGCAAATGGACAGTCGGCTCACCTGGTGGTAAGTGAAAACAACATCCGTATACAACCGCTACATCAGAGGATTGGGGGGCGTTGCCGGCCTTTCAAATAGGTGTATGAAAGAGAGTTGAGAGAGAAATATAAGTTAGATAGAGCTAAAGAAGAAGCTCGTTTTTTTATTTCACTATGTTTTTTCATGCACTTCAGTCATTATTTGCACTTCATATAAACTCTTTTATTATTACATCAAATACTATTACCACAAGAATGTTATTAAAGCATTATTATTATTGTAAACTATCATTATACAATTACGAAATTTAATCAAGCGATTAATAAATAGCAAAACTAGATTTTAGATGCAATATAATATTACTACCTAGATTCAAGTCTAGCTGGAGGTATTTTTTGACTCAATGAAAGTCGACAACGCACATTTAATTCTTTCAATGTTGCAGATGTTCATGGACCGTTGGAGTTGGTATGAAACATCAAGCAGTGCTGCCTGCGTGTCCCCTCCCCCCATGTTACAAAAGAACGAAAATTTTGGACATTAGATTTTACTTCTCCCATACTTAATTCGCCCGACACAGGTAGAACGTATTAAGAAGGTTCCCTTAGTAACCCTTAATTGCCGCGGTTAAAAATGCTCTTGTGTTTACTACTGGTGATATAATATGAATTGTTATCAGGGAAAAAGAGAAGGAGTAAACTATACAGATGCTTTAAAGAGTCAACTTTAAGCTGCATTTGAATTTTAATTAATTCTCATGACGTCATTAAAGTGAATCAAAAACACTCGTGCCCGCCGAGGCGTTAGGGATCTTAAAATCGATCTCGTTATTGAATTTCCCATCATTGTAATCCGAGAAATAATTGTTTGTGTAGTTTAGCTCAAAAACGGCCGTCGAGCGCTGAATCAGAGGCCATTTATTTTTTGGCGGAGTTATTTCATAAATGTTTTATAGGTCGCGGCCGTCGGCGGACACACAGGGCGGCGGCGACATCAAAGTGCGATAATTGCTTCTAATTGGTGGATCACTGCGACTGGTGCAACCGCCGCGGGTTTCTCGCCTGTCGCTAGCTCCGCTCCTTGCAACAAACCAGTGTTGCCAACCCTACTGTTTTAACAGTAGATTTGCTGTTTTTACATCGATGTCCCTGTTTTCTGTTTCATTTGTAATTTTTACTGTTTTTCAATTAGCGTTCAGTGTCATCTATTACACTATGTAATATGTTTTGATAACCACTATATAATAATACACAATGATACTAGATGGCAGTATGTAACTATGTACTCTTGTCGGGATCCGAATAAGGAATTCCCCAACCTGAGTCTTATGTGATCGACACTCATATTTTTATGCACTGGAAAATCATGTACAAAATTCTCCAAAACGTATTTTTCGGATATTTCAAAACATTTCAAACATTCACAAATATAACCATTGTGTGAATTTTGTGAATTGGTGAAGAAACTTGTGCTTACCACACAGCAGCGCCACCACGGAAAGATTATTTTCAGCTATAAATATTTTGAAAACTAAATTACGCAACAAAATATCGACTAAAACTATTAAAGGAGCCTTACACACTTTACACACTAAATCCGAAATAACTGATTGCTATTCATTTGAAGTCAAAAAGGCACATAAAGAAAAACAATAATATGTATGATTTTAAAAAGGAAAATGAGTTTGAAAATACTGAATATTTTACTTTGATTTTATTTTTTTATTAAGTTGTGATAAATATTAAAATATAACTATGTATGTGAGTCCTGATAACTAATAAAAGTAGGTGATTGTTTTAATTATACGAGGAAAGTATGAAATCTGCCTTTTTTACTTTACCTACTGTTTTCTCCTGTTTTTTTATTGGTTATCTGCTGTTTTTTAGTTTCTTGGGGTTGGCAACACTGCAACAAACATTCTGCGTTGGACGAGTAGGTACGTTACATCATTAACCGCTAATAAATTAATAATATGAAGTTATGAGTGTTTTATGATTTAATTAATGTCGTTGCTTTTTACGCAAAAATTGTTTTGTTAATCGCAGTAATGTCGCTGAAGAGAAGAATAAGAGAGAGATATATATACGAGTAGGAACTCTTTCCTCGCGTTAGCTAAAGTCAAAAAATATTGAAACTGTTCAAAGTTTAATTTGATGCTTTTTGATTAAAGACAAAGTCTAAATCTACTGAAATAGTCTAAGCTCGTAATCCGAAATAAGTAATATTTTTACCCATCATTTAAACAGTCAATGTCGGAATATTTTCAATAATGATATTCTGCAAATGTCACGCCTCTGAGACCAAAGAGACGTCCGGCGTTATCAGAGCGCGGCTACCGGACGTTCGTAGCAGTGCACTGCTCAGTGGAAGACATAATTATTATTTATAGCAATTATTAATTAGCAAATACTATATATCGATACGATTACAATTTGTAATTGTGTAGTGTTGTTTACAATAGTAGATCGATCGAGTGTTGATCGAACGACACTTTTAGGTATTATTTTTAAAGAGTAACTGCAGAGTTTCTTGCCGATTCTTCTCCGCCGAATCTACATTCCGAATAGGTGGTAGCTTCACTTTTAAAAATAATAATCAATTTAAAAATGTAAAATAACAATTCGAAAATGCTTTTTAGCCTATTAAAATAAAGTTAATTTTACTTTAACATTTTGATTTTATCATATTCTAAAAAATTATGACAAATTTTTTCCTGCATGTCTTGGTAAAAAGCATCTGTAAAATACTATAGGATTATTTAAACATACATATATGTAAGTTCCCTAATTACTCTTATTATGGCGTCACATTCTGATGCAGGCAAAGCCCACGCCTACCAATCTAATTTACGTATTTAGCTAAATGAACATGATTAAGTTCTTCAGCCATTTCCATGCAATCTCTTGCAAGTGTTCCGGAGTCTTGCTAATCTTTTACCTACTTAACGTTTAATCTGCGTCGCATGCTTTCAGCTCAAATGTAACGCCAATTAGCGGAGAACGGCGTTCGGGCGGGAGTATCAAATTGAACGATAAATCGACATCGACGTCTGTCTGCCGTACCTTACGTACTTCACTCTTATCTGTGTTTTGTGTGTGTATAGATTCGCTCTAATGGAATCTCAGAATAAAGTTTAACACCATTAAGCTCTGAATCTATGTTTTAATTAAGACACTAAGCAACAATTTCGTTTGTAAATATATCTTTATTTTGATTATTTAAATAATTGTGTTGAAACTACTTTATAATAGATTGTCTTTTTATCTTCTCTCGTAACGTTTCTCGTTTCGTTTTATCTTAACTCGTAAAAAGTTGAAATAAAATATTCAAATAACGTAAAATATTCGATGTAAATGAAGTGGTGTGTCAAGTAATATTAATTTTAAAAGTCCGTCGGCGAGATAGTGTTTAATCCTCAGTATCTCGGGGACGCTCGACGGAGCCATTACTCACCAATATTACTAACAAGCACTTAATCAATAAAAAGAACTAAAAGAGCCCCTTAAAGACCTGCGGTTCGTTTATTAATAAAACAATTCTCGTTTGGGACAAAGTGCGTTTTGTCGCCCGCTGCAAGTTGACGTTAAAATATTACTTGTTTTATTTTGATCGCCTCGAAACGTTATTTTTGCGAGATATCAACTTGCTGCGTTATATTTTGTTAATTAATTTTAACGGTCGTCTTTCAAACGACGGCTTATTACAATTTTTTTCCTTTCAAGTTAAGTTTAAAAAAGAAATTTTGCGTAAAAAATTGCATTGATGTATGATGAACATCATACAAGCTTAATATTAATGACAACTAATACAACAGATTTAGGTTAATGACCTGTATATCTAACATGAGTTTGGCAACAATTTTTATTTCAAATTTGTATCTTTCGACAACACTTTTTGAGAAAAAATGAATATTTCTAAAATAGATTGTATAAAAATTGATGTACCAAATGAAAATATAACTGTAATTGTTTTGTTTTTTTAATAGTATTTTTACCATTAATACTACTTTTTAACCGACTTCCAAAAAAGGAGGAGGTTCTCAATTCGACAGTATTTTTTTTTATGTATGTTAGCTCAGAACTTTTGACTGAGTGGACCGATTTTGATCAATTTTGTTTTAATTGAAAGGTGTTGCGTGTCATGTGGTCCCATTTTAATTTAATTAAGATCTGACAAGTACTTTTAGAATTATATCTAATAATGCGTATTTACGTGACTACTTTTTCGTCGACCTACGTTATTTATTATACCGCATAACTTTTTACTCGGTGTACCGATTTTGATGATACTTACTTTAATCGAAAGCTAATACTTGTCATGTAGTCTTGTTCAAATTAGATCGAGATCTGATTCAACTTTTTGAGTAATCATTAATAGCGCGTATTTACTTGACTATTTTTTCGTCTTATTACGTTGTATTACTTGTCGATGTTATTGAAGTCGGTTTTTTTTCGTTTGCGAGCAAACACAATTATTTACCATCATGAAATGTTAAATGTAGCATTGTACAAACCTTTGTGGTTTTCTTTTGCTACTTATAATTGTGACTTTGTACATTGTATATTGTTTCTTTTTTTGATAAATCTATACTAATATATAAAGCTGAAGAGTTTGTTTGTTTGGTTGTTTGTTTGTTTGTTTGTTTGAACGCGGTAATCTCTGGAACTACTGGGCTGATTTGAAAAATTCTTTCACTGTTAGACAGCCCATTTATCGAGGAAGGCTATAGGCTATGTATCGTCACGCTAAGACCAATAGGAGCGGAGTCCACGCCGACGAAGTCGCGCGCAGAAGCTAGTTATATTTTATAAAATAAAACAACACAAGCTTCAACTTGCGATCATTCTGTTAACCATAATATCAAGATACGGGAGGTGGAAGGTGATAAACTTTTACTAATTAAAAGATGAGCTCATTGTATCTGAGTAAAGTATTTAATGATATTTTACTTTTAAGTTCAAATTAAATATTCTTTTTGAAAATTAAAAAAAAAACGAGTGTGCTCTAAACTACACGGCTGATTTAAAACTTAACTAAAGTAACTCTCTCTCCTTCTATCTTCACTAACTTATATCTCCGTCTCAACTTCCGTTCGCCTCTCCAGATCACACTTTTCGTAACGTTCTCGTAACGCATTCGCCAGCTTACTCCCCAAGTCAAGCGTGCGTATAGAAGTTTCACTTCAAAAATATATAGTATTGAGAACAGAGGTAGAGTTATAGCAGAATTAAAAGAAAACAAAAAACCCGCCTGCGTAAAAAACGGAAAGAGCAAAGTCAACATTTTTTAAACTTTCTTATTGTATTTCTTTATTATTATTACGGTAATAATAATCATAATATACATTTTCGAAATCCGTGTATTGAGCCCTTTAATTTGATACCCATACTATAGTATTCTAAAAAAAATTTATTTCTTCATTAACTACAATGGCTTCGCACAGCCGCCATGTTTGTTTTTTTTAATGTCACCTATCTAAGAACACTTGGGCTGCTAAGACAAATCTAACGATATCTCAATTATGCAAATCCGTTCAGCGGTTCTAGAGAAATGAGGTAATTAAGAATATTACATACATACATACAAGATACGCGCGAAAAACATAACCCTTCCTTGGCAGTCGGGTAAAAAATCTGCCTTAAAATCGGGTACCGCCCGAATGGGGGAGTACCTCAACTTTACAGAAAATCACAGCCATGTAATACTACTCTAAAGAAATGTTCCGTTAAGTAAGGTAGCCAGATTTCTTAGGTATGCCCTGTGTTGACTCTTGATATCGGGTGTATGATCACCAAAGCACTTGACGCTTCTTGTATTGCAGGCGTTCATACAGTAATCGTTTAACATCAGGAGTACAGTACGCTTAATTGCTACCCTAGTGTTGTATAAATATATATAGACAAGTACTGAATGTAGGTAATGATGTTGTAAATGTGAATTTATCTTACCTTTTCGTTCAAGATGTCTCTATCTCTGCCTCTTTATATGTCTCCTAATTCCATATTTTTTACACGCTTTTTATTATAGCTTCACCTGTATGTTTGTAAGTTTGTAACCGACTCCTTTGGACTTCATTTTGACACACACCCACTTCTAACGTTCAGATTTCATTTAAACTTGGTAGACTTATCGAGGACCGATAACAATACACTAATTTGATAAAATTATTCAATTATCCTAACGGCTTGGCACAATAATCAAGGCTTTTCTCGCTATCCTTTGGACTTTTCTAACGTTCAGATTCTCTACTTTTTAGTTTGGTTTATTTAAAAAAGCGTGGTTTTTTAGTTTTTTTAACTAAGTATTATTTTTAAAGAGACTTGATTGTCTCAGTGAAAGTAAAAAGCAAGTACCTATAGTGTCATCATACCACATCAAATTAAAATTAATCAATCAATTAAGATAACAAATTTAAAAAAAAAACAATTCATAATTAAGAATGCCTTGTAGGAACATGAACCTATTAACTAATTATGTCAAAAGCTTGTAAAAAAACATAAAGAACGGGAATGAGGTTTTATGGTGTTTTTAATGCGAGCTAATTACAAATATTAGTTACGGCGCAAACAGGCGAGGCGAGTGATTAACATTCTAGCGACAGGGCGACGGCCGGCGCGGAATCGAACCTGTCACCCTCCATTTCTTGTCGAACAGTAGACCTACTGTAACAAAAAAGTACTTTTCACAGCTCATCTGTCGACCGTAGTTTGAGTGTATGTGAATTCGTATGTATGTTTGAGGAATGTCTGTCACTGAAGCACAGAATATTCACAAGATTAAAATAATTAACTTCTCTGCGTCCCACCTAACATGAATCACATTGAATTGGGAACCTCCTTATTACGTACGTACACAGATTATTATTCATAACTAGATGGCCCGGTGAACTTCGTATCACCAACACAAAACACTTTCTGAACGCACCTATAAATATTTGACAACCAATTGACAACGTTTTTGACAAAAGACATTAAATTTCTCCGCATATGAACATTTTGTATTGGAAAATTAAATCGTCGTTTTTAGTATTTTCCATTACATATTATTTATGTTTTTCACCGTTTAAACCTTCCCTGAATTTCCACAAACATAATTCAAGATCAAAATCAGATAAATCGTCAAGCCATTCTCGAGTTTTAGCGAGACTAACGAACAGCAATTGATTTATATATATATATATATATATATATATATATATATATATATATATAGATTATGTTCGTTCAAACCAAACCAAAAACCAAAGTTAATAACAACAATCCATAATTTATCAAACAGGTATAACACGAAGTAATGTAGTAATAGTAAAGTTCCTTTAAATTAGACTGACGGAATTTTAAAATTAAATTCATGTATCTGTTACAGTCAAAACTCTTAACCAGTCGAAAGCACTATTGACTAGCAAAATCAGTCAAAAGTACTTTTGACTAGACAAGTTGGTCAAAAGTGGTTTTGACTAAAATAACAGTTAAAAGTACTTTTACTCAATGGAGCTGGTTAAAAGTACTTTTGACTAAATGATTCCGTCAAAAGTGGTTTTGACTGGTTGTATCAGTCAAAACTCTTAAAAAGTAAGGTGGTCGCGGCATATTTATGTCACAGAAACAATAAAAAAAAATAACCCTAACCTATCTAATTTCAATATTAGACTGTTTATCGGCATATTTTTGTCACAGAAACAAAAAAAAATAACCCTAACCTATATAATTTCAATATTAGACTGTTTATCGGCATATTTTTGTCACAGATACAAAAAAAATAACCCTAACCTATCTAATTTCAATATTAGACTGTTTATCGGCATATTTTTGTCACAGAAACAAAAAAAATAACCCTAACCTATCTAATTTGCAGTTAAAACTAAACAAGTTAAGAGTTAATAGAGTTTAAGAGTTAATAGTGCTTTTGACTGACGCTTTTTTGCAGTTAAAACTACTTTTGACGGAGAGCGTCAGTCAAAAGTACTTTTAACCGCAAATTTGCAGTCAAAAGTACTAATAACCAATAATTTTCCGTCAAAACCACTTTTGACCAACTTGTCTAGTCAAAAGTACTTTTGACTGATTTCGCTAGTCAATAGTACTTTTGACTGATTAAGAGTTTTGACTGTAACATATCCAATGAAAATCATCAATATTGTGAAAAGTGTAGAACAGTATAAGAGACCTTAAATTTAAGAGCTGTTAAATTTAAGCTGTCTAGATAATAGATTACTATATTAAGTGTATTCCTGACCAAACAATAAGGTTATATGAAAAGAAGCATAGTAGCTAGCGGGCCAGTCATTATGAAACAAATCGAGCACGACCCGGTGCAATACAGGCTCGACCCTCGGTTTTCACCGAACTCCGGACGCGGCGAGCAACGAGCTGTTGTTAGCTTACTCCAACCCGTTCCGACTAATTATTATCATCCGACAACCGCTTACGAACCTCCAGACTCCAGTCAACTTAGAAGAGAGACGCGCCACATCGGCCGTACACTGTCGTCCTTTTCTTGATAACATTAGCCCGTTGGCACAGTTGACAGTAATAGTGTTATTCGGTCCTGGGTTGTAGGTTTCATAACTTCGTGAGTCTAAGTGACTATGATATTTATCAAATTATATATGTAATATATTATTGAAATGTATATTAATTTTAAGAACTATATTAGTTTTTAATTACAATAGTTTATTAAACATTATACATATTTACAAGACACAACTTAAGAACTAAATATTTACAGATAGTTTTGATACAAATCATGTCCGCAAATATTATTAACTATATTAGTCAATTGTTATATCTAAAATAATTATGCCTACCTTAGAAATAAACGACCGAGTATTAAGTAGGTATGTATTATTATTTATTATGTAAGTGGGCACATAACATTTATTTTACAAACATGAATTATTCACAAGTATTCAAAAGTCAACGGCAAGAAAAGCAAATCCCAAGACGGCATCTACGAATATAGCGTTAATGAACGCTTGGGTTTTTACTAATTACTGTTCAGATGCTTGACAATATTCCGCTTGATTGGGTTTCAATTTATGTTAAGTAATCTTTTAACTCATATCAATTAATTTAACTTAAAAAAAGTGAAGATGATTACGCCATCGATTGCTGATAAAAATTTATTTAAAGTAATACTAAGTAGATCCAGACCAGACTCAGATAGTTTGCCAAACGAATCTGAATGTATAAAGCATTAATCAACGATAATGCAGTTGGTCCCGGGACCCGGGTCGCGCTTATCTTGAATAATTATTCCAGACTAGCATCTGCGCGCGACTTCGTCGGCGTGGGCTCCGCTCCTATTGGTCTTAGCGTGATGATACATAGCCTATAGCCTTCCTCGATAAATGGGCTATCTAACACCGAAAGAATTTTTCAAATCGGACCAGTAGATCCTGAGATTAGCGCGTTCAAACAAACAAACAAACAAACAATCAAACAAACAAACTCTTCAGCTTTATTATATTAGTATAGATAAGTCATATAATAAAATACTTTCGGTGCTAATTTTGTACCGGGAATGTATTGGCATTTTTTTTTTCATTCAAGTTGTTAGGAGATATATTACGAATAGTATATCGGTCAAAGCAGTTACAACTGAGTTAGAGCACAGCAGAAAATATCCTGCTAAATCTCGGGAACAGCCCGACTGGGGAAGTAGCTCGACCTTACAGACCACCTAAATAATACTGCTTTCAAGCAGTGTTGTGTTTCTGTGATGAGTACCTAAGGTGAGCAGCGCTGCTGGGGGGATTAGGGATGGTAGTCGGTATTAGGCAACACGTTTGAGATGCATCTTGTGTTGCAGGTTTATAAGCTACGGCAATCGCTTACCATCAGATGAGTCGTACGCTTGTTTGCCGACCTTTTTGTATAAAAAGAATTATGACGTTAACGCTATGACTTAAATCTTTAATAAATAATTAAGAATGGGAAGTCCACAGTAATTAGGTAATAAAATGAGTAGAACCACGTTTACCTGACGAATAACTCAAATCAACCTACAAGTTTAAATTAAAAAGCGATAAATTAATTATTATAGGTATGAACTATGAACTGTATTAATTCTAATGTAGGCAAGTTAATTACAGGCGCTAGCCCAGAGTGAACAGTGGATATTGAGAGAGGTTTAACAGTCGATCCAGATATTGTACAGCTAGTTATATCATTACTTGCGTTACGTTTAGAGAACTAATACAAATAGTATTTTCAGTTTAGAACCTCCGACTGTAAGTGTAGAACTGTAGAGTATGTAGCGCCTAGCAATTTAATATCATTAAACGTTTTCTGGGCACATTGCTCACAAATACAAATGTACCTACGAGTATGAGAAGCGAGAGGTTTTAATAACATTATAACTAACACAAACACACAATTATAACTAATAATAATATATCAAACGAAAAGTTAATATTCTAAATAATTCAAAGTGTATAGTATACAAATTATTCTAAATCTAGATATAAAAAAGAGTGTGCTTTAGACTTTAGAGCACACGACTGAAGTTAAACTTCTTTAGCAATAGGCCTGCACTTTGTCTGAGATATACGAAACGTAACTGGCTATGAGATAAAGAAAATGTTTGCTTGCAACTCTCCCCTTGCTCCGTTCGGCTCGCCTGATCACACTTTTCGTAATGCTCTCGTCAAGCATTCACCAGCTGACTCCCTAAGTCAAGCGTGCATAAAGAAGTTTTACTTCAAAAATCTCGATTCCTTATCTAAACGCCATGTGGCGACTGGGAAGATATAATAATATTGTGTGCAATGCGGAGATGCGCCCGCGTCCGACCGCCACACGCAACACCAACACGCGATGCTTTGCTCTAACAATTTATTAAAAACTAGCTGACCCCGCAAACGTTGTTTTGCCATTTATGTTATTAACCCCCGCAACCCCCTCTTGTGCGAGGAATTTTGTAAAATCCGTTCTTAGCTGACCTCTACTTGGCGAAAGGAATATTCCTACCAAATTTCAAGTCTCTAGGCCTGATGGTTCCAGAGATATCGTGATGAGTCAATTTGTGGAAATCTCTTTTGTATATACATATAGATTTACATTATATTGCTAGCTGCTCCTGGCTGGTCACTGTTAATCTCGGGTAAATTTCAAATTGAAATTTTGGTTATGTTTTAACACCGGTCTTCCATAATAAACTGTTACGTAAAAGAATTTGAAACTATTTGCGTATCTATATATTACAATTATTTATTAAAGAATACCAAAGAGTTAGAGGAAAAGAAATAACAAAGGTAATACTAGAACAAATAACATCCGTTATTTGTAACTAAACAGTCATAAGAATCTTACTAACTGTTAAAATTACAAGTGATGATATACAGAATGGAAAAGGATTCCTGCCAATGGCTCAAAACAGTACTTCCTGGGCACAATTGTTCTGACATTTCACGTACATTAACTGCAACTGCAACTCAAACACAGGCCTTAGGTACTCTCGCGCGAACAAACTGCACCAACCTCACAGAGTCTGTTATTAAATTGAACTGATACGAATTACGAATAAACCTTGCTCTTATACAAACACTTGAAGTTTGCTAAAGTACCTTCGCTAGTCTGATATTCACACCGCACGTTAAAACTTACATACTTGCTACCATTAGTAATTTATTAGTCTCTGACATAATAAAAACCAGCTTGTTTCGTCAAGTGCTTCTCGCGTTATTTTGCTATCATCCTACATTCAAAACGTTGACGTCAAACATATTTTTTTTTAATTTATAAAAATAAAGAGCTTTAAGCGCTTCCCGTATTTTTTATTTTTTATTATGATTTGAAGAGGATATTCGTTAATCGATACCGAAGTCAAAACTTGGTACTGATGGTAAATTAAGATGGGAAGTTCACTATAAGGTGGTTGGAATACTGCGGTACAGTAGGTTTAAATTCAACCTAATTATAACGAACGGCGGTCACGTTAGGAGAAGAGCATTCAGAGAAGGAAGCGGGTCTTGTTACTATGTTTGAGTCAAGAATGACGGTGATAAAGGCGCGAAGGTAGGACGATGAGCATCGCTAATGACACGTCTGCGGACGAGGAGACCGCGTGGTAGTTAGCGGGCTTGTTGCGGACAACTAGAGATCTATTTATTATGTATAACCTATATTTAATCCCTAGTTTAACACGGAATATTTGAATTATACTATAATCAAAATCTACACTAATAATTAAATTATAGATGTCTGTCTGGAAAAATATGACACGGATTTTAATTAAATTTTATTTCTTACACACCTTGCTCTTGTCTAAATACATATGTTGCGCTGGCGCCGTCTTTGATTAAACTGTATGTAATAACTTTATCAGCTAGAACTATTTTTCACTGTGTACTCTAAATAGTGTTAATCAGTACTTCGATGGAATCTATCTATACTTGTCATCTATATACTATACATACTCTCATAAATTTCAATTAAATAAACAAACTCTCACATCCAACACTTATTATTAAGGTTTAAAGCGGAAAGTTATCGCATTTATTTGTATTGTGATATATATGACGGCACTTGCAGATATTTTATAGCTAATTGTAGTCGTTATGTAGGTACATAAAGTAGTAACTAAACGCAAATATACACGAGAAATTTTTTACAATGACTTTTCTGGCCATAATAACATAATCAGCGGATCATGCTCTAATAACACGTTGCCTCCGGCTAATAGCGCATCGCCTGTAAACATGACAAACAGCAATCCCGCCCACTGTGTGTTCTTGAGCGACAAATCTATGACATTAGAAGCTGCGTGCAACTCACTATTATACAGCACTATAAAGGCAGGACATCCGAAATAACGCAGTCATTGTGGAGCCGGGTACAATGGTGGAAAATAGGGAAGGGCGCGTCGTAATCGTTACAATGGCAGGGCGGGTGGTAGTGCTGATGCTGGTTAGCCAACTGCTGGCCGTTCGAGGAAACGTCGACGTTATGAAGGACGTGACTCTTGGCTTCGGCGAGGCACTTCAACATTGCAGAGAAGAAGTAAGTAAAACACTCATTTAAATATAACATTGTCTCTTTCAAACTACTTTTAAGAAGGTAAAAACAACTTTACTATTCTATAACTTCACTAATAGCGTAGTTAGCAAACGTTAAAAATAACATGTAATCTATTATCGTATTTCTCATTTTTCTATTAAATGTTATTTCCCTTTGATTTAAATGAAAATTCACTTACAGTGATATATTCCTTCCTGCCCATGCTCTAATGGGCAGTAGTTGAGCTGGTTCATTCGAGCAGTTCATACACTACGCCTGCGGCCGCCGCTACTCTGAGCATTGTGATTAATTGCTCATATCGACATATTTATAGCAAAAGTCCTGTTTAGTATCTCACAACATCTCGATTAAGATTTTACAATCTCTCATCTCTGCCGGGAAATGAAAAAGTACAAAATCTTGATCGTGGCTTCAAATCGAATACCTATATAAAATAAGTATTAATAATACCAAGAAAACAACCGGCGTATAGATGAACAAACAACTATTCTGTTCCGAACTTTTCTGTTCAAAACCCCGTCTCCACGACTAGGCTTCGAATAATTTACAAGTAGCCACTATACCTACATGCAGTAAGTACGCTACAATACCGATAGACCAACAGACACAAAAGCCGCATTGATCAAAATTCTAATTAATAAATAGGATGTCTCAGAATACCTCCAAAATGCAATAGTTTTTGCACGTAACGTAACGTAGATAATTGTATACATCTGCTATACTAAACTATTTCTATGTCTCTTCTTTTTCTTAATCTATGTATTATATGTCACTTCGTCCAGAGCCAGCTGACGGAGGATAAGATGGAGGAGTTCTTCCACTTCTGGCGCGACGACTTCCGCTTCGAGGACCGCGAGCTGGGCTGCGCCATCAAGTGCATGAGCGTGCACTTCAACTTGCTCACCGACTCGCACCGCATGCACCACGATAACACCGACAAGTTTATCAAGTCTTTCCCGAACGGTACTGACTCAACATAACGACTAATTAACATTGAATCCTTTACATGGGTACTTAGAATGTTACGATGGATGTGATGAAATTTTAACCGGTAATATGTCTAAATGGAAGATTGTTAGAAAAAAACGAATTATAGTAGTTTCTATACAGACAATAGAATTGAAACAATTATTTTTAGAATTTTTGTCTCATTGTCAGTGTTGTCAGACTCCATCAGAATACGTCGTCTTCACACGTTTTTATTATCCTAAATAAATAAATTAGCAATTTGAAAATAAAATTTTGCATGAAATATATATAAAGATAATAAGCTAGTTACTTCTTCACCGTATAAGATCGTCGTGAAATGATGAAGTAAAACTTCTTTAGTTGCCCCTACAGTAATATACGAAACCTAACTCTCTCTCTTTCTATCTTCACTAACTTTTATCTCCCTCTCAAATTCCGCTCGCCTCGTCCGATCACACCTTTCGTAACGCTCTTGTCACGGATTCACCAGCTTACACATTGTCGAAACATTAGTCTAGCGAGAAACCCAAGTATCGTGTCGCTTCTCAGGCGAGGTGCTGTCGCAGCTGATGGTGGAGGTGATCCACACGTGCGAGCAACAACACGACGCGGAGACGGACCACTGCTGGCGCATCCTGCGCGTCGCGGAGTGCTTCAAGACCTCGTGCCAGGAGCGCGGCATCGCGCCCACCATGGAGCTGCTCATGACCGAGTTCATCATGGAGACCGAGGCGAGGTGAACGCCTCATACCACTGCACACGGGATTTGTAAACTGACACCAGATTTGTATAATTATCTAAAAATGTGCAGTAAATTAACAAATCCCGAAACTCTTGCTGTAGATTGTACTAACTTCGTTTATATTTAAAACTGTATAATGTAACTATTTACAACATTTTATGGAAAGCTAAAATAATCCCTATAGGTATTGTAAGATAAATACTAATCATATTAATTTCTAATCACGTTATTAATAGCTAATATTAGGCTATGATTGTTAGTTGCAAAGGTTTGTTGTTATTGTTCCGAATTATAGAAAGAAAATTAAACATTTTGTCGATAAGTTCGATAACTAATTGAAAATATCAGCATTCATAGGTATTAAATTAATAACACACTAACACAGAGGATTTTGCCAATGTCGCAAAGTAAACCATGAACTGTCTTCTACACTCTTTTATCTGATTTAGCATGTCAAATATTGTCTGATATAGGTAACACTGGTGTGAAAACTAAAATGATAACCAAAGTAGAAATAGTATATGGTAGACTTTGTGCGTTTATAAATACTTAAATTATTTCATCCTATACCTACCTATTTATAAGAAGATAATTAAACGATTGCTAAGCGGTATTTAGCACGGTAAGCTTTCATTACTCTCGGGTTTTTCCATAACGTTAAAAATCGCTTAATCAATGTTACGACAAAGTGTTTTTCCTTCGAGCGTTCACGTGGACTCAGCTCATATCGACATAACATGGAGATTCTCAGAAACTTTGTTATAAACTAAATTCATCTGAATTTTTTTATGATTAGACTGTACTCTTTCCTCGTATGTTTGAGTGACCCCAAGAGATGTGTGCGTCTTACGAGGTGCTATATTGGTTATTCCCTCGATAAAAATATATAAGTGATAATGTCTTAAAATAATGTTTACAACATATTCTACAACTTGTTTCCACCTAATACATACTTTATTGGTTAATGTTTGTATGACTGACTATGCAGACCTGTGATGCAGACCATCGTACTAAGCACAACAGCACATTTTATTATTAAGATTATTTCAGTAATACCTATATAGTTAAGAAAGATACGATCCATCCGACGACTACGGCTTTGTTTATACTTAATTAACTGTTTTATTTAAGTTCAAAAATAAATAAACAATCACCAAAACTCTCAAATTTGTAATTTTATTAATCTATCCTTTGCCTTATATATATCAGTCTTATTCTCTGGGAATCTGTTTTTCTGTCTACAACTCTTTCCGTTTACTCAGAAACGTACAGATAAGCTACATCTTTACGAAAAAAAATAATAAATATCTACAAATTTATAACCTGTAAGGAAGTCAAGCTTTGATACTTGGATTAGTATATTATATACCTAATTGCAAAACTTGGTAGGAGGCCGTGCCGGATCTGTGAAGGAACGGAGATAGACCGAGAATAGCAAATATAGGTACCCCTGTAAAAACAAATAATTATCTCAATGAGTTTTTACGGGCATAGTCTTTGAAGAAAATTGAACGAGCATAACAAGGCATAGAAAATTCGTGCAAAATTTCTCAGTTCCAAGTCCAGTCAGTCCCAAGTTATGTGGCTGCAAAAAAAAAACTAATAAATATATTATAGGTAAAATTCAAAATAAGCAGATATTTACGCCGTCTAACATCTGGTTCCTGTATCATATTATCTATACATATAATAAAATGGTAAGAAAGTCAAAACTGTACATTGAATATTTTTTTAAAAGAATACTTGGGGTGTGATTTACAATCGATACCGAAGCCAAAAATATAGTTTTTAGAATTTTTGTCTGTTTGTCTGTTTGTCTGTTTGTCTGTATGTATGTCCGGGATAAACTCAAAAAGTACTGCATGGATTTACTTCAAATTTGGCACGAACATTATTAAGAAGTCGGGTCAGAACATAGGCTACATATTATCATGCTATCACCTACGGGGAACGAGCAGTGAACGCACGCAGACGACGTCGCGGGCAGCAGCTAGTACATAATAATATTATATTCTCTGACACACCATACTGGGCCTGTTCCACTAGTTGTGGATAACACTATTTCACGGACGACAGTATCCGACAGTAAAAAGTTTTTAATTCATTATTCTTTACCATCGAATTCTACTATTATATATTTATGTGACATTTCTATTCGCATATAATTATTACTTAATATTAAAGTTGCAGTTTATTTATTGAGGAGAAACAGTCCTACTGGCGTATTCTACCTCCCGCTGTCAGTCTATTTGTATCGTCATCCGACAAATAACGTTATCCACAACTAGTGAAACAGACCCACAGACTACAGACAAACAGACACACTATACAAACACTAAGATAATAATATACTACTCAAAACAAAATAAGGGCCACCCGAGTATTTTTGTTTTGAGACCATTTTTTGCTGTCTTTCGCTGCTTGATTTACTTTTTATGAATGCCACTATGTTCTCAAGTGTCGAGTTAACGATGATAACAATGAAGCACTAGGGATATTAGTGTTGATGGTATGGTAGAGAATTTTAATGTCTCACATGATTGTTAAGTGTTTAGAGTTTTTTTTTTTCGGATTTGTTTTCGGGTTAGTTTATGCAAGTCTACTGACAACTACGGGTGTTTTCGGAAGTTAAACGTGTAATTTGATCATTTATTCGTAAAATGACGTGAACTCGACACCATTTGGACAATGCTTCTGCTACCAGAGCCGTAACGATGATAGAGTCTGGTCGGTCTCAACGTTCCGTGGTCTTACAGCTGGGATATTCGCGAAGGGCTATCCAAAACCTTTAGAAAGGGTATCAGGAGACCGGGAGTGTATCCTGGCGTAGTGGCTCTGGAAGAATTCGTGCTACCACCGCCCAGGAAGACCGGTACGTGCGACTTACTGCGCGACGTGATCGTAATGTGACAGCACGCGCATTACAAAACCGATTACACCAGACTACTGGTACCCTTGCCAGCGACCAGACTATTAGGAATCGTTTGCACAAAGACCAGCAACGTTCACGAAGACCTGTAACCTGCACTAAACTGACGGGGCCTCATCGTGCAAATCCATTAAGGTTTGCACGTCAACATCTTGAATGGGGCATGGAGGAATGGCGTAAGGTGCCTTTTACGGATGAGTGCAAGGTAAAGTTTTCTAGTGAGGATCGACGTATGCAAGTGTGGCGAAGAAGCGGAGAAAGGGTTTCTGAGCCTTGCTTCACGAACGTGACAGGTATGGTGGTCCAAATGTTATGGTCTAGGGCGGGATTAGCTTACAAGGTAAAACTGACCTTGTTTTTCTGAATGAGGGCACTGTCATATCTCAGAGTTATATCGAACAGGTTGTCAGGCCATATGTCATTCCATTTTCACAACAAGCGGTGGACGGTTTCATCCTGATGCAGGATAATGCACGACCGCACATAGCCCGGGCGACCATCTCTGTACTGGAGGAAGCCAATATTCAAGGTTTAGCATGGCCTGCGAACAGCCCTGACCTGAATCCAATTGAACAGCTTTGATACCAATAAAAACGCCGTATCCAGACAGCTGAAGAGGATGTGCACAACCAGCAAGAGTTAATTCAATTGTTGAAAAGGTGCTGGGAGGAGATCCCAGAGGAAAACATTCGCCATCTTATTGAAAGCATGCCATCGAGGCTTCAAGAATGTGTTTTGAAAAGGGGAGGACACACCCGTTATTAAATGACGCAAAAGTAAATAACTCAGCTGTGCGTTTAGTCTACAATTTAATGCTAATGTTAAGTGTAAACGGCCATAAAAGTGATAAAAACCAAAAACAGTCCTAAGATTTCGTAATTTTTATTTAATTGCATTAGAATTTATTAAATTTAATTAAAAAAACATTGTTTTATTTAATTTAAAACAATCAGACCAAAAAATCTTGACCAAAAAATAATAATCGTAAAAATTAGTGGTGGCCCTTATTTTGTTTTGAGTAGTATATAAAGACCAGTGGCGTAAATTAAATATATACTAAATTTATTTTAAGAATGTAATTATTAAGCTATTTATAATTTGGTACAATCGTATAACGGGGGATGTAGCTCAGTGGTAGAGCGTTCGCTTTGCATGTGAAAGGCCCCGGGTTCGATCCCCGGCATCTCCAATTTTTGCTGTTTTCAAAAAATAACTAGTAGTTAAATTTTATTTTATAGTATTTTAATACACAAAATAATATATGCAAAGTATTTTTTTTTCTTTTTTAATGCTATCATAAAAGTAAAAGTTTCTCTAGTAACTCACTCAACATAAGCTATCGCGTGGAAAAAAGCGATATTTAAAAAACCTAGCCGAAACCTTTAAATTTTGTCTATCATATTAAATATGATAGACAAAATTTAAAAAAAAAGTGACATTGACCCCGACGTGATTTGAACACGCAACCTTCTGATCTGGAGTCAGACGCGCTACCGTTGCGCCACGGAGTCGATATAAAAATTTGTGAATTAGACTGTCTTATCACAACAAGTATGGCAGTATTGACATGACTGTAATAAAATTAGTAATTATATACAATTATGTGGTTATATTATTAAGAATACTCGTTTTTTAAATACACAACATGCACATGTTTTAAATATAACATAATACCAATGTTACAACATTTCTAACTTCACATCATATAATTACAGCTCCATCTATCGGCGATGGATAAAACTATTATGCCTAAAAGCGAGCTAACCATTAATAAGTAATAGATGTCACTTCTGCTGCTAAATAAAACTTACCTACCAAAACATGCAATCTACTCTTAGAGAATCTACTATTGAAACCTACCTATTATATTTAAAACGCAGCATTTAACATAAGTTTCAATTTTAATTTAAACAAATATGAGCAGTAGCCTGTAACATAACCTTCGCACAAAGCTACGAGTAGGTAGGTACTTAAGTATTTTTCATTATTATTGTATCAAAATATATTAACAAGAGATAATTCATAATCACAACATTAAATTCTTAATTTAAATAAATAAAACGAAACGAAACCTACCCGTGTGTCACTGAACTGCTCCTAAAATTATTTGGAGTTTCTTTCTGAATGGCGTAGACTTACTTACAACTGAACGAAACAGGTGGCGTAGTAATCGACTTATAATTACCATTTAGTAACCTGAGGTTTATGTAGGACACCGATGCACCGCATATATTATTTCGTTTATTATAGAATGCATGTAAATACACGTTTGTAACATAATTATACTGAGCTGAACAATTAAAAATAATAAAAACTTCCTAAAAAGATTTTTTTATTGTACTCAGTAGGTACCTATATGTAAACTTAATAGGGAATTCCGAATCAGTCTATCATTATTACTTTGACGATAATACAATTTTCAGTATGTAGGTACTTCATAATATTTATCTCTATATATATAAAAATGAATCGCTGAATGTGTTGCTAAGCGCAAATCTCGAGAGCGGCTGAACCGATTTCGCCAATTCTTTTTTTATAATATTCCTAGAAGTACGAGTATGGTTTTTACGGAGAGAAATTTTGTAAAAATTGCCTACAAAAGTCTAAAAACAACACTTTTCTATATTCCCATACAAAAGATTCGATATAATACTAAAAAGTCAATTTGAACTTTAATACCATACCATAAAGTTTAAGTGTTAGTGGAGGGGTTCCGGGAAGAATTAGTTATAAAAAAATAATAATTAAAGATTCGACTGTTAGGCGGTACGAAGTTCGCCGGGTCAGCTAGTTACTCATAAAAACGGATCCTTCTCCTACATGGAGAGGAGGCCTATGCCCAACAGTGGGATATTACAGGCTGAATCGTGATCGCGATAAAAATGTAAGAATGTACGAGTAACTCGACAATACACTAAAAATGTCACGAAATTCACCAAGCTGTCTAACTCTTTCGATTTGTGGAGTGATAAATCGTTCAATAAATTGTTACAATTTATCGTAGCGTGTAAAGCCCCCTTAATGTTAATACAGGTAACATGCGTATAATGTGCGCGTGTACAATACTTATAAAACAATATTTTACTAATCACGATCATGGCTGATGGCCTGCCTACTATGGGATTTTAATAATACATAACATAATATTTATTGTTCATCGACTCCATTTTCATGCTATAGTTGGACACAAGACAAGAATTATAGGAAATCGATACAAACAATATAGAGTTGGTGAGATACTTATCTAATAAGATAACTATGATGACGGATAGTGAATAATCTCCTCAAAAAATACCTATATTCATCCACACGCTGGACATAATTAGGCTCCCCTAATATTCACCGCTCCGCGGCTTCCCGCTATCTTCTTCAGCTCGTCAATCCACCGGGCTGGAGGGCGGCCTGTGCTCCTATACTATATATTATGTAAGTATGATAATGTATACATCGATTTATTTCATATTTCTAGTTATATATGCATTTTTTTATTCGTAGTGTAGGTACTGCGTACCTAATACCTAAATAGTCTTTAGAAGACTGGTGAACAGCGCATTGATAGTGTACGGTGTACCTAAAGTCACTCATGATCGTTGCCGCCACTGGCGGATCCAGGGGGGGGGTCATGGGGGTCATGACCCCCCCCTGGGCTGTGTCCAGGACCTAGGTGGACCACTTATTAAAATTGTTAAACAAGATTTTTGTCACAATATAGGTATTTTTAAGTACCGTATCTACATAGATTAATAAAATACCTACTTTTACCTGTATCTATCATTATAAAAATTAAATTATAACTTCTTTTTACTTGACCACGGCTATGTGACCCCCCCCTGGCGCCTTGACCATGACTGTGACCCCCCCCCTGGCGCCAAAGCTGGATCCGCCCTTGGTTGCCGCTGATAGTGACTATTTCAAAAATATTCTTAACGCTAAAAATATTTTTATAGTAAGATAACAATAAATTTAATGTCTTCAGTAATATAATTATACCAATCGTGTCGCTTACGTACAGCTATCGAGGTAGGTATATTTAGATTCATCTATAGTTCGCCATACCGAGTGTAATTACCATACCGTCCATACCACAGAGTACATTGTAATAGTAGGTCCATACCCACCGTACAAACCGGAACGACCTAAAATACGAGAGTCATTAAATTGTAAATACTAAATAATGATTCAAATAACGACATATATTTTACATAATTCATTGTGACAGGGCATGCAGTACCGTTGTACGAGGATAACGCGTTACGCGACACATGCTTACGACTTACGAGTTGCCTCACACGCTCGTTTGTTTGTTGTTTTAAATCATACCATCGTTAACATGGTGTCTATTATAATTATGCTGGACACGTCGTGTGAACTTTGAAGCTTATAATGACCAACTACATCTCCTCTCAATAATTACGTATATCCTTTTAAAAATGCGTCGGATTTTCCGCCTCTTTTTATTTAAGATAATAACTTGATTGCTCCCAAAAGCCAATAGCTGCCGATCTTGTCGTAACATAAAAGTTTTTGCTTTTAGAGATAAAACTTTAACTTTAAATATTTTTACAGACCAATGTAAAGTTATGACAATCCGTTGGAATTCCCAGCGTTATCGCGGGTCACCGCGCTCGTCGACATTAATTTGTAATTTTGACGTGTTAACATCAACATTAATCTCGGACATGTTGTTATTATAATCAATTTGTTTTATTTATTATTCGTAGAAAGTTGTAGAAGTTCGAGTTTAATTTTCATATTCCTACTTGTTATGCTTATACTCAATGTCATTTCACTTCATCCTATCGCAGTCCACTGTTGCACATAGGTCTCCCCAAGCTCACGCCAAAAATGGCATGCACTCATATTGTGTTTGGCCCATAGTCACAATGCTGGGCAGGGGGGTTGGTGACCGCAGGGCTGGTTTTGTCGCACCGAAGACGCTGCTGTCCGTCTTCATTCTTTCGTTATCCCGCCATCGGTCGGTTTTTTAACTTCCAAGGTGGTAGTGGAACTGTATTATACCTTAGTTGCCTCTTACGACACCCACGGGCAGAGAGGGTGTGGCTATATTCGTTAATGCGGTAACCACACAGCATATGTCCTTTAATCCAATACAAATTTTGATTTGATGACTTCACATATATAGGTACCAGTATTAGCATCCCGCCCCGGCTTCGCACGGGTATTTAACAATAATTTCAAAATATTGTTTTCCCTAAAAAAAATTGAAAATATAATATAGACTATGTCACCCGCGGATAGTGTAGCTTCCCAGCAGTGAAAGAATTTTTCAAATCGATTCAGTAGTTTCAGAGCCTATTCAATGTAAACAAACGATCAAATATTTCCTTCGTCATTAAAATAAATAATTACCTATTGTTTGAATTCTATCGGAGCAAATATAGTAGATAAATATTAGGCCTTTAATTTTTAACAAGTATCTCCCTAAATTGGTTCCAAATGTTAAGGATTTAACACACGGAAGGAAGTGGGAAGTGGAGGAAGTGGAGGAATTTTTTCTTTCTTTCTTAACGTCTTATTCATCGGTACCACCGTTATACCGAAGTTTCAGGCAGATTTTATATCAACAGTTTAATGCGTATTACCTAGAGTACCACAGTTGTTCTGCTTTTAGATCTACAAGCCTTTATAGTAGGTAAAAACCTTATTTCATTTAATGTCCATCCTAGGTAGGTGACATGGTTCTCTAAATCATCAATCCTACATTTAACTGTTAGGAAGACAGGCGTAGATACAGTGTAAGGTACTTAGACACTAAGCTGTAGCTGTGTCTAGTAATTAGGTACATATTTTAATTATGTTTTCTTTATTGTCCAATTTCGGAACTACTCGGTAGATATGATCGGTATAATGGTGTCCTAGACTGAATGTGAGATACCACAAATATACCTACATACCCTCGCCTCGTCGAAATGACGACGCATTACAAAAACTTTATGTTTATTTGAAACTCTAAAAGTAATTTGCTTTCTATTAATTAATATCAAAAATCAACTCATTTATTTCTATCCATAAAAAGATTTACCGCAATTCTTCAAAACACAAAAAAAATCGGAAACCTTAATCATCGTATAAAACTCACACTTTCCAAGAAGTAGCGAATCAGCTGGTAATCACCAACATCAGCGCTTCTGGGGAAAATTGGATTGATATTGAGAGCGCTGATCGAATAATGACATAAGAATTGGAAGTACCGTTAGAAAACTAAAAGAGTTTAACATAAACGCATCGTTACGTAACATCCAGGTTTGACACACATTTAACGCTACAGTAATTGACCATTCAAGTCTAAAACTGAGGTCATGCAGGCGGTACACTAACACTTAGTTAGGCACGCTTCGAAGCCTACGTTCCAGCCACTGTTTTACTGGTGGGATTTCCCACTGCACTCGGTTCTTTGTACGAGAGTACACTCGAATACATTTTTATAATATTAGATTAAATTAAAAATATTTATTCTAGTAACATAATATGTCTATTTCGTCAGAAGTGTAAGCGGATGTATAGGTACTAAACGGATTTGATTAAACATTTTTTTGTAATTTTTAAACATTTTAGATATCCTACTTTGCTCATTTATAAATATGTATAGCAAGTCAATAAAACATTAATAGATATACAATAAATTAGTCTAATTAATTTATTTGTTGTTTTGAGAATATGGGAATATGGTTCAGAAGGAAAATATCAATTTCTCAGGAATTAACCACATTCGAAGAATACCAAGGCGTTATCTGTCGATGTATTTTCCATAGATTTATCGATTCTAAAACAATTTATTTCAATGACTTCACAATAACATTGTCATTCGGACGATTATAAAATCTAACCACAAAAATTACGCGTTGATTCATCGCTACGTAGTTACGTACACTCTGCTGCATTTGCTAAGACGTCTGGAAAATGCAGCAGATAAACAATAGGATAAGATAACTAATAATATTATATTATATTATATTAAAAATTAAGAAAAACATACCGACCAAATGTAAGCAAGCAGTAAAACATAAAAACAAAGAAACCGACAACGTTAAATGATCATTTATCCATCGTTCAATTAACAAACAAACACAAATGTTTTACCTCAAAAACCTGTACTTACTCCTTATTCTTACTGTTTCTTTCGGTTGTACGCTAAAAAAGAGATTATTAGGTACATAATAAACTAGCTGGCCTGGCGAACTTCATACCGCTTCATTTTTTTTTTTTTTGTGAATGTAATAATTATATAAATCGAAATAAAATATAGCCAACCTTTCAAGTTGGATCAAACTGCACACGGTGTGCAGATTTGATTAAATTCGGTTAAGTAGTTTAGGCGTTCACTGCGGACAAACAACGTGACGCGTAATTTATACTTTTATGTATATTGAGATTGCTCGTTAATCATGTGCTGTTTTAAGAAACTTTTCGTGACGACTGTACTATAACCCAGATATAAAAGTAGTGTGTGATAATAGGGAAAACCAGTAAGAGACGAAGCTTCTAAACATGCGAACCATTATCGCAGTGCTGGTGTTGTGCGCGGGCGCAGGCTGCCTACCCCTACCCGTCAGTAAAGAGCTCGAAATCTTCAACGAATCTCACAATCCCGAGATTATCTATGATCTTAGCGAGCTGTTCCCTGAAAACCTGAGCCAAAAAACTTCGAGTACCAGACCTCCTCCGCCGCTGCCGAGACGACATCTGCTCGTCAAACTACCTCCGAGGAAAGACAGCGTGTACTCTGACGTGGAGTACGAGTTCGATCTCTTCAGAAGCGACACGTGACAACTGTGATGAAACATGGCGGTGTGCAGCTACACGGTGACACGTCGTATAATTATGTTATGTTAATCATTGAGTAACGCGTTAGTGATAAATAACTGTGATGCTGCAAGTGACTATTTAAAAATGCTATTTAAGTAAATAGGAATAATTACAAGTAAAATAAATAATCACAATGTTATTTAAAATGAAATACCCAGAAATAATTGCAATCATAAAGAAAAAATGTTCCTAAGATGATTTGTGTTCGATAAGTCCACCTTCAGAAGATACTTACCTATTTTTCTTTATTGTAAATAGATTTTTTAAATACAATTTAAC
Source organism: Melitaea athalia (assembly GCA_905220545.2). Taxonomy (NCBI): domain Eukaryota; kingdom Metazoa; phylum Arthropoda; class Insecta; order Lepidoptera; family Nymphalidae; genus Melitaea; species Melitaea athalia. The sequence goes on from HG992194.1 coordinate 19,423,695, forward strand.
ACCTAAAGCTTTGTTTTATTTTGAACAATGGATTTTTAATTATTTGTCAGATATATTCGTGATAACACGCTCGGGTCTGTCAAATCCTTATCTATATCTTATTTATTCCTAATTTTTAATGAATGTTTACCTACTTTATGTAACTACAATAATAGGTACGTATGAGATATGATGACTATCTCACTCTGTGTGAAGACTAATTAATATTAAAAAGAAAGAGTTTATTTACTACTAATTGTTACTTATACGCGGAACTTATTTGTGTGATGTTTATAAAATACTAGCAGCTCGCCCCGGCTTCGCTCGGGTAAAAGAATTATAAATTTAACACAAACACCCATTTATTCAATTTTAAAATATTAAAACGCTTTTTTTAGCTAAGCTGTTATAGACAGATATACACCCTCGCGAACTTTTTTGTAGATCATTTTGTCTTTTATTCTTTAACCATTTACGTAGCACACGCGAAGGAAAGAAATATTTGAGACGATTTTTTATAGCTTGGTGAACATAACCCGTTTTTTTTTTTGCACATGTCTAACAGACTGAGATCCCACGGTAAACCAGTGCATGTATCGAGGCCATCCCAAAAACCAACTTTTTATTTTTATTCATGACTAACGACCCGCCCCGGCTTCGCGCGGTAGCAAAAACTATCAGTGTTCCTCTACTATATAATGCATGTATTATATATATAAACTTTCCTATGGAATCACTCTATTTGCTCAAGAAAACCGCATCAAAATCCGTTGCTTAGATTTAAAGATCTAAGCATACATAGGGACAGACAGACAGCGACAAGTGACTTTGTTTTATACTATGTAGTGCTTAGGAGAACATAATATATCGAACAGGCCGCCTATAAAAATTTTGCCGCTAGTACTTTTCATTAAATTTTTGGTAATTTATTTTGTTAATGTTGAATTTCCACTGCCCTCTAGTCGATTATACAGGAAGCTCGCAACGTTATACTATAATTCGATACAAAACTAACGCCATCTCTCTTTACGACAACGAAGCGTACACACCGTTAAATAAATGGTAGGTACCTACCTACGTGACTAAATAGGTAGGTACCATTTACCATTTTCAACAAAAATAGCGCCATCTCTCATTGAACAGTCGCTCTCGGTCGCCCGACTTTCGCTCAAATTTTACCCCTCATGCATAAGAAGTTTCACTTCAAAAAAAAGTTATTTTCACTGAAACATTTAAAGTTAGACTGTAATCTTTATTTAATATTAAGTTTAAAAAATTCGAACACCCTGCTGTACCGCATTAATAACTTGTAGGTATGTCAATTGAAATAATAGCTCAGTCAAACCACGAAGTATAGATAGGTACAAAACAAGAAGTCCAAAACTCCAAACGTAATGTTATACGAATTGTCTCAATATATAGACGACTATTTTAGTTCTAAGGTTCTAACTTTGCCGATAGAGCGCGCCATTTTTCAAGAAGTACTCGTTTAAATATTTATCAGTGTTTCCAGCACTTTAATAATTTACTTTCTCCACGCCTCAGTTGAGATTTCCCTTCTCAGGATTTTTTTATTTAGCGATTTAAAAATATATATCAAAACAGATAACCGTAATAAGCACGATAATGAAACAGTTGCATCAATCCTGTGCGTAAAATCTGGCTTAAAAAGAACGGGAATACAATAACCTTTGTACAAGTAATGAAAAATTAGTTTGAAATATCACACCTTAAGTTTTTATAGTACAATGCAACTGCAAACGTATCTAAAAAAATTAGACTAAGCATGATTAAAGCAATAAATAAAGTATATTTCAACATTTCGTTTTCTTATTTATAGCCTGACCAGAAATACATAAAACCTGCAGGTGTCGCCACTGTCTCTTTTATACAGTAACACTAGCTTTATACCTAAGATTTCCCTCGATTTTCCCTTTTCATGACTGTCTTTCCCCTTTATCGTCCCCTCTGGACCCTGATTTAGAAATCTGTGGAAAAAACATAGAAACACTGTCGGTACGTCCGAAATTCAGGCGCAGCCAGTGGCAGGAAAGAGAACTAAAACCTGGTTGTATTATTGTGTACAATGAATACTATGGAAAAGCCTATACCGTTCGGACTCCTTGTATCTATCTATACTTCGTCAGTTAAACTAAGAGTCCTTGAATGTGGTCCTTAACAATCTGACAAAGTGGCCAAGTAAAAATAACTTAAATGTTTCTATATAATTTGTCATACGTGTTTTTGTAATAACCTCATCTGCATACATATCTCGACTTGGCCAACAATAACACGTATAAGTTCTATATTATTATTATAATAACAAAATATTTTTTGTCAATTATTTGATGTAATGACTCAGTGAGCAGCAACACCAATAAGAGCTGTCACGTGGATTTGGCTTGTCAACATAACGTCACTGGTGAGTGGCTGTCAGTTGCCACAAAGCGATTATCGTACGAGCAGCAAGGTTGTACTAGAACGGAAGGAAATGTATCGTGCTTAATGGTAAAATAATCAGAGACAATGTTATTGTAATGGTTGTGAGTGGTGGTCCCGAGTGAACATGGCTTACGATATCGGGTGGATCATCCCGCGCCTGCGGAACCCGAGCCGGCTGTGGAACTGCGCCAGCTCCATCACGGTGGCAGTGGTCGGTTTGTTCACCAAGTTATTTGTAGGTAGGTTCCATACACCATCCTCGTTCGACCTACTTTGATCATTTTAAGCTAATTTATAATTAATTATTGCATAGTATTTAGTATTCACTAGACCACTAGTATTGCATTTGACTTACTTCAGCAAAAACTGATCTAGCTGCTTACAATGCATGTCGTTTTCATACATTGTATCGAAACTAGTTTAACCGTACATACATGATTGGATTTCATAATTTTGTAGCTCAAACAACAAAAAATTTCAATTGACGAATTAAATTATACACATTATTTTATATTTTTCGAACATTTCTAAATGTTAATGTACATAAATTACTTCCTTTGTCAATTCAAACGTTTTGATAAAATCAAGTTGGTCAATTGAACCTCATCTGAATAATCTATTGTATTTTATTTATCAGTTCTGAGATATAGGCGAGTTCACTAATGTATATTTTATAGTCTTTTTGCAATTAAACATTATAATATAGACTATTTTAGGAATACTTAGCACTGGGTGACCTGCGGGCACCACTAGTTTTTTATGTTCTCTCCTCTGTTTCAATGTAACTTAATGTGAAATTTTTTACCTATAAACTTATCGATATTAATTAATAAGCAGCGTAATTTAAACATTTTAATGTTAAGACAGTGTTAATCATTGCTTTGTTGTCTCAAACTGGAACTCCAACCACTCTAAGTATCTCAGTCCTATATTTTCTGTTAGTATTTTGAGAAACACATTGTAAGAGAGCCTTGTAGTCACAGGTGTCGATGTAATTACTGTTCAAAGGTCACTCATTAAAAGCTTCATTCATTGCTCTATTATTGCTTCATATAGCTTTGCTAATAAAATATCAAACAAAAGCAAATACAAGCAGAATTATTCTTTAACTAGCCGACCCGTGCCCACTTCGTTGGGAGTTAATTATTTTTATGATGCAAATATATACTTAGTAAAGTTTTCATCTTGCTCACACATCTCCGACTTGATTTACATATACTATTATTTTTCACTGAATTTTTGTTTAATAACAATAATATATTATAGCCTATAGCACTTCTGCATAGTGTAGCTTTCTGTTAGTGAAAGAATTTTCATGATCGGATCAGTATTTGCGAAGATTACCCCCTACAAACAAGCAAAGTTAAAAACTTTACCTCTTTATAATATTAGTATAGAATTATAGATAATGATATCACGGCTTGATTTCTTGTAACTCAGGAATAAGCAAAAATGAACAATATATTTATTAAGTAAAAGTGCAATTTGAAGTTATTTTTTAGTCATACATTTGTAATGTCGTTATTATTTTAGTGCTTGCGCAGTAAAGAAATAATGCACTGTAATTATTTGAAGTCAATGACACTGAAAATGTTTAAATTGTAAAATTTGAAACACCATTTTTACCAAGTAATATGAGAAGAGAATTTGCTTTATAATAAGTTACTGCAAGTACGTAGTTTCATTTGTGCATAATAAAGGAATTAGTATATTAATGCAGTAGCCATCGCTCAAGCCAGAAGATAGATAAACAAATCTAATGGAAAACCGTACCTATAGAGTGTTATCTGGAAATTTAAGTTACAGTGTAATTTTTTACGGTCTTTAAATTACTTAAATTGTCTTAATTAATTAATTATTAGAAGTGGACTTGTTTTTACTTGTGTTAAAAGCTTTCCTTAATTGTCTCTTCAATTATTGTCATTATAGTCGCAACAATAGTTAGAAGTTCATATTCATTTCAGGATTAAACAGAAAAAAATTTAAGTTATCGCTTAGGCAGCTTTACTTGCAAGTACCAAAAGATGTGGCAGAAATAGTCATATTGTTTTAATATACTGTCTTCTCAGCACTAAGGAATTGTTAAGTAAACTAATTTTTAAACTAAAGTTCAACCAATTAATTTTGTCAAATTTCTGTTAGAGAACAACAAGTTATTACTCAGTCTAGACTTTGTAACTTGCTCCCGTTGCTATTTAGTGGTACTGGTATCTTAATACAAATGAGAAAATGTAATATCTTAGAAGTTACAAATAAAATGAGAATAATGTCTATGTTTTAAATTCATTTTACCAATGTTTTAGCGAAAGTTAAAAATGGTTTCAGCTTATAGGCGTTAGTGCTAGCTATTTGTTCCTGGGCGAGGTAGACCGGAGGTCGTAACTCGAGACGCGCGTCTCATCACTCGGTGACGTCGAGCGGGGGCGGCGCGGACCAGCCCAGCGGTGTAGACTCACGGACAAACAACCTTATTGATTTTATTTGCATATTATGTGATATATTGTGCCTTTTTGTAACGAAGAGGTTCTCTAATCAATTGTACTTTTTATGTGCTGCTACCATAATTATATTATCGATAACTCGGTTATGCTAAATCATAACATTTCACTGGGTGTACTGATTTTGATGTTAGTTTTTAACCGACTTCCAAAAAAGGAGGAGGTTCTCAAGTCGATTGTATTTTTTTTAATGTATTGTTACGAGTACACAAAAAAGGAGCTTGCGCCATCTAGCGGGGAGCGAAGGAACCACGTTGTGTGCTGTACAAACCACTTTGTTACAAAGACAACGTGAAACATCCACTCAATACTAGATGGCGCTAGAGGACATATAGGTGAATGAACTCAGGATCGAGTACACGCACGAAGGTTCTAGAACTGTCTGGGTGTAGGCTCGGCCCGGTATAAAAAGGCCGATTGAGGCCGAGCGGAGTCAGTTCAGTTTGAGCTAACGACGAAGCGTCTTCGAAGTGAATACTAGTGATCAAGAAGTGATACCAGCGGAAACCTACGACATTGGCTACGACCTCGGACATTGTTAGTGCTTAGTGAAGTGTACCTAGTGATAAGTGAGTGTACCTAGTACTTAGTGCTTGTACCTAGTGCTTGTGTCGGACCTAGTGCTAGTGAATAAAGTCTCTGAAAGAGTCAGAAGGTCTTTCTCTCCAAATCGTTCGAACCCTAACACGTAACAACTGGTGTCAGAAGTGGGATTTGGAGATGCCATTGACTCCGAGAGAGAACCCCAAGGAGGGGGTCAGGACGAGGGCACAACGAACTGCGGATGCCACTGGGGGCCAAGCTCCGCCCACTGTGGGCCAAGCCCCGCCCACTGGCCCCGCCTACCAGGCCACGCCCACTGGCCACGCCCCTCAGGCCTCGCCCACTGGCCCCGCCCACCAGGCCCCGCCCACTGACCACGCCCCCCAGGCTCCGCCCACTTTGGCTCAAGCCCCGCCCACTGGCTCCACCCACCTTGCCACGCCCACCGGACAGGCCACGCCCACCAGCGGCACCGTAGCTACTACAGACCCTCAAGTGGCACTTCAATTAGGAAGTTTAATTGAATTCATGGAACGCAAGTTCAGCGCTTTGCAAGAATCACAAGAACGCAAGTTCAGCACTTTGCAAGAGTCACAGGAAAAAGCGCTTTGGGCTATAAAAGATGTTAGTGACACGGTGTGTAAACTTCGGAAAGATGTCGACGAAGTGGAAGAACGAGTTACAGGGCTAGGATTGGATGTCGAAAATGTGAAAACCGGCCTCACTGAACTACAGAAGAAAGTAGTACGCCTTGAAACCACGGGAGTTGCGATGTCTAGTGGAACTACCGGAATGGCGCAAGGACCAAGAGTGAAAGTGCCGCCATACGATGGCACTACTTCGTGGAACGCTTATCGTCAGCAATTCCAGACTGTTGCCACTGCCAACGGATGGACGGAAGAACAATGCCTGACCGCTCTCACTGTTGCGCTCAGAGGACAAGCTTTGTCTGTCTTGGAAGCACTGCCACATACAGGGAATGGGTTCCAAGACCTGATGGAGGCACTTGAATCCAGATACGGGGAGCGACACCTGGAGCACGTGTTCCGTGCCCAGCTGCGTGACAGAGTCCAACGCTCAGGAGAAGGACTACAACAATGGGCGTTGGAAATTGAAAAACTCGTTAGGAAGGCACACCCAGGAGCTGACACCAAGATGGTGGACACAAATATTGTGCAAGCATTTGTCGACGGAATCAAAGACCTGGAAGTCAGAGCTGCAGTGAGGCTTCGTCACCATAGCTCGCTAAAGGAAGCATTGGCGCATGCTTTGGAGGTCGAGGCGGTTCGCCATGACATACGGCAGACTCATAGGATCCGCGAGGTCTCTGAGGAAGTCAAGGAGGTTAAGGCTCCTACGAAGAAAAGATATGGAGTCATGTGCTACAAGTGTGGCGAGAGGGGCCATCTCCAGCTCGACTGCCCGCAGAAGGAGACCCATCTGGCAAGGATGAAAAGGATCGAGGATCAAATGGAAGAGCTGAAGAAGCAAGGGGCTTCGTCCCCTGCCCGGGATCAGGGAAACGAATAAAAGCCAGGACTAAGGGGCGAGTACTGGCTGACGCGGAGGAAGCCCCGATAACTGTTATCTCCCAGGCATGCAGCGGTAATAGTCTTGCGATTCAGGGGACTATTAACGGGACGGATTGCAAAATGACTCTAGACACAGGAGCCTCTAGAACAATAGTGAACCCAAATCTGGTAAAAGCCGCAAGGGGACACAAGAGGAGAATTAACTGTCGGCTTCTTACGGCCTCCGGTCAGCCAATACCCGTCCTAGGAGAAATGTCAGTTACGATGTATGTAGGGGGGTCCTCATACTCCCATAACGTTATCGTGGCTGAGATTATGGATGATTGCATCTTGGGTCTGGATTTCATGAAGAAACACAACTGCAGAATTAATGTCGCTGACGGAGTTTTCAGGTGTGGTGAAGAAGAAATCTTCATTCTCGGAGGTGCCTGCGGGAAAGTCGCATGTATAAGGAAAGTCATTATACCTGGACGAGCGGAAGCTCAGGTGCTGGTGAAACTGCCGCCAGCTGGAAAGCAGAAGTCAAACAGATGCGTGTTGATCGAGGACACACCTAACAAGACGTCGGCGCAAAAACTGATGACGGCAAGAACCCTTGTTAGTGGAAGCAGTAACGCTGTGGTCAAGGTTGTTAATCTTGGTGATCGCGAGATCTGCTTGAACAAAGGTGACGTCATTGGAAAGTGCGAGGAAGTCGTCTGGATGAAAAAGTGTAGTTAGATAACAGGCGCGGACTCAGCAAACAGCAACAACTACGGAATAGTGACTGAGCTGCTCGATGACTGCAAGAGAAACCTAACTTATTCGCAGGGCATGAAAGCTAAGAAGTTTTTACAGCGCTACGCGAATATCTTCTCCAGTCACGATGGGGACCTTGGAAGAACGTCGGTGGTTCAACACAGGATAGATACCGGAAGCGAGAGACCAATTCGTCAACGAGCAAGACGGATACCAATTGCTAAGGAAAAAGAAGTTGAAGGCCTTTTGGAGGACATGAGAAGGAATAAGATTATTGAACCGTCTGCAAGTCCGTGGTGCTCGCCTGTTGTATTAGTGAAGAAGAAAGATGGCAGCACGAGGTTTTGTGTGGACTATAGGCGTCTCAATGATGTCTCCAAGAAGGACAGTTATCCGTTACCTCGAATCGACGACACTTTGGATACCCTGAGTGGCATGAAATGGTTTTCGACCCTAGACCTGAAATCTGGATACTGGCAGGTGGAAATTCATCCAGAAGACAAGGAGAAGACAGCTTTCTCGACCGGTAAAGGTTTATGGCAATTTAACGTCATGCCCTTCGGATTGTGCAACGCACCTGCCACATTCGAGCGACTCATGGAGTGTGTACTAGCAGGCTTAGTGGGAGAGGCTTGCTTGGTCTACTTAGATGACGTCATCATTATCGGCCGTGACTTCGAGGACCATTTGCAAAACTTGGAGCGAGTTTTCGCCAAAATAGAGGGGGCCAAATTAAAGCTGAACCCGAAAAAGTGTCGTTTATTCAGGAATAAGGTCAATTATCTCGGCCATGTTATCTCCAGTGATGGAATCCAGACAGACCCGGAAAAACTGGAAGCAGTTCAAAAATGGCCTACCCCTAAGGACAAAACCGAAGTGCGGGCATTCCTCGGCCTATGCTCATACTACAGGCGTTTTGTTAAGGGATTCTCAGAGATAGCCAAGCCATTACATCGGATGACAGAAGATAAACGACAATTTAGTTGGGATGAGACTTGTGAAGATTCCTTTCGGAAACTGAAGAAACATCTGTGTGAAACACCAATCCTGGGATATCCACAAACTGAAGGTCAGTTTATAGTCGACACGGATGCAAGCAACACGGCCATTGGAGGGGTGTTATCTCAAAAACAGGGTGAAAGAGAAGTTGTTATTGCATATTTCAGCAAATCTTTATCCAAGCCAGAGAGAAACTACTGTGTTACAAGGAGAGAACTCTTGGCTGTTGTAAAGACGCTACAACATTTCAACAAATATCTCATCGGCAGACAGTTTTTACTGCGAACTGATCACGCAGCCTTGAAGTGGTTACTGCAATTCAAGAACCCCGAAGGTCAAGTAGCTCGATGGATTGAACAGCTTCAGGAGTATGACTTCAAGACGGAACACCGCAGCGGAAATATGCATGGGAACGCTGACGCACTCTCACGAAGGCCGTGTTCGGAAGACTGCAAACATTGTGTTAAGCAGGAATCTAATGAAGTAACATTAAAGCTAACGAGAACAAGTCCTTTGGGTCTCTGGGAGAATGATGCTATGAGGGAGGCTCAAGAAAGAGATGACGACCTTCGGCACATCATCACATGGAAGAAACGGGGTGAAGTAAAACCAATCTGGAGTGAGGTTGCACCCACTGGCGCTGTCACTAAGGCGTACTGGGCGCAATGGGACAGTCTGATACTTCAAAACGGAATACTCTACCGGAAATGGGAGAAGACTAACGGTAGAGAGTTCCATCTTCAGATAATTGTCGTTAGAGCGAGAGTACCAGATGTTCTCCGTGAAGTACATGATGGCGTATCAGGAGGTCATCTAGGTGTCAAGAGGACTTTAACAAAAGTGCGAGAACGATTCTACTGGTTGCATTGTCGAGATGATGTACAGGATTGGTGCCGCAAATGTACTACTTGCGCTGCTGTAAAAGGACCACAGACCAGGAGCCGCGGGAAGATGCGGCTGTATAACGTCGGTGCACCGTGGGAACGAATTGCAGTTGACGTAGCTGGGCCATTTCCTGTAACGGAATCGGGGAACAAGTATTTTATGGTCGTCATTGACTACTTCACCAAATGGCCCGAAGTATTCGCCATACCGAACCAAGAAGCTACAACAGTCGCTTCTAAGCTAGTCGAAGAAGTGATATGTCGCTTTGGTGTGCCTCTAGAAATCCATTCTGATCAGGGCAGGAACTTCGAATCGCAAGTGTTCCAGGAAGTGTGCAGAATTTTGGGCATGCATAAGACGAGGACCACCGCGTACCATCCACAGTCCGATGGAATGGTTGAGAGATTTAACCAGACCCTTGAGAGACATTTGGCGAAATTGGTAGACGACAAACAAAAGGATTGGGACAAGTATATACCACTCTTCCTTCTGTCGTACCGAACCGCCGAGCATGAGAGCATAAAAGCTACCCCGGCGTATGTCAATTACGGTAGAGAACTACGAATACCAGTAGACCTATTGACAGGAGGGTCACCGGAGGGACCAGAGACCGTACAAGACTATGTCAGCAATTTAAGGGAAAAAATGCGCTACATACACGCCTTGGTCCGGGAAAATGGGTTACAGTCAAGCGAGAACATGAAAACCAGATATGACCGGAAATCGAACACAAGAGGCTTCGAGGAAGGGTCACTAGTGTGGCTGCATAACCCAACCCGCCGGAAAGGGAAATCTCCAAAGTTGCAGACCAAGTGGGACGGTCCATACAAAGTGGTTACCCGAATGAATGATGTGACTTATAGAATTCAAAAGCAACCAAGAGGGACATTCAAAGTGGTACACATAGACCGTCTGGCGCGTTACCATGGCAGTAACAACGATGCTCGGGACGAGCATCTCTAAGAGGGGAGTAGTGTTACGAGTACACAAAAAAGGAGCTTGCGCCATCTAGCGGGGAGCGAAGGAACCACGTTGTGTGCTGTACAAACCACTTTGTTACAAAGACAACGTGAAACATCCACTCAATACTAGATGGCGCTAGAGGACATATAGGTGAATGAACTCAGGATCGAGTACACGCACGAAGGTTCTAGAACTGTCTGGGTGTAGGCTCGGCCCGGTATAAAAAGGCCGATTGAGGCCGAGCGGAGTCAGTTCAGTTTGAGCTAACGACGAAGCGTCTTCGAAGTGAATACTAGTGATCAAGAAGTGATACCAGCGGAAACCTACGACATTGGCTACGACCTCGGACATTGTTAGTGCTTAGTGAAGTGTACCTAGTGATAAGTGAGTGTACCTAGTACTTAGTGCTTGTACCTAGTGCTTGTGTCGGACCTAGTGCTAGTGAATAAAGTCTCTGAAAGAGTCAGAAGGTCTTTCTCTCCAAATCGTTCGAACCCTAACACGTAACAGTATGTTAGATCAGAACTTTTGACTGGGTGGACCGATTTCGATGAATTTCATTTTAACTGAAAGGTGTTGCGTGTCATGTGGTCCCATTTAAATTTAATTGAGATCTGACAAGTACTTTTACAGTTATATTTAATAATGCGTATTTACTAATTGACCACTTTTTCGTCGACCTACGTTGTATTAAATCGCATAACTTTTGACTAGATTTATCGATTTTGATGATTCTTACTTTAATCGAAAGCTAATACTTGTCATGTAGTCTTGTTTATATTAGATCGAGATCTGATTACAACTTTTTGAGTAATCTTTGATAACGCGTATTTACTTGACTGTTTTTGGTCTTATTACGTTGTATTACTTGTCGATGTAATTGAAGTCGGTTTTTTTTCGTTTGCGATCAAACACATTATTATTATATGGAATGCTGGTACCTACTTGCATAATGGTCCCGTTCAAATTTGAGCGAGATCTGAACAGTAGTATTTAAGTTAATCCTAATAATGCGTATTAAAATAACTTTTTTGTGGTTTGAGCACAAACACAATTATTATACAAAACTATGACGTCATAGAACTTAAAATTAAAACACGCATTAATTTACATAAAGACGTATAGAAAGTGATTTCCTTTATCAAGCGTTTTGTACGATAATATTCGTGTTATACTAGTCTGTCAAGGTTATTTAATTACAAAGAATTCTTCGACGTAAGTTAATTATATTCAAGTACTCGTTCCCTTGAACGAGTAGCCAGTAGGTATCTAGAGTAAAAAAAAAATTATAATGTTAGTCAATATAACGGTCTTAAAATTAATCTATACTAATATATAAAGCTGAAGAGTTTGTTTGTTTGATTGTTTGTTTGTTTGTTTGTTTGTTTGAACGCGGTAATCTCTGGTTCTACTGGGCCGATTTGAAAAATTCTTTCAGTGTTAGATAGCCCATTTATCGAGGAAGGCTATAGGCTATGCATCATCACGCTAAGACCAATAGGAGGGGAGTCCACGCCGACGAAGTCGCGCGCAGAAGCTAGTCTGTATATATATATGTAGTTATGTACACATAAAGAAACATATATTCCGGTTATTGCTTTCGAAACTCCTTTTTTCTGCACCAATTAACATTTGACTGGCCTATTTACCAGCACATTCGATGTTAGATATACATATTATGTACATAGCAATGGCGATTTATGTATATTTTCGTAAAAGGTTACATAAAGGTCGATTTAGATCAGACGAGCGAATGCTCATTCTATCCCCACTTTATCAAATTCTTTTAGTGTAAACAGGCGTAGAGCATTCTTTCGTTGTTATTTACATGAATACGAGTGATCGCTTACATATAAAGATCAAGAAAGAATGCTCTTGTTCTAGCTCTAGCTTTGTTCGTTTGGTCTAAAGCTAAACCCACCCCAAGGCTTGGCAAGAATGCGTGAATTCCAGTTTGTAACCTTTGACATCAAAAATTGCTCCAATACTATTCGGCGCTAGTGGAATGTCATTATGTATCACATATTATTTACATAGAAATCATTCTCATATTATTTACATATAAAGACGCCGCGTTGGCGCAGCGGTTACAGCGCTGGATTGCGATTGGCTGTTGCGCGGGCGGTTGTGGGTTCGATTCCCGCACACGACAGCATTTGTATTGGCCATACAGATGTTTGCCGTGGTCTGGGTGTTTGTGCAGTCCTTGTGGGTTACCCCGCCGTGCCTCGGAGAGCACGTTAAGCCGTCGCGTCGGTCCCGGTTGTTATCATATACACCTGATAGCGATCATTACTCATAGTAGGGAATATATCCGCCAACCCGCATTGGAGCAGCGTGGTGGATTAGGCTCCGATCCTTCTCCTACATGGAAAAGAGGCCTATGCCCAACAGTGGGATATTACAGGCTAAATCGTGATCGTGATCGATTATTTACATTGTTCCATTATATTGAAAAAATACCATGATAACTTCAAAGCGTATTTTGATAACTTCACCAAAGTGAAATAAATTTTGACTTGCTAAGGACAGACGGACCTCACTACGACTAGACGGAGTATAGACACCAGTAAACAAATAAATAACTGAAATGTGTAATATATGTGTAAGTTTGTGTGTATGCCTGTGTGCATGTATGAGTTTGTGTCTGTATGTATAAAAAATTACAAGCTATAAAAAACTCGAAAAAATATATATTAAAATGGTACTGTAAAAAACACACAAACAAACAAACAGTGGACGAAGCGAAACAAGTATGTAAGGATCGTAGCAAATAGAAAGAAGTGGTCTCTGTGTACCCCTACGGGAAAGAGACGTGATTTGTATTAGAGATGCCACGAATAGTAATTTGGCCGAATACCTAAAACCAAATGTTCGGCGAGGTTCTTGGCCGAAGCGCCGAACATTCGGCAGCCGAATATTCGGCCACACTTAGTACTTTCTGCGGACGACAAGTCACAACTTGAGTAATATTTTGAGTTCTTTTTTCATAATTTATTTGTTAATCCTTACTAATTACTATATTTTATCATTAATGCGAAAGTAAATCTGTTTATCACGATTACACGACAAAACGGCTAAACCGATTTAAATGAAATTTTGTACACAGATACTCTAGAAGTCTAGAGTCTTAGAAAGGCCATGGGCTATAATTTACGTGGACGAAGTCGAAGGAAAACAGTTAGTAATAAAAAAATAATAAATAAATTGCTATTCGGTATTCGGCCAAATGGTTAACCATATTCGGCCGAATACCGAATAGCGAAAATAAGAGGCCGAATAGCCGAATACTGAATAGTTGCCGAATATTCGTGGCATCTCTAATTTATATGTATGTATAAAAAACACAGGACTGTCAATCTGTAGTTTTAGTAAATCGCCCGTAGGATAAGCATAATTATAATTATATAATGCATGATGTGAATGAGCATTTTAGAGTATTAGGTAATTACGAAATTACTTTTAAAATGTATTTTTAATAGCTGCAATGTCGAATGTTAGATGTAGTCATATTATTTTATTGCAGCAAAAGATTTTAAAAAACTATAATACAGATAAAAGAAAAAATATGTACCTACCGAATTGTATTAAACATTAGAAGATCTTATCACTAAGGTGACCTTTCAAAGACATCATTTACGTAAAAACTTTAATAATAAGTAATAATTAAACAATGCTATGAATTAATAACACATATTCCTTATATATAATTATGCAAATTTGTTTTGCCAAAATTCGAAATCATCAGTCATCGAGTTCATCGACCTGTTTCACCGAGATTAATCGCAGGAGACAAAATAAGACATAACAGCTTGTCTCTCAATAAACTAAAACTTAGATTCACAACTGCTAATATAAATATCCCATTATTGAATTGTAATTCGATGGTGATAAAAAAGAACATATCATAAAGTTTTACTTGTTCGTAACCGTCACATGTTACATAACTTTAACGGGAACCGGTGCAACAGGCCATACGTATTTTTTTTTTATACAACTAGGTCGGCAAACAAGCGTACGGCTCACCTGATGGTAAGCGATCACCGTAACTTATATAGACGCCTGCAACACCAGAAGCATCGCAAGCGCGTTGCCGACCCTACCCCCAATCGCCCCCAGGAGCTCTGGTCACCTTTTTTTTTTTTTTTTTTTTGGTATCGCAGGGTAACCCATTTACGGGTGATATCCAGGACGCCCGGGTAGGCAGTCCTAGACCGTATGTCGGACTCAGCACTTGGGGGTGCTACTACCGCACTAAACCCCCTGCGGGAGCCTTCAGCCGCTTTAATTGGAGGGTCCCGGATCTGCAGGCAACAGGATCCCTCCAGCGACAGGCTGGCCTCGGCGAAAAGGCCAGACTTCTCCTCCATGGGGACTGTCCGGCTCACCTCTGAACAGTCCCGACGACGCCGTGTCTAGCAGGCCCGGGTTCCCATCCCGGCCCGACACGGGCACAGGGGCATTACTGGAAGCGCATTAAGTAGCGCCTCCTACGCACCCCCATTCGTCGCCCGCGGGTGGAAGCCACGTCGGCGGCCTCCTCTCTCACCCGCTCGTCAGCCTCCTTCTGGGACATAACTGTCTCGCAGAAGGAGACCATCGCCTTCCAGGACTCGTCGTTGCCGAGCATCGCGGTGATGACGCTCGGGAGTGACAAGTCCCCTCCGAGGACTGTCGTCAGATCGCGACGCAGCGCCGCCCATCTCGGGCACACCTCGAGGGTATGCTGGGCAGAGTCCACCACAGCACCACAATCGTGACATTCAGTCGTCGGCTCCCTTTGGGCCGTCCGACACAGGTAGTCACCAAAGCAACCGTGCCCGGTGAGAACCTGCGTCAGACGGAAGGTGAGGGGCTTGCGTTTTCGACGCATCCACCGCTCAAGGACCGGGCGCAGGGCAGCCGTAACGCGTGTGCCATACGGCTCCTGTGCCAGGTCCTCCCCCCACCTCTGCATTAACGCTTCCTGCCCTCTCCGGCGCACCCGTAGGATCCCGTCCAACGTGGGGTTCTCACCAAGAGCCCTCCTACCCGAGACGTATGAGTAGGTCTCGGCAAGAACCTCCGCCACGAGTTCCCACGGGGGGTCGCCGGCTAGAGCAGTAGCTGCAGCCCACGATACCGTACGGTACCCCCGAATCACCCTCACCGCGATGGTCCTCTGCGCAGAGCGCAGCGCGGCCTTATTTCTCGCAGTGAGGCGATCCGCCCAAACCGGGGCACCGTACGTTGCCATACTCCGGCAGACACCGGAGTACAGCTGCCTGCAGGCGGCGCTGGGTCCTCCGAGGTTCGGGAGGAGTCTGCCCAGTGCACTCGCCACCTTCACGACCTTCGGTCCCACCATGGCGAAGTGTGGGCCAAAGGTCCACCCTCCATCGAGGATGAGCCCCAGATATTTGATTTGGGGGCTCATCCTGACCCTCCCCTCTCCGATCTGCAGGGTAGCCCCCGGTGGGGGTCCCTTGCGTCCGGTCCCGCGGAATAGGAGGGCTTCGGTCTTGTCAATTCTGACACGAAGCCCTAAACTCTTTATGCGGCTGATTACGAGGTCGAGTCCGACCTCGGCCAGCCGCGCCGCCTCATTAAAGTCACGTCCCCGGGAGTACACGAGGGTGTCATCCGCGTAGCAGATGACACCCATCCCGGGGAGGAGACGTCCTCGCAGGACCCAGTCGTACCCGATGTCCCACAGGATCGGTCCCAGAACCGATCCCTGCGGGACACCGCAGCCGACTTGCCGCCATTCCACGGACCCCGACCGGTTCTCGTAGCCTACCCTCCGATCGGACAGGTACGCCTCCAAGAGCCTCCTTAGATACGGGGGCACTCCAAAGTATTTCAGTGCCTCCCGTATCACTGCGTGCGGGAGACTATTGAAGGCGTTCGCGATGTCCAGGGACACCGCGACAACCACCTCCCTCCTGTGTTCCGCCTCACCCGTCACTGCCCTTAGGCGTTTGAGGGCATCGATGGTCGACCGGCGTGCTCGGAACCCGAATTGGGACTCTGAGAGTCCAGGTCCCGAGCCCCCATCAAGGTGCTGAACGAGCCGGGAGGCTACCACTCTCTCCAAGGCCTTCCCAGCTTCGCTCAGCAGCACCACCGGTCGCACCGCCGAAGCCGAGTCCGGGGTCCGTCCTGCCTTGGGAAGTAGGCAGAGCCGACCCTCCTTCCAGGCCCCCGGAAACTGGCCAGACCGCAGGCAGCGGTCAAACAGCTCCCGGAGGCTGTCGCCGAGGTGCCTGAGAGCGATCGCGAGTACCCTCCCGTGCACCCCGTCCGGACCCGGCGCCCTCTTCTTACTCTGAAGGCGGAACAGATCTGCCTCCATTTCAGTCTCTGTGACGGGTGGCGGAGCACCCCCCTCCTCGTCCGGCGTCTGCCGAGCCATCTTGGGGGGCATGAAGCCCTCGGGTTCGTCGGGGAAGAGTTCCTCAACGATCCTCCCCAGTTGGTCCGGCTGAAGCGTTTCGCTGATAGGGGCCGACTGAGCGCGGAGCCTGTTCCGCGCCCAAATATACGGTCGACCCCAGGGGTCACTCTCCAGACCCCCAACTAACTCCAACCAGGCCTCCTCCTTGGCTCGGTATATGGCCTCCCGCAGGATCTTCGTTTTCTCCACGTAGATCCTGCGCAGCCTGTCGTCCCTGTCCACGTCCTGGGGGCGTCTCCGCCTACTCCGGGTATATTGTCTCCTGGCCCCGTTGCAGGCGGCCCGAAGACCGGCTATCTCAGCCGACCACCAGTAAAGCGCCGGCCGCGGGGATGAACGCTTCGCGGGCGGCATGGCCGCTCTGCAGACAGCAGTGAATGCGTCGCAGAGCCGGCTAGCCGCCTCATCCACCCCAAACTCCGACAGCGGCGGGAGACTCCAGCGGCCAACAATTGCGGCCTCCTCTGCCAGTTCCCGGTCAAGCTTGGAGAGTGCCCAACGCGGAAACCGGGTATGCCCCCTGGACGACGTTGACGACGACGACGACGCCGGACGGACGTGAGCTGGAGACACCTCGAACCTTATGTATCGATGGTCCGAGAGAGTCTCCACCTCCGTTTCCACCCTCCAGCCTTCCACTCTGCGCGCGATGGCCGGCGTGGCGAACGTGACGTCCACCACGGAACCTCCCGACCAACGCACGCACGTCTGGACTGCCCCCACATTGAGCAGGCACAGTCCGGTAGCTAGCGCCCACTCCTCCACCTCCCTCCCTTTAGGGTTCGTAACCGGGTTGCCCCAGGCCGTGGACTTGGCGTTGAGGTCACCGGCTACAAACACCTGGAGGGGAGCTAGCTGCCCCACTAGCGGCCCCAGAACGTCGAGAAACCGTTCCAGAGCCGCCAGGTCACTGTTCGGGGAGAAGTAGACTCCGATGAAAGCCATCTCTCCCCGAACCGCCGCCACGTACCCGCGGCCCCTCGCCTTGACAACGAGAGGGGGGCCGGCTCCAGGCCTCACCACGATCGCCACCAAGCCCTCGGTGTCTCCCGCCCAGTGTGGGCCAGGAGGCACAGCATATGGCTCGGCAACGATCGCGACGTCAACACACCACTCCGCGATGGACTGCAGGAAAAGGTCCTGGGCCCCTGCGGAGTGGTTGACGTTCGCCTGGAGGACGCTGAGATGCCTGGGCATTATTAGGCCATCTCAGCGTCTGCTGCCACCACTCGGTTCCCCCCTTGGGATGGGAACTTCCCGCGAGTTGATGGGGGCTTGCATGACATGCCCCCCATCACGTGGCCCGCCGGCCTACCGGCGTCCGCGCACACCGCGCACGAGCGACGGCCGAACACCCGGCAGCTTTGTGGCCAGGCTGACCACAGCGATAGCACAGCGTGCTGCGGTCAGTGCCAGCTGGGCACGCGGAACCGACGTGCCCTAGTCCCAGGCAACGGAAACAGTGCCTGGGACGCGCCTGCAAGAGGTGGACGTTCCCTCTGCTCCACCCCACCGCTATGCTCCCGGCTTGTAGCAGTTTTTTCCCTGCTGCCACCGGGAGCTCAATGTGGGCTGACCCTGAGCCCACTTGCCCCACGCGCAAGTTTCGCACGTGGACCTGCCCGGGGGAACAGCCCCCCTCCTTCGCCACCGCGGTAGCCAAACGCTCCGCGTTGACTGCGTCGCTCAGGCCTGAAATTCTTATCTCCGCCTTCTTCTCAGGCCTGAGCACCTCCGCTTCCTCGGCCAATGCCTCCCTCAGTCGAGTGGCGAGGGCATCGGCCTTCTCCCCACTCGTGGAGCCGGGCACCTCAATGAGGCGCGCCCCGGTCGCAGATTGGCGGATCCGGAGCGGGCCGATTCCTAGCTCCTCGAGGTCGATACTGGTCTCGGCCTTGAGCAGTATCGACGCGTACGTAGCCCCCCTGGTCGCTGCCTCCGGCCGTAACTTGACTATTACGGCCGTGGAGCGGGGGAGAGCCAACTTAGGCTTTGGGGCCTCCTTCTTGGCCGGCGGCGTTGAAGCCGCCGGTTTTTTAGCCTTCTTGCGGCGGACGACTTCAGTCCAACTTGCTGCCGGCTCCTGCTGCTCCGGCTGGACTTTGGCCCCCTCTCCCTCCTTCCCTTGAGGGGCCGCTTCCTTTGAGGTGGAGGAACCGAACGCGGTCCCCTCTACCTCCTTCGCCTTTTTCTTCCCCTTGCCCTTCCCCTTTCCTTTGCTCGATGCTTGGGGGAGGGCGGGGATCTCCTCCAGGTCCACCTGCGCCACCACGCTTGCACTAGGGGTCTGGTCACCTTACTCGCCAACAGGAACACAATACTGCTTGAAAACAGAATTATTTAGCTGTGATCTTCTGTAAGGTCGAGGTAATACACCAGTCGGGCTGGAAATTTCCTGCTGTGCCCTACCTCAATTATTGCTATTCCCTATTGTGTCTGATTTGTATTTCCACGGGCATTTGACATATGTAATAATGTTTCCTGTAACGTAGCTACGTTAGATGTGTAGTGTGCAGTAAGAATGTCGCGTGTGGTTGCAGAGTTCTTCAACAAGACGACGGTGTACAACCGCGAGGCGCTGCAGCGCGCCGTGCAGCGCGCGCCCGACGTGCCGCTGCTCACCGTCTCCAACCACCACTCCTGCTTCGACGACCCCGGCCTCTGGGGTAAGACCGGCACCCGCACTCACCCGCACTAACCAACACTCACCCGCTCTCACCCGCACTAACCAGCACTCACCCGCACTCACCCGCACTCACCCACACTCACCCGCACTCACCCGCACTCACCCGCACTCACCCACTGTCACCTAGATCAGTGTTCCGCAAAGGGTGTGCCGCGGCACACTGATGTGCCGTGGTCGTTTATTGGTGTGCCTCGGAAAAATAAAGTTTACGTTTATTGATTAATCATAAATATTGTTTCGGTGATTAATAAATAAATGTTGGTTAATGTTACATAAAAAATGATTTTTATTTGTGGTGTACCTCCAAAATATTTTCCTATTCCTAGGTGTACCTTGAACACAAAAATTTGCGGAACACTGACCTAGATCACAAAATCAAATTTTAAAAAGGGCTAATATTTCCACGTGAAAGGTGATCCATAACACCGCAATTAGCAGTCAAACACCTTATATATTCGTTAAAATTTTCTATAATAACTTTTTCTAAGACACTCTACTGGTGTCTATCTCTCCAGCTGTTAATCAACAGTTAGTATGTACTCTAGTTGCTAGCAGGTAATCTATACTAATATAATAAAGCTGAAGAGTTTGTTTGTTTGATTGTTTGTTTGTTTGAACGCGCTAATCTCAGGATCTACTGGTTCGATTTGAAAAATTCTTTCAGTGTTAGATAGCCCATTTATCGAGGAAGGCTATAGGCTATATATCATCACGCTAAGACCAATAGGAGCGGAGTCCACGCCGACGAAGTCGCGCGCAGAAGCTAGTCATCTATAAACAGGCGAACAGATTTCACTACAGTATTTAATCAATACTCGAGAGTCACAAAGTCTGTTAACCTCTCGAGTTCTTAACTTAGAGAGACAACGACGAGTAATAAGAGAGAAAAAATATGAAAATGGTCTTCATCAAGAAATGTCGTCGACGTTTTATAGCTCGATATCAACTTTGAGTTGAGCAGTAAGTAACGACGGTAACTAAAGAGAAAACGATGAAATTACTAAAAATTGCAAGTTTATTTCTTTTTATAGTATTTTTACCAGTCAACATTTAGACTAAAAAGAACTCTTAACATAACACGCAAGTGACGATAACTGTGTTCTAAATATACGATGAAAACCACACAAGTTTAATAGACGATGATAATTCAAAAGTAGACTATTTTGCAATGATGTGTGAACACGCGGAAATCATACAACATAACAATACTAACATACATACACGTTACATAAATTAAAATAAAAAATCAGGCTTGTTAATATGCACAAATGACTACGCGTAATTAACATCGCACACCCGCCCGTGAGCCATGTGACACACTGGCACACTTGGGGACGACAGGCGGTTAAACAATTTAGCTCCAAATTTTCACTATCTACGAATGAAACGTTATCGAGATTAAGAGATAAGGGTCAACTGTATAATCGTTTTTGTACAAAATAATATGATGTATACTTTCCGTGTAACAAACAATTTCGGTTCTTAATCTCTGTAATAACAATTCAATCAATGAAACGTGTACACGTCTGTATATACAATTTCATAGTGATTTCGTTTATTCAGATCACTTATCTCGTTGTCAGTTTCTCCGACTGATTTAAAAAATTCTTTCAACGGTATGCAGAGAGGTTGATAAGGTTAGGTAAGAGATAGAGAGATCAACCTACAGCAAACTGAATAATTGTGTTTGCTCGTAAACGAAAAAAAAACCGACTTCAATTACCTACATCGACAAATTACACAACGTATAGGTAACAAAAAATATTCAAGTAAATACACGTTATCAAAGATAACTCAAAGTGGTCATCAGATCTCGATTAAATTTAAATGAGACTACATGACATACACCACCTTTCGAAAAAAAAAGTCGATAAAAGTCCACGCAGTCAAAAGTTCTGAGGTGACTTACTTTAAAAAAAATACAATCGAATTGACTCTCCTCCTTTTTTGGAAGTCGGTTAAAATATCATGTAGATGAAAGGTTCATTAGTAGATCCATGTATTATGTATAAATAGCAGTATCGATTGAAGCAATTTTTTTTCGACGCATAATAAAGTTGTTTTTCTACGGAAATTCCTTGACAACAGTAACAACCGAACCAGCCACTGTATCTCCATACGGATATTTTACGTTCCTTTTTTATGTAACTAGGTCGGCAAACAAGCGTACGGCTCACCTGATGGTAATGCCTCGTTTCCACTAGGGGACAAATGAGGAACATTTGTCCCTCAACAATGTTGCGGGACAGATGTTTCGAACATTGTGTAGGCCACACTAGGGGACAAATGCAGCAACATGTTCCTCATAGAGATAAAGAAACACCTCCATCATTTGTGAAGTTATTTTTATTTATTTATTTATTTAATTAAATTAATAATATGCTCATGAAAAATACGTCAAATGCCAATGAACTTGTTGGCACAATTTTTGTTGCAATACCTGCTGAATTAAACAGTATTTAGATCAACCAAATATTTCAAGGTCATTAAACGCACTAAAATTTTGGATTGATAGTAAATATTGAAATATTATCACTCAGGTGCTCTCAGAAATAGCTGTTAAATATTTGATTTCTTCTGTAGCATCTTAACGAATTGCTTCTGTAATCAATCTTTTAGTGCCTAATAATAGTAATAGTTGTTTGACAACTGAACATATAAAACAACGAATATTTTTAAAATCTTACTGAATGTTGGTACGTATTATTGTTTTATTAAAATTGAACAATAATTACTGAGAACCTTACATTTTAATAAATCACTGATAATTTAATTTGTTTAACAAATATTATACTGAATTATATACTGTGTAAATTATTTTTTAAATCGACACGATTGTTTTTTTAATTATCAAAATCGGACCACTCTGTAAAAAGTTATGCGTGGTCATACATAAAAAATATACGCGTCGAATACATAACCTCCTCCGTTTGTACATCGGTTGAAAAAAAGGCGATGAAATAAAATTGATAAATTGTGTTTGCTAGCAAACGAAAAAAACCGACTTCAATTACATCGACAAATAATACAACGTAAGTAGACGAAAAAAATTTAGTAACGCACTTGTCGTCACTACGACTTTCGAAGGTTCCATCATCAGATCCTGGTTTCCTTATCATGGTACCACCCTTGGGATATCTCCTTTCCAACAAAAAAAAAGAATGATCAAAATCGGTTCGTAAACGACGAAGTTATCCCCGAATATACATTAAAATCGAATTGAGTAATCTCCTCCTTTTTTGAAGTCGGTTAAAAAATATCGATATATAGATTTTTTTTTCGATATCTCTAACTCCGATATTGATTATGTATTTAAAAATATCGATACATCGAGAATCCGATATTTTAAAAAATATCAAAAGCCCTACCATACATACGACATTGACGCGAAACAAATGTTTTCGATCTCGAAGCGGGAACAAGCAACATGTCCCTAAACACGTACACACTGTGGGACATGTTGCGGGACATGTTGCGGGACACTGTGCAACATGTGTGTGGACGTGTCCCCCAACATGTCGCGGGACAAAATGTTCCCTAGTGTAGACGGGGCTGACGCGGAACAATTGTCCCATGTTGCGGTAATGCCTCGTCTTCACTAGGGGACATTTTGTCCCGCGACATGTCGCGGGACAAAATGTCCCCTAGTGGAAACGAGGCTTAAGCGATTACCGTAGCCTATAGACGTCTGGAACAACAGAAGCAGTACACTGTAAGCGCGTTGCCGATCCTATCCCCAGTTCCCCCCAGGAGCTCTGGTCACCTTACTCGCCAACAGGAACACAATACTGCTATAAACAGTATTATTTAGCTGTGATCTTCTGTAAGGTCGAGGTACTACCCCAGTCGGGCTGCTCCATATTTTGAGCAGGTAATTTCCTGCTGTGCTCTACCTCAGTTAAATATTGCCCTCCTTGTAGAATATTTGTCAAATAATTACTGATTACATACATTAAGTCGTATCGTAGTTATGACGGCAGCCGTGCCCATGAGATAACATCTTCCGATGTCTTGACGTCGTGCCAGCGCCTCGCCTCGCCTCGCCCGCACATACAAACTAGCGCCTTAGTTTCTTACATAACAAAATACACAATTTTATTCCTATCTGTGTCAAGGACGCTTTCATTTCGGTTCGCTCAGCCAAAGAATATTAAAATAACATTTAGAATAGCTATGTATGGACTGGTATAGACAAGTGTTCGTCAATATTAATTGAACGTTCAGTAACATCATCGTTTGTTTAGAACTCAAAATTGAGCTGGAACGACCCAGAATGTTGTTCAATTTATTGTAAATCAGATCTACACATCTATACTAATATTATAAAGAGGTAAAGTTTATAACTTTGTTTGTATATACGGGGTAATCTTCGCAAATACTGATCCTATCATGAAAATTCTTTCGCTAACAGAAAGCTACACTATTCAGGAGTGACAAGATAAAAGGAAAAAGATAAAAATATATAAAGATTTTAAATCAGCAGGATTTGAACCTGCGCCCTCTGACGTGCCGTGTCAACAATTCAATCTAATCAAGCATTATTATTTGCCTTAGAAATTAATTGGTGATTTTAAAACATTTATATTTATCTGATTTGCTGAAAATAGTGAGTGTGTATTGGAACATATCAAATTTCACCGTACCCTTCTTATGTGAAATGGATTATAACGCCCAACGAAGTGGGCACGGGTCGGCTAGTTTTTCATAAACTACTACTCGTATTGAAATATGTTTGTTAACCCTTTGAAATTCGAAATTTTAAATTTCGCCGTGTTTATGTTATGTTAACCGCACCTTAATGTCAATGTTCTCGTTAGTTGATAGTTCGGGCGCAGCCACACGCGAGTACTTGCGACCTGCGAGTCGCGGGGACTTCCGCCCTTATATCTGTATGACTGACACGCGGCCCAGTGATAACGATCGACTTCCATTCAATTGTTAGTCTATAAATACCAAAAATGTGTAATACGAGAGCTATGAATAGGAAATATAAATAGCCGAGACGAAAGATAAGAAACTTCGGTATACAGACAGACTGCTATATTTATATCGAATTAAACTTAGCGCTATCCCATTCTAACATAACTTGTAAAATTCGTCGTTGTACAAAGGAAGTCGTTTAAAATAGACATTTTTTAAAATATTGTACTGCTAAATGAAAGTGTCACAATTTGAAATCAATGAAAGCAATTGCATTCCGTTATACGCTAAACGGATGCAGCTATTACTTCATACCTAAACTTGTCTATTCGTCGACGATGACGACGAAATGTTTATGTCTCGTAGACTCGACACGTGTGCCATAACACCATTGCCTAACTCGCCACTGTGCCATTCGATACCTAAAGTGAAGCTCATTAACCCGGCGTCATGGGGGTGGAAAATTGTTACACGGACGTGGGGGCTGGGTCATTTTTACCCAGATAAACAATGCAAATATTTCACTATCTATTTGAGGATATTATTATTATTTGTTACCTACAGTAATGAACGGGTATTATGGATAATAAAACTCAAAAAATATAATGAAATATAAACTTTTAATTATAAAAACGAAGCTTTGAAAAAAATACTCAATAATATTAACAAATTTGGTTCATCTAGCAAAACTTAAGCTAGTTATAATATTTATCAGTTTTTATGATTTTAATGCCACTTTTATGAATCTACCAATATGAAAAAACACCAGAACACTTAAAATAATCATTATTATTTAAACAATTGTCACAGAAAGGCACTATATGTTGAGGACAAATGTGTGTTGCATCCTGGACGCACGTGGGTAGTTTTGCGGTCCTTACTTGCAGTGCAAACCTGACACATTTTACGAGCATTTGGTTTTTTTGCTGCAGGTTCTTTTCTAGGTTCGTCAGAAAATTGTCTGATTCTTTTACGCAGTTTTGGCGGCAAACTTTGAACGCTCCGCCGGACTTTCAAGTTCTCACTGACATCTGACACTCAATCCTTAAAATATCGCCGTCGTAGGCTTGATTCATTATTTGTACATTATATTATAACTCCATTAATCGACGCTATGTTCAACACGATATGAAAAATTGTCAGCAGCCACTTCTTTGAGTTACGGCACACGTCCATACGTAGCGCATAATTCAACCCAGTCAACCCCATTTGATTGTGTTGTAATAGGTGTTGATCTCCGCTTTTTTTCTTATCGCTAGTTGAACAGGCTCAACATCAGCAAAACTATCTCATTATTTTTAGGCGTATGAGAAACAAGAGCTATCTTTTTGGAAAGCAAATCGGGATGTAATAACACCTTAAGTACGTTATCTTATCGTAACTTATGTTCACTTAGTAAATGCTGAACAAGTTGTCAAACGTCACGTTAAATTTAAAAAAAAGTTTTTAAACCATAAAAAAATGCAGTAATACAAATAACAAGCATAAAAAACAACAATAAACACTTAAAGTGCGTTTGAAAAAAATGGCGTGAAATAGTTACACGGAGTACGGGCATGGGTCATATTTACCTTTTTCACGTTACAGCCCTTATAGCACTCAACGCGGTCGCTGCCCGACTGATTTAGCGACACAAACGTGTAGAGGGACTCAATAGCTCCAGCTACTGAGAAATTTGGCAACGTCACATGAATCGTTGTAAAATTATAGGCAAATTAAAAAAGCTCGGGTAAGTTTGACCCAGCCCCCACGACGCCGGGTTAAAATATCAGCCCATAATTTTTCACCATTTTGAGTACCTATTGTCTTTTAAAGTGAAACTTTTACTACATCGTCTCAAACTTTTTCGTCTGTGTGTTGTTCGTCTTCTCTTTTTCGTCTGTGACGTAAACAGTCGAGTAGAATTTACGCGATGAATCACAAATAATTTCTGGTAATTTTTGGTGGTGTGTTGATAATGTCCACCTAATAAGTATAAGAAATCGCTTATTGGTTTGGACGTTCCTGTACGTATAAATAAATAGATAAAGTTCCTGTCATACGATATCATTTCAACATCGCAGTCCATAGTTCATTAGATTATCATTTTTCTACGATTTCACAATCGCGACGACTTACACTTGATATAATATAAGTCAGGCCTCCCGTCCGGCGCGTACGTGACGCGAGGCAGCGACCAGACGAGCAGAAGCAACAGCAATTCTACAAACAATAAATGCTCGGTCAGCTGTTGGAACAATGAGAAAAGTTTATTTGATTATTTGTGACCACAACTTAATTATATGACTTATTTACCTTCTTTATCAATTAATATAATAGGAAAAGTATTTTTAGAATCATACCTACATATTATAATTATAGTACCTATTTTAATAATACTTAAATAAACAATGATACTCTAATTATAATTTTTTTTTTAAAATTGCTGCTTCTGCCTGTAATATACCACTGCCGGGCATAACCCTCTTTCCCCATGTAGGAGAAGGATCAGAGCTTAATCCACCACGCTGCTCCAATGCGGGTTGGCGGTAATTATTATTTGGATATAAATATCGCCTGAAGCCCTGTGGACGCCAGCCTTTGCTTTACCAAAGCGTGTGATATCGGGCTGCCGGCCTGAGGTCGATCTTATGTCGTCGTACGATGCATAGCTGTGCTAATGTAATTCAGTAGTAGGGCAACACGTGCTTAGTTTTATCGTAATATTAATTAAGAAAATGATAAAAGATCTGTCTTTGCACACCTAATTGATGTAAATCTAAAAAATTATAAATTTTCATATCATTTATAAGAATTTTTATTTTTATATAAGTAAGTATTGCAGACTATGTTTTTGATTCCGGTCGGTTAGATGTTTTTCCTCGTCACACTAAATTTATTATCAATTGCTAAAATACGTAGCCCAAATCTGGCGGGTACAATACTTAGTATTGTGTTAACTGGGCTGACTGGTGACTGTGATAAGGATAACTGAATGAGAATTGATTATTTATTGGGCTACTTTTCTGATTCGTGACGCTACGAATTTGCCAACTCAATGTTTATGTTTTAGATTAGAATGTAAAAAAGTTAAATATTTATCACTGCTATTTATAGTTTATTTTTTTTTTCTCACATATACAGTGGCGTGCAAAACTATTGGGCCACCCTGTTTTTTCAATGCATTTTATTTTTCCGCTCGTTCTTTATTTAAGTCATTTAAGATGGCTCAAATGTAGACAATAACATCTTTTAAAGTATTTTATCCGTCGTATTTTACTTATACCACGGGCAATAACTTAGAGTCGAGTTCGCGGTCTAAGGGATGACGTTCAAGAGAACACTTCACCGAAGATATTTCGCGGTCGTCAGAGCGGTCCCCGACCTCGCGCGATCGAACCGGTGATCCGGTGACGGAGTGACGGAGATTACAACATGTAAACAACACGTCAGACTTCTTACGTCAATGAAGCCTATTGCGTATTAATGAACGACTAATTGTGAATTAGTTGCCTTTTGTCGTTATTAACAGTTGTCATAAGAGACAAGAGGGTACAATAAAAATCGGTGTTTCTTTTTTGAAGTGCACCTTCTTTAGCTGCGTGAGGGGTAAAATTTGAGCGAGCGCTAACCCGGCAGCGTCATGACGATTGGATGGGTGACCGCTTGGGAACACCGCGTGACGTTTTCATTTTGTTTTGTTTTTTTTTTTTCATTTAGATTTTATTTTTTTATGTTAAATTCGTTTTTTTTTTTAATTAGTTTGCCAAAGAAGTTTCACTTCTGACATGTGTACTTTGTACGCACGCATTTTTTTTAGTTAAATTTTAGGGCACAACGCACATTTCCAAAAAAATGTGTCATTTGACTTTTCTTTAAATGATTGAATAATATTACTTGTTATCTTGGCTGTTTCTTTATTTTTATCCACACTAAGTTTTTTTTTCTTGTTTTGTTGTTGTGACTAACTGGCAACTCATTCTTATTCTAATGTTAAAAATAAAATGAAAATATCATACTATAACATTGACAAGAATCATATTATGTAAAACCTGCTCATTATATAAACAAAAAATTCAAAGCTGACCAAGATTTATTTACGTTACAACTACGCCTTCACGTTACGAAGTACCTAAAGGAGGGATTTGTGCTTATTGTTACGATCTAACATTAAACATACACGTAGCTTGTTAAACAATAATGAGAAGCAGAATTTATATGATAAAATTATATAAAATACTAGATGGCCCAGTGAACTTCGTATCACCTACGTATCTTTGTGAAAATATACACAAAACACTTTCTGAACGCACCTATAAATATTTGACAACCAATTGACAACGTTTTTGACAAAGACATTAAATTTCCCTCCTCTAGGAACATTTTGTATTGGAAAATTATATCGTCGTTTTTAGTATTTTCCGTTACATATTATTTATGTTTCTCACCGTTTAAAACTTCCCCGAACTTCCTTCCACAAACATTTCAAGATGAAAATTAGCCAAATAGGCCCAGACTGGGCCAGAGACTAACGAACAGCAATTGATTTATATATATATACCTAGATTAAGAACGAAAAACGAAAAAAGGCAGTCGACAAAATTTTTATTACAATACAAACATCTGTTATGCCTCGAAAAGGCGAGTTACTCTCACTCTGTCACCTCCCTCGACCAGCGCAGCGCTCTATTAAACGCAACATAATTTAAAAATAAAACCCCACTCTCACTCTCCTACATAATGAGCTAAAGATGTCGAAGTCAACTGCTTTAAAGGCGACTGGACGACCCTTTCATTGATCAATTGTTAGGTAGGGATCCCTAGTACATTTTTTTAACCTGATCAGTATCAAGCTAATTTTGTGTGAGTAGCTTCATTTTGATGAGACGAACAAAAAGTTCCTCTTCGAAAACTCTCGATTGTGGTAGATAATAGAGTTAGCAGGAGGTAGAGCAGCAGTGAGCGTAGGACCTTGATAACGTACCACGCAATTTGTAGGACAATGTTACTATTAAATTATATAAATATTACTTAACTAAAAGAAAAAAAAATCAGCTGGTTAGTAGTAATTTTTGATGACCTTACGAGGTCATCAACTTGATGACCTCGTAAGGTCATCATTTTATTTTATTCAGTTAATATTTATTTAATTTAATGGTAACATTGTCCTACAAATTGCGTGGTACGTTATCCCGGTCCTACGCTCACTGTTGCGCTATCTCCTGCTATCTCTGTTAGCTACCACAATCGAGAGTTTTCGAAGAGGAACTTTTTGTTCGTCTCATCAAAATGAAGCTACTCACGGAAAATTAGCTTGATACTGATCAGGTTAAAAAAATGTACTAGGGATCCCTACCTATTTAACTACGCGCCCTCTACCCAAGCACGCTAACAACAACGAGTACTTGTAGCATTTCTAGCATTATAAAGATGATTTCCTTTACCGCGCCCTGTATTATGTATTTTTTGGGGAAGGCATTAAAAAATATATTACACATAATTATGTATTAATCATAGTTAGGTGTTGCGGGTCTAATCGCGGTGATTTCAGATGCGTTTTATTTTGTTTTTGCTCGATGTGTCAGTATTACCGCACGTGCCGTATTCGCTAGACGGCGTTAATATAAAAATATTTAATTAGTGTTATTTCTGTGTTGCTAGTTGTTCTTAGTCTTATTCTTACACTTTGTTTTGGCAAAAGCCCGTTACTGTCGCGGTCATCGCGTCACAAGTTCTAACAGCTGGCTGTTGAAAAGCAGTCATTAGGTTACTTCACTAGTTGTGGTTGGCGTTAGTTGATGAAATGGCTAGTCGTCCAACTAAACAGCTATATCAAGCAACTGACTGCTACATGACGCGCCGATGTCTCCCGTAGCTCGTAATTAACGAGCGCGTAACGCGAGCCTCGCCCGCCCACGTTCATGCTGATGATGACGCCGCCTCGCGTGACAACTCCACTAACACTACACAAGTTTCACATTACACATGAAAATATTAAAACCTATTTCTTTTATTTCATTTTATTTGGAACACCAACAGCACATAAGACATTATATGTATGTATATGAGTATATAATGCTATGTAACTTATGTGTAATGTGATAACTCCTTCAAATATTATTTTATAAATCATCGAGGTCTGCTGAGCTGTAAACTTGATGTGTTTCAATTGACTCGATGTAGTTTTATTTATGCTCCTATTTAAAAATGATGCAATATCTTCATTTTATATAAAGCTATTAATGTTTTACGAAATAATGGTTTATTGTGTTTTTTTTTTTTTTTACAACAAAGTAATTGTAAGCGAAATTTATTTTTGGTTTCGCCCTTTTCATATTTTTTCCTCTGGACATAAAATAAATATCAGCTAGTTTGTTTAATAAATGACACGACCTTGTTGCTTGCGACCTCCGCTGACAGCCGCGCCGATGTAAATATGGACTCGACAAGTTGTCTCGTAGATATCGCTCGGAGCAGCAATCAGTCGCCCTTGTACATTTCACCTTTGTGCGTAATAATTTCGTCTTGTTTTATATTTTACAATATTAATTATAACCTGGATATAAATTCAGTGAAAAAAATTGCTCAAAAGCTTCGAAATAGCTCTCGGTACCGTCGGTATATTACACACGATAGCAGACTGCAAGTTCAATTGTGGACGAAAGCCTCTTCTGATATTATTCATTATGTAAAACAATTAAAATTGCTTCAAATTAGGTCATAAAGAATTAGGATCAGATGGTTCGACCCGACTCTCGACTTTTTAAATTAAGTATGTATAGTTGTATGGCCCTTAAAGTCGTGTTGGCCTGAACTTTCACTTTCCAACGACAACAATGTCTCAGTGAGCCGTGTGCGCGTGCGCAGGTTCGCTGGACGCGCGCACGCTGACGAGCGGCGCGCGCATGCGCTGGTCGCTGGCGGCGCACGACATCTGCTTCACCAACTCGCTGCACGCCACCTTCTTCGCGCTCGGCAAGTGCGTGCCCGTCGTGCGGGGCGCCGGCGTCTACCAGGTACTGCACTACTTAAAAAAAAAAAAGTCATACAACATGTTGCACAAGTGGCGAACTTATAGCCATACAACCTCATCTACCAGTCAACCTTCAAAACAAAAACAAAGCAGTCGGTTTTTTTACAATATTAAAAAATAATAATCACAGTAGTAATAAAAAAAAAACAATAAAAAAAGGTTTGAAACACCTGACTTATGTGCCAGTCTTTGATAGACGAGCTTTGAAAACAAATCATCGAAACATCACGACTCACGACTCGAAATTAATTTTTTTGTGCTAACGTGTCACGTGTGGTCTCCTCTACGACATTTCACTTCAGTCAACTGGTAATTGCCTAATCCTAAGACAATACCTAAAAATGTGTTGGTAAGAATACACTGAGACTCAATTTATTTTTCCCAAAATACATAATTATTATTATTTAATTGCTTTAATTTTAATTCTAAAACTTATCATAGTCACATAGTTCAAGCAACATAAAAACTTTCCTGTTACTCTACATTATTGTGATAGAATGCCGTGACTGAGACCCTAAGCCCCCGTATTTTATTATTATTATACTCTTTGCCCTAAGCTGAGACCCGAGTCTTATAAATGTCAACTGTCAACGCAAGTTAAAGCGTCAAGCGTGAGCCGCGACCGCGCTGTACATCACAAAAAATTGAAACAGATAATGTATTCGTTATTCTATTTTTATAACGGTTACAAAGATGACCTTTGAGCCCTAACGAGTTAACGACGCGCCTCAGTATTTATATCTTTGTAAACGAAGCGAGCGGCGAGACTGTCGCTCGGCTGTTGCTCAAAATAATGAAGTACTTACATCGATTTATGTCGATTGAACGTTATCGATGCAATAAATGTTCGTTGAATACTTACTACGTACACAACAAGAGTTTAAATGGCATTTTTATATTTAAATTTAAAGATTAAATATCACACATATAAGAGTGCTACAGAGACCGAGCTTTTTGTTGGTTTTTAAAGAGACAACTCTATGACTAAAATATTGTCAAAGTCACTACCTCTGCTCTAAAGTAAGACGATAGACCCTGCGTATTTAATGAAGACAAATTAATAAGCTTTATTTATAGTGGTCTAGCCATCACAATAGTATAACAGATGTGTGACTATCGACATCAGTGCTGCCAGATGGGGCTATTAAGCCCCAAAATGGCTATATTTCTTACCGAGCGGCTATAATATTTTGTCCGTTGGCTATAGGTAGCCAACTGCTATCTTTTTTTTTTCGTCGGAAATATTAAATTACCTGCTTATTTTAATGTAGAAAAAAAATATATTTAAAATTTCCCGCTTGGGGCTATGTCGGGGCTACGATCGGCTATCGCACTAAGGCCAGGCTACTTTGGATAAAAAAGTCTGGCAACACTGATCGACATTAAAACCACACTCACACCACAACCATTCCGGAACGGTATTTCACCTACGACTCGTCCGTGTGTGTTGCAGCCCGCGATGGACTTCTGCGTGGAGCGGCTGGCGCGCGGCGAGTGGGTGCACATCTTCCCCGAGGGCCGCGTGAACGTGGACAAGGAGCGCATCCGCTTCAAGTGGGGCGTGGGCCGGCTCGTGGCGGACAGCGCGGCGCGCGGCCGGCCGCCCGTCGTGCTGCCGCTGTGGCACGAGGGCATGGACCGCGTGCTGCCCAACGTCGAGCCCTACCGCCTGCGCACGCGCAACCGCCTCTACCTCACCGTGGGCGAGCCGCTGCTGCTGCTCCCGCTGCTGGACAGGTATACTGCCTCGTCCTACCGCCTCTACCTCACCGTGGGCGAGCCGCTGCTGCTGCTCCCGCTGCTGGACAGGTATACTGCCTCGTCCTACCGCCTCTACCTCACCGTGGGCGAGCCGCTGCTGCTGCTCCCGCTGCTGGACAGGTATACTGCCTCGTCCTACCGCCTCTACCTCACCGTGGGCGAGCCGCTGCTGGACAGGTATACTGCCTCGTCCTACCGCCTCTACCTCACCGTGGGCGAGCCGCTGCTGGACAGGTATACTGCCTCGTCCTACCGCCGGCACCTGCTGCTGAATATGTATATCACCCCTAATTTTATTATCAAACACCAATATAAATATGCAGCTCTGTACTCGGATTGCTACTGTCTTATTTTGTTTTATTAAAAGTGTACTTATAATTAGTAATTGATATAGAATCTGTTCGTTCGCAGGTTAAAGAGCGCGAACGCGTCGGAGGAGGAGACGCGGCGCGCCATCACGGAGCGCATCCAGGAGGAGCTCATGAAGCTGCGCTCGCGCGCGCACGCGCTCATCCGGCGAGCGTGCGGTGTGGACGCGGAGCTGCCGGCCGACACCGACCGCCAGTACCGGCAGTGCCGGCAGGTCGCCAACGGCAAGGAGCGCAACCACAACGAGCCCGCCACCGGCAACGAGCACCGGGACCGCGACCTGTGAGCCGCCGCCGAGCACGGAGAGAAGAGAGAGAAACGTATTGGTGACAAGTCACAGACGTCATGAACGATCCTGACGCTCCCGCTGTCCGCCCGCGTGGCCGAATGTGCTTCGACCTTCGCCTCGGTCGCGATATTCCACTGAATACAATCTGTGCCCGAGTGTGACAATTTCCCATTCCAATGTTAACAGTGTAAAACGGTTTACGTTACGAAAATAATTGTGTGTCACTATGACCGCGTCCCAGTGTTTATTTTTCAAACTTGACTTTACCGGTTCAGTGCGTCGACCGGAGTCCTTCCTCGATCGACTCGATCGTTCGAGTTCCTCTTGAGTGAAAATCGAAGCGACCGTACGATAACAGAACTTCGCACTAAAAGCAGCTAGCTGAGAATAACTGAATCCATGAAAAAAGCTAGTATCGCTATGTTGTAGTTATTTACCATATGAGGGTCTGCAAGTTAAGTTCGACCCTGTGCGATGTCATATCAATATACGACGTGGCGCTCCCTACGAAGGTTTTGTAATACATTTTTACATAGGAGAGTAAAAGTTTTATAAGAGCCTTTACATTGTTGTCGTTTAAACATTATTGTCCTTGCGTGTCCTGATGTAATGTATCAAGTTAACTGCGCACAAGAAATTCTAAGCGACGAATATATGATAATTATTCGTACATTGAAGTACGCATGACCAGTGACGTAGCGAGCTTAACTCGCGCCCGGGCACAATACCTTTTTAGCACCCCCCCCCCCCTTTCGAAAACCATATAATAATTATGTCCAGCTATTTTTGTTTTGCGGACCATTTGGCGCCCCTTTGTGAGTAGCGCCCGGGGCGTGACGCCCCCACGCCCCTTGCCGCCCTCGCTACGCCACTGCGCATGACGTCACAACTTGTACTCAAGTTAACTCTAGAGCTAGCACTAGCACATAAATACAGTTTGACACACACGAAACCGTGACTCAATTATGAAATTTTTATAAAACAAAACTAAGTCTGTGTGTGTCAGATTATGTGTTATGTTTGAGAGCGAGACCGAGGAGACTCCTCTGACGTTAGTGGCAGCAAACCTGCTAGTGCGTATGAAATCTAGCTTCACCTAAGATTATTATTATGGTTAAATTGTATGTTAGCAAAAAAGTTATTAAAATTTGACATTTACTATTTTCAAATAATATACAATGTTTAGAACTGAAAAAAAAATTAATCGTCTAATTGTGAATGTTTTTAATAAAATTCGGCGCGACTGCCGAAGCATTTAATAATAAATTTTCTTGTGATTTTTGTGGAGAAGGATTCAAAGTATTGGTGTTAGGGTTGTCTGCTGGATGTTACACTACAGATGACGAATAATTCCGCTAGTATAATATTGTATTGGAAACAAAACAAAGCCGCTAGTCGGTGCACTCTTGTACGATTGCACTAATTCATATCATTAATATATTGACGTTGTTAGTGCAAAGTATATGCTGAAAACAATAAGATGAGTGTAGTCTGCTGTGTAGTATCTTTGCTATTACATTTATGAAACTATGTTACAAACATAATTTTGCCCCTCTGAGGTAGCTACTTATGCCCATATACGATACATCACCATTTAAATTGACTACTACTTCAGCCTATCACTCCACTGCTGGACATGGACCTCTCCAAGCTGGCTCAAACATTCCAATTTCCCGCGATCCTCATCCAGCATCCACCGGCAATCTCATGTAGATCATGGGTCCAGCGGGCCGGAGGACGCCCCACTCAGCGTTTGCCAACACGTAGTCTCCACTCCTTGTCACGTCTGCTAAAAAAAATTACTACCTACTTATTACTAAATTTACTATGTTGTTGTAATATTTTATGAAATTTTATATACTTTCTTGTTTAATGGCTATGATGGTGACGAATTGTTATTTTATTTTCTTATGGTATTTCTTATGTTTCATTTTCGATGATTTCAATTTTAGATTGTTATTACTTGTTTCGTCCACATTGTAAAGCTAAACAATTGTGTATAATGTGCAACAGCGCAGAGCGGCAAACTTATGTTAGTGTTGTACGTGAGGTGACGTACTTGTGTGTGTAATGATGTGTGCTTGTGTAGTGCTCGGTGTTGTCTGTGCTGTCTGTGTTACTCTGAATCAGTATGAATATGATCATTGCGGCTGCACAATTTCAAAACAGTAAGGGAAAAAAATTATTTGTTTTTAATATATCCATAATATACATGTTCACATGACTCCAATGGAACGAAAAATTCTAAAAAATCGATTTTGGAAAATTTGTCCCTTACTGTGTTAAGAAATTGGGCAGCCGATTGGCTGTCTTGTAAAATGTTATTTATTTTAATGTTTTGTAATAATTTTACAACATATTGATAGACTATGAAGCACCTCCGTTTTGCAATCTCAACAAAATTCAAAGAATATATTTTTCAAAATGCATTAAAACTTAAAACAAAGTAAATGGAAAATATTTTTATATTTTGCCTTCTTTGTACACTATTTATTAATTTTGAAATGATATTACAAATACAAAAGTATTTTCCTTATTAATTATAAATTAAGAGCATCCAGTGAGTAATTCTTATAGAAATTATTTTTGTATCATCTTTTCTCCAATCTAAATTCTCTCATTCTGTAGCATAAATATACCATCAGCCCTCTCTTATCCTGTTTTGATTCGTGCTGGAAACATTTTGAGGTGTTTATTGGATAAGGCCATTTACCGTGACCTTTTATATTGATTGACAACTATTAGAATGCACAGCTTGAAATGTATTTTACTTGATTTGTAGCAAAAACGCAACTGACTATTATTTATTAATTAGAACATGAAGTTGTGATCATATTGTTCTTCACTTTGCTAAGAGACAATTATGTGTAAAGTTTTATTTATTTTGTTTTGGCAAAAAACCGATGCAGGTTTAATTTTGTATAGAAAACAAACATATTTTATTCAACTACTGTTGAGATGCCATCTCACAACCAAAGACTGCTCGACCTCACTCCGAGGGAAATACAAATTAAACCCAATGAAATAATAGGAATATTTTTGAGGAACTATATTAAATTCTTAATTCACTATTAAATGATTGATGCAGACATTTTACTCGCTCTTGTACATAGTGCTCTTACATAAGGATAGGTATGTGTTTGTTGCTTCTCATACTCGTGTCTCATTCTTTGCAGCAGGGCTCCATGTTACCAATAAACCACGGCAGTGTGTGTGTCAAAATCATATATTGCTTTTAAATATGTACAACTAAGTCTTCCGCACACACTTGTTCATATTATCAGTAATATTAATTTTCCTGAGGGTAGATTTTGGTTTTTTTAGATTTAGACAAATATGTATTACTTTGGAATTGCTTTTTGTTAAGGTGCTATATACGGGTGGTTATTCTATCTAGAAAAGTAATGCGACGCTTGTGATGATCCTAAATGTCTTTGTGTACACAGATAACATCCAAGCGTCGCACTGCGCCTGCGCACGATGTAGATGCTTAAATATGAACGGTGCAATGTTTGATATATACTCTTTACTGTTCAAATCAGAGCTGGATTCCCATCCGACACTAGGTCTAAACTGATATTGTAACCAACTATGTTTTGAACATGTGTTTTTTGAGACTGTATGTATTTTTTTTAATAAATCCATGAACTGAAATCTTTTTTTTTTTACTATCTTGTGCACCGTACCTTACAACACATTGCACCTTGCAAAAGGGTTAAAACTTTCCAACCATTGTACCTACGTATTGGCAAAAACATTTCTTTGAAAGCGATTAAACTTAAAATGGAGAAAAAAAATTAAAAGATTCTACTCCGAGGCTCAGAGCCTGATGTTTTATAGTCTATATAATTATTTTACACTTAATTTATTTATTTTTTAAAGAAAGAAAGAGAAAACTTTGAATCTTTAAATTTTAAATAATGTTTGACAGTGTTGCCAACTTTATTTTTACCAATCCACCAAATGAGGCCGTGTAAACCACCAGAAACCACTAAAACTTAGCGGCCTCTCAAACCACCAGAATTTCACTAGAAAACCCAAAGACAGCGGCTACCTACATAAATATAATTTGAAAAGAAAACAACAACAACGTAATTATTATCTTGAAATAAAATAATTATTTATGCTACGTACTACAGGAAAAAATGAATGTACTTGTACAGAAAAAAAGGAAACAGGTTACATAACTAACTAACTAAAGAAAATCGTATTCTGAGGAATCAGCTTCATCTGCACTTTGCATATAATAAAATTCTTACTCTCAATTTCTTGAACTACGGCATTGGGTATTCACTTCATCACTTCAGCCTATTGCAGTCCACTGCTGGACATAGGCCTCCCCAAGTTTGCGCCAGACATCCCGGTTTTCCGCAATCCTTATCCAGCCTACACCGGCAATCTTACGTAGATGACGC
This sequence comes from Melitaea athalia, assembly GCA_905220545.2. Classification (NCBI taxonomy): domain Eukaryota; kingdom Metazoa; phylum Arthropoda; class Insecta; order Lepidoptera; family Nymphalidae; genus Melitaea; species Melitaea athalia. Next base: position 19,462,162 of record HG992194.1, read on the forward strand.
GGTCTCCACTCCAGGACACGTCTGTTCCAACGGCCTTCGGTCCTGTGACACAAGTGACCAGCCCACTGCCACTTCAACTTGCAAGTTCTGTGGGCTATGTCGGTTACTTTCGTTCTGTCGCGGGTGGATAGCCTCATTTCTAATTCTATCTTTGAGAGAAATCCCAAGCATAGCCCGTTCCATTGCACGTTGAGCGACTTTAAACTTGTGAACCAGTCCCCTCGTCAGTGTCCACGTCTCGGCGCCATACGTTAACACAGGCAGGACGCATTCATCGTAGACTTTTGTCTTTAAGCATTGCGGAATCTTTGAAGTGAAAACTCGGCGAAGCCCGCCAAATGCCGCCCAGCCCAACTGGATCCTCCTATTAGCATCCTTCTCGAAGTTGTTGCGGCCTAGTTGGATTGTATTGCCTAGGTAAACATAATCCTGAACAACTTCGAGAAGGGTACCATCGACCGATACCGGTCTCGGTATGACTTGGTTGACGTTTTGTCCAAGTTCATACCGAGACCGACTCGTCGGGAGGACTCGTTTAGGCCGGACAGGATCTGGCCTAACTCATCCAACGTCTCCGCAAAGATGACGATATCGTCGGCGAAACGAAGGTGAGAGATGTATTCGCCGTTGACGTTGATGCCTCGTTCCCCCCAATCCAAGGTCTTGAGTATTATATAATTATTTATTGCAGCATTTCCTTTCGCGTGTAATCAAATTTCATTCGGTTTCTCTGTTTCGTCTTGACCACGTTCATAATACTAAATAATCGCTCTACATTTGCGTTAGAGTGCAGTAAAACTAATAGAGATATCGCAAATGTGACTAAATCTTTAAGTATGTTTAAAAAAAATCCTAGAAAAATACTAGATCATTTTTAGTGGTAAGCTCCGAAGCTTACCACTAACTGTAACAAATCTAAACCACTAAAAAATCCACTAGCCACTAAAACCAATTTTTTCCCGCCAAGAGGGGTGTCCAAACCACCAGATCTAGTGGAAAATCCACTAAGTTGGCAACACTGATGTTTGAGTTTTGACATTTTCAGAGTTTTACAGTTACATAAAGACACTCTGACATATTCCTTTAAACTTTTAAAAGTCTTATGGAGAGTCGGTAATTAACCCTATAACTATAAACCCATTTTTTTATCTTTATACTACTACTGAATTTTTTTGTGTTTTCATAACAAACAGAATGGTGAAGGGCAAATTTTATTTTATTAAGTAGGTTAAAGAAATTATTGAAACAGCTACAAGTACCTACTGCAATCGACGTTAGTGTGATGCCTCCGGCCTCGTAATTTGCGGGCGGCGGGGCGGGAGCGGCGCGGGCGGCGGGCAACGACGGCCTGTTCTCGAAATCCCTTATCTTTTGTCTTTGTCGCTCGCGTATAAACATATTGCCGTTGCGCTCACACAACAACACTGCACTGCAATGCTGACGCGCGGGCGGTCACCGCTTGATAGTGATGAGCGTTGAATGAACGAACCGTTTTTTTAGACTGTTTTTTTGTAATCAACTGCAGTGTTGCCAACAACTCAGGACCTAATGTCGCCGTTTTTTAGGGCTTGAGTAGCCTAAAGTAGCCGAAATGGAGCTGAGGTAGCCTAAAAAAGTAGCCCAAATGCCAAAACTAAAATAAAACACACTTTTATTAACAATTTTATTTATATGCGAGTACTTTGATTCTGCGTCATCTGTTGCCAGCAATATCAAAGAATCCACAATACTTTTGCCGTCAACATTTCTGACAAAACTTCAATTATCCACCACCATAGTCCACCACCAACACATTGAATGGTAGCCTGTCAAGTGTCAACTAATTCCTTCACTGCTTAGTGCGCTTGCACGTAAAAATTTGTGCATCGCTGTTTGACTTCTTGGGCTTTATTGGCAGAAATAAACTTTATTGCAAGTAAATCATTGAACTTTCTCCAAAATCGATCGTGTCCAGTGGAAGCAATAAATTATCAAATGATACTTCGATATTTTATATACTTATTTATTTGATTTGGATGTGTGAGTGCAAATATTAATGAAAAACACTTCTATGTGTGGCAGGCGGCAGCGTCGCGTCGATCGTTCCGTGAACTATTTGTATGCGGACATTACAGTCAACTAGTCGCGTGATAAATCCGACAATGCTCAATGTATGGAGCTACGCTAGTGCTTTTGTATGAAACAAGACGTCGGCTCCCTCGCATGTTCAGACACTAAAATATAGGACCAATTGGACAAAAAATTTGAACGATGCATGCTATTACCTACGTTTATGTCTAACTGGCAAACTGAATGACCTGCGCATTTTTCGCAAATCGCGCAATCGCATTTTTGTTTAAATTGCATTCATATTTTTGCTTGTTGCGTAAATGCGGTAGTAGGGCGAGTCATTTCAGCTTAGACAAGCTATACTTGTTTTAGTATGGGACATAAAAACAATAAATATAAATAAATACGGGGTATTCTCCGAGGCATGAAGCTAGCGAAGGGTGTGTCCATCGTTTTCTCTTGATTTTCTCACGCTTTTTAGACTATGCGTGGGGTCTAATTTCTTTTTGGTTATGTTTATGCTCATTAGTGTTGTGATTTGTTCATTCAACTAAGTAGCCTAAAAGGCGACCAGTCGCCTTTTGGATATTTTTGTCGCCGATTTCCATATCGAGTAGCCTAAATGGCGAAAAATCGCCTACGTTGGCAACACTGATCAACTGATAGACTAGTTTACAGTCCAATGTTAAACCGGTTTATTCTAAAGCTGTGTCGATCGATCATTTCTTGCAACCCGGGTCGATCGCGACCCATTGGCAAGATGATCGAGTCAAAATGATTCGATCGCGGGTCACTGTGAAGACCCGTACGGTTGTTTGACTAACCGGCTGACCCGCGTCAAATGAGCGTATCTTCGGTCAAGATTGATCGGACGAATCACTTTGATACGATCACAACCCGTTTGATTTATTTAAAATGCCTAATAAAGTGATTCATATTATTTCTCATATTATATGTAAACAATGATTATTTTCTTACCTTGTATTTATTGCCGATTTTCAGACTATTTTACGACTTATTTTAAAATCAGCGTTTTAAGCACTTCGTTGTTAAATTGTGTGATTATTATTTAGTTATTGTCGGTGTCTTATGTACCTATACATATATGGTTAATAATAAATGTCTACAGTTTATAACAGTTTGCACCTTCTATGGTTGCGTCAAGTAGGTACCTACTTGAAGAAGTCTGTAAATCTCTATATTTTGATGAAAAGGCGACTATGTGTGCGTGCCACATCTGTCCCTTGCGAATGGATCTTTTCAAAGGCTGGTATAATAATCAATGAAAAAAGATGTTCGTTAAAACCCTTCAAAGCTTCACAAATTATATTTTTAAAAGAAAATTTACATTAATTAACATTGAGCAAAGAATAAAACTTTCTTTTTGAAGTGAAACTTCTTAGAATCGTTGTGATTTCAAACCGGATGCAACGAAAAAACGACAGGGAAGGGCGCGCCGTGCTGCACGCCGCTAATTTTAAATTAGTTTTTGTTATTAGTTTGCCAAAGAAGTTTCACTTCTATCGTGTGTGAATCGCACACACCCCTTTTTTATATATTTTTTCTTTTCAAAAAGATACGACTACAAACTATTTACAAATAAATGTTAATGTTAAAATTTAAATCACATATCATATAAGTCCTATATAATTATTTGTGATTTAAATTTTAACCTTTGTCAGCAATGTCTATACTTGGGTTAAAATACAATCGAATCCCGTGATCGAATCTTTTTGAGATCTGTGACCCGATCACTCGCATACGGGTTGTGATCGAATCAAAGTGATTCGATCAATCGTGACCGACACAGCTCTAGTTTATTCATGAACTACATTTTGCATTGTGTAGTCGATCTACCATCGGGCGTCATCGGCCATAGTCGACCGGCCGCGGCGCGGCGACGCGATGCGGCGTTCGGGTGTTGTCGCCATTCGTCGCTTCAAGATTTTCGTTCGTTCTGTCTTGCTTGTTTGTAAGCGTAGAATGTATATCCCTTTTCCTTCACTCGCCACCGGCCACATGTGCTCAAATCGAAAGGCAAATTTCATTTCTCGAGGCGACAGTGTTACATGAAAATAAACTCTAATGACAATACGTAAAGTGCTTTTTTGTCTTTACACTAATTAATGAAAAAGATTTTGAAATTTGTTTGTTTACATTATTCATTATTTTTTACTTTTGTATTAACAGAAGAAACCTAACGCGATAACCACTTAGTATTAATTATTTATTTAGATTAACATTCCAACTATTACTACATCTACTATGTACTTGCATCGATCACGATACAGCCTGTAATATCCCACTGTTGGGCATAGGCCTCTTCTCCATGTAGAAGAAGGATGTACTTGCATATTAATATATATCATAAAATCGTATTAAAAAAATCGTTAACTAAGTAGTTTCTAGTTAGCGGCAGGCTAAAAAGCAAGTAACAACTTTTAACCGTTGAATTGGCATCGTCGTTTACCATTAAGCAGCAATTAAATAAACTTGACGTTGACAATAACTAGTTTAGTCCCTAAACTAGTTCAAAGACGTAGTTCATACATAGACGCGGTATTGTTTCTTGATTTAGTGAACGCTGAACGGTTGTAAACTAGTCGACAAATAAACTGTTTTTTAAACTAGTTCATCGTAAACGCTTAACAGTCTCGTTTCGTTGACCGAAAAAGCGTCGACGACCCACCACTACCGCTTGACTGGTCAGTGGTCACTGGAGTCACCGCTCGTTGCCCGCCACCGCGCCGCTGTTGTCGAGGGTCGGTCCATTATTAGATCCGGCCGCTCCCGCGCCGCCGCCGCCGCCGCCCCGCTGCCCGCAAATTACCAGGCATCAGCCTTATACATAAAAAGTAATAACTATTTCACTAAACGACCGTTTTTCATAATTTCAACGGTATTATTTTAAAAGACAAAATAAGGGTGCATTTTCATGTGACGCTAGACGCTGGTTTTGAGCGTCAAATTTGATCACGTGATTACAGCGCCATCTTGAAAAAATTGTAGCGATAAATTTCAGCGTTTAGCGTCAAATTCACGCGAAAAATAGAGAACGTTAGTGTCGATTATCGAAACGACTTTTGATAATCGATACTAACTTTTTTTTAGTTTGATAATTGTTTTATTTTTATTACTTGTGATATTTTTTCACTATAATAAAAAATGTGTTTATTAACTATCGTATTCACTTTGAATGGCAATTAACTGAAAGATAATTTTTATATTAATAGTATTGAACTAAATAACACTTTACACTGCTGAGAGGGAACACTTGTTTATTTATATGTACCATCGCCATCTTGTATTTTTAAGATGCGAAATTGCACTTGACAAAACTTGTTTATTTATATGTACCATCGCCATCTTGTATTTTTAAGATGCGAAATTGCACTTGACAAATTTTTTTGAACTGAGATACGGGATTGTGTTTTGTTAAATAAAAAAAAAATTGAATGAATAATTTTGTTTATAAGTTTACAGATCTATGCGCCTATATAACACATTATCAATAATGATTAATTTCATTTCGTAAAATTAATCAAAAAAATTGTATTATTTACCAATACTTAAAAATACCACATTTAGAAATAAATAAAAATTTATTTCTACACTGGCTATTTTTTATTTATAAAATCACAAAGTAACAGCTAATTGTTGTTTTATAAGGATCGATAAATCGATTTAAGATCGATTATCGATATAACTGTTCGAGTTACGCTGACGCTATCATCACCCGTTAAAAAAGCTAAACTACGTTTAGCTTTTTCGCTACAATTTTTTCAAGATGGCGCATAGTTCAATCAAACGTCAAATTTGACGCTCAAAACCAGCGTCAAGCGTCACATGAAAATGCACCTGAGGAAAAAATATAATTATCATGTTTTACTAAAAAAAAGTTTATTTATTTGGGAGTTTGAAAATTCAAACAAATAAGGATCCGATAAATGTCCATAAAGTATTAAACAATGTGTTCCGTCCGAATTTGCACCAGGGAATCTTCGCTTTACAAATTATATATTTTCACCATCACAGCCAAAACAAAGTGAATGTATTTTGATGAGTACTTTAAAATATGCAAATCTAAAGCTTTAGTGTAAAATAAGTTTGTTGTAAAGGTAGGCGTAAACTACTTACACTTTACAGATTGCTTTGAGAGCCCAAGACTTATTTTATAAACAATGCAATATGTACGGGATTACTTGTACAGCTATAATACGTGAATTGAATATAGCCTAAGATATTATCTATATGTAGAAAACATTTCCGGGAACTACAAACTGGGGTAGATATCAACCCCACGCGAGTTACAAACCTACTCCGTCACAGTACATAAAACTAGTTTGTCTAAAAAAATTCAGCTGGTTAGTAATAATTTTTGATGACCTTACGAGGTCATCAACTTGATGACCTCGTAAGGTCATCAAAAATTGATTTCTTTTTCTGATTTTTTTTTCTTTTAGTTAGTTAATATTTATATAATTTGATGGTACTATTGTCCTCCAAATTGCGTGGTACGTTATCCCGTACACTCACTGTTGCTCTATCTCCTGCTAACTCTATTATCTACCACAATCGAGAGTTTTCGAAGAGGAACTTTTTGTTCGTCTCATCAAAATGAAGCTACCCCCGGAAAATTAGCTTGATATTAATCAGGTGAAAAATATGTACTAGAGATCCCTACCTAATATATAAGTACATATTAAAACGGTTTTTGGACGGAATTTGGTAGAAAGTACTCATGAACATTATCGGCTTGGGGTAGTCGAAACAGTCGGGGAAATAAGAAGACACAACTCAGATTCAGAATATAATCGTCAATATAAAAATACACGGTCTCGTTCGGTCGGCGCTCGCTCGGTCGGCGCTCGCTCGGTCGGCGCTCGCTCGGTCGGCGCTCGCTCGGTCGGCGCTCGCTCGGTCGGCTCAGTCGAGCGCCAGCACGGAGCAGGCGCCGAAGGGCGGGCAGTAGGACACGCCCAGGTCGCGGAACAGCGCGGCGGGCGGCGCCACGTTGGCGAGGTACACGCGGCCCAGCGCCGGCGGCAGCGCGGCCGGCAGCCCCGCCAGCAGCGACGCGCGCGCGCACACGCCCTCCCACCCCTCCGCCGGCGGCTCCACCGCCACCACCGCCGCGCGCGCGCGCCGCACCCACGCCAGCGCCTCCGCCGGCGGCGGTGACGAGCGCGCCTCCAGCGGGTCGTGCAGCGCCAGCAGCACCACGTCGGGCGGCGGCAGCGCGGCCGCGGCCTCGTGCGCCGGCACGCCCGCCAGCGCCAGCGCCGCCAGCTCGGCGCGCAGCGCGGGCGCGGCGGCGGCGCCGGGCGCCAGCAGCACGTGCGCGCGCACGCCGTGCGCCGCCAGCACGCGCGCCGCCTCCGCGCCGCCCGCGCCCGCGCGGTGCGCGCCCGCCAGCACCACCGCCACGGGCGCCTGGTGCGCGTTGCGCGCCTCGAGCCGCCGGCCGCCGCCCGCCAGGCGCAGCGCCACGTCGGCGGCGGCGCGCGCCAGCAGCGTGTGCGCGGCGGGCAGCAGGCCGGCGCGACGCAGGCCCGCCCAGAGCGCGCGGCGCAGCGCCGGCGCGGCGGCGGGCACGCGGCGGCCGTCGTCCGCGCTGAACACGACGGGCCCGCGCAGCTCGTCCGGCAGGCGGATGTCGCGCGGCGCGGGCGCGGCGCCCAGCACGTTCTCGTCGTGCCGGAAGCGCGCCGCCTCGTCCGCCGCGCGCACCACGTCCGGCCGCGCCGCGGCGCCCATCTCCCGCCACAGCGCCTGCTTGTCGAAGAGCGCGAGGTTTCCCTCGAAGTCGAAGTCGTCGTCGAGCGCGGGGTCCGCGGCGTCACCGAAGCACGCCTCGTTCCGCCGCCGCGCTTTCTCGTGGAAGGGACCGCCGCCGCGGCCCTTGGGCGTCGATCCCGCGTTGCCGAAGCTACCTGAAATGTAATACATTTTTGTTTCATTAAAACATCTTCCTGTCGCCAAAATTGTTAATATATTTATTAAACCTGCTACAATACAGGCTAAATGCATGCAATGGAAATTTTCCATTGTAAGCATTCAGCCTGTATCATCCCACTGCTGGGAATAGGCCTCTTTCTCTACGTAGGTAGGTTTCTCCAGGTAGAAGGACTGGAGCTCAATCCATCACACTACTCCACTGCAGGTTGACAGATATGTTTTCTACTATGAGTAACTATCGCTATCAGGTATTTATAACAACCGGGACCTCCGAAGCACGGTGGAGTGACCCACAAGAACAGACACCCAAAACAGAAATTAAAATTTATACGAATACAAATATCCATTCCGAACGGGATTCGAACCCACAAACCGTCGGTGTTTTAGGCGACTACTCGCACCACTACACCAGAGCTGTTGTTATATTTCCGTTAGATAATGAAATTTTGTAGACTGCAATAACCATAATAAAGAAATCGATCAAATTATACTCAATCTATAACCATCATAAAATAATAGTAGTAAATAAAGGTTACTCATAAATCAATTTTTAGCTTTTTCAGTTCATGTATTACAACACACATAGTAAATACAATATAGGTACTTTGTACTTCAACAAAGTACCTAAATATTACTTCAATTGTACCCTATATAATCTTTGAGGTAGGGCACAACAGAAAATAACATGCCAAAAATCTGGAACAACCTAACTGGACCGGTTAAGTTCTGTTATCACTGCCGTTAATTATTCTTTGTCAAAGACAAATTTAACCATATTCATATTTTGATAAGAACTTAAACTTTCTTGATATTTTAAAACTCACCAGAATTATTATTTTTATTATTTCTCGATCCCTGTATGTCAATGGGCTTGCTTCGTGTTGGTGCTTGAACAGGGCCTCGGGAAGGCGCAGTCTTGTTGCTAACATTGCTTACACTTTGTTGATTACCTACAAAGTTTTGTCAGTGTAGAAGTACTATTTTTTTTTATTTAATTATACTTATTAGTTATTAGACAACACAAATACATTATTAATTACTTGACCCAACAACTCATGACTGGGGTCCAAACGGACCCCACGCGAATATTGAACTACTCTCCTCAAGTATATTATAATCACGGTCTTATAGACAGGTCATGAAACTAAGCCCAATTTCAATGGTGAGAGATTAGTAGGATAATGTCATAACTTTTCATTCGCGTTAACGCCGCTGTAAGTCACTGCTATCGATGTGTGCGGTCACTTCATTGGTTGAGTGACACTTCATTGTGATTGGTTATATTTTAAAACATAAAAGCATTACGTGTGATAGAAAAAGAGACAGAATGCTATTCCGTCTTCGTTGCACAGCACATCCATCGATCGTCATGCCTCTGGCGGCCGTAAACCATTAAGCCGACGTACCCCCACTAGTAGTTGCACGGTGGAGTGGTGTGTCCACGTAGTTCCGAGAATTCGTGAGTATTTAAAGTGGTGGCTAAGATAGTATCATGCAAACGCTCGTTATTTGTGGCTGACTTATCAATTCAGAAGGCAATGTAGATTTTTAGAGGCAAATAATGCAATTAAAACGATGTCTGTTTAATTAGCACCCCATTATTTATATATTACAGTATTTAATCTATGTTAATAAAAATTTCGTGTCACGATGTATGTTTGCGATAAACTCTGAAACTACTGAACCAATTTTTACAAAATTTTGTAAGCATCTATAATTTGGTCCAACTTGGGAGATAGGGTAGTTATTATCTCAATATTTGTTATTGCAAATTAAATGTTTATTACACGACTTTGGTGTGTATTTATCGGTCAGTTCTATAAAATCTTAATAGATAGCAGTTTGGCAACTAAGTTGCACAGATATCCGGTAGATGGCGCCGTATTTCTATTTCCAGATTATAGATGGCGCGTTTGGATATAGAATTTACATATATTTTCATGCTTCTACTATAATTACTGAGCCACAGCAACGTGTGGTTGGGTCAGCTAGTAAGTATACAAAATTGTACATATAATGTCTCAATAATACAACTTACGCTTCGTATCGGTGGTTCTCGATACTTTGCTAGAAAAAGAGCCTGTTGTGGCATTAGATATTCCTTTACAATAACGAATACCGTGAACAAGCTTGGAGTGATTCGGAGGATTCAAAGAAAAATATGTGACATTGTGCAGGCTCTAGTGGACTCAACATATGCAGGTGCGGCTAAATCTGTTAACCTTCAGACGAGAACTACGCTTCAATATTTGAACCAGTCTTGGCGATTTTATTAAACTACATGTCCATAGACCAAATGTATTAGACACCATTCTCTTTCTTATGGAAATATGAAGATAATCATGTATAATGTAGTCTATTTATTAGTCTACAGCCAGTTCTGTGATCAATAAAAGCATGGGGTGGGTCAGACTCTAATCATGGATTTGAGGGTAGAGAAACTGACACATGAGGTGTATGGTGTAAGATGTTATCAGATTACTTAGAAAACCCACGTAAAAGAGGGAAAATTTAATGTCAAGACTAGGTTGATAGCAATAATTACTAAATCATATATGAATATTTATAAATAACCCGCAGTGGGGCAGCGTGGTGGATTAAGCTCTGATCCTTCTCCTACATGGGGAAAGAGCCCTATGCCCAATAGTGGGATATTACAGGCTGAAGTGAAAAAAAATCGAATTATAAAATAAAAAAAATAATTTAAAAGAATATTAATATTCAGAGATATAAATAATAAAACAATATTTGGCACCACAAAATCTGAGTCAAACTGTATAATTTAAGACAGTGATACTACATACTTTTAAAATGTCTAGTGATTTAGCCTTCATACATAATGCGGATTATTCCGCAACTTTTAACTTAAACAGTAAAAGACCGTCTACGAAATTTACTTTTGGTGACTCTGTGATGTCCTTGATACTAATATATCCAAATATATTTAAGCAATAGTGTTTGAATTAAAAATAACCAGTGGGTTCATTACCGGAGTGAGAGGGGTTTGCTTGTAAATTTTCACAAACTGTTGCTCTCGGGCCTTTTCTATTATTCTTTACGGCCACTGTACTGTGTGTCTGTTCTTCTGACTTTGATTTCGCCTCCTCAATTATTTTCAGATCCTTGATGTCAGCCGCACTAAAATTGTTATATACTTGAAAAATAGCTTACACTAACACTGAATGATTGTAAATCTACATCAATACATACTCGTTAACATTAAAATAAAATTAAGTAGTAGTTCGAAATATGTAACTGATTCCTTAGTTATTTTCATCTTCATTTACCATCACAACTTACTTTAGTGTTACTTGGGATTTCGGATAGGGGAATCCGTTCCTAAATGCCTTAGTCAATGTGATCGTAGTCCCGTCTGCCTCTAGTATGGTCCCCTGATAGCAGCCCAGGGGCTCGCCACAGTTCACGGACACGGCGTATCCAATCCACTTTGACATGTTTCCTATTTTGACTACTTAACCAATTTAAAAGTTTTATACATTTGCAAGTATTGCGTAGGCTATTTAGTATTTGACTGCAGTCTATTAGTTGTAACAATTTTATACAATTTCAAACAGGCACAACTTTTTTCACATGTATAAGGTATCATGTTTTTCAAGTTTTCAATAGTCGTGACAGACGAGTAGGGACACGAAAAAAGTATCGATACTTTGTGGTATCGAGTACATTTCCTTTCGATACCGATACTTTAGTACTCGATACTTTGCATTCGATACTTTTACTCAATGAGTACTTTTTGGCAGGTATCGTATCGAAAGATTTACATGAGTACTATTACACTTTTTCCTGAAATTTTGAAAACATTTATTCAGTATTTGTGCGATAATTTGAAGCGACGACCTTTTTAACCGACTTCCAAAAAAGAGGAGGTTCTCAATTAGACTGTATTTTTTTAATGTATGATAGCTAAGAACTTTTAACTGGGTGGACCGATTTCGATGAATTTTGTTTTAATTGAAAGGTGTTGCGTGTCATGTGGTATTTGTGGTCTCATTTAAATTTAAATGAGATCTGAAAAGAACTTTTAAAGTTATATCTAATAGTCTATACTCTATAGTATTTACTCGACTACTTCTTCGTTGACCAACGTTGTATTATACCGCATAACTTTTTACTCGGTGTACCGATTATGATGTTTTTTAATTTAATCGAAAGCTAAGGGCCTATGCAAACCACGTTTTTTAAACGCGCCGTCGACGCGCGTTTGTAGCGATACAAACGCGATACACACGCGAGTCAGACGCAGCCTGTAGACCTTTGCACACCTGAATACGCGTTTGAATCGATGAAAACGCGCGTGTCACGCGATACAAACGCGATGCAAACGCGCGTGTGTATCGATACAGACGCGCAGTCGACGCGCGTTTGAATCGATACAAACGCCAAAAAACTGCTCTGTAGTATAAAAACGCGCCGTCGACGCGCGTTTTAGAAACGCGCGTTTTAGAAAAACGCGCTTAAAAAACGTGGTTTGCATAGGCCTTATTACTTGTCATGTAGTCTTGTTTAAATTAGATCGAGATCTGATTTCAACTTTTTGAGTAATTTTTTAACGGTTCACAGGAAAGTGGACATAAGGTGCCAATCAAACCACCAAGTGTAAATTCATGCGACGTTTCAATCCTTTATTGGACCATCATCAGGCATCTAAAATTTATAAATATGTGAGAAAGCTGTACAACACATATTTATAAATTTTAGATGCCTGATGAAGTGATGATGGTCCAATAAAGGATTGAAACGTCGCATGAATTTACAATTGGTGGTTTGATTGGCACCATATGTCCACTTTCCTGTGAACCGTTAAAAAATACTTATAAAAAATGGACACCTGGACACAACGTTAAATAATGAAAATTTTTGAGTAATCTTTAATAGCGCGTATTTACTTGACTATTTTTTCGTCTTATTACGTTGTATTACTTGTCAATGTAATTGAAGTCGGTTTTTTTTTTCGTTTGCGAGCAAACACAATTTTTTTTTTGGTTGACTGACATAGGTATTTGGAAACAGTCGTTCAGTATTTGTGCGTGAAGCGACCTTTTTTTGGAAGTTGAAGTATCAATTCCTTCTATTGAGTACTTTTGTACTCGATACCTAGAAGTATCGATACTTTTGTTTCGATACTTTTATGAGTACGATACTTTTTTTTCGATACTACTCATGAGTACAGTATCGATACTTTGTATTCGATACCGTGTCCCTACAGACGAGACCATCGGACACAGAGTACAATAACTATCCATCGGACGAGACGACATCGACAGTGACAAATGACAACCATTTACCATAGATTTACTCTAGTTTGTCACAAGGCCACAAGTTATTGCCCTTAGTTATTATCAAGTTCTCTTAGTCCGAGTATCAAGTTATTATAAATTTACAACTAAAAATTTACAAAACGCAAACAACTATTTAAATAAAAAATAATTTATTAAAATAAACATCCTAAATCCTACCTTCTACTTATCAAATCACATAACCAACTCATAACATAACCAACTACAACATATTCGTATTAAGAAAATAGTGACTTAACGTTGTCTTTCGGGGGCGTTCAAGTATTACGTAACGCTAATTGGAGGGAGGGGGGGGTCTTGTTAAACGTTACGATGCGTTACAGGGGGGGGGGGGGTTCGAACAACGCGTTACGTAACGTTGTTTTTTGTTTAATTAAAAAAGCCAAGGTATTAAAATCTATTGTTTTATTAGTTTATTACTACCACAAACGCGATTAAAACAATAACAAAAGTAATTTAGCGACTTTCCGGCTAGTTTGCACAACAAATTTGTGACATTTGGGTAAAAATGTGGTAAAAATGGTCAGTTAGGTGTTACGTAACGTTTATAGGGTAGGGGGGGGGGGTGTACAGGAAAACGTTACGGTGCGTTACATAGGGGGGAGGGGGGGTCAAAAATCTTCAAAATTTGCGTTACGTAATACTTGAACGCCCCCTTCAGCTAGCTAGCTATAGCTATACATAGACCAATTAGATTAAAGCTGATTAATTATTAAAGTAAATTATAAAATTATATTTTTATTATTATTATTTATAGAAAACCCTGGTGTCATATTGGTTACTTCCATGAAGAATAGTCAAATTCAAATTCAAATTCAAATTCAAATAATTTATTCATTTTAGGCTGATACAGCACTTGTGAACGTCAATGAAGCTACGCCATCGGTTCGCAAATCCTACGGCGGGAGACCTTGTAACGAGAAGAACCGGCAAGAAACTCGTCAAGGGCTATTTTTTTCTCCCTGTCATATTTCATACAGAGTCGTCAAATTGAAAAATGACTTTGACTTAATAAATTATGTAAGGTCACTTTCCATCACAAATTTATCTTAAATTATAAACAAAATAAAATACCCGGTAATCATAGCAGTAAATAATTTTCAATTACTTAAGAATTAGACACCTCCTAAAAGGTAGTTTCTTTTAAATGCGCTCCAAACAAATAGACAAGTAACTGTTTAGACGTGGCGAATAAAATACTTAAATAGATGTTTAACAAAAATAATAAAACTTTGAATAGTTTAAGAACACAGTCAATAATAAGCAGTGCCATACAAGCCACTACAAAATAAAATAACAATAAACATGAAAGATCAGCATATTTTGAGACAAGAAGCCAGGAGCAGACCCATCCCACTGGTGGCACCCGTTCACGAGCATGACGCATGAACCAGCCATCGCTTCGCTCAACCATATTTTAGGGAACGCAACGACCCGCCTCACACGACACCACCGCAGAAATGTTTACAGAGAGCATGACATACTCAGACCACCCATCTCAAAACGCCGAAACCAAAGTAAGATGTGAGTAACTACAAGTAAAAATCATTGTCAGCTTATGACCAAGTTGTCCCGTCATTTAAATAATCTTTGACAGTATAGTAGCCCTTCTTGAGGAGGCAATTTTTTATACGATTCTTAAACTCTTCAAAGGGTAACTCCAAGATATCACTTGGAATCTTGTTAAAAATATGTATACCTTGACCCATGAAGGACCCACGCACCTTCTCTAATCGGTACAGAGGCATTATAAGGTTATTCCTATTCCTTGTATTGCGACCATGCAAATCGCCATGTTTGGTATATAAAGTAATATTTCGACGCACAAAAAGAATACAATTTAATATAAATTGAGATGCAGCTGTCAGTATACCAATTTCTTTGAACTTCTCCCTAAGAGAAGTTTTAGAGCTTAGTTGATAAATAGCTCTTATTGCTCGTTTTTGCAAAATAAATATAGCATTAATGTCAGCCGCTAATCCCCACATAAGAATGCCATATGACATGATGCTATGAAAATAACTAAAGTATACAGTCCTAGCAGTATCTATATCTGTTAACTGTCTAACTTTTCTAATAGCGTAAGCTGCAGAGCTGAGCTTACCAGCTAATGCAGCAATATGCGAATGCCACTGAAGTTTTCTGTCTATAGTTACACCCAGAAAGACTGTTGATTCAACTAAATCTAATTTTTCATTATTCATTACAACTTCAATGGGTGGAGATTTTTCATTTGGTAAAGAGAATAGAACGCATTTCGTTTTCTTTGCATTAAGCTGTAGATTATTAAAACTAAACCAAGTGAGTATTTCCGAGAGTGCTTTGTTCACATCGTCAAAATTTGATTTATTTCTATCAATGTTAAATATAAGAGAAGTATCATCAGCAAACAAGACAATCTCGCATAGGCTTTTTGCAAAGAAAGGTAAATCGTTAATATAAACCAAAAACAAGAACGGGCCCAAGATAGACCCTTGGGGTACACCTAGCTTTACATCAGAACCCATTGATTTCACCCCATTTATATCAACTGTTTGAGTTCTGGAACTAAGATATGAGTGTAATAGTTTCTGGGCATTATTTTTTACACCGTAATGATTTAGCTTCAACAGCAGCGTCTGATGGTCTACACAGTCAAAAGCTTTGGACAAGTCGCAGAATATGCCAAGAGCATTCTGCGACCTCTCCCAGGCCCCAAAGACATGCTTAAGAAGTGCAACACCGGCATCAGTAGTAGACCTACCCTTCGTAAAACCGAACTGTTTATTATGCAAGAGGTTATTTAAATTAAAAAAGGTTAATAATTGCTCCAGTATAATTTTTTCAAAGATCTTGCTCAAGGCGGGTAAAATGGATATTGGTCTGTAATTACTTGGGTCTTCTTTGTTCCCAGATTTAAATAATGGAATAATTTTGCTAAATTTCATTAAGTCAGGAAAAATTCCTTCAGCAATGCAATTATTAAATATAATAGCAAGATATGGAGCAATGGTGTAAATAATGCTTTTAAGAATAGTTACAGATATACCCCATAAATCATTGGTACCTTTCATTTTAAGAGATTTGAATGCTTTGATTATATCAGTGAAATCAATGCTTTTAAAATCAAACAATGAACTACATTCGGACACATGTCTTTGGAGCATTAAGGCCGCAGACGCGGGTGAAGAATCCAAATTAGACGTTGTTTCAATTGGTATATTTATAAAAAAGTTATTAAAAATATCAGCTATTTCCTTTTCTGACTTTATTTGGGCGTCATTAATTTTAAGCGTCAGGCTGTTGTCACGTGGTTTATATTTGCCAGTCTCACGCTTTATAATATCCCAGGTCGTTTTGATTTTATTGCTAGAATTCATTATTTTTCCTTTAAAATAGTTAGACTTAGCTATAGAACATGACTGTTTAAAAATTTTAGAATATTGTTTAACATGTTCTACAAAACCAGGACTGTGATTAGTTTCTCTTAATTTATATAGTTCATATAGCCTGTTTCTACTTTTATAAATACCTGTCGTAGCCCATTGACAAAACTGTAATTTTTGGGTACACTTAATAGTCTTCGTTTTAAAAGAGTTATTAAATTCCTTAATCAGTAATCCAAAGAAGTTCCCATAAAGTTCATTTGGATCGTCATGTACATATGGCATTAAAGAAACTTTATCATAGATACTATTTTTAAAATTATCTAGACGTGTTTTTGTGATAGGCCTACATTGTAAAGTGACAGGTGTATCAGCGACGTCCAAGTGGTACGCTGCCTGTAGACAATTTTCAAAAGTGAAAACGATTTTCAAGTGTGTAATCCGATGAGCTCTCGTTTTGAATTTAAATTCATATAAGTTTTTGTTTGATATTGTTGAGTTTTAGGTTGTTTTTGTGTTTTTGGTGCGTTTGTGTTTTATATGAACTATAAAAATAAATGATATTAAGTTTTAATCAATTGTTTTATTTTAAACTGTTCTTACTTTTTCTTTATTATGTAAATATCATATCTATCATCAGGTTTGCTAAACATAAAATCCATTACATAAATCACTCCTTTTGCGGGACTGATTTGTAATAGATTTTATTACTTTATCAAACCTGATTTGATACAGGAAAACTAATTAAATAAAATAACTAAGGTACGTATAATAGGTAGGTACTTATATATACCTATATATAGGTTATGGCATCGTAGTTTGCACCAAACATCCACCAGAGGCGCTACTTTCCATACTTGCAAAAAAAATAGCGGAGTTGGCTCTCTTTTCCCGTATAGTTATTGTACTCTGTGCTGTAGACCGTAATGGTCAGATGTAATGTTTTTAACAACTAATTTGTTTACCGGGTCACATTCTGAAAATATATTATCTATACAAGTTGCTGAATGATCTGTAACCCTCGTAGGTTCTAAAAACTGGTTAACTAAATTAAAAGAATTAAACAAGGTTAACAGCCGAGTAGTCAGTGCACTGCTTTCAAGTATGTCAACATTAAAATCACCGCACACAGCTACTGGCTTATTTTTTTGTTTTAACTTTTTTAAAGCATCCTCCAATACCGATTCAAAGGTTTCGAAACTACCTTTAGGGGGTCTGTATACACAAACTATTACTAAGCTTTTCAATTCAACACACGAGAGCTCGACATGGCGTTCTACGGAAAGGTTCACAATATCCTTTCTTTCTATATACTTAATGTCATTTTTAACCAAGATTAAAGAGCCGCCACATGTCGTTGTTTTTCTAGACAATAAGCTCGACAATTGAAAATTATTCACATTACATGACACATCACAATGCTTCAGCCAGTGTTCGGTTATACAAATAATATTAATGTTGTTACATTCAACAAGTAACTCTAATTCTAAAACTTTGCCAGACAGGCCCCGAATATTCTGACACAATAAATTAATACATGAGGGCTTGGCTGTTGTCTTACGTCTCAGTTTAAAGCTGAGCAAGAAACATTTACACTAGGTAATACAGTTTTACTGTTAGTGTATTTATTACATTTTTTCTTAGTAGAATTGCTACTAATATCAATGTCAATAGACGTTGGTTTGCCACCTTCATGGGTGTCCTGTAAATTAAAAGCTAACAAATTAGCTATTTTTGTCCTAAACCTATTTGCAAGATACATAGTATCTGGGGTCAAAGTAAAATAATTAATAAAATTATTAATGTCAAAATATAAAATATTGTCACTATGACAACTAATCAAATTAAATAAGTATGAGTTTAACTCAAAAATACGATTGTTTTGCGCCTTACTTAAATTACTTGCATATGGAAATGAGCTGATTACCAATTTACAGCCTGTGTCCGCCTGTAATTTTAATAGAATGTCTATATTTTGCAAAATATGATTTTTCTTAACTGTGGAGCTGTCCCCACATAAAACAATTAAATTTGTTAAACTATTAACTTTATGCAACAGTATACTATGTACAATATCTTTAAATGATCTACCTGGTGTACATATATTTATTAAATCCTTGTGATATCTGTTTTTCATAATCAATCCTAACCCCTGGCCTAATTTATCTGAAAACATTATAGTTTTTACAGGTTTTATATGTTCTGAGTCACATGATGTAGCTGGTTTGAATGGGAATTTACTATAATTACAATGCAAAGTTTGATGTGTTTCTGTGTAGGATGATGGATGACAGGGGCTCTGTGATATCTGAGTAAAATTTTTAATTTCTGTGTCAATATTGTCATGAACCGATGGTGCAGTATTAATTTGACTGTTTATTAACGAGTCATATCTCTCTGCGTTGTAGTTGCAGAGTTCCACTAACTCTGCGGCAGATTTGATGTGCTCATCAATTTCTTTCTGCGCAATGGAATACTTATTTTGCATTGATTCAAGTAACTCGTGCAACTTAGTTATATTTAATTGTAATTCTTTAGTGTCCCGGTCATACATTTGCCTACTTTCAGATAATTTACTGCTATAAATTTCCAATGAGTCCATCAAACTCCATACAAAGTCTCCATGGTTACTTCTTTGTCAAAATTAAAAATGAAACCTATTCCTGTAGAATAAATCATAGCGGAGAAAGACAAGTGTTTTAGAAAGTCTACTCTCAATAAAATACTACACGAGCTTGATTTTTAGATTTGTATTTTGTGAAACGAGAGACACGAGAGCTAGACTGAAGTATACTTCATCCTAGCACGAGAGCTAATAAAAATGTATACTTCCTTGATGAAACGTAGACAAACGTATAGTATTGAATTATGATACGTAACTGATAATAATTCTAACTTTTTTAGTTCTTAATTTAAATATTTCGCCTTTCAATTATAATAACGTTTATTCTTCTTTCAAACATATTTTGCTACCTAAATGATTAAAAAAAATTGGTTGTCTGTAAAGTTGGTTTACAGACGATAGTTTATCGTGACATCACTGACAACGTCAAAACAAAACATCTCCTCGCCTCGTTCATAAGCCAATCGAGTGAAAAAGAGATAGATGCGGCGCAAGCGTACAATGTGTGTAACGGGACAATTAGCGTAACGCCACAATAAGTCATCCTTTTTCGGGTATGGCACTAGCGTTCATCGATTTATTAGACGTTGTCATGTCAAAAAAAAAAAAAAGATGAAGTTTTGATTCAATGTAATCGACGCAGTCGACGAATTATGGTATGATAAGAATTTTTGTTAGCATTGTATCGTTTATATCTTTTGTATTGTTCTGTATATAGACTATAGAGCGATAGTCACCAGAGATGTCAAATGCTCATTCATACAAAAATAACGTTATATGCCGGCCGAGACAAATTAACGTTACCGAATTTTTAACGGTATTGGAGCCCTAGTTCATACCACCTACCTAGTACCTATATAAATATTGCGCGAGTGGCGAGGTGGCGAGTGACCGCGTCCTGACGGCCCGCCGCGCTTAGGCGCGTAGCGGACCACCAGTTAGCCGCCTCAGCGCTGGTTGATAGCGCCTCCTCCACATAGATAAGTATAATATGGTGTACACTCCTCCACTCCGACGACGTTCTAAGCCGAGGTGCGATCTCGCTAGGAGACACCCTTAGGACGAGCGTCTTCCCCGAGCCCACCAAAAAGGCTCCCCTTCTTCCTTCGAGGCCGGAGTCTATGCACCCGGGCACCCTACCCGTATATAAGTGTATAATCTATGCGGGCACCCGGCCCATCTCACCGGTGACGCTGTAAAGGCCAATAGGTCCAACAGCACTCGACCATAGAGAATAGTAATTCACCTGACACTCGACAATTCTAAAAAAAAAAAAGGTGGCGAGTGTCAAACTCACGTCAGAGTCGGACTAATTGTCAATCAGTGTTGCCAACTTAGTGGATTTTCCACTAGATCTGGTGGTTTGGACACCCCTCTTGGCGGGAAAAAATTGGTTTTAGTGGCTAGTGGATTTTTTAGTGGTTTAGATTTGTTACAGTTAGTGGTAAGCTTCGGAGCTTACCACTAAAAATGATCTAGTATTTTTCTAGGATTTTTTTTAAACATACTTAAAGATTTAGTCACATTTGCGATATCTCTATTAGTTTTACTGCACTCTAACGCAAATGTAGAGCGATTATTTAGTATTATGAACGTGGTCAAGACGAAACAGAGAAACGAATGAAATTTGATTACACGCGAAAGGAAATGCTGCAATAAATAATTATATAATACTCAAGACCTTGGATTGGGGGGAACGAGGCATCAACGTCAACGGCGAATACATCTCTCACCTTCGTTTCGCCGACGATATCGTCATCTTTGCGGAGACGTTGGATGAGTTAGGCCAGATCCTGTCCGGCCTAAACGAGTCCTCCCGACGAGTCGGTCTCGGTATGAACTTGGACAAAACGTCAACCAAGTCATACCGAGACCGGTATCGGTCGATGGTACCCTTCTCGAAGTTGTTCAGGATTATGTTTACCTAGGCAATACAATCCAACTAGGCCGCAACAACTTCGAGAAGGATGCTAATAGGAGGATCCAGTTGGGCTGGGCGGCATTTGGCGGGCTTCGCCGAGTTTTCACTTCAAAGATTCCGCAATGCTTAAAGACAAAAGTCTACGATGAATGCGTCCTGCCTGTGTTAACGTATGGCGCCGAGACGTGGACACTGACGAGGGGACTGGTTCACAAGTTTAAAGTCGCTCAACGTGCAATGGAACGGGCTATGCTTGGGATTTCTCTCAAAGATAGAATTAGAAATGAGGCTATCCACCCGCGACAGAACGAAAGTAACCGACATAGCCCACAGAACTTGCAAGTTGAAGTGGCAGTGGGCTGGTCACTTGTGTCACAGGACCGAAGGCCGTTGGAACAGACGTGTCCTGGAGTGGAGACCGCGTCATCTACGTAAGATTGCCGGTGTAGGCTGGATAAGGATTGCGGAAAACCGGGATGTCTGGCGCAAACTTGGGGAGGCCTATGTCCAGCAGTGGACTGCAATAGGCTGAAGTGATGAAGTGAATACCCAATGCCGTAGTTCAAGAAATTGAGAGTAAGAATTTTATTATATGCAAAGTGCAGATGAAGCTGATTCCTCAGAATACGATTTTCTTTAGTTAGTTAGTTATGTAACCTGTTTCCTTTTTTTCTGTACAAGTACATTCATTTTTTCCTGTAGTACGTAGCATAAATAATTATTTTATTTCAAGATAATAATTACGTTGTTGTTGTTTTCTTTTCAAATTATATTTATGTAGGTAGCCGCTGTCTTTGGGTTTTCTAGTGAAATTCTGGTGGTTTGAGAGGCCGCTAAGTTTTAGTGGTTTCTGGTGGTTTACACGGCCTCATTTGGTGGATTGGTAAAAATAAAGTTGGCAACACTGTTGTCAATTGTCATTTGTCATTGTTGTTGTGTGCCGATCAGTCGTCAATGGTGTAAAATCATGTGTTAAATTTATTTTATTTAAATAAAAGTTATGACTTTACGTATAAAAATATGCATTTGACGAACCGGAAAAATAATATTGAAATGGTAAACATTTTGTATAATTTGCTAAATATTATGTTTCATACATTTCTAGCTTTTATTTTATAAGATATAATTGTTTAATTATGTGAATGGATATTGCTGTTTAATGACAGTGCGATCATTTAAAATACATGATTTAATCGCTGGTTTTTTAGTTGCAATTTGTCTATAATGTAGTTTTTAGATTTTTCAAGGTCTATTGCATATTGCAGTATTTTTATAACATTAAGTATATATTATTTCATGTACAAACAATATAAATTGGGTCAACGATAGAGTCTAATGCATTAACAGACCAGTTCTTCCGAGGTTATGGTGAACCGAGAGCTGCAGTCCTGTCCTGTGTACTGTAAACGATATAATTTACGACATTCAGAGTTCGTTTAAGTTAAAGAATAGAGTGCAGTTGTTTAAATAAAACGAAAATTTATTTCTAGCTATATGTATAAACTATATTTTAGCAGCATTTGTGTGTAAACTCTACTTTGATAAAATGCCGCAGCAAGAACAAGGTTTCAAAATATTCTTGTTCGTGAACTAATTGGGCTACGTTCAATTATCTTCTTTGGAGAGTAAAACATTCTCAATGTAGTTTACGAATTAAAGTTTTGAGTTGTATTATTATTCACAACTAAATTATGTGTTAAATGACAGTACCTACAGTTAAATTACTTTACACCTATAACATGTCTAACTCTAGAATAATGATCCTAGACGAATGTCCCTCTAGACTTAACTTTTTTTTATCACTTTTCTATTCACATAATTTAGCTGAATTTTAACATTTTACGAAAACTTGGTCAAAATGATATATTTCTAGACACATCAGTATTCACGAATCACGACAAATATACTGAAAACTAGATAGATAGCAGATAGAAGAACGTGATTTAGACTAAAATACGTTATATTTTTTGTGATATGTAATGCCTATGTTATAATTGTGTTTGCTCGCAAACGAAAAAAAACCGACTTCAATTACATCGACAAGTTTATTATCAACGTAATAAGACGAAAAAATAGTCAAGTAAATACGCGCTATTAAAGATTACTCAAAAAGTTGTAATCAGTTTTCGATCTAATTTAAACAAGACTACAAGACAAGTATTAGCTTTCGATTGAAGTAAGAATCATCGAAATCGGTATACCGAGTAAAAAGTTATGCGGTATAATATAACGTAGGTTGACGAAAAAGTAGTCACGTAAATACGCATTATTAGATATAACTCTAAAAGTACTTGTCAGATCTCAATTAAATTAAAATGGGACCACATGACACGCAACACCTTTCAATTGAAACAAAATTGATCGAAATCGGTCCACCCAGTCAAAAGTTCTGAGCTAACAAAAAAAAAAAAAAAAAAAAAAAACACGTGTCGAATTGAGAACCTCCTCCTTTTTTGGAAGTCGGTTAAAAATCACAATCATTGTGTTTGCTCCCAAACGAAAAAAAACTGACTTCAATTACATCGACAAGTAATACAAATTAGATGCGAGTTATTAAAGATTACTCAAAAAGTTGTGATCAGATCCTGATAAAAAAATCCCGATTAAATAGCACTTCAAGACAAGTATCAGTTTTCGATTAAAACAAGAATCATCAAAATCGGTACACCCAGTGAAAAGTAGTAGATCGACGAAAAAATAGTCAAGCAAATACGCATTATTAGATATCGATATATCGATAATTAAATATCGATACTCGAAAAGTACTTGTTAGATCTCAATTAATTTTAAATGGGACACATGAGACGCACCACCTTTCGATTAAAAATAAATCATTGAAATCGGTCCACCCAGTCAAAAGTTCAAAACATACATTGAAAAAAATACAGTAGAATTGAGAACCTCCTCCTTTTTTGGAAGTCGCTTAAAAAGGGTATAACACGAATAATATCACTTATCACAGAAGGCTAAAATATAATTCCACGGAGAATTATTAGCAGTCATTCAACTCAAACAACTTGGTCTTTAATGAACAACGTGCATTTGTTTAAGATTCTTATCTCTTTGTAACATAGAGCCATGACATTTTTTCCAGTACCTACGTAGTATTTTATCGTCAATTGACTGTATACAAACGTTTTACTTACTTGTCGGTTCCGCAATAAAAAAGTACTACAGTCTACGGCAAGTTCGCGAAAATATTAATAACAATCAATTCATCAATATCAATCGTGTTACGCGTGGACAGCAGCAATGTACTGGCCATCGCGTCGGCCATCTGATTGAATGAATTATCAAGTAGCGCATTACACGCGGCTCCACAGTAGATATTACCGCTGATGTAGAGTCGAAATCAGGGCAAGTCGGAGCGAGGAGTTTCATTAATACTGTCAGTCGGTTACATCATCGTTTCGAGCGTTACATCGTACTGTCTTCACTTAAAATACCTGTTGGTAATCGGAACCCAAATTATATTAAATCTACTTACAGTTCAGCTTCGGTAACAAATTGCATTTGCATTTAAAAACGTAAAATAGATCATACAAAAAATTTGATATCAAGTTGAGTATATAATAGAATAAGATAAACAAAAAACCATTTTAAACTATATTTTCCTGTTTATATACATATAGTATATATTAACTATATTTTCCTGTTTCAAACAAGTTCTAGTTACGTTTTCGTGCGGCCTCTCATTGTCAAAAATATATTGAATTGAACATTTTACTTCAATAACTGTGTTTGCTCGCAAACGAAAAAAACCGACTTCAATTATATCGACAATTAATTTACAACGTAGGTAGACGAAAAAGTACTCAAGTAAATACGCGTTATCAAATATTACTCAAAAAGGTGTAATCAGATCTTGATGAAATTTAAATGTTTACAAATTGGTATACATCAGCTTTCGATTAAATTAAAAATCATCAAAATCGATACCCCCAGTAAAAAGTTATGCGGTATAATACAACGTAGGTCGACGAAAAAATAGTCAAGTGAAAACGCATTATTAGATATAACTCGAAAAGTACTTGTTAGAAACAATCAATTCAAATGACACACACCACCTTTCGATTAAAGAAAAAATTATCGAAATCGGTCCACGATCTCCGATCTTCAGTCACGGTATCCGAACCCAGTCAAAAGTTCTGAAGTAACATACATAAAAAAAATACAATCGAATTGAGAACCTCCTCCTTTTTTGGAAGTCGGTTAAAAAGGTAACTGCGGAATTTCTTGCCGATTCTTGTCTGTAGAGACTACATTCCGAATCGGTGGTAGCTTCACTTTTAATAATAAATAATAACCATTTTAAAAAATTTATTTGTAAAACTAGCTGACCCGGCGAACTTCGTACCGCCTAACAGTCGATTATTTTTTTATACTTTTCCTTCCCGGAACCTCTCCACCAACTCTTAAATTTTATGGTATGGAATAATTAAAGTTCAAATTGACTTTTAAGTATTATTACGAATTTTTTGTATGGGAATATAGAAAAGTGTTGTTTTTAGACTTTTCGAGGCAATTTTTTAAATTTTTCTCTCCGTAACAACCATCCTCGTACTTCAAGGAACATTATAAAAAAAGAATTAGCGAAATCGGTACAGCTGATCTCGAGATTTGCGCTTAGCAACACATTCAGCGATTCATCTTTATATAATATATAGAGATGACGATTCGAAAGTGCGTTTGGTGCCTATTTGAATAAAGTTATAAATATATAAAGGTTTTGATTTATTGATTTTATTTCTTTTTACTTACTATAAACTTGAAAATATCTGAAAAACCTAGAACTTGGGCATTTATTCAAGCATATCACTACATTGTGCGTAACGAACAGCGTAACTATGACCGGTAGAGTCTGGGGGCTAGAGGATGATTCGTTACATCCACGAGTGCGCCTGCCGCCGATATAAGAATTATAACAAAAATCTTTTTGAAGTTATAATTCTTTTGGCGTTAGGGAAAAATATTGAGAGTCAATTTTTAAGATGCGCCCGCAAACCGTCACGAAAAAAACCGACAGTGTTAATGTTTAAAAAAAAAGTGTGTGTGTACCACGGAGGTGTGTACCTACTTATGTACGCACGTAAGAAATTATACTTCATTGGCTAGCTAGCATCAGGGTGTCGGTATAATACAACGTAGGTCGACGAAAAAGTAGTCAAGTAAATATGCATTATTAGATATAACTCTAAAAGTACTTGTCAGATCTCAATTAAATTTAAATGGGACCACATGACACGCAAAACCTTTCATATAAAACAAAATTGATCGAAATCGGTCCACCCAGTCAAAAGTTCTGAGCTAACAAACATAAAAAATACAGTCGAATTGAGAACCTCCTCCTTTTTTGGAAGTCGGTCAAAAATGGTTATTATTTATTATTAAAAGTGAAGCTACCACCGATTCGGAATGTAGTTTCTACAGACAAGAATCGGCAAGAAACTCCGCAGTTACCTTTTTAACCGACTTCCAAAACAATGTCGCTTCACGCTGTCTGTATGCTTAGATCTTTAAAACTACGACACGGATTTTGATGCGGTTTTCTTTATTAAATAGATTGATTCCAGCGGAAGGTATAATACATGCATAATATAGTACAGGAACACATCAGTGTCCGCCCCGGTTTAGCACAAAACTATCTAGTTTTGCAACCGTGCGAAGCCGGGGCGGGTCGCTAGTTTATTTATATAGGTAAAAACGTGGTAAAAAGGTTAACGGCTTCCCATAAATCTATTTTCGATATCTTGTGATAAGTTTTTAACATATTTTTTGATTACATATTGATAGACAAAACTTTTAATTATTGACTTACATAATATATTAATTACTAGCTTCTTAATTCTTATCTTATCTTCTTATTCTTAATTTAGGAATAGGATCAATTCTGTCATACATGATTTGTACGAAACTTTAACCGTTTACGCAGCTGAAGCTCTCAAAAGGAAAAAAAAAACCGATTTTGAAACATTCTTCATTGGTACTACGCTCCTATTGGTCTTAGAGTGATGATATTATATAGCCTATAGCCTTCCTCGATAAATGAGCTATATAACACTGAAAGAATTTTTCAAATCGGATCAGTAGATCCTGAGATTAGCGCGTTCAAACAAACAAACAAACTCTTCAGCTTTATAATATTAGTATAGATTTTAATTTCTTTTATCTGCGGTGGAGGGAAAAGTAAAGAGAAAACTATTTGCTATGTTTCTGAATTTTAAAACTAAACGTTTGGGAATGCGCCGCCGGTAACCTGCATGTCGCTGCCATGTCGCACAGAGCCCGTCGGCGGAGGCGCGGCGCGACGAGGTGGTGAAGGAGAACGTGGTGGAGCGCGGCGTGGTGGCGCTGCGCTGGCTGGCGGCGGCGGCGGCGGCCACGGCGCTGGCGCTGCTCGCCGCCGCCAGCCTCAACCAGCGCCTGCCCGCGCCGCTCTCCCGCGCCGCGCCGCCCGACCGCTTCGTCGCGGAGATCGCGCACGAACACCTCGTCAACCTCACCTCCATCGGGCCAAGGGTAACCTGCCTCGCTCACTGCCACCACTACTCTATAACGATATTCTTTAATTTAACCATAAAGTTCTAAGTTATTTTGTTGAAATAAAGCTAGCGGTTTTTTTTATAACATTAGCTGCAAACGAGCTTACGGCTCACCTGATGGTAAGCGATCAACGTAGCTTATAAACCACTGAAACATCAAAAGCATTGCAAACGTTTTGTCGACCATATCCCCGACCCTCCCCATGAGGTCCGGCTGCTTTACTCACCACAGGAACACAACACTGCTTGAGAGCAGTGTTACTCAGCTGTGATCTTCTGTTGGTCGCGGTACTTCCCCAGACGCGCTGTTCCAGATTTTGAGCGAGATATATCGTGCTGTGCTCTACCTCAACAAACGTATCTTTTAAAAACTATTTTGACGATGCCTATTACAATAACCTATCGTCGGCATTCTCGTCGTCGTCGTATCGTTGCCCTCCCTCCTCACGACCGCTCGCGGGCGGCAGGTGGCCGGCAGCTACGAGAACGAGGTGCTGGCGGTGCAGACTCTGGTCGCGGCGGTGAAGAACATCGCGGCGCAGGCCTCGCCGCACAACACCATCGACTACGACGTGTTCTCCGCCAGCGGCGCCTTCTCGCTCACCTTCCTCGACGGTACTCTGCCCATGTCACATCTTGCTCATCCGCAATAAACTTACAAACAAGCATACGGCCACTTCATGATAAGCTGTTGCAGTAATACAGTAGCGTATGGACGTCCGCAATACAAAAATTACAAGCGCGTTGCTAACTCTCACCCCTACCCTCCCCTCCCCGGGAGCTCCGCGTACCTCACTCACCACAGGAACAAATCTTGATATTTAATAATTACTTAATTAGTACTTCACAGTGCAGCGCCGGTGTTATTATTGCAGTTAACGAAAGAATTCCATCACTTAGCATTATTAGGTAGCGTCTAATTGTGAATGGTAGGTCATCAGAGTGGGCTGCTGCGCGGTCTTACGGCGGTTTGTACAAAATACTGTTTTTTTAACGAGTACTGAGTATAATGTGTCTCGCCCGATATTGACAGGGTGAGAGTGAGACGGGCGGGTCATTATTAGGGGTGGGCCGTGGGGGGTTGTGGGGCCAACGCCTTTGTTTTGAAATTGTAACGCCCTGTTCATATTGAATACTTCTAAAATTTTGTGTAAAGTAAATTAAATTATTTATCACTACATAATTATTATAAAACAAAGTCTCTTCCCGCTGTCTATATATGCTTAGATCTCTAAAACTACGCAACGGATTTTGATGCGGTTTTCTTTCGTAAATAGAGTGATTCCAGAGGAAGATTTATATGTATAATACATGCATAATATAGTAGAGGAACACTGATAGTTTTAAAGTTTTCTAATGTGATGTTGTAAATAAACACATTTTTTGCGCTTAGATTGCAAATATTTATTTTATATTTAATATTTAGTACCAGCATTGCACCCGTGCGAAGCCGGAGCGGGTCGCTAGTAATAAATAAATAGTAAATCATCATATTATGGTCATAATTATGTTCCTAAGGTAAGCCACACAGGCACACACACAGTTTTTTTCTATTCATACTTTTATAAAATCTCATTAAAACCGACATGAACATACATAATAGTGTTCGTTCTCAAATAATAATAAAAACTAATTTCAATTTATCTCTACAAGTACCTATTGTAATACACGTAATTAAGGATAATTAAAAAAACTAATCATCAGATCTCGTTTAAGTTTACATGCGATTACGACAAGCAACAAAAACAAATGTTATGAGATAACTCACAAAAACGACAATCGAATTAAGAACGTCGACCTTTTTTAATCGATTAAAAAATAAAACATAACTTTGTTGTAATTGTAAGTAACGAACCGTTGCGAAGACCGATGACACCCGCGCCTACTCTTCAGACTCGTGCTTAGGTACCGACGTTGTAATAAATGTTGGATCGACTTTTACAAGTGAATATTTCGCATTTCTCGCTATAGTTTACATAACATACTGGAACATGATATAAATGTAATATACAAATGTGATACAGTCCTAAGGGCCTATGCAAACCACGTTTTTTAATCGCGCCGTCGACGCGCGTTTCTAAAGCGCGCGTCGACGGCGCGTTTGTATCGCGCAATACGCGCGTTTGCATCGCGTCTGTATCGCGTAACACGCGCGCTTGCATCGCGTCTGTATCGCGTTTAAAAAACGCGGTTTGCATAGGCCCTAAGCTGTCGGTTATTTTTAGACGAATTGCCTTAAACATAGCGTCACAATAGTTCGCAGTGATATCGTATCAAAGAGAGTCACAGCTGACCGTAACATCGAAGTTGAAAGTTTAACACGTTCCCAATTTTAAATGGAATTCCCTAAACATATCTGTCGCCGCGGACGCTAATAGGACTTCAATATACAAGCTTAGATTGAAATTGTAAAATTACTAGCTGCTGCCCGCGACGTCGTCTGCGTGCGTTCACTGCTCGTTCCCCGTAGGTGATAGCGTGATAATATGTAGCCTATGTTCTGACCCGACTTCTTAACAATATTCATGCCAAATTAAATCCATGCAGTACTTTTTAAGTTTATCCCGGACATACATACAGACAAACAGACAAAAATTCTAAAAACTATATTTTTGGCTTCGGTATCGATTGTAGATCACACCCCAAGTATTCTTTTAAAAAAATATTCAATGTACAGTTTTGACTTTCCTACCATTTTTGTATAGATGTTTGTAATTTATTACGTTTACGCTTACGCTTCAGCCTGTAATATCCCACTGTTGGCAATAGGCTTCTTTCCCCGTGTAGTAGAAGGATCAGAGCTTAATACACCACGCTGCTCCAATGCGGATTGTCTGATATATTCCCTACTATGAGTAACGATCGCTATCAGGTGTCCACGATAACAACCGGGACCGACGGCTTACCGTGTTCTCCGAGGCACGGTGGGGAGACCCAAAGGGACTGCACAGACACGGTAAACATCTGTATCGCCAATACAAATGTTGTCGTGTGCGGGGATCGAACCCGCCACCGCCCGCGCAACAGCCACAAACCAGTGCTGTGACCGCTGCGCCAACGCAGCGTCTAAACTAAACGTTTAAATGTTTGAAAGCCGTCTTAGTGAATTGATTATCTATTTTGTAACTTCTTAAAGTGCCTGTATAGTTATTACAAATTTCTTATTATATAATGCTTTCGCTGTTGAAAATGCTGAATAATTAACGTTAAAATATTATTGTAATTTAATAAGTTAATTCTATGCATTTCTACTTTAAAACGATCCTAATGCGTGTACTGTCCCTCGATCAATAGGGAAGCAGTATAACAATGTCTTCATGCAATGTATATTGGCGGGTAATCGGGTTCACAAACATTTTTCTCTAAGGGCCTATGCAAACCAGGTTTTTTAAACGCGCCGTCGACGCGCGTTTGTAGCGATACAGACGCGATACACACGCGAGTTAGACGCAGCCTGTAGACCTTTGCACACCTGTATAATAAATGCGCGCCTTCGACGCGCGTTTTTAAAACGCGCCGTTGACGGGCATGTGTAGCACAACAAACTGCTCTGTAGGATAAAAGCGCGCCGTCGACGCGCGTCGACGACGCGTTTAAAAAACGTGGTTTTCATAGGCCCTTAGATCCATATTTATTGTGATAGCGTACAAAAACCTATGAAAAATTAGTTTTTTATCAATTTTTTCGAGTTTTTCACCTTAAAATGACATTTGCGCCAATCTTAACACTATCATATCCGTGATCAGCGTGTCAAAATACGAAGGTAAAATTTCAAGAAAAGAACGGTACGGGCCTATCGGACCTTTATCGCTTAAAATACATGATTCAGTTTAACACTTTTTTGGAAAATATTACAGCATGTATAATTTTTTGTAACGTATTGCTTTACAACGTAAGTGTAAGAAAAAATATATTTTGCGCCACACTTTAATCGTATCTCATAAAATGCTAATAATTACTATTAAGATAAATATCTTTGTAAAAATTTGGCTGGCCGGCTTTTTGTACCTTTTTGCTAAAGGAAATTAAAAAAAAAAAGATCTTGAATAAATATAATAACAACTTCCACGTTGAAGTTTTTTCAGGCAGTACGTCGTCATCCACGAACACATAGTTATTTTTGAATTAATCCACTACGGACAAACGAAAGTCTAATCTTTTCCCCTTTATAAATGTGTTTGCTCGCAAACGAAAAAAAAAACCGACTTTAATTACATCGACAAGTAATACAACGTAATAAGACCAAAAACAGTCAATACGCGTTATCAAAGATTACTCAAAAAGTAGTAATCAGAACTTTATCAAATTTAAATGGACCACATGACACGCACCATCTTTCGATAAAAAAAAAATCGAAATCAGTCCACCCAGTGTAAAGTTCGGAGGTAACATACATAAAAAAAACGAGTTGAGAAACTCCTCCTTTTTTGGAAGTCAGTTAAAATATTAGCAACTACCTACTTTACTACCTACCTACTACCTTTTGACTAGCCCGTTGGCGCAGTTTGTAGTGACCCTGCTTTCTGCTCCGGGGGTTGTGGGTTCGATTCCCAGCCCGAGTCTGGGTGTAATATACATATTTATTTAGTATGTTTATCGAAAAAAAATATACGTAGCTAGACCAGTCGGCTGTTACCTATAACACAAGCATTAATTTGCTTACTTTAGGAACAGACGACCGTGTGTGTAACGTGTAGATATTTATTATTTATTTACTACCCATAGGTAGTAGGTACCCATAGGAGCATACATACCTACCTACCTATGTTCCTGTGGATATTATTATATCAGTATTAAGTACCTATATTACACTCGCTTTATGCAGGCAAAGTATGGACTTGTTCATAGTTGTTCATCTATAGTATATACAAATAAATAAAATTGGAGTGTCTGTTTGTAACTTTGTAATAATAAAATAACCTCTTTTTACTAAATGAATATGGGTGTATAGACGATACTTATACCAAAATTACATTTTTTACAATTTTTTGTCTGTCTGTCTGTCTGTTCCGGCTAATCTCTGAAACGGCTGATCCGATTTTGACGGGACTTTCGCTGGCAAATAGCTGATGTAATAAGGAGTAACTTAGGCTACTTTTATTTAGGTAGCTTTAGGATTACTGCGAACTTAAAAATAACTTTATTGTTAAATTCCACGCGGACGATGTCGCGGGTACAGCTAGTGTCGTACATTAAACAACAATAAAATATGACCTTACTATAAGTATTTAATATAGTTCTCAATATTTTTAATCGTTGTGTACACACTACACACACAGTCAATTTGGTATCCAAAAGAGCATTTCTTGTCTAATATTATGTCCGCGCGAATACGCTGGGTCTCTTCAAGGCACCCACACATCCGTTGCTGCCGGGCATTCTTATATCCAGAAAACGTTTCATTTTGCTTACGTTGGTTTCTTGAATATAGAAATCAGGCGTTAGTGCGTCAAAGAGAACTCTTGTGGAGTTGGGCTTACCACAGGCGGTAGAGCAATACAAATGACGCGTGTGAGTGTGGTGGTGTGCGCAGGCATGAGCAACGTGTACCGCGACGTGCAGAGCGTGGTGGTGCGCGCGCGCGCGGCGGGCGGCCGGCCCTCCCCGCCCGCCCAGCGCGCCGCCCTGCTGCTCAACTGCCACTTCGACACCGTGCCCGACAGCCCCGGTGAGACTCACGCACTGACACGCACGCACACGCCTACACACCTATGTGCGGCGGGCGGCCGGCCCTCCCCGCCCGCCCAGCGCGCCGCCCTGCTGCTCAACTGCCACTTCGACACCGTGCCCGACAGCCCCGGTGAGACTCACGCACTGACACGCACGCACACGCCTATACGCATGTACGCGCAACACTCGCGATCCTACAAGAAACTCGTGTCTGTATTTAGGTGATGCAAGGGCGGATCCAGCTTTGGCGCCAGGGGGGGTCACATAGTCGTGGTCAAGGCGCCAGGGAGGGTCATATAGTCGTGGTCAAGTCACAAGAAGTTATAATTTAATTTTGATAATGATAGATACAGGTAAAAGTACGTATTTTATTAAGTTATGTAAATACTGTACTTAAAAATATCTATGTTGTGACAAAAATTTTGTTTAACAATATTAATTAGTGGTCCACCTAAGTCCTGGACCCAGCATAGGGGGGTCATGATCCCCATGACCCCCCCCCCTGGATCCGCCCTTGGGTTATAGACTGATAGGATAGTGTAATAAAACCTAATAATGAGTCAATTTTAAACTTTGCATCGTCTACTGAGCACTGCCGATTCCATTATTTATTATTAATAGTTGATATATATTCTAATTTGTATATAACGTTTTATCATATTTACATTATATATAGCGTAAAAAGTACCCCAGCACAGTTTTAGAGAAGTAACTAGTGTTAAGAGGCCTGCCCCCGTGCGGCCCGTGCCCCGCGAAAGTGTCAGTGTGGCGGCGTGTCGCAGGCGCCAGCGACGACGGCGCGGGCTGCGCGGTGGCGCTGGAGACCGTGCGCGCGCTGGTGGCGGCGCCGCGCCCGCTGCGCCGCGACGTGTTGCTGCTGCTGAACGGCGCCGAGGAGAACATCCTGCAGGCCTCGCACGCCTTCGTCACGCGCCACCCCTGGGCGCGCGCCGCGCGCGCCTTCGTCAACGTGGAGGCGTGCGGCGCGGGCGGGCGCGAGGTGCTGTTCCAGGCGGGCCCGCACGACCCCTGGATCGTGGAGGCCTACGCGGCCGCCGCGCCGCACCCCTACGCCTCGTCGCTGGCCCAGGAG
Source organism: Melitaea athalia (assembly GCA_905220545.2). Lineage (NCBI taxonomy): Eukaryota > Metazoa > Arthropoda > Insecta > Lepidoptera > Nymphalidae > Melitaea > Melitaea athalia. The sequence continues at coordinate 19,496,701 of HG992194.1, forward strand.
CTCTTTGAGAGCGGCCTCATCCCGGCCGACACCGACTTCCGCATCTTCCGCGACTACGGCAACCTGTCGGGCGTCGACCTCGCGTGGAGCGCCAACGGCTACGTGTACCACACGCGCCTCGACACCGCCGACCGCGTGCCGCCCGCCGTGCTGCAGCGCACCGGCGACAACGTGCTGGCGCTGGCGCGGGGTGAGTGACCTGTGACCTGTGGCCTGGTGCGCCGGCTGCCGCCCGACTGACCGCTGACCGTCCGCAGCGCTGCTGGCCAGCGAGAGCCTGGACCGCGGCACGGAGCGCGAGCGGCAGCCGGTGTTCTTCGACGTGCTGGGCGCGCTGGTGCTGGCGGCGCGCGCGCCGGCCGCGGCGCTGCTGGTGGCGGCGGCGCTGGCGGCGCTGGCGCTGTGCCTGCACCGCTCCGCCACAGAGGCCGCTAAAGCGCGTGAGCCCAACACTTTTTATTCTCCTTCCTTCACTCAACTTGTGCTGCGTCTGATCGAATACGGAGGTATTCTTCCGGGAAGACATTCTTTTAAATTTTAAACTATGATGGCGCTGATAGATTTTATTTAAATATTTAACGTGTAATGAATATTTTTTTTTTCTTTTATAATTTGATAGCCTTGCGTTTGACCACTATTTCACCTGATTATGAGAATGCGGTCTAGGATGGAGCACGCTTGCCTAGAAGTAGCCTATTCACTCGCGTCTTGAAGATCCCCAGTAGCTTTCCGGAAACACAGACGCTGGTAGAGAGTTTCACTCCTTGGCCGTACGCATCAAGAATATACTAGCGAATCCCTTAGTGCGTATAGTGGGAATGTCGACCATATAAGGGTGGCGTAACGCCGTGCGTCTGGTTGTACGGAGATGGAAGGGGCAGGGAGGAATCAGGTCGTGGAGTTTCTGCGCACACTCCGAAGTGTATCCGATAAAAAACCGACAGGCCGGCCACCCTGCGCAGATGATACAATTTTTTCAGTTTTGCAGCGACCAGGGTATCATCACTGACGGGCCTCTTGGCTCGCCTCTCGAGATTGACTCCAGAAGCTCCAGCTGGTACTTGGCCGAGCCATCCCAAAGATGATAGTAGTACTCCATACATGAGTGAACTTGAGCTTGGTATAACTTTAAGAGCTGTTCCGGAGTAAAGTACTGTCTCACCTTCGAGACTACATAGAGATACAGTCATTACGTAGACTATACATTAGACACTGTATAGCCATCTTACATGGCTATACATAAAAATCTTACGCTTTACGCTTACACGACGACGGATGCTGGTTTCATCACTTCAGCCTATCGCAGTCCACTGCTGGACATAGGCCTCCCCAAGTTCGCGCCAAAAATGGCGTGAAGCGTGGTGACCGCAGAGTTGGGTTTGTCGCACCGAAGATGCTGCTGCCCGCCTACGGCCTGTGTATTTTAAAGCCAGCAGTTGGATGGTTATCCCGCCATCAGTCGGCTTTTTAAGTTCCAAGGTGGTAGTGGAACTGTGTTATTCCTCAGTCGCCTCTTACGACCCCACGGGATAAGAGGGGTGGCTATATTCTTTACTACCGTAACCACACAGCATGCTGCTGCTCGTTTATCGCTCGATAATTGTTTGAGTCGGTTGTGCCAGTGACGAAGCAGTCGTCGCCCGCAGTGTACATCTCGCGGCGCGCGTGGTGGCGCGTGGTGGCGCGGGCGGCGCGCGCGGCGGCGCTGGCGCAGCTGGCGGGCGTGGCGGCGGCGCTGCTGCCGGCGCTGCTGCTGCACGCGGCGCGCGCGCGCCTCGCCTTCTACGCCGCGCCCGCGCTGCTGCTGCCGCTGTACGCGCTGCCGGCGCTGTGCGGCGCCTGGGCGGACGCGCGCTACGCGTGGGGGCGGCGCCTGGCGCCGGCGCGCGGCTGGTGGGAGTGGCGCGCGTGGCGCGACGCGCTGGCGCTGTGGGCGGGCGCGCTGCTGGCGGCGGGCGCGCTGGCCGGCCTGCGCTCCGCCTTCCTGCCGCTGCTGTGGACGCTGCCGGCGCTGTCGGCGCTGCCGCGCTGCGGGCCGCGCGCCGCCGTGCTGCTGCACGCCGCGCTGTCGGCGCTGCCGGTGCTGCAGACCGCCTACCTGGCGGTGGGCTCCGTGGAGATGTTCGTGCCCATCATGGGCCGCGCGGGGACCTCGCTCCTTCCTGCCGATGTTCGTGTGCTCTCTTCTGATTCGTAGCTCGAAGTGTCCGAAACCTGCGACTCCATTCGATTGTCTCCGTTCGCAGGTGATGATGTCGCTCGTCGTGTCGACGCTCACGATCACCATGTTTAGCTGGATGCTGCCGCTGGTGGTCGCTTCGCGTCGACCCGCACCGCTGGTACGATCGAATTTCTTTTATCATTTCGTTTACTTAACGGGGTGTTCCTAGTTCCCCAAACAAAGCTCGTAGAACATACAAGACGTTTTCCGCACTGAACCAGATTCTCTCCGGCGCGCTGGTGACGGCGCTGGCGTGCGCGCTGGTGTGGCTGACGCCGCTGGGCGCGCCGTACAGCGCCGAGCGGCCGCAGCGCGTCATGCTGTTCCACACGCGCCGCACGCTGCACGGGCCCGCGCCGCTCGTCGAGAACTTCTACTGGATGCCCGAGCTCGACGCCAACACGCCGCACTCGCTGGACCCCTACGGTGAGCGCCCGCCCCTTCCTGTTCCCCCGCCCCCCCGCTCCCCAGTCCCACCGACTGACCGTGCGCGTGTCGCAGTGGAAGGCATGCGGGAGGCGCGCGCCAGCTCCGAGGAGGAGTGCGCGCGCTGGGTGTACTGCGGCGCGCCGTACTTCCTGCCGGTGCTGTCGCTGGTGTCGCGCGGCCACCGCCTGCCGGCGCCGGCGCCGCCGCTGGTGGAGCTGCGCGTGCGCGCCGAGCTGCGGCCCGCGGGCGACGGCGAGCGCGAGCTGCGGCTGGAGCTGGACGGGCCGAGCCACGTGGTGCTGATCCTGGCGCCGGCGGCCGGCGTGCGCGTGGCCCACTGCTCGGAGCTGGGCGGCGCGCCGCAGCCGGGCCCGCGCTGGGGCGCGCGCGACACGCACTTCGTGGCGCTGCACCACGCGCGCCGCCCGCGGCCCTGGCAGCTGGCCTGCCGCCTGCAGCGCGCGGGCCCGGCGCCCACCGAGCCGGCCGGCGCGCCCTGGCTGCAGCTGTCGGCGGCGGGGCACGCCATGCACGGCGCGGCGCAGCGCCACGCGGCGCACGCGCGCCTGCTGGCGGCGCTGCCGGCGCACGTGGCCGCCACGGGCTGGGGCGTGGACCTGCACCTGCTGGAGCTCTAGCGCCGCGGCCGCCACGGGCTGGGCGTGGACCTGCACCTGCTGGAGCTGTAGCGCCGCGGCCGCCACGGGCTGGGGCGTGGACCTGCACCTGCTGGAGCTCTAGCGCCGCGGCCGCCACGGGCTGGGGCGTGGACCTGCACCTGCTGGAGCTGTAGCGCCGCGGCCGCCACGGGCTGGGCGTGGACCTGCACCTGCTGGAGCTGTAGCGCCGCGGCCGCCACGGGCTGGGCGTGGACCTGCACCTGCTGGAGCTGTAGCGCCGCGGCCGCCACGGGCTGGGCGTGGACCTGCACCTGCTGGAGCTGTAGCGCCGCGGCCGCCACGGGCTGGGGCGTGGACCTGCACCTGCTGGAGCTGTAGCGCCGCGGCCGCCACGGGCTGGGGCGTGGACCTGCACCTGCTGGAGCTCTAGCGCCGCGGCCGCCACGGGCTGGGCGTGGACCTGCACCTGCTGGAGCTGTAGCGCCGCGGCCGCCACGGGCTGGGGCGTGGACCTGCACCTGCTGGAGCTCTAGCGCCGCGGCCGCCACGGGCTGGGGCGTGGACCTGCACCTGCTGGAGCTCTAGCGCCGCGGCCGCCACGGGCTGGGGCGTGGACCTGCACCTGCTGGAGCTGTAGCGCCGCGGCCGCCACGGGCTGGGGCGTGGACCTGCACCTGCTGGAGCTCTAGCGCCGCGGCCGCCACGGGCTGGGGCGTGGACCTGCACCTGCTGGAGCTGTAGCGCCGCGGCCGCCACGGGCTGGGGCGTGGACCTGCACCTGCTGGAGCTCTAGCGCCGCGGCCGCCACGGGCTGGGGCGTGGACCTGCACCTGCTGGAGCTGTAGCGCCGCGGCCGCCACGGGCTGGGGCGTGGACCTGCACCTGCTGGAGCTCTAGCGCCGCGGCCGCCACGGGCTGGGGCGTGGACCTGCACCTGCTGGAGCTGTAGCGCCGCGGCCGCCACGGGCTGGGGCGTGGACCTGCACCTGCTGGAGCTCTAGCGCCGCGGCCGCCACGGGCTGGGGCGTGGACCTGCACCTGCTGGAGCTCTAGCGCCGCTCGCCGCTGACCTGTCGCCCCGGGACCGACGCGCGATCGTAAGTCAAACGTCGACGTTATTCCCGTCGGTCGCTCGCGCACACATTATTTTTAATATTTAGTTCGGGCGTATATCGACATATCGATTATTTTATTCTGTCCCGTTACATCTTAAAATCAATTTGTCAATTAAATTTTTATAACGACCGCGCGTCGTTCGTAACGTGAAGGCTTTTAATAAATATAACATATCGATTCGATTCCACTGCCGACAATTTTACAACGAAGGTATCCACGAAGTATAGATAGGAAGGAGTCCGAACATAATGTTAAACAAATGGTCTCAATTTAGACGACTACTAACTGACAACTGTTACTTCTAATTTTTTCCGAAGAGCGCCACTGTTCAACAGCTGATTATAGGGTACTCGTTTAAACCAATTAAAATCAAGATTCGCGAGCCAATACGATGGCATCGATACGTTATACGTATGTACGTCATACGTGCTTCTAGCGCAGCCACTAGCAAGTGGCAGAAAAAAGAACTAAATAACTGGTTTCATTATTTTATACCATGAATTCTATCAAAAAGCCTATACCGTTCGGACTCCTTCCTATCTATACTTCGTGAAGGTATCGATCGGATAGCTTAAGTAGATAGAAAATAAATTGGTGTTCGTTCACGTTTAGAAAACTGTGACTTGCCTGTAAATTGGTGTGTAAAGTTGTATTTAGTTACCTGCGATCTCAAACAACAAAACAGTTGAGTTGTACGATAAAAATAAACTCATTTATTCCAAATTAAAAATTCGAAATACAGCTCATCAGTTTGACTCAAATCAGTTTGAATCAAGCTTCAGCTTATTACTAATTATATGGGTGCCTACGGACCTACAACATGAACAGTTTAAACTTCGTCCATCCGTGATTTATCAACGTAGGTAAACAAAAACGATGATGTGGATCGTTATCTAAATAATCAGTCAGATGAATTTTCGCCTTCAACAAATAGCAGAGTCTATGGAATTTTTTTCATAACATTTTGGAGGCAGACTGCAGTGATAGACAATAATCACTGTTTTCTTTAACGAGTGAACTGTAGAACGATATTTTAAGCAATATTTAATATTAGTGAAAGTGGACTATCTCTACTTAGAATTTATTTTGCTTTTTTATAGTACATATAAAACTTTTTAGTGGGTCCTCTGTATTTTTTTACGCTTGCCACAATCGTCAAGAGACTCGTTTGTTGAATATATTGGTATGTGGTGTTTGTTATAAGACTGTGGTGTTTGTTGGTACAATTAGTAGTTAATTGTAGGTAAGAGGGAAGCCAGCGGTGTCTTAGATTAGAGTAGCAGAAATAATGAAGAAAAAAAAAACATAATGGTGCAGCCACTTGTGTGACATTTGACAGGACATTAAAATATAAAGTCTATAACAAATTTTTATTACAATTAGGACAAGGTAACTCACACGTTAATTGGCCTTGTACACTATTATTTTGTTACATTATTGTCGTAAAGATTGTTTTTTTTTATCGTCGACGATAAAACGTCAGGTTTCATTGTCGCAGTGTCATTTTATTCAGTTTTTTTTAATGCAAATGAGTAGAATACGTAGTTGCGTTTTATACGTCTACATAGGGAAGGCTACTATATTATGTTTTAAAATAACGCCATGATTGTCAATATGTTAATATTTAATTAGTACAATACCAAAACTGTCAACGACCATTATGAAGCCGATGACCTACCGTTGATGCAAAGAGTATAATCGTTGATGTATAAATGTAGAATCGGTCCTCAGCTAGCTTTTTTATCTTCATTTAAAATATGTCATCGTATTATTGTCAACGTTTTCTAAGTTTGTCTCAAACCGTTCAGTAATTAACTGCTAACTATAGGGGATCGGACAGTAATCAGATTTAAATCTATAATGTACTTAGATAAAATAAATATACTGAGTTACGATTATTTATCGAATAATAATGTAATATAATTCATTTAAATATTTTTAAATGAAGAAATAAAATGTTGTTATTTACAATATTATTAATCTGTACTAAAACACCAACTAGAGTGCGTGACGTCATTTGGCGGTACAAGCCACAGAGTACTTTAGGAAAGAGCAAGCATTGACTGCACGGGTTATTCTATCCGTATATTCAACGTACTCTGTGCTTTATATACTCTTTGTTTATTACCTCCGGATGACGTCATGCGCTGTCAAATGTCATAACATGGCGTTTTGGCGGGATTTTTAAACAAACAATATTAAAACATGATTTTGAGTACCTAAAAGGCTATAAATAAATAAAATTTTATTTTTTATGGAAATAAGTATCCATAAAGATTAATTTAAAACGCTTTTTGAAAATTTGTCCGATCCCGTATTGTTTTAAACTAGTCTTGTTGATGTTTATCAAACGCGGGGATGGGTGACAATTTGACGGTTTTTATTTTATTTTATTTATTTATTATAACTTTATTGCATATAGTCAACAATTTTACATAGTAAAAGAAAATAAAAGAAACAGCAGTACATAGATAAAATTAAACAAAAGGTATGGTAGTTACACTGACAACATGCAAAGGCGGTCTTATTGCTTAAAGCAATCTCTTCCAGACAACCCCAGGTAAAAGGAGATTATTAGTAACAAAGTGCGGGATAGTGCAAAAGTTAATAGATATAAATATAATTGTAAATACATAAAAGCACACATACACACGCGAATACATACATAAATTCATACATACATACATACATACATACATACATACATACATACATTCACACATACATACATATTATACAACATAAGTACACAAATGCATAACACTGTAAAAACATTTAAAGCGACAAATAGTGTTTGTATAAGCGATTCTTAAAAATTGGTAGCGAATCAGAGTGACGAACTTCTCGCGGTAGGCTGTTCCATAGTTTCGCAGCCTTAATCGTAAAAGAACTACTGTACGCCCGCGATCGCGAAACAGACATCTTCAGTCGATTGTCATCACGCGATCGAAGGCATAGGTGAGGGTCAGGAGCGGAGCCAAGGAAAGCAAAACGTTCTTTTAAATAAGAAGGAGATAAGGGATTATAAAGAACGGAGTAAAGAAGGGAAAGCATGTGGAGATTACGGCGCAGTCTGATTGGTAGCCACTTGAGTTTAGCTATTTTTTAGTGATTGTAAACTAACGATGTTCGAAATTTTACGATGACATAGGTATATATATGTAGTTATGTACGTCCATGGTGTACGTCTATGTCAGTGGTGGCAGTTTACAAGGATCGGGAGGGGGGGTTAAGGGTTTGTTTACAATGGGCTGTTACAGTGTAAGGAACTACTGTACTTTTGAGTGATGACACTCAGGCAGACTTAACTTTAGTACAATTCTTAGTTTTGCATCATTTAGTAATACGTAGGTTAAAGATTACCTAATTTTACACTAATTCAATTGTAAAACAAATCTTTTTGTATACACATGGAATGTTTGGTGTATTTATTTTATTTATTACATTCATTGTTGAGTTACGTTTTATCGATCGCTTTTATCTTGAGTAACTAGTTATTCTGATGACTTTTGTGTGTATTAAAAATGTCTTTGTTCCTTTTGTATTACGTCCTTTTTTACATGTTGACTCGTCACTCGTGTCGTCGCGTCACTGCCGGTAACAGTCGCTTCATTCTGTTAAGTTCTTAACAGAGTGTAATTTATTTACGAACTGAAAGTGGTAGTGACGCGCCTGCAGTGCGAGTGTGTAGCAATTGGTAGCAATATGTGATCGACAACTGAACAAGTTACTGTGATGTTGATATAACTAGAATGTTTTTGTTGTTAATTAAATAAAAAGTTTATTATTTATGCCTTTTTATAGTTATTTAACCTTATTATATTTAATTATTGAGGAAGGACACAGCAGGATATATACATATCCAAGGGCGGATCCAGCTTCGGCGCCGGGGGGGGGGTCACAGTCGTGGTCAAGACGCCAGGGTGGGGTCACATAGTCGTGGTCAAGCCACAAGAAACTATAATTTAATTTTGATAATGATACAGGTAAAAAGTAGGTATTTTATTAATGTATGTAAGTAGTAAGTATATACTGTACTTAAAAATATCTATATTGTGACAAAAATCTTGTTTAACAATTTTAATTAGTGGCCCAACTAGGTCCTGGACTTAGCCCAGGGGGGGTCATGACCCCCCCTGGATCCGCCCTTGTACATATCTTGCTCAACATTTCGAGCCGTCTACAGATAAATAATATACTGCTCTCAAGTAGTGTTGTGAACGTGTTCTAGTGGCGAATGCGGACTGCGGTAGCCGGCGCTCCTGGGGAAGGTCGGGGGTAGCGTTGGCGTATATTTGTAAATATACGTTTCTCTGATTTATATGAATGTAGTCGCACAGGCGTATTTCGAGTATCATCCTGTACAGTCAATAGAAACAAGACTGGCATTTCGTTCAAAGTGCATTTTCGTATACTTGCACAATTAACAAATATTAACTTAACGATAGGTACCTTTCTACACGCATATGTAGTTGTTATGTCTATAAAAGTTAGACTTTCACGAAACTTGTCATTCGAGTGCCTGAAATTATGTACATGTTATAATATTTCACTACATCTATACTAATATTATAAAGAGGTAAAGTTTATAACTTTGTATATACGGGGTAATCTTCGCAAATACTGATCCGATCATGAAAATTCTTTCGCTAACAGAAAGCTACACTATTCAGGAGTGACAAGATAAAAGGAAAAAGATAAAAATATATAAAATTTTTAAATCAGCAGGATTTGAACCTGCGTCCTCTGACGTGCCGTGTCAACAATTCAATCTAATCAAGCATTATTATTTGCCTTAGAAATTAATTGGTGATTTTAAAACATTTATATATATCTGATTTGCTGAAAATAGTGAGAGGCTACACTATTCAGGAGTGACATAGGCTATATTTTATTGTAATTGTACAAAAAAATTCAGTAAAAAAGAAAAATATCAAAATTTATTATGAAAATGACAAAGAAACGAACGCCATCTATCGCTGTTAGATTTAACTATTTAATACTCTATTTTATTTACTGTCTATTTGAATCTATCGATGACGAAGTTTTTACGCTTTTTGATAGATGGCGTTGGAGCAACATATTATTTATTTAAGTGGTTTAAAATTTGTTCTTTATAGTATGTTATTTGGTTCTGTAATTTAAAATAATAAATACACGATATTATTACGAGTGTATACGTCCAATACTTGCTATAAACAATGAACCTAATAGAACTTAGTAAATACTAAGAACTACACAACATAGGTAATGCATCACAAAGAAAAAGATAATTAACGCCCAACGAAGTGGGCACGGGTCGGCTAGTCCATACTAATATTATAAATGCGAAAGTATCTCTGTCTGTCTGTCTGTCTGTCTGTCTGTCTGTCTGTCTGTCTGTCGCGCAATCACGCCAAAACTACTGAACAGATTTAAATAAAATTTGGTATACAGATAGTCTAGAGTTTGAGAAAGGACATAGGCTACTTTTAATGCGAATAAAAGGATGTAAGGGGTTGAAAGGTGGGAATGAAAATTTGTATGGAACTTCGTTCGTGTTTCGTAACTGTCAAACATTTAATGTTCATCCCGTCGATATGGTAAACTCTTCGATAAAATTAAAGAACGTATTTAAATAAAGGTTTCGAATCGACAACATATATCCACAATAAACGGATAGTGGCGTATTTTACATTTTAAAAATGTATAATAATGTCAGTAATGAAAACGGATTGACATAATATATATTGGTTGTCAAATATAAAACGTAGTGGTTATATGGTACTATATACTCTTTGGTCAAATATTTATGCGTGCGTTCAGAAATTTATTTAGTGTAAACTAAGGAAAATATATCAAGCTAATTAAATCTTATACTATTAAAAAAAGGAAAGCATTTTTCCCCCTCAAATCAACGCAGGTGAAACCGCGGGGCACAGCTAGTATTATATAAAGAAGCCCCCTGCCGCATTTGTCTGCCTATTCGTCTTCCCGAAAAACTCTAAAACTAATTCTGAACGATTTTTTTTTCACCAATAGGCAGAGTGGTTCTTGAATTTGAAATGATTAATTTGCTGAAGTTTGTCCCACTGTTTGTTTGGCATTCTCCTCTTCCTCTACGTGGAGACGGGTCAGAGCTTAATCCACGACGCTGCTTCACTGCCGGTTGGCGAATATCTTCCATTCTAGGAGTAACGATCGTGATTAGTTTTCTGTGATAACAAGCAGGACCATGACACCTTCGCGTGCTGTCTGAGGCACGGTGGAGAGGCCCACAAGGACCAACAGGTTTGTGTAGTAAATTAAGCCGCCTGGGAGCTTTCATGTAAATAAATAAATCTACATTTGTTTTCTCTGTTCTTATTAATTTACAGCTTTCACTGACTGTGACTGTTCTTATTTATTCTACTCCCTTAACCTGCCACTTTATTTACTAGGTAGGTAATCTAATAAATCCGTATTTTCGTAATAATCCGTAATTTCGTAATAACGCCTGTATTTTAGATCTGCCGATTCACTGAATTTTATTTTGTGTTGGTAAAAACATCTTTATTTAGTGACGTCAAAGGTACCGTTATCGGTATCATTATCATTGGTATCATTACCGACCCTTGAATGTCAGTTCCTTTTTCCAACTTGACTTAACAACTGCCGCGTGTGCGATAATATTCATTAATTCATTAGTTCTTTACTTGACATTGGCGTAATCAACCATATCTCTAAAAGTAGGTACATACTTGTCAGATCTCAATTAAATTTAAATGGGACCGCATGCCACGCAACTCTCTTCAATTAAAACAATTAAAATACAATCGAATTGAGAACCTCCTCCTTTTTTGGAAGTGGGTTAAATATTTTATTAAGGAGCAACATTTATGTTATTGACATTGACATTTGACATAATATTTGTTTATACCTGAGGTAGGTACCTACTTCTGTACCTACCTACTACCTACCTACCTTACTTAAGTTACTTACTAGGACGTGACTAGGACTAGGAGTTAGGACCAAAGAGTATTAAGATCATAGATTATACACTTATATACGGGTATAAGATAGAGCAGACTGCAGAGTACATTGTAATCCGTATAGTTATTGTACTCTGTGATTGTAATCACAGACCACAGAGTGGTCAGTCACTTTTTCCCCGCCAAAAGACTAATGGATTGTTTATAACAGGTTTTTTTATCATCAGTCTGCACATGTTAAATTACTGACATTATAATATATAATTAAGTGTTACAATGTAAGTTTATTGTTCTTTTTATACACATAATAAAAAAAATCGGTTTTGAGGTTAAGTTTGTATTTTGTTACAGGTCTTCGATTCCCCGCTCAAACCTAGTTCAACGAACTATAGAATTAAATTATATGAATAAGAAACGTTCAAATTCTTTAAAATGGATTATAGTAAATGCGATATTTTTGATAATATTTTCTTATGACTTGTAAGTAGTTCAATGTATAATTTTTACTACTAATGTAGATATAGCAAATATTATTGTAAACCGATGCGGTAGTGGCCGTAGTGGTAGACCACAAGTCTAGCTTGGCAAACTTTTTAGAGCTATATGTTTGTTAGATCTTACACTCTGAATCAAATGGGTAGTGTTCTACAACTTTATTATCTTCACTGATAGTAAGTTTTTTAAAACTGATATAGTTAAAAAATTCTAAATGTAAAAATAGACCCTGTGAATGTTGAAACTATCAAACATGAGGAGTTTTTTTTTTAGCTTAGGATTTGATGAATGTGTTGGCACTGAGTTATGAACTTGTGTAAGTCACAGAGGTGTCTGTCATATAACATCACTCACACACTTGCCAATAATGTAGTTCTTATTGGTGAAAGTATTTTGATAATCATTTTGGTAGTTCCAGAGAAACTACTTCCATAAAACTTATAGCAGTATATGACTTTGTTTTGATCTCTTGAAGTAGATAAAATATGTTCAGTTACAAATATTGTGGGCGGGTGGCATGTGGTGGTTTGGGCACACGATTGGCTGTCTCGGGTTTGTCCTGATCGGTTTATGGTCATAGTGTTGCGTTTTGTCTGTTATATGACTTTAAATTAAAAAAAAATTATTTAAATTTTAAAAGATTACCGAGAGTTTTTTCCTTTGGCCTCACTAGTGACAGTATTTTAATCTGTTTTGACATCACAAACTCGGAATACAAATAAAATATATTTTTTAATTAAAGTATAAACTGCGGCATTGATCACTTTTAAAATATTATTAAAAATCTTGTTTCAATTAATAAAAGATACCTAAATATAATATGAATCGTCTGAACATGTCAAAGCACACACCGGGGCATGGTTCATAGAAAAATAGGCATTGTCCTTTTATTCTTTTGCTTGATATTTTTGCTACCTGAACTTTCTTTCATTATTGTTGAGTTTTTTTTTTTTTGTAAACAATATTATTTTTGACCTTCCTTAAATGTGTATATCATAAATATTTTTATTTCATTTCATTTATGGTTTATACATATAGCTAATGTTGTTAATAGTCAAAAATAATTTTGTAGTTCACTTGAACGGACGTTCAAAAAAGTCTGCAAAGAACTAGTTACAAAATTTTCATATCTTTCATGATATAATTTTTACGATTATTCTAAAAATTTCTTTTTCCGAATTCCTTAACAGCGTTTCCTATCTTTTAAGGTCTTGTAAGTGTCCAGGATATACTTCATTTTTACACTACGTAGAACTCGTTTGCACTGGAATATTGGCCGCTAACTTGGTGCAGTATGCCATATCTATGGTGCCTAGAAGGGTGCCTAAGTTACCTCTCTCACCTGATCAACAGAAATTGCTCGGATTATCCAGTGCAGATTTAGGTAACTAAAATGTTAGTTATATAATTTAAACTGTGTGCATTAGAATATATTAACAATTATTTCTATTTTTACTTGGCAGATTCATCCTTTGTTTTGACACAAAGTGAACACTCTCGCGTTCGGCCGAGCGAGAGCGATGGCGAGAGCTGGCCGGTGTCCGACGCCGACCTGTCGTTATCGCCGCGCACGTGGCGCGCGGCGCCGTCCTCCCCGCCCTCTCCTCACTCCCAGCACTCACCTCACTCCCAGCACTCTCCTCACTCCCAGCACTCTCCTCACTCCCCGCACTCTCCTCACTCCCCGCACTCTCCTCACTCCCCGCACTCTCCTCACTCCCCGCACTCCCCGCCCTCGCCCGCATCCTCCTCGCCTCACCCGCTCGACCAGTTCATCGCCGACCACGGCTCGCTGTCCGCCTACTTGCGCCACTACGAGGACAGCGCGCGCGCCGAGGCGGCCGGCGAGGGCGCCGCCCCGCCGCGCGTCGCTCCCGCTCCCGTCTACCAGCTGTCCGCCCCCGACGCCGGTACCGCGCTCGTCCGTCTAGTAGCGTATAAATCCTCGGAACTCAACTTCGGTAACGTTACGTTTCCCCCGCAGGTCACAGTAAACTCGAGGAGAGCTCGCCGCAGGGGTCTCCTCAGGTGTGGTGGCGGCTCGACCTCGACCCCCAGCGCCTCACCCAGTGGAACCTCAATCTGCGTCTCGTGAGTAGTCTAGATCCCGAACATCGATCGACCCTGTCGGCCCGCTGACCGCTTGTTGTGTGCAGTGGATCCACGTGACGATCCTGGAGCGGCTGGTGCGCTGGGTGCGCGCCGCGGACGAGGCGCTGGCGCGGCTGGCGCTGTGCGAGGCGGGCGCGCTGCGCGAGGGCCGCGTGGCGCCGGCGCGGCTGCGGGCGCTGGCGGCGCACGCGCCCGCGCTGGCGCCGCTGCTGCCCTTCCTGGAGCCCTTCCCCGACCAGCGCTACGTCGTGCGCCGCATCACGGGTGCGTAGCGGCGCTTCCGGAATCGAAACCGACCGGAGGAGCGTATTTTCTTCGTCGGATTCGTCCACCGTCATCGTCCGAATCGCTCACCCGAATGTTCCCCCCCGCAGAGCTAGCGCAGGGCGGCTGCCTGAGCAACTACCGCTGGGACCGCGGCGGCCCCGAGTGGGACGCGTCGAAGCCCACGGACGCGGAGCTCGTGCTGCACCTGTTCGCCGTGTACCTGGACGGGCAGCTGGCGGGCGGCGGCGCGCGGCCCTTCAGCGCGGAGCACGTGCGCGAGGCGGGGGCGGGCGGGGTAGGGCGGGGCGCCGCCGTGGTGCGCGTGGGCGCGCGCCCGCCGCACTACGCGCTGGCGCTGGGCGGCGAGACGCTGGACGTGGGCCGCGGCCGCAACAACCTGCTGCACACGCTGCTGCTGTTCCTGGCGGCGGCGGCGCGCGCCGACCCGCCCGCCCTGGCGCGCACGCACCTCGGCCGCGCCGGCCTCAACATGCTGTGGATCATCGGCCGCTGACGTCCGCCCACTGCGCCGCCCACTGCGCCGCCTCCGATGCGATTGAATCAGCTCGCTGGAGATCATCGGCCGCCGACTGTCGTGCGGCCTTCTACTTCTACTGCTTCCGTTACGATTAAATCAGTATTCTAAACGTAGTGTACTTTTACTTTTGCCTTTAATTTACATTTCTCTAATAATTATGAACCATGCTAATACCACTGATTTATAATAATTAATATCATATATTATTAACCTTATAAAAATAACATCTTTAATTTTTATGTTCAAATTAGTATAGATATTTCAAAAAATTTAACATTTGATATTTCTATCAAGTTAAATTTGACGTAGTGTTATAAAAAATACTTTCATGATTATGAATTGAATACAAATAAAATGAAGAATTTTATTAATATGATTATACACACGTAATGTCAAAAAGAATATACATTAATTTGTTATTGTATTGTGTTAGTACAATCAACATAAACATACTTAGTTTAAAAATTAGTGAAACCAACAGCTTCACATGCTCTTCAAGGCACCCACTATATATGATAGAAGACCCACAAGATGAGACACCCAAACTGGAAACAAATGTTCATAAATATAATTATACATCCTGACCGGTAACAAACAGCCACATCACCGGTGTTTAGGCATCTACACTGCACACGCACCACTACACAAAAGCGATTCTTTCTAGCCAAGTTAACCGCCACCAGTAGAGCAGTGCTTTGCATTTACAATCTACGTGGAGAATGCCCCTCGCTTATCAGTGGGTTGAGGCTAATCAATCTATATCTAATGACGAAGAGGGACTGCTTGAGATATGAACAATCCTACGCCTTTTAGTTACTGAGACATTGCATGTATCTCATAGTATTTCTGCACAAAGTTCACTATTATTTTTTTAAACATCAGTGAGAAAGAAAAGTTTCTGGAATTCAGTGTTATAGAATATCTTAAATGGATCACTTAAATTGCTTATATTTTTATTTCGAGTGGAAATATTGAAGCAAAAATTGTGTTTGCTCGCAAACGAAAAAAAACCGACTTCAATTACATCGACAAGTAATACAACGTAATAAGACGAAAAAATAGTCAAGTAAATTAAAGATTACTCAAAAAGTTGTAATCAGTTTTCAATCTAATTTTAACAAGACTACAAGACAAGTATTAGCTTTCGATTAAAGTAAGAATCATCGAAATCGGTACACCGAGTAAAAAGTTATGCGGTATAATATAACGTAGGTCGACGAAAAAGTAGTCACGTAAATACGCATTATTAGATATAACTCTAAAAGTACTTGTCAGATCTCAATTAAATTAAAATGGGACCACATGACACGCAAAACCTTTCAATTAAAACAAAATTGATCGAAATCGGTCCACCCAGTGAAAAGTTCTGAGCTAACATACATAAAAAAAAAAAAACATACGTGTCGAATTGAGAACCTCCTCCTTTTTTGGAAGTCGGTTAAAAAGACATGTTAATTGTTGTATTATTTAATTATTATACAATTTTCTTAATTTTTACACTGAGAACAATGTTCAACATTGTTAATTTAATTAAATATGTACATACATAAAAGATTAAGGATCACTACAATATAATCCTTGTTGTCATGTAGCTATCACTATTTATGTTTATTTACAATGTGACGGTAGGGAATCATCTTCTAGATCCTTGGCATCACTGAGCTGCTGTCTCAAGGCGGCTTGTAAGGCATCAATGAACTGAGCGAGCGACGGCTCCCCGCGGGTGTGCAGAGCGCGCGCCAGGAAGGGCAGGCGGCGCATGGCGCGGCCCGACACCTGCGCCGCCGCCGCCTCGCGCGCCACGGCCCACAGGCGCAGCGACGCGTGCGAGCCCTCCGTGTCCGCGAAGCGCGACGCCTCCAGGATGCGCAGCGCGAACAGTTGCTCGCGCGGCGCCACCACGCCGCGAGCCATCATCTCGCTGCAGCAGCCTCGGAGGATCTCGTAGGCGGCGCGCTCCGAGGGCGGACCCACGCGTCGCTTTATGTCGGCTCGATCCACGAACGCGACGTCGATCGCTCCGGTCACGTTGGAAGTGGTCAAGACGAGAGCGTTCGGGTGTCGTTTGAGGCGATCGAGTTGCGTTAGTATCGCGTTCACTGCACGAATAGAATCCGATGGTTCGAGACCTGAGAGCGCTGCGCGGCGCGCGTGCGCCAGTGACTCTACCTCGTCGACGAGTACACACGCTAGAAGACTGTGATCTTCGACAATTTCTCGTATACGGTCAAAAAGCTTCGCAACTAGTTTGCCACTCTCGGAGAACCACTTGGAGAACAAACCGTGAGCATTTATTTCGAGAAGGCGTGCACGCGGAAATTTATTATTTAAACGTATAGCTAGTTTCTGAGCGAGAGCGCGACAAAAACTTGTTTTGCCAGTACCAGGCGGTCCGTGCAGCAAAACTACTCGGTTCCAGCTAACAATATTAGGATCCACACGGCGGTCGGCGAACTCGAAGGCGGTTTCCACGAATCGGAGCGTGTCTTCTTTGAGTTTAGAGTCGTATATGAGGCTCTCCCACAAGCCGTGAAACTCTTCGGTTGGCAGTGCCCAAATATCAGCTGCCGCTATTTCTTCACCAGATGCGGCATCCGTCATCGTGTCGGTCTCTACGCCAAATATATCAAACTTATAAACATGGTACACGAGCTCACACTCTGTCACAGCTACTTCGGAATTCTGTTCTTCATCACAAAATGTTATAGATTCTATGTGATCTTTAAGGACTAAATTGTCTTCAAATTCATTATTTTTTATCGTAACACCTGGTGATAATGACACAAAATTTGCTAAATGAGAATGAACAATATCTTTGATAAAATCTTTATTTGCTTGACTTCCCCTTTTTTGAACGACTTCTACATGAAGTGAAGAGCTCATTTTAATATAATATTCTAAAACGTTTTGTTAATATTTATTTAAAAAATCGGGCAAACTTTGACAGATCACTTTTAAAATAACTGCCTGCCTAGTGCCCACAGAGTACAATAACTATACGGGAACTAGTGCCTATCCTATTGCGGTATTGCTCGGTATTGCCATTACGTTAAACCACAGATAATTCCGAACCATTCCATTTCTTAGTAGTCTGCACAGAGTACAATAACTATGACGTAATATAGGAATTAGGAACACTCACACTTTTGACAGTTTTGAGTGACACATTTGTTTAGTTATAGGACTTATAGGTATTCTGCATCTGTGAATTATACACTCCTTCCTAAATTTAGTCACTGAATTCAAAAATTCCACAGTCACACTTCAGTCAGTCAGTCAGTCCACTTAGGACGCTAGTTAGAAGCTTCTGATCACACCTTCCTAATTTCAGTAGCTAAATCACTCAGTTACCAGAGAGCGACGAAGTCGGACGTATCTATCGAATTACGTAGTATTCTATTCAATAAGTTTAAAAACGTAAATAGAAATAGAGCTCCTTTTTTTTTAAAATATGTGCGATAACTCATTCGATTCGGAATGACGTCTAAAGTCTATCCAAAAATAAAAGAATTAAAAGGTAAACAAATATGGTGGAATGTGTAACCATAGACTGCTATAGTGCTGTGATCTATGTTGTTAAATGTCGATATAGGTAAATCCATAGAATTGGTTTACTTCCACATATTAAGTAATAGGTACTACCTCTACTTGAAAATAATATGGATGTAATGAGGAATTAAACTAAATGAAACATTAACATATATTTATTACATTTAGCACACCATACTATAAGGGGGCGTTCAAGTATTACTTTTTATTTTTATTTTTTTATTATTAAGAAAACCAACAGCGTTACAGTTAATACGTTATATAAACAAATCACAAAAAATAAGGCCAATAACAGGTTTCCATTTATAAAACATATAAGTTGTATAGTTACATTGTTGCATTCGGACCAATGGGATGGCGTGTCTATAATAGTCACAGCTATGGATCAATTGTTTATCACCATACATATAAACTTATACGAGTATTATATAGGAAGTACAGCGTGTTTGTCCG
This sequence comes from Melitaea athalia, assembly GCA_905220545.2. NCBI lineage: Eukaryota > Metazoa > Arthropoda > Insecta > Lepidoptera > Nymphalidae > Melitaea > Melitaea athalia. The sequence continues at coordinate 19,515,451 of HG992194.1, forward strand.
TGTTTCAATATCCATAAATATTATAAAATGTATACATAATAATGTTTTTTATCATACAATAAAAAGTTAAATAATATTCATGAATTAATTAAATAGGTATTGGGCAGATATATTATGTGTGTCTTCACACAGTGTGTTATGTGGATTAGGAGTTGACGCCCTAGCCCTACGATGTCAATATCTTGGGATCGGTACATGACCACTAGGGAGCGTTAGCTTGCAATCGTGTTCATTATCTCGATAGATAACGATTCTAATCTAACTCTATTACGTAACACAAATTTTGAAGATTTTCGTTGTCGAACGTAGGAAATATTTAACTTCTTACAGTGCGTAGAGTTCTGTCTTACTAGGTACATGGCAATACTAGTTGTTACAGTGACTGTTATTTTAAAATATCAGTGACAAAATACTAGGTACTCGACTACTCGATATTAGTATTCTAAAAATACTACGTTTATCTCGCCTCCTCTTAACGTAAACGCTTAAGCACAAGCAAAATGGAGATGTTACCGATTTTACAGACAAACGATTATTTTTTTTGCTACTCTGAGTACTCTGACAAAGTGAAATCTGTATCTACTGCATTTGAAATCTCTATCTACCGCATTATATTATTGGATAGTGTGACTTGACTTACCTCGTAGAAATGAAGTTCGAATAGGAATCCAGTCAAAAGCGAAATCGGGGTCTTTAAAACTTTGCAAATAGTCGTCAATAAGGAGATAAACACGGTCCAAATCACAAAGAAATCGGAAGTCCACAAACGAAAGCCAAGGTGTTGAGCCGTAGAAACACAAACGCAAAGACAAGAATTTAGATTTAGAGGTTCAGGAATTGTTATTTTTTAAATAGTTTTTTATATTAAAATATATTACGTTCTGACGAATTAAAATTCCCAAATAATTCCCTAAAAAAATGTATCCCCTAAAACTTTCCCGCTATTTGCAAGATATTTATTTTATTTATTTATTTTATTTTATTTATATATGATTATATCCCAAAATTTAGCGGAAAATCCTCAAAGTTGGCAACACTGACAGTCAGAAACCATCCTTTCTTCTGAATTCAGAACTAACTAACTGAATACGATTACACCTTCCTAAATTTAGAAGTTCTGAATTTAGAACTTCTAAATTTAGGAAGGTGTATCAAGCGCATTACTGATCGACATTTTATGGATTCGACCGTAGGCTTAGATAAAGGAACCTACCTTTCTTTGTCTAAGGATTCGACGCTATAGTCTCTACCACAGAGTACTTTGATTGAATATACATATTATTACATACGGGTACTCTCATATTTTGCTGTTTTGTCATTGATGACCCCTGTTTTCTATTTTATTCCTAATTTCTACTGTTTTTCAATTAGCGATCAGTGTCACCTATTGATATATGTTTTTATAACCACTATATAATAATGCACAATTATAAAACTATTAAAGGAGCCATAAACACTAAATCCGAAATAACCGAATACCGATTGCTACTCATTTGAAGCCACAAAAAAGCACATAAAGAAATGAACAACAATATACACATGATTTTAAGAAGGAAAATGAGTGAAAATACTGAAGATGAGGCAATTGAGGATGAAAGTAGAAAATAATTTTACTTTGATTTTTGTTTTTTATTATGTTATGATCAATATTAAAATATAACAATGTATGTGAGCCCCGATAACTAAGAAAAGTATTAAGTATTGTTTTAATTGTACGAGGAAAGTATGAAATATGCCTTTTTTTACTTTCCCTACTGTTTTCTCCTGTTTTTTTATTGGTGAGCAGTGAGCTGCTGTTTTTCAGTTTCTTCGGGTTGGCAACACTGCTCATAAGTCATACTCTGTGTCTGTGGTCTAGTGTTATCGAATATCGATTCAGATTTCAGAATTAGTTGGGAAAAATCGACCTCCGCTCATACATTTTTTATAAATTGAAAATGTTATTTATATACGTTTTTTAAAGTTAATTTATCAACAGTTGTTGGGAGTAGTTTTTTTTTGTGAAGATGATTGTGTAATGTTCACATAAGAATGTGTTGATAGAAGTAGCGAAAAGTTGTGGTAGGATGGCGGCAGATACCGCGGTGGCCGCGAGCCCCGAGGAGACCTTGGAGTCGCTGCTGCGGGAGGTTGAAGCTCTCAAACAAAAGCTGGAAGAGGAGAGACAAAAACTCAACGATGTTACACGTACGTTATCACTACACTTTACTTTTCTAAACACAGTATTTGATAACATTATATTATTATCCAATTGGACAGCCCTAACGTTCGCTTCTAAAAAACTAATTGTGCGGCAGCTTTAATTGGTATGTCAATTGACTGCAGATTGCATAGGAACAGTTATCTAATATAGGTGTGTAATAAAGATAGAGTAGATATAATATTAAAAGAAATGGTAAGCCTATAGAAATAATAGTTCTTTTGCTCTACGCAGTGTCCTGTGTTGCTGAGAGGTTAGAGGCCATCAATTTCCCTAATCTAAAACTACGCCGTGTGCTCAAGGGTCATCAGGCTAAGGTTCTGTGCTCTGATTGGTCTCCGGATAAACGTCACATAGTATCCTCCTCACAGGTTTGTTTATACTTAAATTATTTAACTCAATAAAAACAGTATCAATACATATTATAAAACAAAGTCGCTTCCCGCTGCCTGTCTCATGTCCCTATGTATGCTTAGATCTTTAAAACTATGCAACGGATTTTGATGCGGTTTTTTTAAATAGATAGAGTGATTCAAGAGGAAGGTTTATATGTATAATACATTCATAATATAGTAGAGGAACACTGATAATTTTAGAGGTTTCTAATGTGATGTCGTAAATAAACTCATTTTTATGCGGTTACATTGCAAACGCTGGCTGAACCCTACGAAATAGATCAAAATAATGTACTACAGTATTGTACACCTTAAAAAGGTCTAAAAAAAAGTCCTCGGCGGTATATATCTATCTCTTAAGGATAACCTACAATAACCAATTTTTATCCTTTACTTTTTACGAGAAATAATGGCTGAATTTTTATCCAATAAAGTACCTTAAATACATTTTACACCATGTAATTTAACTAAATATTTTCGAAGATTCACATCATTTTATAGAAAAAAATATATTTATTAAACAAACGAAATAACACAGGTACTTTTTACACATTAAGGAGAAAAATGAATTTTTTTATTGCAGACTATCAGTCTGAAGTTTGAAGTTGCGTGGGATATATTTTTATTAAATTATGTACTCTGTAGTATATGTTTCTGTGTTCTCGCGGTCCGCACAAAATGTTTCGGCTGTCCGGATGCGGACCGCGTTCCGCCAGTTGATGACCCCTGATCTATGGCAAATCAACGTTTGAGGGGTCAGCTAGTAATTTATAGATGTATAAAAACATTTCTGATGGTAGCTGTCTGATATGTGGAAAATAAACTCATCATCATCGTTAATGTAACTAATGTCGCTTAATTGCAACTTGATATTTTAAAAATTGAGAAAGATCGAGAAAAAAGTGGTTCATCTTATATTATTACCACTACGTCAACTAATATTTATAAAATGTGTTAAAATATGTAGTTCATCATTGCAAGCGTGTTGCTGACCCTAGATGTCCCCCAGAGCTGTGGCTTCCTTACACACTAGAGTAAAGTAACACTACTTGTGAGCAGTATTATTGAGCTGAGACTTTGCATGATGTACTTCCACAGACAGGCTGCTCTAAAATAGTTTCATGCTATGCCCTACCTCGATAAAAATTAATTGGTATAAACATATAGGTCCTGCTCCTGGTTATGCTTTTTGTAAGATAACATCATAGACGCCAACTGAGACAAATAACTGCGGCACTGACTGGACACGGTCCGTATAATAAACATCTATTTAATTTAGGCATAACCGACAGTCCCCTGTGCAGAGCTTGCATGGGAACAGATGAAACGGCTACGCATGTACTTCTTTACTGTCCAGGTGTAGCAGCTTACCGGGTACAGCATCTTGGCACCCCGAGGACACTTCCGGAGATCTTCAAGAAGCCAAAAAGACTTCTGAAGTTTCTGGAGGAGCTTGGGTGGCAAGAGTGAACTAGCATATCCCCACACACGCAAAATAGGCGCCTAGACGTCGACTTGCGGAAATCAGCCCGTGTTACCATACCATACCATACCAAGATAACATCATTAAAAGTTATATTATCATTTACAGGATGGAAAGGTGATAATTTGGGATGCATTTACTGCCACAAAGGAGCACACAATTTCTATGCCAAGCACTTGGGTCATGGCTTGTGCGTATGCTCCCTCGGGAAACATGGTCGCTGCAGGGTGAGTTTCCAGTCCAGAGTGTTATCACCTAATCTATAAAATGGCACTAATAGATGGCTTATTCACAGAGGCCTGGACAACAAGGTGACGGTTTTCCCGCTGAGCGGTAGCGGCGACGAGGAGCCGGCCGCGCGCAAGCGCACCGTGGCGACGCACACCTCGTACATGTCGGCCTGCCTGTTCCCCAACACCGACCGGCAGATCCTCACGGGCGGCGGCGACGGCACGTGCGCGCTGTGGGACGTGGAGTCGGGCCAGCTGCTGCAGAGCTTCCAGGCGCACGCGGCCGACGTGATGGCGCTGGACCTGGCGCCCAGCGACATGGGCGACACCTTCGTGTCGGGCGGCTGCGACCGCGCCGTGCTCGTGTGGGACATGCGCTCCGGGCACGCCGTGCAGTCCTTCGACACGCACCTGTCGGACGTGAACAGCGTGCGCTACCACCCGTCCGGCGACTCGCTGGCGTCCGGCTCGGACGACTCGTGCTGCCGCCTGTTCGACCTGCGCGCCGACCGCGAGGTGGCGCGCTACAACAAGGAGAGCGTCATCTTCGGCGTGAACTCGGTGGACTGGTCGGTGAGCGGGCGCCTGCTGTTCGCGGGCTACAGCGACTACACGGCGTGCGCGTGGGACGCCCTGCGCGCCGTGCGCATGTGCATGCTGTGCGGCCACGAGCACCGCGTGTCGCGCGTGCAGCTGGCGCCGGACGGCACGGCGCTGGCCACGGCCAGCTGGGACACCACGCTGCGCGTGTGGGCCTGAGCGGCTCTGCGTCTAACGTAGCTACTTCTGATGCGACGACCTAGTCGCGAGCGCCGCACACACGGAGCCCAGTTCGTCCACCCTGTCCGCGCATTTATTATAGAGGAGTGTTTGGAAATGTGTGAGTGTTATGAGATATAATCTGTGAGGATCCCAAAGAGCCTGTATTATGTTATTATTTATTAGTGAGTGTTGTTTAGGTATGTTACGACCTGTTAACTAGTAGCCCGTCGTAAGCTGCGAGACGTATAACTATAAATGAAAGTATTGAAATTATTATAATGCATATGTTGTTTATGTTACCGTAAGAAAAACAGAGGAGATTATCTCAATGACTAGAACTGAATTTCTGTTAGTACTGCCACTGACTTGTGAAGTATTGTGTTATTTCAGAATTATTCCAAAGTTGAAAATAAAGATGTTAGTGAGAATCTGTGTTATAATCTTATATCTTAAATCGTTAACTCTGTGCGCGGCTAGTTTCCCGCCTTCTATCAATAAACTCAACATTGACCTTTTGTTTTATTTGCGACGTCACAACCCGCAACTCCATTGATTGGATATGATTGATGATCGAGTTTCCCGTTGAGAGTTCAAATGATTAATGTTTGTCTTTAATGTGATTTTTTTCATTCAACTTAATATCAACTCTGTCAAGGAATTACTTATCAACTGAGCTTATCATTTTTTTTTTTTTATGTAACTAGGTTGGCAAACAAGCGTACGGCTCACCTGATGGTAAGACCGTAGCCTATAAACGCCTGCAACACCAGAAGCATCGCAAGCGCGTTGCCGACCCTATCCCCAATCCCCCCAGGAGCTCTGGTCACCTTACTCACCAACAGGAACACAACACTGCTTGAAAACAGTATTATTTAGCTGTGGTCTTCTGTAAGGTCGAGGTACTACCCCAGTCGGGCTGCTCCAATTTTGAGCAGGAAATTTCCTGCTGTGCCCTACCTCAGTTACTATAACTAATTCTAATTAATAAATTATAGATAGAGTAACTGTTATAAGCAGACTTTTACTTCCGTTTCGTTGTATTGATAACAGTGCCGTAAATAGCCTTTTCTGCGCCCTGTGCGAGCTTCTTTAACTGCGCCCTTGTTTTTTTTTTAGATATTATAGGTGCAATAGAGCAATGCTATGTATAGGCCTATTTTATTTCATTCAAGGTGATAAAATAAAGCACAAGGAACTTGGTGTTGGTGGACCAATTATCTAATATTTGGGAAGTAAAATCTATTTTTTTAAATAACTGATGTGTGCAAACAAACAGACAAGCCATCTGATGTAAGTGGACCGAGTCTGGCCATTTAATTCTTGCGCCCCCCAGAGACTACGCCCTGTGCCTGGACACCGGTAGCACCGCCCTATTTACGGCACTGATTGATAAGAAAACAACACTTGTTGTTAACAGAGACACTGTGTTAACAACACTTGTTGTTAACACAGACACTGTGTCCCAAACTCAAAACATCCCTTTTTCGTCACTGGTTAAACAAAATGTAGTCAAAAGCAGTTTAGTATAATTACATTTAAAACGACCTGTCTTATTGTTAGCAATAGGGTACTTTCCGTAGTGAAAAATAAATTATAAAAGGAGATAAAAATTAAAATTTTTATAGAAAAACACCTAAATACTCTGATTTGGAATCATAAAAGCACATTATTGATTTATTATATTGAAATTAAAAGTCGTATATTTTAATCTGTATATCACGTGACCTAAAATACGAGCCGCCATGGTGTGACGTCATTCGGGCAATAACAAAGTTCTGTCAGTACTGTCAACAGCTATCTATATCAATAATATCTATCAATTTTAACTTCAAGGGGTAATAGTTGTGTTCTTTCGTATAATATTCCAACTGAAATAATATGCATTCATTACTAATTTGTTGATGGTTGTTGTAGTGTGGAATAAATGTGTTCGTTACCGTTGGCAACACCGATACTCTGTGTGGAGGAATGGCGACGGTGTACGAGCAGAAAAGTATAATATTGTTTTACTGTGTAAACCAAGGTACCAAAAGATATAATATTATAAGAAAAGCATACGTTACAACTGGCGACGAGGATTAAACACTAAGGTTAGCGCGGAGCGTGTATTTCAGACAATAATTACACGTCGTCTAATAAACGGACGCCATTTTCTTACAAAAAAAAAAAAAAACAACAAATAGTTGAACATCAGTCTGATTATTATATCATTACGTGTTTAAAATAACAAGCGAATACAGGTACTTGATTGAAGTTGAGTAGTTTCTGTGTAACCTGCAAATTTTCCAATTGATATCAACAATTCAAGTTAAAGTATGGTTTACAATAATTTCCCATTGATATCAATCAAGCGATTCAAGCGGGCATTGATCGCAGATATATGTGATAAATTTGATGTTAACTAAATACAATGCAAACGGTCCCATTGACATCAACAATATAAAATAAACGAATTGTGTGTAAACACATCTGTTATAATATTTGTACCATTGATGTCAACTAATTGCAACTCACAGCAATAAATAATATGTTCCATTGACATCAACGATAATGAAAATTATGCATAATACATAATTAAATAATTATTTGTGCCATGTCAAAAATTGTAACTTCAGTGCATACCATGTTCCATTGACATCAACAAACACATTAAATTGAAAATTACCTATATTAATTTAGTACCAATTGATGTCAACAATTTATAATATCACATGAAAACCTTTCAATTGACATCAATCAATTTTATTGACTGATTCAATAGGGTTATGTTTCAGTGTAATTAAGCAAAATAATTTATGTTTCAGGCTTTTCTATTATGGCCCAATTGCAAAATTTTGAACCTTTTGACTGTGAAGGAGACCCACACTCTGTTGGCTCTAGATGGGTAAAATGGAAACGGGGTCTTCAAATTTACCTTCTGGCTGCAAACATCGAATCCGCTGTAAAAAAAGAGCCACACTGCTGCACACAGGTGGTCTTGCCCTACAGGAAATATATTACAATATACCAGGTGCTGATGCTGAACCACTAGACAATGAAGGAAAGGAAGTAAATGTTTATCAGGTGGCAATCCAAAAACTGGATGAATACTTTGCACCTAAACAAAGTTTTGTTTATGAGCGACATCTATTTCGTCTTTTGAAACAAGAAGAAGGTGAAAAATTTGAAAAATTTCTCATCAAGCTTAGGAATCAAAGCTCAAAATGTCAATTTCCAGACGACAATAATTTAATTGACCAAATAGCAGAGAAGTGTCGCTCCGTTGAACTTCGGAAAAAAATATTAATGCTTGGAGATACAGTTACTATAGAGAAAATTATTCTTGAAGCGAATACCTTGGAAATGGTAGAACGAAAACTTCAGGAATACCAGAGGCCCGCTCAAAACCTGGGTGTTAACAAAATTGATGTTAATAAATTTGACAAAATAAATGCTGAATGCACAAGATGTGGGAGCAAAAGGCATAAAGCTGACAACACCAACTGTCCAGCAAAAGAAAAAATATGTACAAAATGTGGATTCAAGGGGCATTTTCAAAAACAATGCAGAACACGGGCACAGAAACGCAAGAAGGAAAATATTCCTAAAGTGCCAGCGAAATCAGACTCCGATTTTAAGAAATTGAAAACTAGCACAGAAATTGACTACATATTTTATATAGACGCAGATGACACGGTTAACTGTCAGATCGGAGGTGTGGAGGTGCCGTTGTTGATTGACTCCGGTAGCAAATGCAATATACTAACAGATAAGACATGGAATCACTTAAAAACTCATGCTGTTCAGATAACCAACCAACAAGAATCCACAGACAGAGTTTTTATGGCATATGGAAGTACAAACCCTCTCAATGTGTTGGGGTCTTTTGAAGCGAATATTATTATCGGCTCTGTAGGACATGAAGCCACTTTCTATGTTATTAAGGATGGTACAAGAGATTTACTAGGCAAAGAGACTGCCATTAAGCTAAAGGTCCTCAAAATGGGGGTAAGTATTAATTCTATCTCAGAAGGCCCCTTTCCTAAATTTAAAGACATCAAGTTAAAAATTGCTGTAAATGAAACTGTTACCCCAATTATACAACCCTATCGGCGAATACCTATTCCATTAGAAAACAAAATAAATTCTAAAATTGATGAACTTGTTGCTAAAGATATCATAGAACCAGTAGATAAGCCAGCTTCATGGGTTTCCCCTATTGTACCCATATTAAAAAGCAATGGGGAAGTAAGAATTTGTGTTGATATGCGTTGTGCCAATAAAGCCATTATCCGGGAAAACCATCCACTGCCTACAATGGCACAACTAATACCCAAATTCAGAAAAGCCACTTTGTTTTCAAAATTAGACATTTGTGAGGCATTCCATCAAGTTGAGATAAGTGAAGACTCTAGAAACATAACCACTTTCATAACTGGCAAAGGGCTTTTTCGTTACAAACGCCTTATGTTTGGCATATCATGTGCCCCGGAGCATTTCCAAAAAATCCTAGAAAGGATGCTTTTGCCATGTGAAGGTGTGATAAATTTCATAGATGATATCATTGTTTTTGGTAGTGATGAACACGAACATAATACTAGATTACAAAATGTATTAGAAGTTCTTAAACAAAACAATGTCTTGCTAAATGAGGAAAAATGTATATATAAGACTGATAGGATAGAATTTATAGGTCACGAACTGACACCTGGAGGGATTAAACCTTTAGACAAATATATTAAAGGTATTGAAGATTTTAGGGAACCAAAGACCATTGAAGAGATACAGAGTTTCTTAGGACTGATTAATTTTATCGGTAAATGGATTCCAAATTTAGCTACACTCACTGAACCGCTTCGTGAACTTTTAAGATTGAAACTACACAAAAACACTGATATCACTAAATATTGGAAACAAGAACAAAATAAATCATTTCTCGAGTTAAAAAAAAGTCTAGGCAGCATTAAAACTTTAGGATATTTTGATATTTGTGACCAGACACAAGTAATAGCTGATGCAAGCCCTTTTGGCCTCGGCGCAGTGCTGATTCAGTGTGACAGTAAAGGCCCCAGAGTAATTGCTTATGGTAATAAGACCCTATCGGATGTTGAAAAGCGTTACTGTCAAACAGAAAAAGAGGCACTGGCCATAGTTTGGGCAGTTGAACATTTCCGCATGTATCTATATGGTCTAAAGGAATTTGACTTAATAACTGACCACAAACCACTCGAAGTCATATTTGGCACACGATCAAAACCATGCCCGCGTATTGAACGATGGGTTTTACGGCTACAATCTTACAACTATAAAATAAAATACCAATCTGGAAAACTTAATATCGCTGATCCTTTTTCACGGTTATGCCCACAAGTAAATTCAAATTCTTTTGATGAGGAGTTTCATATTAATCAAATCGTACAATTTGCTCGTCCAGTGGCTGTATCGTTCCAAGCAATAAAAGATGCTTCTCAAAATGACAGCGAGTTTCAAATGGTAAAAAAGGGTATCATGCATGGTGAGTGGGACAATAAAGTCAATCACTATAAAATATTTGATACAGAGTTATGGCTACATGATGAAGTATTACTGCGAGGAAACAAGCTGGTCATACCATTGAAATTGCGCAAACAGGTTCTGGAAGCAGCGCACGAGGGCCACCCTGGGATTGTGGCAATGAAAGGTAGGCTGCGCACCAAAGTTTGGTGGCCTAGAATTGACAAAGATGTTGAAACCATGGTTAAAAGCTGTAAAAGCTGTACCTTGGTTTCGGGACCCAACCCACCTATGCCTATGAAAAGGAGGATGCTACCATCCCAGGCTTGGGTAGATGTAGCTGCTGATTTTTTAGGTCCACTTCCAAGTGGAGATTACCTGTTTGTAGTTGTCGACTACTATAGTCGCTACAAAGAAATTAGGCCTATGAAATCTATCACTTCACAAGATACAGTAGATGTTCTCATAGAAATGTTTTCAAGGTTAGGTATTCCTGTTAGTATAACAGTAGATAATGGAAGGCAATTTACAAGCGAGGTTTTCAAAACTTTTTGTCATGAGTTAAATATTCACATATTCAACACTATTCCATACTGGCCTCAGCAAAACGGGGAGGTGGAACGTCAGAACAGGGACATAGTCAAACGCTTAAAAATAAGTCAAAATTTAAAGTCAAATTGGAAAAAAGATTTACTGTACTACCTAATGATGTATAATAGCACCCCCCACAGCACTACAGGGAAATCACCATCTGAGCTTTTTTTCAATAGAACATTTAGAGACAAAATCCCTTACCTATTAGATATTGAACACATGCAAACTGATTTGGAAGTACGGGACAAGGACGCGGAAATGAAAGAAAAAGGAAAAATAGAAGGAGACAGAAAAAGGAACGCGCAAGAAGACTATTTGGATGTAGGGGAAAAAGTATATGTAAAAAATATGATAAAAGAGAACAAACTAACATCAAACTTTAACCCCACACCACATACTGTCACCAGCGCAAATGGGAGTGATATAAATATAAGAAATGATATTACAGGACACGAATATAAAAGAAACATAGTTCACTTAAAAAGAGTAGAAGGCGAATGGAGAGTGCTAAACAAGGAAGGAGAAGATAAGTCGCAGGACATAAGTTCAAATACTGTTACAGGTTCAATTTAATCAAGTAGTCATAGTTATTATTTTAACACTACTGGTAAATATAGTAAGTAACAGTGCCTCAAATACGAGCTTTAATTTGTTTGAAATTTCATTATATTATTATGGTTATGTTATTTGTGTAATAGTAAAGCAAAGGATACATTAAGAGCGGATCATAGTTGTGATAACTTGTTATGTATTTAAATCTATTTTTGTTATTAACCTAACCAAAAAGCATAAGTCTGAATGTGTGTCTCTATTGTTAATCTCTATATAATACTGTTATGAATGTTATTCAGTTACTGTCCTTATGTGATTTTGATACTAAGCAGTTCAGATGATTATAATTCTTTAAGTTAAATTGTTGAAGAGCAAAGTTTAATTCTGTTAAAAAGGAAGAGATGTAGTGTGGAATAAATGTGTTCGTTACCGTTGGCAACACCGATACTCTGTGTGGAGGAATGGCGACGGTGTACGAGCAGAAAAGTATAATATTGTTTTACTGTGTAAACCAAGGTACCAAAAGATATAATATTATAAGAAAAGCATACGTTACAGTTGTCATAGTAATTGTAGGTTATGTTACTCTCTTACATACGTCAAACACTTTTGTTATTGCACATATTACGTCACCAAATGGCTGTAGCGTTTTCGCGGTAATAAAAAAGGTTTAAAATTTAATTTAATTTTATGGCATGAAAGCGTGATTATTTTGCCGAAATATATTTTTTTGTGGCTTTTTATTAGAAAATCAACATTTTGAAGTACTTTTTCAAACATAGTGGAATACCCTATTCTTGTATTCAAATGAATGAATAATTAATTAGTATGTATGTACCTATGTTAATTTTTACAGTTTGCTATTTGATTTTGATTCAGGATTATCTAATGTGGTAACATTGAAATGTTGCTAGTATTTCCACTTACAAGATTTTACCTCGTTTTGAGATAAGAGTTAAGGCTATTAACTTTTTTTTCTTGTTAGTATGAGCGATCAATTAGTCAATGTTTGAACCAATTATAATACTACACTAATAAACCGATTAATCTGAAATTTTAGTAACACAGTCATATTTGGTTTGAAGGAAAATATCCAGTTAACTATAACGTACCTATCCGTATTTCTAATTGGTTTTGTTTGTACGATATGCAAATGAAACGGTTTACTAAGAAAATACGACATTTAAATTGCTCTACAATTAAAATATATTTACATTATTGGTTAAAATTAAATTTTTAATTGGAAACACTGCTCGGTTGGTTCGTCAATTTAAATGACATTTGACAATTGACACTATTGACAATTTGACAGTGATTGTTCATTGTGCCAAGGATAAAATTGTGCGCCATTTTGCGCACCATTGTTCTTCGAAGAGTTTAAGAGAAATCATCTTATTGTCCTGACTGTGTTCGATTGCAGTCAGGCTTCCATTTCCTGATCGTCTGACCGTATACAACCAAGAGAAGACTGGGCCGCCGTCGACCATGGCTCGGACTGTTTTGTGTTTGCCGCTGGCGATTCTATTTTTAGCGAGTGTAATTCCAGCAAAAGCACAAAGTAAGTGAAACTAGAAATAAAATTTTTATGTTGTTAATTTTACTTAAAACCTAATTAAATTAATATTCATAGACAAGATGGTCGTGGAAGTGCTACCTGCATGTCTGAGTATTTAGTAGGTCAATGATAATGTCCTAGTTGAGGGTGTTGGACTGCTGGTGATGTCATGAGTAGTGTCGCTTTTCTCATTCTATTGAATCACACGGAAAGCCATGCGAGCCCCTCCCATCCCGGTAGCGAGACCTTGGTTACAATCATTAAATTTTTATTATTTCATTCATAAAAACTAAATCTGTCCATTTTACCCAAAATAAAAATAAAAAACAAAATAATCTCGTAGAGTATGTAATATAATGTCATTTTAATTTTTGACACAAGTTATTAATAGCAAATTTTTTATTAAAAAAAAATAAGTGTTACATTTCTTAAATATCACAATATTGGTAAAAAATGTATGTAAGATTTAATTTTGAATGAAAGTAAATTAACCAGTATGTTGTGAAAGGTCATGTGTCTTAATTCTTGAGAGGTTTCAGGATAGTTGTATAATAAACATCAAAACCAGCTTGTATTACTATTTATATTTTATAAAGTAAGATATTAAACTGCTTATAAATAGATTTTTCTAAAGTATATTTTAGATGTATAATTTGTTGCCAATCGTATGAATTAAAATCATCTTAAGAAGTCTTGTTTTGTATCAGTCTTTAGATCTGGTAAAATTCTCAGATTGAAAACCTTGATGTCTCGAGAATGTTTTATTTACTACTCATAAGATAGATCTGTTTGTCAGCTTGGTAAAAATCTGAGCATGTGTTTATCATTGCCGACTGAGATACCATTATCTTTAGTGTCTCAAAGTCTCAACAAATACCGCGATCGGCTTTCTTTGTTAGCTCTGTTCTTATGTCTGCATGTGTTTCCCCGCACCGGGGCTTACCAGATTTATTTATAGTTATCTTGTTTCTTCCTCTAGATAACAGGTGATGTGCGATGTTATGACACGTCTCTGGACTTATAATGAGAATAAATAGTAAAAATGATATAGAATTTATAAACTGTAATTATCTTCTTAGATGTGGTCTGTAACTCACTTGTAGTGGGTTACTTAGAGATCAGGTTTTAAATGATGTTGTTAAACTTGATTTATACTCATGTATATGTACATACATAATTATGTATTTGTTATTCTTATTCATGAGTAGTGCCACTGTAACAAACATAATTTCAAAATGAATTATTGGTATGTAGCCAGGGAAAGCAGCTATAATGGGTATAATTGTCGGCACATGTATTGGGCACTGACTTTCATTCAATCAGAGACAAATTTCGCTTTTCTTGATGGCAGTAGAGACGCACAGTGGGCGAGGTAATCATATTGTCAAACAGTTATTATTCAGTCGCACTTCTTCACCTAAACTTTGGTACTAATTAGTACTTCTATTAAAACCCATTATTTTATTTACCTAATGTACTTTACTCGTTACAGCTACTATCATTACTAATAGCATTTGTAATTTTATGAATATAATTATTATAGATATTTAATAAGTACTAAATTTTTAAATTTTTTTTTTATTTCTGTGATAAAAAGTGTATTGAGTAAAACTATTTTTTGTTTACGGCCACTGCACGTCTGCACAATGTGCAAAGCAATCCCTATTCTGTCGCAGAGCACTCATTATCAGCGCAGATACTTAAGAAATCTATATTTTCATTTATTTCATTGTCCTGTGGTGATTAAACTTTTTACACTTCTCTACAAAGAGCAAAAGTCGGATAAATCGTTTTTAACATTCGTTTATTGTAGGAATAATGTTACAAGTAAAATAAATAATTACTCTGTAAAAACAATAATTGCCGTCGCACTCGATTATATTCTACGTAATTGTCGTTAATGAAAATAGGACAAGGCATCATCGAGTGCGTTCATAACGGTCACGAATATTAATTCGCTATTAAACCTATCGTCGGCGACGAATCGACAAACGAAAAGATTAGGTAGTCGATCGATTCGAGGAAACGATCGGCTCCCGAGAGCGTCTCGAGCGTACAGTGGCGTACAGTAGCGCGGGAGCGTGCGCAGAGGCGGAGGCGGAGGAGAGCCGCGTGACGGTGGCGGCCGGCGCGCCGCTGCTGGTGGAGTGCCGGCTGCGGCCCGAGCAGGCGGCCGAGTGGCGCCGCGACGGCGCCGCGCCGCCGCCCGACCTGCGCGCCGCGCCCGAGGCGGCGGCCGGCGACGCGCGCCTGGCCGCGCGCCTGCTGGCGCCCGCCGCGCGCCCGCAGCACGCCGGCCTCTACACGTGCAGCCGCGAGCGCGACCACCGCGTGCGCGTCGTCGTGCTGCCTCCCGCCGGTACCGCCGCCGCCGCTAGCGCATGCGCACGCCGCCTCCGCCGCGCTCGTGGCCGCGCCCGCCCCCGCGCTCACCTCCGCGCCTCTAGCGGGGTGGCGCCGGGGCGGGCGCGGCTCATCTTGTAGTTAGTTTTCGATCTTTGGCCACCTTCGAATATTTTATATTTTATGTTGTAGTTTGGCGTATGGAACCGTAGTCTGAGCCTCTGTAATCGTATCGTTGACGCATTAGAGCGAGTGCTGCCCGTTGGAGACGATATATTTCTTTATTTCGTATGTAGACGTAGTGCTTTTTCACTAGGTGGTCGATGTTTCCGATTATGTTTTATAAATATTAGTAACTTATTGTTGTTTATTGATGACGATCTCGAACGAGACGGCGCGATGCGTGCGTGGACGTGGCGTCGTCTCTTCAAAGTGTGTGCCCTGTCGCTATTGTTTAACCGATTACATATTTTCCCGATAAATATTTACACATCTCTTAACATTACTTTAATTTGGAAAATACTCGCTATACTTAATAATGTTTTTGACTCGATGTAACTAACTCGGGATCTTTAAAATTCCGCATTAACACAAATTTTAGAAGAAGCCACTAATGCGAATCGAATGCCGACCAATTGCAACAAGAAAGTAGGTTGGATCGCGGACTGCGGAGTCCCGAACCGTTGGCGGCGGACGGAGCGAGGCCGATCGATGGCAGACGGAGCTGCCGCCGGCGCCGTACCGCGGACAGTGCCAACGTTCCGCCAACCGTCGCACGATAGCTTAGAGTTATTCATTTGCAATTGAAGAACTTTTTGTCTTTCTTGTAAATTATCTCTTATTATCTCATCCGACCGAAAAAGATTATGTTCGCTTCGTATCGTCGATTAAAAATAAGTTTTAACATTTTTTATCGTATCATAAGATATGCCATATTGCTGCGTGATCATTTTATTAACACACCAAGTATTATAACTACGCAGGCCAGTTGTAAACGATTTTGTTTAATAGATTTTGTATAGAAGATAGATGAAAACTGTAGGTGGTAACGTGCAAGGCTTCTTATCCACTGGTGCTGATGCTAGCGATAACTGCAGTAAATGCTACGATAACATTTTTAATGAGTTTGTTGCTTTCATAATTATACTAATACAATACTATTCCGTCATTCCGTGATCTATTCAACACGCTTGTGATTTATATGAATATTGATGATTAAGTACTTTGTCATTGAACTAAAGTAAAAAGTCCTGTCTCTTGTCTAAAAATAACTTGACTGTTTCCGACACTTTTAAGCCGCCTGAGCCAAATCTTCTACATTAGTTTTTACTCGTCACGATTAATTCCTAAGGATTATTATATTATTTTACATATAAGTCGTTAGAGCACAATATTGTCCTTATCTGATAATAGCCCCCATGCGTCGTGCAGTACATGTAAGGTTACAGGGCGTTTGTTGGCTTAGAAATCGCGTGCTTAACGAAAATTAAATACACGTGTTATTCCCCCCCGCTCCCTTTCGAGTATGTAAGCCTCGTAGTACCTTGCATATTCGGCTTAACCCGTATGCTTCTCACCCACTGAATTCCAAAATCCAACTGATGTAGCACTAACTTGTAACACATGTCAGTCAGTCAAGTCCGTCGCTTCTGACATGCTTGTGACAGACGAGTCTCCTCGGTACTGAGCAGCCGTTGCGACCTAGTGAGCAATTCGACTGAGATGATACTTTTGACTATTGAGCGCTGCACGTACAGGCCTGTTGTGTTCAGGTGTGTAGAACAGGCCAGTGAGTCGAGTTTTTCTTTTCTCATTAGTGACTGCCATGTCGTGAGATTAAAAATAAACATAATATTATATACCTACAGCGTTATACAATTTTATGTATGTCAAAGTAATTATGACATGTTAATATTTACATTAAAACTCGGTATTTTCCGCGCCCCAAACTACTTCGTAGCTTTGCGATTCGAAGCGAGGACCGACGCAACTGCAGCGCCGCGCCGGCTGCGTTCGTCCTGTGCGCATCGACGCCGCTCTCGTGATCACACACTTGAAATGTCTGATACATGTACAATAATACAATATTAGACCAGATATAATTATGTGCATGATATAGAAGTTTAAGTTCTACTCGTATTTAACTTTCTTCTACATCGTATTTACACTCAAGAAATATTTTTATTCGATGTAGTCTCAATGTATCGGTAATAGATGCCCGACTTGGACCTCACTCGCTATGTAACATAAACAGTTCACGTCTAGTGTGCCTGGTAATATCATCGATAGTTCATCCCATGACTAATGTAGGGTATCCTGTCCCGCGCCACCGCTCGCGTACGTAGTGTGGTGTCTAGAGAGGTGTCTGACGCGCGGCTGTTGCAGGCGAGGCGCCCGCGTCCTCCCCCGCGCCCGCGCCCGCGCCCGCCCCCGCGCCCGCCCCCGCCGACGACGACCTGCCCGAGCTGCTGTACGACGTGCGCGGCAACTTCTCGCTGCACTGCGGCCTCGCCAATGAGAACAGCCTCGCCTACGTGTGGTGAGTTCATGACGTGGCCCGGGGTTCCTGATCGGGCGGACCTCTCGATTTTTAGGGTTCCGTACCCAAAGGGTAAAAACGGGACCCTATTACTAAGACTTCGCTGTCCGTCCGTCCGTCCGTCCGTCCGTCCGTCCGTCCGTCCGTCCGTCCGTCCGTCCGTGTGTCTGTCACCAGGCTGTATCTCAAGAACGGCTATAGCTAGAGAGTTGAAATTTTCACAAATTATGTATTTCTGTTGCCGCTATAACAACAAATACTAAAAACAAAATATAATAAATATTTAAGGGGGGCTCTCATACAACAAACGCGATTTTCTTGCCTTTTTTTGCTCGATATCAATAATGGCAATAGGTAGGCACTTGAAATATTCACAAAATACTCAGTTCTATTTTTACTTTAATAATAAATAATAAAATTAAAATAAAATCAATATTTAAGGGGGGCTCCCATACAAAAAAAACGTCATTTTTGCCTATTTTTGCTCTCATACAACAAAAGTGATTTTTTTAGCCGCTTTTTGCCCGATATTAAAATCAATGTACCTAGTCAATGGTACGGAACCCTTCGTGCGCGAGTCCGACTCGCACTTGGCCGATTTTTACATCAATATCTATTGAAATTGAAATATTATCCTCTTGTAATCATTTTTAGAATCGCCGTCACACGCGATATTGTTGAAATAAACGTTATCTAATCATTACCAATTCAGTGCTACTGCGCATATGTCGTAACTAAAGTAGTTGAGATGTTACGACATACATACATACTTCAAATATTAAAATATATTAGACACGTTTTAGTCTTAGAGAAAATTTCATTAAGTCATTAAGAGCTGTCTTAGTGGAAATTAAAGATAAATATTTTGTTTTTTATTTATTTATCGTATTTTAGTTATTGAGATAAAGGCAGCAATAGAACTATGATAACTTTATATTTAGATATCGCAGTATGACGCACAAATGAACCGTTTCCGTGTTTAATTGACGCAAACACCGCACACCGCAGTGGCGCTCGGGAACAGTAATCTCTCGCGATGGCGACAAACGTCGCCGCTGCGGTGCGTCCCCCCCCCTCCTCATTACCCTCGCTCGTTGCAGGAAGAAGAACGAGACGAACATCGAGCAGGTGGAGGACCTGAAGGGCCGCTACGAGCTGGAGCGCGGCGGCGCCGAGTTCCGCGTGGCGCGCTCGCACGAGGAGGACTTCGGGAACTACTCGTGCGCGCTCGCCGGCCGCCCGCAGGAGCAGCGCTGGGCCGTGCGCGGCCGCCCGCACCTCAAGCTGCCGCCCAACAGCAACGTGGTGGAGGGGCAGAAGCTGAAGCTCACGTGCCGCGTGGTCGGCAAGCCGTACCCGCGCGTCTTCTGGGCCTACACGAACTCGAGCGAGCCGGACGCCAACTTCACGGACGCGCTGGAGGCGCTGGGCCCGCGCGCCGCGCTGGGCGACAGCGAGCAGGGCGTGGCGGGCGGCGCGCTGCTGCTGGACGCGGCGCAGCGGTCCGACGCCGGCCGCTACCGCTGCCTGGCGGCCGGCGCGCGCGAGCCCGCCGCCACCGTGCTGCGCGTCAAGGACATGTACGCGGCGCTCTGGCCCTTCCTCGGCATCTGCGCCGAGGTCTTCGTGCTCTGCGCCATCATCCTCGTCTACGAGAAGCGCCGCACCAAGCCCGAGCTCGACGACTCGGACACCGACAACCACGACCAGTGAGTGACCTCCCGCCCCTCTACACCCACCCCTCCCCCGCCTCACACCCTGACGCCGTCTTGTCTTGTGTTGCAGGAAGAAGTCGTAAGGCGCCGCGCCGCAGTCCCGTTCGTCCGCGAGTTTACCAAAAAGTTGTTCTGTTGTTAAGTTGCAATGTTCCGGAGCGCCGCGCCGCCCGCTCCACGTGCCACGAACTTGAAATATATTGTTTTATTAATTATTTCAATTATGTATTTAAGTGATAATATTTTCATATAGTTTCTATCGAGTTATTTTAATAAACCTTTATTCATTATTATTAATGCTTTTAATGACCTGTCGTTATTTTGTCTTTGTATATTTTTAGTGTACTTAAATTAATAAGAACGATTAAAATTATGCGATTACTGCTGATGAATTTTATTAAAGCTAGTATAAAACTGTGCGTGGCCTTGTTACATATTTGAATCGATTAATTTATGTGGAATCGTTAAACCTGATCTATGGAAGTCAACGTGTGCGACGAGACGACGAGGTCGTACCTACATATATTATTTTTTTGTAAACAGTAGTTCGTAAGGATTGAATTTGTAGAGGCTACTGGAGACGATTTCACCAATTGGTCCGCGACACGGTCGCAGTTGTTGCACTTGAATGTTTCGAATAATAATTGTTTTCTGACATCACTTCACCAATAATGGTTAGTTGCTTATGACTTAATACTTTGTACGACAGCCACAGCGGGCGACTGTCGGCTCGCTTTAGTTTACACGATTGTTGATGTGATATAGTGCGAATATTGTACCTCCAATAAAATTTATTCCGTTTAATGTTGTTTTATTTGTTGCGACATCGTTAGTTAATAAAATTTAAAATCTATATAATTATACAATGCGTTCGACTTCTGTATTCGTTCCTTCAGAAATGTCTTCCTATTGGTGTAAAATAAACTCAATGAAGTTTGTTAGTCTCACTAAAACTCGAGAACGGCTGAACCGATTTGCCTATTTTTTTGATTTTGACATTCCTATTTATAGAAATTATAAATTGACATGATAATTATGTCAGCCTTGTGTATGTAGTTTTTGGTAGGATTTTTTTTTGGGTTTCTGCTAAGTTTTATTTCCTGTAATTTTGACATTATTGAAATGAGGCGGTACGAAGTTTGCCGGGTCAGCTATTTTAAAAGCTTTTATTTAACGTGTGGAATCTTGCAACTCAATTTTGAAAGATATATAGACATCAGAAGTATCACTTAGCGTAAGGGACAAACCACGGTTTTTTAGGAGAGCCAAAAAACGATTTTTGTTTTCGACATTGTATCTTTTGTGATTATGTTCCACCTTTAATGGTGACTAGGGCAAAGATTCTTAAATGTTTTCTATTCTTTAATATTATAATTTCAAAATTTGTGAAAACTTAGTAGCTTAGTAGATAGCATGTCCCTTAGATTAAAAAAAATGGTTGAGTTGTCCCTTACCCTACTGAAATTTTATGAAAATTCAATGGGAAATAATGTAAGCAGTATGTACCTAAGAAAATTAGAACATTATATAACATAATTATATTTGAAAAAAAAAAAAATGGTAACGGACTCTTTTAGAGTTGCAATTTGATGTAAGGATACTTATATCTACTTAAATAAAATAATTTTTAGAACCTAATTAAGATCGAGTTAAAGTCTCTATGTTTAATTCACACTAATATTTTTAATTTCAAGGAAAATATGTGTGTGGTTGTAGGGTTTTTACGGCTAAGCCAGGAAATAAATTTTAATGAAGATTTATATAGAAATGTATGACCGTCAGGCTACTTTTTCGGATAAATACATAAATTATTTAGGTATATTAACAAATTGACTGTACTACTGGTCTGGAAGCCAGGTACAAATTCGGTCAATCAATTCCTCGCACGCCGTGTTGGCGCAGCGGTCACAGCACTGGATTGCGATTGACTGTTGCGCGGGCGGTTGCGGGTTCGATCCCCGCACACGACAACATTTGTATTGGCCATACAGATGTTTGCCGTGGTCTGCGTGTTTGTGCAGTCCTTGTGGGTCTCCCCACCGTGCCTCGGAGAGCACGTTAAGCCGTCGGTCCCGGTTGTTATCATGTACACCTGATAGCGATCGTTACTCATAGTAGGGAATATATCCGCCAACCCGCATTGGAGCAGCGTGGTGGATTAAGCTCCAATCCTTCTCCTACATGGGGAAGAGGCCTATGCCCAACAGTGGGATATTACAGGCTGAATCGTGATTTCCTTTCAATCGAAACTTCGTAACATGAATAGAGGATTTTTTTATGAATTTTCGTCTTTGTCAGTTGCGACTCCGCGGGTGGGGTGGGCAGTGGCAGCCTCCCAAACATCGAAAAAATAATAATTTATTTAGTCATTTCCTCCCACCTTTAAATTTGTTGGATTATACCTAATATCTAATACCTTGAAGTATA